>JAHFWL010000058.1:0-1450170 GCA_021292165.1 Shinisaurus crocodilurus
TGGACACAGCCCTCCAGTGCTTTCTAAAAGTATGGGACACATTTCTGGAAACAGGCTATTGGCCATGATGATAGGTAAATGGAACTTCCATGCGCAGTTCTGGTTTAATCGAAATATTAGAAAGTGTGATTGAGTTTTACCAGCGTTATTTTCCACCTGTGCCAGGGGAGGAGGAACGCAGGTTGGGACAGTGCTGAGATCTACCTGCTTTTAATGTTGCAAAGTTGGAAGATTCAATTGAGCTGGCCCTCACCACTTCTTTCGGTGGCTACCTTGATCTCACAGGCTCAGGTGCGGGCAGCACAGGTAGGGTCAGAAACAGTGGTGCCCTCACATGATTGGGGGGGGGAATAAGTGACAAAATGCAGGTGAAGGTATCCAGAGTGGACATGCCATCAAGGCAGGTGACAAGCCAGGCCAGTAGTGTATCCACTTATGCATTGTCCCAAAGAGGAACACATTTCCAGAAAAGAGGGCACAGATCTGCATATGCAAAATCGATAGGTGTTGATGCAAATTTGGAAATAATTATTATGATTTAAACAGAAATAAAATGCATCTCCCCAAGACTGTGACCAGATGACCCACCTGTGTGCCTGTTCAGTCTGCTGTTCAGGTGCTCACTTTTGATGGGGAACTTCAAGGCCCCTCTATGCTCTCCTCCACTTAGGGTTCTTCTTGATCTTTAGCTTGGACAATGCTTCAAATAGAGATAGAGGACACCTTCAAACAGAGGACTGTTCACTGTAATGTATGGCCACCCTGGGGAAGAGAAGAGACCATGGAACCAATTTACAATAAGCTCTTTGCAAGGACAAAGAGATCTTGTAAGGTGGTCATATTTATGTGAAAAGGAACCAGTGAAAGGACCTCTTGTTTCTTATGTGTGGCTGTGTGGATTTTCTTGAAGCCTACTTCCCTTGAAGCATCACAGACCCAAGGTACACATCTAGTGTTATGTAATAGTTTGAGTGTCTAACTCAGCTTTCCCCAGCCTGGTGCCCTCCAGTTGTTGTGGACTTCAACTCCCATCAGATCCAGCCAGCTCAGTCAATGGTCAAGAATGCTGGGAGTTGTAGTCCAAAAGTTCCAGAGGGCACCAGGTTGGGGAAGGTTAGTCTAACGAGTATTGGGGAGATCCATCCAGGTCCAAATCCCCCTTCAGCTATGAAGGTCACTGAGTGGCCTTGGGCTAGTCTTTCAGCTTTACCTGCCTCACAGGCTTGTTGTGAGGATAAAATGGCAGCAGTGGGGCGAGGGGGGGATGGGACAGGAGGGAAGAACCATGTATATGATCGCTTGAGCTCCTTGGAAGAAAGGCAGGTATAATTGTAATAAAGAAAGAAGCAAAACAACAGGCCTTAATGCCATGCTTCCTTGGTAAACTGGCATGTGCATGCTGGCGCCTTGGCAACCTGTCATTGCTGTTTGTATCCGCAGCACATAATATTCATTTCTCTCCCAAGAAATTCTATGTTTGGCGTACCGACTTATCGTTACCGCCCCTCCCCCCTCCCTGGCTGCTTCACACATTATAATTTTGTGTGCTACATTATGGACCCCACACGGCGTACCTGATCAAACACGGGCAGCACGATCCAATGTGGCTGCCCATAGCCCTCTGAACTCGGGAGGATTCCAGGCATCCTCCTATTGAGGATGGAAAGAGCGCAGAGGTGAAAATCTCCCACCCCTCCGCCAGGATACATAATATCCCGGCGGAGCTTCCCCCCCCCCAAGACCCACCCAGCGCCGGCTCCAAGGTCAGTCTCCCGCGGGCGCTCCAAATTCAGAGTCCCAGTCCAACCTCGGAGCGAGTTTCTGAGGTCAGAGCTGGAACTCCGAAGTATCCTATGTCCGTCTAGACAGCATCTAGCAGCCATAGGATTGTGCCCTAGGTATATTTTGTAGCACATGTGCATCCTTTTCTTACCTTGCATACTCCATCAAAGACATCCAGGGTTGCCGACAGGATCTTTGGGGCTGGTATGTTATTTGTTGTTGTGTCCTCCTCCTCCTCCTCCTCCTCCTCCTCCTCCTCCTCCTCCTCCTCAACATCATCATTGCATTTCTAGCCCACCCTTTTTCCTCTTGCAAAGAACCCAAGGTGGCTTACAAAATCCTCCTCTTCCTCGCCATCGTATCCTCACAACAACCCTGTGTGGTAGGTTAGGCTGAGAGTCAGTGACTGGCCCAAAGTCACCCAGTGAGCTTCATGGCCGAGTGGGGACTAGGACCTGGATCTCCTCAGTCCCAGTCCAACACTCTCACCACTACGCCGCACTGGCTTTTTGTTGTAATCGGGACCTCCCTCTGGGAAGGATGTGCTCCCTGTTCATTTGACCCTTGGCCTAAATCTGGAGCCAACCCAATATGTATGCATTTCAAATGTTACGGTTTTAGTGGCTACACAAGGCAGTTCTCGAATGCACGCTATTTAACAGAGCAATCCTATGTGCATCTACTCAGAAGTAAGTCCCACTGAGTTCAATGGGACGTACTCCCAAGTAAACATGCTTAGGACTGCAACTTAATCATACTATAATCCTCCTCGTTTGGTCTCCCCGCTGCCGCACCTGCCGCCAGCCTCCTAACCATTTTGTTCCAGAAGGGTTTGGAAGCTAATGCTGCACACAAACACTGGCACTAACGCCAAGGTTCATCCAGAGATGGAAGAAAGAGACAGTTGGCGGCAAAACAAAGGAAGGCATTCAATTGTTGGTTGACCTTTTTGCGTCTGGCTCCAATTCCACCCTAGTCCCCCCAAAATAAATAAATCTGTAGCTGGCTGTAATTAAACTTAAATTCAGGGTGGGGTTTTTTCCCCCCTTCTTCTTCCTTTAAACAGCCTCAATTGCCCTTCAGATGGACCAAAGAGCAGGTTTCAAGAAATTTAGACAGGCCCCTGAATTCCTTGGTGCTCCTTGACCTAAAGTCCTCAAACACGTCAACCTACCCGGCTTCTCTCTCTCTCTCTCTCTCTCTCTCTCTCTCTCTGCCACAGTAGCTAACAATGCAGAGCCTTCCACCTAGAACAGGCTTCCCCAACCTGGTGCCCTCCAGATGTGTTGTACAGCTGCCCTCATCCCCAGCTGGCATGGCTGCCATGCTGGCTGGGGCATGCTGGGAGTTGTAGGCCAAAAATATCTGGGGACCCAAGGTTGGAGAACACTGCTCTAGAGCACCTTCTCCCTGACATCCAGTTCCAGTTGTCCATCTGTAAGGGATGTTTTTGTAGGGAGGCACATTCAATCATGTGAACCACAACCACAACCACTCCTGCAGTCTGAACTGCTGCATGCCCAGACTCAGGTCTACCATCTCAACTCCTGTTTATGAGAACCAGGCTATATAACGGATAGTGTCTTCACGCTTTTATGATAAACTTTGTCAGGGTGGGGATAGATGATAGCAGCCTTCCCCAACCTGGTGCCCCCTCTGGCTGTTTTGGACTACAACTCCCATCAGCCCCAGCCAGCCTTGCCAACGGGCAGGGATGATGGGCAGGGATGATTATAGTCCAAAACAGCCAGAGGGCACCAGTTTGGGGGAGGACTAGACTACAGCGAGGCAAGACTTTTCAAGCCTCTCCTCCGCATAGACACACACACATGCACACACAAAGGATCCTGGCCTGCACTCCAAGATGGCATCATCATCACTGGGCAAAAATATCCACCCAGCTGTAGAAATTCAAAGAATTGTAGGAGCTGGACCATTTGATGGAGTGGGGCAAAATCACTGCATGGATGAGAGAAGCAGTTATTTTGTTTGTTTCAAAAATCACATTGACTGGATTCAGACAACACGATAACCCACACTCAAGGGTTGAGTATGGGTTGAGCGTGGGTTGTCACTGAACTGTGGGTTGTTGAAACGTAGGTTATTGTGTTGTCTGAAGCCAGCCAAGGTAACAAACCAAAGTGAACAACCCACAGTTCACAACCCAACAACAAGCCATGGGTTCTCTTCATGGGTTGTTCGTGGTTAACAAGTCATGGCTTGTTACTGTGCAGCTGGGTTCAGAAGACAACACGATCACCCACGTTTCAACAACAACCCATGGTTCAATGACAAACCACGCTCAATTCATACGCAACCCTTGAGTGTGGGTTATCGTGTTGTCTGAACCCAACCATTGCGGCTGTAATCCTAAATATTTACTTGCATGTAAGTCCCATTGAACTCAGTGGGACTTACTTCTCAGTAGACATGCATGGGTTTTGCCTTCTTATAGCCCACCAGTCAGGCTCTAAGGAGCCCAATATATCAGTTCAAACTTTGCACATTCTGGAGGAATCACCATCTTTCCCTCCTTAAGAGATTTTTTGTGGTAAGAAATAAAACATAAGAAGTGGTGAGAAAATACCAGAGGGTTAGAAATGGAAGCTGATCCCCCATAAAATTCCATGAATGAGGCAGGGTGATTGCACAATCAAAGCCTCATCTGGAATCAGCCATAGTCACTGCACCATCCCAGAAGTGGTGGGTAGAGGAAGAGGGAGCAATCAGATACTATATATATATATATATATATGAATATTTTATCTCCTGGACTCTCATTTTTTGTTTCTGGAAAGAAAACTCGGTATAGGCCCTTAACTCTGCTTCCCTGGATCAGATTTTTGTTGGATGAATTTTACCCCAACATGTTACATTATTTGGGACCAAAAAGCAACCCCAAAGTAAAAATCAGTTGACTTTTAGGGATATTTTAATGTCCCATGTGCTTTTTGTTTACAGAAAGAAAGCTATCAATGGTAAGTGTCTGAAATTTAGGGACATGGGTTACTACTGTGCAGGTGACACGGTTCTAGAAACAGGGATGGAGGATCTGTGGCTCTCCAGATGTTACTGGACTACAACTCCCATCATCCTCGATCATTTGCCATGCCGTCTGGGGCTGAGTTGGCTGGAGTTGGAGTCCAACAAGATATGGAGGGCCATTGCTTCCCCCACCCAGTCCTAGAAGGGCTATGATATACCGGTAAGTCTACTTCTGTGTAAACTCTTCAATACGAAGTCCACCTGGGGTAGGATTTTGTCCCCGACAATTTGAGAAGGCGTTAAAAAGCCTTCAGTTAGTCTTTGAGATTCTGTTGCAACATACAGCAGAAAGCGGCCTCTTAAATATGACCACAAATATAGGAAATGGAATACGGTATATAGCCCAAACATTCTGGAATTCCCTGTCTGAAAAATGGACTATTGTTCTAGGATAACAAGCATGATACAACACCCTATTTCCCTCCCTGGGCAGCCTTCCAGCACTGAAACTGTCATAATGGTCACCATCTTGATTGTGAGGGAGCCCACGGTGAGAAATAAAATGGCTGCCAATGGTTCCAGCCAGCCCAGTTTGGCAAGGCTCACTGGGAACATTCATCAGCTGGTGACAAGCTTGACATTCATCTCTTGCATTGCCCTTTGACCTTTGTGATGGTGATGATGAAGTCCCAGCGAGGGAGTCTTGACCAATGGCGGGCCAAGGATCTGTCACCATCCATGCCAGAACAAACAACAAAGACAAATGGCCCCCATCAAAAGTAAATGGCACTTACCGGTAATAGCATGCAGGAGGGAACTAGCCAGGCGGATTGGCTGGGCACCATATGTGAATTCTTCACTAATCGCGGCAAATTGCCCCAATTTGTTAATGAGCTATGTAGTGGGCATGTGCACCCCAAAAGCTTCAGATTCTTTCAACTCCAGCAGCATGGAAATAATTTTGCACTTGTGCCTGCGCGGACATTTCCCCAACTTGACAGTGATGAAAACTCAAAAAGATGAAAACTCAAAAGGGGCTGCTTTGGAGTTTGTGTTGCTTGTTGTCTTTGGCATGGTGCACTTTGTCCAGTGCTGGGTTGGTGGGGGGTGATGATGAGGAAGTGACTCAAAAGAGTTGGAAGGCGAAAGAATCCAATGGGGTTGGATTAGGTGCAAAACAGAGTATGTAATGGAAGCAAAATTGGGATGGACGCAATCATTCATCTATGGCAATCAGTTGCCCAAAGGCAGGACATGTATCTAAGGCAGCCTTCCCCAACATAGCATCCTCCAGATGTGTTGGAATACAATCCCCATCACCCCCAGCCAGCAAGACTGTGGGTGATGGGAGTTGTAGTCCCACACATCTGGAGGGCGCCAGATGGCTGATCTAAGGTATCCTTGGGATGTGCTGTCCAATTTCCAAAGAGAAAAAAAAATCCCACAGCTTTCATTGGCAAGGATAATGGTAACGAATAATAAGCCAAAAATTTATCCCACAATTTTTTTCCCCGACCACTCTCGTTCAATTTGATAGAAAAGAAATGGCTTTCGAAAAGAAAGTAAAAGGAGTAGAACATTTTGGAGAAATGTGGCTTACGCTGGCTCAGCTTGTCTGAGTGTGGAAAGCTAAGCAGGGTCAGGCCTGGTTATTATTGGATGGGAGACCCCTCCTCTAGTTTCCTGCATTGAGCAGGGGGTTGGACTCGATAGCCTTGTAGGCTCCTTCCAACTCTATGATCTATGAAATCTATGAAATTATCATGGGTTGAGTGTGGGGTTCTTGTGCTTACCTTACGTATGAGGTGGCCAAGCAGTATGCACAAATGTCCTGTCTTTCATTGTACAATCATCTCTCCAGCAGCCTGTAGCCTCCTAGGTTTCCCAGTTCCCACACTTCAATTAAAGCCCATCATGAGGGAATGGCTTTTTCAGCTCAGGGAGTGCAGGCAGCCTGGGAGGCTGCAAAGCAATGGAGAGATGTGTGATAGAAAGAAAAAACACACACACAGCACCCTTGGCTGCCTTACAGTGATTAGGTAAGCTCAAGAACACCACAGAAATATATTATCAGGCAAAACAGTGGAAGCCTCATTCATGGGAAGGATCCTTTTTAAATGCCATTTTTACTTGGTATTTTATTTCTTGCGGCTGATAGCTGCCTTGGGCACCATTCAGGGCTTACATTTTACTATTCATTTATATCATTTCTATACCACCCGATAGCCGGAGCTCTCTGGGTGGTTTACAAAGATTAAAACCTTAAAAATACATTATAAAAACTGTATACATACGGACATATGAACATACAACACAGAGAGAGATGCACAACAATGTTAAACAATCAACAAGAAAAATTCAAGACCTGATTAAAACCTCGTCATATGCTGCCAAATGCCTGAGAGGAGAAGAAGAAGGTCATCTTCTTCTCCTCAGATGCTTTGACCTGGATTCCTGCATTGAGCAGGGGGTTGGACTCGATGGCCTTGTAGGCCCCTTCCAACTCTACTTTTCTATGGTTCTATGATTCTATCTGGCGCTGAAAAGATAACAGGGTCAGTGCCAGGTGGGCCTCATTGGGGAGATCAGAATTGAGGGGCCACCACTGAAGAGGTCCTCTCCCTTGTTGCTGCCTTCTGAGCCTCCTTCTCGGAGGCACCTGGAGGAGAGCCTTAGATAATGACCGTAGTGTACAGGTAGGTCCGTCCATGCCTACTGTGGAGAGAAAGCTGAACCAGACACACACACACACACACACACACACACACCGCCACTTGCATAATCTCTGCCTAGGGCAGAGATAGTTCAGTTCAGAGCAGTCATTTACATCAACCTACATTTGCATTTACCTCAACGGGACACATCTGTATACACCCCAAAGGTTCCCCCCCCCAGCAGTCTCAAAGAGCTGCAAAACACCCCAAAACATCCGAGGGGTGCCAGGATTCCCCAGCAGTCTCAAAGACCTGCCAAGCACCCAAGGGGTGCCAGGATTCTCGGGCAAAGCCAGTTCAGCCTGTCAACTGAAGGGGAGGGGGGCGGAGGGAGAGGGTAAAAAGGGCTGCCAAGCCCAGAGAGAGTTGTTGGAAGCAAGATGCAGGACTGCACGGAACGGGTCACACCAACTCTGGTCGGGACGAAAGCCTCACAACCCCAGGCAGGACACTCAGTCACCGGCTGCAAGATTGGAACAACCTGCAGCGCTATTCTTTCTAGTAAGTTTCAGGGTCTTTGATGTCAATACTGTCTGTGTTCTCTGCAAGCCTCGTTCTGCAAGCCTCCTTTAGGCTGAATGTGTATTGGAATGCTACGCTCCATTAAGTTTTATAGACTGTATTTACCGTGTGAAATTCCTTATCAGTCTATTTGCTACACTCCATTAAACGTGTTATAAACAAACTCTGCCTGGCTGCATAAGCTTTCGCTCAGTGTCTATTGAAGCGGTTGCCCTCAGCTCACCCGGGGACCGCATAAAGGGAGTTTTTACGGTGCTGTTTAACCCGTTAACTCCCGAACTCACGCAAAAGGACCAGCGGTGGTCCTTCACACCTACTAATGAATTAATTAATGAATTAAAAATGTCTGCCTCCTGGACCTCTAACTCCTGGTTCTCACTCTGCAGCAGCCTACAATATAGCACCAGTCCTATACTGGTGGTGGCTGCTGCCTTTGACCATAGCTCAGCGGTAGAGCACACAGGCGGTCCCAGGTTCGATCCCCAGCTTCTCCAGTTCAAAGGATCAAGTAACAGGTGATGTGAAAGATGCTCCACTGCCTGAGACCCAAGAGAGCCGCTGCCACTCAAGGGTACACAGTGCTCGGCTACACGGGCAAGAGCCTCATCTGGTGTTAAAGTTAGTTTCCTGTGTTCGTCTGAAAAAAAATATTAATCCCAAACTGGGATTAAGTGGTTATACTACTGGCCTGGCTTGTCACCTGCCCTGATGGCTTTCCCCAAACTGGCGCCCTCCGAATGTGTGGGACTACAACTCCCATCACCCACAGTCTTGCTGGCTGGGGGTGATGGGGATTGTATTCCAACACATCTGGAAGATGCCATGTTGGGGAAGGCTGCCTTCAATACATGCCCTGCCTTTGGGCAACTGATTGCCATAGATGAGTGATTGCGTCCATCCCAATTTTGATTCCATTACTCTGTTTTGCACCTACTAGTCCAACTCCATTGGATTCTTTCGCCTTCCAACTCTTTTGAGCCTCTTCTTCATCATCGCTTCATCACCGGCACAGCACTAGACTGAATCCTCCTCCATAGAAAAACATCCCCTTCACCATGGAAACCTGCTTGTTAGGGTGAAGAATATAATGGAACCCTTCTTCCTGGTTTCTAGCTAATGCAGGGAAATGTTTGTGTGAGCGTTTGTTTTTTCGGTGGAGGAATCATGTCAGACCCTGCCTTCAGTCTGAAGTGGTACAGTCCAGAAATTACCACCTCATTTGTGAGTAGTAGGCCTGGTCCGGAAGATGCAGTTAGTGCACAAGGCAGTGGTTCAACTATTTTTGGGAGAGCTGTCCCTTTTCAGCATGTAACACCTCTGCTGAGGGAACTGCACTGGCTGCCTATTTGCTACTGGGCCAGGTTTAAAGTGTTGTTATTGGTGTATGAAGCCCTCAACAACTTGGGACCAGGATATTTGAGAGAGTGCCTTCTCCCTTACCAGCCTGCCCAGTCACTGAGGTCATCAGAAGATGCACTCCTGGAGATTCTGCATGGACCTGTGGTCCGATTGGTGTCCACTTGGAGTAGAGCCTTCAGTGAATTGGCTCCCTCTCTGTGGAACTCCCTGCCTGTTGATCTCAGGCAGGCCCCAACGTTGTTTCATTTTCGGCGCCTGCTGAAGACATTTTTGTTTAAACAAGCCTTCCCTAACTAACCAGCCATGGTTTTATTGGTACAATCTGATTTTAACTGTTTTAATTCTGTATTTTTGTTTATCATTATCATTATTATCATCATCATCATCATCATCATCATCATCATCATCATCATCATTATAATTCTCCCCTTTATATTGTTCACCACTCGGATATTTTATTGGATGTATAAATCTTGTAAATAAATAAATAAATAAATAAAAACAGCCTTTCTAGAAAAACAAATCAACCCCACTACCTACTCTGTGTCCTAGTAGAGATGGTGAACCAGAGATTTCATAGATTTCATAGGTCATGAAGGAGTTGGAAGGAGCCTACAAGGCCATCGAGTCCAACCCCCTGCTCAGTGCAGGAAACTAGAGGAGGGGTCTCCCATCCAAGTAATAACCAGGCCTGACCCTGCTTAGCTTTCCACACTCCGACAAGCTGAGCCAGCGTAAGCCACAGGCCTGTATCAATGTACACAAGTGGGATCTGCGACAAAATGTTGCAGTGCGGTGTGTGCTCCTGTTCCTTGCTCCAGTCAGTCAGCAGTGTCCTCTTCCAAGATACTCCATTTCATTCCTCCTCCAACATGGTTTTCTGTTCCCCCTACCCCGACCCCCCCCCAACCATCAGGGAGCATTCGGTAGACACGGAGCATGCTCAGTCCTCATTGGGCTGCTGGGGCGGTTGGGAGGGCTTCCAACCAAGGGCAGTGCTAGGTACCAAAAAGATCCAGGGCTCAGGCCCAAAGGACAAAATTTAAAAAAGCACGGAAAAAAACCTCAGGCAGGCAGAGTCAAGCGGGGGTGGGGGGGCAACGGGAGGTGAAGCACATGTTGGGGGAAAGCCAGTTAATCCAGGGGGATCAGCTGCAGCACAGATCCTCAGGGCCCCTGTGCCTTTATTTCAGCAAGTGCCCATGGACAGCAGGGTGGTGGGGCAGATGGATGGCCTCCCAGAGATTTGGGGCTCCGGCACTAGTGGGCCGCCCCCTAACACCGCCTCTGCTCCCAACCTTAGTTTTTGTTTTTCTCAAGATTTTTCTTTCCTTTTTTGCCTTTCTAGAAATAAATCTTGGGGTTCCTGCAAGCCTGTTGATATCCCTGGTGTGCAATGCTGGTGTCTCTGGGCTCCATGGCACACATGGAGCATTGAGATCTCTATTAGTATGCATGATGAGGGGTGTTGATGGTATAAACAAATAAATATGGTCTGTGCCTTGGGAAGACAAACCCATTGCCAGAAGGGTTGAATTTGGGCAGAGCTCGGTTTCTCTTGGGAACACAAACCTGTCTTCCCTCAGTTGGCAATTTTGCTTTATGGTTTTTGACGCCTGGAACAGATTGTTGGGTTTTCACCTGAGGGATGAATGTGGAATGGCTGGGTGGGGAGGGAGAACTATCCGCCCCTTTCCTTCATCTTCCCTGTTCAGAATTAAGCTACTTAACTCCATGAACTCCAGCCCACCTGTGACCATCTCAGCGGTCACACCCGATCTTGAAAAGGGCCTTTGTGCTCCCCTCGCCCTACCTGGGCTTCACCTTTGGTCTGTGATCACAGGCCTGTCGCTTTTAATTATCTCTCTCCAGTCCCTCCTGGACTGTTCATCCAGAGGTCAGCTGGGTCAATGCTTATTGGGAAGAAGAAGGGACGTCACCAGGAAGGTCATGTTTCAGGACATTCCTTTGATGCCAAACAAGCAGAAATTATATGTTGGTTCTCCCGACAGTATTAACTGCTCCCAAGAGCAGATGTGAGAGGACTGGAATGTGTTCTCTGCCTTCGTCACACAATTGGACAGAATGTGCAAGCCAACCTGCCGATCCTCCCGTTGGCGGCAGATGCCTCTCCTTCCACTCTGAAATCAGACCTTGGTTGGTTGGTCCTGGTCAGTTTTCACCTCCCTTGGGTATCTCAACCCATCTCCTTGAAAATTTGCTTGTGTGTTGTTGTTTTTTTAAACCTGGTTTATCTGTCCAAGATTTAAAGTGGGATCAGGTGTTAAACAGGGATGTGTTATCGCCCCAACATTATTTGCTATTTTCATTGCCATGATTTTACATCTTGTCGAGGGGAAACTTCCCACTGGTGTGGGAATTATATATCGAACAGATGGAAAGCTTTTTAATCTCAGCAGGCTGAAAGCAAAAAGTAAGGTAATTACAACCTCCGTTGTGGAACTGCAGTATGCTGATGATAATGTGGTCTCCACACATTCAGAGGATGAATTCAGAGGATGACCTCCAAACTATCCTAAATGCTTTTGCAGAAGCATACGAAAAACTTGGTCTCTCACTTAACATCAAAAAACCCAAAGTGCTTCATCAGCAAGTGCAAGCTAACCCTTTGGTGATGCCATCTATCCAGCTTGGCGGGACAATACTGGAAAATGTCGATCATTTTCTCTATCTTGGCAGCTATCTTTCTGTTACAGCTAACATCGACAGTGAAATCCAGCATCGTTTGAGCTCCGCAAGTGCCGCGTTTTCTCGAATGAAACATAGAGTGTTCGAGGATTGGGATATTTGTAAGAAGACCAAAACACTGGTTTATGAAGCCATTGTATTACCAACTTTATTGTATGCCTGCGAAACATGGACTATCTATAAACGTCACTTCCACCTCCTTGAAAGGTTTCATCAACGTTGCCTCCGGAAAATCCTGCAAATCACTTGGGAAGATAGGGGAACAAATGTCAGTGTACTGGAAGAAGCAAAGACTACTAGCGTTGAAAAAATAATCCTTCAACGTCAACTTCAGTGGACCGGTCATATTGTTCGAATGCCTGACTGCCGTCTCCCAAAGCAGCTACTTTATTCCCAACTCAAGGATGGAAAGCGGAATATCAGTGGTCAATATAAGAGGTTTAAAGATGTTCATAAGGCTAAAAAAATGCAATATAAACATCGAAAACTGGGAAGCTCTGGCCCATGAACTGGAGGTTGGCCTTTCACAAAGGTTCCATGGACTTTGAAGAAGCCCGAGTGCAAGGCGAAGGGGAGAAACGTGCTAGGCGAAAAGCACGTCAAATTAATCCTTTACAGGGCCATCTTCCATCTGGTAACCTGTGTCCTCACTGTGGGAAGCTGTGTGGATCTAGAATTGGCCTCCATAGTCACTTACGGACCCATCGCTAGAGCCTACACAATCTTCTTTAGAATTTCCTCCTTTTATCCTGGAAGACAATCTTACTCAGTCACGAGTGATCGCCTGATGATGATGATGATGATGATGATCTGTCCAAGAGCAGCTCAAAGGGAAACACTTTGGCAGACCAGCTCCTCAGTGGGAAACAAACCTTGCAAAAGCTGAGCTGCTTGATCGAGGCAAAGCTCCAGCAAAATCTGTGCTCCTTTGGAGGTTCGTTAAGATAGTACAGTAATACCTTGGATTGCAAGTAACTTGGTCTGAGAGCATTTTGCAAGACAAGCAAAAAGTTTTTTAAAATTTTGACTTGATAAACAAACAAGGTCTTGCAAGACCGTAGGGATGTAACCGCTCGCCTTGAGCAGGCGTAGCGGGCCGAAAGCCCCGCTCACGCCCGCCAGAGACTCGCTTTGATATAAGAGTGTTTTGGATTACAAGCACGGTTCCGGAATGAATTATGCTCTCAATCCAAGGTATTACTGTACATACATCTTGGCTAGATAAGATGTATCCAGCGGCGGCTTGTGGACAATCTTACTGGTGGGGTGGACAGTAGGTCAGCAGTGGCGGAGCCAAAGGGGGGGTCACAGGGGCGGAGCCAACCATACCTATTTTGTGACACAGCATTCTCTCTTGCAAACCCCAGGATTGCAGCCATAACTTTTTCCTCATCCCTCCCTATTCCTTTTTCCTTGCATGTCTTGTCTCTTTAGATTGTAAGCCTGCGGGCAGGGACTGTCTTGTTTAATTGATTGTATGTAAGCTGATCCAGGAGCCTTTTTGGCTGAGCAGTGGGATAATAATACTCAAGTAAATAAATAAATAAATAAATTTAAATAAATGTTTTAAAAATTGTGGGATAATTAAGTTGCAGTCAAAAACCTATGGCTCATGTTTCACCAGGTAGTTGGGTGAAATGGTTAAGATCACTGGTATCTTCTAGGGTGGATTTCCTAGAAGATACTCATTGACTAATTAACAGAGCCTCAACAGGAAGTGGGCGTAGCTATCAGCTCTTCTTTTTTCTGCTGGGACTCTGAGTGTGTGGTTGGATGTGTTGTTGTCTCCACGTTGTTCTAACAGCAGCATGTAACCAGAGTTGCTGGTCTGAACTCCACAAGTTCAGACCCCAAGTAACTACAAATGTACTGTAACGAACGGTAAGAAACGCTTTTAAGCCTGCCTGAATGAAACTGCATAATATGAGTGAGTAAATGTTAACTTTTACAAGACTGTGTCTCTGATTATTGTTCTGAGGGAAAGAAAAGGGGGCAAAACCAGGGAAATCCAGTCTGCCTTAAAGCATCCTGGATTACCAAATGCTAACTGGCTAACACTAGCCAAATCTAAGCTTCTTTTAAACTGGAAAGGGACTCTACTCTGCTGATCTCACTAACGTGAGATAGGAAGGATAATACTCAACAATATATCCTCTCCTAGCATCTTTTTCAAGTCCCAACAAAAATAAAAAAAAGATGAGCATCTGTAACGATCTACATGCCTAGCCAGATGCTCCCAGACTATATTAAAGAAAAAAGGGTGAAAGGATGCTACAGCAACCAGCAGCAACGTTGATGGGCTCCAGCATGTCCATTTCAGCATGTCCGTATATACTCAAGTATAAGTGGACCCTAATATAAGTCAAGGCCCCTAATTTCACCCCAAAAAACTGGGAAAACTTATTGCCTCCAGTATAAGTGTGCTGACCCAAGTATAAGTCGAGGGGGCATTTTTCAGCACAAAAAATGTGCTGAAAAACTCGACTTATACTTGAGTATATACGGTACTTAAGAATTGAGAATGATGAAATTAAAAATGTGCTACTTTGGCTTAATCATGCCCCACTCCTCCAGCCCTCACTTGGTGGGTGATCTCACATGGTCATATTAGCTTTCTGTGGTTTAAAGACGTCTTTGGCAAATTCTATACATGTCTACTTGGAAGCATATTCCCAGGCAAGTGAGTGTATGCTTGCAGCTTCAATTGTAATAGCCACCCCCACCCCCACCCCCAAAAAAGGAAGCAAGCGGGGGAAGAGAGGAAGGATTTATAATCACAATGTAATTATCTCCTGGTAAGAGTACATGGGATTGCAGCCTGAATTAAAAATAATAAACTTTTTACATGTAATGGAAATATGACCCATAAATATAATATCATAGATTTATAGAGTTGGAAGGAAGGAGCCTACAAGGCCATCGAGCCCAACCCCCTGCTCAATGCAGGAAACTAGAGGAGGGGTCTCCCATCCACGTAATAGCCAGGCCTGACCCTGCTTAGCTTTCCACGCTCAGACAAGCTGAGCCAGCGTAAGCATATCTAGCAACCCCACCCCACATTCTGTCTTCACAGACTGCTTTACACACCAACAGGAAAAGATCAAAAGAGATCTTTTGATCAAAAGATCACCTCATGATACAGTGGAAACATAAATATCACAGCCAGCCAGCCAGTCTCCCGCCCCCAAATTCTGTCTCTACACACCAGCAGGAAAAGATCAATACAGCATACACACACTCACCACAGAACACAGTTCACCCAATTACATACCACATCAAACATACCAGTTAAAAACATTAATTTACACTGCCCAATATTTTTAAATGCAGGAAAAAATGTACAAGCATTACAAGCCTGAACCTACGACTGATTTAAACTCCCAACCAGTACAGATTGCAAGGCTGCAATCCTATACACACTTACCTGGGAGTAAGTCCCATTGAACTCAATGGCGCTTACTTCTGAGTAGACATGTATAGGATTGCACTGTAAAAATAGCAGCAGCAGCAGCAAAAGAAAAAGAATGAAAGTAAATGACTTATAAATACCATTTTGGGGGATGCTTGAATCTGAGGTGAGCTGAGGTGGTGTCTGTGTCTGGCCCACTGCCCAGGAAGCACAGCACACACCGTCTCACACAAACTGTGAAGGATCACCAACTGGATCCTTTGCGTGAGTTCGGCGCTTAACGGGTTAACCGGCACTGAGTTACAGCCCGTCCGAGTTCAGGAAACCGCCTGAGAGGCTCGCGCGCACAAGAGGAAACCAGAGCCCTTTAAATGACCAAATAAGGCTTTTATTTGTTTATACAAGTTACGGAGCGGAACTAACAGCTTTCCAGGAATACTACAACGTCAACACAACCTCAGTTGACCCCTGCGTTTCTCAATGAAACAGGCTCCCAGGCTAGTGCATTGGGATTAGTCAATTACCTCAGACCAAAGACTCTACGCTAGTCAATGTCAGCCTGGCTCCGGGTCGGCCGATCCGGGGATGGGAATAGCTTACTCCAGCTGCCGCGTGGAGGCTGATTCTGGTTCCGACGCACCCTGGGTTCCCAACAACCTGTTACCGGAAGAGAGAGGGGTTTTCTACCCCTGAGTTCCCGCTCTCCCCACCCTCCAGGTCAGGTGGGGGCTTATGCCTGCCCCTTCGTATCAGGTGGGCTTATTCCTGCCCGGGAAGAAGGTGACATACTGGGTACTTTGCAGCTCTTTGAAATTGCCCTGATAGTTTGATGGTTCTTGATGGTCCGTCCTTGGGTTTTGTGGAATTCCACCGAGTCTCTCCATTGTTGGGGATGACGGTCTGTCTGGCTGCCTTTCCTGTGGTTCCATCCCCCTTTCTTGCCCCCTTCCCTTGGACGGAGACGGGGTGTGTGTGTGTGTGTGTACTCGTGTCAGGCTTTCTCCACACCCTCCCATTTGGAGAAAGATGGCATTGGGGTCCACCACCCCAATCCCCATCTAACTGTCTCCTGCTGAGAAAGCCCGGGACAACCCATCTGCCACGATGTTGTCCTTGCCCTTAATGTGCTCTACTGAAAAGTCAAAATCCTGCAGGGCTAAGCTCCACCGCAACAACTTTTGGTTGGACCCCTTCACCCTATCCAGCCAACACAAGGGGGAATGGTCGGTCTGCAGCAAGAACCGGCGGCCCCAAAGATAGGGGCGAAGCTTGGTCACTGCCCACACTATCACCAAGCATTCTTTCTCGACAGTGGCCAAGTTCCGCTCCCGGGGTAAAAGTTTTTTACTCAGATAGGCGACAGGGCATAGCCCTTGCCCTGGTCGTTCCTGCAGCAAGACGACTCCCATCCCTGCTTCCGAGGCATCCGTCTGCAGGACAAAAGGGGCTTCAAAGTCTGGTGCTTGCAGCACAGGGGCTGACATTAAGCAGGCTTTTAACCCTTCGAACGCTGCCTGGCAGGCGGATGACCACTGGACCTTAACGGGTTGCCGCTTCTTACACAAATCCGTCAGCGGGGCGGCTAACTGGCTAAAATGAGGCACAAATTTACGATAGTAGCCAGCCAGCCCTAGAAAAGCCTGAACTTGCTTCTTCGTCTGGGGTTGGGCCAGGTGCGGACCGATTCGATCTTGGCTTCTAGGGGCTTGACACTACCTCCCCCCACCTTGTGTCCTAGATACTCTACCTCCCCCCGCCCCACCTGACACTTCTTAGCCTTCACAGTCAGCCCGGCGTCCTGAATCCTCTGAAATACCTGGCGGACATGTTGCAGATGCTGTTCCCAGGTGGAACTAAAAATGGCTATATCATCCAGATATGCACAGGCGAACTCCCCCAGCCCATTCAGCATCCCATTCACCAGCCTCTGGAAGGTAGCCGGACCGTTCCGGACTCCGAAGGGTAGGGTGGTGAATTGGAACAACCCCAGATGGGTCACAAAGGCGGATTTCAAGGCAGCATCCGGATCAAGCGGGACCTGCCAATAACCCTTCGTCAGGTCCAGGGTAGTAATGTACTTGGCCCCGCCTAGCCGTTCCAACAGCACATCCATGTTGGGGATGGGGTATGGGTCAGGGACAGTCACCTTGTTTATTTTTCGGTAATCTACACAGAACCGAACACCCCCATCCTTCTTGGCTACTAACACTATAGGGGAGGACCAGGGGCTAGAGCTGGGGACAATGACTCCAAGATCCAACATGGCTTGGACTTCATCGGCAATGACCTGGGCATGGGGCCCCACCGCCCAGTAGGGTAGGGACTGTATAGGGGGGCTATTCCCCATGTCAATGGTATGTTGCGTGAGTGTGGTGCATCCCGGACGGTCAGAGAACATAGGTTGGAAGTCCTCCAAGACCTGATCTGCCTCCGCTGCTGTTCCGACAGAGAGGGAGACAGTTGGATCTCATCCATTCCTCCCCCTTCCCCCCATTCGGCCAACAAATCCCCGTCAGAGGTTCCTTGGTCCACACATTCCTGCACTCCCCCCACCTTCGTCCCCCGTTCCACATACAATTTTAACATATTCACATGAAACACCCTTTGCCTCCCCGGCTGTCCAGGAAAAGCCACTTGATAGTTCACCTCCCCCGACCTTCCAATCACGGTCCCCGGACCCTCCCATTTCGAGCACAATTTGTCTGTTTTTGGGGGGCGCAGTACCAACACCTGGTCCCCCACTTCAAAAGTCCGAGGCACAGCCATCCGGTTATACCACGCGCTCTGCCGCTGTTGCGCTGCTCCGAGATGCTGTTGTGCTGTCTCCAGCACCTCCCGAAGGACAGTCTGGAGGTGTTGCATGAAGGTATGCACCGGCATGGAAGATTCTGCTGCAACTCCCTCCCATTCCGCCCGTAAAAGAGCCAAAGGTCCCCTTAGCTCCCTCCCAAACATCAGTTCGTTGGGGGAGAATCCCAGGCTCTCCTGGGGGGAGTCCCGGTACGCGAACAACAGGTAGGGGAGAGCTTGATCCCAAGTCCCGGGGTGCTTAGCCGCATAAGCTCTGATCATTTTCTCCAGAGTCTGATTGAAACGCTCCACCAGCCCATTTGTCTCGTGATGATATGGCACCGAAGTCAGATGCTCCACACCCTCCAATTCCCACATTTTAAAAAACAGTTTGGACACGAATCCCGTGCCACAGTCCGAA
This sequence comes from Shinisaurus crocodilurus, assembly GCA_021292165.1. NCBI lineage: Eukaryota > Metazoa > Chordata > Lepidosauria > Squamata > Shinisauridae > Shinisaurus > Shinisaurus crocodilurus. Next base: position 18,692 of record JAHFWL010000058.1, read on the forward strand.
ACCACCGTGTGGGGCATTCCTAGGCGGGCGAAAAGAGAAAGGAGAGTCTTAGCCAGGCTGGTAGCGGAGATGGAGGCTAGGGCAAAAGCCTCGGCATAGCGAGTGGCAAAGTCAACAACAGTCAGTATAAACTTCTTCCCCGTCTTGGTGGGGGGATTCAAGGGTCCCACAATGTCCAACCCTATTCTTTCAAAAGGGGTGCCCACAATGGGTAGGGGTTGAAGGGGGGCTTTCGGGTGGTCCCGGTTATGCCCCACCCGCTGGCAGACATCGCAGGACCGGCAATATTCTCGGACTTCATTTGCCACCATGGGCCAGTAAAACCCCTCTGTCACCCTGGCTAATGTCCGTTTCTGTCCCAAGTGGGCCCCCCACGCTACGTTGTGGGCCAACTGCAGTACAGCCTGGCGGTACCTGGCAGGCACAACTAATTGTCTTTTCCTTGGCTGGAGACCCGGTTCGGTTTTTGGACAGAAGTCTCGGTAAAGGGCTCCTGCTTCCCACAAAAACCTTTCTGACTGGTCCCCTGCCCCCAACACTTGACCGGCCCAATCCCAGCATTCCCGGAGGGACGGGTCGCGCTGCTGCTCTTCTTGGAACACCTTTTGAGTCCCAAAACCTCGGGCCATTGGGGCGAACCCCCCTTGGTCCTCCTCCCTCACCGAAGCAGAGGGGAGCGGCGGAGAACAGTCGGTTGCCGGGGTCACTTTACCACGACCGGGATGGGGAGTCAGGGGGCTGGGAGGCTGTGGGGCAGGGGCTTGTTTGGCCTGACGTCGTGTCACCACCCCCACCTTGACCTGGGCAGCCCAGAACGCAATGTCGTTCCCAATGATGATCCCCCATTCTTGCTGTCCATGTACTATAACATCCACCTTCCCTTCCCATCCCTTGTACTTGACCCAGACCCGGGCAAGGGGAACAGCTATGTTGGGGGAGTTATAGGGCTTTATGGCACAGGTACGCCCTTTTAACAGCTGTCTCTTCTTTACCTTACTCCGAGGTAAAGCAGTTATGTCCGCCCCGGTGTCCCTATACCCCACATGGGAAACATTGTTCACAGAGATGGACTCACAGAATTTGCTCTGGCTCCAACGCAGTTGCTCCGGCGAGGCAATGCGCATCAGGGATGCTTGCGAGATGGCCCCAAGGGAATGCTGTCCTCCGCTCATCAGGGGCCGCGCCGCATCCTCCACTTCTTCCTCTAGGGACGAGACCGATTGCTGATCCTCCTCGTGTTCCTCCGGTTCACGGGACTCGGGAGCGAGCATCCTTCCCACCTTGCCCGGGGCTGTTTTGGGGTTGCGGTTCTTTGCAAGGAGCTTGGGGCAACTCCTTTTGAGGTGACCCGGTTCTTTACAGTAGAAACAGCCACTGGCGCTGGGGCTCTCCTTGGGCTTGCTTGGAGCTCCCTCCCGCGGTTTGGGGTTGCCCTTCTCCGCGCTCCCTCTGGCCCCGCCACGACTGAGGTTGCCCCCCTTCACTCCCTTGGGCTGCCGATACAGCCCCATTTGGTCTGCCAACTTGCCCATCTCCTGACAGTTTGGGGGGTCCCGGTCCCTCACCGCAGTAGCCAAATCCTCTGGGATAGTGGCACAAAATTGTTCCTGGATCAGGAGCTCCCACACCTCCGCCAAGGTGGTCCTCCCGGTGGCCCCAATCCACGCATCCCAAACCTGCCCCAGGTGCGCCATCCAGGAGGCATACGTGTCCCCTGGGGAAGGCTGCCCGTAACGAAATTTACGGCGACAGTGTTCGGCTGTGAGGGCAAAACGCTCCCTCACAGCCTCCTTAAATGCAACATAGTCCAAAGGGGCAGTTTGGGTGTGAATGCCCAAGAGATCAGCCAGTTCCCCGCTGACCTGAGTCCTCAAGGCGGACATTCGCAAATTGTCCGGCACCTTCTGCTCCAGGCAGGCAGCTTCGAACAGGGTGAAGAAGATCAACACGTCCTGCCCGGGCTTGTAGGTGGGGAATTGTTTCCGGTCCCATTTAGGGGTCAGAGTGCTCCCACTCTGGGGTATAGGGGGTCCCCCCTGTCCGGCGCTCGAGGTCAGCCTTGCCAACTCTAGCTGCATCTGCAGCGCCGCTTGCTGATGCTGGATCATTTCTTGTTGATGTCGCATCACCTCCCTGGTCTGCTGCCAATTAAGTTGGGGAAAGAGGGCATCTAAACCTCCTCCTCCTATGGCTCCACCAGCAACCCCTCCGTTGAGGTATTCCTCTAACTCGGGGTCCCTCCTTTCGCCTCTCCTGAGGCTACTCGTAAGGCTGGGGCTACCCCATTGCTTGGGTTCCTGCCCCGCCAGTGAGGATGAGGGGGCTCCCTCCCCCTCTTGGTATGTAATCTTCGGCCGCACTACCCACTCCATTGTGGAGACCTGGCTCCCTTCTCTTGTTGGGGTCTCTGGACTGCTCCCTAGCTCCAGCTGTTCCTGGCTCAGGCTATTCATTACTTTGGTCTGAGTACTTTTCCAGCAATTCGCTAGCCCGCCCTAGACCCTATTAGTTCTGTCCGTTAACTATAGTTTCCAATTGTCCCGTCGTCTGCCACCATGTGAAGGATCACCAACTGGATCCTTTGCGTGAGTTTGGCGCTTAACGGGTTAACCGGCACTGAGTTACAGCCCGTCCGAGTTCAGGAAACCGCCTGAGAGGCTCGCGCGCACAAGAGGAAACCAGAGCCCTTTAAATGACCAAATAAGGCTTTTATTTGTTTATACAAGTTACGGAGCGGAACTAACAGCTTTCCAGGAATACTACAACGTCAACACAACCTCAGTTGACCCCTGCGTTTCTCAATGAAACAGGCTCCCAGGCTAGCGCGTTGGGATTAGTCAATTACCTCAGACCAAAGACTCTACGCTAGTCAATGTCAGCCTGGCTCCGGGTCGGCCGATCCGGGGATGGGAATAGCTTACTCCAGCTGCCGCGTGGAGGCTGATTCTGGTTCCGACGCACCCTGGGTTCCCAACAACCTGTTACCGGAAGGGAGAGGGGTTTTCTACCCCTGAGTTCCCGCTCTCCCCACCCTCCAGGTCAGGTGGGGGCTTATGCCTGCCCCTTTGTATCAGGTGGGCTTATTCCTGCCTGGGAAGAAGGTGACGTACTGGGTACTTTGCAGCTCTTTGAGACTGCCCTGATAGTTTGATGGTTCTTGATGGTCCATCCTTGGGTTTTGTGGAATTCCACCGAGTCTTTCCATTGTTGGGGATGACGGTCTGTCTGGCTGCCTTTCCTGTGGTTCCATCCCCCTTTCTTGCCCCCTTCCCTTGGACGGAGACGGTGTGTGTGTGTGTACTCATGTCAGGCTTTCTCCACACAAACAACAGTATTTTATAAAAGACTATGATTGTGATCTCGTTGTAGTTTCTTGCTCTACTCTCTCTGCTAAGCTCGAGAAGAAAAGAGCCTGTTTCTTCAGAACAGGATGCTCAACCCAACAACAACATTATAGCATTGTGACAGCACTTTCTCACTTCCAGACAGCAGAATTGGCTGGGGGGCAAGTTTGAGGACACGTAAAGAACCCCAATGGAAGCCGTAGTCACAGGACTTCCCCCCCCCTTTCCCCTCGATGGCCATGGGGATTGGGTTAAGCAACATACGCTCCATGGATTTGAGAAACTACATAAATAATCACCCCAAACACATATCATTCAACAAGTGTGCCTTTCTCTGTTTCTCGCCCTTCTCTCCTTCTCCTTCTCAAACAGTTAGTTTGTTCAGATACACTATATACACAGTGGAAAAGAGAGAGAAACTGCTGCTCCTGCTCTCTGTGACTGTCTGTAATCTCCTTGCCACCTTGCATTGCACAAGGTGCAATGTCATGTGGTATATGGCGTGTAAGTGAGATGGGGTGATTTTGCAGATGTCTTGTTGGCTGAAGGCTGATTCCCTTTTGCCCCTATAGCCATGAGATAGGTGAAAGGAGGGAGGGAGGAAGAACAACCCAGTCAGTTTTTGCTCTCCAGCTCACAGTCAGAGGGCACTCTTGAGTAATCCAGACATTTGGCTGGCGAAGGAACAGGCAGCCCCTTGCCATGAGATAGATGAAGGGAGGGAGAACAACCGGTCAGTTTTCCCTGTCCGGCTCACAGCCAGAGGGCCCCCAAACTATGGAGCTCTCTCCCCAGTGACCCCCGCCATGCCCCCTCTGTGATGAGCTTCCACCATTCATTCAGAACATGGCTTTCCAGGCGGGAATATGGGGTGGGTTAGGATTTTAACATTTTATACTGTTCTAAGTGTATTTTATTCTGTTTTGTTTCATTGTATGTTGTACATCGCCCAGAGTGCCCGGGTACTGGCTAGATGGGCGATCTAGAAATACAATAAATAAATAAATAAATAAATGAAGTGATCCAGGCATTTGGCCAGCAAAGGAACAGGCAGCCCTGGCCCCTCCCTGAAAGGCCTTCTCTTCCCCTACAGGCATTTGCATAGAAAAAAACCCCCAACAACAGTAATTCCTGGGGGAATGTTAAGTGTTCCCCCTTAGCCAAAGCAGGAAGTAAAGAAGAACATCCTATGCAGGGAAACACGGTCTGGGACACAAGCAATGAGAAGCAGGTTAGGCAAGACAGGTTAGTGGGGCTCTGCTCTGCCCCCTTTGCCCTGTATGACGAGCCTCCACTTGATGTATCAAATCTAAAGTCTTAAAAACAGTCCTTGCAAGGTATTATTTCTTGATGTATTTTTCTTTTTAAAAAAAAAACAGCTGGGGGGTGCAACTTGGACCAGGGACATAGCACCAGGAGAAGGGGGTCTAATCCTTTGCCCCCACACCACAGCCCTGATCCATCCCCACCCCAAATCAGCTGCAGAGGGGAAGACTTATGGATCTAGGCCCATACATTTTCTCCTCCGTGACTAATACCCCCAGAGTGGCGATTTGGATGGGGGCCACAGCATGGGGGGAAAAGAGCTCATACATGGGCTCTTCCCTTTTATCCTCACAGCAACCCTGCAAAGTAGGTAAGGTAAGAAGCTTTGAGTCTGAGCAAGGATCTGAACCCAAGTATTCCTTGTCAAAGTCCAACACTTTCTGTGGAGAAAGCCAACCTAAGCCCCCTGCCTGACACACACACACTCACCAAAGAGGGGGGAAGGAGACCCAGGGGGGGGGAGACAGCCAGTCTCCACAGATGACAAAGGGGACAAACAACATCTGCATAGAATCACCCCAGGGGGGAAGGCAGGAAGCATCCCCAGGTTTGTCAGTGCTCTCGCATATCAGCCCCATCTACATAAGACTTGAATACCTCTCCAGAGCAGACACTTCGGCACCCCTAAGAAATGGCCACTCAACACCATAGGATGGGACCATTAAGCAAGGGGCTTCAAAGGGACCCCATCCCACGGGGGGGAGGGCGTCACCCCACCTGACCCAAAAGGCCGCCCCTCAGGGAGGGTGTCAACTCACCTGATCACGGAGGGAGGGGCTACCTGAAACACCAAGGTATAAAACACCCTGCGCAAGGGAACTGGGTTGTTGGACCTGATCAACAATCTTGCCCCATGCCTGGGGTAAGAGAACGAAGGATCGGCAACCCCGGGTAGCCACACCCGGCACGCTCCAGCTAGCTGAAATCACTGGTCGCTTGGGTTGCCCGGGACCCCGGGAAACCAAGCTGAAACCACTCACAAGCCGCTTGGGTAGACCGGGCCTCCGCCGGGAACCCAGCTAGCCGCTTGGGTAGACCGCCGGGAACCCAGCTAGCCGCTTGGGTAGACCTGGCCTCCGCCGGGAACCCAGCTAGCCGCTTGGGTAGACCGGACCTCCGCCGGGAACCCAGCTAGCCGCTTGGGTAGACCGGGCCTCCGCCGGGAACCCAGCTAGCAGCGTGCGGTTGACCGGGCCTCTGCCAGGACCCGAGCTGAACTAACTAGCTGAAAGCCCTGAAATCACGGTGTCCTCAAGACTTCTTGCTTGCTACTTTGTACCGTACTGATAAGCTGTATTGCTGGCGTGTGTCTGGGTTTGTGAAGGTAATGTTGTAAATAAACTTGTTTTCTAAAAGATTCTTCTGTGGCTATAAGTTATCCCTTTGTTCTGGGCTAAGGGTGATAGTCGCTGGGGATCTCGGAGAAGGCCGCCCCAGGACTCGCTACCCCCTTGGCATTGAACCCACGCAGAAGACCAGGTTGTCGGTCTTCCACTCTTTCACCCAGCCTTCCCCAACCAGATGCCCCCCCCAATGTGTTGGACTACAACTCCCATCGCCCCAGCCAGTGTGCTGGCTGGGGTGATGGGAGCTGTAGTCCAACACATCGGGGGGGGGGTGCCGCCAGGCTGGGGAAAGGTATTCTGGCTAGCATGCCACAGTGGCTCTCAAACATGGGGGTGGATGTGACAGAAGACAGAGGAGATGCTGGAGCAAAGTAGAGCAGCAGGGCTCTCCAACCTTGGCTCCCCAGATGTTGCTGGACTACAGCCCCCAGAATCCCTTGCCATCAGCCATGCTGGCTGGGTATGCTGGGAGCTGTAGGCCAGCAACATCTGGGGACCCCCAAGGTTGGAGAGCCCTGAATTAGAGTAAAGCTGCAATGAACTCAGATCCCCCAGATGCCCCTCTTTGCATTTTTGACAGCAAATGTTCTCCAGATGTTCTCGGAACATTTGCCAAATATTTGATACCCGCCTCTGACATCATGCGATATTCAGTTTCGATCTAGAGACCTAGACAAGCTGGTTCCTGACGTTCCGTCGCAGCAGTCTAGCTGTGACCATGAAACAGAATCTGGAGCAGGGCTATGCAAAGAAGGGGCAGGCGGGCTTGCAGTGGTTTGCAATGGCCGAGGTCTCTGGGAGCAGATTTAGGTCTCGCCACAGGGACCCCCTGAAGAACACCATTTCACTGGCCATGGAGGAAAGCAATGCACTGGGGACAAGAGCAGCTCTCCCAAAAATAAATAGTTGCTGTCGGAGGTGAAGGACAAGATGGCGCCCCTTCCATTCCACCTGCAGATGCAAACCTGTACAGACTGACAGCTGAACCTTACTTCGATACTGGTGACGGGACAGCATCCTCCACCTCACCGGAGGGTAGCAAACTAACTTAGGGCAGGGGTGGGGAAGCTCTTTCAGCCCGAGCGCCAAATTTAATTTTGGAGAAGTTCTCGGGGGCCGTATTCCCGTGGTGGGTGGAGTCAAAGGCAAAAGGGGCGGGCCAAAAATACAAATATATATATATACTGGCATGTTGTGCCTTAAAGCTCTTACTGATAGTAACTGAGCCTCAGGAGAGGCATTGCAACCTTTTAGAAGGGGGGGGTCACAAAAGCCGGGAAACCACAAAATGACCAGTGGACAAGCGACAGGGGCTGGACTGGGACCCCAGGCAGGCTGGATTAAAGATAAAGAATCATCAAAAGGAAGAGCTGGGCCTTGAAGTTGCAACAGCACCTGAACAGCAGGCGGAGCAAGGCACGCAGCTCACCTGGTCACAGTTTTCCTCGTTATGGCAACACGTATTGTATTTCTATTTAAATTATGGTAATTATTTCTAAATTTGCATCTACACAACACATATAAATTAGCACATGCAATTTTTATGCCCGTTGGTGTCTTGGGCACTTTCTGCAGCTGATCTGCATTACCCACGCTACCCACTTTGTGGTGGATGTGAGCTATTTTATCTTTTGAGTGTTGGCAAACATTCACAACACGCTACTGGGGTTTCCTTCACACCTCCTGCTGGGTTAGACTACAGGAGGCCCTGAGCTACAGTAATACCTTGGATTGCAAGTGACTTGGTCTGAGAGCATTTTGCAAGACAAGCAAAAAAAAATTAATTTTTTTTGACTTGATAAACAAGCAAGGTCTTGCAAGACAAGTAGTCATAGGGATGTAACCGCTTGCCTCGAGAGGGCGTAGTGGGCCGAAATCAGCCCCGCTCACACCCGCCAGAGACTCGCTTTGATATAAGAGTGTTTTGGATTACAAGCACGGTTACGGGATGAATTATGCTTGCAATCCAAGGTATTACTGTACAGTCATGCCTTAGATTGAGAGCATAATTCGTTCTGGAAACATGCTTGTAATCCAAAACACTCTTATATCAAAATGAAATCCCCCCAAAAAAATTTGTACAGAGATTTTTAATTTAAGCCGTACTACAGTACTTGTATTGCAAGACGTCGCTTGAATATCAAGTAAAAAAAATATATATATATTTAAAAATTTGCTTGTCTTGGAAAACGCTCTCAAACCAAGTTACTTGCAATCCAAGGTATTACTGCACTTGGAAAAGACTGAGGCAGCAACACATGTCCAGGTCAAAGGGAGAGCCCTCACATTTTATATATTAAAAAATGGGCATGGTGGTCTGAAGGCACATAAGGCAGCCTCCTTGCTGAAGCTAAGCAGGTCTGGGTCTGGTCAATACTTGGAAGGGGGACCACCTGGGAATCCCGTGCCGCCACCTTGAGTTCCACGATGGAAGAAAGGTAATAATAATACCAATAATAATATGAAGCTCTAGAAAAAATGTATTTTCTGAAGAATGACCAGTTCTAAAACCATATTTTGTATGTACTCACAGCAATAAGAAGGCTAGAGGAGGATCACTTCACTGGAGATAAGGTTTGGTTTTTTTTGGGGGGGGGGAGGCAGGAATGCTGGGCATTTTATCAGCCCCCTCAATGTAATTGTTACAGGGGCTACCAGAAGCCACTCTCTATGCGCCTCAGCTAGTAAGGAGGTGGGCAGGCAGAGAACACCTTGTCCAATACCCCACCACCACCACCCCAATCTGGAACCACAGGTGATAGAACTGTCAATATGCAGGGGACTACAACTCCCATCACCCCTGACCATGGACTGTGCTGGTGGGGGCTGATGGAAGCTGTAGTCAACATCGGGTGGCCATGTGTCCTATTTTGTAGAGGACAGTCCTCTATCTGAAGGGCTGCCACTGGCCTGTATTTGACAGTATCCTCTTGGAGGGCTGTTCTGTCCAATTACGGTTTAAAGATAATGAACTAATGTTAATACTAATTAACATGTAGTATCAAAGTTTAAAAGGGATTGTCGAAATGGAATGATTTTAAAGATATTTGGGACGGATTTATAGATTTTGTTTTAGTAAGAGGGAAAGGGTGTGCACCTTCACAAGATTCAATGCAATTTTGGAAGAATGAATTCAATGGTTACGTAACTTAGTTGATCCCGGGGGGGGGGGTTGCACTTATATTGGTGTGTGTGTCTCCCCCCTTTTGTATGTTATATTGTATATTTTAAAAATTTTTTTAAAAAGTATTAAAAAAAAGAAAGAAAAGATAATGAACCATCAGAAGGGAGAGCAGCCCGGCGTCTTCAAGGTGCCCTGGACAGCAAACTGAGAAGGTAGCTCACCTGGATAGTCTTCCCTACTATGTACTGTGAGATGTACTGTATTTCTATTTAAATTATAATTCTGAATTTGTGTGTGTGTATATATATATATATAGAGAGAGAGAGAGAGAAAGAGAGAGAGAGAGAGAGAGAGAGATGCATATGCACATTTTATGCAAATCTGTGTCCTCTTTTTTTGGTAGTGCATAAATGGCCACCCTAAGTCAAAAACGTCTGGAGAGCAACAGGTCACAACATGCCATAGGCAGAGGAATGGTACATTAAAACTAAAATAAAAAAATGCTGTCTCTGTCTGCAGACCTCATAGATTCAGATGATGTGAGCCAAATTACATACAGCAGAGGAGAGAAAGCCCCTCCCCTCACTGAGCATCGCTTGCCTTTGGCTGAGGCCTAAGAAGGCTTATCTGTGCATTGCTGGGTTATAAATATGTTATCTGTGTCTTTAAATTTGCCAGCTCAGCTTTGACACTTTTGGAAATGCTGTTGAGTGTGCCGCTCCAGGGCGACTGCAGGGCCCTTTGATTTGGCAGACTGCTGGAGCCAAGGTGACTCCCTGGGTGTATTTCTTAAAACTGAACAAGAGGCAGTGGTCCTGCCCTACAATGGCCTCTGGAAATGCTGGCTGGCTCCCAGTGCTATAGCAAAGGCAGTGCCTAAAATTTAGGCCCTAAATGGATAGGATTTTCTTAAGAAGCTGCCTTATACTAAGGTGACCATATGTACTGGTTTTACCAGTACAGTACTGGTTTTTTGGACATTGTCCTGGTTAGTCGTGAGATGTAACCAGTACAGTTTAGGACTACAAAATCAAAAATTATTAATTTATCAAAAGATTGAGTACATCAAATCAATCCTTGATAAACCAGCCTAAATCAATTTTATTAATTTATCCTAGTTTTAGTTTTATTTTACACGACGGTTCTCGTAATTGGATCTCGGCATTCAGCACACGCACTCTCACTATATTGTGGCTGCGGTGACTCTTCCATAATACTCCGCGCAGTACATACAGCCCAATCGTGGGAACTTGATGATGACGTCATCACACAGAGCCCGCCAAAATCGACCAATTTGGTGTTAGCTTCGGACTATAAAAGGCCCTCCGCAGCACAAGACAGGCACCAGTGATCTGGCATCTTCGGACTGTGACACTGGCCCTCAGAGCTCCATGCTCTCTCAGTTACTCGAGCTTTTCGCTCCGCCGTTTTCACGGCGCATCTCACTGCTTCGCCAGGACTAGGCTGACCATACGTACCGTTTTAAAAGGGACAGTCCCGTTTTTTTCATATTTCCTGACCGTCCCTTCTTTTTAATATAAATGTCAATTTTGTCCTGTTTTTAGTAAACTATATATAGTTTTTAATTTTTTGTAAAAAAACTGGACGCGGCGTGTTTATTTCTCATAAGACTCTCCGCGTTAAGAAACCTCGGGCGGGGGTGGTGGTGAGCCAAGCCCCATGCGGAGCTGCTCCCGTGCTCTCCTTAGCCCTTAGACAGGGCGACTACTGACGTAGTCTAGAGCGCCGTGTGAGCCATGCCGAAGAAAGGGAACTTCACAGCAATGGGCCAGAGCCCGGAGCCGTTGTAGTCTTGCTGCGGGGTAGCCGCATCCCCCTGCGCAAGCCTGAAGGGGTAGAAATCAAGCAGGCACAGCGCCCTTCGCCCGCAGCCGGATCCAGCTGCCGAGCACCAGCAGCACCATCCAGCCAGACAGGCCCTGAATTTCTCTGGCGGGCACCGAATCCCGGGCAAGCAGGCGAGACGGCGGAGCTGACACACGGGTGGGTGGCAAGAGGCAGCGCGGAGACGGGATGGACCGGGCAGCAGCGCGCCGCCGGGCGGGAGCATGAAGACCCGGGCAGGCACCGAAGGGACACAGACCCCCCCCGCACGCTCTGTGGCAGAACCACACCGGGATGCGAGACGGGGGTCTGCCGGTGGTGGCAACGATGGAGGCAGCTGAGAGGAGACCCACATGCACACTGAGCCTCTCTGCATGGCGGCGAGGGAGGGGACAGCGGCTCATTCACACAGGTCAGGGCATACATATTCATGCCCTGGTCAGCCAATTAGGACGGGACCTGAAGGAGGCGGGCCGTGGAGGTTAGGGGCGCGCTTAGGAGGATCAGCCTTTTCTTAAAGCGCTAAGAAGACTGGACGGGGAGAGCGAAGCCATGCAGCTTGCACTAAGGAGGAGGCGCAGTGTGTGGCAGGCAGCCGGATGAGCAGGCAAGCTCAGGGCACATCGGACTGCAGGCAAAGCTAAGACACACTTGTTGCTAGCGCAGCCGTTCTCAACCTCTGGATGTGTCAGACTACAACTCCCAGCATCCCCAACCAGCCAGCTGTTCCCACTCCACTACACCATGGCTTCTTTATCAGAGGGGAGGGGGCCATTGCTCAATGGCAGAGCACCCATCTTGCGTGCAAAAGGTCCTGGGTTTCATCCCTGGTATCTCCAGGTGAGACTGGGAAAGACCCCTGTGTAAACCCCTGGAGAGCCACTGCCAGTCAGTGTGTAGGCAACAATGAGCTAGATCAAGCATGAGGAACCTATGACCCTCCAGATCTTGTTGGACTACTGTGAAGGATTGAGGCCTACCCAGGCTTGAGTTAGGTTGAAGCCTGAAGGCCCAAATATCTCCTGATGGGAGGGGGCATTTGTGACTTTGGGGGTGCCACAAGGGCAAGGGCCACCCCCCTAACACTGCTACTTGTTGCTCGGTGCCCTTGGTGGTGGGGATTGTTTTTCCCTGTCTAGGGCCTGAACATGTGCCTTGGAGGGGAGTCATGGGGCCAAGTGGGGGGTTCTGTGGGGGCCCCAATTAGTGTAGTGACGGGTAGAGGGAGATATGGCATTGGGAGGAGGACTAGCCAGGTAAGGGGAACACAGCCCAGACACTTAATGGCTGTGCCTTGTTCCGGTCCTCCTTGCACCCGCAGGTTTGGTGGTTGCCCTATCAGCCTGCCCTCAGGTCTCCAGATGCTGCTTCTAAATGCCAGATTGGTGCAAAATAAAACCTCCCTCATCCACGATTTAATAGTGGATGAGGCAGCTGATCTGGCATGCATTACCAAGACCTGGGTGGGAGAACAGGGAGGAGTTAGTCTCTCCCAGCTTTGCCCACCGGGGTACTTGGTGCAGCATCAGGGTAGACCTGAGGGCCAGGGAGGGGTCTATAGAAATTCTATCTCTCTCTCCAGGCTCCCTGTCCGTCTGACTACTGGTCTGGAGTGTTTGCACCTTTTGTTGGGCCAGCGGGACAGATTAGGGATTTTGTTGGTGTACTGCCCACCCCACTGCTGAGCTGACGGAGGTGGTCTCGCTGGCGATGCTGAGGTCCCCCAGGCTGTTGGTCCTGGGGAATGTTAACATCCATGCTGAGGGCACTTTGTCTGGTGTGGCTCAGGAATTCATGGACTCCATGACAACCATGGGACTGTCCCAACATGTCATCGGCCCAACACATGTAGCAGGGCACACTCTAGACCTGGTTTTTTCAGCCGAGCATGGAGATGGTGATCTGAAGGTGGGGGACTTTGAATCGGTCCCCTTGTCATGGTCAGATCACTATCTGCTGAGATTTAGGCTAACGGCAGCTTTTCCCCTCTGCAAGGGTGGGGGACCTATTAAGATGGTCCGCCCCCGGAGGCTGATGGATCCAGATGGTTTCCAGAGGGCCCTTGGGGGTTTTCCGGCTGATATGGCTGGCGGTCCTGTCGAATCCCTGGTTGATCTCTGGAATAGAGAGAAGACCCGGGCAGTTGACACGATCGCTCCTGAGCTCCCTCTCTGTAGGAGAGCTCGTACGGCTCCGTGGTATACCCCAGAGCTGAGAGTGATGAAGCAAAACAGGAGACGGCTTGAGTGCAGGTGGGAGAAAACTCCTAGTGGATGCAATTTAGCCCTGGTACGTGCCTATAGCCAGGTATACCTAGAGGCAGTGAGGGTGGCAAAGAGACAACATATCACTGCCTCTATCCAATCATCTCTTTGCCGCCCAGCGGAGCTCTTTAGGTTCATCTGGGGCCTGTTATATGCTGGCCCCAGGGACATCATCGACCCATCTGATGCCCGCTGCAATATATTCACTAGGCACTTCCAGGAAAAAATCTCTTGCATCCGCAGGGACTTAGACTCCAATGTTATAGCAGTAGAATCAGAAGAGGTACCCAGAGCACAGCCTGGTCTAGTTATTTTGGATGGGTTTCCATTGGTACAGCTCGAGGATGTTGACAAGGTGCTTGGACGGGTTCGTGCAACCACGTCTGTTCTGGATCCTTGCCCCTCTTGGTTTATAAAAACTAGCAGGGAGGGAACGGCCGGCTGGGCCAGAGAGGTGATCAATGCCTCCTTGCGAGAGGGAGTGGTCCCATGCCACCTGAAACAGGCGGTGGTGAGACCACTCCTGAAGAAACCCTCTCTAGACCCGGAAGATCTTAACAACTTTAGGCCGGTGGCGAATGATCTTTTCCTGGGCAAGGTCCTTGAGCGGGTGGTGGCCAACCAGCTCCAGGCACTCTTGGATGAGACTGATTATCTGGATCCATTTCAGTCGGGGTTCAGGCCTGGTTTTGGCACAGAAACAGCTTTGGTCACCCTGTATGATGACCTATGTCGGGAGAGAGACAGTGGGAGTGCGACCCTGTTGATACTCCTGGATCTCTCGGTGGCTTTCGATACCACCAACCATGGTATCCTTCTGGAGCGGCTGTCTGAGTTGGGGGTGGGGGGCACTGCATTGCAGTGGTTCCGCTCCTACTTGGATGGCCAGCTCCAGAGGGTGGTGCTTGGGGAATGTTGCTCTGCCCCATGGACTCTGCAATCCGGGGTTCCTCAGGGGTTGGTCTTATCCCCCATGCTATTTAAGATCTACATGAAACCACTGAGTGGGGTCATCCAGAGTTTTGGAGTGCGTTGCCATCAGTACGCTGATGACACACAGCTCTATTTCTCCTTTTCATCTTCAGCAGGTGAGGATGTGGAACCTGCGACAATGCCTGCGACAATGGACTGGATGAGGGCTAACAAACTGAGGCTCGATCCAGACAAGACTGAGATGCTGTTAGTGGGTGGTTCCTTTGACCGGATGGAGGGTGTTCAACCTGTTCTGGATGGGGTTGCACTCCCCTTGAAGGAGAAGGTTCGTAGCTTGGTGGTGCTCCTGGAGCCATCTTTGTCATTTGAGGCTCAAGTGGCCTCAGAGCAAGGAGTGCCTTCTACAAGCTTCGACTGGTGTCCCAGCTATGCCCCTATCTGGACAGGGATAGCTTGGTCTCAGTAATCTACGCTCTGGTGATCTCAAAACTAGACTACTGCAATGCACTCTATGTGGGGCTGCCTTTGAAGACTGTTCGGAAGCTGCAGCTTGTGCAAAATGCGGCAGCCAGGCTTATTGCGGGGACCGGAAGATCCGAGCACATTACACCGGTTCTGGCCCGTTTGCACTGGCTGCCAATATGCTTCCGAGCCGAATTCAAGGTGCTGGTTCTAACATATAAAGCCCTACACGGCTTAGGACCACAATACCTGACGGAACGTCTCGTCTCTCCCAACCGCAATCTACCCGGACACTACGCTCAACATCTGGGGCCCTCCTCCAACTGCCACCTCCAAGAGAGGCTCGGTTGGTAGCAACAAGGAGGAGGGCCTTCTCATAATATTCCCCCAATTATGGAATAAGCTCCCCACTGAGACCCTCCTGGCGCCAACCTTACTATCTTTTCGGTGCCAGGTTAAGACTTCCCTCTGTGCCAAGGCATTCAATAGTTAAGAGCTCAAAGTAGCACCCGGGGGGGGGGGGAATTGTCACCTGTAGACTTAGTTTTATTAAGTTTTGGATTGTATTTTAAACTGTGCTATTTGGTTTTTAATCTTTTTTTGTATGTTTTTATTGTTGTTTTTATGTACAAACTGTTGTGAACCGCCCAGAGAGCTTCGGCTGTGGGGCAGTATAGAAAATAAATTAATAAATAAATAAATGTCCTGGTTTTAACTTTGAAAAAAATGGTCACCTTACCTTATACAGAGTCAGACCATTGGTCCATCTAACCCAGTATTGTCAACACTGACTGGCAGCAGCTCTTTCAGGGTTTCAGAAAAGATTCCTTCCTATCCCTACCAGGAGAAACCAAGGATTGAACCTGGGACCTTCTGCATGCAAATAATATGCTCTGCCAATTAGCTACAGCCCTTGTGGGCTTCCCACAGGTAGCTGGTTGGCCACTGTGGGATTACAATGCTGGACTAGATAGGCCTTTGGTTTGATTCAGCAGGGTTCTTCTTATATTCTTATACATGACAAATGCCCTTAGCTTGGGGCATTTACCCAACTTGGAAAGACTTGAGTTGCCCCCACCTCTTCTCATGTTGGAGGCATGGAAGCTGCATTCAGAAATGCCACTTGGTGGCCATGTGTCCTACTTTTGAGAGGACAGCCCTCTATTTTGGAGAACTGTCAGGACAGTCCTCTATTTGAAGGCATCCTCTGTTTGAAAGGCTGTCCAGGCCAAGTCTGATAAAGATCAAGAACCATCAGAAAGATGAGCAGGGACCTTTGAGTTGGTGTTCCCCATCAACAGTTACCTTGTGAATGGCCGACCGAGCAGGGACACAGGTCACCTGGCCACTCTCTTCCCCACTATGGGGAGATGTCTTGTATTTCAGTTTAAATTATAGTAATTATTTCTACATTTGTATCTATACATATGAATCAGCCTATGCAAATTCTATGCAAACCTGTGTCTTCTTTTGTCCTCTTTTTTGGCAATGCATAAAGTGGCCTCTGTGCACAGCCACTGTGCAGATACTAATCGCCCTGATCTAGTCTATTTACCGGTATCTAGGCTTCTGACTCACCACAAAGCTAAGGTAGGTTGCAAAAAGCAAAGAAAAAGGTGCAGGGAAGGTGAAAGATTAAAGAAGGAAGCAAGTCCCACACTACTGGTGAAGGAACAAAGAATCTGGTTGGATCTCAGATAGCAAGTAGTCCTCAGAACTTTCTGGGGTTCAGCCAAAAAAACTACTTTAAAAGCCAAGGGAAAATACAGAGAAGAGTGTTTCCCTCTCTACTTGTTAAGCTAGTCTTCCCCAAGCTGGAGCCCTCTGGATGACTTTGGACAACAACTCCTTTCATCCCCACCCAGGAATGATGGGAGATGCAGTCAGTCATCCAGACAAGATCCCAGGGAACAGGTCTTGAATGTACTCAATTATTCTACCAATAACAATTAAATAACATCCACTTCCTTTTATCAGGAGGTGATCTGGTGGTTGTTGTTGTTTGCACAAATTCCAAATTGGGCTAAACTTTAGAATTTGTGTTTTGGACTTTTGACATTTTTCACGTGTTGGTTTGAAGATTTCTAGTTTAAGGGATTAAAAAATGAAATCATATATTATGTGGATGAACAGTTTAAGGCAAGTTCAGTATCAGCTTGCCAAATCTAATACGTTTACACACAGTGTGTTTCTCTCTGTGTGTGTGTGTGTGTGTGTGTGTGTGTGTGTGTGTGTGTGTCCCCTTCTAAAACATCAATAATATCCATGATTTGGATTTTTTAAAGGGGAAAAAAAGAGAGAGAATACAACATTTTGACAAGGAAATTTGAATTAGGAGAATTAGCTAGAGAATTCCTTCTCTCCTAGCCAATTCATTTTCAGCTCTGTTTTTAAGAGCTGGCCTGTCTCGCCATCCCACAAGACTCATTTTGTTGTTCATATAAACAAGAAGGAACCCTACCTTCACTTTCTCTCAAGATAGCAATGCAACTTGCTTACAATACAGTTCCTTTGCTTTGACTTTAATACAAGCGGAGTGGCCACAAGATAAACCAGGAAGCTGCCGGTTCAAATCTCACCTTTGCCATGAATTCACTAGGTAGCCATAGGGAAGCCATTCTCTCATAGCCTTCCTCCTAGATGCTTTCTAAATGCTAGCTGTGCTGCTGTGACTGATACCTATTTGAACTTTGAGGCACTATTCCAGGGGTACTGAATCTCTTTCAGCCCAAGGGCTGAATTCAATTCCAGAGAAGCTCTGGGGTGGATGGCGGGTGGGACTGAATGCAAAAGGAGTCAGGGCCTGCATATTTTAGCGTAAAGTTTTTACTGCCAGTAAGTATGCCTTAGGAGAGGCCTTTCAACCTTTAGAATGGGGAGGAAAACATGCAAAAGCTGGGAAAGCACCAAACAACCAGCTGTGGGGGGGGGGAGGTGGCGGCCTTCCGGGGTAACCAGAGGGACATAAGGCCAGATGGGCGATTTAATAAATATAATAAATAAAATAAATAAGGCCATAAGAAGAGCCCTGCTGGATCAGCCCAAAGGTCCATCTAGTCCAGCATTCTGTTCACACAGTGGCCAGCCAGCTGCTCACGGGATCCCACAAGCAGGACATGAGTGCAACAGCACCCTCCTGCCCATGTTCCCCAGCAACTGGTGTACACAGGCATGCGTAGTAGGCAATCACTCGTGACCGAGTATGATTGTCTTCCAGGATAAAATTACAAAAAGAAAATTATATAAAGAGGAAACATAGGCATAGAGCCAATCAGGACTAGTAGCCATTGATAGCCTTCTCCTCCATGAATTTGTCCAATCCCCTTTTAAAGCCCTCCAAATGGGTGGCCATCATTACATCATGTGGAAGTGAATTCCATGGTTTAACTCTGCACTGTGTGAAGAAGTCCTTCCTTTTCTCTGTCCTGAATCTCCCACCAATCAGCTTCATGGGATGTGACCCCCGTTGGGGTTCTAGTATTATGAGAGAGGGAGAAAAATGTCCCCCTATCCACTTTCTCCACACCATGCATAATTGTGTACACCTCTATCATGTCTCCCCTTACTTGCCTTTTTTCTAAGCTAAACAATCCCACAATGGACTGGGACCACAGGTGGGCTGCATTTGGCCTGCATCCCGAGGTTCAAGACCCCTGCATTATAGTGTACCACCAGACGTAGTTACGACTTATAGGTGCTACACTGCAACTTCTTCACTTGCTGCAAAAGATAATCAAAATTTTTGCCCCCACTTCCACCCACCAAACGGCTCTGCTCATACTGGGATGGCTAGTTGCATAGCCAGGGGCATTTCCATAAGGCCCACAAGCTCTTCCTACAATCCCACCTTCTATGTAAAAGGACAAGTGCATTCTGGTTTGAAATCGCTCTATGGGTAGATGGCATGGCCAGCTCTTCTGTGCAACCAGCTCACCACATGGATTAGGCCATTTTTGCCAAGCTGTCATAACCAATGGCTGGGGGGGGGGGGAATGGTCTGCTGTGGTGTGGGGAATCGCACAGTGCATGCGGTGAGCCACTGCAGAGAGGCATCTTGGCGTGTGGTGACAGGCATCCCGGGAAATGCTTCAAAGTGGCAGCCACATGGTCACCACAGTGTGCGTGCCAGCTCAAATTCTCTAGCCCTCAGTGTTGGAAAGATAAGGTGGGAGGTGGTGTTTAAGTAGCGGTTTGGGGTGGGGCAGGGGCATTGCCGTGGGGTCCCAGCTCTGGGTCTCTTTCCCACACCTCTGGATGAATCCCCCAGAGTCCTAAGTGTCCATTGATACCAATAGAAGGGGTTTCCCCTCCCCTCAGCTTAATTGCCAAGCAGGGGGCAATTTTCAAAGAGAACTGCAGCTGGGGAGAGAAAAGTTTTTTTAAAAAAACCATGCTGCAATACCCCTAACCCCCCCGCCCTGCAAGGCCATTAGACTTTGGGGGGAGAAAAAAATCTTCCCATTGGTGCCAATGGGAAGCTTTTCCTAAGTCGAGCTGCCATGCAAGGGAGGGGGAATTTCCTGGGGGATCACAGTTGGGGAAGGAAGGGAGTTAACCCTCCCTTCCCTGTGCACTGTGCCCCCCCCCAAATTCCCCTCTCCACATGGCAATTAAGCTTAGGAAAACAAACCTCCAGTGATGCTGATGGAAAGATGGGCCCCCAGATCTTTTAAGTGCCTGCAACCTGGGGATCAGAAACAACATGGTAAGTGGAAAAGCTCGATTGGTGGGGTTTGATTCTGCAGATGGGAAGAAGAAATTACTTACTCCTGTAGTAAATGGAGTAATACGCTTTATTACGATCATTCCACGGGCTCCACTTCCCTGAGCAGCAGGAAAGAAAATCAAGGGATGGCTGTTACAGGGCCCGTTTCCTTTTGAGGAGAGAACAGCACTGGAGACAGTGGCAATGGTGTGATGCCCCGTGTGTTGACAAAAATACGTTCTGAGCAGGGCGGGACAGACAAGCTCCCAGACAGCAGCATGTAAAGCAGGGACAGAGAATCTGACGCCTTCCAGATGTTTTGGACTACAGTTCCCACAATCCCTGACCATTGACCATGCTGGCTGGAGCTTATAGGAGTTGTAGTCCAAAACATCTGGAGGGCCATAGATGTTTTTGCATTCCAAAATACAAAATGGCAGGTGTTAGCAGCCCAGCCCCATGTGACAAGGAGTGTTCCTCCAGCCTGCTGCAAAACTCGTGCTTTTGTCGCCAAACTGTTTGCCTCCAAACCCTACCTGAACACGTTGGGCTGGCTGTGTCATATCTGGTACCTATCTGCCAGCGATGCTGTTGCGCTTATATCTTGCTTGTGGGCTTCTCATCTTCTACTCATCAAAGCGTCATTGAGGAAGCTGTGAAGGACCAGCACCCGGGTCCTATGCGTGAGTTCGGCGCTTAACGGGTTAACCGGCACTGAGTTACAGCCCGTACAAGCAAATGGAACCGACTAGGAGGTTTGCACACACAAGAGGAAACTAGAGCCCTTTGAATGACTAAATAAGGCTTTATTTATTTACACAATATATGGAGCGGAACTAACAGCTTTCTAGGAATACTACAACGTCAATATGACCTGACGTGACCCCCAAGTTTATCAATGAACAGGCTCCCAGGCTAGCGCCTTGGGATTAGTCAGTTACCTTAGACTAAAGACTTCACGCTAGTCAATTTCAGCCTGGCTCCGGGTCTGTCCGATCCGGGGAGGAGAACAGCTTACTCCAGCCGCTGCTGGAGGATGGATCTTGATCAAAAGCACCCCGTGTTCCCAACAACCAACAAAAGGAGGGGAGAGGGGTTTTCTACCCCTGGGTTTCCCGCTCTCCCCGCCCTCAAGGGTCAGGTGGGGCTATGCCTGCCCCTTCGTGTCAGGTGGGCTTATTCCTGCCCCGGAAGAAGGTGACGTGTTGGGTACTTTACAGCTCTTTGAGACTGCCCTGTTAGTTTGATGGTCTTGATGGTCCTTTCCTGGGTTTTGTGGATTCCAACCGATACTCTCCATTGTTGGGATGCTGGTCCGTCTGGCTGCTTCCCTGTAACCCAATCTCCCTTCCTCGCCCCCCTCCCCCTTGGAAGGAGACTGGTGTGTGCGTGTGCATGTATACTCGTGTCAGGCTTTCTCCACACAAGCATCAAGCAACCGCAAATTATGCAAAAGCCAGTTTACCTCTGCCTCGCTTGACACTGCAGGGAGGACAACCATTCAGTTCTATTCTATATAAGAAGAGCAGTTCCGGAGGAGGCGTGGTGTGAGACTGCAGCGGCATTAAACTGCCTCACTCAGCTTATGAAATCCTCCTCCTTCCTTGAATAGTGGTATCTGTAGCACAACCCCAGGCAGCAGCTACCCTACAGTGTGGTGCTATTTCTGCAGTCTCTTTACTTGTTACACTGGGTGGGGCCATGGGGGGGGGGGTAACTCAGTGTAACTGAGCCCCTGCTTTGCATGCAGAAGGTCCCAGGTTCAATTCCTGGCATCCCCAGGTACGGCGAGGAAAAACTCCTGCCTGGAACCCTGGAGACTTGTGCTTATATGAAAGACTGCCAACGGGTCCTTTCTTCAAGACCAGAGATCAAAGGTGCAAAACTGCCAGCCTTAGCTCTGCCGTCTTGACCTGATTCTCTCAGGGCCTTGCCCTTCGTCTATACACTGGATTTAGCACTGAACCACAGAGGAAACACACACACACACACGTGTGGGGTAGAACCAGGAAAGTTTATTTAAGGTAAAAGGTGGGGAATGAGGGAAGGGTCAAAGGTAGGGAGACACTTTGGTATACATACAAGTAGAGCTACAAAAACAACAAAACTAGTCCCTTACTATATAAATACCCAGGCATTTACTCTTTGCCTGGGGGTTGGTCTTCTCTAGGGCTTGCCTCATCAAAAAGGCCTACTCCGCGCCCCTTGCCCCTTCCGTGTCTACACAACAACAACTCAACCCAGAAGCCACAGCTGGCAGTATAGATCCCTCCCACCCCCTCCTTTCTGTAGCTTGGCTGTCCTTGGCCAATCAGGATTCAGGATGAACTTCATCTGGGCTAGGTAGAGGAGGGGTGGCTCTCAGGGATGGGGACTCGGACTCGAGGACTCGACTCGTGAGTCGGACTGAGTCCCCCCTCTGACTCGACTCGGACTCGAGTCCCAATATTTTTAATGGGACTCGAGACTCGACTCGGGACTCGAGACCAAGGACTCGTCAACATCCCTGGGCTGTTGACGAGTCTTCTGGCTGTGCCAAAAGGAGCGCGATCACCGGTGAAGAGCGCATGGAAGCGAGGCGCGCCGCTGCTCGGCCACTATGGACAGCTACCAGGAGCGCAGCCCCAACGATGTGTTGAGTTTATTTTGATTGATGTGTTGTTGTGGGGGGTTTGGGTTAGGGTCAGACATTTTGGGTTTGGCTGCCTCTGCCTGCCTGTTTGGGGTTCCCTGCCTCCTCTGCCTGCCTGGTTATTTTGGGTTTGTCTGCCTGGTCTGTTCTTGCCAAAATCAGTTGCAGAGTTTTGAAATAAAAAGGCACATGTGCCTAGAATTTATTTAAGCCACACATCTGAAGTAGCCTTATTTTGTTGGGGGGAAACCCCATTGATTTTAATAGGGACTCGTGGAGTCAGTTTTGGGAGTGACTCAGGACTCGTGACTCGTGAGTCACCATTTTGGACCAAGGACTCAGACTCGGACTCGAGACTCGGGTCCAAAGACTCGTGACTCGACTCGTGACTCGAGACCAAGGACTCTTCAACATCCCTGGTGGCTCTTGAGTAGAGTGCTTGGGCTGCATTTGCATGCGAATAGCTGTGGCACAGAGACATCAAAGACAAAGACATGAGAGATGCTGAGGCACCAGGGGCCATCAGAGGAAGCTACATTACATGGGAGATTACCTTGTTTACACGTGTGGAGGTGCAGTGCACAACACTATTTTGCCTCCCCCTCACTTTTCATTTATCTTACCCCAGCCCAGAATAAATGTGCATTTCCTGACGTCCACCTTGCGCCTTGTATATTGATTGCAAGTGAGGAAGGGCTGCTTTCCAAGGCATTCCATTTGCTAGATTCCCACACAGACGCACAGAGTTGGAAGAGATCTTGGAGGTCATGTAGTCTAACCCCCCTGCTCAGTGGAGAAATCTTGTAATTACAGCAACCCTGACAGATCGCCGTCCAGCCTCTGCTCAAATCATGCAAGGGAGGCTGTGGTGACTCCCATGTCGCTTATCCATTGCAGCTTTTATTCTGAGCTTTATAGGAGCTCTCCGTGGTGCTGCACTCCATCCTCAAAGTAGGTCCACCACCCTGGAGCACCACGGATAGCTCCTATAAAGCTCGGAATAAAAACTGCAATGGATAAGGAGCCCCAGGGAGTCACCACCCTCCCCTGCTTAAATGCCTCCAGTGAAGGAGAGCCCATCACCTCCCCAGGCAGCGGCCATGTTCTGGTGGAGGGTTCCAGGTGTCTTGTTACCCCCAGCAACAAGCCACCCTGCCCAGGTCCACATGACATGACAAGCCGTGCTGCTGGGGGTAATTATGCCAATCCCTCTGGCATGCAACCTGCATGGGGAGGAGGAAATAAGCCACAGTGGCTTATTTCCCCTCCGTGATCATACGAACCAGGTCAGTCTTTTCCATTGCTGAACAGCCCTCACTGTTGGGAAGTTTCTCCTAATGGCTAGCCGAAATCTGCTTCCTTACAATTTCCACCCCTTGGTTTTAGTCCTGCCTTCTGGAACAACAGAGAACAAGTCTGTGCCATCTTCTAATATGTGGCAGCCCTTCAGATATTTGAGAATCACTATCATGTGTCTCCCCTTAATCTTTTCTTCTGCAGCCCAAACCTTTGGGTTTAGAGCAGAATTCTTCTTCTTTTCTTAATGGTGTGAAGCACAGGATTTTAGGAACAGGTAATTTCCTAGCAGGCTGCTCAGGGTTACACTACTTGCCAGAAAAGAGCAAAGCTTTGTGCTGTTGAATACAGGGTATTGTGCCCATAATCCTTCACACAACACATAACACACATAACGGATTTATTGAATTTGCTGCCACAAGATGTGATTATGACCACTGGCTTAGATGAATTTAACAGGGGATTTGATCATTCATGGAGGGGTGGATCTCTCAATGGCTGTTAATCATGATAGCTATATAGAATCTCTAGCCTCAGAGGCAATATACCATTGAAAATCAGTTGTTTGTTTGTTTGTTTGTTAGTAATACTTGTATACTGCTTAATATAATATTTATTATATTTATACCCCGCCTTTTTTCCTGCAAGGAACCTCTAAGCAGTTTAGATACAAGAATATTAAAAAAACCACAGTTAAAAACACATACGTAACGTAATATAATACTCAAAAATGCAATTTACATCAACAAAGATAAAAAGAAACAATTAAAAGAGGAAGTAAAATGGAACAGCATCATGATAACCTATTATAAGCCAGGGAAAGCTTGCGTGAACAAATATGTTTTCAGGAGGCATTTAAAATGTACCACGTTTTCTGCCCCCTGAACTAAATGGGGGAGGGTATTCCAGGGGGAGGGTGCCACTACTGAAAAGGCCCACTTTGGAGATATCACATGGCGACATTCTGTTCATCACAGGATGGCCAAGAAGGCCTCCTCTGAAGATCTTGGGGGTCGGTGGGGAAGAACAGTTGGTGGTGAAGAAGAGCAGGAGGGGACTACAGCCTTCAGGCCCTGGTTGGGGGCTTCCAGAGGCATCTGGTTGGCTGGTGTGGGAAACAGGATGCTGGATTAGATGGCCTTCTTTTTTTTCATCTGTAGGAAATAGTTTTATCCAGCAAGATCCTTCTTATGTTTGCCTGCTTCTGACCTCCATGCATTTGCCTGAAGAGAGCTTACATATACACATACACACACTTGGAAATGCGTAAGGTCTAGACCAGTGTTCTCCAACTTTGTTGTAGGCCAAAAACATCTGGGGACCCAAGGTTGGAGAACACTGGTCTAGACACCATGATCAGAGATCCTGGTCCATAAGCTTTATTCAGATTAACATCTGGGAGTTGGGGGTGGCTCCAGGATCTGCCTTCCAGTGATGGAAAGGCTTCATTCATGAAAGGTGCCTTTGCCTGATTTTCAGGGGGTCCCCTCACACAGACATTCACTGCAGCTCACTCCATTCAGCAGGGCCCCCTACCCTCTATGTAGCATTTTCAGGGGGCTGGAGGGGCTGCTGTAGGGAGGAGGGGCCCAGGAAGCCCACTTCTGGAAGCCCAGTTGCACGTGCCTTAATCTGGATCCAACCCCAAGAGCGAGGGCAGCAGGTGCAATCCCAATTCCTTCCCCTTCCACACATTCATTAAACATCTCAAATGGATTCATGCGTATCCAATGTCACAGCATCAGCGTCGTATTCCAGGGGGAGGGTGCCACTACTGAAAAGGCCCACTTTGGAGATATCACATGGCGACATTCTGTTCATCACAGGATGGCCAAGAAGGCCTCCTCTGAAGATCTTGGGGGTCGGTGGGGAAGAACACCGTCGTGAATAATAGCTCCTTAATATTCCATTTCCTAGTCAACTCCCCTGTAGCCACTTATATATCCCCTTCTGAATTCAGTTTTATCTCCAGATTGCTTACTCACTCCCCATCTTTTGGAACTGGCCAATGTACAGTGGGTTGGATCCAGATTTATGCTGGATCAACTGTGCTGATGGAAGTGGACTTCCCCACCCCCTCCTTCCCATAGCAACTAGGACTTGGGTGGCCCCCAGTCCAAAACCCCTTTTGGGAAATCACAGCGTCAGTTACTTTTGTTCACACGCAGGGTCTCTGATGGCCACGTCTGGGACTGGAAGAGGCTTTCCCTCTTACTTGGAATGGCTTAATAATTCCCTGAGGCGTTAGCAGGGATGGAAGTTCTGCATTTCCCAGCTGGCACATGGCTTGGCTTGCTAGTGTGAGTCACACTCATGAGTGTGGATGGCTGCTGTGGACGGCCTTGCCTCATGGCAGTGGGAGGACCAAAGGGCCTTTGGGCCTCCTCCCCGGCCAATGGGTCTATGAGCCATCCACCCCGGGGGAGAAGATGGGAATGCCTCCGCCTGTGTTAGGGCCTGCAGTTATAGGGAGCCTCACAAACAAGGCAGGCCTCCTGATCGACTTGTTTTGCAACCAGGTAAGCATTTCCTGTGTACCTCATTCTTCTGGGAACTTTCAGTGCACGCTGCCAGGTGGTGTCCCTCTCCTTCGCTCTTTACCAGGAACTCATTTGTATAAAGCTGTGGCAAACAGCATCCCAGGCTCCCAGCCAGCCACAAGGGAAAGAGCTTCTCCCAAGAGGTTGGATTAGGAGCATGTCAGCTATGAGGAAAGGCTCTGTATGAACTTGCCAGTTGCCACGGACCAAGCCTGCCTCCAGAGGCTTCCAAATATCGGTCCGACTATCCTAACCTACCTATTTGATAGGGTTTTTTTGCAAATGTTTAGGCCGCTGCCAAAATGGACCTTAAGCACACCCTCCAACATTCTGCAGATGACAATAGGGACCCACCTGTAACATACAGACAAAAAGGAAGTACTTCTTCACACAGAGCATAGTCAAACAGGATGTAGGGATGGCCACCAACTTCAATGGCTTTAAAGGGGGATTAGACAAATTCATGGAGGACAAGGCTTTCAATGGCTACTGGTCATATTACCTCCAGGATCTGCGGCAATATACCGCTCAATGCCAGGTACTGGGGAACACGAGTGAAAGAGTGTTATTACGCTCATGTCCTATTTGTGGGGTTCCCACAGGCTTCTGGTTGACCACTGTTGGAACAGAATACTGGACTAGAGAGACCTCTGGCCTGCAGGGCTCTATTTATCTGAGGGATGCTGGGAGTTGTAGGCCAATACGTATGGAGGGCCATAAGTGGTCCACCCGTAATGTAGGGGAGCTGTGATCAGGTATATTTTTAACTGTTGGTAACATATTGTAGGACAAAAATGTTTTTCTGTATATTTTTTAACCCATATTTTAATCCAAAGAACAAACATCCCCAATCTCTTGGTTTTGAAACCATTGAAGGATGGGGCTGTTGTAAAATAAGAGTGCTTCCTGATGGAGGGGTTCCAGCACTAACAGATAGAAGGCACTGTGCAGCGGTCCCATCTTTCCTTCCATAATGGATTTTCTGTGGTAACAAAAAGGATGGAAGAAGTGGTGCAGGTTAGGAGTTGAAGACAATGATGTCTGGACTCTACACACACACACACACACACACACAGTAAAATTTTGTGAATGAGGCAGGGCAATGGCACCATGAAAAGCTTATCTGGAAGCATCCTAACATTTCCCCAGGAAACCAGGAGATTATATAAAGTTCAACAGAAGGTCAGAGGAAGAGAGAGTGAGGTTTCAACTCAGGAAATAGAAACACTGTTCTCAGAAATGAAATGAAGAAGAAACTATCCTCCTGATTGGTTGGAGTTGGGAAGAGAGAGAAAACTAATTTTAAGAGATAAAAGCCTAAGGCAAAAAGACAGAGAAGCAGAAAGAAGAAGAGAGGGAAGAAAGGAAGGAAGGAAGGAAGGACGAACGAACTGGAGTTACTGGAACTGGAGAACTGATTGAGAGAGCTGGATCAATGACAAGAAGATGGATAAGGGGATCTGGATAAAATAGGGACACAGTCTAGTTAGCTCAGCTAGATGCATTTATCCCTGGTTGTTTTATTACCCTATTGCTCATATGGCTCCCCCCCCCCCACGCTTGACAGTTTTCTTCAGAAAATTTAATCTTTGTTAGGAGATACCTGAGACTCAAAGAGTTTTAAGGCTGGTCTGGTGGAGGCAGCCAGAGAAATTGTTGGATAATTAAAATTGCAGTCAAAACCTATGGCTAATGTTTCACCAGGTAATTGGGTGAAATGGTTAAGATCACTGATACCTTCTAGGGTGGTTTTCCTAGAAGGTACTCATTGAATTATTAACAGCCTGAACAGGAAGTGGGCGTTGCTCCCAGCTTCTTCCTCTTTTCTGTTCAGACTGGAGTGAGCTTGGCACCACCAGGTTGTTGTCTCCACGTGGTCTTTGTAGCAGTATGTAGCCAGAATTGCTGGTCTGAACTCCACAAGTTCAGACCCCAAGTATTTCCAAATGAACTTGTAATCAACTGTAAGAAACACTTTTAAGCCTGCCTGAATGAAACTGCATAATCTGAGTGAGTAAATGTTACTTTTAACTTTTACAAGACTGTGTCTCTGATTATTGTTCTGAGGGAGAGAAAAGGGGGCAAAACCAGGGAAATCCAGTCTGCCTTAAAGCATCCTGGATTACCAAATGCTAACTGGCTAACACTAGCCAAATCTAAGCTTCTTTTAAGCTGGAAAGGGACTCTACTCTGCTGATCTCACTAATGTGAGATAGGAAGGATATTACTCCACAATATATCCTCTCCTAGTATCTTTTTCAAGTCCCAACAGAAATCAACATTTCCACCTGGGGGCAGCAGAAAAGGCCATAGGGAAGGGAACAGCAAAAAGGCGCAGCAGGCACATTATTTTGCCTGTTTTCCCTTCCATTCACAGAACACGGCACTGCTAATCCATGACACTCTTTCAAGCCATTTTCTCCCACATCTGCTTTTGTAGATCTAGCTAAGAACCAGCTTAAGGCAGTTTAAACATTAAACATTCTAAACCACATTATGCATGTAAACATGTAAAAGACAATGGGTAGAATAATTAAAATACATAAAAACAGAGAAAAAGCACTCAACAGACCAGTACTCAAAATGATACCAGATCCATAAACACTTGCCTAAATAGCAGTGTTTTGCAGTGGCATCTTTGCCACTGCAAAATGCTACTGCAATGTGCTCATACGGTGTTATGTATTTTCAGTTCTACTATAGGACATGGAATCGTGGACTACCATAAAAAAAAAAAGATAGAAGTGTTCGAAATGTGGGTTTATCACAGGATGGTACGAATTTCAGGGACCGGGAGGGTGATCAACAAAGAAGTATGAAAGAGAATGTATAAAGATCAAGAAATTATAAAACGCAGAAAACTAGAATATTTTGGTCATATAATGAGAAATGAAAAATATAAACTGTTGCAGCTGATTATATCAGGGAAAATAATTGGGAAAAGAAGTGTAGGAAGAAGAAGTTCTTGGCTGAAAAACCTTAAAGAATGGTTTGGGAGCCAGTGTGGCGTAGTGGTTAGAGTGTTGGATTGGGACTCGGGAGATCCGGGTTCTAGTCCCCGCTCGGCCATGAAAGTCAGTGGGTGACTTTGGGCCAGTCACTGACTCTCAGCCTAAGCTACCTCACAGGGTTGTTCTGAGGATAAAATGGAGAGAAGGAGGAGGATTATGTAAGCCGCCTTGGGTTCCTTGCAAGAAAAAAGGCGGGGTATAAATATAATAAATAAATAAATAATACAGTGTCATTGTTTAGAGCGGCCATATCTAAAGACTGTTTAGGCATGATGATGTCCAACCTCCAGTAGGAGAGGAACAACAACAACAACAACAAGAAGAATATGCTCTATGTGGGCCTGGAAGCTTCAATCGGCACAAAATGCAGACAAAATGCTAGGCTGCTAACGGGTACATGGCATTGGTTGCCAATTGCTTTCTGGAGTAGGGAGCATAACACTTTGAAACACTGAACAGCACCCAACCATACTGCTGGCACTAAACAAAGACCTGATTGCACAGCAGGTCACATGACTTTAAAGAAACTTATGACAATGCACACACCCCCAACATTTCGCATGGCTGCCTTAAGAATCTTCTATGTGTCCTCGCAATCAATCCACTTGCTAATGTATAATTGGTTAATTAGCTTGTGCTCAGGGAGGAAAAGAGGGGGTGTAGAGCCACATAAGCTTCCTTGGATTTAATTGTTATTAATGATTTATCCCTCAAAGATTAGGGAGTTCCTGCCCTGGAGGCCAATAGGATATAAATTAGGATCATAGAAAGAGAATGCAGAGCAAAACAAAAGGGAGGGGAAAGAGGGGGGGGGGAAGGGAGAGAGAGAGAAAGAGAAAGAGAAAGAAAGAGGTGCCACAATCAAATGATAAACCCTGACTCATGTTGTGGGTGATGCATACATCTTAAAGCAGAGGAGGCAGCGCAGTGGAACAAGTCTGGAAGAGGTGAGCATGTCTGTTGACTGCCTGTGCTGCTCGCAGCCAATTTTCTGGTGCTGAATTTTCCTTTCCAGAATACTTTCCTTTGAAACTTTCATTGAGTGGGTTTTGTTCATTCCCAGGGCTCATTATTACAGCACCCCAGAGTTGGGGTTTGCAATTAATTCCCTCCCCCACTAGGCCAAAAATGAAATTTTCATCAACTTGATTTCTGGCATCATTTCAGAATTCAAGTTTGACTGTTAAAATTTAATCCACTACCAGTCTACCGCTACCAATTTTGCGTTTGAAAAACTTGACTTTTTCAAGTTTTGGCTGGTGAGATTTAAGGCAACGGGCGCATTCACTTGTCACGCTAACCCAGCCTGGCAGTGAGCCACGGTGGGTGGGTGGTTGTGTGTGAAACAACCCGTGGTGAGCCTGATAGACAATTGGCCTCACTGTGGGTTGTAGGCCCGCTCCTCCCCCCCGATGGTTCTCCCGTGGGTATCCCAGGGGGCACCATGGGAGGAATGAGTCTCCCCCCCACACCACAGGCATGAGCTGTTTCAGGCTCACTGTGGCTTTTTGGCTTTTTACCCCTTTATTTTCCCGGAGATCGGGAAAGCCAGCTGTCAAGCCAGTTTTCCCAATCTCCATTTTGACAGCTACGAGCAGTCCCTTCGAGTGCCCCAGTGGCACCTTGGAGGGTCTGCCTGTGGTTGTCCAGACTTTTTAAAACAAAACAAAACAAATTTGGGCAACAAATTGTGTGCAAAAAATTAATTTTTATCGTTTAAAAAAAATTCTCGCCACAGTTGCGCAACTGTGAATGACTCGAGGTGCTCAGGAACATGGAAAAGTGCAAGGCACACCCTTTTAAAGGGAACTGGAGTTTTGACAGCTAGCTGTCAAAACTCTGGTTCCTTTTAAAAGAGGGTGGCTCGCACTTTTCCATGTTCCTGAGAACCTAGAGTCTCAGGAATAGGTGGGAAAGTGAGAGGACAGTCAAGTCCCCCACCTCAAAAAAGAGGATCTTGCTGCAAAGGGGGTGTAAATCCCACCACCCTCTTTTCGTGAGCACAGATCACTCACATCTTTGGTTTTGCTTGACAGCTCGCCTTTTGACAGCTGTCAAATCAAACCAAAGGGGGGGGAAGGCTATTTGGAGCCTCTCTTGGTCAATGTCCAGGGTTGGTACCTGCTGCACTTTGCCAGCAGGTACCTCCCGGGACATTGCCCAAGCAAAGCTGCCCATTTTTGTACCTCCATAAGTGTGCAGGTGTGCACTTATGAAATAATGGGGGGAAATGGTGCACACTAGTGGGTCCCAAAAGATAATTAAAAATTAGGTTTGCAACGACAGACAGTCCCAATGTGCCCCTCTGAGATTCCCTGGAAGGTCACCCCCCCTTCCCTGACCCCATTTGCTTTCCTTCAACCTGTGGCTTATGCTGGCTCAGCTTGTCTGAGCATGGAAAGCTAAGCAGGGTCAGGCCTGGTTATTACCCCTCCTCTAGTTTCCTGCATTGAGCAGGGGGTTGGACTCGATGGCCTTGTAGGCTCTTTCCAAATCTATCTATGAAATCTGTAAACCACAGATCAGTGGGTGGTTTCCTGGCTTTTGTGCAGTTTTTTCCCCATTCTAAAAGGTTGATATGCCTCTCCTAAGCAATAAAAGATTTAAGGCACAATCCTATGTATGTTTAGACAGAAAAAAGGCCTACAACTCCATGGCTGGCTGGGGCATGCTGGAAATTGTAGGTCTTTCTTCTGTCTAAACATAGATAGGTTTGCGCCCTTAAGCTTAAATATGCTGGTATTTTTGGTCCCACCCCTTTTGCCTTTGGCAGGGGCATGACAGAAAGGTTTAAATGCTTCACCATTAAAACAAACAAACGCCTCCCTGAACATAGAAAACTAGCATGTTAGGGAGGAGTGGGTTCAGACTTTCCCCCAACACTCTGTTTTTATATTCACAGGGAGGTTTTTTTGTTTGTTTATTTTAATTATGGAGCATTTAAACGTGCAGTTCTCTCCCCTGCAGCCTGAAGAGGAACAGTCCAGGCAAGGTTTGAGCACTCACTTCTGTTGATTGCATTTACTGCCCCTTGGACACAACCCTTCAGGATCACCATTGGACAGCTAGGCCTTTTTACACATAGACCTGCCATGGAAGGCTCAGAGGACACACCAGTCAGAAAGCTAGACAAGAAGAACTTTATGGTCTATTCTAAACTGGGGTCCTTTGGGGGGTCAGTGGGCACATCCAGAATCTTGAGAGAGTCATGGGCATGCTCACAAAATGGCTGCCCGGTGAGGGGCTTGCCCATTCATAAAATGGCTGCCATGGTGGGGATGGCCAGTCATAGAACACTCATTTCCCAGAAGACAAACGAGTGAGACAAGAAGAAACATAACTTGCACAAGATGGTACTGGAGGGCAGTCCTTTCCTTTACTCTGCCATGTGCCAGCCTTTCAGTTAAAATAATAATAATAATAATAATAATATTTTTAAAAATCTTAAAAGATAAAATGAAAATCAGGTTGGACAGGGATCTTGGCAGGCACCAAGAGAGATCTCCATGGTCACATTGGTGCTCCCAGGCACCACGTTGGAGACCCCAGCTCTTAAACATGACAGAGCAAGAGGGCACTCCTGACCCCACCCAGTTATAAGACTACATCCAGTGCCACCTAGTGACTAAACCTTATAATGACACTATCCACTCAAGGCCCAGTAGTGACAGTTTTCTGATGCTGCCCTTGAGTTCTCTGGTTAGAAGATAAGCAGGTATGTATTGCCTAAAATAGATACTAATTTCTTTCTTTCTTTCTTTTGAGTAGCTTTGGACACTTTCACTGGACTGGGGAAATACTCTGTTCAAGGTGCTGCCCTAGACCTATTGATGCATTTTTAAACAGGATTAGGAAACGGCCAGGTGAGGTTCAAACTAGATATATGATGCAGGAGATCCGTGATTAGCATCTCCTGTGGGGTTTTGTTGTTGTTGTTGTTGTTTGTTTTTTAAAGATCAGCTGTGGGGCAAATCAGATTAAATCTGTGTACTGAGACCCAGACTGATTTCCTATACACTGTTTCGTGGATCTATATTGCCCCCGACCACCTACCCTCTGCTGCCACTGTGACTACACGCACAAATTTGTTCTTTGCCCTGCAGGGCAAAACACGTACCTATGCAAGATGAGGGAAAGGAGAATTTCAGATCTGAACAGTCCCCCTCTCCCACCCATCCAATTTAGAATCCACAAAGTTGTAGGCAAATATTTCAGCTGCCTTCTACAAAACGGGTGAGCTTTCCTTCTTGAGTCTGCCTGTTCCAGAACTCTGCATTTTAAATTCCACCCCTCCGGGGTTCCATAAAATTGTGGAGGTGATAAGATGATGGGCAGATTGAGTGCATCAAGTCTCACTGTGTTATAATCACCATAATAATCACACCGAACGATTATGGAGTGCTTGGCAATTTCAAAGCCTTCCATGAACATTAACTGAGTAATTAAACTTCACAATAAAGCAGGACTCTGTGCCAAAATGCATGAAAAAGAAATCCTCTTAGGTTCTGTGCCAAGGAATCCAAAATTCTGTGCCAAGAGGACTCCTATTCTGCACCCGCCACTGCCCCCCCACATCATAAATATCATTCCTGAAAGTTGGCACAAATGCGTGTAGCTCTGTCTGGCAATCAGTATTTGACTTTCTGCAGAGTTTTTCATATATGCTTGAGTGTGTGTGTGTGTGTGTGTGTGTGTGCGTGTCTATATCTGAACATACTGAGAGCAAGAAATAAGGCATCACTACATGCAGGGTAGGATAGGTACTACATAGGGCAGGGGGTGTTGAAGTGTTGAACCTTTTCAGTCTGAAGGCCAAATTCAATTTCAGAGAAGCTCTCGGGGGGGGGGGGGGGGCTTCATTCCGGTCGTGGGCGGGGCTGAAGGGAAAAGAGTTGGGATCAAAGACAAAAGAGGTGGCGCTGAAATACCAGCATATTTTAGCTTAAAGCTCTTACTAGTGACAAATAAGTCTTGGGGGGGCTTTACAATCTGTTGGGATGGGGGTGGGAACTGACAAAAGCCAGAAAACCACCAAACAATTGGCAGAGGGGCACCAGGGCAGGGGGTCGTGGCCATTTGGGGAAACCTGGCAGGGCAGATTGGGACCACAGCAGGCCAGATTTCGCCCACACAGGCCTGAATTCTAACTCTCCTGACCTAGGGAGATGGACTTCATCAGAGGCCCTGGGTGAGAGGCAGGCAGCCATGCTGAGCACATCAGCACTCCATGTGCTCAGAAAACAAAACAAAAGCAATGTGAAGACGGTGTGCCTGACGTGAGTGGTGGTGAGCCTGTTGTGTAAGTGCACTCACTGTGTTTTCTTCCGATGTGGCATCTTTGCTCTCAGATACAAGGGAAACTGGTTCTACATGGTGGCTGCAGGAGCTGGCTGTGCACAGTGCTGATTGGCTGGAATTAATGACGTCACTAAAGCACCTCCCCTCTCCTCCCCAGAGAAGTTTCCAAAACACTCTTGTATCAAAGCAAGTCTCTGGCGGGTGTGAGCGGGGCCGATTTCGGCCCGCTACGCCCGCTCAAGGCGAGCGGTTACATCCCTACACTTGTCTTGCAAGACCTTGCTCGTTTATCAAGTCAAAAGTTTAAGCAATTTTTTGCTTGTCTTGCAAAACGCTCTCAGACCAAGTTACTTGTAATCCAAGGTATTACTGTACATGCAGAGCTTTCAGAGGCAAGCCTGAGGATGAAATCAGCACTCAGATCAGTGGCACCTATATTTGCCCTTTTCACAGCAAAGGCAGGTGGAAGCCAGGTTCACCCTACGGGAGGAAATCTCATACATAGAGAGTCCTATTTTTAACAGAACATCTGAATGTACCCTTTGATACAGTGGTGAGGTGGGGAAGTCATTGGAGTTTGTAGAGCCGTTAAGAGTCTGAGCGCTCAGGTGATGCAGCTGGTCCTGTTTAAAAGGATTGGGGTGGGTGGGTTTCCTGCCACATTCAGACCTGTATTACCTAATAGGCTTTTTCCTCCAGGACCAGAGGACATTTGGGGGCAGGAAGAAGAACCATTTCCTGGCAGTAGACTCTTGACACGTGCCAGCTCCAGGTTTTTGAGAGCCCTTGGTCAAGAAGACCAAGTGTGGCGTAGTGGTGAGAGTATTGGACTGGGACTCGGGAGCTCCGGGTTCTAGTCCCTGCTCAGCCATGAAACTCACTGGGTGACTTTGGGCCAGTCACTGACTCTCAGCCTAACCTACCCCACAGGGTTGTTGTGAGGATAAAATGGAGGAGGAAGAGGAGGAGGATTATGTAAGCCGCCTTGGGTTCCTTGCAGGAAAAAAGGCGGGGTATAAATATAATAAATAAATAAATAAATAAATAAATAAGACACCCTCCTCAATGGGCCCCCTCCCTCAGTGAGTCCACCTTCTCACCACCATTGTCTCTAGCTGCTCTTGCTCTGCCTCCTCCTCTCTCATCATTGCCACTGCTTGCTTGCTTGCTTGCCAGGCAGAGAGCCAATGAGCAAGCAGGCAGCGGCATCTCCTGCTCTTCCTTCTCCCACAACCACCAAGAAGCAGATTGCAACACTGAAGAGGAGGAGCAACTCTAGGGGGCTCTTGTCAGTGGGCCCCTGCTGGGAAGTGGGCCCTTGGCAGGTGCCCAACCACACCTACCCTTGACTCCAGCCCTGACACTTGCTCAGAGCACCACATTGGAGAAGGGTCATCATTGAGATCTTCAGGACGCCTCTTCTCTGCATCCCTAGCCCCTGTCCCCCACCGCCGGGCTAAAGTACAGTTGGTGGGGGTACGCAGGAGAGGACCTCCTCAGGTGCGCCTCCCAGGTTTTGGGGAAGGAACATAGTTCAGGGGTAGCAGAGCACAAGCTTTGCATGCAAAAGGTCTCGGGTTTAATCCTCACACAGAGATAAGTACAGTATGTACAAAAGCAGCAACTCGCATAGCTTCAACATGTTGTCCCTCAAGCTGCGCACACAGTAGAGCACAATGCAGCATTGGATTCAGGTGTGGGGATTCAGATAAGGAAGGGGCATCCGACCCTCTACCCTTAGGCGCATCCTTGGATCTCAGTCACTCTCTGCCACCCATACCGGCTCTCCTGCCATCAAATTGTGGCCTGCTCCCGCCATCTGCCTGATGCAACGGCCTTTCAAAAGGTATGGTGCATTTGAAACTGGTGCTGCAGCAGCAAGATGTCTGAGCCCTCTTGAAGCTACAGGCATGGTTTCTGCATCTGGACCTGGCAATCCTGCTTTCACAGTAGACCTATTCAGACCTGAAGAAGACATGCTGAGCCTTACCCAATGCCATGTCAAAAATTACTGCTCATTCAAATGTTATCTTCAAGTGGATGATGCAGAGGAAGGGATGGAGAGTTTGGAAGAGACGCCATGTGAATCAAACATGGCCAAGCAAACAAAATAGTATTATAAGATTCCAGCTCTGAAGCTACAGGCATCAGGATGTTCCTTCATACCCTAAGCTTTAGAATCTATGGATGTGTTGGACTGGGACTCGGGAGATCCGGGTTCTAGTCCCCGCTCGGCCATGAAACTCACTGGGTGACTTTGGGCCAGTCACTGACTCTCAGCCTAGCCTACCTCACAGGGTTGTGGTGAGGATAAAATGGAGAGGAGGAGGAGGATTATGTAAGCCGCCTTGGGTTCCTTGCAGGAAAAAAGGTGGGGTATAAATATAATAAATAAATAAATAAATAGATAGATAAATAAATAAATGTCGGAGAAATCCACAATGGATTCAAATGAGTTTGGGTGTCTATGTATCTGACCCATGGATTCTGCAGCAGACCAGCTTTTCTTGAGCCCCACAGATTCAGTGGACTTGCAGACTGGTTTTTTTTTACTTTCCAGAATTTTACAAAAATTAAGTTGCAGAAAAATACGAAAAATTTAAAAAAAAACCAACTGAAAATGTGCATTTCGCCCCATAGGCTAAAGCATGAACATGCATGTTTTAGAGGGATTTGCACATTTTGGCAGGATGTGTGCATTTTGGGAAGTGCAAATTTGTGCCAGTGTAAATTTGCGCAAGTGTGTACGAATGCAAGTTCCGGAAATTGAAAAAAAAATCCGATTCTGTCAATGAGCGGCTGACGGAACGAAAGGCACCTGATGATCCATGAAATGCAGATGGAACAGATTTAGCAAAATCCGTGCATCCCTCCTTCGACTCTAACCTCTAAATTATCCTCATCATTCCACACAGGTCCTCTTAGCAGAGTTTGGGAAATGGCATTGTGAGTTGCCAGCTCGGCATCCAGATGCAAATTCCGCCCCTGGGTTGCATTGATGTCACAAGAATCTGGATGGCCAGGCCTTCCCATCTCAGGAGGGCGTGTTCCAACACCATGCAGAGGTTGCCTGCTTTGCAGCAGCAGAACCCGCCCACCCTCCGAGTGATGGCACAGCCATGTGAGGCAATTGGGTACTCACACCCACCACTTGTAGGTGGTCAAGGAAATAGCTTCTGATGCTGGAGCAGTACCAGCCAGCCAAGGCAATGCATCAGGAAAGGAAGGTATAACCAGACTTAACACAAATAAGCTCATCCATCACGGATGATGGAAATAGCACTCCGTGTGTGTGTGTGTGTGTGTGTGTGTGTGCGCGTGCGTGCGTGCGTGTGTGTGTGTGCTTAGCAAGAAGTTTGGTCACAGTCTTGACTAGAGGGCCCAAAATGAGGGGATAATCAGTCCTTTGGTTGTAGACTAGAAGAAGGCCACAACAGCACTGAGAACGGACGAGAGTGTTATTGGGCTGTGGGGCTGTGATGCAGAGGTGGGCAGGCTTCAGGCCTGTGGAACCTACTTCGTTGCCCCCACGCCCCCTAACCTAGGATGGCCATGTGTCCTCTTTTACAGAGGCCTGTCCTCTGTTTGAAGCCAGCCTCTATTTGAAAGACTGTCCTGTTCAATTCCAGTTTAGAGATAAAGAACCATAAGAACGATTGCCCATCAGCATCGGAACAGGTGGCCACAGAGACTTCACTGTATACATTTTGACTCAAGGTTAAGACCTTCCTCTTTCAGCAGGCATTTTGCAATTGGCTCCTTAATGTTTTAAATATTTTTAAATGTTTTATTATTATTATTTTGATGCTTCATCATTATTAGTAGTTTATTTATTTTTGGTTATTTTGTTGTTGTTTGGTTTTATGATTGTAAACCATGCTGAAGGCATTTGCCAATTGGGTGGTATACAAATCAAATAAATAAATATTATTATTTCTAAATTTGCATCTACACATATAAATTAGCATACCAAGGGAGGCTCAGAGGGCAGAAACAAGGGGGAGTGCCTTCTCAGTGGTGGCCCCCTGACTGTGGAATGATCTCCCCCCTTAGGCCTACCTGGTGCCTACTTTGTCACCCTTCGGGCACCAGATTAAGACGTCCCTCTGTACTGAGGCATTTAAAGATATCTAAGGTTATTTAAAGACTTGATGGTGGTACCCATGCCATGTCTGGCATTTTTTAACAAGACCAGATTATATTACAGTACATGCATTTTGGCCTAATATACACATTTCTTGCCAGAGGTTTCCCCAATACAACCCACATTTGAACATTATTTCCTCTAATATGTACATTCTTGTATGCATATTTTGGTTGGAGAGAGAACTCTATTTGTGAAATTTGCTTGAATTTCGAAGGGTAACTGAGTTTCAATTCTAATAGTGGTTTGAAAGTGCAAAATTAGGTAAATTCATATTAAAAAATGTGAACTGGACTAATTTCCCTAGCAGAGAGTAGAGAATGGAGCAGCCAAATGCAGTGGGTATTCATCCTACTCATATGATACATACTGTCACTTTCTCTGAAGATACACTTTGGTGCAGGGAAGAGTGTTGTTGTTCTTGGGATAACTCTTGGGTGCAAGTCTAGAAGCCCCTGCATGAGTTCGAGGCATTCTGGGGCAGCCACTGTTAAAGAGGTGGGGAAGGAAAAGAATGAGCTAAGCAGACTCAGTCGGCACCTCAAAGCGTGGGAAGGGCAAAGGAGGGGGGAAGTGACTGAATCGCCACTCAGTCGCTCTCCCAGTCCCACCCTCACTCCCTTCTTAGGGGGCGGGGCTTTGGAGGGGAGGAAGGGCCTCACCTTCAGCCCTGCAGACCATTTGGACCAGCCTGGTGGGTCCAAATTTGGTCTGCAGTTCCCCAGCCCTAGCATTGGGGAATCAACACACCTGCTTGTACTTCATGTGCTGCACGTGCTGGTGCTTGCTTCTGGCAAAGTCACCCTGCGCATGAGGGTCTGCATAGTGTACTGCACCAGGCACCGGGCATAGTGTACTGCCATATAGTGGACCCATGGCATATTCGCCAAAACAGTTGGCCCTGGCCACCATTGGTCTTGAGAGTCTGTTGCAGGCTTCCTCTATGCCAGTGTTTCTCAAATAGTGGGGCGCGCCCCCCTGGGGGGGCGCAAGGCTCCGTAAAGGGGGGCGCGCCTGATTGGCCAAACCAATTGGTAGGCCCGCGTGAGGCAGCGTCATGCTGCGCGCCAGGGCTCAGGCCACTGATGCGGCGGACGGGGACGACGGGCCTACCTGCTGCCTCCGTGCCGGCCACGCTGGACCCGCCGCTGCCCGTCGCATCATGTCCTGCACGCCGGATCCGCTGCCCGTCACGTCATGTCCTGCGCGCTGGATCCCCGCGCTCTGTTTTTGGCGGGGGGGAACCAGGGCAACAGGGCTGTTTAAGTCCTGTTGCTGCCCTGGTTCCCCCCCCCCCGCCGCCAAAAACAGAGTGCGGGGATCCAGCGCACAGGGCATGACGCGACGGGCTGCGACGGCGGAGCCGGCTTCAGCAGCGCGGAGAACACGCCGCTCAGAAGAGCGACGGACGGCAGCAGCAGCTTGAGCGGCGTGGAGAATGCTCCACGCTGCTCAGAAGAGTGAGATCGGGCCGCCGCAGGAACGATCGGAAGAGCCCAGGTAAGGCTCGTATTACATCCCTGCCCGTGCGTTCCCATGGAGCCGCCTCATTCTTGCCCCCCAGCCGCCTCATTCCCTCCTAGCCAGCACCTCCTCCTCCTTTCCCCACATTCTCCCTGGCTTCTTCACAATCCCCCCCTCTTTCCCCCTAAATTACCTTCAGGCTATGTGTACAATGTAGTACTATTTAAAAAAATTGAGTTGATGTTTTTTTCAATAAAAAACTGTATCATTGAAAGCCCTGTTATTGTGTTTTTCTTTTAAGACAAAATATGTTAATTAGTTCAGACAACTGTATGAGTTGTTTTTACTAAACTAAAACCCCAGTATTCAGGTTTAATTGCAGTGTTGGCACTTTGAAATAAATAAGTTGGTTTTGTGTTGCAGTTTGGGCACTCGGGCTCAAAAAGGTTTGCCATCACTGCTTTACAGTCGCGCGGGGGGGGGGGGCGCGAAATGTTTTCTTCTTCCTAGGGGGGGCATGACAGAAAATAATTGAGAAGCACTGCTCTATGCTTCTCACTGCAAGGAATTATGGGACAGTTGTGCCCAAAATCTAGGACGAGAATTGTGTTCTTCAATTTGTTCTCGGCAGTCGGCATGGTGGGAAGCCAGCTTAAACAAGGTGGTGTAGGCAAAAGTCATTTTTGAAACTCCCCAGGGAAACCGATTCTTGGCTGGTGTGTGACTCAATCAGCCTCCACCATTTTGGAAGGCAATCGATGATACTGTCCCCTCAGGAATCTTCATGATTAAGAGGTGACATGATCATATACCGTGTTATTAATTATCTGGATGCCTCTGGGCCTTTCCCTCTTCTGGCAAAATCTGCATCATGAGGTAAAGACAGTGAGACTTTTTGGGCGCGGAGACAACTAGGCCACCAGCTCCACCGTGAGGGCCATTTTGAAACATTTGAAAATACTCTGGCAAAAAGAGTGCTAGGATCAGAAAGGTGAAAGCCAGTCAAATGGACCCCTAAATTAGGGGTGAGGAACATCCAGGGGTGGGAGGTCTCATTGCCCCCCTCCTGGAACCCCACTGGGAGCCACCTCATTGGGCATGTAAAGGCATCTATACACGTTACATCATTAATTCTTCAGCAGCATAACCCCTGGGGCTAAATGTCTTGGAGATGCTAGCTCCATCCTTTGCCCCCTGAAAATGCAGTACCTCTGGAAGGCCATGCCCCTAGGAGGAAAAGCCCCCTCAAACAGAAGACCCCCCTATACTCATTGCTGATATATTAGAATAAGCAAATGTACTGCAAACAACCTTTGCAACCTTCACAACACAATGTACTTTGCACTCTTCCATCCCACCATTACATCCAGATCGTAACAACACTGTGTGATGATGCATATCCTTAATGACCCCACTGTAAGGCCAGAGTAAGGCATGCAGGCCAGGGCTCAGTGTTTAAAAGGGCCCGCCAGTGTTCTCAACGCATCTGGTGCATATGGCAATTGTTACAGCACAGTATTTTGTTCCTGTCACATCTTATTACATGCTTTCCTTTCTCCTCATTTACTATTCATGTGCACTAAAAGCATAAGTCAGAGAGAGAGGATGTCCACTTCCAACTCAGAGCCTGCTTCCCAGAGATGGGCTGAGTGGCATTATTCGAGACCCTTTTAAAATAAAAACTCTTGTCTTTGATTTATAAGATAGACATGGCAGCAAATTATTGCTCGGGGGTGGGTGGGCACAAAAATGACCAGGTGGCCACATATAAAAAAGACCATATATACACATGTGTGGGCTAGACTTCCCTTAGGCTGAACGTGTGGACAGGGAAGAAGCATGACATCAGGAGCGGCGGAGCCAATGTACCCAAGGAGACCCCTTCACTTGATTAACACATAAAAGGGCTTTAAAGTCTTTTGCTTGCAAGAAAGCATGGAAGATGATGTCCCACTCAGTAATATTTCCCCCCACATCATTGCTGAACATAACATAGTCGTCTTCTTCTCTCTCCTTTTTTTTTTTTTAACTCTGTGTGCGCGCGTGCATATAAATGTCATGGTGTGAATTAACAGTTGTGGGTAGAGTGACTCAAGGATGTCAGAGAATGCTGCAATGGATTCAAAGGAGTTCTGATTTCTATGAATCCAACCTACAGATTCTGCAGCAGACCGACTTTTTCTGAGTTGCACTGATTCCGCGGACTTGCGGAACAGTTTTTCACTTTTGGGGAGGATTTGCACAAATTCGCATTACCACTAGTGCACATTAGCACTAATGTGCATTGATTAATGTGCAGTAGCCCATTAACACAAATGTGCACATGTGCTGATGCGCATTAGCACTGATGTGAATAAGCGCAAGGAGGCCTGTGGCTCATGCTGCCTGACTCAGCTTGTCTGAGCGTGGAAAGCTGAGCAGGGTCAGGCCTGGTTATTACTTGAACGGGAGACCCCTCCTCTAGTTTCCTGCATTGAGCAGGGGGTTGGACTCGATCTATGAAACTATAAATCCTGGTTTAAAAAGCCAATTCTGTCAATGAGTGGACAATGGAATGAAAGGCTCCTGACAATCCACAAAACACCGACAGAAACGGGTTTAAGAAAATTCGCACATCCCCGAGTCCCATTAGAGCGCACTAACCTGGGGCCCATCATGGCCTTGGTCTGGCCCCGACCCACTGTAAAGATGGGGAACTAATTTCATAGATCATAGAGTTGGAAGGAGCCTACAAGGCTATCGAGTCCAACCCCCTGCTCAATGCAGGAAACTGGAGGAGGGGTCTCCCATCCAAGTAATAACCAGGCCTGACCCTGCTTAGCTTTCCACACTCAGACAAGCTGAGCCAGCGTAAGCCACAGGATGGCCATGTGTCTTCAGTTGTGAAGCACACCACTAACATTTCGTTCCCATCCACCCCCACACTGCCATTCCATGCTTTGTGACTCCTCCTACATTCCTATCTGTTAGAACAATAATAACAACAAACCTCTTTGCCAGGCCTGATTTTTTTTTTTTTAAACACCATACTCTGAGCATGGCATGTGCACACTGAAATCATAGCACCACCATGACCACAGGAATAAAATGGAGTTTGCTTCGGCTGCCCTCATCATCTGCCACTCTTTGCGTTGTCATTTGGGGGAGGTTGGGTTCTGGGGCCCTGGATTTTGGCCCCAAGGTCCAGTCCTAGCTACATCACTGATTTGTATAGGATTACTCAGAGTCAGTGGCTGGGTTCACACAACACAATAACCCACACTCAAGGGTTAAGTATGGGTTGCACGTGGGTTGTCATTAAACTGTGGGTTGTTGCTGAAATGTGGGTTATCGTGTTGTCTGAACCCAGCCGGGCTAACGAACCATGGTTTGTTAACCACTAACAACCCATGAAGAGGGCCCATGGTTTGTTGGGTTGTAAACTGTGGGTTGTCCGTGGTTAACAAACCATGGTTAGCGCAGCTGCATTCAGACAACACAATAACCCACGTTTCAACAACCCATGGTTGAACCACAACCCACACTCAGCTCTTGAGTGTGGGTTATCATGTTGCCTGAACCAGTCTCTATGTCAAGGACAAACCCAGATCTCCTATGCCCAAATCCCAATATA
Source organism: Shinisaurus crocodilurus (assembly GCA_021292165.1). NCBI lineage: Eukaryota > Metazoa > Chordata > Lepidosauria > Squamata > Shinisauridae > Shinisaurus > Shinisaurus crocodilurus. Next base: position 62,039 of record JAHFWL010000058.1, read on the forward strand.
GTCACTGGTTATTCCCCTAATTATCTAGTTTTCAAAGACTGTGATACGATCAACAGGACTTACTTCCAAGAAAACGTGATAAAGATCATGGTATAAAGCTCAGTAAGAACAGAAGCTATCAATCACTCAGCTGTTCTTCCTATCTTCTCATTCTTTTCATTTCCTCCAACCTCTCCCCTCCCCACCTCACACCAGCATCCTTCTGTACTTAGGAAGGACCAGGAAAGGTGAAAGCCCCAGGCTTCCAGTTGTCTCTTGGGAGGAGGCTGGCAGGATGCAACTGGCTCCACTACATTCCAAGCCGCTTGGTACTTTGTGAAGCGGGAAGGCCTCCGGGCTCAGCCTCTCCTACAATCTGGAGGCACTGGAGTGTCCCATCGTGGGCCAGAAGAACAGGTTGGGGAGCGTGACAGGCACTTTTTAGGGAGCAGTGTTGTCAAAGGCAAGAAAGGGGACAGGTTTGGAAAGTTAAAGCAGAGGGGTGGGCGCCACACACCACACATCCCTGAATGCACTTTTGTGCCGTTTGTAGGCCCTTTTTCAGGAAAATGCCTGCTTTCATTCGAAAAATGGGTTTCTAGTCCTCATTGTCATTCATTTGAAAATGTGATGTTAACAAAAAAAAATGCTGACGGATCAAGGAGGAAGATGCTGGGAGGGGGGGGAAGCAGCAGCAGCAGCAGCAGCAGCAGCAGCAGCAGCAGCCTAAATTCATTATGAACTTTGTATTTGTTCCAGTTCATATCATTTTAAACTCCATCTATCAAAGGTTTTTCAAGAGCTAATTCTAAGTGTTTGTATTTGGAAATTATTCTTCATTTGGGCCCTGATCCATCAATCACGATCGGTATCTAGCAGCAAAAAGCCTCTACATTCAGATTTACTTTACTACATGTGCAAAAGGCTGCTACGTGGTGGAAGATGGAATGGATCACATCTATCAATACAGTAATGTGCTGCACATGTAAACACATGTGTATCCCCATAGGGATCGCCATGCAGCAGTTTCCGCAGAAACGTGTGCATTAGAATCATAGAATCATAGAAAAGTAGAGTTGGAAGGGGCCTACAAGGCCATCGAGTCCAACCCCCTGCTCAATGCAGGAATCCAGGTCAAAGCATCTCTGACAGATGTCTGTCCAGCTGCACCTTGAATGCCTCCAGACTGGGAGAGCCCACCACCTCCCTAGGTAGTTGATTCCATTGTCTTATTGCTCTGACAGTCAGGAAATTTTTCCTGATGTTTAGGTGGAATCTAGGTTCCTGTAACTTGAGCCCATTATTCCGTGTCCTGCAAACTGGGATGAACGAGAAGAGATCTTTGCCCTCCTCTGTGTGACATCCCTTCAAATACTGGAAGAGTGCGATCATATCTCCCCTCAGTCTCCTCTTCTGAAGGCTAAACATGCCCAGTTCTTTCAGTCTCTCCTCATAGGGCCTTGTTTCCAGTCCCTTTATCATCCTTGTTGCCCTCCTCTGAACCCTCTCCAGTTTGTCTATGTCCTTCTTAAAGTGAGGTGCCCAGAACTGGACGCAGTACTCAAGATGAGGCCTAACCAGTGCCGAGTAAAGGGGAATTATCACTTCATTAGGCACAAAGGGTTGGATTCAGACCATTAGTTGCACACTGAGGAGGCTTCCAGATGAAGTTTTTACTGCATCATCGCCCTGCCTCACTCACAGAATTGTGTGTGTGTGTGTGTGTGTGTCCAGGCAATGATGTCTTCCACTCATAACCCTCCCATTTTTTTCTGACTGCTTTTCCATCTTTTTCCTTACTGTGGAAAATCTGTTAAGAGAAGATAGATAGAATAACTACACAATGCCTTCCGTTTGTGCTAGGAGCCCTCCATCTGGAAGCACCTTTCCTTCCCACTGAAATCACTGGGACTTAATATATGTCATCATGATGTCTAACTTATTCTCATCCAGTTCAGTGGAATTCCATGGACAGTGCAATTAACTTGATCTAACTCTGTCTTCAAGTGCAGAGCAGCACACATGTCTCCTACTGCTGCTCCCCTGGTTTTCTGGATCGGGATGATGAAGTGCAGCTTAAAATGCATTGTCTGATTTCGTAGGATTTCACATGTTCATAGTCACGGATTACTGTAATGTGTTGCTGCCCTTGAAGACAGTTCAGCAGCTTCCATTAGTTCAAAATACTGAGAGATTTGTGACATTATCATGCAGCGTGAGACCACATGGTGTAGAGGTTAGTGTGTCTGTCTAAGACTGGGGAGACCCGGGTTCAAATTCCCACTCAGCCAGAAAGATCACTGGATGACCTACCTCTCAGGATTGTTGTGAGGATAAATCAGGGTGGGGCACTGGGGTGGGGTGGGGGGGGAGAGAACTATGTACACCATGTTTAGCTCCTTGGAAAAAATCAATGTAGTCTTTGCTCCATTTTCTCAATGTTGCGGAACATTCCGATTCTTCAGCCTGTCGGTCCAGCATTTCTGACTTACATCTCCTCCTTGTTTTTTTAAATAGGTGAGCATTCAAAAATGTGATCACTCACTTGCAGGCTCTGAAGTGATCCAGATTCCAGTGCATTCTGCTGCCACAGTCCTCTGCCATCTCTTCCCTGCCCTGTCCTGCTGCATGCTGTGTAGATCAGGCCTGTATTTACTCGCAAGAAGGTGCATTAGTTTGCTGTTTGAGAGTCATCATCCCTTACAGTGTCTTTCTAGAGCAGCTTTCCCCAACCTTTTCATTTTAGTCTCTGTCGCTTTAAATTTATTTATTTATTCATTTATTTATATTTATACCCCACCTTTTTTCCTGCAAGGAACCCAAGGCGGCTTACATAGTCGTTGTCCTCCTCCTCCTCTCCATTTTATCCTCACAACAACCCTGTGAGGTAGGTTAGGCTGAGAGTCAGTGACTGGCCCAAAGTCACCCAGTGAATTTCATGGCTGAATGGGGGACTAGAACCCGGATCTCCCAAGTCCCAGTCCAACACTCTCACCACTATGCCACACTGGCTCCTTCACTGTAAATCCCTTACTATATTTTAAATCATTGTACTGCTGCTGCTAGGTTTGACATTGGCTTTTATTTCTATTTTATACTGTAGTTTTAAACTCTTATAGTGTGTTTTATGTTGTATTTTATGGTTTTAATTGTTGTGAACTGCCCAGAGAGCTTCAGCTATTGGGCGGTATCGAAATAAATAAATAAAGCCTGGTGCCCGCCAGATGTTTTGGACTTTAACTTCCATCGGGCCTCAGCCAGTATGGCCAATGGTCAAGAATGCTGGGATGTAGTCCAAAATGTCCAGAGGGTACCACGTTGGGGAAGGCTGTTCTAGAGACATTGCATGGGTGACATTTTTAATTACTTTCCCCAGGACAAAGATCTAATCATGGACACAACCTGGGATGCCGTGCAGACTGCTTTAGCTGTTTGTGGTATATTCTAGGCCTGAGGCATATCCTACAAAAAGAATCCCTCCCCAAAAGAAATAACCCAGCCACACACAAATTGCCAAGTATGCCTGTGCTAACCTCCCTCTGTTCCCGTTCATTTTGCAATTGTTGGAGTTGGCTTGGTTTTTCCTCTCATTGCCTTGCCCCTCATTTGCACCTATGCATGTTTACAACCCCATGCACTCAAAGTGCAGTAGATGAGCAATGAGGATCAGAACAGCCAGTGTGGCATAGTGGTTAGAGTGTTGGACGGGGACTCAGGAAATCCCGGAAATCCCCACTCAGGCCATGAAGCTCACTGGGTGACTTTGGGCCAGTCACTGACTCTCAGCCTAACCTACCTCACAGGGTTGTCGTGAGGATAAAATGGAGAGGAGGAGGATTATGTAAGCCGCCTTGGGTTCCTTGCAAGAGGGGAAAAGGCAGGATATAAATGTAATCATCACCATCACCATCACCATCATCATCCACCATGGCAACAAGGTTTGCCAGACATAGCAAGCCGCGCCAGTGAAGGTAATGATGCAAATCCGCCCTCAACATATGACCGAGACGCACAGCAGGGGAAATAAGCCACAGTGGGTTATTTCCCCCTCCATCTCTCCATGATGGAATCTGGTCAGTGAGTCAGGAGACCCTGCTGAACTGGGTGAACTGTGGTATGTGTGTGTTGGGGAGGGAGGATCCCCAAAAATTGGATTGAGGGACCTTCTGCGAGCAGAGCACTTCTTGCGGAAGGCAGATCTTGGATCCAACCCTATAAAAACAGCCTGAACAAAACACCTAATGGAAACATTCCTGGAGATTAGATGGGCTGAGTGGCACATCATGGATACCTCTCTCAGCTTGCTGTTGTTACACAATGCGGGCTAAGCAATGGATACATACCGTAAACACTTTGTTTACAGCCAAGCCCTGGGGAATATCTGATGCCTCCCTTCATTCCATTGGGATGAAGAGTTATGTATGGAAGTTCATCCAACCTGCCCATGAATTACAGGTTAGAGGACATCCCCTTTCTTCTTTTACCAATAGGTAAAGGCTGTAGATGCTCATCATGACGCATGTCATTTGTTTTCCGCTTAGAAAAAAGAGGACAGAAACTTTGTTCTTCAGCCAGCTTCTTCATTACCATGTGACAAGCTCTTCCACCAATGCTTGCACCAATCCACTAGATTATCCTGTACAGGGCTGGGGCCTTAAGCATCTTCAAAACTGGGATATCCAGCCTTAGAACTGGAAGAGGCAGCTGTTCCAACTGTGCTCAGCAGCCTGTTGATATGAGTGGAAATTGTGGGTGCGCACCAGAGAGATGTAACTCAAAAGTCCTGGATGCTCCATGATCTGGTTTCCCCTCTAAAGGAGAGCAGAGTGGAAAGGAAATTGTAAATGCACTCAAGATGTGGCGAGTTTTGCAGCTTCAAACAGTTGCCATCCTTGGATCCAGTTAATCTCTGATTAGAATACTTGAGCGCCTTGCAAATCTCACCAAAGATCATAAAACCCCTTGTCAGGGAGAACAGATCCAAACAGTGCTTGTCCTTCAGGAATTCAGTTCTTTAAAACAGGTGTAGGCAGAAAGTAGATCTCCAGAAGCTTTGGACTCCCAGCATTCCTGACCATTGGTCATGCTGGCAGGGGCTTCTGGGAGTTGAAGTCCAAAACATCTGGAGATCTACCTTCTGCCCACACCTGCTTAAGAAGGTGGACAAATGAAAGAGATCCAAATTTCCTAAATGACCATTTTCAGCTTTGATCAGTTAACTGGTTTGATTAATTGCAGCTTTAACTGCAGATAAAATGGTTTGAACCTGATTAATCTCTGGAGCTGGACACTATAAGGACTCTGGGTTTGCTCCAGACTAGGTTCAATATCAGTCCCATTGAAACCAAAGGGACAAGTAAGCCATGACTTAAAGTCCCTTTGATTTCAGTGGAAATGAAGTGCAACCAACTTAGTCTGGCTCCATCCCTATGAGGCCATCTCTGTGCAGACCATACAAATACAACCATTCCTTTCTCTTATGCCAGATGTGATGAGGAGGAAAGATAAAATAGACCTTTCCATCCAGTTTATACCCAACCGTAGCACAGAGTTTGGTAAGGCCAAGAGGCAAACTTCCCAAATCAGCCTGCTACACAAAACAATACATTTTGGGGATGCAAGGAGTTTATTAATATAGAACAACTTTCCCCAACATGGAACCCTCCAGATGTGTCAGACTACAGCTCCCATCATCCCCAGCCATGCTGGCTGGGGATGATGGAAACTGTAGTCTGACACATCTGGAGGGCATCTGGTTGGGGAAGGCTGATATGGCTCAAATCCCAACTTGTTCCGATCCTATGGGCTATTCATCTGGGGAATCTATAAACATAAAGAAGGCACAATTTGAAGTCCCATGATGCAATGCCTGCATGAGAGACATAGGAATCTTATGGATGCCACCTTGATTTCTACTTTGGAACAGTGGGACATCTATGAAAGCAATAGGAAGATTTGCCACTTTAATTCAGAGATGCAGAACGTCATGCCCAAGGGCCATATCCAACTTTCTTGGGTTCCCAATCCAGCCCTCCAGGGTTCCCTAGAAGACCATGCCCTCTTCCCCTGGCCCCGCCCTCTTTCCCCCAACCACCAATCATTTGGGGGTCTCCCGGCTTTTTGTGCAGTTTTTGCCTCTTTCCATAAGATCAAAATGTCTCTCCTAAGGCTTAGTTACTGGCAGTAAGAACTTTAAGCTATAATATGCTGGTATTTTTTGCATTTTGGCCCGACCCCTTTGTCTTTGGCCCCCTCCCACCACTGGAATGTGGCCCCCAAGACCTTCCCCAAAATGGAATTCAGCCCTTAGGCTGAAAGAGTTTCAAGATCCCTGCTCTGTTATAAATACAAATACAGTCATGCCTTGGACTGAGAGCATAATTCATTCCGGAAACGTGCTTGTAATCCAAAACACTCTTATATCAAAACGAAATCCCCCAAAAAAATTTGTACAGAGATTTTTAATTTAAGCCGTACTACAGTACTACAGTACTTGTATTGCAAGACGTAATCAAGTAAAAAAAAATTAAGTAAATATTTAAAAATTTGCTTGTCTTGCAAAACGCTCTCAAACCAAGTTACTTGCAATCCAAGGTATTACTGTAAGTATTTATTTACACCTTGACTTTCCACCACAGCACAAGGTAGCTTATACCATCAACTACAGGTAAAAAATGAACACCTTCATAGGACAAAACAATGAATTGTAAACTTTAAATCCTAACAGCCAGCAGTACCAAAGCCAAAACATTTTCTTCTTCCCACTGTCTAACCCAAGGGCTTCGGAAACAGAGGAGTGCGTACACGGATGCACCTAAAAACCAGAAGGGAAAAAGTGAACCTTTTCTGGGAGACGATACCACAAAACTGGGGCTGCCACTGAAAAGGCCCAGCTCCTTTCTGTCAGTTAGTTCCAAGAAACAGGGACAGGTATGGGCATGGATGCTGGAGGTGGTCTTTTATTGCCTCTAATACAGTGGCACAGCCTGTGGCCAGCATGAGCTGAGTTACCCAAAGGATTGAAGGTGCAAGTTTGCAACACTTTTCCTGCGTCACATCTAGGGTGGCATTACCAAAAAAGAGGAAATGCAGCACCAAAAAAAGAAGAAGACAAAAATGACACTGCTTTGCATGAATTTGCATAGGCAAATATATAAGTATAGGCGCAAATTTAGAAATAATAACTATTATTTAAATAGAAATACAAGACATCTCACCATAGTGGAGAGACTGACTAAGGTGACCGGCCAGATGGGCGATTTAAAAATATAATAAATAAATATAATATAATAAATAAATAGGTGACCTGTGTGCCTGCTCAGTTTGCTCTCCAAGTGCTAAGTGTAGAATGTAGATGGCCAATTCCAAGACCTCCTTATGGTTCTTTGACTTGAAGCCAGACTTGGGCTGGACAGCAAATCGAGGACACCTTCAAATAGAGGACTGTCCTCTGTAAAGTAGGACACCTGGCCATCCTAGGTCCCATGATGGTGTGAAAGCACTAAGCCAGTGTTCTCCAACCTTGGGTCCCCAGATGTTTTTGGCCTACAACTCCCAGCATGCCCCAGCATAGCTGGCTGGGGCATGCTGGGAGTTGTAGGCCAAAAACATCTGGGGACCCAAGGTTGGAGAACACTGCACGAAGCCAATATGCAGAGAAATTTAGGCACAATCTGCCTCTTTTTAGCAACTGAAATAATCGTATTTGTGTCTGCTGTGAACAACAAGCAAGCCCCCCAACTATCTCTATGCATTCCTAATCTTTCCCCGAATTCGACAGAGCTGTCAGCTCCGCACAGAGAAAGCCTTGGGCCTTGTTTTTACTTTCCTCCGATGTCAGAAAGGGAAACGGAGACAGCATGCAGCAGGAGCAGAAAGCCTAATGAAAACAATACAATTACACGTAATTGGACTAATAAGGGTTTGGGCACAATGCTGATTTAATAAGTCACAGAGGGAGATTTCTCCCTTGGTCCTATCATAACCTCAAGTTCTCTTTCTATCTCTTGTTTAATTTGCCTAAGCTGCTCCTATGGCCTTTGGAGAACACTTCTGTGTCTCACTCATGTTTTTTAAAAAAAATAAATTTGGCAGCATCCTTACAACTCCTTCCTTAGCCAAGGCCTCCCAAGCCTTTTAACAGCTACCTAGCTGTAGTAGGTAGGTAAATATGAAACATAATAGTTCAGGGACAGGAAAATCCCGTTGAATCCCTGCCCATCACACAGCCGTTAGAGGCAGAGTTACCTCTGCTGGGAAAGGAGTTGGCAATATGAAACATCACCCACCCCTGATTAGTATCAGCTCTGGAAGGGCCATAGCTGAGCTCAGCGGTAGAGCCCCTGCTTTGTATGCAGAAGGTTTTAGGTTCAATCCCCAGCATCTCCAGGTAGGGCTGGAAAAAACTCCTGCCTGAAACCCTGGAGAGCTGCTGCTGCCAGTCAGTGTCGACAATACTGGGCTAGATGGACCCAGGGTTTGACTCAGTATAAGGCGACTTCCTATGTTTCTGTTCTGGGTGGAGTCTTCTGAGGGTTGTGCCTCCTGCATTGGCCCCCCTCCAAGTGCTTCAGAAAGCCTCTGCTAAACTCACCTCCACCCCCATCTGGAATTGCCGCCTGAGCAGGAAAAAAGGCCTTGCTGCATTTATGCCTTTAATAGCAGCTTGATCTAGGGTAGCCTCTCCAAAAAAAAAGACAGTCCTCTTTTTGAAGGAGTCCTCTCTGCTTGGAGTGTTGTTCAGTCCTCTGGTTTAAAGATAGAGAACCATAAAAAGGGAGACCACCTAGAGGCCTGGAAAGTTGCTCATCCACAGCGAGCACCTGAACAGCAGACTGAGCAGGTACACACAACTCACCTGGCCACAGTCTTACCCACTACAGTGAGATGTATTGTATTGTATTTCTATTTAAATCACAGTAATTGTTTCCAAAACTGCATCTATAGGTATCAGTTAGCATGTGCAAATTTTATGCAAATCTGTTTCCTCTTCTGTCCTCTTTTTTGGTGATGCATTTCCTCTTTTTTGGCAATGCATAAATGGCCTACCTAGTTTGATCTACAGAAATCAGATCAAGCATGGTGTTTACAGTTCCATAGCGAGACAGTAATTTATTACATTTATATCCAATTCCAACCTTTCCTTCAAGGAGCTCAAGCTGCCCCCTATTTTATCCTCACAACAACCTTGTGAAGTAGGTTAGGCTGAGAAAGGGAGAGAGGGGGAGACTGCCCCAAACACTAAGCTGAGTTGGGATTTGAACCTGGTTCTCCACAGTCATAGGGATGTACTGTACAGACTTTAAAAATCCATTCTGTCTGTGTTTTGCAGAGTGTCAAGCATCTTTCATTCCATTGTCCGCTCACTGATGGAATCAGATTTTTTAAGGGATGTATGAGAATTTCGTCCCACTTGCGCAGGTGCGCATTAGTGCTAATGCACACTTGTGCAAATCTGTATTAGTGCAAGTGTGAGTTTGCACAAATCCCCCCCCCCAAGTAAAACACTGGTCCACAAGTCTGTGGAATCTGCGTGACTTGGAAAAAGCCGGTCCACTGGGGAGTCCGCAGGTTGGATTCATCAAAATCCAAACTCATTTGAATCTGCTGCGGATTTCTCTGACACCCATAGCCATCATAATCCAGCATGCTAAACTACCTGGGGTTCTCCATGAAAGATCTGTGAATAAGGATCAAAACAGATATGGTGAAGGAGATTCGTTACTGGATCTCCTGAAGGTGATGAGCTGGGTGTTTGTGTCTGCTTTAGCTCCTAACAGTGGCACTGGGGTGAGTGTTTCATTCCTAATTCACCCTGCCCTGTTTCCTGAGTTGAAATCACCAAAGCTGCTATAGGTCCCACCGGTCCCTATTTCAGGCTTGCCTTTTTGTTTCCGTGGGGGCTAATAGCATCTTTAGACTGGGAAGATGGCATGGGACGAAAAGAGTTTTTAAAAATCCCCCAGTGCCATGTCCCCAATCTGACTCAACCACTCCCCCTCCTCCACAGCTGAGTTTAACTTTTTCTTTTATTTTAAAGTGGGAGATCCAGCTCACTCACAGCTATCTGGCGTCAGATCTACTTTGGTCCTTGAAGAGTCAGCAAGGAGAGGTGCAGCTAAAACACCCTGGAATCTCTGGCTCATGTATCTGATGGGTTGCTTGCTGCTACCTCATGATAATAACTCAGCGATAACAGCCTTTGAATCTTGATTGTGTAAATTGTGTAACCAGCCCTGGAGCATAATCCTGCTTGGCTCCGATCTTGATAGTCTGTCTAGCCCAGCACTATCATCTTTGACTAGTAGCAGCTCTCCAAGGTTTCAGGCAGAGACACTCTTTCCCAGCCTTACTCTACAAAATATCCTTCAAACTGGAGATACCTTTCCAGGTACAGCAGAGCTATTGAACCTCAGGGGGGCAAATCTGGCCCACTGGGAGGTCCCCAGATGACCATGCCCCCTTCTCCAGGCTCCACCCACTTTCCCCCCAATCAGCGCTCATTTGATGGTTTCCAGGTTTTCCCAGGCTTTCCCCACTCTGCGAATCATTCAGTGATTTCCCAGCATTTATGTGTGTTTTCCCCCCAATACTAAAAGGTTCAAATGTCTCTCCCAAGGCTTAGTTACTGGCAGTAAGACCTTTATTTTATTTTTTTATTTATTATATTTATACCCCACCTTTTTTCATCCAAGGAACCCAAGGTGGCTTACATAATCCTCCTCCTCCTCTCCATTTTATCCTCACAACAATTTATCCTCACAACAACCCTGTGAGGTGGGTTAGGCTGAGAGTCAGTGACTGGCCCAAAGTCACCCAGTGAGTTTCATGGCGGAGCAGGGACTAGAACCCGGATCTCCTGAGTCCCAGTCCAACGCACTAACCACTGCTAAAATATGTAGATATTTCTGTCCATGCCTTTTCCTTCTGCCCTGCCCAGCACTGAAATACTGCCCCCCTGAACGTCTCCAAAATTGATTCAGCCGGGTCGGCCCTCGGACTGAAAGAAGTTTGACACCCATGGGATACAGGTACATCTGTATGGGGTTAATCAGGAGGGCATGCCTTAATTTCTTTTGCTTCCAAAGAAGAAATAGGTAGTCCTTCTCTCCATGGCAAACAGACACATGATGAGAAGAGTCTGAGTGGCAGGCCATACTGTAGTAAGATTAATATGAATGGACAGTGCAGCAAGATTAAGAATAGGAGATGGCCTGGGGTGGCTGCTCTCTCCATGCTTTTGCTCAGGACCAGTCCAAGGCTGCCTGAGGCAAAAGACAAGATGGCGCCCTCTCCCTCCTGCCCATTCCACACAGAATGGCTGACAGGACTGGAAGGTGACTCTTACTTCAACCCTGGAGACAGACACCATCCTCCGGTGTACCTGAGGGCAACGGGATAGCTTAGGGCAGGCCACGTGGCATACACAGAGCTCTGCCTAACCTCCAACACCTTGCCACCCCTGGCATCTGCCACCTGAGGCAGCTGCCTCACTCTGCCTAATGGTAGGGCCGGCCCTGCATCAGCACAGGAATTTGTGAAGAAACGTTTGAGTATAAAAGTGTGCCGCCTTTTAGCCTGACCAGTTAGGAACTGTCCAGTCCTCTGCTGCATCAGTGGGGCAAAACGTCTAGAATACCAAAGGGCTCCTTTGCAGCAACTGAATCAAATGGAATCAAATTGTTTTAAATCTTTTCGGTATTGAAGATGGAGTTAGACACATGGCCCTTAATGCCTCATGAACTTACCCTGCCTATTTAGCTGCGGTAGCTCAAAGGAAACACAAAGTTCAGAATGCCACTGAATGTTGGTTGCTAGCTATTGCCTTCATGTCCAGCTTGTGGGCTCTCCAGAGGCATTTGGTTGGCCACTGTTGGAAGCAGGGTGCTGGGCTTTATGGGCCAGGAGGGCTCTTCTTATGTCCCCTTATTGTCCTACACCAGGGGTGTTGAACTTCTTCAGCCCGAGGGCCTGGATTCCATTTCGGAGAATTTCTTAGGGGCCTCATTCCAGTAGCGGGTGGCCAAAAATAACAACGTATTTTAGCTTAAAGTTCTTACTGCCGGTAACTAAGTAGGGGAGACATTTCATCCTTTTAGAATGAGGGGGAAATGACACAAAAGTCGGGGAACCAACTGGTGGTTGGGAAAAAGTGGATGTGGCCTTCTGGGGAACCCCAGAGGGCTGGATTGGGACCTCACAGTTGGACCAAATTTGGCCCTCAGTCCTGAGGTTCTGCACCCCTGTCCTACACAGTCATTTTAGTTTTTTGAGATAGTATGATAAACAAGCACATTAAACATTATATTTCTGCAAAGTAGCATACTTGGGCTGGGGGTGGATGAGAAAAATAATCCTTGCTTTTGCTCTTTGCTGCCTCTATAAGTCCTTTTCCTTCAAACACATCGTTTCAACATTTTATTTATTTATTTATTTACTTAACAACCCCCCCCCCCTCCTGCAAGGAACCCAAGGCGGCTTACATAATCATCCTCCTCCTCCTCTCCATTTTATCCTCACAACAACCCATGCTAAGGAGAAGGGGTCTATTTGCCTAGCCCTGAATTTGCTATTTTTCTATTAATAGGAATCTTTTTTTTTTTTTTGTGAGGGGAGCATTCCATCAGGTGTGACATGATTTCCTGCAGTCTGACGGGATACAGTCCAGACACAGGTAATTTACAGCGAGAACTAGGCCTTGCTCGCTCACAATTCACCTGCATTGAGTCGGTCCTCCTTCTGGATTTATGACTGCCCAGCCTCTCCTGGAACTCACCTGAAGGCGGGAGTCAGGCCTTCAGGTGACTAGCTAGGAAAGCTCTCAGTGATTATTTCCTTAGCTCCACCTTTCCTGTGGGGGTGTAGAAACTCTGCAAATGTTCTCCCAGGAAAGAAAGGAGGAAGTGGGAATCACTAGTGGGAATTAGACTTGTAGAGAGAGAAAAAATAAGAGATAGCGAAAAGGGAAATTTGTGGGAGGGGGGCTGGATTTATCACACTGATGAGGTAAGAGAAGAATTCCCCTCCCGTGGGGACAAACCAACCTGTTTAGGCAGTGCTGACCCCAGGACTTTGGGAGCCCTGGGGGGGGCATGGATCCCCATAACCTGGAAGTTTGGACTTGCAGACTGAGAATTATTTTAGGGTGCATCTGATCTTTTGTGGCATTTCAGTTGCTCCTAATAAAAGCATTGCCTAACTGTGGATTATTTTTTCTAATTCCCCCGCCATCTGGATTTCTGATCTTCTTGGATACTCTGTGCAAAAGCGGAAATGGTAGCACTGTTAGGGCAGGTTATGGGGCCCTCTGCTGGTTATGGGCCCTGGCAAATGCGCAACCTTGCCACCCCCTGGAGCCAGCCCTAGGTTTAGGTAAATTCTTTTTTGAGACTAACATTATTCCAATCCCTTTTTCTTAAAGAGAGCCAGTGTGGCGTAGTGGTGAGAGTGTTGGACTGGGACTAGGGAGATCTGGGTTCTAGTCCCCGCTTGGCCATGAAACCCACTGGGTAACTTTGGGCCAGTCACTGACTCTCAACCTAACCTACCTCACAGGGTTGTTGTAAGGATAAAATGGAGAGGAGGAGGAGGATTGTGTAAGCCGCTTTGGGTTCCTTGCAGGAAAAAAGGCGGGGTATAAATATAATAAATAAATAAATAAATAAGTACCTGCGCTTTTCAAGCATGGCAGGGGAGGGAAGGCTGTTTCGATGCATATACCTCAAAAGCATATTTGTGATTTCTCTGATTTCAGCCTGACTATAATCTTACTTTCTGCCAGCACCACCCCCAATCAATCCCTGATGTCCAGAAAACCATGGTGGGACCGGATGGGTAAATACAAAGCTGGAGTCAAGGGTAGGCATGGTTGGGCACACCCCAGCAGGGGCCCACTGACAGGAGACCCCTGGACCTGCTCCTCCTCTTCACCATTGCAACCTGCTCTTGTTCACCTGCCTCTCGCTCTGGCCCTGACAAGGGTGGTGGTGAGAAGGAGCAGTACATGCCACGGCCTGCTTGCTCCCTGGCTCTCTGCCTGTCAAGCAAGCAAGTGGCAGCAAAGACGAGAAAGATGATGATGATGATAATGATGATGATGATAATGAATGATAATAATAATAATAGGCGACAATGGCCGTGAGAAGATAAGACTCACTGATGGAGGGGGCCCATTGAGGGTGACTTGCCCAAGGGCCCTCAAAAACCTGGAGCCAGCACTGGGTAAATCGATGAGGTGGGGTGGGTGAGGAAGCTTGTGGCAGGGCCTCCAAATTTAGGGCTTCTCTACATGATGAAGCTTTCTTTGTGGGAGGAAGAACGTCCTTTTACACGAGTCCCCCTGCCCCCGTGTGCGTGCGTGCGTGTGTGCGTGCGTGTGCGCGTGTGTGTGCGCCTTCTCGGCCTTTCTATATGTTTCTATGTGTTCCATTACACAGCACAAGATGGCGCTGTGGTACATAGCGGAATTGCCAATATACACGAGGATTGGCTAGTGAATCGTGGCGGCATCCGGGATATGCCTGACCTTCTACACCTTTAAAAAAAAGTGGCAAAAATGGCTGGAAAACACAGGCCATGGAGGATGACGACGTCGTGTAAAGGACCCGAAAACTTCCGTGAGTGAGGGATCACGAGCGCACAATAAATGCCTCATGCAGAGAAGCCCCTAGTGCACTGGGCAGAACCTCCAACCCACTGCTTTCCACATGTCCTAATGGGGGGGAGGGTGACCAGTCACAACTAATCTGGCCCAAACCTAAACTAAGAGACCCTTCTTTACCATTTGACCTCCCCTCACAAAAAAAACAACCCTTTTTCAGCCCTCTCATGGAAGGAGGGAATTTATGGAGAAAAGTGGCCAGGAGGGGAAGGTTTAAACCTCCCCTACCCACATGTGGTGCTCCCCATCTGGATCAGGCCCTTGCACACTTACTTGTAAGTAAGAAAAGTAAGAGAGGCTAAGCTTCATGCTACGTATTTAACATATCATGTAGTTTAGCCCTGAGTTAAGTTGGACTGGCTCCCAGGTAAGTATGTATAGGGCTGCAGTGCTAATGTACATTTGACCTCTTAGGCAAATGTATTTATATGTTATGAACTTGGGATAATGTTATCCCACCCTTTAACATGTTTTCTAGTCGACATAACAAAAAATGTGCAATATAGTTAAAATGCATAAAATAAAAACACACCAATAAAAGATGTAAGAGTAGGAGAAAATCCCATGATGGAGAATAAAAACTTCAACAGATCAGAATGACTGGAATTTTTTTTTTTAAAGGTCTTTTCTTGGTACCAAGAGGACATTGAGGTCTCCAAGAAGGATTTACTTCCACCTCAAATGCATCATTAATCTACAGAACTCATTGCCAATGTTTTTGCTTTTAAAAGATCAATAAATACATGACAGGCCTTATCAGTGGTTACTAGCCACTATAGCCAGTATGGAAAGGTAGAATGGTAGAATCAAACAGTTGGAAGGGAACTGAAAGGTCATTTAGTCCAACCCCCAGCGATACTGCGAATCTGCTGCTACAGCAACCTGGATAGGTAGCCGTCTATCAACTCTCACTAGCAGATGCTAGGAATTAACAAGAGGCTGATGTCACCATTGTGCCCTGCTTGACCTGAAGGTCCTGTCCCGCTTCTCACTTGGCTTCTCAGATCTCATTCCCCTCCTGCTCCTTCCACCAATAACGCAGAGTCCCTGGCTGGCAAGAGTCAGAAGATTAAGTAGAGAGAGCAAGGTAACCCAGCATAGCCATTCTTATGAATCAGGGCTAAAAGACCACACATAAAATTGCTGTTGGTCAGTCATTTTAGTTATATACATATATTTAAAAAGTCAAAGTCTTTAGTCTGCAGAGTTGCATTCACAAAGAAACAGAGACACCTAGTGGAGGCTATAAGTTCCACGTCATAAATGCTCCGTTTGGTGCAACTTGCTCGCGTACTGTTTGTGGCAATGTTTGGGAAAGCTGGACGCGTTGCGCATTACTGCCTGATGTGCAACTGTGAAAGGTAAGGGAGCCTCCGCCAAGGATGAAAGTGGTAACCCTATTTTCAGACCTTGCGCTAGTCTACCAGAATCAATCAAGCTGCTTCTTAGCTGCGTTGACATTTTGCTTTTTATAAACCCACGTGCAAAATATTAAAATCACCCCGCTACCGTATCATCTCTACGTTTGGATCCTGGAGCTCCCAGCCATGATGAGGATTCCACTTCACTTCGTTTGGTGGTTTGGGTAGCCCACATGATGCTTCTTTCAGCTCATCTCCCACCACCCCGTTCTCACAAATATTTGCATATCGCATGTCACTGATGGATGCGGCATCGAAGAGAGGTGCTGGAGCTGAAGCCAGCCAGGAATTTAACTCTTCAAACAGAAAAGTACTGTATGTCTACAAATTTGAACCAGTGCAAAGTATAATGGCTTGCTCCTGAGGAACTATGGACTAGCTCAGCATAAAGGGGCAGGGATCCCTCCAAAAGAATTACCCCACACACAAAACAGCTCAGCGGGTTACTTGCAAGGAGGTGGGGACTTCATGGCAGTCAAACCAGTTTGAAGTAAATTTATGTTTGTAGAATAGAGATATATAGCTGCTGAGTTCTGCTTTTGAGCTGTACTTTGGTAGAAGAAAACACTGTTGTGTAAAACGTGCCTTAGTAGGCCCGGTGCCCATTCTGGGCAAGGGGATGGGCGTTGGTTGGCATGGTGATACGGGATTTCGAAAGGCCCTGTGGCTAAAAGGAACTTTTCCAGGCCTCCTTTCCAAGGCCTGTCAGAGAGAATTATGGATACACAATGAGGGAAAGCCGATAAAGAAACTGCTTGCGGGGGTAACTGGAAGGGAAGTAGAGAGAAGGCGTGGGAGGGAGGAAAAAAATCAACTTCATCATGTGTTGACTGCTACAACCAATGACTCCTTGTGGCCTACATTAAAACAGCTGGGCAGCATGAGAGGCGTCACATACGTGTAGAGAACTGGATGCCAAAAATTCTGACTCAAACAATTCTGCCAGCGATGCTCCAAGTTGAACAAGAAACTCTTTAAAACTCAGGTTGGCTTGATTCAGGACTTTTCAGAACTTTTTTTTTTATTATTATTACTTTTTTAATTTTATTACATTAAAAAAAAATCTTGCCTTTCTTCCAAGGAGTTCAAGGCAGCGTACCTTATTCCCCACCCCCTATTTTATCCTCACAACAACCCTGTGAGGTAGGTTGGGCTGACTGGCCCAAGGCCACCCAGGTGAGAGCTTCGGGGGGCTGAGTGGGGATTTGAATCCAGGTCTTCTGGGGCTAGTCTGACACCCTCAACTACTACACCACCTTGGTTCAGAAACACTCAAGGTGATGCAAACTCACAAACTACCCATACGTTTGTGAAGACAGGCCTTTAATAAGTCATGTTTTCTCCTGACAAATGTTCCCACTGCTAGCAGAAGGGCTGACGCAGGGTGAAGGCTTGTGCACCCTTCCCTTACGCATGTGCAGAGTTCATTTCCCTCCCCCCTCTCCAAGGAATTAACATATATTGGACTAGGGGGAAAGAGTTTCCAGCTCATATGGCTTCCGTAACAATGATGCTTTACAGGTCAGGGGTCCAGGGAATCCCCAGGACGAAGGGGAATGAAAAAGAAGAGGTTTCCGTGAGTCAAGGGTTTGGGAGGTGGGCGGGCTGAGGATGCAAACTGTAATGCCGTCATGCCAAAACCACAAAACCACAAGTGCTTCCAGACCAGCAGCTTCTTGCTCTGCCCAGTCATTGCTCTTCCGCTGTAAGCAGCATGCAGAATTGCAATTGACTTTCCACACTGGGGGCGGGGGCGATGGTGCTGGCGCTTTTTGTGTGTGCACATCTCGGGGATCCAAAGCCTCCCCTGATCCACCCATTGAACAGTTCCCGATCTGCCCCCTTTGGGTCTCTCCTGAAGTTGGACAGGTGAGGGGGGGGCAGCGCAGCAGTGGTTTCCACGAGGGTTTCCACAGGACATCTGAGAGAGGTCAGGTTTCCCCCTCCCAGAGCAGACCTCCCTCTCCGCCCTCGGATGGGGAGATCTGAACTCTCCTATGCCCCCTGGGCCATCCTCCCTCCCAGGGACCACAGAACTGCAGCCAAACGGTGCTAATTCCAGAGAAAATGGCTAGTGTGGAAGCATCCCGGGGCTCGTGTGCAGGAACTGAGAGAGTTGGATCAGGGGGATCAAATGTATTTCGTATATTTGTTTACACCCCTGCCTCTCCTAACCTCCCGTTCTCTGTTGTTTCCCCTATGTCAAATTTTACACTGTAAGCTCCTGAGGGCAGGGACCTGTCTTCTTGGAGTCTGCGAAGCACCATCCACACTGAGGGTGCCATATAAATAAATAAAGGAATCATGTGTGTTACCCGTCCACCCCCAAAGGCTCAGGCGATCATAACGATTAGAAGCCCATTGCAGTTATTAATACTGCCCTCATCCAGTGCTTACATGCCTGCTGAATAACAGTAGGATGTGGGATGAAAGAGACAATATTGATCAATGAGGTTAAGCCTACATAACCCAGGATAGGGAAGGGCTAGCTATGCAATGCATCCTGTGCAGAATGCGTGTGAGAGAATCCTGATGCTAATTCATTTGTTTCTTACTACAAGGGGAAGTGATAATTCCCCTTTACTCAGCACTGGTTAGGCCTCATCTTGAGTACTGCATCCAGTTCTGGGCACCACACTTTTAAGAAGGATGTAGACAAACTGGACAGGGTTCAGAGGAGGGCAACAAAGATGATCAGGGGACTGGAAACAAAGCCCTATGAGGAGATGCTGAAGGATCTGGGCCTGTTTAGCCTTCAGAAGAGAAGATTGAGGGGAGATATGATCGCACTCTTCCAGTACTTAAAGGGTTGTCACACAGAGGAGGGCCAGGATCTCTTCTCGACCATCCCAGAGTGCAGGACACGGAATAATGGGCTCAAGTTACAGGAACCTAGATTCCACCTAAACATTAAGAAAAATTTCCTGTTAGAGCAATAAGACAATGGAACCCACTACCTAGGGAGGTGGTGGGCTCTCCCACTCTGGAGGTATTCAAGGTGCAGCTGGACGGCCATCTGTCGGGGATGCTTTGACCTGGATTCCTGCATTGAGCAGGGGGTTGGACTCGATGGCTTTGTAGGCCCCTTCCAACTCTACTTTTCTATGATTCTGTGATATATAGCAGTGGCTTTAGGACATTGTAGATCTTCTACAATGAAACTAATCTGCCTATATGCATCTTGCATATATGTGAATGAACTGTAAGTGAAACTAATAAATGGCTTTATTAGTTTTAAACCTTGTATGGACATTCTGTTCCTTTTAATAGCCCTAAGAGACAAGAGTTTAGCAACTCACGTGGTGAAACCAGTTTCAATAAAGCAGGCTGCACTTAAAAGAAGAAACTCTGCTTTGTCCTAATCAGTTTAAGACGGACTCCTTTTAACCATATCCTCCAACAGGCATCAGATTGGGAAAGGCTCTTTCAGAAGGAACAGGATTTGGAGTGAAGCATCGGGTGGGAAGGAGTTGCTTAACTAGTGCTTCCCGCTTCCAAATGCTCCCCAGCGGACCTCAAGCTCTCCCCCACCATCACCTCTCGTGGGGATCCCGAAACGGCCATGTAGGGCGGCAGCTCTGTGTGGGCGCGGCCTGCTGACACTCAGGGCCAGTGTCAAGGGTAGGCATAGTCGGGCACGTGCTGAGGGCCCACTCCCCAACAGGGGCCCACAGACAAGAGCCCCCTGGAGTTGCTCCTCCTCCTCACCACCGCAACCTGTTTGCTCACCTGCCTCTCGCTCTGGCCCAGATAATGGTGGTGGTGGTGGTGGTGGTGAGAAGGAGGAGCAGCAGATGCCACGGCCTACTTGCTCAAGCAAGCAAGTGGTAGCAATGCTGAGAAAGAGAAAGAGGAGCAAGAGCAGCTGGTGACAAGGTAGACTCACTGAGGGAATGAGCCCATTGAAGGTGTCTTGATCGAGGGCCCTCCAAAACCTGGAGCCGGTACTGCTGGCACTCTTAGGTTTCTCTGGATCAGGGCTGTAGATTTCCCCACAGTTTTGAAGACATAAACGCGTATTCCCTCCACCGCCACCCCTGAACACAATTTTTGTGCGAGTGGGATATGGAGGAGCTTGAACGATTAGTGATAGGGAATAAGTAATACACAAAATAAATGGCCTGCCCCTTTATGAATTAGATCTAGAAGAAACGGCTTTTAGAGAAGCCATTGGGACGAATAATAGAATGATTTGCCAGTTGTTGAATTGCTGCCAGTGCCATTTCTGACATCATCCATTTTAAACAGAGACCTGCATTCAATAAGATATATGGGTAAATATACTGAAGGCAGTATGGGGAAATTATGGCCATGATCCATTCAGGGGGAAATACCGTATTTTTCCGTCTATAAGACGCCCCCATGTATAAGACGCCCCCCACTGGGCAGTTTCGCAACCGCGTGGTTCTCTCCTTGGCTTACTTCCGTGTATAAGACGACCCTCAATTTTTAGTCTAACAATTTTAGGAAAAAGTATACAGTAATACCTTGGATTGCAAGTAAGTTGGTTTGAGAGCATTTTGCAAGACAAGCAAATTTTTAAATATTGATTTAATATTTTTTTACTTGATATACAAGCGCCGTCTTGCAATACAAGTACTGTAGTATGGCTTAAATTAAAAATCTCTGTACAAATTTTTTTGGGGGGATTTCGTTTTGATATAAGAGTGTTTTGGATTACAAGCACGTTTCCGGAACGAATTATGCTCTCAATCCAAGGCATGACTGTAGTCTTATACATGGAAAAATACTGTATGAATGGAGAACACTGCATGCTTAAAAGCAGCCTTCCGCAGCCTGGTGCCTGCCCTGTTGTGCCTCCATTTGGGATGGAGAAAGAGGACATAGGGCAACGGAGCCAGAGTGTGTTTGGGGAGGGGCCAGGCACATGTCATCTGCAGCCTGGCCCAGCTGTGCTGCCTTGCCAATCAGCGCTGGCTTAAAAGACAGGCCCCAAATACACTTCAGATGCTGGGAGCAATTGCTGTTGCAATCAGCCGTAGACAGACACACTTGCGAGCTCCCGGACTGAGACTTGTGAATTTTGACTCCAGAATGACCTTGCCGACTCTTCGGCCCACTCCTAAACTGGTTTGTGTTTGCTTGATTTCGGATACATATTGTGGCTTCTAACCTTGGACTGTGATAATGACTACAACTTATCTCTGGACCGGACTAATTTATGACAGTGCCCTCCAGATGTGTTGGACTGCAACTCTAAGGGCTTTTCTACATGAGGTATTTATCATGTGCTCATCATTCCCTACTCACAATTGTTTACAGGTTCTTTAAATGACACCGCCCTCCAGTTTCACTTCTGTGTCTAATCAGCACTTTCAGCAAGTTTTTTTAAAGCAGGAAGAATGTGGCATTTAATTGTGAAAGCGAAAGAAAGCACTGTTTCTACTTGTGTATTTGCACTATTTCACTATACCACAGTGCCACCTAGAGGTTATGTAGCAGAAAATCAGGAAAGGAAACACTTTTTGTGCGGTGTTCAGATCTCAATTCTGCGACGAAACCAAAAGTAGATACAGCTGATTAACAGCCTTGTGTACAAACACTCTCAGCATCTCCCAGCCAGCCAGTCAAGGTTAATTCAAGTGAAAGTCCTGGGTATGTGGTACAGCATTTGACCTGCAGGTATGCACCGCACCCCCATGTCTACGTTGTGTGACTTGGAGCAGGGGTGGGCAGACTTCCAGCTTATGAGATCTACTTTATTATTTCCTAGAACTGCAAGATCCACCAACTGGAGCCATGTGCAAGATAGTGACTCAGACAAAGGGGAAGGACATAGACTGAGGGTTAAACTAAACACTACATTAAATACGTAGTGTGCAGGTGATCCTCACTATATATTTTTTTACCTTGAAGTAAGCACAGAGGGCCCCAATCTGAATAGGACCACTGCATGCAGGTAGCGGAGGTTTATAGTCTGAACCTTCCCACCCAGTCACTTCCCCCTAAATTCATGGGGGCTTAACAACAAAAAAAGAGGGGAAGAACTCAATTGGCACCCTGTGATGGTAGGGGCAAATTTAGGCGGGAAATGTGGCCCGGTGGGAAGGTTTAAGCTACCCCTGTCCATGCACTGTGATCCTGATCTGGATCAGGGCCCCATGTGCTTACTTTGAGGTTTAAAAAATGGTGTGGATCAGCTACACGTTACCAACGTAGCGTCTAGTTTAGCCCTAAGAATAATAGGGCACACTTGAGCGCATCTCAGCCCAGGAATCTCTTTCAGTATAAGAACTGAGCTCGCAGTCCTTTTCACAGAAAATTCCATCCCTGATTTCCCCCCCAAAACCTTCTTCATTTCAGCAGTCTGATTTGTGTGGGGGGGATTGTTGCTATTGTTAAACAACTGGGAGCCAGAAATCCTTGGCGATCTACTGAAAATCACCCAGAGATCTACCAGTAGATCCTGATCTACCTTCTGCCCACCCTTGACTTGGAGGTGTATGTGCAAGTAGGGTCATCGCCAAAAAAGAGGAAACGCATCACCAAAAAGAGGACAAAAGAAGACACCAATTTGCATATGGGAATGTATATGTATGGGTGCACATTTAGAAATAGTAACTATAATTTAAATAGAAATGGAATACAGGCAGTCCGCAGCTTACGAACGTCCTGACTTACGGACAACTCATACTTAAGAACGGACAGCCATATATGTAAAAATCTGAGCCAGTGTGGCGTAGTGGTGAGAGTGTTGGACTAGGACTCAGGAGATCTGGGTTCTAGTCCCCGCTCGGCCATGAAACCCACTGGGTGACTTTGGGCCAGTCACTGACTCTCAGCCTAACCTACCGCACAGGGTTGTTGTGAGGATAAAATGGAGAGGAGGAGGATGATTATGTAAGCCGCCTTGGGTTCCTTGCAGGAGGAAAAAAGGTGGGGTATAAATATAATAAATAAATAAATAAATAAATAAAATGGTTTGTACTTAAGAATGCACGCACTATACTTTGCAACACTTTGAGACCCTTTGAAAACATTGTGCGGCTTCTGTTCCGACTTATGTACACATTCAACTTAAAGACAGACTTACAAACAGATCTCATTTGTAACCCGGGGACTGCCTGTATCTCTCACCATAGTGGAGAGGACTGACTAGGTGACCTGTGTGCCTGCTCAGTCTGCTGTCCAAGTAGGCTGACAATGGGCCACTTCAAGGCCCCTCAGTGCTCTCCCTTCTTATGGTTCTTGATGTTTAAACTGAACTGGATAGCCCTTCAAACAGAAGTCACCTTCAAACAGAGGACTGTCATCTGCCAACTCTCTATAACACAGGACTGTCCTTTGTCAAATAGCACCCCTGGCCATCCTACCTCAGAGGGATCCTGCATCCATATGTACACCCTGTGGCGCATCATATATTCTGTTGAGCTTATGGTGAGCGGTGCATGTGCAGATCTGTGGTTGCTTTTCAACCATCTCACGAAGGAGGGGAGGCTGTATAAACCCGCCCTTTGTTTTGAATTAAAGTCTTGCATGGAACAGCTTCCACCAGACATCTAAGGTATCTGTGTCAGTCTATGGGCAAAGGAAAACTAAAATTTCCCCCTACCTGCAAGTTTTCATTATTGTGGTTTTCCTCTGCATGCCCACCAAATAGTGTGGCCTATCTGAAGGGCTGCCAGAGGACTGTCTTTTATTTGAAGGGCTGTACACTCCAAGTCCGGTTAAAAGATAAAGAGGCATCAGAAGGAAGAGCTGGGCCTTGAAGTTGCCACTTGCCAGTCAACAGTGAGCACCTGGACAGCAGACTGCGCAAAGCACACAGCTCACCTGGTCTCAGTCTTCCCCACTACGGTGAGACGTACTGTATTTCCATTTCTGTTATAATAATTATTTCTAAATTTGCGTCTACACATATACATTAGCACATGCAAATTTTATACAAATTGCAGTCCCCTTTTATGGTGAGGCATTCCCTCTTTTTCGGCAATTCCCAAGTGACCACCCTATCACCAAATAATCCAGGGCACACCCAATAACATTTGAATGTCAGCGATCCATCCTGGACCATGTAAAGTGAAGAGCTAACAATAAGAGCACCCACAAGCATGTGCAGAATGCCCTTTGCACTGAGGAACCACAGGCAGCCCCACATCTAAGATAAATAGCCAGTGTGGTGTAGTGGTGAGAGTGTTGGACTGGGACTTGGGAGATCCAGGTTCTAGTCCCCGCTCGGCCATGAAACTCACTGGGTGACTTTGGGCCGGTCACTGACTCTCAGCCTAACCTACCTCACAGGGTTGTTGTGAGGATAAAATGGAAAGGAGGAGGAGGATTATGTAAGCCACCTTGGGTTCCTTTCAGGAAAAAAGGTGGGGTATAAATAAATAAATAAATGGCCCCAGGGAGGCCATGACTCCCTGACAGGCTTTGGACCTAGTCCCTGTTTCAAAGTTCGTGAATTGCACCCCACAGAACCAAACAGACTCTGCTTCATAATCAAACCTCCAAGTTTTATTTAAAGTTTAACAAAGGCCCCCTCTACAAAGCTCTCTCAGGCTGCGGCTTCTCTCTCCTCAGGCCAGAAGCAGCAGGTGTGGCCCTCAACTACTTCCTGGCTCCTCCTAGGAAGCACACCCCTTCCAGGCTAAATCCAACAGATCTTTCATATTGTTACAGTCCCAGCCTCTCTTTTTAGAATTAAGCACCTAATTAACCACTACTTTAAGAGCAAGTGTGGTGTAGTGGTTAGAGTGTTGGACTGGGACTCGGGAGAACCGAGCTCTAGTCGGAGGACCTAAAGACAGTAGCGCACACACTGGTAACTTCAAGGCTCGACTGCTGCAATGCGCTGTACCTTTATACCTAGTCCGGAAACTTCAACTAGTGCATAATATGGCAGCAAGACTGGTTACTGGTACACCTAGGGGTGCCCACATCACACCAGTTTTAAAAGCACTCCACTGGCTGCCAATCAGTTTCCGGGTGAAGGATAAAGTGTTGGTTATTACCTTTAAAGCCCTACATGGTTTGGGTCCAGGCTACCTACAGGATCACCTTCTCCCGTACAATCCGCCCCGCACACTCAGGTCCTCTGGGAAGAATCTACTTCAGCCAGCCAAAACTAGGCTGACAAGTACTACCCAGAAGACCTTTTCTTCTGCTGCTCCCAGATTATGGAATGGCCTGCCGGAGGAGATTCGTCAACTTACCAGTATCTTGGAATTTTAAAAAAGCCATAAAGACTGATCTTTTCCAGCAGGCCTATCTGGCAGAATTTTAGGATGCCTTTAAGATGTTTTAAAGATGTTTTTAAGATGTTTTAATAGTATGCGTTTTGTTTTGATTAGTTTATGTATTTTATATTTTTTGCTGTTCCCCGCCTTGATCTAGATGGAGAGGCGGGTAAGAATTATTATTATTATTATTATTATTATTATTATTATTATTATTATTATTATTATTATTATTATTATTCCCCACTCGGCCACTCACTGGGTGACTTTGGGCCAGCCATGGACTCTCAGCCCTAACCTACCTCACAGGGTTGTTGTGAGGATAAAATGGAGACGAGGAGAACTTTGTAAGCTGCCTTGGGTTCTTCGCTAGAGGGAAAAGGGCGGGATATAAATGTAATGTAATAATAATAGGGAAGAGGGGCATGGAGGAGATCCTTGGCTCCCTTAGCAACAGGCCCTGTCCCTTTAGCAACAGGCCCTGTCTCCTTGGGAAGGCCTGCTTGAGAAGATCCTTGGGAGCCACCATGTGATGTGGGAAGCTCATCCTTTTCTCCCATCCTCCTGGCCTGGATGCCTACCAGGTGACCTAAAGCTGTTGGTATTTCTCAGCCATCCGGTCCCACCTTTTCTGGAGCCATCCCTGCCTTTGGGAGGAGGCTGTTGCCAGCCAGGTATTTTTGCGGTGTCTTTCTCTTTCTCTTCCTGCCAGGATCATGCCTCCGTTCTTTCATCATGGGTGCCAGGCCCGCCCCCTCACCCCCTTTGATTTGAGCTGGGGGGCTGGGGGGGGAGAGAGGTTGGCTTAAGGACTGGCTTATGATGTCCACCCAGCTTGCCTCTTCCTCCTCCACCCTTGGTGCACGCTTGTCTCAGAGTGCCACAGACACGGTGCGGTGAGATCAAAGGCCTTCTAATACAGCCTCTCTCTTTCTCTCCCTCTTTCTCTCTTTTTATTTCAGCTCACGGTGGAATGCCGCCTGCCTGCGCGCCGAAGCCGTCGCCATGCTGAGCCCAAAAGCGCTCCTCTCGAGTAACCCGAGACTCCCCCACTGCTGCAGGCGGCGTTGGGATTGATAGGTGACACGGAGACACTCAGATTGGGGCAGGCCCCGTCCCAACACGCCTGAGTATGCACAGAGAGCCTTCCGTCAAGGATTTTCAAGCTGTCTGCGGTTAGGCATGGGATGTGCCCGGTAAAACTTGGATGTGGAAGAAAGAAAGAAGAAGAAGAACCTGGGAGGAGTTAGACTTTTCAACAACAACCGTCCTTTATCTTTCACCCACCTTATTACGACTCCTTTCGACATCGCGGCAGAGCCAGCAATGTTCTAGGCCTTGCACGCTGCCAGTCGGAGGTTGCTTGGAGTGCATACAATGGACACAAGCCATTCTGATCACCTGAACCCTGAACACGAAGCACATTTATACAGTACTGCCTGTGTGTTGGGCACAGAGGAGAGTCCGTTTCTCTCCAGAGGCCTTAGAATCAGCTTTAGATGGGAACAACAGGGCTGGTAAACAAGGGTCTGGATCCAGGATCTGCCTTCCATAAGAATAAGGGTTGTCCTGACAGAAGATCCCTCACCCAATTTTTGGGGACCCCCAGCCAGTTGTAGGACCATTTTCTATCCAAACATGCATAGGATTGCACCCTTCTTTATTTATTTAGACTATTTTTAGATCTTCCCCCTGCTCAATGAGCACTTGAGGCAATGTACAATAAAAACAGTACAATAAAAAAACAAAGCACTATTTGCCAAAACCATGGCCACAGACCAGAAGACAGGAACACTCTTAAAAGAAGAAGAAAGAGGGGACCAGAGAATAATTGCACCAACTAGGGTTCCATATTTTTTTGGCTAATAATCACATTTTAAGAAGGTTCAAGAGTAGAAGCAGAGGTTGATTTTTAAATTCAGGCGATCAAATGTGCATGGCATTGCTGGGCTCTGGGAAGCCAGTTATTTGTTTGCAAACACCCCCCCACACACACACACACAGGGGTCCCAGGAAAGTCTCGCACTGCATGGAGACCAAAAGCACCTCCGTTGCTTGTATTTGACAAGAGCTGAGTTGCACAATCAATCAAATCAAACACCTTGCAACAGCTCAGCTCCTATGCAAGCTAGTCCGGTTCTTAAGTATGTGCTGCTGCTGATGTTTTTCAACAAGAGCAGCTCATCCAGGTTGGCTTCAAGCTGACCAGAAGGTGTTTGTTTATTATATTTATATCCCACATTTTTTCCTGCAAGGAACCCAAGGCAGTTTACATAATCCCCCTCCTCTCCATTTTATCCTCACAACAGCCCTGTGAGGTAGGTTAAGGTGAGAGTCAGTGACTGGCCTAAAGTCACCCAGTGAGCTTCATGGCCAAGTGGGGACTAGAACCCGGATCTCCCGAGTCCCAGTCCAACACTCTCACCACTACACCGCACTGGCTCTCTGCTCTGATCCATAGTTGTGTTTTGTGGGTACAAGAAGAAACTTTTCAAGATCTGATTCTCCTACATGTTACACATCCCAGACTGCATCAACTGGCCCAAACTGAACCTCCTGACATCTGGTGATGTGTGAAAGAGATGAGAACTGGGGGAAGATTATAACAACTTTAATGGATTTGCTATACTAGCAAACGCTGCTCTTTCATCCATCCACCTGTCAGAGACCTGACTCTACCGGTCTCCTTGTTCTGTCTGTCTTGGGCTGGCAGTTCATCAGCCTCTTCCATATGCTTTCTTTCTCTGCTGCTATATTAGAAGGCACTGACTGACCCCACCCAAGAGTTAAACTGAGCCACTGCTCAGGTCCCACAGCATATAGTGTAATTCTGAAGAGTTAGTGCCACAGGAGTCTCGGTGGTGCAAAAAATTAAATTGACGATGTGTGCAAGAAGTGGAAGCAAACCAAACCGTATTCAGGAATTTACTCACAATGGTTCAGCAGTTCATGTACTCTATGCTTTGTCCCCATAAGGGCAGGGCTCAGGGTGGATGAATAAGAGTTGAACCCAAGTGCAATTTTCTGCCAAAGTCTTTGAGATGGCAATGAGATCTCTCCAAGGGCAGGGCCTATATAAATCAGTACCAAGCTTCAGATTTTGGGGGGCTTTGGGGTAAAACACCCCAAGTCTTATCCGGAATGGATCCCCCTCTCCTCTTCATCACCATCACTGCTGGCCATTTGCGTGGCATCTCACTCTCGTCACTGTTAGCATGCTCAAAGGCAGCTGGTGAACAGGCAACAAGGTCAAAGGGGACGAGGGGTTAGCAGTGCCCCCCCCATAGATGTCATGGCCCAGGACCCTGACCCTTCTTGGTAGTTCTCCATGGTCCTGATCCTCAGCTGTCTGACCCCGCACTTATCCATGCTTTGCTTGAATGTCCCCATGGGCTTTGGCCTGGAACAGGAGAGTTGTGGGCCCTGGCAGGTGCCCAGCAATGCCAACCCCTGGTGCAAACCCTGCCAAAAATGCACCAGGATTCCCACCCACCCCTGCATGACCCAGAAAGCAATTGACAAACATGAAGAGCCTTCATCCAAAGGTGGCCTCATCCTTGGGCCCTGACTAGCTGGGGGATGGGTTGGGGTCCCTAAAGGTGAATATGAGATCTCTGTTGTCTCTAGGACAGGGGCTTTCTAAACTTGGGTCCCCAGATGTTGCTGGCCTACAGCTCCCAGCGAACCCAGCCAGCATGGCTAATGGCAAGGGATTCTGGGAGCTGTAGTCCAGCAACATCTGGGGAACCAAAGTTGGAGAGCCCTGCTCTAGGAGGATGCCTATGTAGAAAGTGCTGCTTGGCCCATCCAAGCCCTCTACCAGAATGATGCCCCTATTGAGAGATTGGTTTCCCTCCATCTAGCTGGACCCATGGTCAGCCAATTTTGCTCAAAGTCTCCTGCAGACACACAGCCCAGCTACAGAAAACTGTACCCTATTGATTTGCCAGGTGCTGTTCGAGCTCCTTGGCCCTCTGGGCCCTCACTTTTGGGCTTCAAGCTACAGTGTGCTCTGAGGGCCCAGCATCCTCAAGATACCCCACAACATGACTATATAACAGGCATCCCATTTGATAGATGGGATGCCACGACAGAACGAGGGTTTGTGTCAAAAGAATATAAGAACAGCCGTGCTAGGTCAAACCAAAGGTCCATCTTGTCCAGCATTCTGTTCACACAGACACAGTAGCCAACCAGCTGCCTCTGGGAAACCCACAAGTAGGACATGAGTGCAACAACACCCTCCTTCTCATGTTCCCCATGAGTGCAACTGGTGTCAACTGAGGTGCCCTGTTTCAATGTCCCAACATTTCCAGTCTGCTGGCCACATTATCCCTACTTCCAGTTAGAACTGCTCCTGATGCAAAGGAAACGCACACAGAGAGAGAGATTGATCTTCATGCTTTTGCTTTTCATCCCCCTTCCCTCGCTCACAAGCATAGCACACAGTCCCCTCCAGCTGCAGGAAGGATCTAACATGACTCCTCCCACGGCACAGGGGGTTGCAGGGAGAGAACAAAGGCACACCACCACGCCTGCCCCGCAGCACTCCAGCCTGCCCCCATAGGCTGTTCCAGCTTTTCTGCTTTTAGATCAAGGCAGATGCTCTGATTGCTGTGAGAGGGAGCATTGGGGAGACTCCTCACCCTAAAGCAGTGGGTTGATCCTGGAAGTTTTGCGTAGTAGTCAGCAGCAGGAGAACGAAACGTTAAGAGGAAGAAGGAGACAGAGCTGGTCTGGACTGCAAACGACAGTGCGGGCAGATTAGCTTGACCTACTTAGCTTAAGATGAAGGGCCATATAGCCCAGAACTGGGAGAGCACATGACTTGCCAGCAGATGGGCCCACGTTTGAATTTCCCAATTGTAAAGGATCTCGGGGAAAGATCTCTGCCTGAGACCTGGAATCGCTGCTGCTTGTCAGAATATACAACAGGGCTGAGGAACCTTTTTTCTGTCCAGGGCCGAATTCCCAGTCAGGGTTAATCTGCCACATGCCAGTGGTGGGCAGGGCAGAAGCCAGCAGTGGGAGGGGCCAGAACTGATAGTGGGTGGGTCCATTTCTCTCTTTCTCTCCCATCCCTTTTCTCTTCCTCCTTGTGCATTTCCCTCTTTCTGCTACCCGCTTCTCTCTCCCTCTCTCTTTCTTCCTCCTTGCCCAGTTGACTCTTGGGGGGGGGCGCGCGCGAGGGGAACAGAGCCAGAGGTCTGAACGGAACACTTGGAGAAGGCTTTTGAAATTAGGCTAGTGGGCTCGGACCACAGGCTGCCCACCCCTGGAATAGACTGTACTGGACTAGAAGGGCCAGTGACCTGACTCCATGTAAGGCAGCTTCATCTGTAGGTTGAAGTATTGCAGGAATCAGTGGTTTTAAATGGGCCAGGAGGATTTAGGTTGGGAATTGTGGTGGAGGGAGGGAGAAGGCTTTAAAGCAGTGTTCTCCAACCTCGGGTCCCCAGATGTTTTTGGCCTACAGCTCCCAGCATGCCCCAGCCAGCGTTCTTGAAGAGTCTCCCTGAAAGAGTTGTGAGACCAAAAAATCAGCGACAACACGCCCCACTTTCCAAGCCTTGAGTCAGAACTGGATCAATCTAGGGATCTATCCTACAACGGGGTGCTGAACCTCAGGCCTGCAGGCCAATATTTATGGCCCACCCAGGGTTCCCAGATGGCCACGCCCCCTTCCCCATGCCACACACCCCTCCCCACAACCACTGATTGCTTTTGCACATTTTATTCTCCATTCTGAAAGGTCAAAATGTTGCTCCTAAGGCTGAGTTACTGGCAGGAAGAACTGTAAGCTAAAACAGGCCGGCTTTTTTCGCTCCAGCCCTTTTGCCTTCGGCCCCTCCCATCACTGGAATGCACCCCCCCCCCAAACTTCTCCTAAATTGAATTCAGTTCTCGAGCTAAAAGAGGTTTGACACCCCTGTTCTATAAGGCCAGAAAAAGACACACACACATACACACATGATCTTGAGGGGGTTCCCTTTTTCCTCTGGGTTATACCAGGAGAAGAGATGCTGGAACTAGAGATACAGGATGTCCAGTAGTGTGGAAATAGACCCCAATAACATTCCCCTTGAGAAACATGGTGGGGGAGATGTTGCTCATGTGAAGCTCTAGAAAGGAATTTTCTATCAGATCCAATTGGCCAGAGACCCTTGGGTGGGTGGGTATATTCCCACACACACACACCCTCCGCCCTATAGCACATAGCTTAGCTTACTTGCATGTGTCATCTGGAGCCGTTTGCCTTGCAGGCACATTTCCTCAGTAGGGAAGGTCTGCAGCTTAGTGGCAAAGTGCATCATGCAGAAGGTCTCAGGCTCAACCTCTGGCATCTACAGGTAGGGCTGGGAAAGACTTTCTGTCTGAAACCCTGGAAAGCCGCTGCCAAGTCAGTGCCAAAGCCGATACCGAACTAGATGGACCAATGGTTGGACTTAGTTTAAGGCAGCGTCCT
This sequence comes from Shinisaurus crocodilurus, assembly GCA_021292165.1. Taxonomy (NCBI): domain Eukaryota; kingdom Metazoa; phylum Chordata; class Lepidosauria; order Squamata; family Shinisauridae; genus Shinisaurus; species Shinisaurus crocodilurus. Next base: position 93,764 of record JAHFWL010000058.1, read on the forward strand.
AATGGTCCAATGCATTTGCTCTCTGCTCATGGCATACTGTTGTTTCTGGACTGCATGGGTGGATGGGAGGGAGTGGGGGGGGGGGGCTGGATGGGTGGACCTGCCTTTGGGATAGGCAGGGGAGTGGATTAGATGGCCTTTTGGTGCATTCTAACTTTCTAAGGTTCATGGCACTTGCCCCATGTACCAAACCTCTCTAAAGTAATGGGCTTCTTCGGGAAAAACTAATAAAGACAGGCAGTGGAACACACCTCACCTTCCGGAGACATCGTTTGCCTTAAAGGTTGGTGGATCTCGGTTACATTTGAACGGTGAGATGTTTGGAATGAATGAATCCCCCATCCCCCCCACACACACACACTTTGCAAAAATAAATAAATACATTCCGGAGCCCCATAAATCCTCTGAGTTCTCTCTTCTCCTTCCTTTTTAAAACTTGCTGCTACCTGTGAAGACAAGAAAGCTATAAAAATGTAGTTGGCAACAGCCTACGCAACCCATCCCCGATATATCTTATTTTTTAAAAAAAATGTTTCCCCAGAAACCCAGCTGATGATGCCCTTGACATCATCCGCTGTGGGTGGCAAGGAACTAAAATAACCCCTTTCTGCAGCAAAAAAAAAAGGGGGGGAGAAGTGTTTGGGAGGTGCCAGCAGCTCACACACAGATGTGCGCACACATGTCATGCACGCACAAACAATTTGAGCTCTTCTGCTGGATATCTTGGCTCCAACCTGTCAAACGACAAAGCAGGCGAGAGAACCACATCATCAACAACAACAAAATCCCTAAATGCAGAGCCTCGGAATGAGTCTGTGGCACGCAGCGCTCCTGTTTTCCTGAGCTTCCAGCCTCACTCTAAAGATGTATCATAGGCAGGGCCAAGTATGCTCTGTACTACAACACCAATCAAATCCATATTCTGTGCCAAGGAAAGCAGGATTCTGCAACCTGAATGAAATAAAACAGTGTTCTCCAACATTGGGTCCCCAAGGTTGGAGAACACTGAAATAAAACAATGCACCATTTTCCTTCCTTCCTTTCTCCTAATTCATCCTACTTCTCCTTTCAATATCTACCTACCCTGGTACACTCCAAGATTCAGTTCAAGTTGCTCATCCGTACCATCAAAGCCTCTATAGCAGGGGTGGGGAAAGCCCTAGCCAGTATAGTAAATGGTGAGAGATAATGGGAGTTGAAGTCCAACAATATCTGGAAGGCCACAGGTTGCTGACCCTGATCTCTGGCCTTCACACACACACACACACACACACACACACACACACACACAGCACTCTCCACTCCCATATCACTGTGTGTCTCGTCTCTGGTCATCTTCACTCCTCTGGCTCCACCACTCTCAGCTGTCCAAAGGTGTCTCCAGCTCCCTCAGACAATTCTACCCGTTCTCCCTTACTGCCCCTTATACCGCCAGAACTGCCTCCCAGACCATATAGGAAGCTGCCTTATATCACCTCTGACCATTGGTCCATCTCATTCAGTATTGTCTACCCTGACTGGGGTTCAGACAGGAGCTGTTCTCAGCCCTCCCGTGAGATGCTGGGGACTGAACCCGCCTAGGACCTTTTGTATGCAAAGCCGGTGCTCTATGGCTGGGCTAAGGCCCATTCTGTGATGCCCCCTCTTTGGTTTCCTTCAAATCTCTCCCCTTACAGCCTTTGGCACAGCCCCTTAAGTCTCCATACCCTAACACAGCCTTCTCCAACCCAGTGCCAATGGCCATGCTGACTGGGAATTATGGGAGTTGCAGTCCAGCACACCTGGAGGGCACCAGTAGGGCTGGCCCTCCCATGAGGGTGGAGCGGGAGGAGCGGTGAATTGCATGCTCCCCACCCACCCACCCACCCTGTCCTGCAGGTGCCACTGGGCAGGCGAGCACTGCCAGCTGGGTGAGTGATGCCAGGCAGGTGGGTGGGTGCACCAGAGAGCCCTGGCTGCCCTCCTGTTATGGCATGTGCCACAGTGGGAGAGTGGACAAGACGGGACTCTCCAGAGTTGCCACCTGGCCGCACTACAGCAGGTGCTCCAAAGAGCCAAAAAATCAGCGACAACACGCCCCACTTTCCAAGCCTTGAGTCAGAACTGGATCAATCTAGGGATCTATCCTACAACGGCCCCATTGAGAACATCTGAGTTAAAATAAAGGGGGCAAAGAATAAAACGAACATGGCGGTTGGAGTCTACTACCGACCACCCAATCAAGGAGAAGACGAGGATGAAACTTTTGAAAAGCAAATTGCCATTGTTTCAAGGAGGCATGATGTGGTAGTAATGGGGAACTTCAATTTCCCTGATATCTGTTGGGAGACTTATTCAGCGAAACATGGCCCCTCCAAGAAACTCCTGAGTTGTGCTGCTGATAACTTCCTCCTACAGAAAGTGGAGGAAGGAACTAGAGGATCGGCTATCCTTGACCTGATTCTAACCAACAGAGACGAGTTAGTGGATAAAGTGGCAGTTTCGGGAACTCCGGGGGAAAGTGACCATGTTATACTTGAGTTCTTGATTCTAAGGGAAGCAAAAGCTGAGTGTAGCCAAACGCGTACCCTGGATTTTAGGAAAGCCAATTTTAACAAACTCAGAACAATGATAAGTAAGGTCCTATGGCAAGCGACTCTAATAAGAAAAGGAGCCCAGGATGGGTGGGAGTTTTTAAAAAAGGAAATTTTAAAGGCACAATTGCAAACAATTCCCACAAGGAAAAAAAGTCAGAGGGCAACAGAAGAAGCCAATGTGGCTTCACAATAAACTCAAAGATGACCTGAAAACAAAAAAGGACACGTATAGGAAGTGGAAGGAATGACAGGCTACAAGGGAAGAGTACAGGCAGGTAGCACAGAACTGCAGGAATAGTGTCAGGAAGGCTAAAGCTGAGAATGAGCTAAGGTTAGCGAGGGATGCTAAAAACAACAAGAAACCTTTATTCAGATACATGCATAGTAAAAGACAGAGGAAAGAAATGGTGGTTCAAGGCCTCATCTTGAGTACTGCCTCCAGTTCTGGGCACCACACTTTAAGAAGGATGTAGACCAGGGGTCTTCAAACTACGGCCCGCGGGCCGCATCCAGCCCGCCGGGTCTTTTCATCCGGCCCGGCGGCCGATCAAGAGTTGTGAGGGAAGAGGGGTGGCTGAGCCGGTGGGGGGGGGCATGGGCCGCCTGTCGGGCCGCCGGGCCGCTAGGCCGCCTGCCTGCCTGCCGCCCTGCATCTCCTGTGTGGGGGGGGGGAAGGCTTAGCCAGTAGCGGGGCGCAGGCTTTACTTTATCCGCCTCGCCGCCCGCTGGTCCCGTCACATCACTTCCCCTGTTGAATTTGTGCCAATCCTGACCATTTTAAGGCAAAAAGAGATTGCCCTGCAAGCACTGACACACACACACACACACACACACACACACACCATGAAAAATACCAGATATCAATAATTAAGGGTTTAAGTAAGGTAATAAAATATTACAAAAGCCACTTAATAAAATAATGTATAATATAATCATGTAATAATTATAATATATAAGATTTTGTGTGTTTCCTCTAATAACTTTTGTATTTGACCATGCCCTTTGGTTGCCTGGCCATACCCTCCTTGGCCATGCCCTCATGTTGCTTAACCATACCTCTTACAAATTCATGTGTGTGTCCCTATTTTCATCTGTGAAATGTTGGAGGGTATGCTCCATGCTCCCCTTTCATCACAGTGCCAAGCCTCTCCTTCAGGGGCAGTGCTAGGTACCAAAAAGATCCAGGGTTCAGGCCCACAGAACAAGAAAAAGGCACATATTTGCATATGCTAATTTACATATGCCCTAATGTCTCTGTGTATGTGTGTCTTTAAAGGACCCTGCCTCCTAAAGTCACCCTTATTTGTAAAAAGGGATGTATGGACAGGGGAGAGGAGGGCAACTGATTTCAGAAAAAATCCTCAGGCAGAAAGATTCAAAGAGGTGAAGCACATGTGGGCAAAAAGCCAGCTCATCCAGGGGGATCAGATGCAACAGAGATCATCAGGGTCTCTGTACCTTTATTTCAGCAAGTGCCCATGGACAGCAGGGTGGTGGGGCAGACAGCCTCCCTGGGATTCAGGGCTCTAAATGAAAGATTCAGGGCTCCAGCCCTAGTGGGCCGCCCCCTAGCACCACCCCTGCTCTGCTCACCTACAGCTCCCAACCCTCCACTGTGTAATGGATTCTGCTACACTCTCCCTCCTCCCACTATACTTTTCCCTATGTCACCAAAGCTATGATTTTTCAAAGGGTAAAGTGTGGTGCAGTAGAGGGTAGGATATTGGACTTCGATCAGGGAAAGCTGTTTACTTCTTTATTCAGCTTCAAAGTTTGTTGGGTGTCTTCAGGCCAGTCACTATCCCTCATCCTAATCTGCTTCACAGGTTTGTTGTGAGAGTAAAATGGAAGAATAACCCCATGCATGCTTCTTGGAGGAAAGGCACAGGATGAATAAAATGGTTGGTCATTTCGCAAGTGGGGAGAGTAAGGCAACAAGGAGGAAGCATATTGTGGTTGTCAGTCTCAGCAACACTTCTTTTCCCATGATTGCATCCTGGAGGGGACTGCCTTGTCCCCAGGGCAGGGTGTTTCGAAATAGATTAGGTCTCGTCCAATCAAATGTTGCCAAATAATGGTCAAGTGTTACACACAGCCTTCCCCAACCCGGTGCCTTCCAGACGTGTTGGGTTACAACTCCCATGATCCCCAGCTGCCATGGTTGCTGGTGATAATGGGAGTTGTAATTCAACACATCTAGAGGGCACCACATTGAGGAAGGCTAGATTAAAGCATTTAGGGCTTCACCCAATTTCACCCACATAAATTTTCAGGGTGAAAGAGGGAGGTTTCCAAGTAGCAAAAAGTTTCATGAGTCCCCCTTACCTTTTCACATGCTGTTCCCAGGCGCTTCTTTCCCTGATCAGCCTTGCCTGTGTTTTTTAAGCAGCAGGGACTTCTATTTGACATGATCCTGATTCCCAGCCAATCAGGGATCACATAGCCACTCTGATGGCATCACATTATCAGACAGAAAATCAGATTTACTTCTGCAATGACATCACAAAGACAAATCAGAATGAGGACAATGCTTCCTGCTCTCACTGAGTGGGTGAGCATTTTATCTCCCCACACACACACACACACACACCAATCACTCAAATTAGGAGGTGCATTTTAAAGGGGTGACATTTTCCATAAAATGCACCACTTCCCCACACCTGTTTTGGCTCAGGGGCCTAAAGGCATTCCAACTATATCAATGAGAAATCTATGCAAATTCCAAAAAGAAAAAAAAAAGTTAGTTGCCTGTTGCCATGATCCAATGAGATTACATTTTAAGCAGCTGTAATCCATTATTATTTATCAGAATGTTATGCAAACGTAAGTGCATGTGAATGACATTCCAGCAATTGAATAGTTCCTGAACCTTTCCCCTGGAATACCAGTGACAGCCCAAACAGCTGGTGAACTTTTTAAAAATACAATAAAACGCACATGACAACTATAAAAAGACAAAAATCAGTGTTCAATGTAATTATTAAAGTGCACGGCAGGACCTTCTCCTAAGTGTGTGTGTGTGTGTGTGTGTGTGTGTGTGTATGGTGCACTGAGACCAAATCCTGCAAGGCCTAGGAGTGAGGTTCCAACAGCCTTTGCTATCAGATAACCCCATGATGCAATTAAAAATGGAGGCCATCACCTACATGAGGCCTTCCTTGGCTTCCTGGAACATTTGGCCATCATCAAATGTTGTGAAATAATAGGCAGAGAACAAGTTGACAATATTTGACCAGCCAATTGATCAGCTTACAAACCCAAGGGTGTTCCCAGAGAAAACAACCCAGTTTGCACGATCGCCACAGCCCACCCAGTCGAACTGCAGCCAACCCAAACGGTGGGTTACAGTGCAAGCTGGCACATGCCAGGCGATTTTTGCAAATTCGAGCTGCAACCTCAGTTTGTTGTGCTGTGTGAACTTGGGGAGGGTGGGTTGGCATGGTTAACAAACCAGCCACAACCCTAAAACAGCCCATGGGTTGTGGTTGGTTTGTCAACCTTGCCTACAGCCCACCCTCGCCGGGTTCACATGACACAACAAGCCGCGGTTTGAATTTAATTAACCCACCGTGGCTTAGCATGACATGCGAACAGGCCCAAGGTCTTCCTTTTCCACCCCATCCCTGCCTGAAGATGGGTGCCGGATGGCAGGTTGGGGGCTGCACACATGTGTGCATGTACACACACTCACACATACACACAAATCTCTTCCCTCCACCCACAACATCTCAGAGTGCAGGGAAGTGGAGACTGAAACCTCCCCTCCCAGGCTGCAGAAATGGGGTTGCTGGGGGTGGGGGAGGTTACAGCCTCTCCCACCTCACCAGCAGAGATCCCCTCTGAGATCATTGTTTCCCCACTGCTGTAAGTGTTGGAGAAAAAGTGATCTCGGCAGGGCTGGGATCGCTAGCGGGTTGGGATATTAAAGCTTCTCCCACCCCCCTCCAGTGACCCCGATCGGGATTGCTACTTCCCCCCACCATTAAGTGGCAGGAAAACAGCAATCCTGGCTGCATTGAGATCACTGGCAGGGGGGCAGCAAGGGTGGCCAGTTGCCGGCCAGATGGGCGATTAATAAATATAAATAAATAAATAAATACAGCCTCTTATTTATTTATTTATTTACAGTTTTTGTATACTGCTCCATATCTAAGTAGATTCTGGGGCAGTGAACAATAAAAAGATAAAAACAGGCAAAAGAATAAAAACAATGCTTTGAAAACAAGGTATCATTAAAACCGTGGCTGGTCAAGCAAGGAAGGCTTCCCGCAAACAAGGATGTCTTCAGCAGGTGCCGAAAGCAACACAATGCCGGAGCCTGCCTGACCTCCAGAGTTCCCTAGAAATGGAGCCACCACACTGAAAGCTCTTCTCCTGGTAGACTCCAGTCGGGCCATAGGTCCATGTGGAACCACCACGAGAATGTCCTCCAATGACCTCAGTGACCGGGCAGGTTGGTAAGGGAGAAGGCACTCTTTCAGCAGGTAACCTGGTTCCAAGTTGTTTAGGGCTTTGTACACTAGTACCAGAGCCTTAAACCTGGCCCAGTAGAGAATAGGCAGCAAGTGCAGTTCCTTCAGCAAAGGAGTTGCATGCTGAAAAGGGGGAGCTCTTGACAACAGCCAAGCTGTTGCCTTCTGCACTAGCTCCAGCTTCCAGAGCAGCCATGAGGGCAGCCCCACATTCTTCCCCTGCCTCACCAATCCCGGTTGGGATCACGGTCCCAGCACTGCTGACAGCGGTGCCATAATGGAGGTCTTCCGCCTGCAACCCAGCTGATCAGGGGGGAGTGGGAGGGACTCCCCAGGGCTCAGTGGGCTGCATGGAGAGCAGTAGAAGGCCATGCACTGCCTGCAACATGCCCACTCCTGCAGTGGAAGCATGGAAGATAAGGTTGCTGTGTGAGAGTTTGATTAGCTGGAAATCAGAGGTAAACTGCCCCTGGGAGTCAAACTACACATGATGTTAAATGTGTCTTTGCACTTAACATGCATGTTTTTCAAATAAAAATAGCATCATCGGGGGGGGGGGTGATACTTATCAGGATAGCAAGTGGCATGGAGGGGGCATTTAACCCTTTTCTCCCATGCTGCAGTCCTGAGGAAAATCTCTCTTTTGAAGCTGTTATTTGCATTGGGAGGAAATCCACACTGGAGGGGTGACAAACCTTTATACTCTAATGTAGCCCAACAGTGCCCTCCAGAGTATCTATGTCTCAGTACTCTGCTGGGAAACCTGAATAGGCCAAATCTGACCTTTTGTTCCCCAACAGACATTGCGAAGTTAAGCACTTTCGCACAATGCTTCATCCAGTTGGAACTGGCCAGCTTTTTTGAGATGTAAGTTTGGAGTCCTTTATTTTTTATTTATTTTATTTATTTACATTTATTAATCGCCCATCTGGCCAGCAACCTGCCACCCTGGGCGATGTACATAGGATAAAAACAAGATAAAATACATTTAAAACAGTATACATTTTAAAAAAATCTTAACCCACCCCATATTCCCGCCTGAACAGCCAGGTTTTTAATGAGCGGCGGAAGCTCAGCAGAGAGGGGGCATGGCGGAGGTCACTCGGGAGAGAGTTCCACAGTACGGGGGCCGCCACAGAATAGGCCCTCTTCCTCGTCCCCACCAGTCTAGCTGCTCTGGCTGAAGGGACAAGGAGAAGGCTGTCTGTGGCAATCTTGTTGAGCGGCCTACTTGATGTTGCTGGAGACGCTCCTTGAGATAGACTGGACCGGAGCCGTATAGCGTTTTAAAGGTCAAAGCCAACACCTTGAATTCGGCTCGGCAAGCAACTGGTAGCCAGTGCAGCTCCTTGAGCACTGGCGTGATGTGATCCCGCCGGCGGCTGCCTTTAACCAAGCGAGCCACCGCGTTCTGTACCAGCTGTAGCTTCCGAACCGTCTTCAAGGGTAACCCCACATAGAGTGCATTACAGTAGTCCAGGTGAGAGGAGACCAAGGCATGAACCACTGATGGGAGCAGGTGATTAGGAAGGTAGGGGCACAGCTGCTGTATCAGATGGAGTTGATACAGCGCCGCCCGGCTCACAGCTGACATGAGCCTCCATGGACAACTGGGAGTCTAGAATGACCCCCAAGCTGCGGACCTGGTCCTTCAGGGGTAGATGTACCCCATTCAGAACCAGGTCACCATCCCCTAACCTCCCCTTGTCCCCCACCAGAAGTACCTCGGTCTTGTCAGGGTTCAGCTTCAGCATTTTAGAAGGTGGACCAGCTGTTAAGTAATTTTTTGATTTGCTGGCTGGACCACTGACATAAGAAATGGAATTCATCACCTCATTGGACAAAACAACAGCAAGTGTCCGCTAAGAAACTGGCTTTCACTGATCTCAGCGTCTCACAAATATGTGACTTTGCTCTCAGTTGAGTCTTCCTAACAACATCTAATCAGGAGGCCAAGATGCCCTCTCTCAAATGACCCTCTCTGCAATGAACTCTGCCTATGCTCTGAAACCCAATTCTATTAAGGCAGGTAGAAATGTACTAGTTCAGTTAGACTGGCTTATTGATTTTTTATTGACTTATTGATTTTTTATTGGAATTCTGTGTGTGTGATTGTTGCCTTCCTTTGTTTCCCCCCCCTTTCCTAAATAAACTCCTTTTTATATCCATAAAATTCTAAAAAAATAATTTCTTACTAAAAGGTTCCCCATGTGCAAAGCTACCCCTTTGCATTCTTAGCATTTTTGCAAGGTTTTTGTTAAATTCAGTTTCTGGGCTTTGGACAACAAAATCCAGGTGGGCCGTATTTGTCCTATGGGCCTGAGGTTCAACACCCTGGGCTAGATGGGCCTTCAGTCTGATTCAGCAGGACTCTTGTGTTCTTAAGCCTCATAAGATGAAAGTTGCTTGTTGCTTCCTAGTAACTGACAGTCTTCCATTGCTTCACAGTCATTGATAGCTCTCCGTAAGTGTGTTGGATCCATTTTATGTACTTATTACATTTCATAGATTTCATAGATCATAGAGTTGGAAGGAGCCTACAAGGCCATCGAGTCCAACCCCCTGCTCAATGCAGGAAACTAGAGGAGGGGTCTCCCATCCAAGTAATAGCCAGGCCTGACCCTGCTTAGCTTTCCACGCTCAGACAAGCTGAGCCAGCGTAAGTTTTATATCCCCCTCTTTCCTTCAAGGAGCATGTCCAAAAAAAGAGGACATGCATCACCAAAAAAGAGGACACCAAAAGTAGATCTGCATAAAATTTGCATATGCTAATTTTAGATATATAGTTGCAAATTTAGAAATACTTATTATAGTTTAAATAGAAATACAGTACATCTCACCATACTGTGGAAGACTGTGACCAGGTGACCTGTGTGCCCTGCTCAGTCTGCTGTCCAAGTGCTAACGGTTGATGGGCAACTTCACGGCCCAGCTCTTCATTCTGATGTCCCTTTATCTTTAAACTGGACTTGGGCTGGACTCAATCAGACCTTCAAACAGAGAGGATGCCTTCAAAATAGAGGACAGTTCTCTGACAGCCCTTCAAACAGAGGATTGTCCTCTGTAAAAGAGGACACCTGGCCACCCAACCCATGTTGGCTTTTTAAAAACATCTAGGAGCAATTGTCTCCCTCACCAACATCCTTTCATGAGCAACTGTGATGGTGGCACTAAAAAGCAGGTTGTTACTATCTGAGGCCTTCTACCATCTGAATGAATTTAATATGATATTGCATCTCTGCCTAGGAGTGGCGGGAACCATTTAAAATTTGTCTGAATAAATTTAATATGATATTGCTTCTCTGCCTAGGAGTGGGTGGGGAATCCTCTCATGACCCCTTGACTCCACCCTCTGCCCCACCAACCACAGCGACCACCAGCCGCCAGCCCTTCCTACTTCAAAAGACATGTCTGAATACAAGTCACAAGCAGTACTTCTCATAAATGCAGCTAGCTACCTTGTTCCCACAGAGGCAGTGTCATATAGAGGCTAGGTGTGTGTGTGTTTTGGACCAGGACTGGGAAGACATGGGTTCAAATTTCCGTTCAAGAATAATGCTCACTGGCTGAGCTTGGGCCAGTCATATTCTCCCAGCCCAACATGCCTCATGGGGTTGTTGTCTGAAGGTAACATGGGGGTGGGAGCTATGTATAAAATACATAGAATTTTATTAAGAATTAGCCTTACCCCACCCATCCATCTAATTTGTCTGTTCCCGTCCCAACCATACCCCACTTGCTTCACTTTTGTCTTTTCTTCCTGGGGCGCTTCTAGACAGAGGGCACCTAGTTCTGGCAATCCAAAGGCAGACAGAAGCAGCTGTTCTGTCTTTTTCTCCTTAACGTATTTTCTGCTTTAAGGGAAAAGATGGAAGAATTTGTAAGAAAACACAGCAGGGTCATAAGTACAGCCAGTGTGGTGTAGTGGTTAGAGTGTTAGACTGGGCCTTGGGAGATCTGGGTTCTAGTCCCCACTCGGCCATGAAGCTCACTGGGTGACTTTGGGCCAGTCATGGACTCTCAGCCTAACCTACTTCACAGGGTTGTTGTGAGGATAAAATGGAGAGAAGGATTATGTAAGCCATCTTGGGTTTCTTGCAGGAAAAAAGGTGGGATATAAATATAATAATAAAATAAAGTAGAAAACGACAATGTAACTCCCCCCATCATAAACTTCAGTGAATGAGGCATCTGGAAGCACCCCTGGTGTGTTATTGCACTATGTAGGGCAGGAGTAAAGAACTGGTGTCCCTCCAGATGTTATTGGATTCCCTTCATCTCTAATCATTGCCATGCTGATGGGCTGATGGTAGTTGGGAGGCCAACTACATCTGCAAGGCCACAAGTTCTCTACCCCTGAATCAGAGCTTGCATCATGGCACAAAATAAATGTCAAAATAAATGCTCACGTTAGGGCCAGTTCAAGATGCTCTGCCGTTCGAAGTGACTGCACAGTAAAGCAGATATTTTGCTTATATGCAACTCAGAACCGCTTAGAGATATTTTTAAAATATGGTAAGTGGTATATAAATCTATTAAATAGGTGATTGATTGATTGACAGATAGACAGACAGACAGATAATCAACTTCTGCAAATAGTAATAAATTCAGTCCATGAGACCAGTGTGGGTTTATTTGTTACTATATTATTAGCAATGCAGAAGTGGCCTCTAGTGGATGAGAAAATTCAGAACAACATTCTATAAAAGGAGAGACCAATTTTTTTAAAAAAGAAGTAAACCTATAAATGATGTCTGTTATAATGCTTAAGATGAATCCTTGAGTGACCCGGACAATAATTGCTGGCTAGTTCATCCCAGGTTTTACAAAGGACTAAAGCAGCCCTTGGCCATGCTGGCTGGGGATGATGGGAGTTGCAGACCAACACATCTGGAGGGCACCAGATTAGGGAAGGCTGGACTAAAGAGACATGATGGGAGACCCAGAGAAGAAGAGTTGGTAAGTGGGGTGGCTGGGCGTGAGTGATGTAAGCTGGCCTTTGTAAGATCAAGTCTCCACCTCTCTTATGTCCTCCTTTGGTAGCCTTTTTTCTAAGCTAAAAAGCCCCAAACACTGTAACCTTTCCTCATAGGGGAATTACCCCAGGCACATCATCCTTTTGGTTGCCCTTTCCTCCACCTTTCCTAACTCTGCCTGTGATATCCTTTTGGGGCTGCGGACGGTGACCAGAACGATATTCCAAATGTGATCACATACCCTGTAGATTTCTATAAAGGCATTAATCCCTAGGACAGTTATCTATATGCTGTTGTGAGTCTTAAACAAATAAGAGGCAGGGGACAAGATTTTGCTAGGTACATGGTACCATCCGGAGATGGATCTGTTGTTATTTCTATTCCGATGTCTCCATTGCAGCCTATTAGGGACAGGACAGGATCCCTTCTTCTGTCCCTCAGGTGAGGTCACAGTTAGGAGCACCATGCTGGGTGCGATGCAGCTGCAGTCCGTCATGTTTCACCTAGGAAAATGGAGGGTGGGATGCTTGTTGTTCAAGTGGATTTCTGACTCCAACTGGCCAATGATCCTGGAGTTCTTTTGCTTTCTTCCTTTGCCATGTGGCTTGACTCAGTTGCATGAGTCATCTGGAGCTCTTTGCTCTGCTGCAGGTGCCTTTTGGATAGTCTCTTAAGGCGCAATCCTATGCAAGTTTAGAGAGAGAAAAGGCCTACAACTCCCAGCAAGGGGGCATGCTGGGAGTTGTAGGCCTTTTTTTCTGTCTAAACTTGCATGGGATGCACCCTTAGTTTCTGTTTAAGACACTCTGTGGCCTGGTCTGGACAGGTCTTTGCAGGGCTGATGGGCTCACAATTCTGCCTCCAAGCAAAAGGCAGATATCTTTTGTATGTGTACTATATATATATATATATATATATATATATATATATGGTGCGGGTATTGTGATCCACACAGCCAGGAGCAAAATCAGGGTCATCATTGGGGCATTTGAGCAGCAAAATCAGGGTCATGGGGCATGTGAGTAACCGCCAGGGATGGATTTAGGCATGATGACTCTACATGGAACATTTTAATGTCCACAAAGTGGACCTGGTTTGGGGTTTTCTGTCTCCACCACAAGATATTAATTACGCTCTGCTTGGTTGTCCCAGAAAACAGCTGATCAGCAGTCTAGAGAGTCTAACATAACACCTTCCTCTGCATCAGAAAGGAATCCACCAACGAGATATGCAGCGCCCTCTGAGACTCCACTTAGTAGTCGACACAATTTAATGTGCTCGTGTTCATCCCCGCCAAGTCTGCCCGGCTCAGTACCAAACAAGTGCAGTGCTGAGGTGCCAACCACAAAGACAGTCGGTCATGCAAAGAGAGGGGATTATGAACTCTTGAAGAAGCCTTGGATCTCGAGCCAAATAGGTCTACAACGCCTCTCTGGGAGCTTTTAGAAGAAACGCTTCAATCACTTTTGGATTGTCTGCCTCCTTGTAATGACATCACACCGCTGTGCATTATCCCAATGCTAACATTTTCTCAGCTTCCTTGTCTGCACCAGCTAATGTTGGCTGGAGTGGGGGATTGTGCCTCAAAATACTGCAAGTAGGTTGAACAATCCACACATCACTCCATACCCTGTCTCAGTTAACATTCCACGTATGGGTCTTGCAGTTAACCATTCCCCGTTAAATTGGTTCTTTCCTTTCCTTGACGTCGCTAATATTGGTTTGGTAAGGAGTATAATGCTTAGCATTTATACAGCGCTTTTTGAGTGTTCAAAGATCACAACATAATATACCATCTCAGTAATCCATACAACAGCCCTGCAATGCAGGCCAGTATTATTATCCCCAGAATGCAAATGCCATGGCTGCCAAAGGCCATCTAGTGAGCTCATCACAGAGACAAGTTTCAAAGCAGGGACTTTCAGATTCACAGCTGCATTGCCACTAGCCACTACTGCTACACCAGCTCTCATCTGGACAACGGCCTCACATTATCCCCCATCCTGGCCATTCCTCCTCTCCTCTTCTACCTTTCTGCCTCCACATATCCACCCATTCGTCAATGTAGCCCTGCGTATATCCCCCACCAATCCAACCCTCCGTTTTTCTATTTTAAAAAAACAAACCCTATCCTAACAATCCCAGAGATAAGGAAGCGCATGAAAACATCTGATGACAATATAGGAGCCATGAGCAAGCAATAAAACCATGCTGAAGTGGTGCAGACATACCTTTAGGCTGGATCCCACCAACAATGCTTTGTGCAAACTGTTCCATCCTTTTATTTGGAGGAGGAGACAGTCCATACCACATCCTGAAATATGTCCCCAGTCCCCTTCCTGGTTCTCTCATGCAACATCATGTACCTTACTGAAGAGACAAGAGCATTTTGTATCATTTGGTCTGGAATAGAAGCTTTCAATCTCTTTCTGGCCATCATTGTTCCACCACTCCTGCTGCAATGTCGTTCTTTTCTGGTAAATTTGCAATGTTGCACCTGTGTGCCCATTCGCCCAAATACCTTGATCTCTTCTAGCTGCAGAAACTTAACACCTAACTAATCCACCATCTGGAATACAATTACTATATCACTCACGGATTTGTTTTCTTTTGCTCCAGAGTCCGGAGGATAGGACCCAAAAGCAATGGGTTCAAATTATAAGGGAAATGATGGTGATTCAGCATTAGGAAGATCTTCCTGACAGTACGAGCTTTTCGACAGTGAAACAGACTGCCTCGGAAGGTGTTGGATGGATTCTCCTTTGCTAGAGGTTTTTTAAGCAGAGGCATCAGGGATGCTGCAGTGGCTTTCCTACATCAGCAGGGCGTTGGATTAGATGACCTTTGAGGTTCCTTCTAACTAGATTCTATTATTATGAGCACAGAGCTATGGATGTGCAAATCCATAACGTGTGTGTGTGTGTGTGTGTGGAATAAATGGATTTCTAAGAGCACAAACATGTTAACTTTGAACACATTTAGGGTGAAATAAAGGTGTGGCCGTATCACTCAGATGCAGGGGGTTGCAAAACCCCAATTAAAGTGTCTTTTTGTGAAGGTGGTATTGCAATCCTGAGGCTGAACCCCGACAAGACCGAGGTACTTCTGGTGGGAGACAAGGGGAGATTAGGGGATGTTGTCCTGGTACTGAATGGGGTACATCTACCCCTGAAAGACCAGGTCCGCAGCTTGGGGGTCATTCTAGACTCCCAGCTGTCCATGGAGGCTCAGGTGGCAGCTGTGAGCCGGGCGGCGCTGTATCAACTCCATTTGACATGGCAGCTGCACCCCTACCTTCCTAATCATCTGCTCCCATCACTGGTTCATGCCTTGGTGTCCTCTTGCCTAGACTACTGTAATGCGCTCTACGTGGGGTTACCCTGGAAGAAGGTTCAGAAGCTACAGCTGGTACAGAACGCGGCGGCTCGCCTGATTAAGGGCAGCTGCCGGCGAGACCACATCACACCAGTGCTGAAGGAGTTGCACTGGCTACCAGTTGCTTGCCGGGCCGAATTCAAGGTGTTGGTTTTGACCTTTAAAACTCTATACGGCTCCGGTCCAGCTTATCTCAAGGAGCACCTCCAGCAACACCAAGTAGGCCGCTCAACAAGGTCTGCCACGGACGACCTTCTCCTTGTCCCATCAGCCAGAGCAGCCAGGCTGGTGGGGACTAGGAAGAGGGCCTTCTCTGTGGCGGCCCCCAAGTTATGGAACTCCCTCCCCAGTGACCTTCGTCATGCCCCCTCCTTGATGAACTTCCGCCGGGCTTTAAAAACATGGCTTTTCAGGCGGGAATATGGGGTGGGTTAGGTTTTTTGTTTTTTTTAAAAAAAACAACTTATATTTTTAATTGTGTTTTAATTATGTTTTAATGTAGTTTTAATTGTGTTTTATTGTATTTTATTGTATTTTAATGATTGTACATCGCCCAGGGTGGCCGGCCAGATGGGCGATTTAAAAATATAATAAATAAATAAATAAATAAAAATCCCTAACAATGCCTGCCTATAACAAAAGCTCAAGTTAGCATTCTTGAGTCAATCCATCCCCATGGTGAGGCCTGGCTGTCAGCCACAGGAATCCAATGAATTGGGGGGGGGGGGCTTTTAAAAAACAAACAAAAAGTACACTGGATCCCACGGAGCAATTCCTGACCGCTGGCTCAGCCCCATCGCCTCCTTCCCTACAGCCCTCGGAATCCCAAGTCTCCCCAGGTTTACATATTCCCAAACCACTGTGGCCTCCTCACATGAAGACAGGGTGCTTATTAGCTGCTGGGGGATATCACAGCGGCAGGACTAAATTGCAGCTTTCAAGGTGAGGGCAGCCTGTCATTTGCTCTCCTTGGGCAGAGCAGAGTGCGGCTCAGACGTGACTTCACGAACCTTCTCCCCCGTCAGCTCCTCCTGACAATATCCGACCAAGCAGACTTGTCGGCCAGTTGACCCTGAAAAGGCCAGAAGCCTCTGCACTTTAAGACCTTAAAAGTCATTGGTGGGTATGGAACAAGGGTTAAGAAGAAAAGGGCCAAAGCGTTCACAAAAAGCCACCTTGATTTTCTTAGACAAACTGGAGAGAAGTAAGGATTAGCCCAGGGGTGGGGAACCCATGGGCCTTGGCCCTCCAGATGTTCTTGGGCTCCAACTCCCATCAGCCCCAGCCAGCATGGCCAATGGTCAGTTACAACAGTTTGTTCTCCACTCTTGGCATTGCCTGTTGTTCCTCAAATGGTGTCCTGTGGGCTTAGAGCTGCATCGGCCATTCAAAGCAAGCAGTGAGAAGCAAAGCATGAATGCCTAGCTCAGTGTTCTCCAACCTTGGGTCCCCAGATGTTTTTGGTCTACAACTGACCTGAGTACAAGGGGAAGGGAAGGGACATAAGGGCTCTTGGCTATTTAGAGCTTTACAAGTTAAAAGCAGAACTCCAAATATCTTGGGTCATGGCTATGGATAGTCATGAATGGCCCTGTTTTCAAGCGGAGTCCCCTAGCTCTTTGTAAACACCCCCTTTCCTTGTAAATGTGTTCCCAGTGCAGCGACTCGAAGCCTCCACAGTGTCACGCACAGGTCCTGCAACAAAACCAGCTCGACAGGATTGGGCTGGTCCAGTAGTTGAGCATGGGGAGGGGGGAAGGAAGAGAAACACCCATATGCTGCAGGAAGTGGAGCAGATGATTCAGAAGCTGGGGCTCTTTGCCTTGGCCTCTGGCTTGGCTACAATGAGGCCAGCCCTTGGGTTGGTCTCTAGAGGGTGCTGTTCCAGTGGATGTAATGTAGGAGTAATTCACCCACACAATGCCATGCTCAGCATCAACTGGACAAGCCATTTGGCCCAATGTGTTGGAAGAGTGAGCCACATCTGTCCGTGCTTTCCCTGCCCCGTCTTCCTCCTCTTTCATCCCCAAGCTCCAGCCCTGACTGCGTACATTTCATTTCATTTATTACATTTCTATACAGCCCAATTAGCCAAGCTCTCTGGGCGGTTTACAAAGATTAAAACCCTAAAAATACAATATAATAAAATAACATAAAATAATATATACAGTATATATAAATAATTTTAAACAGTCATCAGTAAAAATCCCAGGACCTGTTAAAAACCGAATCATGCGCTGTCAAATGCCTGGGAGTAGAGGAAGGTCTTAACCTGGCGCTGAAAATATGACATGGTTCACGCCAGGCAGACCTCAATGGGGAGAGGATTCTGTAATTTGGGGGCAAGCGCTGAGAAGGCCCTCTTGCTGCCCTCCCCTGAACCTCCCTCGGAGGAGGCACTTGGAGAAGGGCCTCAGGTGGTTCGTACCAGGAGAGGCACTCCATTAGGTATTGCAGTCCCAAGCCACATAAGGCTTTATGTACATCTTCTCTGCCTCCAGTATCCACAGCGTTTATTGCTGCTGAGATCTTGTTTCTTTTTACTGTGCATCACTTATTGTTACTTTTGATATTTTTTTAATGAGAGAATATATTAAATTGGGAGGGGGGTTGGCCACCTTAAAAATTAAGGTGGGAGGTATACGTATTTGAAATAAATACAACATATAAATGGAGGAGGGTCTTCCACTCTCCTCCACATCTCCTTTTCTCTGCTACAGAAAGTGGGGAAGAACTGGAGAAAGTCCACACACACACACACACACACACACACACACACCGCCAGTGCACCCATGTGTGCCTTCCGGTTCACTCTCACATTGGCTTGGAGGTCATTGCTGAAAGGGGGGTAGGGAAGAATAAAACACAGACACTGGGGTGGTAGGTAATGCACATGCATGACAGTATCTGAGGGTGGCCACTTATGAATTGCCAAAAAAGAGGAAATACAGCACCAAAGAAGAGGACAAAAGAGGACAGTGATTTGCATAACTGCACATGCTAATTTATATGCAAATTTACAGTACAGTACAGTACAGTACATCTCACCATAATATGGATGACTGTGACCAGGTGACCTGTGTGCCTGCCTGTTCAGTCTGCTGTCTTGGTGCTCACTGTTGATCTGCAACAGTTCTTATGGCTCTTTATCTTTAAACTGGAACTGGACAGGAGAGCCCTTCAAATACAGGACAGTCCTCTAGCAGCCATTTAAGTAGAGGACTCTCCTCCGCTCTACATATGCAGAAGAGGGGGTAGCGGGCTCTCTGTCTGACATTCCTAGTGCAGCACAATCTTGCAAAATAAGGTGGTCTATGGCAAGCATACTTGTCATGCATGGCTAAGCATACTTGCCATGTTTCTGATGCTCCTTTAGCTACCAGCAGCACGTAATAGTGAGTGATTTCAGCACAGCAAGCAGAGCAGATTCGTAGTTCCGCTGTTTTGAGTGCCGCTATCCTCATTGCAGGGAAAGGGTTTTAAGGCTGTACATGGAAACAAACGTATGTTTAAAAATAATAAACACCTATCCAGGGATGGCCCAAGAGCTGTTGATGCCAGAGACAGAAAATTCAGACACAAGCCACCTGGAAGTTCTCCTACACAAACTCCACCAAAAGGAACAGGACATTATTTCAATGTGTGGCTTGCGCGGGAGGACTTTCCAGAGGAATGTGCCCATGAATGGATCAACAGTGGTGCTGATTAGGAAACCTTAAGACTCTAGACTTCATATCTTATGGGAAGGTGCCGTTTGGTAATGTGTACTTACTTCAAAAGGGGGTAACCAGGCCCTCTTGCATTTGGGGCTCCCCCAGCTCGTTCTTCTCAGGGCCGGTGTCAAGGGGAGGCATGGTTGGTTGGGCACCTTGCCAAGGGCCCACACACCAGCTGAAGCCCACTGACTTGCTCCTCTTCACCACTGCAACTTGCATGTTCACCTGCCTCTTGTTCTGGCCCAGACTTGGGTTCCTGCATTGAGCAGGGAGTTGGACTCGATGGATTGAGGCCTACACAGGCCTGAGTTAGTTGAAGCCTGCCCTGTAGGTCCAAACATCTCCTGATGGGAGGGGGGCATTTGTGAGTTTCATTTTCCCCTCAGGGAGTTCAGTTTCATTTCTCCAGTTTGAGGTCACATGATTGTAAGTGAAGCAGACAGAGAAGCAGGGTCTGAATTTCACTGAAGAATGCAGAACAGCCAGAGCTAGGCTGGAGAAGGAATCTCTTAACTGAGGCTTACAGGTGACAGTGTAGCTAGGTTAGAGAACCTTGCATTATTTCTCCTTTTATTTCCCTTATACTTGCTTTTTGTAATCTTACAGCTCTATTTGTGTAATTACCCTAAGCTAATGTGATTCTACTTTACCAATACTTACTACAGTAAACAGTTATTATTAAAATTCAGTTGTTGGAGTGTCTTTTACACCACGCCTAAGGCCTAATCCCACGTTACTGGGAAGAGGAGGTAAAAAAGGCAGAGAATTGGCATCCCTGCCTGTCAAGCAAGCAAGTGGTGGCAATGATGAGAGAGAGAGCATGAGGAGCAAGAGCAGCTGGTGACAATGGTGGTGGGAGGGAAGGAGGTGCCCACTGAGGGTGTCTTGCCCAAGGGCCCGCAGAAACCTGGAACCAGTGCTGGTTCTGCTGAACCGGGCCCTGCACTTCTGCCTGCCCCCCCCCCCTCGTCCTGTCCTGAGGGCACCACTGTGGGTCAGATCTGCGTGCTTCTCTCAAAAGAATTGAAATTTATATTAGGTTTTAGTTTTAAAGAGGATGACTATAAGATGATGTATGGTAGATATATGTATTATATATATATATATATATATATATATATATATTTCTTTACTTCATGTGGACAATACTGAAGAATGTTTTTTAAAATCCTAGATATAAATTCAATTTTTAACCTTAATAGATTGCAAAGATTAACACACAACTGAAATTAGAATGTCTTTATTTTGATAATTAGGTGGTAAGAAGTTACGGATTTATTAATATATATTTTTAGTTATTTATTTATTTATTATATATATACCCCGCCTTTTTTCCTGCAAGGAACCCAAGGCGGCTTACATAATCCTCCTCCTCCTCTCCATTTTATACATGAGTAGAGAGTTAATTTATGTTTATGCTTGAATGGAAACCACTAATAGGCTTGTTGTAGAAATTAGAAAGATAACGATCTATGTATTTGTGAGTTTGATGAATAAGAAGAAAAAAATGTTGGACATTAGAAAAAAAGATAAATTTCTTTGTAATTACATAGAGTATGAGTACCTATTGTCACCTATCTTTGCTGTGGAGAAAATCGGAAGTCCGTTTTAGTTAGTTTTTGTTATGATTTGTAGTTTTGTATTTTTTTCTTGAATAAAATATATTGCTAGTGACGAAAGATCCGTTTGCTTGCTTGCTTCTCACTCCACCACACTTGATGGTGCCCATAATGCACCTTTTTGAAGTGGCTGCCCTCACTTTACCTCATGGCCGGGCCTCTGTATCTATCAAAAGCAGCCTAACGTAATGTGTGCTAAACCCCTACGTGTTGAATTTGATACATTCAATACTACTCCATTATTTATCTTCCTTGCTCTTGGTTTTTTTCTTTCCTTTCCCTGTTCCTCCGTTTCTCTCCGTTCTGCCTTTCCTTACATCCCTCCCTCCTTCTCTCTCTCACACACATACACACACGCAGAGACACACAGTTGGATGACAGCCATGTGGGCCCGTCTGAGGCCTAGCAGGAGACGAGAACAGGGCGAGACCCATCTTGAAGCTGCTGCTCCTCCTCACACAGACCTGCAGGCACCTTTTGGAAACCACAAAACGGTAACCAAATAAACAGCCAGCTAACCAGGGTGCCTCCAGCTCAACCCACCCCCACGTAACACCACCCTCCTCCTCCCTTCCTCGGGCTCTCTCGGCAACCGGCCACGAAGCTGCCAAGCTGTTGATGGAGTGTTCTGGTGCCAGGGGATGGGAGCTGAGTCCCAGGAGGAGGCCTGCAAGGAAGGGAAGAGGCAAGCTGGCGGGGGGGCTGTTTGGTCCTGCCCTGGTAGGAGCCATGCTATTAGCCTCTTGGGCATGTGCTTCAAAGCTAGGAACATCAGACAGGCAAGAGCTTTGCTCCTGCACCCAGCCAACACACACACACACACCCCGCCACAAACCTCCCCCTTAAGCTTTGGAAAAAAACAAAACCCTAGCTATGAGAATACCCGTGGCTTTAACATCTACATGGGGGGGGGGGGTGTCAGGAATTCAACAGATGCTGCTCCCCCTTGCTGTCTCTCTCTACCCCCACAGAAAGCTCTGCCTGTTGGATTTCTGCCAGACATGCTGCTGTTAAAGGCACAGACAGAGTCTCTAGGGGGGAAGTAAGGTGGCCCAGTTTGTTTAGCCTCCCTGCTGATCCTCACACACCAAGCACATCTCTTTCCATAGGTCAGGTGTACCTTTGACCCAAATGCTGCAAGGCAGAAAGGGGAAATCACACACGCGTGTGTGTGCGCACACACACACACCTGATTTGGCAGTCCCTGACAAAGTGTCAACTGAAACAATTCAGAGAGAACAGTGCATCACTTTGGAGTCTGTGGCCATTATTTGTTTCTAAACAGAGGTGCCCGGGCTCGAAGTCGCCTGGAAGATCAGATGTACCTTCCTATTTGGAAGTCCTTTGCCCTAACTACAGTTACAGTTAAGGACTAGTAGTAGGACTACTTGTTTTATTTTAAACTATTTGTATGCTGTCTTTAAGGATAGAATCCTCTCAGGGGATTAGTTGTAGTTACCAAGGGATGAGGGAAAGGCACTCTGCACATGCTCAAAGGCTGCAATCCTATGTGTATTTCGCCCAGAGTAAGGTCCATTGAACACAATGGGAATTCTGAGTAAATGTGCATAGGATTGCAGCCTTACATCACAATCCTGTGCCTGTTTACATGTACTTATAGAGTTGGAAGGGACTTTGGAGGTTATCTAGTCCAAACCCCTGTTCAATGCAGAATGCAACTACAGCATTCCTTACAGCCGGTTGTCCAGCCTCTCTTTAAATCCTTCTAGTGAAGGTCTCTCTGCTTCTATGGGACCCACTTCTGAGTAGACCTGGAAGGAAAGGCTATTCAACACGACAGAACATGCTAAGGAATCCCTGCAGGGTCAACGTAACATGTTGATTTGAGGGTGGATTTAGACAACCAAATGGTAGCAACCTGGTAGTCTCAAACTCTGAGGTTAAGTTCAGAGTGGCAGCCCCTTGGATTCCTCGGATTATTTAACTGAATTCGCCCTAGGTTTTAACAGTTCTAGCTATTACTGGACTAGGACAAGGCAACATTTGGGGTGTGTATGTGTTTTTTAATGGGAACCTCATATGCCTAAAAAAACAAGAGTTGCCACACATTAGACCACTGGACAAGCATCTTGTTTACTAGAGGTCCCAGGCCTGGCCCTGCTATTAAGCCGAGTGAGGCAATTGCCTCAGGCAGCAGGTGCTGGGAGGTGGCAGCAAGGTGTTGGAGGAGAAAACTGTGGGCCACGCTGCTTCCTTGCAGCCCCCGAGGAAGCCTGCTGCCTTCAGTTATGGTAGATGATGAAGGCCCATTGCCAGTGTCAAAGAAAGATTCAACTACCAGCCCAGTTGGCTTTTGTACTCGGAATGGGGGGGGGCATCTTGCCCTTCACGTCAGGCAGCAAAATGTTTTGCCCTGGCCCTGAGAGGTCCAATGCATATCTCAAGGAATACCAGCGGTAATTGATGACAATGTTAATCTCTTGCCATTACTCAGTCAGTAAACTTGTTGCTTTCAGCCAATGGCCATTGCAGCTTTCCAAGAAATAAAATATATATTCCGGGGATACAAACTCCCAAAAGTTTAGTTTCAGAATTAAAAACCTAACGTTGGATCCATATTTAAACATGACGTGAGCATCTGGGCTGGCAGAAGTGGAGTTCCCCACCCCTCCCTCCCACAGCAGCCCCTCCAGCCCCCTGAAAATGCTACACAGAGAATGAGGAGACCCTGCTGAATGGGGTGAGCTGTGGAGGGGGGATCCCCAAAAATCAAGCAGTGGAACCTTCCAGGAATGGAGCCCTTCCGCAAACAGAAGGCAGATCCTGGAGCCAGCCAAGCCTGAAGATTAAAACGTAAAAAGAATGAACAGCATAATAACCAAATATATCAATAGGTTTGTCAAAATAAGACATTATTACAGCAATTGTGAAGCACCCAGAAATGGCCAATAGTCAGGGATTAGTCAAAATCCCTATAGGTCTCATGAGCATCCATACCAGACAGTAGATAACATATCTGAAGCAAGATTTGGTCTACCTTGGCTAGTGGCCATTAACTGGTCATTTTCTCCCTACCCACCTCCACAACTATAAAGCTCAAGGATCATCTTAGAATAGGTTCAGATGTTAATGCATCATGAATTTGCATATATATATATATATATATATATATATATATTAACATCCAAAACTGCTCATCATCTTCAATTTCTATGGGTCAAAATAATATTTCAAATATTGCACAATAGATGTGACATTTATTTATTCAGGCTGTCAATTTCTTTCCCCCACCCTATTCCAAGAGTTCAAAGCAGGTAACATCCTGCTTTGAACATCTTCATTAAAACAATAATCCAGTGAAAGCAAAGACATTAACCAACTGGCATCCCAACATTTTAATTTTAGTATTTTAAAATTTAAGTTATTCTTAAATTGAATTGATGGTTGTTTTTGTTTGGCTTGCTGGCTGAAGAGTTGTTGTTAATTTGCTTTTTAATGTGTAATTGTATGATTTTTATATTAGATTTGTTGTTTGATTTTAATGTGGTGTACACCACCCTGGAATCCTGTGGATGAAGGGTGGTTTATAAAATTTAAAAATAAATAAATAAAACATCCCTCAAAATATAAACCAGCCTTCTCCAGCCTGATGCCCTCCAGATGTGTTGGACTACAACTTCCAGAACCCCCCAACCAGCATAGTGCTGGAGTCCAACACATCTGGAGGGCACCAAGTTGGGGAAGGCTGATAAAAAACTATACTACCTACTACAATAGATTTCCCAGGCGAGGCAATCCAAACAAGATGGTCTAACATGATTTCTAGGAAGTGCTCTGATTTGGATCATTTTGCAGGGAAGGGATGTTTGCAGCTGCGGAGTAACCAGCGAGGATGTATGTCTGCCTCTCTGCATGAGAGTCCTTTGGGTCAAAGGTGGTATATATATATATATATGTTAAAAATAAACAGAAACTTGCTGTTTGGACTCCGCACATGGCATGGTCTTGGCTGGTCTTAAAGGCTGCGAACTAAATGGGAAGATACGGCCTTTGATGTAAGAAGGGCCTAAGCCATATAGGTACATGAAATATTCTCCAGATAGTATATGAGTGTGTGTGTGTGTTGGCGGTGGCGACAGCAGTGGTGGTGGGAGATGTTAAAAGGACCTACTTTATTCATCCTGCTTCTTTACCTCCCTTCTCCACTCCCACCTTCCGATCGTCCACCCCTCAGGGCAGACTGAACTCTATGGTATGTGTGTGGCTGCTGGCGACAGTGCTGGGTGGTAAGAGAACATCAAAGGGGCTGAGGAGTACCAGTGAGCCGAAAAGGGTGTAATTAAAAAGCCTGGGCTGTACTCGTTTTTGTGCAGATGTTTGAAGTTGCTCAGAGCACAGAAGCATCAAAGAGTCGGGGGGGGGGGGACTGGAGACAGAACATCAGGAGCATCCTGGTGGAACAAATCGACTCAAGAGTTGCACCTGCTGTACAGTGCATTCCACCTGGGAGCAAAGGGTAGGAGCGTGGAACTAAAAGGATACTTAGTCTTTCCCCCCAGCTGCGAAGCAGGACACAGTAGCTGTCCCACTGCAACGTAATCTAGATTGCAGGAGGAGCAGAAGCAAAACGAACATGTGCAAGGAAAAGAGAGGCATTTGTGGTGCAAAAACAGGTCATCTGATGGTGTTCCACTCCAATCTCCTGGCCTTTGGAAGGAAGGCTGGTGAGTACAAGGAGCAGGGCCTTTTTAGTTGTGGTGCCCTCACTCTGGAATCTATCCTCTCTAGGACAATTTGCCAGGCTCGATCGGTCACAGCTTTTAGGGAAGATGTCAAAAGATGATTTTCTTTCAGAGGATTTCTGGGCAGCTGCCCGATGTAATTGCTGTGTCTGTTTTTAACTCTGCTATGCTTTTGCGGGGGAGGGGGGCTGCTGATATTTTAGCATGTTTTTTGTTATGCTTTTCAGTTTTGTTGAATGGCAGCCGATGATGCATTTGAAAGCTGAAATGAATACAATGTATGAACCAACAACCTGAGATGATTCATGGCATGCCAAAGCAACAACAACCCCAAATCATGTACTGCAGGGGAATAGGGGATATCCCCCCCAGATATCACTTGATATCACTGCCAACTGGGAAAATCTTCCTTTCTCATGATGACTGTAAGTAGGATGACCATTTCAGACCCTGAGCATGAGCTAAACCCACCCATCAAGACTCCTTAGGAGAAATCATATTGGGTTCAATTCCAAGCCACTTAACATGTTCTTACCAGGGTCAGGATAAGAGGAGCCCTGCTGGATCAGACCAAGAGCCTATCTAGTCCAGCATCCTGCTTCCACAGCACCTAACCAGATGTCTAAGGCAGTGTTCTCCAACCTTGGGTCCCCAGATGTCTTTGGCCTACAACTCCCAGCATGCCCCAGCCAGCTACGCTGGCTGGGGCATGCTGGGAGTTGTAGGCCAAAGACATCTGGGGACCCAAGGTTGGAGAACACTGGTCTAAGGGAAGCCCACAAGCAGGACTTGAGTGCCAATCACCCTCTCTCCTATCTCATGGTCCCCAGCAAGTGGTATTAAAAGGCATGCTACCTCTGTTCTACCAGAAGTGATATACAGCCATCCTGGCTAGTAGCCATCCCTAGCCTTATCCTCCATGGTAATAGCAGTTCCTGATGCCCCCAGAGAGAGTATGTGGGGAGTCAGGGTGGGAAAGGGACTTGCATGCAGGGGAAGACCCCTTCCTGACTCCAGTGGCCCATAACTGAAGGCCAAAACAGATATGACCTGGGAGATTCACAATCAGGTTTTTTAACTTCTTACTTGAAAACAGCCTCCAATTTTTATTGTAGCCGTGGAACTGTGGGGAAGGATGCTCCGGTTTTGTTGATTTATTCATCCATTCATGTAATTCAGGGGTGTCGAACCTCAGGCTGGGGGCCAAATCTAGCCCTCTGGAGACCCCAATCTGGCCCTCCAGGGATCCCCAGAAAGCCCCAGCTCCTTCCCCTGGCCCCACGCCATTCTTCCCAACCACCAATCGTTTTGTGGTTTCCCAGCTTTTGTGCAGTTTTCCCCCATTCTAAAAGGTTGAAATGCCTCTCCTAAGGCTAAATTATTGGTTGGCACTAAAAGCTTTAAATTAAAATATGTGGGTATCTTTGATATTTTTTCATTTTCAGCCCTGCCCCTTTTGCCTTTGGCCCCTGGAATGTCCACACACACACACACACACACACACACACAAAGAAGAGCCTCTCTGAAATGGAATTCGGTCCTTGGGCCAAAAGAGGTTCTGCACCCCTGATGTAAGTTGGGCTTCAGCGTAAAACTCCCAAGGGCGGCGTACGATCAAGATGGTGGCCAGGCAGGCTATGCCAAAGCTCAGTATCTTCATCAGCACCATCTTTGCAATCAGGTCGCCCAACGGGGACCCAAAGCAACTTTATGGGCACTCCCATGAATTGAATTCACGATGTGGTACAAACAAACAAACACCAGAACAATCACTCTCAGTTTGGCCTATATAATGAAAAGAAGCAGCAGGTTTCTGTGTGACTTTTGTATACATTTCATTGCATTTCTATCTCCTGCACAATGGAGGAACTCAGGAACAAGATAACCCAGACATTGACACTATACTCTCAGGGCACACGTACTCTGTTAAGAAGTCCTCACTACAAGTGGGACTGACATACAACAAAACGTTGCAGCGTGGAGTTTTCCCAATTAGGGATCCATTCCTCCTCCTCTGCTCTTGGTTCCCTTTTCCCCTCCCCCAAAGTCCTCATTAGGTTGTTTTAGTAGGTACAGCCATTATTAGGCCATGTTGGGGTTCCCCTAGCGTGTTTTTTGTACTTCTGCAAACTTGGGGTTCCCCCAGAGCCTGCTGATACCTCTCTCATGTGCATGGATGGTGCTATTTTGGATACATAAGGATCCACACTTGGAGAATGAGTTCACTATTAGTATATATAGGATTATTTTAAAATTAAGGGTGCAATCGTATGCAAGTTTAGACAGAAAAAAGGCATAGCTGGCTGGGGAATGCTGGGACTTGTAGGCCTTTCTTCTGTCTAAACGTGCATAGGATTGCACCTTAATATATAGGCTACTCAAGTATTAATCTCTGAGTGGTATACATGAAATCACACGCACAATTAAAAAACAAGATTATCATAAAACTTGATCATCCAAAATTATTTAAAATACAGCCAGGCAAGAATTAAAACCATCATTTCTCCAACTTAAAGGATTCAGCTAAAATTCAGTCAATCACCCTCTCAAATAAAATACTCTTCTTTTGCCTCCTAAACGCCAGCAAGGAAGAGACCAGATGAACCCGTAATACTAACTTTGTGACAGCCCCTGTTTGTGAGGAAGGCTGGTTGTTCCAGTACCCAGATCAGGAGAATAGATTATCTCCCACGAATACATAGGGTTAGCTGCCCTTGCATGGGGCCTGTCTCACTTGCTTGAGCCGTCTGGAGCTTTCTGTGCTGCAAAAATGTCACAACTGGGAGCAATTGCTTTGGTTCTGATAGTGGTGCAACCACAGGGGAGATGGTCAGCATTGGTTACTGAGAGGCTGGAGGATGGGTAGCCCCTCCCTCACAAGGCGAAGGCGGAAGACCTTCCGAGGCCTCATACAGTTGTGAGCCTCCTAGTCCCTCGTAATGTTCCTAGCAGAATCTAAATGGCTTAAAACCACAGGCATGCTGGATCAAGAAACATGGCAGTGATCCCAGCAAGCTACACACAGGGAGCCACAGAACCTGGAAAAGGAATCCAAGGAAGTGTTCCCTCCCTTTCCAAGTCTAGGTCTTTCCAAACCTAGCACTGGTCACTGATGCACCACCTTCTTCTCTGGAAAGCCAGCTCATCAGGTCCATCCTGCCAACAGTGTCACAACACTTCGAGAAGTGGGGGATTTCCCAGGTTACACACCTCACGACTGCAATCGGCCTGGCTCAGAAAGAGAAGATGAAGTACCAAGCCAGCAGCAGGACGAATACTGAAAATTTTAGGGTGACCAGATGCCCAACTTTACAGAGGACAGTCCTCTAGTTTGGAGATCTGGCAGAGGACAGTCCTCCATTTCAAGGTGCCCTCTATTCGATGGGCTGTCTAGCCCAAGTCTGGTTTAAAGTCAAAGCACCATAAAGAGAAACCGTTTGAGATAGGCGTTGGAAATTGCCCACCACCAGTGAGCACCTGGACCATAGACTGAGCAGCACATGGGTCACCTAGTCTCTCTCTCTCCACTATGGTGAGATGTCTTGTATTCCTATTCAAATAATAGTTATTATTTCTAAATTTGCAACTGTGCATATACATTTGCATATACATATCTTCTGTCCTCTTTTTTAGCAATGCATTTCCTCTTTTCTTTTTTGGCGATGCACAAGTGGCTGTCTTAGACCTTCTGCAGGAGAAGGCTTCACCCCAGTTGTCTGCAGCTCTGTACTTTGTAGCACATGGTATATTGATGTATTCTGTTCCACCCGTGACCGTGACCTGCCCCTGCTACCGCCTTTCTCCTGGCCTGGCATAAACATGGGTGGTTCAGCATAGTTCCCCAAGCAACTCTCCACCACCCAGGTCAGGCCAAAGGGCAAGAGTCGCATTCAAATATGTTTCAGCCTAACAAACAAAAGCTGCATTGGGAGCTTTTGAGCGACGCATATCAGTCATCTCACAGATGTGTATCCTTCTCCTCTTGCTTCGTGGCTGCCTTCCCAATACATGAGTCAGACCGGTTGCTAAATAAAGTAGGGGATACAAATTTCACCCACAAACATGACTCAGTGAAACCCAAAGGTATCACTCACCCTATTGTAAGGCTCCATAAGAGCAGGCTGCCAGAGTGAGGAGGAACAACTGCCTTAGAAATCACTTGTTTAGTATCATCAGTGGAAGGTACGGCTATTATATTTTTCTAAGGCTGGACTCAAGCAACCGAAAAATAATGAATTGGTAGATGGGAATAGACAATGAATAAAATAAGAATAAAAAGTGAAGATGAATAAATATTATATATATTGGGAGTTGTAGGCCGTTTTTCTGTCTAAACTTGCATAGGATTGCACCCTTAATTTTTTAAAAATCCTATATACTAATAGCAAACTCATTCTCCAAGTGTGGATCCTTATGTAGCCAAAATAGCACTATTCATGCACAAGAGAGCGGTATCAGCAGGCTCTGGGGAAACCCCAAGGTTTGCAGAAGTACAAAAAACACACTAGGGAGACCCCAAAATAGCCTAATAAAGGCTGAGCCTGCTAAAACAACCTAATGAGGAGCAAAGGAGGCAGGAGCAGGGAAAGGGAACATTAGGGCCTGCTCCAGCTAGACTGCTGCCACCCCCACCCCCACCCCCATAGATGAGAGGGGAAGCAGGGCCACAGGGAAGCCAGTGTTTTTGTGAATTGTTGTGAACCACTCAGAGAGCTTTGGCTATTGGGCCAGTGTGGCGTAGTGGTGAGAGTGTTGGACTGGGACTCGGGAGATCCGGGTTCTAGTCCCCACTCGGCCATGAAACTCACTGGGTGACTTTGGGCCAGTCACTGACTCTCAGCCTAACCTACCTCACAGGGCTGTTGTGAGGATAAAATGGAGAAGAGGAGGAGGATTATGTAAGCCGCCTTGGGTTCCTTGCAGGAAAAAAGGCGGGGTATAAATATAATAAATAAATTGGGAAGTATATACATGAAATGAAATAAATAATATGCACAGAGACAGAGAAGATTAAAGGGATGGATGGATTTAGAAGGGATTGTTAGGTGAACAGATTTTATCAAGAGCCTTTGTTTGAAACAGGGTTGCAGACATTGGCCTTTACAGAAGCTGAATAATAACTGTGATTTCAATGCACATATGTGTGGGATGTTGCACAAATCCTTTTATGCTAGTGAGGTTATCCTTTGTTTGTTTGTTTATGTGAAAACATACATCCCACTTTTTCTTTACATCAATAAAACAAAACCAAATCTACAAAATGTAATATAAACATCATAAAAACTAGGAAAAAATCCCAAATCACCCAAACCAGCAATTAATAAACCACAAAACAACCGTGAAGACATAGTGTGCTTCTAGATGGAGAGTTCCTAGGCTAGAGCTATCACTCAGAAGGTGCTGTGCAGCTATTTTGCCTTTTCCCTCTTTAGGGTGCAATCCTATCTATCTATCTATCTATCTATACCCCGCCTTTTCCCCCCTGCAAGGAACCCAAGGCGGCTTACATAATCCTCCTCTCCATTTTTATCCTCACAACAACCCTGTGAGGTAGGTTAGGCTGAGAATATTCCCCAACCAGCATGGCTGGCTGGGGAATGCTGGGAGTTGTAGAATTTTTTCCTGTCTAAACATGCATAAGATTGCACACTTAATGGATTTTCTGTGGTGAGGAAAAAGACGGATGAAGCAGTAGGAAAACTTCGGAGGGTTATGAGTTGAAAACAACGTCTGGACACCACCACCTCCGTCTGTAAAATTCCATGAATGAGGCAGGGGGATGGTGTGATAAAAGCCTCAACTAGAAGCACCCACAGAGAAAGGGAAAAAGGCTTAACATATTCACAAGGACACGTTTTTCAGCTGAAGGGCTTCTAAAACAACCAGATTTTAGCCAAACACCTAAAACCGTAAAGTGTCAGGACTTAGTGAATTCCAACCAAGAGGACATTCCTAAGGTTGGGTGTCACCACCAAAAAGTCCCTGCTCTATGTTGCTACCTTCCAGGCCTCAGATGGCTGAGGAACCTGGAGCAGGAGCTCAGATGATGAACTGTGAATGTAGGCTGGAATATGAAAGAAGGCCATCTTTACAGTCAGTACCCAAACGCCAAGCCATTTAGGGCTTTAAAGGCTAAAACCAACACCTTGAATTGGGCATAGAAACAAACTGACAACCAGTGTCAATATTTTTAAAATGGGCATGTTGTGGTCTGATCATATAATCTCATCTATTTCAGTGGCTGGCAGAATCCACTCCACTAACCTGGCCTGTTGCCAAACTAGTCAGTCAGTCAGTCAGTCAGCTACTGTGATAAAAGAGGATTCCCATTTCTAACAGGCAGAGGCAGTGTATGTTATTAATGGGCATTTATGTTTTCACTAGAGATCACAGGTTGGATCCAGACTAAGGAATGCTTTAGTCCCCTTGAAAGCAATGAGACTTAAGTTATGAAAGTAATGAAACTTGTCATGACTAACAATCTGGATCCAATCTAAGATTAAGAACTAGCTGGCTTCTAAATGACTCTATAAGCCTCTGGAAGGTTTTCGCTTTTGTTTTTTGAGATAGAGGGGATACCCACAGATCAGTCTCCACCATGGTGCAGCAGAATCGGAAGGGAACCATCCTGTAAAAAAGCTGTCTGCCAAGCAGGCAGAGTGTTTAGCTCAGAGATTTGTCAATGGGAGGACCTATTTCTTCATTCAGCCCAGATGGTGATGCTTTTTATCAACCTGCAGAAGGAAAAAGAAGCACTAATGGTACTAGACCCTGTGCCAATGTCAGTAACATCACCAGGGCTGGGTTCTTATCACTTTTGTTTGAACGTCCACCCAGAAACCTAGATGGAGCAACTCTGTGCT
Organism: Shinisaurus crocodilurus; assembly: GCA_021292165.1. Lineage (NCBI taxonomy): Eukaryota > Metazoa > Chordata > Lepidosauria > Squamata > Shinisauridae > Shinisaurus > Shinisaurus crocodilurus. Next base: position 126,064 of record JAHFWL010000058.1, read on the forward strand.
TTGAAAGGTCAGTCTTCTCACATTTTCATTAGTCCAGGATACAGGCAAGATGTCAAGGGCTTTTCGGAGATAGAATAAATAGGGGGGGAAACTATGGTAGTACTGACCATCCTACAAGCCACAAACCTTCTTCCAAGGGCCAGCCCAACCATGAAGCAGGGTGAGACATCCACATCAAGTGGTGGAGTGGGAGGAGCAGCATATACACCTGCCCCAACATCTACCCCAGTGTCTTATCCACAATGCAGTAGTAAGAGTTTTCAGGAAAGCCCCTGCTATTATTGGGGCCCAGTTACTGGAATGGGGTGGGGGTGGGGGACATTTCCTTGGGTTGGTTTGATTTCCAACCCAAGGAAATAAGCAGCTGATTTTAGGCAGCACCTTCATCAGCCTCATCACACAGCCAGCTCTTCACCTCATACAACAGGAGTGGAGAACCTCTCTCAGCCCAAGGGCTGAATTCAATTTCAGAGAAGCTTTTGGGAGTGGAGGGGGGCATTCCAGTGGGGGGGGGGCTGAAGGCAAAAGGGGTCTGAGCCAAAGGCAAAAGGGGTGGCCCCCAAAATACCAGCATACTGGCTCTTACTGCCAGTCACTGCGCCTTAGGAGAGGCATTTCAACCTTTTTAGAATGAGGGGAAAACTTGCAAAAGCTAGAAAACCACCAAATGATTGGCGGTCAGGGGAAAGGAGGTATAGCTAACTAGAGAACCTGGGAGGGTCAGATTGAGTTCCCAGAGGGCCAGACTTGGCCTGTCAACCTGAGGTTCCCCACCCGTCATACAATAATAGTCACTCTCTGCTCTTGTTCATTACCCTTTTCTGTAAGGGCCAGTTTTGTCAAATTATCAGTTTGAAATCCTTGTCCTAGAGCTCCAAGATTTTCAGATTTGTTTCCCCAGAACTTTTATGCAGGGTGTGTGTGTGTGTGTGTGTGTGAAGGGCGGAGGGGGGGCTCCTCCTTTTTCAGTCACAACACAACTGTATAACCCAGTTCCACTTAAGGCAGCGTCTTGAGGAGCATAATTTCCCCCAACAATTTTTCTCCCCTCAGACAGCAGTCCCTCAAACCTAACCTAATTTAGGTTAGGTTTCCCACTCCCTACTCCCTTACAAAACCCTCTGACTTTCCCACTCAAATTTCCCAGCAGTAGCACTTTCAGAGAAAGGCAGCCCAAAATTCACTTAAATTAAATTAAGAAACTCACTTAAACAACATTTTAACCCCCCCCCAATTAATAGCAGGTGTGGGGGCCCCACCAAATTTTGTCAGGCCCACAGCATGTGGGAAGGGGGTGACAACTCTTTCCTCCCCCATCACAGTCCCAATGGCTCCCTCCCCCTGCTGATAAGGGTTCCAGGAGAAAGCTTCCAATGGGAGCTTCCCTCCAGGAGCTAATAGCAGGAGTAGGGCAGCGGTGGGGGGGGGGGGAGGAGAGTGTAGCCATGTGTCCTGTGACAGGGGAGGAAAGGGTTAATCCTCCCTCCCCACATCCCATGGTCCCAATGAAAATTGCCCCCTCCCGCACCTGCTTTTATTAAGAAGGAAAAGAAACAGCAGCAAGTGACACATCTGGCCCTGTGAAGGAAGGAAGCCATCTCCCCGACACAGGGCCGGCCCTAGTATTAGGCAGAGTGAGTTAACAATCTCAGGCGGCAGATGGTGGGGACAGCAGTGGCAGCCCCATAGCCATTCCTCCTGAGCCCCCTGACAGTCAGAGCTCTGTGTGTCTTGCACTCCCTAAAGTAGCCTGCAGGTGTGGTGGAGCAGTGTTCTCCAACCTTGGGTCCCCAGATGTTTTTGGCCTACAACTCCCAGCTACGCTGGCTGGGGCATGCTGGGAGTTGTAGGCCAAAAATATCTGGGGACCCAAGGTTGGAGAACACTGTGGTGGAGGACACCGCCCCATTGCCAGTGTTGAAGTAAAATTCCATTGCCGGTCCAGTTTGCTTCTGTGTGCGAAATGGGGTGGGGGGACTCCCTGCCCTTTGCCTCAGGAAGCAAAATGTCTTGAGTTGACCCTGCCTCCACACTCGGCTGCAGCTGGTACTTATTCATGCTGCTTCGAGTGGAGGGGGACATAGAACCAACCAGGACCATCTTCCACAGCAACCCACCCCAGCATGAGCAGCAGTCAGGAATCTGGTACAGAGGAGGAGGAGGAGGAGGAGCTGGCTGGATAAGAAGGACCAGCAGAACAAGCTGTGGAGGTGCTGAACCCAGAGCCAGGTGCCCACACCGAGCCTCGACTGAAACCTGTCAACTAGGAATCCTTGATCCCTGAACAGACACCAACCCTGCGGCCAGAATAGCCTCCCAAGAGAGATTTGCTGGGCCCCTTCTCTCTGACCACTTTTAAGTGGGCTCTTAAGACAATTCTGTTCCAGCAGACATTTATTAGTCAGAGCCTTTGCTGATATCTTTTTAGTCTGCTACTGCTGATAATAGTTTTTATGATGCTGTTTTTACTGCTGTTTGTTGTTTGCCTTATTCAAAGGAGTGCTTTAAATTTTGTTTGATCTCTATTTTTAATTGTAAGCCACCTTGAATTTGAGAAAAGTACCATAGCAATGTCCAAAGAGAAATAAATGACTAAATATTAAAGGGCAGTAAATGGTCAATTATTTAGTTTATTATGTTTTTCTCACCATGTGGGTGAGAATTTTGGATTTTCTGCCTCCAGCACCAAAATATCTGGGGCCACGTCTGCCCCACAATGCATCTGCAAAGCCACACAAAATGCATAATGCTGCTACAAGCAATTGTGGTATCTACCAAATAAATAGTGACTTTGGGTGCTTCCAAACAAGATTTTTATTGTGCAATCACCCTGCTTCATTCATTCACGGGATTTTACAGAAGGCGTCCAGAAGACATTATCTTCCATTTGTAACCCCTCCCTTGTTTTCACACAGCTTCTTCCATCTTTTTTCTTGCCACAGAAAAATCTGTTAAGGAGGAAAAGATGGAAAAGCTAAGCTGCAGAATGCCGTTTGATTGGTAGCACTAGGAGCCTTCTCTCTGGAAGCATCCTTTGAGTCACCTCCAGTAGTGCAGCTAGGCCCAGATCCTGGGGCCTGCAGCCCAGAGCGCCCCCACCACCACCAATGATGGCATCTGGACAGCAGAAGCAAACTCCTGTAGTCATGATGGTGCGACTATTTAAGCAATTTTAAAATGCAAAAACTGCACATGCTCAGAGTTTTGTTTTTGTTTTTACATTAGGGTTGGTAAAGTGTTGTTGTTCTAATGTATCAGGAATATAGAAGCAGTTGTGAAGCATGGAATGGCGGTGGGAAGGGAGGAGGAAAGAAAAGAAATATTAGTTGTGGGCTTCACAACTGAAGTATTAACATGGTCATCCAAAGGGGCCCCCATAAGACCATTAAGTCCAGGGTGTAAAACAAGGGTGGGCAATTGCGGGAGGTGTGGGGGTCATTTTCACCCACTGGAAAAACCCCACGCATGGGCTGGACTCCCGCTGGGGGGGGGGGGAATCAGTGGGTTGCCTCCACACAACAAAATTTGGCAGGGGGGGGGAATAAAGGAAAACATGGTGTCTGTAGAGCTACGGAGCACTGCAAGGGTCAAATTTAGCTTGCAAACAAGCTAAATTTGACCCTTGTAGCACTCCATAGTGCTATGGATGCAGTTTGTTTTCTTTTTTAAAAAATTAAGAATTCAGCCAGGCTGGGGGCGGGGCAGGTGACAGGGGCCACAGGCATCCTGCGGACCGCATGTTGCCCACCCCGGCCTAAAATTACCTAGCTGCACTATTGGTTGCTTCAGCAGTTCCTGTCCTATCCTTGCATGCACAATTGTTAAGGGGACTGTACCTTCCTTCAAAAGACCTTTGTTCCACGGAGGGAACTTCCCTGGCTCCATAAAGCCTCAAAACTCCCAGTTCTTCCCATCTCAGGTTCCTTTCTTAGCTTGGCTGGACAGAGGAGGTGAGCAGCAGACCAAGCACAGTTGTGGGAAGATGGTGGAAGGGCAGAGAATGAGATCTCCTCTCGGGTGCCCAGCTGGACGTCTCGCCTAGTAACGCTGTCCTCTGAAGGAGGGCTGCGCCGCCATTCTGTTGCCATGGTAACGGCTGGCCACAGCAGACCAGACCAAGCCTAGAATGCTGAAGGTCACACGAGGCCACTTTTCTGATGTGTAGTGAAGGCAAAGAAAACTGTCACTCAGGTTGCTCCACCAGCACACTTTTTTCTCCTCACCTCAGACACTTCATCTCAAACTTACCTGTTGCCGGGTGGTGGAGACGCCCGCAACATGTCCCTGCTTGAAAGTCCTGGAAAAAGAGGAGGAGAAGGGGAGACTGCGGTGAGCCGGCTGTGTTGCCTTCCGCCCACCCACTGGCTCCATGCATACATCATTTTGGCCTTTCTTCAGGGTTTGCTAAATCCCCCTCTCCTCCTCAAACCACAAGATACTACCTAGCAGTGAGAGATAACAGAGGGTTATGTGCTTAGAAGTGGCTGAGGTGGATGTTTGGGGGTGGGGGGGGATGTTCTCTGGTAATGCACCCTACACACATACATCACCTCTCCCTTCACAAAAGACAGGACGGAACCTGCAATTTATGGGGACAAGAGACTCGGAGACTGGGGGGGGGGGAGATACTGCCACCACACACCCCTTCCTCCGGCGTCTGTCGGCACAGCCTCAGGGGCTACTTCACTGGGAGGTCTTCAGACCAACACAGAGATGACATCAAAAGAGATGTCAAAATGTGGACGCTTATGAAGGAAAAGGACTCAACAGAATACACATGTCTTCTCCAGACCAGTATGACCCACAGGCAGGCAGTTTTTAGACATAGATCTGGGTTCAGATATACTTGCCATAAATTTCAGCTCGTATCCTCAGTTTCATCTGTAAAATGGGAATAATGTAGTAAAGGCTAGAATGGGGAAAGGGCTAGAAGGATTATTCTTCAGCTGAAAGTACTTCAGAAATAATTAGGGCCATAAAATTTAATTAATTGACTGGTGTGTTTAATTGAGTAATGTTTCTACTCCCATCTTTGCTTTGTTTATTTTATTTTTTAAAGAGCATTCAGATTCATTAAGAAAATTACTAGCCTTGTAGAACAGATTTGAACAGTGCAATCTTAGGCATGTCTACTCGGTAGAAAGTCCCACTGACTTCAATGGGACTCACTCCCGGGTAAGTGTAGGATTGGAGCCTAAGGTTGCAATCCTATGTACTTACTTGGGAGTAATGAAACACACACGAAACACACAGTGGGACTTTCTTCTGAGTAAACATTCGTTCATTTCATTTCTATATCGCCCAGTAGCCAAAGCTCTCTGGACGGTTCACAAAAATTACAATACAAAAGACATAATGTAAAATCTTTAACATACAACATTTTAAAAATCATTTAAAAAATCTAAAAGAAAAAAAGATACACAGGCATTAAAAGCTTCATCATATGCCATCAAATGGCTGGGTGCAGAGGAAAGTCTTAACCGGGCGCTGAAAAGATGTATAGGATTGCGCTGTAAACCAGTGTTGTGTTCCAAAAAGTAGAGCTAAAATGAATTTGGGGTGAGAGGCTAACAAATTCTATTCAAGTTCTCCCTGATTTAAATGCATATTCTCCTAATTCAATCTTACACCAACATTTTCAGTCATGATGACCCATTTACAGAGTTTGTCTCCACTGATCGGCTTGGGGGTAAAGGTTGGTATTCATTTGACCTGTACATCCAAAACAATCGCAGGGGAGCTGGATTCAACCCTTACCACGGTTCAGCATGTGACAAATAATCCTGAACAGCTATCCGTGGCAGCCCATTGGTCAGAGGTATTGAAGCTGAGCGCCAAATTTAATTTTGGAGATGCTCTAGGGGGGCTGCATTCCAGAGGGAGGCGGGGCCAAAGGCAAAAGGGGTGGAGCCAAAACGGCAAAAAAACAAACAAACAACCCATCATATTTTCACTGAAAGCTCTTCCTGCCAGTAACTAAGCCTTAGGAGAGGCGTTTCATCCTTTCAGAATGGGGAGGAAATGCACAAAAGCTAAGAAACCAACAAGTGGTCAGCAGGCGGGGGGAGGGGGGGGAAGCCTGGGGGAGGGGGTGTAGCCTTCTGGGGAACCCCGGAGGGCCAGATTGAGACCCCAGGAGGGCTAGATTTGCCCCCGGGCCTGAGGTTCTGCACCCCTGCCAAAGGTAGTGAATTATGCACTGGTTGAGGAGGAACAAAATAGAATTTGGTTTGGGGCCCTTGATGTGAACTCCAGTATGATGGGGAAATTAATTCATAGTGTGGTCAACTGGAAAAATGTGCAAAAACCATCAGTTCAACTCACAAGACAAAGTACTGTTGTTGGCTTCATAAACTGAGTCATGAACAATAAAGATGCCTTTCCTTTCCCCTAAATAATTTGATAATAACTTTTTAAAAAAAATAATTTTAAAAAATCTCATTTGGTACAGGAACTGTGACACTCCCAGGACATGGATTGCAGGCACAGTACATGATGCATGCCCAATTTTGCTGAAGCCAAGCAGGTCTGGGCCTGGATGGGTGACTGCCTGGGTAGCCTGTGTACACCACCTTGAGTTCCATCGTGGAAGAAAGATGCGGTATTCTTAATATACAAGTGGGAACTGCAACAAAATGTTGTAGCTGGAGTGCTCCTGTTTTGTGTTCCAGCCAGCCAATCGGCCAGCTATATCCTCTTCCAGGGTACCCCAGTCCATTCCATCTCTCTCTCTCTCTCTCTCTCACACACACACACACACACACACACTCACACTACTGAGCATACTTTCAGTCATTATTGGACTGTTTTGAGCACTCCCTTATGTTTAAATGTAATGAATAAACTTCATTCAGGAGCCTCACACATGATTGCAATATTAGGCATCTTTGCATACTTTTACCGTGCAATCCTATGCATACCTTACTCAGGAGGAGTAAGTCCTACTGAGTTCAATGGGATTTACCTCCATGTTAGTGCATACAGGACTGCAGCCAAAGTTGATTATCAAACTGATGAACTGGGAACTTAAAAGCCAAATGATTGATGGGTTTAAAAATCCTTACCTAGTTTGCAAATGTAGAAATCATTCACAATACTGTTGCATGCTCCCTACTTCCTCAAGCAGGGAGAAGGCAGCAGCGCTGTCTGGGGCTGGCTTCCTTTTGGAGGAGAGATCACCGGAGACTTACGGCATTTTTGTAATATATGTATTTATTTATTATATTTATACCCCGCCTTTTTTCCTGCAAGAAACCCAAGGCGGCTTACATAATCCTCATCCTCCCCTCCATTGGTTAATTTTCAAATATACAACTAGAGCGTAGGAACACACTTCTTTGAGGCAGATGATCTACTGCTCCAGACCAGATCCCCAAAGAGAGGTAACTGTACTCTGTATCCCAAGGTGCCTCCAGCTTATAACTCACAGTTCAGCTCTCCCCACACCCCCATTCTGTGTGTGTGTGTGTGTGTGTGTGTGTGTGTGTCACACACAGTCCCAAACTGCTTCTATTGTTTACATACATACACACACACACACACACACACACCTTCATCAAGCCCTCCCATCAGTTGTGGGGGGGAGGTCACTTTCTAAAAACCCTGATGGCAGAGGACACTTGAGAGGTTTCTGGATATCTCCTAATCATTAGCTCCCATTGAGGAAACATCCACCAGCCCTTCTGATCCATTTACATGCAAAGGCCACCTCAAGACCATTTCCATTGGACTCCTCCCTCAACTGTCACCACCAGCAGCCATTGAAGGAGGCTGCAGCCTGCAGCAGAGAGGGATGAGCTGGGATGCAGGGCCATTCCACCAGCATGAATGGAAGTCCAGTTGCTTTTTCCTCTTCCCTCCTCATCCTTTTTTCCTTTTGTGTCGTATCCTTTTAGACTGTAAGCCTGTGGGCAGAGATTGACTTGTTTTTATTGATTGAATGTAAGCCGCTCCAGGATCCTTTTTGCTTAAGGAGTGAGATTTTTTTAAAAATGCTTTAAATAAGTAAGTAAGTAAATCTATCTCCTGGGCTTTAAGAAGCCAGCAGCCATAACAATATTGCAAGAATTCTAAGACTTTGCAAAAGCTCCTGTGCATGTTTGGACAGGCAAGATCTTTGCCCCAGAACTGAACGTTCTGGTACCATCAAAATGGTTTTACACTAGTGTAAATGGCCTGCTGCCAAGGGTTGCTGCTACAGCACAGAGTAATGGGAACTCCCTCCAGGCCCTGCTCCAGCTGCTTACAGAGGAACAAAGCTCTTGCAATCTGCAGGTGTCTTGTGCGAACACCCTGGTTCAGGGGTGTCCGCATAGCACCCCTTGGTCTCGGCACATTTTCAAGGGCAGCCTTTCCCACCCAGGTGCCCTCCAGATTTGTTGGAATAGTTGTAGTCCAACTCATCCAGAGGGCCCCAGGTTGAGGAAGGCTGTTCTAGGTTTGCCACTTTCCTCCTCTTCTTTTTTACTGCTGTGCTTTTGACACCAACCTGGCACACAGAACTACAGCAGGCAAAGCTTTTGCCAAACTTATTGCTGCTCCAGGAAAAGTGCCACCAGCTCAGTTCTTCAGCGGGGCCACGCTGCTGTTCAAAAAGGCGCAGGGCCAGAAAGAAAGAAAGAAGAAAGAAAGAAAGGAAAAGGTGGCAACCCTATAATTGTCTAGATGGTGCCGTAAGATAACAGAAAATCTGTCTCCAGTCGGTGCCCACTTGCTGGATGAAAAGAGGCCAGAGAGAGACTTCCGCCCACCCCCTCCACAGGCCCACTTTGGCGGCTGCTCCCCCACAGCCCTATCAAGGCTGAGTTGTGGCCCAGGGCTCCCTGCCAGCGGTCGCCAATGCCTCCCACTCCACGTTTAGGGGATTCGTTTGTACTGCCTTCTCTGCCCACCACAGGTTCAGTGCAGGGCTTCTTCACTGCCTTGCACTGAGGAGGCTGCTGGCTTTAAATAGAAAAAGGAAGGGGGGAGCCTAAAAATAAAGCATAATTACAGAGGAAGAGGGTGACTGGAGTTCAGAGTGTAGCTAGCTGGTAGCAAGGGACAAATGCTCCAGGCGGATCCTTCTCTTCCCCTGCCTACGAGCTAGTGGCGTCCGCCCTCTTTCTGGTCCACTGTTCACATTCTGCACGAGTCACGACCGGTGATGCAGCTACGGCTGGGCCTTGGGGCCGTAGTCCAGGACCCCACAGCCCAGGGGGACCCCCCCCCCAATGACCACCTAGAGGGCAGCAGAAGCAAATTCTCATTTCCTTCCTGTAGTCATGATTACTGTGAGCTCAAAATGCAACCCTGCACATGCTCAAGAGTATATAGTTATTTTTAATCAGGGCAGGCAAACAGTGTAACATATTAGGAACAGAGGAGCAGTTGCAAAGCATAGGATGGCGGTTGTGGGTGGGTGGGCGGGAAGAGGGATGTTAGTGATGTCGTGCTTTAGAACGGAAGAAAGACACGTGGCCATTCAAAGGGGGGCGGTGGTAGTGTGTGTGTGTGTGTGTGTGCGTGTGTGTGCAAGACCATTAAGTCCCGCCACTGTGCACCACACGTAGCTTTGAGGCAAATTGTGTGTAGCGGGGGTGGGGGGGTTCTCAAGCAAATGTATTATCCTACTTCAGCTTGATTGTTTCCTAATTTGATTCCCCCTCCCCAGTATTTCGCTCCCCTGCAAGGTGTGTGGTGGGAAGCAAACTGAAACGGTCTTGAAATCGGGAATGATCAAATAACGTTACTATCTGAAAACACAAGAGCAAAACTTCCGATTTTATTTTTATTTATTTTTTTAAAAAAACATTCTTTGCAGAATGCTTAGGAGAATTAGTTTGCTCCTACTGTATACAATTAGGTCTTGAAATACGGTCTTGAAATCGGGAATGATCAAATAACGTTACTATCTGAAAACACAAGAGCAAAACTTCCGATTTTATTTTTATTTTATTTTTTTAAAAAACCATTCTTTGCAGAATGCTTAGGAGAATGAGTTTGCTCCTACTGTATACAATTAGGTCTTGAAATACGGTCTTGAAATCGGGAATGATCAAATAACGTTACTATCTGAAAACACAAGAGCAAAACTTCCGATTTTATTTTTATTTATTTTTTTTAAAAAACCATTCTTTGCAGAATGCTTAGGAGAATGAGTTTGCTCCTACTGTATACAATTAGGTCTTGAAATACGGTCTTGAAATCGGGAATGATCAAATAACGTTACTATCTGAAAACACAAGAGCAAAACTTCCGATTTTATTTTTATTTATTTATTTTAAAAAACCATTCTTTGCAGAATGCTTAGGAGAATGAGTTTGCTCCTACTGTATACAATTAGGTCTTGAAATACGGTCTTGAAATCGGGAATGATCAAATAACGTTACTATCTGAAAACACAAGAGCAAAACTTCCGATTTTATTTTTATTTTTATTTTTTTTAAAAACCATTCTTTGCAGAATGCTTAGGAGAATGAGTTTGCTCCTACTGTATACAATTAGTAAAACAACCTTTCAAGAACCAAGACCGTTAAGAACTGATTGCTAAGAATAAAATAAAAATAAAAACAGCTCTTAATTTAGGAAAGAGCAAAGTCTTTCCGGAGTTTTAAATTCAGAGCACTTGAATACGAAATTTGACAAATCTCAGAAAGTAGTTTTAATGGTGAGGTTGGCACAGTAGATCTTCTCCACTTAGTTCTCACTGAGGTGGTAAGCAAACATCTGAGCTGGTTACTCCTTCTGACTGCAGGTGGGGGTTCTTGCATTTTGAATGTGTCCTTAAAAAAAAAATCCACACACAAATCTAGAAAGAGTTCTATACTTCTCCCTGACATGCTAGATTTTCAATGAACAGGGAATTTTATTTTTGCATGATGTTACAATCCATGGTCACACAATACTTTATGTAGAAAAAGCATACATAGCCTGGTATATGTGGAGCACCTTCTAGACAAGCAGAATTTGGGGTCACCCAATGCCATCGGCAATAGATTCAGGAGAGACAAAAGTCCTTCTTCAAACAACACATAACAGATTTTTAGAATAACTTACTGCTATTGAAGGTGGCCACTGCCTTCAATGACTTTAAAACAGGGGTGTTGGACCGCTTTCAAGCTGAGGGCCAAATTTCAGTCCAGAGAAGCTCCCGGGGGCCACATTCCAGTGGTGGGCGTGGCCAAAAGGAAAAGGAAGTGGGGCCAAAGGATACAATCCTATGCAAGTTTAGACAGGGGGGGAAAGCCCTACAATTCCCAGCATGCCCCAGCCAGCTATTCTGGGAATTGTAGGGCTTTTTTTTCTGTCTAAATTTGCATAGGATTGCTCCTTAAACCTCTCACTGCAAGTAACTAAGCCTCAGGAGAGGCATTGCAACTTTTTAGAATGCGGAAAAACTGCACAAAAGCCGGGAAAACACCAGTCTGGGGAAAGGGGGCACGGCCTAAATTTTTACGCCTCTGATATATGCCCTGCTTGGGGCTTATGACTGGCCCCTGTGGGAAACAGGAGGCGAACTAGATGTACTTTTCCTTCTATTCTTATATAAGTGTGCCCTGAGGTTTTACTGCAAATACATGGATTAGGTAACAAAATGAACTTGCATGCCATGCTTTGTCCATAATGACATAAGCCGCCCCTTTTCCCTACAAGGAGACTTACTTACGGCCAGATCCTCTGCATGTTTACTCAGAAATAAGTCCCACCAATGTGCTGGTTATATGTAACTGAGCCTGATGCCTTCAGTGGAGGGGTGCGGGTGTGGATTCAGAGCAGAGAAGCAACAGGCAAAAGGCATGTTTAACCCTTTCTCCCCTCACTGACTCCCCACTCTGCATTTGCGAGTAATATGCCATCAGTCCCATAGCTAAACAGGGCTTCTTCCCAAACAAATGTGTTTAGGATTTTCAGTCCTTAGAGCAGACATGGGGAACTTGTGGTCCTCCAGATGTGGTTGGACTTACAACTCCCATTATCCCTCACCTTTGGCCATGTCAGCTGAGGCTGGTGGGAGTTCGAGTCCAACCACATCTGGAGGGCCACAGCCCTTTCCTAAGAGCATGAAGTCAGCTTTGGCTTCAGTTTGGTGTACCATGAATGCAAAACTTCCATTGGTTATATGGGCGGACATGCGCTTCCTGCGGTCTGTCCTGTGGCAGAAGTAGCCCAAGAGAAGCTTGATGGTGCATATAAGCCTCCCACGGGAAGCCACTCTGAGATGCCCATAAAGCAGCAGCCCCTGGATTTATTAACTTTTCTCTCTACTGGGGGACGGGATCAGGGGTTATGGCTTTATTCCTTGTCAAGGGTCCTCTGCCAAATGTGAGAATTTGCCCTTAGACCCCGTAAAAGTTGGGGGTGTGTGGACATGATACAGATGTATGGAATTATGCATGGTGTGGGGAAAGTGGATAGAGAGCATGTTTTTCTCCCTCACACTAAAATCCAGAATTGTCCCATGAAGATGAATGGTGGGAGATTCTGGGCAGATAAAAGGAGGCGTAGTGGTGAGAGTGTTGGACTGGGACTCGGGAGATCCAGGTTCTATTCCCCGTTCGGCCATGAAACTCACTGGGTGACTTTGGGCCAGTCACTGACTCTCAGCCTAACCTACCTCACAGGGTTGTAGTGAGGATAAAATGGAGAGGAGGAGAAGGATTATGTTAGCCACCTTGGGTTCCTCGCAGGAAATAAGGTGGGGTATAAATATAATAAATGAATAAATAAAATAAAGGAGGAACTTCTTCACACAGTGCATAGATAAATTACTGAATTTTCTTCCATGAGCTGGAGTGATAGCCTAGACAGCTTTAAAAGGGAGTTAGACAAATTCATGGAGGATAAGGCTATTAATGGCTACTAGCTATGCAATGCCTCCAGTATCTGATACAGCTTGGCCTCTCGGTCCCGTTTGCCGGGCAACAACATCAGGAGAAGGCTATTGCTCTCATGTCCTGCTTGTGGGCTCCCCAGAGGCATCTGGTTGGCCGCTGCAGCAGGGCTGGCCCTACCGTTAGGCAGGGTGCAGTGGCTGTCTCAGGCAGCAGATGCTGGGAGGTGTGGGGCAGCAACTATGCAGTTGCTCTGCATAATAAGTTAAAACTATGGAATTTACTTCCACAAGATGCAGTGATGGCCACCAATTTGGAGGGCTTTAAAAGGGGGCTGCACAAATTCATGGAGGAAAATGCTACCAATGGCTACTAGTCCTGATTGGCTATATGCTACCTCCAGTATCAGAGGCAGTATGCCTATGGACACCCGTTGCTGGGGAACATGGGCGGGAGGCTGCTGCTGCACTCATATCCTGCTTGTGGGTTTCCCACAGGCAGCTGGCTGGCCGCTGTGTGAGCAGAATGCTGGACTAGATGGACCCTTGCTCTGATCCAGCATGGCTCCTCTTATGTTTTTATGTTCATTCCTCCTGATCCCCACCCCCACCCCCACCGGCTATTCCACTCTGCTGGAGCACAGAGCTGTGTGTGCCAGGTGGCCGGCCCTGCACGCCTAAGCTCTCCTGCTGACCTCAGGTGTGGTGGACAACGCAGCCGCATTGCCAGTGTTGAAGTAAGATTCAACTGCCAGCGCAGTCAGCTTGTGGAATGGTGATGCTGGGCAGCCATATTGTCCTTCGCCTCGGGAAGCAAAATGTCCAGTCAGTTTATTTATTTATTTATTTATTATATTTATACCCCGCCTTTTTTCCTGCAAGGAACCCAAGGCGGATTACATTATCATCCTCCTCCTCTCCATTTTATCCTCACAACAACCCTGTGAGGTAGGTTAGGCTGGGAGTCAGTGACTGGCCCAAACCCAGTGAGTTTCATGGCCGAGCGGGGACTAGAGCCCGGATCTCCCGAGTCCCAGTCCAACACCCTCACCACTACGCCACACTGGCTCTGTGGAAAGGTGGTGGTGGTGGGCACCATCTTGTGGCGGGAGGGAAAATAGGGCGACCACTTACGCATCCCCCCCCCTCCGAAAAAGAGGGAATTGCATCACCAAAAAAGAGAGGACACAAATGTGCACAACATTTGCATATGCAAATTTAGATGTATAGGTGCAAATTTAGAAATTTATTTATTTATTATAAGTTAAATAGAAACACAATACATCTCATCCTGGTGGAGAAGACTGTTACCAGGTGAGCTGCATTCCTGCTCAGTCTGCCTCCAAGTGCTAAGAGTGGATGGGCAACTTCAAGGCCCCTGAGCAGAGGCAGTGTTAGGGGGCGGCCCCGACCCGAATCTTTCATTCGGAGCCCCACATCAGTGGGAGGTCCACCTGCCTTACCACCCTGCTGTCCAGGGGCACTTGCTGAAATGAAGGCGCAGGGGCCCTGAGGATCTCTGTTGCATCTGATGCCCCTGGATGAGCTGGCTTTTTGCCCACATGGGCTTCACCTCCTGCTGTACCTTCGAATCCTTCTGCCTGAGGTTTTTCCCCGAAATCAAACACCCCCCTCCTCTCCCCTGTCCATGCATCCCTTTTTACAAATAGGGGTGTCCTTAGGAGACAGGGTCCTTTACAGACACACACACAGAGAGAATTTAGAGCATATGTAAATTAGCATATGCAAATTTGTGATTCTTCCTCCCCCCTCTTTTTTTTGTACTGTGCACCTGAGCCCCGGATCTTTTCGGTTCCTAGCCCCACCCCTGGCCCTCTGTGCTCTCCTTCCTTACGGCACTTTGACTTTAAACCAGACTTGGACCGGACACCTCTTCAAACAGCAGATGCCTTCAAACAGAGGACTGTCCCCTGCCAGATGATCTCCCAAATAGAGGATTCTCCCCTCTGATAAAATAGGACACCTGGGACACCCTAAACCATCTTGGGCTGGCTCTGGCGGTGTGAAACAGGATGCTGGACTAGGCAGACCTTTCCCCTGGTCCAGCAAGGCTCTTCTTAGGTCGTTGTGTTAGACCCCACACCGATCTGGATAGGTTCAGCCGTCAGATTCCAATGGCTTCCATTCCCCCCTTCCAGGTCTGCAGCAGCATGCTGGATCCGCAGGCGAGGCGGCCGCAACAGGAAAGGCTGCAGTTGCCCGGCCAGCTGCTTTCAGTTAAGGTCTCGAGACACATGAAAGCCAGCAATGGTTTATATTTAGCAGAGCTGATTTCAGAGGAAAGCCTTTTATCCTCCAGGCTGGTCATCCATCATGGCCTTTGAGGGTGGGGCCACGTCTCCAAATAGCTCCCACGGACACACAGCAACAGCAAAACCACACTTCCTCCTCCCGGGGAAGGTTCCTGCATGACGGGCGCCTGTTGCGGTGAGACCCTCCAACAGCAGAGTTTTAAATTAAGCTAGGGTTTGCCAAGGTTCGAGCCCAGCAGAACCTCCTGCGCAGAATGCTCAGCCCTGAGGCTTGTGAAAAGATAAGAAACGTGAGCGCCTTTGAACACGTACAGAGAAGAGGTGCTCCTCCCCTGTCAATGAATAACCCAGACTTGCCTTCACATGCTTAGGTCTTACGGGGATAAGAGTTCCAGGATGGTTGACTTAAGGCGCAATCCTGTACATGTTTAGACAGAAAAAAGGCCTGAACTCCCAGCATGCCCCAGCCAGCTGTGCTGGCTGGGGCATGCTGGGAGTTGTAGGCCTTTTTTCTGACTAAACATGCGTAGGATTGGACTTTAGGCAGATGGTTCACGCTGTTTTAAGGGTGGGGCTTCAGGGGGGGAAGGGGGGCTGGGAAAACAACTGGTGTGCTGGAGGGAGAACCCCCAGTGGGTTGCAACTGGCCGGCAGGATTGCATCTGGCCCATCCCTGGTTTCTGGTTATGATTTTAATCTGCTTTTATATATTGCTTGATTGCCTACTATTTGTGAGAGCCAACCTGAGGGTTTGCTTAAACCATGAGATGGGAAATAGACAGACCAGCCCCGATGCAAGCTGTCCAGCTGCCTGAGACGAGAGAGCACACACGTCGCTCTCTTTGAGACCCCGTAGCCCCCTTCGCTTTACCACACCATGCCCCTCACCTCCTTCCTGCTGCTGCATCATGCCTCCCCACCCGCCACCCCGTTCCCCTTACCTTTACCGCTGAGCCGCATGGCTGGGGGGAAGCATCTAGCCAGCCGGGCCAAAATGCCTGGCTCTGAGGGGATCCTTCCTCAGAACCAGGCACTGGAGGGGTGTCCCGAGAGAGATCGCCTGCTTCTGCAGCTGATGTGGCTCTCCAGAGGGCAGCTGCTCCAGAGAGCCCCGCCAGCCGCTCTCTCGCTCGCTGCGGCAAGTGTCACGGCAGGGGAGCAACTGGCAGGGTTCTCCAGAGCACTTCCAGGAAGCAGCAGTGGCGGCGGCAGGCTATTTGAGGTAGATTCATAGATCATACAGTTGGAAGGGGCCTACAAGGCCATCGAGTCCAACCCCCTGCTGCTCAATGCAGGAAACTAGAGGAGGGGGTCTCCCATCCAAGTAATAACCAGGCCTGACCCTGCTTAGCTTTCCATGCTCAGACAAGCTGAGCCAGCATAATCCACAGGTCCTGGCCATCCTGGTGAGGGCAATTTGCCGCTCTTCCCACTCTGCTGTCTGAGGCAGGGGCTTCTTCACCCTGCTTCATGGGCGGGCCAGCCCTGAGATTGACTTCCCGTCCTTCCCCCCCAAATCCCACCTCAAAACCAAACCCCACCTCTTTTCTGTGAAGCCTTTGGCTCAGCCCTCTAGTTCCCCATGCCATACTGCTGAACTAAGCCTGTAACCAAACCTAAGCACATGTAACTGAAACTACCACATATCCTTTCCCTGTTTAGTCCTGACTGACTCCACTTCCCTTCTCTTCCTCTGTTGTTTGCCCTACTTTGAATTTTAAATTGTAAACTCCTCATGGCAGGGCCCTGCCCTCTCATACTCTGTAAAGCACCATGCATGCACATTGATTGTGCTTATATAAACACGTGGGACCTGCAACAAAATGTTGCAATATGCGGTGCTTCTGATCAAGATTCCAGACACTCCGTTCCATTCCACCACCACCCCAACAGTCCAGTCAGCATTCTGTGGCCTCCAAGCATGCTCAGCCCCCACTGGGCTATTTTCTATGTTCTTCCAGCTCCCTTAAGGTAGTTTTTTTTTCTAAAGACGTTTTTGGGTACATCTTGTTACCCAAAACACCTTGGGGTTACCTCAAGCCTGCTGATAACTCTGTCTTGTGTACGGACAGTGCCAGTTTGGCTACAAAAAGACTGTCTCTTGGAGAGCTGAGATCAGTATTACATTAATACGTATGAAGAATCATTGTCAATCATAGAACAGATCAGCTCTGAGGCAAATTAATTTTGTTCTGGGATTGTGGGCTGTCTGTCCCCAAATCACACAAGAAGGAAACCAAAGTTATCCCAAGGGAGATCTGTCTTTCTCTTTCATGTCTAGTGGGTTACCTTCACCTAGTGCTCAGATATGGGTTCCTAGCAGGGAAAATACACACACTGCAGTTATCTGCAATCCAGTCGCTGGGGCTGCACAGCTGTGGGACCCTCATTTAAAAGCTAAAATCCCAGCCATTAGAGGTTTGGGAGAGAGGATGAGAGGCTGCAGTCATTCCACCTCCCAGCAAATAACTGCTTGACAGGATTTCGCCTTTTTAAAAGGTCCCTAGTAACGGTACCTCTCCATCTCTCTGTTTAGCATCTATTAGTGCTAGGGATGCACGGATTCTGTGAAATCCGTTCCGTCTGTTACACGGATTGGTAGGCGTCTTTCATCCCATCGTCTGCTCATTGACAGGATCAGATTTTTCTCAATTTCCCAAACTTGCGATCACGTTAGAAAGTGCACACTTGTGCAAATGCGCCCTTCCAAAAATGAACATTCGTGCAAATGAGCAAATCCCCCCCCCCAAATCTGCGTTTTTATACTTTAGCCTATGGGGAGGGAAATGTGCATTTTCAGTCTGTGGAGGTGTTTTTTTTAAAAAAAAAATATCGTAATTTTGTACCACTAAATTTGCATACAATTCCAGAAAGTTAAAAAAAAAAAAAAACTGGTCTGCAAGTCCACAAAATCTGTGTGACTCAGAAAAAGCCAGTCCATTGCAGAATACATGGGTCAGATTCATAGAAATCCAAACTCATATGAATCCATTGCAGATTTTTCCGACATCTCTAGTTACCACTAAATAAATAGGCTTTAAGGGAGCTGTATGTCCTACTTTACAGAGGACAGGTCTATAAGATAAAGAACCCTAAGAAAGCGGACCAGGGGCCAAGGGAACAGACTGAGCAAGGCACACAGCTCACCTGGTCACAGTCTTCCCCACTCTGGTGGTGAGGTGTATTGTCATTCTATTAAATGACAGCAGTTATTTTAAAATTTACATCTGTGATATAAATTAGCATAGGCAAACCTGGTCACCTGGTTACAGACTTCCTCACTGTGGTTTAGTCTTTGACCAAAAGGTGGTATACAGATGTATTTAAGAATTAATAAATTAATAAACTGTATTTCTATTTAAATTCTAGTCATTATTTCTAAATGTGCATCTAGACATATAAATTAGCAATACTGTAGATTTAATGCAAACCTAGGGTCCTCTTTTGTCCGCTTTTTTGGCAATACAGTTTACTTTTTTTGGCAATGACCATTTTACGGTAATTTCCCACAAGGCCCCAGAGCAATCGTACGCTGGGGGCATTGTGGGAAATATAAATGGGAGGTGGGCCCATCTGTCTGTGGCTGCTTGGAGTGCCCTGCCAGAAAAGAAAATTAAAGCAGGGTCAGGGTGATGCTGGCCCTGGTTACATGTGTTTGCATTTTTCTTTCTTTCTTTCTAAACTAAGCCTTCATGGTCACGATCTTAATGCAAGAATCCTCTTTCTTAAATAAATAAAAAAAAGTAACACTAATCCCGAATGCCATCCTGTATTACCTGTTTACGGAAGGAAAGGGATCCAGCAGAGTCGATCTGTACCAGCCTTCCCCAACGTGGTGCCCTCCAGATGTGTGGGACTACAACTCTTAGCATTGCTGGTTGGGGCGATGCTGGGAGTTGAAGGCCAACACATCTGGAGGGTGTCACAGGTTGGGAAAGGCTGGTCTGTAGCAATGGCTGGAAATCCCGTTGCCTGTTCCTTTGGTACACACTCAGTGGGTAACGGTGGTGGGGCAGCAGGGCCTTGTTTTACCAGAGGGAGCTCCAATGGTGGATGTCTGTTGCCACCTACTGGACACAGCCTCTCACAAATGATAAAAGGCCACGATCCGAAGCTTCCAGGTTACACAGAATCTTCTCCCTAGTATGTATGCAGTCTTTGGACTTGGGGGTGTCCTTTGGATCAGGACTGGAACAGAAGAGGAACGACTGAGGGAGGATATTCTGAGCAGTGCAGGATGGGGCCTTGGGGTCGACTGGAAAAATCAGAAGCTGTGAAGCAAATAAAAGCGCCCTTGCCAGTTTCTAAATGGGGAGGTGCCGTTGCTCAAACCTGCCTCTGCGAGGGTGGCCATGTATCCTACTTTATAGAGGACAGTCCTCTCTTTGAAGGCACCCTGTCTTTGAAGGGCTGTCCAGTCCAAGTCTGGTTAAAAACTAAAGTACCATCAGAAAGGAGCACAGGAGCCTTGAAGTTGCCCATCTGCAGTGAGCACCTGGACAGTGGTCTAAGCAGGCACACGCACAGGTCACCTGGTCACAGCCTTCCCCACCATAGTGAGATGTCTTGCATTTCTATTTGCATTTCTAAATGTGGACCTATACATCTAAATTAGTGTATGCACTTTTTATACAGGTCCCTGTCCTCTTTTACCTGTTTTTGTTTTGTGTTTTGCTGATGCATTTCCTCTTCTTTGGGTGATGTATAAGTGGCCACCTTAGCCTCTGCAAGTCCCTCCATCTGAAGAGAAAAATGGAAAAATATCTGAAGAGGAAAAATATCTATCCTCAGTATGAAAGGATAGATTTCCATGTCCCAAAACTGAACCCTAGCTCTAAAAATGGTTCTCAGCCGTGCCAACAAACCATGGTTGGCTAACCACAAACAACCCCTGACAAGAACCCATGGTTTGTTAACCATGAACAACTGTGGGTTGTTCATGGTTAACCAACCATGGTTGGTTATCTCGGCTGGGTTCAGACCACATGATAACCCATGGTTCAACAACAACCCATACTCAACCCTTGAGTGTGGGTTATCATGTGGTCTGAACCCAGTCAATGACACCATCATCATGCCTTCTGTCTATGCCTAATGTGGGGGACATAGGAAGCTGCCTTCTACTAGATCAGGCTATTTCTCCAGGTAGACCAGTATTGTCTACTCAAACTGGCAGTGGCTTTCCAAGGACTCAGACGGGGGTCTTTCTCATCACCTGCTACCTGATCCCTTTTAAGCTGGAGATGCCAGGGATCAAACCTGGGACCTTCTGCATGGAACATCCACAGCTGCCCTGTACCGAAGTCAACCGTGGGTCCACCTAGCCCAGTGTTGTCAACACTGACTGGCAGTGGCCAGATACAAGTTAACACTGCAAAAAAAACCCGTTTCGAGTCCTGTGTTCAGTTCAGCTATGAATAATTATTTACAATGCGCCATCAACATACAGGGTAAGCAGAAGAGACTTACCCAGAAGAGACAGGTCCCTGCCCCAAAGACCTTACAATCTAAATTTCAACAGTGCTGGGGGAGGGTGGAACATAGGAAGCTGCCTTATGCCGAGTCAGACCATTGGTCCATCTAGCCCAGTATTGTGGACACTGACTGGCAGCGGCTCTCCAGGGTTCCAGGCAGGATTCTTTCCTTGCCCTTCCTGGAGAAGCCGGGGATCAAACGTGGGGCCTTCTGCATGCAAAGCAGGCATTCTGCCACAGAGCTGCAGTGCCTCCCCATAGCATAGGTCAGACCGCCTCAACCTGGTACCCTCAAGATGTTTTGGAGCAGAACTCCCATCAGCCCCAGCCAACAACCAGCCAATAGTCAGGAATTCTGGGAGCTGTACATTGTGCTTTTGACTTTGCTGCTGGGAGGGAACAATTTCCCACCTAGTTAAACTAAGCGCTAGTGCAGCATTTTAAATGGACAAGGATGGGATGGGGATGCCCACTGTCATATGCCCTAATTCCGAGGGAGGGAGGGAGGGAGGGAGGAATGTGTCCATTTCAATTTCTCCTGCATTCACATTTTTTTAAAATCTTCAGTTCTTTCTGTCCTGTTAATAAAGAAATGTGTGAATTTTGACAAATTCTAATCAAAGCTGAAATGAAATGAAATTCGCACCCATCTGCACTGGCCAAATTCAATAGATGCAGCTATTCCCAGCGTGGAGAGGACCATGCTGGACCTGCCAGCCATGTACCTGTTAAAGGTGAGGAACTTGTCAGAAAAAAAGAGGTGGCCATCCTAATTCAGCACCACAAACGTGGCTGGATACACAGTCCAGACTTTCAAGAGCTAAGCACTCAAAGCCCTAGGCCAGAATGAATAGATCTGTCGGTTTTGGTTTCTCAAACATTTGAAATTTTAAAATCTCAAATTCTTTCTGTCCTGTTTATGAAGAACTGTGTGCATTCTGGTAATTTCTTATCAAAAAATGAACCAAATGAAATTCTCACCTATCCCTAAATTAATTCCCCCCCACAACCCAGGATTTGCAATATGGGGAAAATAACACTGGCTCGCCTCCATGTGGTAGCCATTGCTCAGGAATACAGAGCCTGCTTTGCATGCAGGAGGCCCCACGTTTGATCCCTGGCATCTCCAGTTAAAAAGGCCAGGTGACAGGTAAGACCTGTGCCTGAGACCCTGGAGAACTGCTGTGTGGCATAGTGGCTAGAGTGTTGGACTGGGTGTCGGGAGATCCGGGTTCTAGTCCCCACTTGGGCCATGAAGCTCACTCTGCGTGACTTTGGGCCAGGCAGTCACTGACTCTCAGCTTAACCTACCTCACAGGGCAGTTGTGAGGATAAAATGGAGAGAAGGAGGAGGATATACAAAGTCTTGGGCTCGTTGGAGGAAAGCAGGATATAAACGCAATAAATACATACAAATAAATAAATAAATTCCATGGCTTCTGAGGATGCCTAGGCCATTTGTTTCTTTTGTTTGTTGCCCCCCCCCCCCAGGGCTTCCTTTTTCAAAGTTCCTTTGTACTTTGGCAAACCTTGTTCCCCCAGGTGGGTGGATTCCGCCCATGAGTTTCTCAGTGGCTCCATTTTGGCATTTTGGCAACAGTCCTGTCAGAACTCACAACTTGAGTGTGCTGTTAGAAGGAGTGTTTATTATCAGATATTGTATTACCCTGTTCTGTAATCCATATACTTTCAGAGCAGCTTACAAGTTAAAAACAAAACAAAAATATATATCACTTTAGCAAAATTAAAGATACCAGCTCCAGAGTGCTCTCAGCATAAAAACAGACAGCCCCCTAATTTTTTAAAAAGAAAAGAAATTAGAATGGAAAGGTTAAAAGGCCAGGCCAATAAAAAAATGTCTTCACTTGGCACTGAAAGGGCATTACAGTTGACACTGGGTGAGCCTTCCTGGGAAAGCCACTCTGAAGCCTGAGCACCACAATGTACAAGTCCATTTCCCTGGACAACACCCACTTCACTTCAGAAGGTGGTGGGGAAGAATGGAAGAAGGGTTTCTGAGCATGGTCTTAATCCTCAGGCAGGCAGCTTCATGCGAGAGCAGGTGGTCCTTCACATTAGTTGAGACTTTAAAAGTAAGGAACAGCACCTTGAACTGTGCTTGGAATCCAGTCCCCAGTAGCCAGAGCGGTTGTCCCATTTGACCAAGTCTCAGTTAGTAATCTAGCTGCCGTATTGTTAGTAATCTAGCTGCATGCAGTTAGTTTCCATGCAGTCTTCAAGGACAGCCCCACGCACAGGACGTTACATTAGTCCAGTGTTTCTCAACCTTGGGTCCCCAGATGTTTTTGGCCTACAACTCCCAGCATGCCCCAGCCAGCATAGCTGGCTGGGGCATGCTGGGAGTTGTAGGCCAAAAACATCTGGGGACCCAAGGTTGAGAAACACTGCATTAGTCTAAGTGGAACGGTGGGAGAGCGTGGATGCTGTTCTGTCCTCACCAGCAGCAGGAGCCCACGGAGCATGAGGTGCTGGTGGGAGGCAGACCTGGCCATAGGGTATTTATCAGTCAGCAGAATAGGTTGGGTTAGTAATCAGTGTTCTCCAACCTTGGGTCCCCAGATGTTCTTGGCCTACAACTCCCAGCATGCCCCAGCCAGCGTAGCTGGCTGGGGCATGCTGGGAGTTGCAGGCCAAAAACATCTGGGGACCCAAGGTTGGAGAACACTGGGTTAGTTAGACCAAAGTAGCAAGACCTTGGACAGTTCCAAGTCGGCCACATCAAGGCCTGGAGCCCAGCTGAGCCCTTATACTACTGCCTGGTCCTGGTCATATTTTTTTTCTAAGACTAAATTTGCGTAAAATTCCAGAAAGTGAAAAACCAGTCTGAGTCCACTGAATCCATGCAACTCAGGAAAAGCTGTTCCGCTACAGAATCCACAGGTCAGATTCATAGAAATCTGAACTCATTCGAATCCGTTGCGGACTCCTCTGGCATCCCTGATTATACCTATACTTCTATTCTTGTTCTGGTTCTATTTCTTAAGAATATATTGGGTTGAATCCAGCTTTGGGTGTGCGCAACTGGGCTGGCAGAAGCAGACTTCCACACCCTCTGAGGATTTTGCCACCATACCACGAAGGGTCAGGGGACCCTGCTGCGGGGTGAGCTGTTGTGCAGAGAGAGGGGGATCCCCGCAAAATCGGGCAGAGGCACTTTCTGTAAGCGGAACCCTTCTGTCCACAGAAGGCAGGTCCTGAATCCAACCCATTGAAGTTTTCATTTTGACTTCATTATGAGATTCAGGGGGGAAGGGTCTGCTAAAAAAAAAAAAATCTATTCCTGATGTCTGTGTGCTACCAGGGAACACAAAGCCACTAGCAGAGCCATCCTATGGCACCTAGACATGGTCTAGAGCAGTGTTCTCCAACCTTGGGTCCCCAGATGTTTTTGGCCTACAACTCCCAGCATGCCCCAGCCAGCGTAGCTGGCTGGGGCATGCTGGGAGTTGTAGGCCAAAGGACCCAAGGTTGGAGAACACTGGTCTAGAGGGCCGTAGGATTTTTCGGAGTCCCAGATCCGACATCAGAAAAACAGCTCCAACATTGGAGCTGGGAATCCGTGCTCGGAGAGCCCTCCCTGTTGCAGCTGGTGCGGAAAGAACCGCAGCTACCGCACCAGCCACTTCTTCAAAGTTGCAAAAGCGACCATGGAGAAGGGGTTTAGTGGGTGTTCCGGGCAGGCAGGGAGGGGAGGAGTCCGCCGCCGCCAAGATATGAGGTATCCTGGTGGCGCCTTGGCCTCCTCCCCCCCCCCCCACTCTGAAGTGCTGCAGTTAGACAGCCAAAATCGGCGGGCTAGCCAGTTTGCAGGGCGGGAGGAACACAGAGGTGGCCTTTGCCTCCGCTCCCCTCCCGCCCTGCATAGGATGCCCATAATCCTCTGAGTTCAGAGGGTTACGGGCATCCCCATAGGATTGCACCCTTAGATATTTTATTATGTTAAGCAGCATTTAAGTATTATTAATAAATAAAATAAAAATAAAAGCCAAACCCACAGGAGAAGAGAGCAAACAGTGCAAGCTGATGCCTGCCTACTCTGAAGTAAGTCCGATTTAATTCAATGGGACTTGCTCCCAGGTAAGTGTGGATTGAAACCTAAAGATCCCCACCCCCAGATCTAGATTCTTCCAGTACTATACTTTGCCAACATTCTATGACCTGCCCTGCAGCAATCGGAATGCTTGTGAACATTCAATGGCAAAACAGCAGTTCAGTCAATGGCGTAGTAGTATCTCAAAGTGACAGGTAGGCAATCAAGAGGGGGCACAGTTTTTTATTTTATTTTTTTTAGCATAAGACTAGTAAAGCCACTGTACTACCTGATCACCACTTTGCCAAGCATTTCCAAAATATATGTGAGACACACTATGTATATGCACAACCCTTGACGTGAATGAGACTGCAGCTACAGAGTCTCTGTGTTAAGTCACTAGCTTGCATTGCCCAAAGCTATTTCATATTCATAAATAAATAAATAATAAATATTCATCAATCAGAAGAGTACATACATTATGACAAAAAAAAAAAAAGATCTTCGATCTTCAGGCGAAATGAAACACATCGAGCTAGTAGATGGATATTGACAAAGGTTTCAGACTGGTCACACCAGAGTGCTGAGAAATAGTGGGACAAATGAAATATCCTGCAACAAAATGTTGTAGTATAGAGTACTCCTGTTCCAGCCACACCATTCGATGCCCCCCAGATCACCCACCCAACATTCATTCGGCCTACCTGTCTCTGCCGACTGTTGACCTGAGAGCAGATTGGGGCATAGAGGCTTGAGTGAATCCTCCACCGCAGGCAAAGAGGAGACATAGTGGCAGCGACATGTATATGCTGCAAGAAGCATGTTAGGGTGGGGCAGATAAATGGTTCCTCTGCCTCAAACACTACCTGCATTAGATTGAATCCAGGCTATGTTAGTGGCACTTAGTTCTCATTGTAATCAATGTGACTTCAGACATGACTAGCTTTTCACACGGATTTCAATGGGCCGGAGCCAGACAAAGTTGAACTTAGGCCCCATTGAAATGAATGTAAAATGTTGACCATTGATTTCAATGAAAACAATTTGCAATGCCAACTTGAAAGCGCTAGATGGTGCTATTACCAAGGAAATGTAACTTAACAGTCAGTCAGCTCCTGAATTAAAAGCTTCCCCATTTGTGCCAAAGTGCTTTAAGAAACAGGCGCGTCCTCCTGGCAAACTGATTCGAATGCGCCTAATTGAGCTGCAGCAGTGGAAACACATGGACGCACTGTGGGTTTTGAGCAATGCCACAGGGCTGGACAGCAAGCGGCACGGGCTTTTCTTTTTTCTTTTTCTTTTGCCGCTCTTGCCGTGGATTAGTAGCCTAGCAACTTGGTTTTGAACTAGCTGCAGTTTCTGGGCAGCCCTTCAAAAGCAGCCCCACATACAATATGCATTTGTTTCGTTTTGTTCTTTCTGTTCCGATGCCACATTGTGGCCTATTAGGAAAGGTATTCTACACTACAGCACGAGCAGCAGCCGTGAATTAGCATTATTTCCTCCTCCTCCTGTATGAGAGGAGAGCGCGATTTCCTCCAGGCCCTGGTGGGCTTCCCAGGAGCATCTGTCGGGCCGCATTGTGGGAAGGATGCAGATGTCGGACGACATGAACCTTCAGGAGGCAGCAGGGCAATTGTCCCGTTTGATTTGTGACTTGAGCAGTGCCTTCCCCCAACTTGACACCCTCCAGATGTGTTGGGCTACAACTCCCCATCAACCCAGAGGCAGTGTGGCATAGTGGTGAGAGTGTTGGACTGGGACTCGGGAGATCCGGGTTCTAGTCCCCGCTCAGCCATTAAACTCACTCCGGTGACTTTGGGCCAGTCACTGACTCTTAGCCTAACCTACCTCATAGGGTTGTTGTGAGGATAAAATAGAGAGGAGGAGGATTATGTAATCCGCCTTGGGTTCCTTACAGGAAAAAAGGCGGGGGTATAAATATAATAAATAAACCCAGCTGTGCTTGCTGGGGATGATGGGAGTTGTAGCCCAACACGCCAGGTTGGGGTAAGGCTGTTTTAGCATGTTCTTTCTAGGCTAAATAGGAGGATGTGGATTATGCTAAACAGATTGAATGGATCTGTATTTTTTTTTTTTTTAATGGATTTGTTGAGGCAAATAAATAGTTGGAAATAATGGATAGACTATCTGGATTTGATCTGACTTGTTTTTCAAGTTTAAACTGGCATAGGGATAGCATAGTATAATGGCCAGTGCTGGATGAACAGCACAATCCTATGCATGTTTTCTCATGCTATTGTGATCAACGAGGTCTTACTCCAAAGAAAGCACATAAAGCTGCAGCCTTAGACTGGCAGGAGACACTGCTTCAAAACCCTGCTCAACCATAAAGTTTATTAGGTGACCTGGGACAACTCCCACGCTCTGCCTAACCTACCTCACAGGGTTGTTGTGAGAATAAAAAAGGGGGGATTGTGTATGCTAACCTGAGCTCCATAAGGAGGGGACCAATTAAAAAATATAATCTCCAGGATGCCTATTTCATCTGGAGTATACCTTGTTTGGTATAACATGATCCTGAAATACATTACTCATTTTCTTTAATAGAAGTTTAAATTCTCAGGGCCCTTTTCTATGATGCACCGTAAATCAATTTGCAGAGGTGATTCCCACTGTGCGACAAAGCAGTTCAGTCACTGCAAAAAAGGTTGATCTAATTATAGAGAACACCGTGACAGTTTTTGTTTGCATCTGGGCTGTTTTATTAGTATGATTATATTATTACATTGAATTTGTTTATATAAGCAGACTGACCATTTATTGGATCTAGTTTTGGGCTTTATCTTTCCGTTTTGCATTACCTGGGGCACTGCTGTATGACAGGCGCCAACCCAGATGGGTGTTTTGGCACCCGTTGAACTCATATTTGTTTAACCAAGTGCTTCCCGATTTTAATGCCTAGCTTTGTTAGATTTCCTATTTTCTTGCGGATTTTAATCTCGATTTTCATTGTTCTTTTACATGAATATTATAAATTGCCCTGGCATTTTGTTAATGAAGGGCGGCATATTAATATTTTAAATAAATAAATGTATTGCAACAAAGCAGTGTCCCAGATCATGCAAAAATATGCCCTTCGATTAACCTTGACTTCAGTTTTCTTCTCAGAGCCAACACAGGACTGGTCAAGCAGCCAGCTACTTCCAGCATGGGCATCTTCGAGAGATCCTTCGCTCTGTAGCATATGCTCCACAGCCCCAGCGCATATTCTGTCATCTTGCCTGCATCTCCTCACCAATCACTTGCCATGAATGACAAGTATTTTGAGTGTCCTACAATCCCACACTGCTCTCCTGCCCTTGTTCAGCATCAGCCTAAGATGTGTTTGCCAAGCTATGGGCTGTTTCCTTTCCACCACGTACGTCCCTCTGAAACAAAGTCAAGAGGAAGCAGATGTTTTAAATAAAAGGCCCACCATACTTGCATGGCTTTGAAGGGGGTTAGGTGGGAGGAATTACTTCCAGCTCATGCTCTTAACTGCTATGATGCCCCGTGGTTTTCAAGCTAGCATTAGGCACTGCAAATAATCACAGGGGAAGTTGAAGAACATGCCCCACCCCACCCCACCCACCCCACCCGGAACTTTCACTAGGAGGTATCTGTAACTGTATCACACCTTCACTGCACCTCCTGTTTAATAAGAAACTGATATTGTTCTGCTGAAACGTTAGGAGTCACTTATCCATGTGTCTCATGCCATGGTGGAGGTGGAATAGGAACATTAACCACAAAAGAACTACACCGATATCAAACACGTGGCAGATCAGTGTACAAAATGAACATGGAAAATGTATCCTTGGCCACTAGTGGAGTTAGGCTTCCAATAAAGGGTGGATAAGAAAGGGGGCCAAAGCAAGCTGCAGTGGGCTAGGCTGGTGCGCAGCATCTCAACTGGCTTTGCCTCCAATTCTCCATATTGCCTTCTAATGCCAGAGTATTGCTATGCTCCATTTAGTGCAGTACTATCTACTCCAGTTCTGTATTTATTATATTTGTTAATCGCCCATCTGGCCGGCCACCCGGGGCGATGTACAATTAAAACAATACAATAAAACATGATAATTAAAACAGTATAAAAATTCTTTTAAAATACTAACCCACCCCATATCCCTCCTGAAATACCATGTTTTTAATGCGCGGCAGAAGCTCAGCAGAGAGGGGGCATGGCGGAGGTCTAGGGAGGGAGACCTCCCCAGATTTCTAGAGATCCTTTTAACTGGAGATTAACAGGGATCGAACCCTGAATCTTCTGCATGGAAACCTGTGGTCTACCATTAAGCAATGATCCTGCCCATCTGTTCCTCCTTTTGGAGCCCTGGAACTTAGGTACGTGTGCATGCACAAGAGAACACGCCATAGCAGCAGGCATAAGCAATGGCTTAACCCACAGATTTAACTGGCTGCAGGATCAGAGTTTCCGGTGCAGAAAGGGTTGGGGGGGATACTGCTTATAAAGTCTTACTCAAAGATCAATACATCACAGGCACTCTCTTCACTGTAAGAACCACGACTAGAAAGAGCAGAGAACATGCTTTATTGAGAAGTAGATACACTGGTAGCATATTCTGACATATCCAGAAAACGGAGATTTGTTTCTGTACAAGAATGGTCAACCTGCCCTCCCCACAAAAGAGAACACACACCCCCATCCCCACCAATTGCTATAATCTAGAAGCTGAGGGCACTAGATGACAGTTGCCAGCAATGTCCACAGAAATAGAAACTTTGGCGGATTTAGGATGGCAATGAAAGGACAAAACCCAAAACACAAGAGCCGACCACAGAAGCACTTGCGGAAAGATCTGTGCCGGAGAGGGAGTGATTTCAACTGCAACCCATCTTGTCCCAAGATGAGAGACAAACAGACGGTGTTGGTGGGCTGCTGTTGTTTCTGAAATCCAGCTGAAAACTAAAGGTTGTGTTTCATGCAAGCTTCTATTGCTGGCAATCACACCAGAGTTCGAAGGCATCACCTGTGGGTGGCTACGATGTCCCCAGCGTGTTTCCTTTGAGCAGAGTGGAAGGGGATTTCACAAAACATGACTATCAAAAACCATATCCCTACGCTTGTTGGAAATCATGTTGAAGTGCAAGACACACCCAGCCAATCTTAAGGCAGTCCAAAAACAAGGAAAACACACTGCACTCTCTACCCAGAAGTTTGCAAGGCCCACCCAAGACTCACATCAAGAGAATTGCAATGAAGGAAAATTGTTGTCTAAGAACGGCGAGGTACACCAAGATCCAGCCTGCAGGGAGATTGTCTCCTTCCTCCCCACCCCCCCGCCAGCACAGAGGTAGGACTCACCCCTCCCCCTTTGCAGCCTTTTTGGTCATGTTGTGTATGCCCCCCCCCCAGCTTATTCTGTGGCTCATGACACTGTGCACTGGGGCCCTCGCTGCTTTGTGCAACAGCACCTCAGCATTCAGGGGAGTAGGCTCTTAATCCCAAATGCTGGCATATCGTTACTGTGCACAAGAGGTAGCCAAAAAGCCAGCCAGTGGAACAGGCCAAACAGAACCCACTGGAAGTGCAAGGAGCATGCGCAGGAGATGGACCTCTGAAGTGTGAACCCGTCACTAAGCAAAAGCTCTGGAGGGCCCCTTTCGATAGGTTCCTTCTATGAACAGCGGAGCTAGGCTGATGAAGGGCGAAGGGCATTGGTCGAGTTTTCCCCTTTGCGCTTTTTACACTGCAAGCAAACGGTGCGTATTCACAGGTAGACGGCCAAATCAAAGTCCCACCGGCACCCAATTTACGGTGGACAAGAGCTCTCCACCTTAACAGAGAGCCCACTGATCTTCGCCACCTGTCACAACAACTCCACCTCTTCCTCTCCACCTTTGCCAGCTGCTGCAAACAGGCAGCATGCAGGGCAGGTAACAGTCTCAATTCAGTTCAGCTAGTTAAAAATCACTGAAAAGATGGGTGCGTGGCAGGTCCCCCTTGCAAAGGGACACCCCCCCCCCCCCAGCTGACTGTCAAAACTGATCCTATACACGTACAAACACACGTTTGAAACTCTTGGTCTACCTACAGGTCTGTTTTTCAAGCGACTTTCTTCACACCTTTCCAAAGGCTGCTGTCATCTTGTGACGGATGCCTCCACACAGCTGGGTGCCAGGTCTTGGAATGTGGGAGAAGCAGAGCACCTTCGGGAGACTGGATGTTGTGGGTACGTTTTTGCTGCAGGACCAGCAAAGTTTGTAGCGAAAGTCACTTCAGAAACGCCCGTGATAGACCATCTGATCTGCCCTCTTGGGCTCTGGGGACTCTCATCACCCATGTGCATAAGACCAGAAATACTGGAAAAGATGGAGCTGAAGCAATTTCCCTACATACTCCTTTTAAAACAACCGCCGCTCGCGTCAAACAGAGTGGCAGTGGGGAAACTCACTGGCCCAGGATGGTCCCGCTAGCAGCAGAGTTCCAAAACTGCAGAAGCACAGCCTGTAAGCAAGCCACAGCGTGGTGGGCATTCAGGCAGCCACCACGTGCAGGCTACCCTCATTCCGTTACGGCAAATTGCCTCGTGGGTCTGGCACCACCAGACTGCAGCTTCACCCCCACAAACCTAAGTGGTGAATGAGTTGGGGAAAGCGGCAGCCTCCAGCCGATGGGTGTCTTATGCAGCCAGTGCACAGTCCTCAGGGCTTTCTATGGAGCGGGAGGTCCAAACGACGAGAAATGCCAAAGCAGCAAGAAGGCACTATTGCCATGGGTAGGATGCCGATATTGGGATTCCCCCTCCCACAAAAAGTAAAAGTGAATTCAACTGACCCTTGAAAAGGATTTGCGGCCAGTGTATTCAAAAGCAGCTACAGGAGGGGTGATTTGCCCAACATTAAGAAACACTTGTGTAAATGGCATCCCAGGCGCCCACTGAGGCATTGCAAGCACACAAGCAGGACCTGGTGGCGGCACCTTGACTGCTAGGGAACCCTCCCCCTCCCTGCTGGGAGTCGGCTGTGCCGGCTACACAAGCCGTCAGCCGAACCCAGCAAGGACTGGCACAGGCTTACCGTTAAATATTCTGGAGGGCGGGGAGGCGGAAGCAACCGAGCGGCACTCCCACATTCTGAAATCAAAAGCTCTTTTGGCACTTCCTGGCCTGGATTTCCCTGTTGTTCGCTGAGGAGGAAAGAAAAGGAAAAAAAGAGCGCCGTGCGGAGGACATTTGCACAGACACAGGAACCAGGTAGTGCTCAAACTTGTGAATGGATGTGAGGAATTGCTGACCTTGAGGCAACCCAGGAGCCCAAAGGTGTTGGATCATTTGCAGCCTTGACACCAAATGTGGTTGGGAAATGGTCTCATGGACCCACAACGTAAGCTGTATCCAAAACAAGCAGCAGAATGAGAGAGGAGTGTGCGTGAGTGGGGATAGAATGGACTGTACCATTTCAGGGGACACGTGGGGGGATATTGTTTTTGAAAGCTCTCCTATGTATTAAAAGAACCCTTGCAGGTACAAAACTAGCAGAGGAGACAGAGGGCCGACTAGATTCTTTGCCCTTACACTGCTGGTTTTCTTCTGCCAGGGAGCTTTCTACATGGGGAACATGTAAAAATGGTGTCCTGCCTGACACCTGCAGTTTGGAACAGTAGAGTCCTCTCTACCACTCAGGATTTGACCACCTCGTTCTGCTGCATATGTAGATCAGGCCTTACAAGGCTGCAGTAGAAGTAGCACCTTGAAACAACTGAAAAGCGGGGAATGCACCACCGCCTCGTTGGGCTAGGACCTTGTGGCTGATGGGGCAGCGAGTGGAAAGGTACAGGACAAGATATTACCAGCCCTTCTTGGGGCCACACTGGCAAGGGATCCAGAACCCTCCGATCTTTCCAGACTTGCCATGTGTACAAAGGATCTGGGTCAAAACAGTCCCAAAAAGAAGAGAATAATCCTTGGGAGTATGTGAAAAGCGGGGGAGGGTGGTGGGTTGGTACCAACAACAGTGACACAGCCACGATCCCAAAGGCAGAAAAGGAAAGGGGGTCATGACAACAGTGGTGGCAGAGGCAACAGGTGGGGGGAGGCGCAGGGGGGGGCTGTCCACACTTCTTGGAGAGATGGGTCATATTAAGTGCCCTTGGGAGGGTTCCATTTCAAACAGCTGGGATCCATGGTTTTATTGCTGTTGGACCTTTTGGCCTCTTTGGCTATCCATTCATCAATCAGATCCTGAGGAGAGGGGGGAAGAGAGACAAAGCAAGCACTGGTTAAAAGCTTGGGGAACGTTACTAACAGAAGACAGAGATGCATCTTACATTCATGGGGAGACACCCCTCCCCCAAAGTTGAAAAAACCCCACATAGGTGTAGTTTTATGCCACAGAAAGGGAACTGTTGTTCTGTGTAATCGCTAAAAAGGACCCCCGATGCACGGTTTCAGACACAGACCTCCATTTTAAAGAATCTACCGGAAGCTTTTGGCGGGGCGGGGTGGGTTTTTTTTTGCTTCAGATGGCGCATGGGTGGTCCTGGGTTTCAGGCTTCATGCTGGGAGGGCGGATCGTGTGAGGCTGCAGTATCTCGGATGCTTTAACACTATGCTAGAGAGCTGGACAGGGGTGGGAAATCCCAGGCCCCGGGGCCAACTCCCATCGGGCCCTCCGGGGTTTCCCCAGGCGCCCCCCCGCCCCCCAACCACCAATCATTGTTGGTTTCTTGGCTCTTAACCCGAGGACACTTCATTTACACCTCCCCGGTAAGTTTTGCTTGCCCAGTAAAGCTCTGTGAGCTTTTATCCCCCCCCCCCCCACACACACACACAAGGGAACCTGCTGGGTACTCAACCCTTCATCATTCAGCGCAAGTTTTCATCACGCTGGCTCAGCTTGTCCGAGCGTGGAAAGCTAAGCAGGGTCAGGCCTGGTTACGACTTGGATGGGAGACCCCTCCTCTAGTTTCCTGCATTGAGCAGGAGGTTGGACTCGATAGCCTTGTAGGCTCCTTCCAAGTCTATGATCTATAAATCAGTGAGTGCAGCTCAGCAGCTTGAAATCAAACCATCTCTAAAGCTATAGACCAGGGGCGGCTGTCCAGACGTTGTCAGGCTACAACTCCCATCATCCCAAGAAATGGCCACACTAGCTAGGGCTGATGGGAGCTGGGAGTCCAACAAAACACCTGGAGGGCACCAAGTCCGCCATACCTGGGCTACACCCACAAAAACAGGCTTGCAAGAGATTTCTACACTAAGGCAACACACGCAGACTCCTGCTTTTCACTCGCAGCAAATCTAGGGCAGAACAGGGATGGAATCCAAAGCAGGAAAAAACCCAAAAAGAAAACACGGAGCATTCAGTTAAAGCACAGTACCGACCCAACCAAGGATATAGAGCGGCAGGGGGTGCCGTCACCTGCACCTATCGGGCACAACCTTACCTGTCTCTTTAAAACCAGGTGTTTGCCCTTCCAGTACTTGAGCATCTGAAGCGCTTGCAGAGTGCTAACAATGTCGACAGGGTTGACGGCTGTCTCTTGGCTGATCTCTGGAACACAGAGAGAGAGAGACAAGGGTCTGTTATACTAGAAAAAAAAATACCACCAGATACATGGGACGAAATGCCAGCGAGCTCTCCCTGTCTCTTGCTAACTCCAGCTTTAAATATAGAAGCAGGAGCCTCAGGATCAAATGACTCCTATGATCCCATGCAAGCACAGCACTGAGCATGCTTGAGAATCATGGTGGCAAAGGTCGGCTGAAAGCACATGGACAAGCCTAGTGAGATTTCAGAAGATGGAGGGGAAAAGCTGAACAAGATTTCCAGTGGTCAAGGATTCTGTGGCCTGCGTGGCTCCTTGCCCATCCAGATGAGCAGCAAGATCAAGCAAATGTAAGCTTAGCAGTCATGGGGATATGACGACAGGTCCTTTCATGGATCAGTGACTGGTTTTTAAGAACAGGAAGCAGAGATTAAGGATCAATGGACAGTTCTCACAATGGAGGGTTGTATTGGGGCTGGTGCTTCTTTAACCCGCTCAAATAAATGACCTGGAGATAGGGGGTGAGCAGTGAGGTGGCCACGTTTGTGGGCGACACCAAAACGATTCAGGGTGATAAGATCAACAAAGGACTGCGAAAAGCTCCAAAAGGATCTCTCCAAAATGGGACAATGGGCAATAAAATGGCAAATGTGGTTCAATGTAAATAAGTGTAAAGTGAGGCACGTTGGGGCAAAAAATCCTAACTTCACATGTACGCTGATGCTGACGGTGACTGACCAGGAAAGAGATCTTGGGGTCATGGTGAAAACGTCGACCCAGTGTACTGCAGCTCTGAAAAAGGCGAATTCCATGTGAGTACCTAATCATTAGGAAAGGAATTGAAAATAAAACTGCCAGGATCGTAATGCCTTTATACACATCTTTGGTGCACCCGCACTTGGAATACTGTGTACAGTCACCACATCTCAAAAATAATAGAGCTGGAAAAGGTGCAGAAAAGGGCAACCAAAAATGATGAAGGGGCTGGAAGAACTCCCCTAAGGAGGAAAGGTTACAATATTTGAGGAGTTTTAATTTAAAAAAGAAAAACTGAGAAAGGGCAGGGACGTGATAAAGGTGTATAAAATTATGCATGGTGGGGAGAAAGTGGATAGGGGAAAAATCATGGAGGAGAAGGCTATCATAATTATATATAAAAAATAGGAATGTCAAGCCCATTAAACTAATCTTAAGTCAGTTCACCGTATGTGTTTTAGTTTATTAATGAAATAATTGTCTGCATAAATGCACATAGAAAAACAAGCTTTAGAAGAAAAATATTTTTTTTATTCTCAAATGATGCAGAGACAGCTGAATGCCTCTTCTAAGATGGTGAAGGGAAAAAAGGAAGGTAACACCAAACACAAGAAAGCAAAAGAAAAAGAGCTGGGCAAAATTTCAAAATGGTTCTAGAAACTAGAAATTATAAAAGTAGTACAATGGCCTTGTAAAATTAATGTGGTGTTTTGGTAAGACCCCATTAAGGCAATAGGAAAACTGTATTTTTGTGCCCCTGAAGCAAATCTTACCAGAATGCATCAGGCGTTCTACAAGGGCATTGAACTATTTCATAAAATTCTATTTTCCAGAGCCATTTTGATGCTTTACCTCCTATGGGGCATACGGGGGGGGGGGGGGGGGGGCGTGCTTCCAAGTGCTTCGTGCTGCCCTTCTTGTTTTTCTTTGTCATCTTAGAAGATGCACCCTGCCTTCTCTCTCACAGAGAAAGGAATGCCTCTTCCAAGAAGGTGCTTGCCATCAATAGTTTTCAGAAGCACTTCTGTTAAAAAATAATGTACAAATTGCTGCTTGATTAAATCGGGGGCACTTTTTTAAAATTTATCAAAACGCTTTTCATCTATTAATCTAACTGCTTAAAAAACAGCTGAACATCACGTCTTAGATTGTCCCATGAGTCCCTGTGATATGAAAAGTTAGACAGATGATGTCATCAAGAAGCACCAAGTCAGCTTTAGTTACGGCTTCCACTTACAACTTTCCAGCTGTTTGTAGCTCCGAGCCCTGGAGCAAACAAAGGAGAGCCAGACCAAGATCCTCCCAGAGCCTTTGGCATCATCCTGTTTTCCCTCTGCCCACCCTGCCTTCGCCTGTAGCAGAAGACAGGAGGGGGAGGGGGAATAATAAGCTTCCATTCTGTGGGGACCTGACAGGATCAGGCCTTTTCTCCTCCTGCGGGGAGAGAAACAGGTTGGAGTGATGGGGCGTGGGGTTGCTTCACAACTATCGCACATCAGCATATATTTAACTTATTCTCCATAATTTTCAGGTTATCTGAAGAATTCCGAATTTGTTGGCAAGTCCTGGAAAAAGGACAGATAAAGGGAGCTGAGGGATGAGAGAGCAGCCATGGAGGATAGATTAGAAACTTCAGTACTTCAACCACTGGAAGTCCTACTCAGTTCCTCTCTAGCTTCTTGGATTATTATTATTTTTTAAATCCTGCTGTAAAATCCTTTTTTAAAATCCTGTTTTATCCTGTGGTAATGTGGGGTGGGGGCAGAGGGGACACCACATTTTTAATACCAGAATAAAATATTACATGGTAAAATTGAAGCAACCAATGCTGCCCGGGGATGGGGTGGAGAGATATTTTAATGGCTGCCCAAACCCGATTAGAGCTCTGGGTGAACCTCTAGAAGAGTCCCCATTTTCTGTCCAGTTGTACAAAGAATAAATAAACTGTACCAAGCAAGCTTAAAAATCACAGTCTGGGGGGAGAAAGAGTAGGGCTTTAAAAAAAAAAAAAGATACACAAGTTGCTACTGATGCAGTGGGGGAGGAAATAGAGAACCCACCTTTGATGGAGATTTCTTTGCCTTGAAAGTTATGCAGGTAACGGAGAAGAACCTCCTTCCAGTAACTACGGTAGCTAATGAGACCCAGGTCTGAGAGGGGCCTTTCTGGGGAGCCAACCTTCTCTTCCACTTTGGAGAGTAAATAGCCTGTGGGAGAGAACAAAGCAAACCCTTCAGAACCTGATTTAAGCAATGTCATCAACTGTTCCCAGCCCGCCCCAATACACTGGACTGATCTCCTCACATCACCTGGGGCTTCAGATACCTCTCCTGGGCACTAGAACAGTGGAGGGCAAATGTCCCCGCAAGTCATTCAGCGCTGGGATTTGGTGCAGTCAGAAATCACTGTAGACAGAATTTGGCTGGGTGATAAACACGCCCGCAGCTTGCAGAGCACTTAAGGCAGCCTTCCCCAACCAGGGGGCCCGCCAGATATTTTGGACTACAACTCCCACCATCCCTGACAGCTGGCCCTGCTGGCTGGGGCTAGTGGGAGTTGGGAGTCTAAAACGTCTGTCAGGCCCCGGGCTGGGGGAGGTTGACGTTTGTGTATTAGCATTTGCTCAAAAGTGGCCCCTGTTCTTGCTGCTCTAATTATCACATGTGTGCTTTTCTGTGTTAGGTGCTTGCAGGTGAATCTATTAAAAACAACAAGTGGACTGTGCAATAACATGTTGCAGTGTATTCCCACCTGCTAAGGCAGTGTTCTCCAACCTTGGGTCCCCAGATGTTTTTGGCCTACAACTCCCAGCATGCCCCAGCCAGCTACGCTGGCTGGGCATGCTGGGAGTTGTAGGCCAAAAACATCTGGGGACCCAAGGTTGGAGAACACTGCACTAAGAGGAGTGCTCCTGGTCATGGCTCCATCGTAGTGCTGTTCAGGACTTGGGAGGGGGGTGAGTTTCAGAACTGAGAACAGGATAACTATCCCCACACCCCAGCTGTGCTATATTTTATTTTTATATTTTATAGCTGTGCTATATTTTATAGCTACGAAGTGGGAGGGGGAGCATGCAGTTCTGGAGATGGCAAAGGCACCCCCACACACACATGCACACACAACCCTTGCCCTTCACATCCTTTGTGCACATGCGCGGGAGGGTAGTTCCATCTAGCACATGAGCATCCCCTGTCTCAAACTGCCCTCAGCCATAGACATGACCGGCAGAACCCTGAATTCTGTTTTCTTCAGACCCACCCACACCCCGGGGACAGCTTCCCAGCTGCCATCAACACTGCGTAAGCCAGGGGTGGCCAAATTGTGGCCCTCCTGATGTCTCGGCCTACAGCTCCCATGATCCCTCACCATTGCTTATGCTGCCTAAAGCTGATGGGAGCTATAGGCAAAAGATCTAGAGGGCCATAAGTTGCCCACCCCTGGCCTAAGCTCATAGGTACCTGCCAGGCAATTTAAAAAAAAAAAGTTTTAGTTTAACTCACAAACTTGTTTACTTCTGCATGCCTAGAGCATGCCCTGAGCATGTAGAAGCCACTACCTTGTTTTTGGCTGGTTACAGTTTTTGTCCAAATGAGAAGCACTTGAGTTTGCTATTATTTATTTATTTAATACATATTTAATATTAGAAGGAATGAAGGCCATTGCCTGTCACCTATACATACATCTAGCAGCCCTTATGACAGGGGTGCAGAACCTCAGGCCCGGAGGCCAAAATCTGGCCCTCTTGCAGTCCCCAGATGGCCATGCTTCCGTCCCCTGGCCACCCCTCCTTTCCCTGGGCCATTGATTATTTGGTGATTTCCCGGATTTCGTGCAATCCCCCCCCCCCCATTCTAAGAGGTTGAAACGGCTCTCCTAATGCTCAGCTACTGGTAGTAAGAGTTTTAAAGTATGCTAGTATTGGTTATTTTTTTCTAGCCCCGCCCCCTTTACCTTTGGCCCCACCCACCACTGGATTACACCCCCCCCCCCCGAGAGCTTCTCCAAAATTGAATGCGGCCCTCGGGCTGAAAGTGGTTCTGCACCTCTTCTTTAAGAGCTTGGACATAGGACTATGTGGCATTATTAAAAAACAACAACGGTGCTCATAGCAATGGTGCTGCATCATAGAGATGACAAGTGCTCTGTTTTTGACTGCATTCATTCTTCCAGCATCTGGTTGCCACATATCTGTGAGCAACGGTATTAAAAACAACATCACACACACATCAGTCTATACTTACTGAAGTCAATAAGCATTTTGCCATAACCCTGCCTCATGTACTGGGGCATTGTCAGGATGCAAGAAACGTTGTAGTTGAGGAAGGAGTTCTTCTCCTGGAAGCAAACAGTATAACCATTAAGGGTCATCATGGCAAAAGCAGGAGATCTAGCTCAAATGCATGATTTTTCAAGCTGGTTAAAACAGGATGGCTGTGATCCACTTTAAAATAAAAAATAAAAAATTGCGCAACTAGTTCTGTGCGCCCAAGGAACCATTAGACCTGTATTTTTCCAACATCTGCATGCCAACATTTGGCATGCCCAAGTTCTCAAGATGAGAACTTGGCCATGCCAAAGAAAGCTCTCCCGGCCTATATAGGGAAAACTCAAATTGGGCCTTGTTCGGCTGTGGGTGACCATTTCCCAAAATGTCTGCCTGAGTGCTGGACGAATTCCAACTTATTTGTTACGGAAACTGCCAGAGTGGAAAATTAAGTGAGCCATCCTAATGGTAACATCAGCCTTAGCATCTGGAAGAAGATGCATAGGACACGACATGTGTAACTGGAGGGTAGTTATTTTTCTCCGGAGTGCATTACATACCGTGATTTCATCAGCGACGCTGACACAGGTATGGTCATGTATAGATTGCAATTCATTCTTCTGATGAGAACAGTTTCCTAAATAGGCTGTCTTGACATCTACGCTGATGTGCGGCCTGAATCTGTGGGAGAATAATCCACCCTGATTTCAACCCCAGGCTGAGGAGGGTGAATGTACCCATTTATTTTCTGGCCAATGATGCTGCAGTGCACAGAAGAGCTGCAATGCCTCGTCTTCTCCTCACCCAGTTTCATTATTATGCTGTAAGCAGCAGCCATGGATCGGAAGTTCTTCCCGAACCACAGCTGTTCAGTAGCAATCTACAGCAAGAACAACACGGCAAGGACTAGGACATGGCGGTCCTGATCACAATTCTTGAGCGACCCTCAGGGACTAGGAGCAGCATCTCACACATAGGGAATTATTCTCATGCTTGCTTCTTCATGACTGTATGGCGAAAAACTGCTCAAAATAAATGCTGTCGATGAGGATTAGCAGCTTGTCACAACAATCTTTCGAGACCGTCTCTGCAAGGCAGTCAAACAAGTTCAGTCTTGGTTTCCTCAGCTTAAGAAGCTGGCTGGTTGGTGGGAGTCGCTTTCCATCTCACGCCTGCATCCCTCACTCCTTGCACGCTTCTCTTCAGGCACTCTTTGCGAGGCACATCTCACACTGCACCAATTCCTTTTGGGCGTGGGAGCCTGGTGCAGCATGGATGGCAAGAAAACCAACCCAGCCTCCGCCGGAAATGTCGCTTTCCATCTCACGCCTGCGTCCCTCACTCCTTGCACGCTTCTCTTCAGGCACTCTTTGCGAGGCACATCTCACACTGCACCAATTCCTTTTGGGCGTGGGAGCCTGGTGCAGCATGGATGGCAAGAAAACCAACCCAGCTTCCTGCCGGAAATGTCGGAACAGTGCTGGCATCAAGCATATGCGCCAAGGGCAAACTGTCACTAAGTGCTGCTCAGGCAGCAAGACGAGAGCTCTCTGTTTCCACAAAAACCGAGACACACTTGATTGTGCCAGACTTTGCAGAGACCTTGAATTCTCCATGCACTGAAAAAGATGGGCAACCAGGGACGCTGTCTGTGTCTGAAGGAGTCGTCGTGATCTCTGGGTCTTGACTGACAAGCGAAGAACCATCCTGAGAAAAGACTTATTATTCACAGCGGCGCTGTCTGTTTGGAAGCAACAGCACCCCTTTCCAAATTTCCAAACAGCAGGAAACAGTCAAGATCATACTGGCAATTTCCATTTGGTCAAGAAGTCTCATTTGTCAATACAAGAGCATGTGTGTTTTTGATGGTCCTTATGTGCCGAAGAATAGTGGTTGCTGGTTCTGCCCCTCTCCTTTCCCGCCTTAGACTTGAGAGGGGAGGGAATTAAGGCATTCAAAAAACTCTTCCTGCTAATCTGTGCTCTTCTATTCCACTGCTCAGTCCTTGCCCTCTGGAAGCTCTGGGGATGATACTTCTGGCTCATGCCTAGCCAATGTTGAAATATACACCAGCGGGCTTGACAGCCACTCCTCTTCTTCTCTCTCCGCTGCTTCCTGGTTAGTTCCTAGCATGCACTTCATTGTCAGGGTGACCCAAGTGTTCGCTGCACTGCCCGGTGACAAGCATCTGGCCTCTAACCAAGTGGGGGGGGGGGCTCTTGTCAGGACGTTGTCAGCTGATCCTGACACTTTAAAATAATTACTTGAAATGTTGTTTCCAAAACTGAGTTAGGAGTGCAACACGGTCAGTTTCTTTTAAAGACTTGGAATATGTTCCTTTAACGTTTTCACTCAATTATATAAGAATTTATATTTTATCAAATGCTGACGTAACACTGTACAAAGCAAACGTTTGAAAGCGCCAACTTCCAACAGTCCATTTCCACAGATTTTGGATCCAGTGCCACAAGCGGCCATATCAAGGACAAAAGATCACCACCACCTTATTTGAAATACACCAACTGCTTGAGTGACCATTTTGGAAAATGGCTTCCCACTGACAAACCAGGCCAAATTCAAGTTGGCCCCCTGCACCCTATACAACAAACACTGTATCTGGAAATCTGGGTCAAATGTAAAGTAATGTCTGATATGATCTTCGGCATATCCCATGTCAGGCCTTCTCCTGCTCCATGTATGTGATCTCACAATGCATCTGAGGGCCTCCAATACTCCTCAAACAACAAAGCAAAGACCAAAAAGAAAAGTCTCAGATGGGAGTGTTTGGCAGGCTGGCCTAACAAACCCTTACTAAGGACCAGGCTGGGCCTCCTTATTTAAGAGCTCAGGAACAAGCAGACCCATGAACCGTACTGTGACTGTGAGCCAATTCTTGGCCAGCCACCTGATGAGCAAGCCAGTCACCAATCACCCCTTACAAGAAGGCTCAGAAAGCAGCCAGTCCTTGCTACTTTGGGTGTGGTGTGGTGGGGTGGGGGGACAGCTTTGGGCTCCAACATATCACATTGTTTGCCAAAGGGATGTGTGTGGTGCTCCCTGCCACAAATACAAGCACACACTCAAAGCCTTGAT
This sequence comes from Shinisaurus crocodilurus, assembly GCA_021292165.1. Classification (NCBI taxonomy): domain Eukaryota; kingdom Metazoa; phylum Chordata; class Lepidosauria; order Squamata; family Shinisauridae; genus Shinisaurus; species Shinisaurus crocodilurus. Next base: position 168,303 of record JAHFWL010000058.1, read on the forward strand.
TTCTGGTTAGAAGCTAACATACCACCAAAAAAACAGCTACTTTTGCAAATGTTGGTGGAAATACATTTTTGTACATACACTTGTATGTGGGGTGGAGAGCATTATGCACAGCAAAAATCATCAACTCCAGCATCAGAAGTTCACATCTGCATGCATGCCTAGTCACCTGAATTAGATTCCAGTAGCCAGCCTGGAAACTGGGTTTGCCTTTGGACTCCAAGCTTGCTTGCCCCAGTAAACTGCATTGCCTGAACCAACTCTTTGCCCTGCCTTTGAACTGCCCAGAGTGGTGCAGGGGTTGATCCGGTCACCCTGCCACTTCCAGGCGCAAAGCAGGGCCAGTCACAATGGGCTCATCGTTGCTCTTGGCTTAATGTGCAAGTGACGGAAAATGCCCTGCCTGTGGAGCAGACCTCAAGAGGTGTTACTGACCTTGGAAAAATAGCCGATCAGGTGGCAGCCGGTGTTGTCGGCTTCCGTCATTACATAGAAGAGAAAGGGCTCGACGTCGTAATACAGGGTCTTGTGGTCCAAGAAGAGCTTTGCCAGGAGGCACAGGTTCTGGCAGTAGATCTGGAAGAAGCAGGAGGAGTGTTAAGACACCCCATACATCACAAGGTCGGGAGGTGGGCGACGATCACGTATCCCAACACAAGGCAGAACCACCACAAGCTATCCCACAAGAGCGGTGGACCTCTAAGAGAGGGAGCTCACACAGTACCACCAATGCAGATTGCTCCACATGGATCGAGCCAGTCTTATTTATTTATTTATTTCTTATATTTATTAATCGCCCATCTGGCTGGCCACCCTGGGCAATGTACAATTAAAACAATACAATAAAATATGATAATTAAAATAGTATAAAAAATTCTTTTAAAATCCTAACCCACCCCATATTCCCGCCTGAAATACCATGTTTTTAATGCACAGCGGAAGCTCATCACAGAGGGGGCATGGTGAAGGTCACTAGGGTGGGAGTTCCATAATGTGGGGGCTGCCACAGAGAAGGCCCTCTTCCTAGTCCCCACCAGCCTGGCTGCTCTAGCTGATGGGATAAGGAGAAGGCCGTCTATGGCAGATCTTGTTGAGCGGCCTACATGATGTTGCTGGAGGCGCTCCTTGAGATAAACTGAGCCGGAGCCGTGTAGGGTCTTAAAGGTCAAAACCAACACCTTGAATTCGGCTCGGCAAGCAACTGGTAGCCAGTGCAACTCCTGGCAATTGTGAGCCAAGTCACAAATTAAGGCCAACCCCCATTCCTTAAAAAATGACATAGGAGACCTCCCTTACTTTGGAACACGTGGAAAACTAAAAACCAACTTCAGAGAAGTCTCAGTCTCAGACAATGAACTGAAACCGAACATTCAAATTGAACCACTCCAAAGCACACATTTTAACATACAAATGGCTATTTAGGATGTTAACATTGGCATATTTTTAATTTTTTATTATTATTAATTATATCCCGCTTTTTCTCCTCTTGCAAGGGACCCAAGGCGGCTTACACGGTCTTCCACCTTTCAATTTCATCCTCACAACAATCCTGTGAGGCAGGATAGGCTGAGTCTGTGACTGGCCCAAAGTCACCCAGTGAGCTTCATGGCCAAGTAGGGACTAGAACCTGGATCTGAGCGTGAATGGACCCGGGGAGCGGGTCCGGGGAGCGGTTCTAGACATTCTGCAGAACAAGACGGTAAGCTGAACTTGGTAGAATTCTGTACTCTACTGCATCAGACTGCAGAGGTAAGTATGCACATGTGAGGCGGTCATATTTTTTAATGTGTCCCCCTCCCCCAATCTGTTTGTACTGATAAAGGGTTAACACAGCCCTTTCCCCGTTGTACTTGTAAAATACACGATGGGGCATGGAATCTGCAATCCGAAGTGGTACAATCCAAGACCACCACCTTCTTATTTTATTGCGTCATTCTGCCTCAGATCCTTATATGCAATAGAGTAAGGTGGTAGAACCCACTTCAGACCACAGGTGGGAGAACACCATTTTTGAATGCTTCCTCAAGTTAAGAACTCCCTGCAATTAGAAAAGCACCCCATCAGGGAGGAACATTCTAGACCAGCGGTCCCCTTGCTAGGAGCTAGTTTTCTACTTTCAGGGATTATTTTTTTAAAAAAAAATTAACATAGGGAAGCAATTAAAGGAATGATTCTCCCACCTGCAGTCTGATGTTACGAGCCCGTTCTCCCCTCTCGGGACTCTGCTCCCTCCTGCCACTGTGTGTGTAGATCCGGCCTTTTAGAAAGCAGATTGCATGAGGACTCCAAGGCAGAGGAGGGCACAGGAGAGGTAGACTGCTGGATGAGGAGAGAGTTGTTGGGAGGGGGAGGACCCTGGAGGGCTGGAGTCCAGCAGAGCTATGACACGGGTGGGCAACCTCAGGCGCAGGGTGCCAATCTGGCCCTCCTGGGGTTCCCAGAGGACCACGCCCCCTCCCCCCCAACCACCGACCGCTTGGTGGTTTCCTGGCTTTTGTGCAGTTTTTTCCCCATTCTAAAAGGTTGAAAGGCCCCACCTAAGGCTTAGCTACTGACAGTAAGAGCTTTCAGGTATAATATGCTGGTATTTTTTTTTAATTATTGGCTCCGCCCCTTTTCTTTGGCCCTGCCCACTGCTGGAATGTGGCCCGCGAGAGTTTCTTCGAAATGGATTTTGGCCCTTAGGCTAAAAGAGGTTCCCCACCCCTGAGCTACAGAAAGCCCTTGAAGAACTCCCAGGAGGGAAGGCTCCCTTTCCCTGACAGGAATGCCTGGGGACAGCCTCAAAAAAAGTCATCCTGACAAAAGGTTTTAGACATCGGAAGGTAGTGGCAAGCTCCAGAAATCCATCCTCATCTCCCCTTGATACTTTGAAGGAGTCCATCCCCTCCCACTTTGCCTAAACCTGCTTCTTTGAACCCATATTCCAGCTGAAAAAGACCAGAGGGTGCAGGGCTGAGAAGAATTCTGCTTGAGGAATGGCTGAGCTGCATAAGCTAGGCAGGACTACTGGCCTAATGTCACAAAAAGGCAAGGAGTTAGACCACTGTTCCTAAGGTGATGCCTTCCAGATGTTTTGGACTACAACCCACAGCTGCCCCAGCCAGCATTGCCAATAGTCAGGGATGTGTGAGGAATCCGAGGGTGGGGGAATAAAAATCCAATGGATTTTCTCGACTCGGCCCCACGGATTCCATTCCATCAACCCTGTGCTAGAGCCAAATCAATCTGACACGAGCTGAGCCAACACACAGACTTTTGTTTTTAAGACAGGCTGTGATCTTTGTAATTGTTTTTTTTTTTTTAAAGCTGGGGAAATTTGTGCAAAATTCCAACCTCCACTACGCAATTTGTGCAAATTTATGCAAATTTGCGCAAGAGATACGCAGTCTCGGTTCCAAATTTCACAACCGTTTCAATTTTGCGGAAGCTGAACACCCCCGCCCCCAACTCGGCCCACTTTGGGCTGCTGGGTCAGAAATGTATCAAAAGTCTGTCGAGCTCCAACAGAATGAGTTCCCCAGTGTCGCACATCCCTAGCAGGAGTACAACACATCTGGAAAGCTTCAGGCTGCCAGTGTTCTCCAACCATGGGTCCCCAGATGTTTTTGGCCTACAACTCCCAGCATGCCCCAGACAGCTATGCTGGCTGGGGCATTCTGGGAGTTGTAGGCCAAAAACATCTGGGGACCCATGGTTGGAGAACACTGCAAGGTCGCAGCCTTGGGATTTTCCAGGACTAGGCAGGAGAGGATGGCCAAAGGCTCTCAAGCCCAGTCACCTGGGTAGCCTGCACAAAAGGCAAAGCATCGTAAAAGTTCTCTTCTTCCCAGCAGTGCGCTCCAGATACAGATGTTACCTTGTTCTTTTTCCCGTCTACTTCAAACACCGAAATGGAGCCTTTGCGGTAAATCTCATCTCCCGGAGGGTGCTTCCATACACATTTTGCCTACGGAGAGCAAATGGACAAGTGTTACAGTGAACACGGGTTACTAAATAAGACATGACTTTGGAAGCACGGAGAGGCAAGATAGAATCACCAGGGAGAAGAAAAGGTTATTCGACAGTGGACACAATCATTCTGGAGAGGAAGCAAAGGTGCCTTTTATGTTCCGTAATACAAAACGACAGAGTGCCCATTCAGCATCGATGACTGACCAATGTGCATCAGCATTGGGCAAGGGGAGCTGATTCGCGAAGGCGGGTGCAGATTACATCTTACTAGGTGCACACAACAAGTTCAAATCTTGGACTAGACAAGAATTCAGTCATTTTTTTCCTTCCAAATTTAACTTAACTTTCATTCTCTCAATATGCTTTTATTTATTTCCCAGAAAGCTTCATACTTATACCATCATCTGGTTTGCATGATATGGGCCTTTCAGTAGAAGGCATTTGTTTCAGTAGAAGGCACTTCACAAAAAAAGCATCAAATGAGCCATGATCAAACATGAGAAGAGATTCATTCTCTTGCCCTAGGCCTTCCAGCATTCTCCAAGCTGAGAAACCAACGGCTCCAGCCTGCACCTCCAGCAACTGCTTCTGGAGGTCTGACAACCCCTGATGTTGCTGTGCCCCCCCCCCCCCAGCAAACTGGCCAAACCTGGATTTTAAGAGTGGGCCCTCCCTCGACTAGAGCATTCTATAGAATGCGGGGGGAGGGGATGTCAGCTGTGATCAACAAGGGAGATGAGGCAAACCACGACCACTTTGGGAAGTTGGCTCAGGATTGGCTGGTCTTGAAGATGTTCAGTCAGGCAAGCTAGTGTCTAGACCAGCCTTCCCCAACCTGGCACACTCCAGATGTGTTGGGACTATGCTGGGAGTTGCAGTCCAACACATCTGGAGGGCACCAGGTTGGGGAAGGCTGGTCTGGACTGTGCTCTGTGCCCACCTGAATGAAAGATGGCAGTGGCAGGGACTGGTAACTAGGCCTCTTCAGGCAGACAAAAGTAGCTTTGCCCCAAGCCTGGCTGAGAACAGCAGCTCAGGGAGGAGTGAGGGATGCAACCAAAGGGAAAAATAAACTTACCTGCAGCCTCTGTGAAGCAATGCCCAGGGCAGGTACCTGCTGGACTTTTCCAGCAGGAACCCCCCTGGCATATTGCCCACCTGAGGCTCCCCATTCCTGTACCTGTGCAACTGCGAACGTCTGCAGCTGCGCAAGTGCAGGTAAAAAAAAATTAAAAAAAAATAATTAGCAAAAATTAAGAGGGACAATTTTTTTAAAAAAAATGCTTGACAACCATGGGCAGCCTCTCCAAGGTGCAGCTGGGGCACTTTGAAGGGACTGTCTGTAGCTGTTAAAGCAGGGATCACAAAAGCCGGCTTGACAGCCGGCTTTCGTGATCTGAAGGGAAAAAAAGACACTTTTGGGGCAGCTGGCACTGGCGGGTTGCCAAGTGAGTCGGAAGCCAATCCCCAGTACCCATGATGGGGTTGGTCACCTGGGTTCAGATGACATGACAATCGAATATGGGTACAACAACCCTTAGAACAACCCATGGGTTGTCAGGGTGTACTGTTGCCCTCAAACAAGCCACCCTGCGGGGACCGATTCAGGTTCACAAAGCACATCACGTGATGGGCTGCCATGTCATGCGAACCTAGTCACTGGGAATGCCCTATTTCTGCAGGCTAAAAGCTTTTTCTTCCCTTTTCTGAAGCCAAGCGGAAGAGTTGAATTCATCCTACCTACAAGATTTGGTTGCGTTTCTGGCAAATTACTTGGGAATGAAAAGTATTATTTTGTGCATTCCAGAGAAAGTCTCTCTCTCTCACACACACCCACAGTCCTGCTGAAATCAATTAAAGTCATTCAACAGTATTCTTAAAGCCCCTGGTCTCGACAGAATTTGAATCTGGCTAGATTGCACCCCTGGGGTGGAAAATCTATGATCCTTCCAATTCCCTCCAGCAGCTGAGGGAATTCTGGAAAGAAGAGACAAACAAGACAAAGCTAAATTTTGTGCCATAAGTGAATTCTGCAAAACAACCAAATTTGCCTTGGGATTCATGGCATTAGGGGACAATGAGGGAAGAAATGGGGAAGAAATAAAGAGCCACCTCAGCAACTTTGGTTAGTGTGTAGGGTATAAATATTCCACATAAACAACTAATCAATAAAACCAAGGAAGTAAGCATTAAAATAAGCCTGGGGACTGTGGGTCGTCCCCGCCCCTCCTTTAGATATTGCCAGGCTCACATGAAATGCACTTGCTTCTGGTCCCTGGGGGATTATGCAGAGCTGGGGTGTTGAAACTCTTTCAGCTGAGGGCCAAATTCAATTTCGGAGAAGCTCTCAGGGGGCCATATTCCAGGGGTGAGTGGAGCCAAAAACAAAAGGGGTGGGACCAAGAATACAAACATATTTTCGTTTAAAGTGCTTACAGTAACTAAACCTTAGGAGAGGCATTTCAAACTTTTAGAATTGGGGGTGGGGGTGCACAAAAACCAAGAAACCACCAAACCATCAGTGGCTAGGAGAAAAGGGTGTGTGGCTAATTGGGGGACACAGAGGGCCAGACTGGGGCCCAAGGCGGGCTGGATTTAACCTGCAAGCCTGAGGTTCAACACCCCTGACACAGGGACTGTCCAACACAGCAGGAAGGGACAAATTACATTATCCCCTGACACAGGGACTGTCCAACACCCCTGACACAGGGACTGTCCAACACAGCAGGAAGGGACAAATTACATTAATCCAGGGTATGGATAATTACATTATCCATACCCTGGATTAAACAGATGCAAGTGGCTTGCACTCAGTTGCCACAGTTCCTCACCACCTCTCAGCTAAGCTCCCATTTGGGGAGTACTTTTCTGCCAGTGAAGAGCCAATTAAAATGTTAAGAAGTAGCACGGGATGGGACTGTATCACTTCAGACACAGATTGCCCCCCCCTCTGCTAATTTGAGTGCTTCCCCATATAAACAAACTCCTTACACAAAGAAAGCTAGCAGATCAAGGAGAAGGGTTAAAGTCTAGCATTCTTCCTGAGATGCTGGCTTTCTTTGCTCAGGCAGGTTTTGTTTTAAACACATGGGGGAAGGTTGTGAAACATGCCGTCTGAAGGGTTACGGTCCAGAAATGGCTGTGCTCCGTGCTATTTTTGGACATTTGAATGTACCCCTGGAGAAACGTGTGAAATAGCTGGTAAGCACTAAGTGATTAAGGGGCAATCCTATGCATGTTTAGAGAGAGAAAAAGGCCTGCAACTCCCAGCATTCTCCAGCCAGCTATGCTGGCTGGGGCATGCTGGGATTTGGAGGCCGTTTTTCTCTCTAAACCTGCACAGGATTGTGCCCTAACGGAAGGTGTGGATTTGTCTCACAAGATGCTAAGTTAGGGGCTTACCATGTGCCTGCGTAGTATTGTTTGACTCTTCATGTATTTGAGGCAGAACTCGCACATGTAGAGGCGCCCCAGCCGCGCATACTCCTCTGGGTAGGGAGAATGGTACCAGGTGTCCAGCTCGTAGCGGCCAAAAGCAATAGTCTTGATCATGTTGCTGCCTTCTGTGATTTGGCCCTGCAGTCGCAGTTTCTCCTATTGGTAGAGAGGAGAAAGTAGCATTTTGTTAAAAAAAAAAAGCTTAACAGAAATAGGGAGACATGGTTTACCTTTTAGTGAAAACTGTCTTGGAGCCATACTGTAAAAAACCCTCTGCAGTAAAAAAATAAAAAATAAAATCCACTATCAGGAAGAGCTGGATTCTGTATCCCGTATAAATGAGATTGGAACATGTATATGCTGCCACTTATTTTGTATCATTATTCCATGAGTAAGCGGAACAGCAAAAAATATAAAAGGCATCAATGCCCCACTCTGATGATTGGAAATAATAGTTGCCACACTCATACTCGGGCCTTTTTTCTTTTTCGGCCTTAAGGCCTAGAAACTTGGGTTTTTTTAAAAAAAGAAAAAAGAAAAATGAGATTGTCAGGAAGAGGAGTTCTACAGTTTGTAACATATAACATCAATCACCTCTGGGCTGTATCCAGGCTAAATTAGTTGTACTTTGTTCCCAATGAAATTAGTGAGATTTGTCCTGCTAATTTCAATGGAGCCCGAGTTCAACTTAAAGCACAAACCTATACATGTCTACTCAGAAGTCCCACTAACTACATTTACTCCCAGGTAAGTGTGTGGCTAGGATTGCAGCTGAAATTAGTCTAGATCCAACTACAATGTGTGCAAATTCTATGTGAGGTTGTCTACTAGAGCATAGGTGGCCAGAACATAGAGCTCCAGAAGTTTTAGGCTTCAACTCCCAGGAGCCCCTGCCGGCTTGGCCAATGGTGAGGAATGCTAGGAGTTGAAGTTCAAAACATCTAGAGATCTACTTTCTGCTCACTTCTGTACTAGACAGCAGATGCAGCCCCTGCCCCCTCCCCTCCCTTACCCAACATGGAGCACCAACACTGCCTTTGAAAAACAGGTGTGGTAAACAAAAATGACAACGTCCATTGAAGTTTGAACATGCTTTCATTGCTTGTAAAAAATCACACACACAGGCTTTGGGGTCTTCAGTCTTTTTGAGGGTAAAAAACAGCATCCAAAGACCTGGTTTGTACCACACAACAACCCACCGTGGGTTAATTTACCTGCAGGGGGGTCTCACATCATGCCGGGTGCCATTTTTGCTCATGCCCACAGGCTCTTGCTTTGCCATGGCTTGTTATGCTGTGTGAACCCAGGTAGCAGGGGTTGTTTGAGGGTAAGACAACCTTCAAATAACCCATGGCTTGTTTTAGGGTTATTTGAGGGTTGTCTAACCCTCAAACAACCCATGCCATCTGGGTTTGTACTACATGACAAGCCACGGCAAGCTAGGTGCCCATGGGCGCCATGCAAAAATGGCACCCACAGTGCCTACCACGATGCAATAGCCTTTGCAGTTGATTAACCCAAGTGCAAACAGGCTCATAGAGTTATTTTCAGCATTCTCTCAAGCATCTTCTGGCTCATCAGTGTCGCAGCCACAATGCCCCACACAGGTGTGTGCAAAGTTCAGGCCTGCACTCATTCAAGCGGCATGAATGAGGGGTGCAGGATTCCTTGGGGGTGCAAAGGAACACAAATGGGTGAGAGCATTACAAACAAACAGCTACCAGCATCACCTGCGCTTCATTGGCCTTGAACATGTTGGGCCTGGCCTCTGTAAGCACTGAGAAATATCCAAAGGAGGACACTTGCCTTTCAGTTTCAAGGCTATCATGCCACCCCCGTCTCACTACGAAGAAGATACTCACCCTACCTACTTCGCAAAGAGAGAAAGGGGAAGATGGTGGCACCAGGGTAAGTGAGAATGGAATGCATATCTCTTTTCACATCTCATTTATGCTGAGGGTGAGGACTGGAGTGGTGGGAAGGGAGGAAGCGGGCAGTAAATTATGATCCCCTGGCATCATGGTGGTTAACCTAATGCACTGTGAAGCTCTGATCACAAGTAGCCATTGGAGACAGGAAATCTGGAAGGCCAACAGCCCAAGACCTGAATGACACAGAGGGGGTGGGAGGATCCCACAGATTCTGGCGATTTTTCTGATGAACCCTGACATGGGCCTGAAGAAATCACCCACCGTTAACCCAAAGCCTCCATTACCAGACAGGGTGGGATCGGCCCTTCCTTCAATCTGGCTGAATAAAACTACCAAAATTATAGCCCCTCTTTTGAAATGGGATTTTGGAAGCAGTGGTCCACTCTCAAGAACACCGCAAGATAAACCATGGTTGATTCTCCACCAGTGTACTCATGCCTTCAAAGATAATTTTACGCGCGCTGTTTCCTTGATCTATGTTCTTTGGAAGTCTCTCTCTCTCTCATCTTTCCGCAAAACACTGGCCTGAGGGGGCACGTCACAAAAAAAGCATCAAATGAGCCATGATCAAACATGAGAAGAGATTCATTCTCTTGCCCTAGGCCTTCCAGCATTCTCCAAGCTGAGAAACCACGGCTCCAGCCTGCACCTCCAGCAATCGCTTCTGGAGGTCTGACAACCCCTGATGTTGCCAAGAGCCAAATACAGCAAGGTGAGGTGGAGAGGCTGATTCCAAGTGGAACTGTTGCCACTTGCGACAAAGGACACTTCTTCCAAATGAGACCACTCACAAAGCTATTTTATCTGCTTATCCATTTCAGCTCAGCCCTTGGGGCATCTCCTTGGGGGAGAACTGCCTTCTCCAGCCCAGGAACAGAGCCAAGAAATGCTGGCTCAGGCATAGGGTGGATTTGCACCACATGTTAAGTCACCCTGTGAATAAGCTACATAGGTGCGGGTTATTCAGGGAACAACCCGCAGTACACCCGACAGACGATCAGGCTCACCGTGGCTTGTTCTCCCCCTCGGTTCTCCAGCCAGTATCCCAGGGTCCTTCATGGCAGAACCCATTTTGTCTCCCCCGCCCCACTCCAATTGCTACCCCTTTTCGTTTGCAACTTTTAAAAAAAATGGCGCCTCAAAAATGCATAATTGGGGTTGTATTTAAAAAGAAATAAATTCGGCGCCAGAAAATTGCACAAATGTGTTCGTATATATTTTTTAATTATTATTTTTGACTGTCTTTCACAAGTGCACTCTTATAGCTGCCCCGTATCTGTAGTGTTGCCTGGTCAATTTCACTGCACATTTCAGCTGTCAAAAGGAGTGGGCAAAAGGGAGTAGGTAACATACATGGAAACTGACAAGATGAGACTGCGGTAAAGGCTAATTTGAGCACAGTTGCCAGGGTTCAATTGCTGAGCTGTCAACTGAAAAGCACTGAAAAGTGACGGTTGCTCCAATGTGCCGCTTGGGCATCGGTGGAAGGGCTGTCACCGGCAGCAGCAAGGGGAAAGTCGTGAAGAGTGCCCGGGGTTTTTGCTGCTCTTGCTGAGTGGCTCGCTAGCACATCCCCGCAACTCACGGTGAAACTGCTCTCATGGGTTCGGATGACATGACAACCTATTGTGGATCAAACGACCCCTATGCTATGCTGGCTGGGGCATGCTGGGAGTTGTAGGCCAAAAACATCTGGGGACCCAAGGTTGGAGAACACTGCCCTAGAACAAGCCAAGGGTTGTCAGGGTGGTTTGTCACTGAAAAATAAGTCAGGCGGGAAGCGGTCCAGGTTCAGACGACATGACAACCCACCAAGCCTCGTTACCCATGATGGGTTGCCGTGTCATCTGAACCAGGTCATAGTGAGACTGGGCACATCTTGGCTGAACAAGCTATTCTTTCCTCTGTATTTGTTGGGTGGTATGCGTGTGTGTGTGTGCTGAAACCTTAAAAAGCAGCCTGGTCTGCTCTGAGCAGAAAAAGGGCATTTCAAGAGAGGCTAACACTTTGCGCTCCGGTCTTATTTCAGCTCAAACCTTCCCTCCTTTTTCACTTATTTGGGGGTGGGGTGGGGGAGAAGTGTTGTTCCCTGCCACACTGCAGGTGAAAAAGAGGTTTAGAGAGGGCGATTTTGACCTGAAGAGAACCAGAAGGGAAAGGGTGCAGTTTCCCAGCTGCGCTTATTCTTTTCAGACAAAGCCTGCCCCGGGCTGCTTTGTTTACAAAAGCAAAGGCAAAGCAAAAATAACGTAAAAAGCATCATGCAACTCAGCTTAATGTGTAGTTCAAGCCTCAGGCGACCTAAAACCTGTGTCTCCAGATCTGCACCAATGTTAAGAAGTCTGTCATTTTCTCTCTAGACAAAAAACCTGGAGGTCCTTTGGCAGAACCCGTGCCTCCAGAATGAACCTGTCATCAAGCTGATATGCCGCTTGCCCAGTCAGACTATACTGGTGCTCAGTTTCCATCAGCAGGTTTTGTTTTTTTTTTTTTTTTAAAGGTACACATACTACTTGTTTAATTTTCAAAGCTGTCCCACAAACTGAGGGGTCCAATTTTTACCTGCCTCTCTTATATGCCCTTTGTTTGCACTTTTTAAATAGTGGCTTGGACCTAGGATCTGCCTTCTGCGGATGGAAGAGCTCTGCTCACAGAAGGTGCCTCTGCCTGATTTTCAGGGATCCCCTGTCCCCCCAGCTCACCTCATTCATCAGGGTTCCCTTGCAACCCTCTTTGTACAATTTTAGGAGGCTGGAGGGGCTGCCAAGAGAGAGGAGGCGGAGAAGTCTACTTCCGCCAGCCCAGTTGCACATGTCTCTATCTGGATCCAAACCAGCAAGTTGTTTTCCTCAGTTTTCAAACGTTGGTTTCATCCAACGCTGTGGGTATGGTGCTTCGAATATTTAACAAATCTAAAAAGGGACCAATGCATTTCTAAATAATAAGCCCACCATTATATGCCATTTATCACAACTCTCTAGGTACATCAGGCTTCCCACGTCCCCCACCACCACCACACACACAGAGCATAACTAGCCACAAAGTCACCCGAACTCACCCACAGCTGGAATAGCATAGTCCTTCCTACCTGCCATTAGGGAGAGACACTCCTAGCCCCCAGACCAAAGAAAGGAGAACAAACTTATCTAATGGAAAGGCCCAACAAAAGGCCCAATGAGCCAGCTCTGGTTGGGGGACTAAGAAGTTAAGGATCAGGGTGTGAACTTGAGTGGCTCTGGGTTTGTTCACTTTGATCAAGGACATGCCAGGCAGAGGGGCTCCAGCTTTCCAAGTACTGGTGAGCTGCTCTAGGGTCTCTTACTGCTTTATTGGTAAGCGGTCTTAAAATGTCCCTATTGCCAGAGAAACACCTGGTTTACGTGCAATGCCAATTCCTGGGCAAAACAACTCAGGAATTGGTGTGGCCGCATGGAAGCGGGCAAGCTGCCCCCTGCCTGCTCACCACTTCTGCTTTGAATCAGCTTTCTGAAACAACCCAGGAACACCCTTCTGTTGTTGTCATGACGTGCGACCCCAGTAATCTGGGTTGAGGGTTAAGCAACTCAAGAGTTTTAACCCAACAACAAACCATGGGTTCCTGGGTTGTTTCAGAAAGTGGAAACGGGTAGGAGCCAGCATGCTCACAAGCAACCCATGGTTTGTTAAACATGGGTTGTTTGATTGCGTGAGCCAGGCCATACATTCTTTAAGTAAATATATAGATGAACAGTATATGAGAAGCAGGCATTCCAGTTTGCTATGCAACTGGTTCCACATTCTTCCTTTATCCCATTTACGTAAGCTGTGCCTTCAATAAAGTTGGTCTTCAATTCATTATACTTGCGTCCATGCTCGTCTAAAAGTGTCAGGTGACAAAGGAATGGAAAATGGTGGGGGGCTCTCCCTGTACCCAGAGACAGCAATCCTTCCCTAATTTCTTCAGGATGTGTGGTAACATTAACTTAAAAAACAAAAATCCACAAAATTTTAGAAAGTTAAAGAATGAGGTAAAAAAAAAGATAGAGGAATATAAAAAAATTGGACTTTCATGGTTTGGTAGAATAGCTTTGATAAAAATGAAGATATTACCAAAGATAATTTTTTTATTTAGAATGATACCAAGTTGTTTACCAGAGAAGGAAATTAGGGAATGGCAAGCAATAATCAATAATTTTTGTAATGGGGGGAAAAAGGCGAGGATTACTAAGAGTAAATGGTATAAATCCCAAAAAGAAGGGGGGCTTGGCCTTCCTAATATCAAGTGGTATTATATAGCTAATCAGTTAAGGTTTATTATGGATATTTTAGTTAGGAAGAATATTTTGTGGTTAGAAATAGAAACGCAGGAAATAGAAATTGGGATGGAAAAAAATTTATTTTCAAAAAAAAGTATTACTAGTGTAAAAAGAATAGAAAATCCCTTCCTGAAAAATATGGTAGGGATTTGGAATAGTAACAGACAGATCTTTATACCAGGGATATCTCCGTTAACTCCAGTTGTAGCAATGGAGGACTTTCCAGAAAATGCACAGCATTGGGAGGCAATATATAGGGAAAATAAGGTTATCAAATTAATGGATTGGATGGGAAAAATTGAGACTAGACAACAAATATTGGAAATGATTGGGCCAGATAGAATTTCGTGGTTAAATTTAATGCAATTAGATCAGTGGACTAAGAAATGGAAGAAGAAAAACGAGCACGAGAGGGAGTTTACTGGATTTGAAAAGAAAGTGTTGTCTAGAGAACTTATAGAAGGGAATGTTTCTTCTAGAGGGTTAACTAAGGAGATATATAAAATGATGCAGAGGATTGAAGTGAAAAAAGACAACCTTAAGATGATGTGGGAAATGGAATTTGAGGAGGAGATATCGAATGCGGGGTGGAGAAATATTTGGGGCAGACGTATATTAAGAAATATGTCAGTAAGGATAAAAGAGAATTTTTAAAAAACTGTTTGGAGATGGTATTTGACTCCAGTAAGATTAAACAAAATAGATAGTAATTGTGCTCCATTGTGTTGGAGAGGATGCCAGGAACTTGGTACTTATGGTCATATGTGGTGGAGTTGTAAAAGCGTATTGGATTTTTGGAATAAAATTTTTGGAGAAATTTCAGAAATTATTGGTATTAATGTGGAGGTCTGTCCAAAATTAGCATTGTTATCAATAACGGAGAAACTTCTGTGCTCACAAGAGAAAAAGGAACTAATTGTAAGTTTATTAGCGGCAGGGAGATTATTGATAGCAAGGAATTGGAAAGTCCAACATCAGTATTTAATAATAGATTGGTATAAAGAGGTTTGGGATATTGCTTTAAATGATAAACTAACATGTAGTATTAAATGTAAAAGGGGACAATTAAAGAAAAATAATTTTAAGGAAATATGGGGGTCATTTTTAGATTATGTTTTAGTAAAGGGGAAAGGGAGTAAGCCATGTCATGATATGATGTATTTTTGGAATATAGATTAATAATGGATTATGTGGATAGAATTGGTTTTGGCCCCGGGGTGACGGGTGCACTTGTAGTGTATGATTTGTAGGCTTATGGTTTTTTTTGGTATGTGTGTTCTTTTAAAAAAATATATAAATAAAATGTATAAAAAAACAAAACAAAACAAAAATCCACACACAACTCTTCAAGTGCTTAGTCCTCAAGACTGTGGAGGAAGATTCAGAAGCACGCCACCCAAGGAGTTCAACAAACTTGGACTGGGCCCTAGTCATGGACCCAGTTTACATGATCACCGTGGCTTAAACAAGCCACTGTGGCTTAGTGGTGAGAGCCAGTGTGGCTGAGAGCCAGCGTGGCAAAGCGGTTAGAGTGCTGGACTGGGACTCGGGAGATCCGGGTTCTAGTCCCCGCTCAGCCATGAAGCTCACTGGGTGACTTTGGGCTAGTCACTGACTCTCAGGCTAACCTACCTCACAGGGTTGTTGTGAGGATAAAATGGAGTGGAGGAGGATGATTATGTAAGCCGCCTTGGGTTCCTTGCAGGAAAAAAGGTGGGGTATAAACATAATACATTAAAAGATTCAAAAAAATAATAATAAACACTTAAGCCGTAGTGTGTGCCGGCACATGCTGGGCACCATTTGCCTAATTGCCTGCCCAGGCACAGCTTGTTGTGTTGTCCAAACCCAGGCAGCATGGCTTGTTGAGAGGGGGAAACAGCCCTCAAATTATTAGGCAAATGGCACCCGGCACATGCCACAACATAAGTCACCGTGGCTTGTTTACACCATGGTGATTGTGCAAACCAGGCCACTGTCTCTCTCTTCTCCAGATCTAGGCCGGATCAGACACCAAAAGAAACCACCACTACTAGGAGCAGACTACCAGTCACTGTTGGAGGTTCTACACCATGCTGAGCTCTCTGCGTTGCTTCTATTGATTCTATTTCCACCCTCTCCTACCCTCCCCCCCATGCAGCTGCCCCCAAGTGGGGAAAGCCAACTGTCAAATGCCTCCAGTAATAGCTGCCCCGGTTTCATCTTTATCCTTTTTACCCCTCCATGTCATGCACCACTTAGACTGTGGAGCCCTCTGAGGACAGGAACCCATCTATTTTTATAGAACTGTTGCTGTCCACCTCTAGACGAGGGGTGGGCAGAAGGTAGATCCCCAGATATTTTGGACTTCAACTCCCAGAAGCCCCTGCCAACATGGCCAATGGTTTGAAGTGCAGGGAGTTGTAGTCCAAACCATCTGGAGATCTATCTACACCCCACCCTTGCTCTAGACTATTAGGTTAGGGCAGGCTATAAAGCACACATCAACATTCCTTCTTTGCTCCCTTCCTCTAGCTCTCACTCATATGTTTGATTCTGCCCAAATCCAGTCACAGCGATTCATGCTCCCCTTCAAGTACAATAGGTTTTACTGCAAGCCTCAAAAGTGGAATGGTGTGTGTGCGCGTGCGCACACACACACGTGCGCGCATGCATCTCACCCAGCCTGGCCTGGCTTACCAGATCCTCGGAGGCTCTCGCTTGCGCTCGCCGGAATAGCTCCAGGTCGTATTCACTGGTCAGGTTCTCTAAAAGGGGCTCTCTGGTGTTACCGTAGGTTTGTCTGTGTTCCTGAAGCAACAATGGAAGTCATCTCTTAAAAAAAATATTTGGCCTGGCCTTAGAGAAATGCATCTCCCAACCGCCACTGCCCTGTGTCCTTTTTTGCTGGCCACAGGAATGCTGACTAATGCTGCTCTAACCTAAGTACAAAGTTAGTTTCAAGGGTGGGGGGCTCACACAAAGTCTATTGACAGGAAGAGCTGTGTGCTGTTGAAGTTGGGGGAGCAAGGAGTTAGGAAAAAGCTGGGCACCACACCCTAAGAAGGATGGAGACAAACTAGAACGGTTCAGAGGAAGGCAACAAAGATGGTCAGTGATATGGAAGAGGAGTAGTACGAGGAAAGATTGAAGGAACTGGGTATGTTTAGCCTGGAGAAGTCTGAAAAAGGACATGATAGCACTCTCTAAAGGCCTGAAGGGCTGTCAAACAGAGCAGGACTAGACCTAATGGGCTTAAGTTACAGTAGGGTAGATTTTGCTTGATTAGGAGAAACTTCTCAATGGCAAAGAGAAGTCTGACAATAAAACAAAGTGCCTAGGACTCTCCCACACTGGTGGCCTTCAAGCAGAGGCTGGAGAGCCATCAGTTGGGGACTCTAGCTCTGGATTTCCTGCACTGAGCAGGGAGTTGGTCTTGAAGGCCCCTCCAACTCTATGATCTCATACAGGATCTAGGGGCAGGAAGGTCTATGTGCGAAAAGGGATGTAAAGTAGCAAGGCTGGAATTCACATGCCGATCCAGAATAACTGGATTTAAGTTTTTAGCTCAAGCCCTTCAGTTCCTATTTGAGTTCTGAACCACTGTTTCACCATTTTGGGATCGGATGCAGTGAGAAATTAAATAACGTCCCTCGTATATGTGATGTGGAATACAAGTTGTGGAGCCACAACATTAAGGGATACCCCCATTCTCTCTCACACACACCCATTAGGAAAATAAAGAAGGAAGTTTCTATACCATGTATTTTTCCTTTTGCTCCTTGGTCAGCCCTGCATTCCTCTTCTTCCTCATCTCTGCTACTTTCTCTTTATACCTCAACTGTCTTTCGGTTGGTGCCTACGTGGAGGATAAGAGGCAGAGCATGTGTATAGAAAAAACAAAAGGAACTAGGCCAGTTCAAACCTGAATGGAGTCCCCTTCCCTCCGACCCCAAACAGGGCAACTATTGGCTGAGGGCTGCTTCATACATTATACCTTCCCTACATGGAACATCACATGTGTGATGTGGCACAGGAGTTTACTTTCTCCCAATATATGGATTTGGCAGCTCATGTGTGCAGTGTCAAACTGTACGCTGCACTAATGGAATGGATACAAACACAGCATTTCATACACAATGGGGTACATGCTTCTTATACACACACACACACACACACACACACACACACACACAGTCAACTCGTGTAGGAAAAATATCCTCTACCAAGCAGATACTAAGCCAGAGACTAAATTCCATTGGAGGGGCTGGCTGTGGAGAGGTCAGATTCTCTCCATGTGCCCTCTGGCACTCTCCCTGCCAGCAAGCCTGTAGGCGAAGAGAACCACAGCTCTGATGGGTTTTTAAAATGGAAACATTTGGAGTATGCTTGCCTGGAAGCTTTCCTTGCGTCTCTAAAGCACAGCTATGCCCTGCAGTCCAGATCAGCCCTTGCAAGTTGCAGGGACAGCATGATCCTAAATATTGTACAATATTCCGGGATAGTAAAACAGGACACTGTTCAGCAGTGTTGCACTGACTGGGTTCACACATAATGCTTACCCATGAAATGGAATGTTGAATTTTGGGATGTCACGATGTGTGAACCCGGCTGTGCTAACCAACCATGGTTTGTTAACCATTAACAACTCAGAAAGAGAACCTATGATTTGTTGTGGGATCGCAAACCATGGGTTGTTGTTTGTTGTTATGTGTGAACCCAGAACCGTAGGTTTTTCATTGGTTGTTTTGCCAGGCTACAGAGACAGTAAGAGTGATTTTTTTAAAAAAAAACAACAGTCACACTACATGCCAGTACTACAGCAGCGCAAAGGCATTTGGAATACAGGGAGGGAGTGGGCGAAGAAGGGAAACAAATAACCCAGGGAGTGAGGAAACAAACCACAGGTTGTTCAGTTGTCTGCCAGACAAATCCTGGGTAGG
This sequence comes from Shinisaurus crocodilurus, assembly GCA_021292165.1. Taxonomy (NCBI): domain Eukaryota; kingdom Metazoa; phylum Chordata; class Lepidosauria; order Squamata; family Shinisauridae; genus Shinisaurus; species Shinisaurus crocodilurus. Next base: position 186,840 of record JAHFWL010000058.1, read on the forward strand.
GCAACAAACCATGGACTAACCATGGGTTAAATAAACCAGGGGTCAGTGTTATGTGTGATCCAGGTCACTATATCTGCTTTTGTGCATTTCCCCCCAGTTTAGCACTACAGCATCAAACCAGCAGCCCAGTTTGCATGGGACTGTGCTGGATGTAAGGGATTATTCACATGCACATGTCCATCACACATGCAGTTGCTGAGTGGTGAACATACACAAAGTAAACTACCCACACCCACCCCAAGTAGCACATCACGTGAACAAGATAGCACAAGCTGTGCATTCTTTTAAAGTTATAATGGCACAAGCTAACAGTTTTAGAAACAGATGCATATACTCATTTCTTTTCTTGGTGAAACTGAAGAAAGGAACTTCTGAGAGATAATGATTGAGAAATAGGTAAAAAAAAGAAGTGTACCTGATGTCTGGTAGCATGTCTATTATTGTCATCTTGTCGGTGAGACAGCATCCGCTCCTCAACTTGTTTATCCCGGCTCTGTGCTCTCACCTCGAAATCCAGAGAGAGAAAGAGAGATCATATAAATCTGTCCCCTCCCACACCCTGCCAGTTCTTGTTCAGATAACATAAGCATGATCCAGGCAAGAGGCAATGCTGGCCTTGAACCTGAGCATCCCTGAGTTTGCAGACAGGAAGGAAATTGTTCTGGGTGACAAGGCCTCTACTGAAAACTGATCGAGCCCGAGCAGCGTTCTTGAGCAACTATCTCGAGCCAGCACTCAACTTCCCATGAAAGCCACACTGCCCGACCAGGAATCTCTGGTGTGCGATTTCAAGTGGAACCGTGCAGAGCCAGTGCGAAGGGAAAGATACCCGGGTGCATTCTTAAATAGCATGAATGGCATCCTCCTAAGCAACCATCCTGAACAGTGCCATGCACACATGTTCCAAGTTGTGATCAAGCTTCTCCTCCACAGAGAAATGTGTGTGAAAGACAATACAGTAATACCTTGGATTGCAAGCATAATTCGTTCCGGAACCGTGCTTATAATCCAAGACACTCTTATATCAGAGCGAATCTCTGGCAGGCGTGAGCGGGGCCTATTTCGACCCGCTACATCCACTCGAGGCGAGCGATTACATCCCTACACTACTTGTATTGCAAGACGTTGCTTGTTTATCAAGTCAAAATTTATTTTAAAAAATTGCTTGTCTTGCAAAACGCTCAGACCAAGTTACTTGCAATCCAAGGTATTACTGTACACCAGAAGACATCGCATGCTGTACTAAACAGACAGAGGGGTCAGACAAACAGACACACAGGCCTGGAGACACAGAGGGAACTAGGATGCCCTGGGACTACAGAACAGAAGGGGAGCACATTCTGGCCTCAGGCCAGTGTTCAAGAGCCACTGGGAGCCTGCCTGCCCCCTCACCTCCCAGGAACAACGCCATGGCAAGGGGATGGCCAAACCATCCCATTCCACCGGCCAGAGAAGGAGCAGCCACAGAGTTTGCTTCCCCCTTTCTTGTAAGAAAGGACATTCCCATGTGGAGGGGTGCACCAAAAGGGGCTGGTTGCCAGGTGATTGGTCCATGCAGCATTCCTCATTGGCTCAGGGGTGCCTGAGTGTGGGAGCCTCTCCTAGTGTGGGATTCTACCCTGGATGTGAACCTGGCACCCCTGCATGCAAGAACAGGAGCTGTTCCCTACAGCTAAGGGCGCCTCCTGCAGCCCCTGCGTGCCTCTGGCCTTTGTCTTTAAAAGCTGGATGAAACATAATCACATTAATATAGCCTATAAAGCTTCAAATGAAAAGGGACTAGGTTGTTTTTGGAACATTATTCACAATCAACAGTGTATATCTATGGCTGATATGAAGGAGAAATTGGACGATACAATTGGTTCATCGGTTCCAGTATATGCAAATACATCATCTTATGCACAGTCCTCATGTATTGCCAGAGGTAACACGCCAACTGACTAATTTTGAATGCATTTTAAATTCCAAAACTCTAGAGTTAAAGAACATGGTATCCAAGCTATACAAATTGATTATTTTGTGGGTCATCTGAAGCATTGAAAGCATGTTGCGAAGTGGATTTTGGGATACCAAGAGACGATTCCCTTTGGTACAAGTGTTTTATTTCTGGCTCAATGAAGGCAGTAAGTGCAAAAACAAGACAATTGACTTTCAAAGTACTTTCTGGGTGGCACTTAAGTACTATCAAGGCACAAATCTTCAAAACAGCTTCAAATAAATGTTGGAAGGGGTGTCACGGAACTGGCACACTTATCCACACATCATGGTCATATCTTCTGGTAGAGACATTTTGGGACAAAGCCTTCAAATAAATTAATATGACCAAACAAAACAACAGCAAGACTCCAGTACTTGTAATCCTAGGTATCTTTCCAAAGGATTTACCATCTACCCTGTGTAAATACTCTATTTCACACTCTTTAGCAGCAGCAAGAGCAACAATTCCAAGCCAGTAGAAACATTCAGTGGACTTTTCTATCAAGGCCTGGTTTCAGAGGCTTTGGGATCATTTATTAATGCATAATCTTACCCACCATATGAAGGTTGTTAATCGTCATGCAAAACCTGAATCATTTTATGCGACATGGTACCCATCATTATAAGGTTTTGCTAACCTACTAAGAGAAAATAATTTCAGCCTGATTGTTTTGCAATTCTGTACTCTATGCATCATAATTGAATTGTGTTTGATTGTTTTCTTTAACGTTTTCAGGCTATGCTTAACCTATATTCATTTTACCGAAAAAATGAGATAAAAATAAAGTTTAAAAAACTACAGTACATACATACACTTGCTACAAAGCTTTGGTGTCCAACAGCATAGAATTTTAAAGAGTGATGGCTTTTAATCATTTTTCTTTTTAAAAAACTAACACCCACACCCAAAACAGCGGGGGGGAAATACGGAATTTGTATCATGAAGCTCTGAACACTGACATGCAGACTCACCCAGAGGCCACAAACTGAAAGTTCATTTCAAGTTTCAAATTAGCTATTTTAAAACTCAAATCTCTTTTGACATGTGCTTTGTAAGAGTTGGAAGATGGGACTATACGATTGTTCCGAAGCCAAAGATTAGGTGTGATATGGCTGACAATAATAAACTATTACAAATTAAAACTCAAAATCTTACCACTTGTTGGATTTTTGGACAGCCATGAGCAAATCTGAGAATACAAGGGAACACTTCTACACACAATTCAAACGTTGTGCTTTTCGCAAGAATTTTGCCCCCAGATTTCTTGCAGTGTTGCTTATTATGACCTAACACTCAGGGGAGAAGCGACACGTTCCACAGCTGGGTTGTGTGTCCAAATCCTTGTCGCAGCTTCTCTAATGCACAAAAGCAGTGTCAAAAGGGTGCAGTTTGCAGGGGAGGAGCGGTGGGTGGGTGAATCTGTGCTGCAGCCTTTCCCCTCCTGCTCCTTATCCCCTTCAAGGTTCCCAAATGCTTCCCCTCCATTCCACACATCCACAGAGAAGAAGTTACCTTGCATTCATCAGCTGAAAGGTTATGATACAGCGGGCACCCAGATATGGAGAAGTGTCGCTCATGTTTTCCCGTCAGGTGTCCTGTGGAGAGCCAGAGGAACACGCCTTATAGCTGGTAACCAGAAAGGGCAACAGGAGATCCTAACCATCAAAGCTCAGATCATGGAAGGTTCCACTGTACCTAAAGAATTGCAGCCAGGGGTGGGACATTTCATGTTGAAGTTGTAGCTTTCATGGAAACGGCGGCGTTTGGGACGATGGGACAGATCACTCCCAGAATCCTTCATGGACATATCCTTGGCAATGCTCTCATCGTGAGACATGTTGGGACTGGAGATATCAATGTCGGACTCCGAAGACGGGGCGTTCCCAGTTGGCGTGCGGGGCGGGGACTCGTCATGGTCTGCTGCATTTTTAGTGTCTGTGTAGAGGCATAAGGTGACAAAAAGAGTACAAAGAGCCCAAAAAACTGGAAAACCTAAGAAGAAATTCCTCCATCTGAACCACTTCTACATGGCAATACCAGGCCTAAAAAGTAATATAGTATCGTCCTCTTGACCAACATTCTGTAGGTGATTGCAAGATGGAGAACAAAATCAGAGAGGCAGCCTAACAAAGAAGTGCTGTAATCAAGGGCAGCTTCAGCTGGTCATCACTTCGCTTCTGCTCGCCCTCTCTCCCCCCCTCTCTGTGGAATCAACACAGCTACTAGGATGCTGAAGGCAGCCTTGGCTAAGCTACTGCCTCTCAACCTAACCTACCTGTCACCTAACTTACCTATAAAGTATAACAGGGCTGGGCAACTTGTGGTGCTCCAGATGTTCTGGCCTACAAGTTCCATCAACCCTCACCATTGCCTATGCTGGCTAGGGCTGATGGAAGTTGTATGCCAAAACATCTGGAGGCCCAAAAGTTACCCAACCCTGCTGTATAGGAGGAAGTCCAACAAACACTATATGGCACAGTCCTATGCATCTTTAGACAGGAAAAAAGTTCTACAACTCCCAGCATTCCCCAGCCAGCCATGCTGGCTGGGGAATGCTGGAAGTTGTAGGACTTTTTCTGTCTAAACATGCATAGGACTGTGCCCCATAGGAGTCAATTCAGCATGCCCCAGCATGCCTCCTTACTAGGAGCTCTCCATTCCCCTCTGCCCCCATTGACAAACCTCTGTCAGAAAAGTCAACCACTTGCTCCGTTTCTGATCCAGATGAGCGGGTCTGTCGCAGTGGATATTTTTTGGGAGTCACGGGCATGGGCTGCTGCTGGCTGCGGGTGACCCTCCGAGTTGAATACACAGGCTCCTCTGATCCAAATGAGGGGGGGTTGCGAACTGGGCTGGAGTCTAGTTTTACAAGGTGAGGGGAGGCAATGGGGAGAAACATAGTTCACTGGAGAGAAAACACCCCTTCCAACACCCACATTTGCAGGGGCATCTATTCCCTGCTGCACAGAAGGCCCCAGGGCGGTCAGCCCTCCCTACATCAACATCCGTTCCAATGTTTTCAGAGATATACCGGTACTATAGCCAGGGTTTTCTAAAAGTATGAAGTACGGTGCGAACAATTCCCAGCTGACAGATGAGCGCCTTTCTGATCCTACTCCATACCCAAATTCAGACTAAATATATGAGAGATGGTGTAAGTTACAAACATGAACTGGTAGGTTCTGGGTTTGAACCTCAGCTCAGCTATCGATTCACTGGATGGCCTTAGGCAAGCCACTGGCCCTGTTTGCATGTCACAGCTACCCAGGGTTTGTTATTTTAAACAGTGCATAGTCATGAATGAGTGGGAGCAAGAGAGCTGGATCCTGGTTGCCTGCTCCCGCTGAGCTAAACAAACTAGGAATGCTTTGCCACAGGGTGTTTAGCTCCACCTGGCTGCAGCAGGAGCGAAAGGACAGTGAGGACTAGCGCACTCGGTTGGTTGCTCTTTCTCCATTCACAACAAACCATGGTTTAACAAACCATGGGTAGTCGCAATGTGCGAACACTTGCAGCCTTTCAAGGAAAGAGAACTTGAGCAGTTGACCCATCAACTGATGTACAAACTCAGTGCAAAGATGGTATGATTAAGAAGACATTCTCTTACGGACTGAGTTGCTATGCGTTCCCTGAGGGGGAGGGGGGTTACACAGAATGTCAGCAACTTACACAGCTTCAGAGCTGCAGCTTGCCATGGGAATGTGTGGGGCTAAACCCAGGACGTCACCAAATAAGATCTCACCTGTGCCTAGGTAAGGAGCGGGGGCTCTTCACCAACTTATTTTTTACCTTTTTCCACTTGCTATGGGGCTGGGGGAACATTCCAGTGTTGCAAGCATCTTTTCCCCACAAAAATCAGGAATATGATAGCCTACTGAATGATTTTGAAGGGACTGGTGATCTACCTTGAGAACTCTGGCTGAGCCTAGCGGATGAGCGGGTCACGCGTGCAGACTGGCGGGATGTCCCATCACTTTCCGAACTATCCGTATGTTCTGGGTCTGTAGAGAAATCAGAGTCTTCGGTTCCGTCGGAACTGCTGCCTGCATTTCTCTGAAAGACCAAAGACCCCAGCACACAAGCCAATCAGGTTATTTATTTGGGATCCACTCCTTCAAGTTCAGCATTAACTAACATGCTAAATGTTAAATGAAACACAAACATCATAAAAGTATTGCTTCCTTGCATAACACAAAGCCAAGAACAGAAACATCTTACAATGCAGATTTTTTTTTAAAAAAGTGGCTTAAGCTAAAGCTTGGGTGAATCTACATACACATACAAGAACATCTCTCTGTGCTATTGATGCCCAAACTTTACAAACTGTTAAGTGGGAACTCCCATTCAGTTTTAAAGGTTTGTAATGGTACATGGTAAAGGAAGTGATCTCTTAAGTCAAATTGATGAGGTTTTTGTAGGACAAACCCTGCTCCCCTGAACTGAGTTGGAAGGCCACAAGAGCAGTCCTATCAGGAGAAGCACATTCGGCTGTATGCCAACTACAATTTCAAAACAGTGTTCAGCCCAAGGGGAAGATTAACATGCCTCCCCACTTAATCAACATAGTAGGGGAGCCTATCACCGTACTTGAGGGCAGATGTTCTCTTAAATTTTTCATGAGCCACTTGAAAATTGCTGAGGATCTCAGGTAACCAATGTCTCTTGGTCTACAAATAATCACGGCACATACCTAAACCATATTTTAATAATATCGTTTTCTTCAGTGCTGGTATCATTGACAAAAGCAGCATCATATTTATGAAACTCATGGCCCCTAAGCCAGGGCCTTGTTAGCCTGTTGGATAATCTAACCCTGGTCAAAACTGCCTCTACCTCTGCCATCAGGGGGGGGAAATCAAATTCAGGACCAAATAAAAATTTATGTACCAGTATATATTTGTTATATATAAATCCTGACTTTCCCTCCAAGGAGCCCAAGGCGGCACACATGATCCTCCTCTCCATTTTCTTTTCACAACAACCCTGTGAGGTAGGTTAGTGTGAGAGTTGGTTACTGGCCCAAAGTCACCCCGTGAGCTTCATGGCTGAGTGGGGACTTGAACTCTCCCAAGTCCTAGACTAACACTCGAACCACTACACCACACTGGCTCTCAACTGTTCTGCGATCTTTTCTTGGATTACCTGAATGGAGCTCATAGACCTCCAGTGGTCCGTGGACCACAATTTGAGAACCTCTGCCCTAGAAGGGGTAGGGTTACCATCTTCTTTAACTGGTCCTAATCCAGTGCTTTAAGAAGCAGCCCGACAGGCAGAAACTGAGCAGGAAAAACTTTTCCTGGCATGGAGATAAGTAGTAATAAAAGCTTCACCAGCTTGATTTCTGCATGTCAGGTTGTTGCTGAAAACACAGGACTGGGTGTGTGTGTGACTAATCTACCCAGGAGTCTTGTCCCTGAACCTCCAATTTATCATAAGTTGCCTGTGATGGGAGCCAGGAACACCACCATATTTACCCTTCGGGAACCAACATACTCTGAGCAACAGCATGCTTTGCAATCCCCATGAAACTCAAAGCACGGGCAACAGAAGTTGTCATTTACAAATTTGTCCAGAGGCACGTAGCAAGCAGCTTAAGCCTGGAAGTTATACTGTCCATAGATTTCATAGATCATGGAGTTGGAAGGGGCCTACAAGGCCATCAAGTCCAACCCCCTGCTCAATGCAGGAAACTAGAGGAGGGGTCTCCCCATCCAAGTAATAACCAGGCCTGACCCTGCTTAGCTTTCCACGCTCAGGCAAGCTGAGCCAGCATAAGCCACAGGCCTGTCCAGCTTGCCTCAAGCCTGAAATAACTGCCATCTTTATAGAAGCCGCTGTCACTGCTTTCTAAGCAGCCGCTCTCAAGCCAGGGACAACTTTTCCTTCGTTGCAGCACTATGAATCCCCTGCAAACAAGGCAGCCTCTTTACTACCAACTCAGCAGGATGCAGTGACACAGGCAACCTCTTGCACTCGCAGTCTGGTACCATCAACATGTGTTTTTGACCTCTGATAGAATGGCTCCCTTTTTATAGGATCATGAAATGGGAAAGGATTAAAGACCATCATCCATCAGCCCACTCCCACACCACAAATCAGCCAATACAATTAGGGCTGCCACCTGTTTCTGGCAGGGTTCGTGTGCCTTTAGTATGTGACAGGCAGGAATTCAACAGGTGCAGTGCCTTCTGGCACAGAAAGACTGTAACAGGGAAAATCTGTTCAATTTCTACCTGTTGTGGAGCTGTTAAAGGCTCAGGGGGACCAAACAAAAAGAGGAAGCAAACCTATACACAGTCCAGGCCTTTAGGAGAGAACACCCCATCTCACATATAGCTGGCATTCATATTTGGTAGTCACAGCAGTAGCAGACACCAGGTGTACTGCAGGGAAGAGCTCTGCAAACCAAATGGCTCTAAGAGGATCCAAACATGCACCGCAAGAAAAGACAAGCATCTCAATCCAGTCTCCCTTCAGGATCGAAGTCAAAGGAACACCATTCCTAAGAGGTGTTGTACTCACAATCACCTTAAGGTATAACATCAGAACAAATTCCACAATTCTCATTGGGGGTGCATTGCAATCCCTCCCACTTATTTTCCTTGTTTCACCTCAGATTCTGTCTCCCCACTTACAGAAAAATGATGTAGTGTCACAAACACACACACAAGCGTAACAAGTACCAAGGAGGGACCAAGGGAGAGAAGGGAACCTGTACAGTAGCAGAGAATAAGAATTTCATTTATATAGATGGAACTCCAAACACTGATGAAACCATGTCCTAGAATGCTACAAGTGCCATACTGACTCATTTCTGAACCTTTAAGACAAAGAAGCCCATCTGCTGAACAATTTGAGAACTTCCTCTTTGGTTGTTGCTATTATGAACCCTTTAATAGAAAAGGGCACAGGACCAAAGAGCAGCATCAGATGCTTCTCAGGAAGCACCTGCTGCAGCAGCAATGCTGACCTTAAGCAGGGGTGGATCTGGTCAGTCCCCTGGATGAGAGACCAGGTAGGGTCCCAAGTAAAAGCAGGCTATAATGTTTTAAGGAAATAATATAAGGGCTGAAAGCTTAAGCCTTCCAGGCTTCTTATAAACAACACCTGCATATTTAATATGTAGCAGCAGGCTACATATTAAGTTTCAACACTGGCTCAAAAACCAGATTACAGCCCAACTACTAGGAAATATGCCCCACTAATCTCAACAGAATTCATGTACATGCAAGATGCCTACAAAAAGGCACTTTGAAATGCTGTTTTAGGACCATTATATTCTAGCCTCACAGTGTCCCCAGAAGGAATACTGGGAGCTGTAGTCTTCCAAGTGTAAGAAAGTTGCTGTAAGAAACTCTGGTCTCCTCCCCACAAAAATACAATCATCGGCCTGTACTTCTTACATTCATGGCCTTTTGACCTCACCATTTACAGTTTTTTCCCTCTAATCCAAGAAATATCTGCCAATCACAGATGACACTTCATGCATCTGAGAGAGTGGACTCTAGTTCACAAAAGCTGATACCAGAATACATCTATTAGCCTTTAAACTGCCACAAGACTCCTTTTGTTGTTGTTACAACAGACTAACAATGAGATTCCTCCACAATTTGTACAAATCCCCTAGAATTCTCTTAAACAGATTACTGCAAGATATGCCTTTAGCTTACACTATAAATTTCAAATGCGTGGGCATTTTTGCTAGTCTATAACAGGCGGTAGCCAAAATACCCACGCATTTGAAGCACGCAGCCCGATCCTACGCAAATTTAAACAAACCCCACAGAGTTCCACCCAAGTAGGCACAGAATTGCTATCTTAATTGATCGACAAACTATTCATCCCCAAAGCAAGCAAGACGAACAGGGGTATATTTTGAACCTTCTGTTACATTTTCCCTCGCCTCCAATCATAAGAGCGAGAGGGCGGACCTTTACAACACCCTGCTCCCCAATGGGAAGCAGAGAAAGAGGAGAGGGGCGGGACTTCGGGGACACCAATCCAGACCAGAATTGCCAGCCAATCAGCATCTACCTCAACACCCGCTCCCAAGGCACACAGCCAAGTATGAAGTCGTTGGGAAGCAGGAGAAACGAAGGAGGAGGGGAGAAGAAAACCGCGCCAGTAGGAAGTGATAGGGGAGGCAACCAATGACAGCTCAGCCGTGGAGCCAATTAGGAACGGAAGGAGGTGGGATACAACAAGCACCGAAGGGGTGGAGGGGAAACAAATAACCGTTGAGGGTGGGGGCTGCGCATGACTGATGGCTAAGGTGGCCATTGAAGTTGCGGCGGGAGGCAGCGGTAGCCAATCGAGCCGCGAGATGAAACAGGGGTTTGAAGGCCTACGTTTTTAACTGGTTTTCGAGCCTGACGGTCTAAGCGGGTAAAGGAGAAGAGAGGGGAAGGGGGTTGGCTCGGTCCGCGCGCTCTCACCTTTCTGCGTGACATCCTCGGTGGGGGCGGCGGCGGAGGCAGCGAGGGTGGCTGCGCCCCGGCCGCCACGTTGGTTCCGGCTGTATCCGTGGTGACTGGCGTGTCTCCGGTTCCCTAGCGCTAGGCCGCGCCGCTTTGTTTTCCCCTTTCTTCCAGCTGCGACCTTTCAGCCGACTCCCTTCACTCTTCCGCCGGGACACACGACGGGGATACACACACCCCTGTCCTGCCTGTCACGTGACGCACAGACCTCACCTCACGCCAACGGCACTCCGCCATCTTGGAGTCGGGACTGGCGCCTTCGAGAATCGGTCGCCCATGAAGTGCTGCGGCCATTTTGGCTGTGGGTAGCGTCTCCACGCTCAATAGCGGAGGCTGCCATTTTTGAATTGGGCACCGTGGTGATTTCCTACAGTAGTGGTAGAGCGACCATAACGGCAGTTTCCCTAGTGCTGGATCCACCATCTTTGGTTTGGGACCCAGCCTGCGTTCTTCATAATAGGAAAAGCCATCTTTGACTCTGGCGACAGAGGCGGTTTCCCCCGCTGCCGTCTGTAGTGAAAGGAAGCATGATTTATCCTTTTCAGTGGCACTTGGGCTACATTAAGGCTGCAGGTCCAATATCCATTTACCAATACCCATTGAACTCAATTGGGATTACTTCTGAGTAGACATGCATAGGATTGTGCTGTTAGTCGATTAACAGGATAAATTAATCGATAAAAGCTTGTTTTGTATATAAAAGGTGGCCTGAACTAATTTAGTAACTCCATATTTAAAAAGTTAATGCAAGTACTCAAAAAATTGCAGGTGGCGTTTGTTGTCTTAGAAAAAACATTGCCACTTTTAAGTGTGAAGGCCACTTATGATGGCTGCTGTGATGTATAATCTAAAGGCAAAGGAAGAATGCATTTGTTTTCAAAAGTTGTTTTATCCCTAAATGCAGCTTAATCAATTAACACCAGACCCTGTTGTTGTAGTTTAATATAATATAATGAATGTATATGTAAAGAATAGGTTTTACAGGTTCCTACCCCATGCATGTTTACTCGGAAATAAGTCCCACTACTTGGTGGTGCTTACTCCCTGGTAAGTGTGCATGGAGTTGAAGCATAAGATTTCTTTACTTAAGTGACATCCCTACTTTAAATACATGCTTTACTATAATGGTTTAACTAGGGAAATAAGCCTGACTGAATTTGGGATTTGCAGCCCATTCCTCTGCATGTTTAATTTCAAGGAGACCCATTGATTATAGTGGGGGTGTCTTTCCCACATAAGCATGTATAGAAAGACTGCCTTAATTCTGTGTAAATATGCTTTGGACCAGACTGCAACTATACTGTCTGTGTTATAATCTTTCTGTTCATTGTATTCACAATAATCCTGTGGTTGAAGCTTGTTCCAGGTTCTTTGCTGGCAGTTTAGTGTTTTATTCAGAGGTGCAGATTTCATCGAGAGTTGGAAGGGGCCTACAAGGCCATTGAGTCCAACCCTCTGCTCACTGCAGGAAACTAGAGGAGGGGTCTCCCATCCAAGTAATAACCAGGCCTGACCCTGCTTAGCTTTCCACACTCAGACAAGCTGAGCCAGTGTAAGCCACAGGATTTGGCTAGGATTTCTAGGATTTAGAAGACTAGGATTTGGATATGCAAATATGCTCTTGGGACCATCCCTATACGGCCTTTCCTTAAGAGATGGTGCCTTTATGAGAGTCTCTAGTAGCATGTCCATCCCACAGCTTTGTTTTGGCTCAAGTAGTGTGCCCTCAGAAATCCGATGTCATTTAGCTATGAAGAAGGAGCTGTGATTTGAACCCCTGTACTCATAAAATAAGCTTTGTGGCACTCCAGTTAGCACCACTCCTGGTACCCTGTGAGGTGCACTATCAGAACATCTGGCCTAAAATGTCAGAGAAGTGATCTAGGAGAAACCAAATTCAGTCTTATTTCAGTTTTAGATGTTACTGTTTTATTTATTTTTTTAAATCTTACCCCTCCTTTTGGAGAATCCCTAAATGCAGTTTTATCCAAAACGGACCCTAAGGCAGCTTCCAGATTAAAAACATAACCTTTCAATGAAAAAAAAAAGATTAAAACAAATGCAATGTGTTGGACTGGGACTCAGGAGAGCCGGGTTCTAGTCCCCGCTTGGCCATGAAACTCACTGGGTGACTTTGGGCCAGTCATTGACTCTCAGCCTAATCTACCTCACAGGGTTGTTGTGAGGATAAAATGGAGTGGAGGATGATGATTATGTAAGCCGCCTTGGGTTCCTTGCAGGAAAAAAGGTGGGGTATAAATATAATAAATTAATCAGCAGTTTAGATTGGCATAAAACTGGGTAAATATTAAAATATATTGCCATAGCAAGAGTCTCAAAAAGATTAAAAGCACAGAATTTTAAAAAAAATCTTTGCCACCTTCCTTCAAAATGTCACTCCCGCAAACAAAATAAAATGTTTTGAGATGCTTCAAAGGTCCCGTTTGCACACCCTATATTAAGCATATATTACTGAATATAAGCAGAAGTGCAATGGTGGCCATCTTGGCTGCAATCTGATTCAGCTGCCCATTAAAAAGCTCTTCCAGGAATTCAGAGGGTGAATGTAGGCAACCATTTGCCAAGTGGCAACTCACCACAGTGCATGTGACTACTTGGAAAGCTGCATTTCTGTATTCTCTCAAGTGGTGACAAGACTCTTACCACCCCTCTGTTCTCTAGATTTCAGATTGGGTGCAGAAATACGGTTAAATTCTTGGTACTTGGCAAGACAGTACAAATGATCGCCTTGCCAAATGGTTGCATGCATACTGTGGTAAGTTACCACTTATGAATTCATTAATTCACTTCCATCTCTGTCTTTGGTGTTGAAGGACGGGGTGTTCAGCAGCTGTTGGTTGGCCATGTGTTGGAGCACCCTCAGTAGCCTTGAATTTCTGGGAACTTGGTGCATGTATGCTAACCTCAAGAGACTTTGCTTGGTCAACCTTAAGAGATCATGATGGGATACCATGTGAGATTGCCATCTCTTGTGTTCAGATCACAGGCTCCTACACTGTTGGTGTTGTGATTTGGTGCCAAATAGGAACAGCAGATGAAAACAGCTGATATGAAAGGGGCACAGTGTTGCCTAGGAGTTTGCTAACAGTCCTGGGCATCTGGACTTTGCCAACCTTACAGTCCTTTTGGTCTGCCATTTCGGGGTGTAAGGTTAAGCATGGTGCCCTTCTGGCTGATTGGTGTCAAATGTATTAATTGGGGTACCTGACCTTTGAACAGGTATTGATATAGCATGGGTATCCATGTACAGCTTTCAAGGACATCCCCTTGGAATTGTGTCCAGAAAATGAGAGGAAGCCAAAATCTATTTGGTAGTATGCTGTTATATGGTCTCAGTAAACTACCCTAAGTTCTGCACCAGCATCTTCATCATTGGCACCCCAGAGTATATTACAGTCATTTAGCATTCCTCTTCATTTTAGTTTCATCTTGGTCACTCCCAAGATGTAAAACCTAATGTAGGAAGCATTTATGAGTAAGGGGTGTGTGGAGGGCTTAGGGCAGTATACTTTCCCAGCTTTTCAGGTCTGGGATCCACCTTTAATCTGGTTTTTCTCCTTCTTGGGCACATCTGCTCTACAGACATACTGGAATCCTGAGAACTGTAGTTGTAAGAGGGAGAACAACTAAAATTGAATTCTTTGCATCTGCACCACATTACAATTCCTAGGATCTTGGAGTGGAGGAAGTAATGATAATTCAAATTGTATAGAGCTAGTATACACACTTGTGTAGGAATATCCTCACTCTCGCCCCTTATCTTTCTCAATCCCCTCTTTCTACTTTTTTTTTATTATTAAAAGCAAATGTTGTGTGACCCAGCTTAGGTCTTTTTAAATGCCTACTACATTCAATGGAAATTACTCCCAGATAAAAACAGCAAAAAGTCATGAGGCGCCTTAAAGATGAACACATTTGTCTAATTGTTAAGGTGCCACAAAAGTCTTCGTTTTAGTCGCAACAGATTTGTCATGGCTACCCCTTCTTATTTTATTTGTTATAATTTTGTTTACTGCCTGCCATCAAATTGATCCTAGGATGGTTCACAATAAAACTATAAAAATACAACAATAATTATGTAAATAAAACACTAACTGTGCAGGCCTATGCATGTCTACTCAGAAGCAAGTCTGCTGAGTTCAATATGGCTTACTCTCAGGTAAGTGGGCATACTTACCTGGAAGTAGACATACTATAGGATTGTGCTGTGAAAACAAATAGCAGAGATTGGCACACCCAGATAAGTGTGGTTCGGAAGCCCAAAGCTTCAATTCTCAGCATGCTTGCTTGGAAATAAATTCCACTGAAACTGATGGATCTTATGCCCAAGTAAATATGATAGAGATTGAGGTCTTACAGACTTTCTGGCCCTTAGGAACAGTCTGTGAGTTGGTCTAAATCCAAAGCTGAACTGGGCTGTGAATCGCTTTGCAACATTTTCTTGTCTTAATGTCTGTCTCTTTACAAACTACTTGTGGTGAGATTGGGGGATCTGATGGGGAGCTCTGTCTTTGCTGTGTGAGGAAGTTGTCTCCTCTCCAGATAAGCTGGAGTTCAGCCAAAATAGGGCCTTCTACTACTACCCCCCACACACACACACCCCACCACCACATGCATACTTTTTATCTGCTCAAGGCTTCAAAGAGTCTGCTGTAACATCTGTAGGAGATATGCTTACCCCTGCAGACACGTCAGAGTGTAATAGGTGGACACATGACAGAAGCAAAAGAAGTAAGGGTTTTTACAGGCTGGCTGCTAACTCAGATTTTAGCACAACATAATAATCTTTGGTCCTTTCCTTTGTTTGGAGGTGTCATCAGAAAACCTTGCTTTGTTTGGGGGTTCTAAGTTATTTCCCCCATAACCCATTGGTTAACAAAGTGTAATAACATTTTGAATAAGAAATGGCAAAATGAAAGCAAAACGTTCAGAGAGAAGAGGTTGTGCCTCATTATGCTTGAGAATGCAGGGGAAATTCGAACTTCTAAGCAAAATGCAGAAAAGACTGGCCTCAACTTGGTATTTAATTGCTAAACTTCAGAAATGCAGAGCCTCTGTGCCTTAACTGTGCCCAGTCCAAGGTTCCATCTCATCTGAGATGGCTGCTATTGCACTCTTATACCTGTGCAAGCTAGTCACTATCCTATCTTCCAGCCCATCTATTTGCTATC
The DNA here is from genome assembly GCA_021292165.1 of Shinisaurus crocodilurus. Lineage (NCBI taxonomy): Eukaryota > Metazoa > Chordata > Lepidosauria > Squamata > Shinisauridae > Shinisaurus > Shinisaurus crocodilurus. Next base: position 202,487 of record JAHFWL010000058.1, read on the forward strand.
CTGTCTTTCACTTTATGTGCAATTCTTTTGCACTAATGTTGGACTAGTGTTCCACTTCCTGTCCCCTCTGTGCTTACCCAGCAAAGTGTGTGTGTTCCCCTGACCCGTGCCCAACGGTTCCTATGTCTTGGCCTAGAAAGAATTTGGAGACTGTCGGTGGGAAAAGGGTGTGTCGGGGGATGTCTTGTGGAGGGGTGGTGTGTTATCTGTCTGCCTCTTCTCTCCGTGTAGAATGTTTGTCTGTTTCTCTTGTGGGGCTGTGCAGTGCTATTAGCTCTTATGTTTTGAGTCACTACTCACGTTTTTGGAGCACAGCCTTCCACAAATGCAAGTTGAGATCCCAGTCCTGGCACTGGGGATAGAAAGCCAATGAACCTTACTAATTGTTCCCATGCTCCTCCCACACCATAAGTTCCTTTAACCCACTTGGGCATCATCAGAGGCCTTGAACTGATGTGCTGCCCCCTTCTAGTTACATGGCTTTGGCTGGGCTGCCTATGGCAACAATCCTTTGTACGCTTAACTTGAGAGGAATTCCTGTGGAATATAATTCTGAATAAAAATGCATAGGATCGATTGAGTTGCTTGTTCCTTGTACTGGTTTAGGACTTCTGGCTCCATCCTTCCACTAGTGCAAGGCCAACTGGTTGGCATCCTATCTATCTCTGCCATTCCTTGATATTAGGGGGCATTGAAGTCTCAGTTCCAGTTGTGTAAGGATGGGTTGTATTTATTCAGTAATGAGGAAAACTTACACATCTTCATTCCTCCACAAATTTCAGGGCTGAGACCAGCAACTGAAAACTGGTTCCAGCCTAGCATTAACTAGAGGCTAGCCATGGCCCATATCTATTTTCTCTCACACTGGACTGTTGCTAGTGGCAAAGCATCTAGGCAAGCACTCTGAACCCACTGACTGGCAGAGTAAGCAAGCAAGATAGACTGAAGTTTGTGTGTGTGCTGGCCTGTGGTTTGGACTGGATGACTTTCCTGCCTATCATTGCCCATGGAGGCAGAGTGGGGACATGGGATATTGTTGCATAGAGTCTGCCACCTAGGGCCTCATGAAAATCATTCTATCTCAAGAATAGGACTACCAAGCCCCTGTGAACGATAAAGAAAAAAACAACAGGTGCCCGGAAATGTGATGCTGATATCTAGGAAATTTTAACTATTTGTTTTTATTTATTTACAGCATTTTTACCCTACTCTTCAGCCAAACCAGATTCCCAGAGTGGCTTACAAAGATTAATATTAGACAGTCCCTGCCCTCCGCCTTACAATCTAATAGACATGACACAAAAGGGATTGGGAGGGAGGAGGAAGAAAGCAAAACTCAGGCACCAGTTCTTAGCTACAAGGTTCTTAAAGATGGGTGTTTTTTTGTTCTGTTTTTCTGGCAGGGAAGGGCAAAACAGCTCCCTGCAGCTTTTCCTTCTCTGGCCAATGTATGGCATCAAGCTGGTCTCCCCCTTACCGTGATGTGGTAGAGGCGTAGAGCACATTTTTGTATGCAAAACAGAGATCACAGGAAGCTAGCTACCTTATGCCAAGGGCCACTGGGAGGCTGCACCCCCTGCCTCCCAGGAGTAACATCACAGCAAGGGGGTGACCAACTTGGCCCCATACATCAGCCAAAGAAGGAACAGCTGCGGGGAGCTTGTTTTGCCTTCCCTGCCAGAAAAAAGAAAAGAAAAAAACCTGTAAGAACCTTGTAACTAAGAACTGGGGCCTGAGTTTTGCATTCTTCCTCTTCCCTCCCAATCCCTTTTCCTTTTGTGTCATGTCTTTTAGATTGTAAGCCTGAGGGCAGGGACTGTCTTATCATTAATCTTTGTAAGCCACTCTGGGAGCCTTTTCTGGCTGAAGAGTGGGGTATAAATGCAATAAATAAGTCAGGCCCATCTAGCTCAGGATTGTCTACAATGAGTGGCAGTGGTTCTCCAAGGTTTCAGATGGAACTTTGCCAGCCCTATCAAGAGATGCCAGGGATTGAACCTGGGATCTTCTGAGGTCCCACATTTAGTATCTGTCATCTCCAGCTAAAATATCTATGGTAACAAGAGTTGGGAAAGACTTCTGCCTGGAACCCTGGAAAGGTGCTGTTAGTTGGAACAGAATAGACAGTACTGGCCTATGTGGGTCTGAACTACTATAAGGCAACTTCATGTATAATAGATCATAACTTAGTTAACCCTGCCTATGAATACAGGCACATAACAAATTCTGTAAGTTAGGGTGGGCATCTTGTATACTAGAACATCTAGAGGGCCACAACTCCCCTCACCATGCTGGCTAGGGCTAATGGCACAAGTTGCCCACCCTTGCTGTAAGTTGAGCAACAAAAATACATAAATAAATTTCCATACCAATGCTAGTAAAGTCTGTTGGCTCCATGCTACAAGTTGGGAAGTTGTGGAGGAGAGAGTGGCTTATGACAGCCCTACAATGTAGTCCACTGTTAATATTGCAGGCCAGAGGTGGGACTTTGGCACTTGGATTTCCAGCCAAAAATCCTTGCACACAAAACACCCGCACACCCAGCTTGCAGCAAAGTCTGCCCTGTTTAATCCTGCCTATCTTCCACCACAAATTCAGTACTTCGTTGCACGCAGAAGCCCTGTGTTCCATTGACTTGCTTACAGCCGCGTTGTGGTGGTAAACGTTGCACAACTTTCTAAAAAAAAAAACATGAACCACACTTTTCACACAAGATAAAACCTGAGTCAGCAAGAGCACGAACGCCTGTCTTTACCATTACCCTTGGGGGATAAGGAGCGGGATGCTGCTGTCCAATCGCCGCTCTATTAAAATCTTGGGTTCCACCGTTGATTTTTAGAGGAAGCTCTCACCTCTGCCCTGGTGGGGGGGGGGGGATCAGAGGTGCCAAGCCAAAAACAAAACACCCCCTCAAAGTTAAGCAGCTTGTGCAAGTCTTACTACAAGCCTTGGGAATATCTGCGTAATGTGCTCTAAACCGCTTTAGGATATTTTCTTTTTAAATGGGAAGCGGTATATAAATATTTTAAAATAAATAAACCTGCGGAGGAGGTGAGTCTCGCTGCCAAAAAAACCCCCCAAGCCTTCCGATTGGCTCTTCCTCCCCGATCTGCAGATTGAGCGAACGAGCCGGTAGGGTTGGAGGTGAAGGAGCAGTACGCACTGTGGGCGGGCCCTTGCCTCAGCCCCGCCTCGCCGAACTTTGCTGCCCAATGGGCGGCGGCGGCTGGCTGGGGCCCCGCCCATCGCGCATTGAAATGCCACCCCGTGCGAGGGGCGTCCTGCGAGAGAGTCTCAGTCGTCACCAAGGGAGCGAGTCGTTTTAGCCGTGTGCCGAGCAACTCCTCGCCCGACGAGCGGGGCCAGGGGGGGAGGGACGGCTGGTCAGTCAGTCAGTTCACTTACTCGCTTGCTCGCTCGCTCACCGGGCTGATGGCAGCAGGGACTTCTTCCTGTTGCCGGGGCGGGCTGCAGCCGCTCAAGGCCACCGTCCCCTTCCAGCTGCAGCACCGGCGAAGCGGAGATGGGGGCCGGGCAGGTACGCGGGCTGGGAAAGGAAAGTGCAAGTAAGGATTGAGGAGCGGAGGTGGGGTAAGAATAGGTCGGAGTGTGAGGAAGTAGGTGACCGAGTGAGAGGCAGAAGGGTAGGTTTGAGGCCATAGTGTGCAAGTGTGTGTGTTTGTAAGTAAAAGTGCAACGAGCGGGAGGGGGTAAATATGGAAGCAGTGAGGAAGGGGGCCGAGCCGAGCGGCTGCGACAAGTTGAGGTATGGAGTGACGGAGAAGAACGAGGGGTGGTGATATCTGACGATGGGTTTTGTGTGCTGTTAATATGGACTGTTGGGGGGGGGGGGGAAGTAACGGGGCCTATAGTGGAGAAAGGGTACGAGGGCAGGTGATGATGGTGAAAGGGATGCAGCTGAAGGAGGGAGGGAGCTCAGCCCTCTGTCAGGTTATGAACAGTGAGACGTATCCCCCCCGCCCCCGGTGATGCCAAATTATTCAGGATGGTGGAGTCCAGGCAAACTGCAGAAAGTGCCACAAGCACCTCTCCCTCTTGGGTGAACCAGCAGCAGGCAGGCAGGCAAATGGGATTCTACATCAAGTAACAGTAAAGTCATGTCTAGTGGGACTCCACGCACACATGCACGCACCAAAAATAAATAAATAAATTCTGGCCACATAATTTGCTGATTCTTCTGATTTGGCTGTATTCACACATGAAAGGGATCTTGGGGCTGTCTTGGAAAGCTTGCAGAAAATGCTGGTTCAGCATATATCTCAAGGAGCGCCTCCAGCAGCATCAGGCAGGCCACTCAACAAGGTCTGCCACGGACGGCCTTCTCCTTATCCCATCAGCCAGAGCAGCCAGGCTGGTGGGGACTAGGAAGAGGGCCTTCTCTGTGGCGGCCCCCACATTATGGAACTCCCTCCCTAGTGACCTTCGCCATGCCCCCTCCGTGATGAGCTTCCGCCATGCATTAAAAACATGGCTGTTCAGGCGGGAATATGGGGTGGGTTAGGTTTTTAATGAGAATTTTTTATATTGTTTTAATTATTATGTTTTATTGTATTTTAATTGTACATCGCCCAGGGTGGCCGGGTGACCGGCCAGATGGGCGATTGATAAATATGATAATAATAAATAAATAAATAAATAAATGGCTGTGGGAAGATATAAAGTGACCCAATATTGGGCATTAAAGGGGCTGCAAGTACTGTTAATACTATTAAATAAATGTATGTTGTGGCCATAGTTTAGAATACATCCAGAGAGCAGTCTGTGGTCTCCTTTTGATACAGCTGGGGGGGGGGGGAGTACAGAAAAGAGCAGCTAAAAGGAGGTGGGGGGAGGAAAGGGGCACAGCGTCTTGGGTTGGGGAGGGGGTGTTCTGTGGAGTTGGTTGCACTGCTGGCTGGGGTTAACATTCTGGCAGGGGAGGCGGGGAAGGTCATGGATGGCTGTGGAACAAGGTCTTAAAATGCACATATGGGGAAGAAAGCGAGTGGGACCAGCACAGGTTGTGTTGAATCCAATAAGAATAATGGATCAAAGTGGGCCTTGTAGCTGATGGAGGTGCCACAGGTGAGTAGGGCAAATAAGGTGGCAGTCGTTCCAAGTCTAGAAGGGAACATTGGATGACTTTTCTGGGCTGTGGAAATGGGGGGGGGGGGCTGGCTGACCAGGTGGGGATTTAGAACCGTGGGTTGGGAGGGAACTATATGGGAAGTCCAAAAAATGGGCATGGAAAAACCAGACTGAGATTAGGGAAAGGGACTCTGGGAAAGGGGAGCAGTGACAGCTGATGACTGCTGTGTTATGAAATCATCTGAGGAGGACATGGAAGTAATGGGGGGGGGGGAAGCAAGGTATTCTTGCAAAGCGAAAAGAGCAGTGTGTGTCGCAGAATATTTGGCATACTTGGCGATGATACATGGTGAAGCAAGATTTCATAGATCATAGAGTTGGAAGGAGCCTACAAGGCCATCGAGTCCAACCCCCTGCTCAATGCAGGAAACTAGAGGAGGGGTCTCCCATCCAAGTAATAACCAGGCTTGACCCTGCTTAGCTTTCCACGCTCAGACAAGCTGAGCCAGCGTAAGCCACAGGCTGGGGAGAGCTTAATGTAGATGGGGGCAGCATAACGGTTTAGTGACATATCTGGGGTAAAGCCAGGAGGCTCAGGACAGAAATTTGGCTGGGGTGGGAAGTAGATATGTCCATGGTGCCACCCTCTTCCCCTCCTGTTGCGCTTTTGACTCATGTCATTGCTATGACATGCTATGGTGTTCACTGTGGGGTTTTCTTCTGGGGGCCAACCTTATCTGGGTCATGTTGATTTAGTGCTAGCTATTCCATTGCCAGTGTTCCCTTGCAGACAAAATCGTTGGCCTGTTCAGGTGATTCCATATAACACAACAACAAAAAGAGCTAAAGCTGTCTGCACAACTGCATGATTGATTGGCCAGCAGAGGTTAGAAACTAAGTGAAGGATTTGTTGTGGCTGTGGCAACCTCGCATGCAGTTCCCCTCTAAATTCTTTTTCAGGGCGTATAAGCGCTGCTTGTTGTGGCTGGGGAACTCCACTTATTCTCTGGTGAGCTGAGCTCAGTTTAGTAGTCTTTGCATGACCAGTCTGTTTTAAAGGAGAGCGAGAAAGAAGCATGTCTGTTAAATCATAATGAGGACTTGGTGCAGGGACACACAGAGCCTCCTTGGGTCCCTCCAGGGGGTGGGGCTCCCTGGAGGCATTGCCCCTGGAGGAATCCTGCTGTCATCTCTCACCTGGATCAGAAATAGTGAAGCAGTGGGGAAGCTGGTGGTGATTGGCTTTCCCAGCACCAGCCAAGTCCTTTGGAGGCCGGATGGGTGGCAGTTCGATTCCACCTCAACTTGGTTTGGCACCCCTGACTTAGTACCTCATATGTACCTATCACCTTGTGCAAGCTCCTGGAGGAGAGAGTTTAGATTCCTTAACGATAAAAAAAAATAAAGCTAAGAGAGCAGGCCACTCAGTTTGTAACATGCCACCCCGTGTGAGGGGCGTCCTGCGAGAGAGTCAGTCGTCACCAAGGGAGCGAGTTGTTCTAGCCGTGCGCCGAGCAACTCCTTGCCTGAGATGTATATTTAGCCATTCAGGCATATCCCAACAAGTTTGGTTATGATACTTTCTGTTGCTGCATTTTTAAGCTGGCTGGATAGTACCTTCAAGTACATATTTTTTTTTAAATTCATCTCTGTACATTGGTCTTGGCATTTCCTGCTTAGTGTGCTGGCAAAGGGGTGAAGTTCTTGCAAAGAGCTCTTAATTTTGATCTAGCAGCTGAGTCTCTGCAAAGTTGACAAGTCAAAACCTTTGATCCATCATTTGCATTTTTTCGAAAAATGTACTGTGTAACTATATGTAACATCATGAAACCTCAATGAAGATGGATCTAATCACAACAAAGGCAGGGTTGACTTTAGAAAACAATATCTTCAGACGAATCTGTGATGGTTGGTAGATATATACCTTTTATTGGGAGCCATGTTAACTTTATTTACCACTTAGATTATATTGGCTGGATTTCCTCACTTTATGACTTTGGGAGAATTAATAAAACTGGATTGCTGGCTGTCAGAAAGCTGTTCATTGTTTTTTGATCCACATGCATTTTACAATAACTGACCAAACTCCAGAGAGCACAGCAGTCGGATGCTCTGAGATTAGTGACTGCCCTATCACTATTTGACAAATGCAACATTTTCAGCTGCCAAAGACAGAACCATAATGAAATCAGAGTGCAATGTTGTGGCCAGACTTCAAAGACATTACGCAAATGTCTGGCTCGAAGGCCTAGCTGCTCTCCATAGAATTCCTTTATTACCTGCCTCATAGAATAGTAGAGTTAAAAGGGGCCTATGAGGCCATCGAGTCCAACCCCCTGCTCAGTGCAGGAGAACAGATGTGGGCAACCTATGCTTAGCACACAGTCCTATAGGTTGCGCCCTCGATGATCGTAAGCCACCGAACTCGAAGGCCTAGGGTCATCCTGTGCACAGCGGGAGGAGCAGTGGAGGTGATCTTCACTTCCCCGTTCTCCTGCCCTGCATTTTTGCTAGACAGGCTTTTCTGCCTTCGGAGTGGGAGGGAAGGAGGCTGGAGAGGCGTCAGGATAGCTCGTATCCCTTCCTCTCCAGTCTCCTCCCAGCCAGTGCGGTTCTTTCCTTACTGGCGGCGAGGGGACAGTTCTCTGATTCCCCGTGCTGAGGTTGGAGCGCTGTCTCCAGCCTCGGATTGGGGAATCCAAACTATCCTATGGCCCCTCAGATGCTGTCTAGGAGCCATAGGATTGCTCCCTGCATATACCCTTGCTAAAGTTTACCTTTAAATATACTGGAATGCAGCCCAAGTCTAATACAATCTTTTTAAATAATAATAATAATAATAATTGCATATTAACATCTTACCTTTGAACTGTGTATAATTTTTTGTCACATGAATCTTACAGTGGAGTTAATGGTGAGTTCAAAGGATTATTTCCTAGCATAAGAGAATGAGGCTGCATATGCTGCAGCTTATCACGGCCATAGGACCATAGAGTGACTGCATCCTCCTCGCTGTTCCAGCCAGGAGATCTTCCATAAAGTCATGTTGGGGTGGGCAGTTCTAAAATTCTCCTCTGCTTTCCGGTAATTCCTTGCAGACCTTCATTGGCCACACACACACACACACACACTCGTACTCTCTTCCCAGAGAAGCCGTGTGTCTTCCCCTCTCTGGTGGACAAGCATCCTGGGGAAGATAGAAGGGGACCCTTATATAGTAATGTTCCTAGGAGCAAATGGCTGGAGTTAAGGGCATATGCTTGTCTGCTTAAAAGGTAATATGTATATGTAAAGGTTCCTTGTGTTCCGTGAAAGTTGATGATGTTAAATGCTTAAGTGTTAAAATTATGTCGCTGAGAATTCTTGGGGAGAATGCCTAGATTCGATGCCTGCAGATCTGTGTGTTTGAACCCAGAAATATGGGAAGCCACCAAATAAAGCATGGGGTGGGGTTTCTACTCGAGGAACTAGAAGGATATGCGGTGGAGGTTTTGCACTCATCTGTTGGCCTGCCTTACTCCCTTATATTCCTCCCCTCCAGCTTATGTATACTTCTTGCATGATTGTGGCAGATCAGGTTTAAACACATCTGCTGCCATGTTTTATTCTCACTTCTGCCTATGGAAATGGGGGTGGTAGGAGGGTATTGATTCCGAGGACCATATAGGTCTAACAAGCATAATAAGATTTAGACCTCCCTCAAGGCCGCCTATCAAAGTTAAGAGGTTGGTAAGAGCCATCTGTTTTCAATGAGATTGGATCCCTTCCATTCCGAGTCTTGTGTGCTCATTTTCCCTTTCATTATCCAATTCTAACTCAATGCTTATGTGAATGCTGTACCGGTGAGGACTGAGGGTTGTTGTTTTTTTTTATTAAAAAACAACAACAACCTAAAATCAAACAAACCCCACATTACTACCCTCGGTTAGCAGAGGTCCTTGACAAATGACTCCATTTGCAGCAAGTAGTTATTGCCTTGCCAGGGAAAGTACACGAAGTGCCCTAGAAGCATCGGAATTTATTTACATTTCAGGCTGAGTGGGTAGAAACGAGAGAATAAGAAGAGATGGGGTGGCAAGGTAATGATGGCAGAGCAGGTACTAGAATCATATGTGGAGGTGGTTTATAGCTTCCTTTCTCGGAGTGAGTCATATGGTGAGAGGGATTCTTTTCTTCAAAGGGGCTCGGGTGTGTAGGATTACCAGTGCCTGATTCCCAACATTCTGGTACTTGGGCCAGGGATGGGGGTAGAGGCTCACAGGCACTAGCTGGAGTGAAAAGTGGAAGCTTTCTGTGAGTATCTGCGGCTGGTGCTCACAGATAAAATCGCCTAGGCCCAGCTTTTGTTCTAACGCTGGGTGAAGGAGCTGGGCAGGAACTGGGAGGGAAGTGGGTGTGTGAGCAATCCCCCACAACTTCCGCCGTCAAGCTGCTGTTCTGCCACCCTGCCTATGCTTGGCTTGAGCGAGCCTGTGACAGATGGGAGCAGGCCTTATCTCTGCGTTCTGCTGTCTCTCGTGCAGAGTGTGAAATAATGAGTTAGGAGGACTGAACTCAACAATTGGCCTCCTTAATGCATATGGATTTATTACGGCAGTAGGCAAGCTGGTGGATCCGTCAGAAGGGTTGAACTACAACTCCCATAAACTCTAGCCAGCATGGCCAGTGGTTGGAGATTATGGGGATTGTAGTACACGACATCTAGCAGGCACCAGGGAGCTTACCCCCTGGATCACACATTCCAACATGCAGTAAAAATTATGCTTCTAACTTCTTTTTGAGTTCTGGTAACTCGCCTTCCAGATTCTGGCCCTGGCAATGGCAACTGGCCTAGAGGCCAAAAAACCAACCAGGTCAGGGCGGTGTGTTTCTTTCTTTCTCTTCTCCCACCTTCCCCAGGCCTGGTGGTTATTAACCATAAGGATGTGGAGAGAAAAAAGAATGGAAATGAAGAAGAGGAAGGTTCGATTGCTGTTTTCAGAAGTGCTGGAGGTGGTTGGCAGTCAGTCCTCACCAGGGCAGGAGAGATGGAGCGTTATTGCCAATGATAAATTCTACCTAGGCATCGGAGCAGAAAAGGGGCTGCCAAGTTGGCCCCAAAGATCTGTAATAGTTTGATAACTGTTCTTGCCACAGAACATCTCTCCAGACTTGGTTTCCTATTGCATGTCTTACAAACATGGCTATGTATGGGGGGGGGGGGGGGGGAGTGAAGTAGGGAATGACACGATCCATGTATGCTTACACGCCTTACTTGTTGGTAATTTGTATCACATCCTGTACAGGGGGCTCAGGGCAAACAACTGAAAATACTTCAGAATGATTGTCTAAATCAGAGCTCTCCAACCTTGGGTCCCCAGATGTTGCTGGCCTACAGCTCCCAGCATACCCAGCCAGCATGGCTAATGGCAATGGATTCTGGGAGCTGTAGTCCAGCAACATCTGGGGACCCCAGGTTGGAGAGCCCTGGTCTAAATTATGTAAATCCTGTTGCCCCATTTTTTTTGTTTGTTCTCTTTTATTAAAACAGTCTCAGTTCATTCCAAGTCCAAGATTGTGTCCTCCTCTTCCTCTTCCTCCTCCTCCTCCAACTCCTTCATGGTAGTCGCCATCTGCTGACCCATCCAGATCCTTCCTTCACCCAACTAGAACATACTGGAGAAAAAGTGGAAACAAGTCACTTTATCTTTTCTTTTTAATTAAGTTGATTTTAATCCTGTTTCGTTTGTTTCTCGAAACCTGCAGCCAAATATTTCCTGGTGCTTTTTTTTTAAATCATGTGGGAAATTCAGCTTTTCACACCTCTCTCCAACAACGGCAAATACCATCTCTCTCTCTACCCCTCTTTCTTTTTTTTAAAAGACATATGCACTACTTTCTGCTATAAATAGTACAAAAGGCTGACTTACAAATACCAAAGATAAAAATGGTTTCAATGCCTATGTGAGAGGTTTTCCTACTCTTGGTGCTCAAGTCTTCGGTCTCTTTGTAGCAAGAAGCTCTCCCGTCCCTGTGGTCTCCAGACACTTTGAAAACAGAATGCTCGGCAGTCACCAGCTGCCTATTGCCAGATGATAAATGCATATTTTCAGCGGCCTAAAACCCCAAGCTATCATAACATTAGTGGATTATGGCCAGATTATAAAGGAACTGCTCTGGTGTTTCACGAGTTATGGCCTAGCAACCGTTCATAGAATTGCTAATCTGCCCACCTACCCAAGATTGTGCAGAGTCCCCCTTCAGTTGAACCTCCCATTTAACTTGCAGCGGTAGTGTTGATTTCAGTATTGCATGACTGGCCCAGGCTCTCTCTCCACAATTAGAATGTGTATGAATATTCTTAAACCTTGCAGTAGTTCAGTCAGTGGCTGTGTGTTGAGCAAAGAGTTCTAGACTATATTTATTTATTATATTTATACCCCGCCTTTTTTCCTGCAAGGAACCCGATACAGTACGGTACAACTCCCATCAGCCACAGCAAGCATAGCCAGTGGTGAGGGAGGATGGGAGTTGTAAGCCAGAGCATCTGTAGGGCCACAAGCTGCCCACCCCTGCAGCACAGATACTTGAGCAAACCTACATGTTGCATGCCAAGGTTTCTGACAAAAATTCAATGGTGTGTGTGTGTGTTGGGGGGGGGTGTTCCTCCTGAGCAAAGGATCTTTAGCAAGGGCATTTGAAGTGTTGGGGAGGGGCTGGTGTGCTTAACCCTTCACTCTACACACCACGTCTTTGCTACAAATTGGACGTGTCTCCCTCCCAGCTGCTTCTGAATGTTCACTTATTTTATTTTTATTTATTTCATTTATATCCTGCCTTTTTTCCTCTTGCAAGGAACCCAAGGCAGCTTACATAATCCTCCTCCTCCTCCTCCCTTATCTTATCCTCACAACAACCCTGGGAGGTAGGTTAGGCTGAGAGTCAGTGACTGGCCCAAAGTCACCCAATGAGCTTCATGGTCCAGCGGGGACTAGGACCCAGATCTCCCGAGTCGCAGTCCAACACTCTCACCACTACGCCACACTTGCCTCTCCCACTCACAAAACAAATGTGGAACCTCATGGAAGGAAAACCAGCTTGGAGGGGCTACTTGAAGTGGGGAAGCAGTGACTAGGGAAAGGGCTGAGCTGCTCCATCCACTGGCCCTTCTTCACTCCTCCCCTCCCTCAGTTCCCCCCCAAAGCCGATTCTCCCCCCACCTCCTGAGGAAACTCGGCCATCAGACTTTTATAATATGCACATGTGTGTAACCTAGTCCTCTTCTGCGTGGAGAGTGAAAGTTACCTTTATTTCTAACCTTTCGATATTAAAATAGGAGCCAAGGTGGGTCGGGGGGCAGTGCCGACTGCTGCTTGGGGCCGGTGCGTTTGATTCTGAGAAGGCAAATGAAGCACACAGTGGTGCTTAAAAGATCCTATTAAAGATGCATGCCTGACGTTCAGTGCCCGATTGTGGGATATAGCTGTTCATGAAGGCTATAATTTCAATCCTGATCTTGTTCTCTCAGCAAGCTGGGAAGCATGGACTTTTTTTGGGGGGGGGGGGTCTAAATTGAGTAAACCTGGCCTGCGTGCGCCACTAGTTAATTCCCTTCCGTTCTGTAAACTGGAAAAAATCTCCTCAACCTTTCCTGTGTTTAAGATCCAAGCCACTCATTTCTATGCTTTGAGTACCCTCCAGTGTACCAGGGTGAAAACCAAGCTGGCTTAACTGGCACAAGCCCTTCACAGATGGCTTAAATCTGGCCTCCTGACAGTTCTCGAAAGCCGAGCCGAGATCCTGGAGGGGCATTTGTGCCAGAACAGCGGAGAGGTTAGTCGCTGCTTATTAATCCGTGGGCCTGTGAAATCTGGCATATGAACCATTGCCAATGTGTGTTGTGCTTCTAAGCAGGCTGGTTCTAGCTGCAACTCCCATGGCTTCCATGGAGGAGGATGCAGCCTACAGGAAGTTTGTGTAGGGCTTTGTGCCTTCCTCCAGGAACCTTGTCATTCTAGGGGGAAACTGCTGGCACGCCTGAGTTCTTTGAAAACAAAGGTGCCTGGGCACAAGCTTTCCTATCCAGTTGTATCTCTTCTTCCAAAATCTAGGATGTTGTGCGGGTGGCTGAGCTTCCTCCAGAAGGCGCTCTGCCCATGCACAGAGTGCACTTCTCGTGTCACTCAAAATGGGTTACTGGACTTAGCCCTGTCGATCTCTATTCTTAAACTTTTTAAAGTCCTAGCTTATGGACTCTTACTATCTAGCTTCCTAAGCACTCTAGACTGTTCACAATTTAAATCCGCCTCAACCAATCTGGCACTGTCCAGACGCGTTGGACTGCAACTCCCATAATTCCCACTCAGCCCTTGGCCATGCTGGCTAGGAATTATGGGAGTTGCAGTACCAACACGTCTGGACAGCACCAGATTGGTCAAGGCTGATTTAAAACCATGGTTCATGATCCCAGAAGCATGAAACAAGAGCGAAATTCGGGTACCAGCTCTTCCATGATGTTGCCTAGTAAAGTTTCTTAATGGACGTGCGGAAGACTGGGTTCTCCTCCCCTCCTTGGACAAACTGCAGTTGGTCCTGGTAGAGCTGACAATGTGGGCCTCACTGCCTCGCTTCTCCTGCCGACGTTTCCAGGTGGAATGGCTGTTTGGTGGAGACTGTCCTTGGAGGGGAGAAGCCGAACGACAGTTCATCCCAGCCAAGCTGACAGAAGGACCTTAATTGTCTCCTTGTTCCCTCTGATGCAGTCATATGTGGTGGTTGTATTTTTGCTCCATGACCGCTCCTGCTGAGGAAAAGGACAGCATTGGAGGGCTACCTCTCTTGTATCCAGTGATCATCCTTGCTTTGCTTGTTGCCTCGGTTGAACCACTCAGTTCCACGGTCTGGAGATGAAGGTCGCTTCTATTTTATTTAATTTATTTTTTCCCATCCCACAACTGCAATTTTGCATTCCTGGGAGTGGAAAATGGAATCTCTGGGAGCCAACATTTGCCAGCACGGTTCTCTTCAAGATGTCAGGTTCCTTCCCCAAAGCCAGCTGTACAGTTAGAGCAGCAGTATCTACTGGTCCCTGCCCACTAATAAGCTGATAGAAAGTAGGTTATGGAAACGAGTAAAGTATAGAACGAACATGAACAGTAACTGGAAGCCTTTCCCTTCCCACCAGGGTAAAGGAGAATTTCTTCCACTCCCTGGTTTACTGCATATTGAGAGGATATTTCACTTTTCAGGAACTCACTGTTACAAACCGATGTGACTCATCCATCCATAGCTGGGGCTTTTCATTGGAGCCTCACTGCCAAATAGTTTCCTTGCTGCCTAGGTGCTGCACACCCGTCCAAGAGCTGAGCAAGTCGAATCCTTTGCTTTGTTTTCAGAAGTATCAGGCAGATAGGCTAGTTTGGAGGTGTGTGTGGGGGGGGAGAGGGTTTGTTGGTTGGGATGCTGTTCGATAAATGGAGTGAGCTGGGCGTATTCTTGGCAGGAGGAAAATGTTTGGATGCTGAAGGACAAAATTCCACTCTGCATCAGTGTGGGTGGATGGAGCTGCTTGGAGCGGATGGAATAGAGCCTTATATTGTGAACAAATGTTGGCTCTTCTCCTGCCACTAGCAAAGAGGCTCTTGGAAAAATCAAAATACAGGTTCTCTGCTATAAGCGGGATGTTCTGGCTATTGGATGTAGTAGAATTGTTGGGTACATGCTTCGGTGAAGTGGGCAGCCCAGAGCCAGGGGTCGGCAGCAGTGCTGGGGTTCACAGTATCCTGGATCTGAGCCCACAGCTACCTCTCCCTTTCAGTAGCCAACCTCCTCACTGTAAACATCATGCTGCATTTCCTTTGCTGAGGGCATTGAAGATCCAGGACTTTTTATTTCGTGTTAGTTCGGGAGTAACCTCAACCAATATGGGTAAGAGTTTGCAATGTGTCCCCCCCACCCCTTGCCATCTTTGGCTGCTGCCAGGTTGCAGTGTTCCCTTACACAACTGTGCACTTTGCTTGGTGGCTAGTCAGAAGATTTGCCCTGTCTTGGGATTAGTGGTCTTTGTTTGGCTGCAGACTTGTGCCCCTTGACATGCTTCAGGCCCAAGAGAAGCCCGTCAAGTGGCTGTCCATGGAGCCTTCGAGAGATGTTAGATCCAAGAACGCAGTGCAAAAAAACCAAATGTTCTTGAGTACTCTTAAGTGTGAGTCACCTAGTTCTCGATTTAACATTTTTCAGCCCTGCCTTATTGCTCAAACGTGGGCTCTCAAGGTGGCTTGAAAGTTATGCAATATGAAACTACTCTAGAAGAACCACCTGGCTCCTTATAGACCCTGCTTGGCAGCGGCTTCCCTTGGGTTATTAATAATTGTGGTTGGCTTTGTATTAGCACTCTTCTGATCTTCTTAATATAGTTGTACTGAAACCAGTTGTACTCATGACCCATTTTATGACTAGTGGTTGCTGTAATATTTCCACCTTTATTTTGTGATGATCGTGCTTTTGGTAAAACCTTGACACTTTAAAAGTGTAAACCACAGTTGCATAAAACAGTAATTTAAAAAGAAAACAAACAAAAAACCTCACGGCAACAGCAGTGACAGGTCATCCAAAGGCTGTAAAGATCTGCCTAGATGGAGAAGTTTTCAGCAGCTTCTTCACCACCACAAGTGGCTGAGTCTGACAGTCCTTGCAAGAAGAGATGTTTCCAAGATGTAGGTTTGCTTTTCTTTGAATTTTATTTTTTGTTATGCGGTGTGCATAATAGGTATACAGTCATGCCTTGGATTGAGAGCGTAATTCGTTGCGGAAACGTGCTTGTAATCCAAAACACTCTTATATCAAAACGAAATCCCCCCAAAAAAATTTGTACAGAGATTTTTAATTTAAGCCGTACTACAGTACTTGTATTGCAAGACGTTGCTTGTATATCAAGCAAAAAATAAATACATAAATATTTAAAAATTTGCTTGTCTTGCAAAACGCTCTCAAACCAAGTTACTTGCAATCCAAGGTGACTGTACATTACTGTACATTACATATGATTCAAGACTGTGCCTGAGCACATGTGTAGCACAACTGCAGATGCCTTCCTGGTGTCAACTTTATTGTTGAGCCTGACTACTCATGAGTGGTGGTCAGCTTGTACAGCATAATACTCTTCCAGACCCCCAGACCACTGTCTGGAGAAGAATGCCTCCCACCCCACCCCTTGCAGAATAGAGAAATTGGTCATCAGTGCATTAATGCAAAGAGAATATGGAGAGACAATTTATTCTCAGCATGGGGGCAAAGTTGAGAGAAGCAGCAGTTACTTAAACCAAGGGTGGGCAGAAAGTAGATCTCCAGTGTTTTGGACTTCAACTCCCAGCATTCCTGACCATTGGCCGTACTGACAGGGGCTTCTGGGAGTTGAAGTCCCAAACATCTGGAGATCTGCCTTCTGCTCACTCCTGATTTTCGTGTAAAAGTGAAGCAGAGAAATAAATGTGGAGATCCCTGAGCCTTCTGTCGTCTTTGGTTATCTCTGTGTGTCTCCCTTTAACTTTCTGAACTCCAGCTAGATGCTGCCTCCTCTATATCTTGAAGTTGTCTAAGATAGGAAGGAATTGCTGCATGTGTTGCAGAGACACAGTGGAGTATTTGAGGGAGAGGGGGATGTGTGAGACACAATTTCCCTTCCCCCCCCATTTAAAATGCTGATAGTTCCACCTTCCTTCTGCATGTAAAATAAATGAAGGGAATTAAAAAGTGTCAGCTCCAGCTGGAGGAGTAGAAGATGTGAGCTGAGGGAGCTGGTGGGCCGAGATAGGGACAGTTCTATTATCTTGGAGCTGTCCTGTCTTGCCTTCCTGCATACCCCAGATCGAAGATGCTTAGCCCATGAACAGAGCTGGGGCTAATCCCCAGAATACACAGCCAGGTGGGGCTGGGTTGGTCCCACCCTAATGGCCTAAGCTGATAAATCGGGCTGCACTGTAAACAGGACGCTCCACCCTGCCTCTGCTTTCTCCCACATGCCATCGTTGTCTTGCAGCAAGCATTGTTTTGCTGGCTGTGGTGTATTTTTAGGCTGCTTTGCTTTGACGGGGGCAGAGACTGCGCTTCTTTGGTCCAGGTGCGGGGCTGCAATCTCTTTCAGCTCTCCTTAACGCTGTGCAGTCGCTGATGTCCAGATGTCATCCGTGCACGCCTGGCAGTTGTGAGTTACATGGGCCAGGGTTGACTTGCCGGCCCCGGGGTCATGGGAGGGACCATGAGATTGTGCCAGGCTGGCAGGCCGCCTTCGCCACTGAGTAGCCAGCCACGCCTCTGGGGTTAAAGGGCAAGAGTTTTTGGGCTGGAGAATGAACCTTCCAAGCAGGCTTAAAGCCCCGTGGACTTCTTCTGAAATTCAGTGTAAGCTATCTGCGTCTCAAATAGACCCTGTTGCGCCGTCAACAACCAGTCGAGGGAGGCCGTAAATAGCCGCTGAAGTGCAGTGAGTCAGGAGCTCTAAATCAGAGCTGCCAGCGATCTCCTTGGCAGCATACCAGGAGGTTCCTGCTTTTAGTTATAAGCACATATTAATTTACGTGTAAATGAAAAGCAAACAATCCCCAGCCTTGGGCTTGGGTTGGCATTTTTCTCTACTTTAAACGCAGTGGCTGGGAGCGTCATAGTTGAGGTGGAGCCGTGAGCCAGGAAATCCTCGCTTTGGAGCGCTCTCCTGCCTCGGCCCACAGACTTGCTGGTGGTGGCTTTGCGCCTGCCACTTCTGTCAGCCTCGGCAACTGGTGAGAGTGTTGGACTGGGACTCAGATCCGGGTTCAAGTCCCCACTCAGCCATGAAACTCAGTGGGTGACTTTGGGCCAGTCACTGACTCTCAGCCTAACCTGCCTCACAGGGTTGTTGTGAGGATAAAAAGGAGAAGAGGATTATGTAAGCCGCCTTGGGTTCCTTGCAGGAAAAAAAGGCGGGACATAAATATAATAAATAGATAAATAAATAGTGTGTGGATAATACCATCCCACGTTGCCGGGGGGGGCGGCGGGCGGGGGGGTGTTGTAAAGTTGACTGAGGAAATGAGGATGAGAAGTGCTAAGATACTACCTATTGCAGTTGACCCACTAGGCCTTTCTGAACGATAAAGAATGTTTTTGTTTTCCTTATTTGAAGCACTGCCCGCTCCTTGCCGACAGCACGATATCCTGTTCCCACATGAGATGGGAGGTTAAAACGGGGTAGCTGTACTTCTGGTCTGCCATTGTTGTTGTTGTTGCTGTTAAAAAAAAAAAAGGGAAGGATTTGTGTTGTTGGAGTTCATAGCTTTCAGAGGGACTGGAAACAAGGCCCTATGAGGAGAGACTGAAAGAACTGGGCATGTTTAGCCTTCAGAAGAGGAGACTGAGGGGAGATATGATAGCACTCTTCCAGTACTTAAAAGGTTGTCACACAGAGGAGGGCCAGGATCTCTTCTCGATCATCCCAGTTTGCAGGACACGGAATAATGGGCTCAAGTGACAGGAACCCAGATTCCACCTAAACATCAGGAAAAATTTCCTGACTGTCAGAGCAATAAGACAATGGAACCAACTACCTAGGAAGGTGGTGGGAATGGGATCTCCCCAGGGCTTTTTTTCTGGTGGAACTCACCGGAACTGAGTTCCAGCACCTTTTCTTCTATTAATTGCATTACAATTTAATCGCCATCTACTCCCGAGGAAATGTAATCCAAGAGTTCCGGTACCCTTTTCTCCAGAAAAAAAGCACTGGATCTCCCACTCTGGAAGCATTCAAGGTGCAGCTGGACAGCCATCTGTCAGGGATGCTTTGACCTGGATTCCTGCATTGAGCAGGGGGTTGGACTCGATGGCCTTGGAGGCCCCTTCCAACTCTACTTTTCTATGATTCTAAGATTCAAGAGCGGGCAAGGAGATTGATCAGGGGTGGGCAACCTCCAGATGTTTTGGCCTACAATTCTCATCATCCCTCACGATTGGCTATGCTGGCTAGGATGGATGGCGGCTGTAGGCCAAAACATCAAGTTGCTCACCAGCACTGCGTTGTCCTCCCATGCTGGAATGGGTCGGGAGGGGTGCTGGGGTGCTTGGCCACGGGCCGGGGTGCTCAGCCTCAGGTTAATATGTTGCTTGATCAAATTGTGTGGGAAAAGTTGTGCTCGCCGCCAGTGATGTCATAAGCCTTTACCAGCCACATTCCACACCACACTTGGCTGCAAAGGACTTGGAGTGCGGGGGCATTTTTCTCATTAATCCTTGCCACACCCTGCTTCCAAGGCTGGGGGAAATGAGTCCTGCCACCGAAATGCTACCGATATCTGCCTTTCTTTACAGAAAATGATTGGAAGTTGCACATTCACTGCCCCTTAGATCAGCCTTCCTCAACCCAGTGTCCTCCGGATGTGTCGGACTGCAACTCCCATCATTCCCATCCAGCATGGCCACTGGAGAATTATGGGAGTTGCCATTGCAACACATCTGGAAGGCGCCAGATTGGGAAAGGCTGCCTTTGATGATAATAAAAACCCAGTGATCCCATTTGCCTTCTGCTGACTATCTTCTATAGAACAGTGTTCTCCAACCTTGGGTCCCCAGAAGTTTTTGGCCTACAATTCTGGGGCATGCTGGGAGTTGTAGGCCAAAAACATCCTGGGACCCAAGGTTGGAGAACACTGTTCTATAGTACAGCACACATCAATGGCGTTGGCTGGGGAGGGGGTAATAGCTCGCTTTTGAAATGCTTGTTTTGTATGCAGAAGTTCCCAGGTTATAGCAGGCCTGAGAAACCGCTCTGTCTGAGACGGTGGGAAACCACTGCCACAAGAGCAGGCAATACTAGGCTAGCTAAACCAATGGGTCTGACGCCACATGAGGCATCTTCCTATGTGTCTCGAGTCTCCTGGCAACCAGCATCACTGCTATTAATCCGCATGTAACATTTCAGGGCATGGCTTTGCAACCATCTCCCCGGTCCTTGGCATGGCTTTGTGAAAGGAGGAGATGTTTAAAGGTGGCTTTCCCCACAGCCTGGTGCCTTCTAGATACATCTGACTACAACCCCCCCATCATCCTTGACCATTGGCCATGTTGGCTGGGCCTGGTGGAAATTATAGTCTCACACTGTGGCTCACGCTGGCTCAACTTGTCTGAGCGTGGAAAGCTAAGCAGGGTCAGGCCTGCTTATTACTTGGATGGGAGACCCCTCCTCTAGTTTCCTGCATCGAGCAGGCGGTTGGACTCGATGGCCTTGTAGGCCCCTTCCAACTCTATGATCTATGAATCTCCATGTGGAGGGCACCAGGTTGGAGAAGGCTGTGGGTTCATGGTTGAGGAAAGATTCGGTCTGGGATCTCTGAACGGAACTTTACCCTAGAGCAGGGCTCTCCAACCTTGGGTCCCCAGATGTTGCTGGACTACAGCTCCCAGCATCCCTTGCTATTAGCCATGCTGGCTGGGTATGTTGGGAGCTGTAGGCCAGCAACATTTGGGGACCCAAGGTTGGAGAGCCCTGCCCTAGAGAGTCTTGGCTTCCAGAAGTGAGCGTGACACTAGGAACATGGGGTGAGGGAGGGGTGGAATCTGAGAAACAGAAATATTTGCAGTATATGACTACAGTAATACCTTGGATTGCAAGCATAATTCGTTCCGGAACCGTGCTTGTAATCCAAAACACTCATATCAAAGCGAGTCTCTGGCGGGTGTGAGCGGGGCCGATTTCGGCCCGCTACGCCTGCTCGATGCGAGCAGTTACATCCCCACGACTACTTGTATTGCAAGACCTTGCTCGTTTATCAAGTCAAAATTTATTTTAAAAAATTTGTTTGTCTTGCAAAATGCTCTCAGACCAAGTTACTTGCAATCCAAGGTATTACTGTATTCTTGACAAACGGACTGCAGCCTCTGGCATCGGAAATAATACATAAAATCGACTTGCCCTGACACTGATCAGGGAAATTTTTTAATCGTTTTACTGGGGAAATGTCTAACCAGGTCCTGTACAATAGTAATGGGTGTGTGTGTGTGTGTGTGAAGTATTGCTGGGCCCAGGCTACAGGTATACAGTCTAAAAAATAAGGGAGGAAAATGCTTTCTTGTTAGAGAAATGCTTGGGAAATGAATATATTAAGATGCAATTAGATTTCTATCCCAAGGGCTGAGTGTTACAACATCTTGTCTTGGGTTTCATCTTCGGCCCTCTGAGAGATTCAACTGAGAGGAGACATGAATAGCCGAAGGCCACTGTGTCAGCCGGTTGACTTAGGGGGGTTCTTCTCACGCAAAATCTTGTATCTGGGTTGTAGATGCCACCGTTCAAAAGTGCCTGAACGGCCTTGGTTGGCCATGCATTTTCCCCTTCAGGAGGCCATGGGAGCCACACCCGACTTTCTCCCACTTGCTGCTTATGTATATCTTAAAAGGGGGGAACATGGCAATCTATACCCATGGGCACTTTTCACAACTGGCTTGTACATGAAGCTCTGCCGGCTGGGGCATGCTGGGAGTTGTAGGCCTTTTTTCTGTCTAAATTTGCATAGGATTGCACCCTTAGAAACTTGCCACTGGCTCCCCTGCTAAACAGTTGCTTTTTCTCTATTTCCCCAGCCCTAACTGTTAGGCTGGCCCTTGGAAGGGGCTGGGGGTAGAAAATTAATTTAGGGTGCAATCTTATACATGTTTAGATAGAAAAAAGTCCTACCACTCCTAGCATTCTCCAGCCAGCCATGTTGGCTGGGGCATGCTGAGAGTTGTAGGACTTTTTTTCTGTCTAGACATGCATAGGATTGCACCCTTAGTTTATTTAGAACTACCGGTATTTTTCCCCTGCCTTTGTCATGAACCCCAACGCTAGCAATAAGAAAATTCAAGGAAACATTAGTTTTAAATGGATTACTGCAAAGGACCTGGAAAACCAATAAAAGAACGAATAAATAGAACAGTAATAAGAAACAGACAGAAAGTTGGCCGCAATAATAATAATAAAAGTGTTTGGTTGCTATCTAAAAAGCAGCATTTTGACCAAGCATTTAAAAACACATTGGTGGGGTGGGGTGGTGTAGGTGGGCGGGCAGGCAAATGAGCCTTTCTGGGGAGGAGGCTTACAAAGCCTGGGTGCTACTGTGGAGAAGTCCCTGCCTCATATGCCCATCTGCCACATATCGAGCAGTGCACACAGGTTACGGAGGAAGACCTTGAAAGAAAGGCCAAAGTGAGTGCATAGGTTTGACTGGGAGGACATGGTCCTTAAGAGATCCTGGCCCCAAACTCCTTAGGGCTTTAAACGTCAAAATTGGCACTTTGAACTGGGCTCTGAAACGGGAAGCCTGCAAAGATGGCACAACATCAGAGCTCTGTAATCCAAGAAGTGGGCCCCTGTTAATACTTGAACGGCTGCATTTTGACACAGGCGTGGTATTTCCAAACCTCCTTCAAAGGCAGCCCCCTCATTGTATACTTTAGAGTAATCCAGGGGTAGGCAACCTGGTGCCCTCCTGATATTTTGGACTACCACTCCCATCAACCCGAGCCAGCATGGCCAGTGGTCAGGGATTGTGGGAGTAGTAGTCCAAAACTCTGGAGGACACCAGGTTCCCTTTCCCGGGAGTTTTGGTAGTGGTTCCTGACCGGCCTGAGTCCTTCTTTATCTCTCCTCTTTCCTTTCCAGCTAGTGTTCCATGTGCGACTGGCCCAGTTGAGAAGTCCTGCCGGAACAGGCCTCCCCGAGTGCGGCGCACATCTTCCCTAGACACCATCCTTGGATCGTACCTCTTGGGTCAGTGGCCTCGAGATGCTGAAGGTGCTGCTGCAGCGCATATGAGCGACAAATCGACCCAGGTACTGGAGTTCTCTTTAAAAAGGTCACTACTGGAGGATTACAGGACAGTGGAACAGGTCTCATGGTGCAGAAGTGATGGTGGTGGTTTGAGAGGGAAATTTTTAGGCTGTCTGGCATCTATTTTTGCTTATTTGGGCTTGTGTCTGCAGACTCCAGAGAGGGATAAACACTTGTGTGCTTATAAATGATAAAATAAACTAGAAAAGGGAAGGGGGGTTGTTGCCATTTTAAAATTGTCAAACTCCGGTCTCCTGTCCTTGTTTCCTTACCATAACATAAGAAGAGCCCTGCTGGATCAGACCAAAGGCCTACTTAGTCCAGCATTCTGTTCCCACAGTGACCAATCAGATACCCTAATGCTGGGCTGGGAAACCTGTGGCCCTCCGGATGTTGATGAACTACTGCTCCGATCATGCCTCACCATTAGCCAGGCTGGCTAGGGCTGATGGGAGTAGTAATTCATCAACACCTGGAGGACCACAGGGTCCCCAGCCTTGCCCTAATGGGAAGCCCACAAGAAGGACATGAGCGCCATGGCACCCTTCCGCTCATGTTCCCCAGTAACCTGTATTGAAAGGCATACCGGAGGAAATACATAGCCATCGTGATTAGTAGACATTGATGGACTTCTATTTCATGCGTTTGTCCAATCCCTTTTTAAAGCTGTCCAGGTTGGTGGCCATCCATCACGACATCTTGGGCAACAAATTCCATAGTTTTAACTACCGTATGTGCTGTGTGAAGTATTTCCTTTTATCTGTCCTGAATGTCCCACCGGGTTCTAGTATTACGGGAGAGGGAGAAATACTTCACCCTGTCCACTTTGCCCACATAATGCATAATTTTATACACCTCTATCATGTCTGCCCACCTTACTTGCCTTTTTTTCTAAGCCAAAAAACACCAAATATTTTAACCTTCCCTCATAGAGGAGTTGCTCCAACCCCTTAACCATCTCACCATTGTCCCCGACTTAGTACAACCTTCCCAGTAGTTTCCAGATCCTTTGCGATTCTGTCTCCGCTAAGACTGTCCTTTGCTTAGCCAAACACAGACAATGTAAAGTCCAGGTGGTGACAGTCCTCTGCTATGGACAAGGGGACCTGGGAGTTCTGTTCTGCAATTATGTCGTGCAACTACGATAGCTTCTGGTGCGTTTTACGTGTCCTGAGAACCTTGGCTTTTATATTACTTTAAAAATTATATAAATTGTAGCCCATATGGTTGAAATCATACAGGCAGTGCCTGATGAAGGGTGAGGCAAACTTGCTAAGGTGGTACCAGTCCTTACCTGTCCTCCATCACCCCCTGCCCTAGGGTGCAGTAGCCATGTTAGTCTGTCGCAACAAAAGCAACAGTCTTGTGGCATCTTTAAAGACCAATAGACTTATTACGGTGAAAACTTTCATGGACTAGCAGGTGTGGGCAGACTGTAGGCTTCGGGATCTACTTAGTTTCTGTTTTTTTACTAGAATGCTGTGACTCACCAGGGATTTGTTTTGAGCACCAGAACTGAACGGAGCTCACAGTCCTTCCACACCAAAAATTTACTGGTGACCCCAACCTTTCTTCATTGCAGCGGTATAATTTAGGGTGGGTGGGTGAGAGGGGAGAGTCATTTTGTCGCTGCTATAGTTAAATAACTGAGCATCAGAAATCCTTACTGATCTACAGCAAGTCATCCAGAGATCTTCCAGCAGATCCAGATCTACCTTCTTCCCACCCCTGCACTAGAGCCTACTTCATAGATGCATTCATCATGCATCTGAAAAAGTGATTCGGGGGGGGGGGCAGCTAGCTTGAGGAAGGCCCTGCCTCCAAGGTCAGGAAGTCAGTCTCCATTTTGAACTTCCCATGAGAGGCGGGGCCTCCCCCAGCATCTCCAGTTTTGACTTCCTGCCTCGTGGTGGGAGGTGGATTCTCCAAACTCTTGCATAGCAAGAGCAAAAACAACAAAAAAAGAGAAGAGAAGATGGAGGGAGGCAGCCAGTTCCACCTGGCAGATAGGTAGATGGCATCCGGGACACCGATGAGACCCTGGCAGTCCTATGATCCTTGGGATTCCTTATCAATGAGAGGAAGAGCTCCCTCTCACCATCCCAGTCCCCCCTCTGTCTGGGAGTGACCTTGGACACAGTCAGGAACACAGTGATGCTGTCTCCGGACAGGCAAGCCTTGGCGAGTCGACTGGCGGCGCATGTCTGTTCTGGGAAGAGAATACCCCTCCGGGAACAAGCAAAGCTAATGGGAATGATCGTTTCTTGCCAGGACTCTGTGCAGTATGCCAGTTTCCACTCAAGGCTGCTGCAAACCTACCTACTGGCCTTTCAAACAGATATATCAAACAACCACAACCCAGTGGTGGAACCCCTGGCGGAGGTCATTTGCTTCTTGAGCTGGTGGGCTCACCTGGCCAATCTCGCAGGCGGCATTCCCATCCGGGCACCAGCACTCATCCCCCTGACCACAGTTGCCTGCCTAACCGACAGGACAGGGGGGAGACGGGACATCTGCTGGGACCAACACACAGAGGGCCTCTGGTCTGAGGAGGAGACTCAGCTCAGCATCAACCTACTCGAACTGAGTGCTATCTGATGAGCCTGTTCCACTTTGCCCCGCTCCTGAAGGCCCAGAACAGACAGTATTGTGGCCAAATCATACATCACAAGCAGGGCAGCACGAGAGCCAGGGCCCTGCAGAAGGAAGCCATGAGGCTGTTCAAGAGGGCCTAGGCACATGTCCACTCTTTCAAGGCAAAACACCTAAAAGGCTTTTTAAACGTCCAGGCCAACTGGCTCAGCAGGACCTCCCTGGACCCAGGGGAATGATCATTCCACCCAGAGTCCTTCAGGGCGCTGACAGCCTGGCTGGACCTACCCTGCCTCAACCTCTTCACTTCACCCCAGAACACCAAGCTCCCCAGATTTGTCACCCGCTACCAAGCAAAAGGTGCCAAGTTCACAGACGTCATAACCAGCCACTGCCCCTGGGGCCTTTTGTGTGCCTTCCTGCAGCTGCCCCTCATCCCGAGGGTAATCCAAAGGGTAAAGGGTCAATGGGCAGAGGTGATCCTGATAGCCCCATACTGGCCAAGAAGATCAAGGTACACTGACCTAGTGAATCTCTCAATGACCAGAACAGTAGCTCTCCCAGTATGGCATGACCTCCTAAGCAAGGGGCTGATCATGCACCAAGACCCAGGCTTCCTGAAGTTAACCACCTGGAGGTTGAGCAGGGACTGCTAGACAGGCAAGGCTACTCTGCCAGTGTGGTCTCTACTAACAGGACCTATGAACACACCTTTCTCAACTGCTCTCAGGCTTCGGGGAGGGATCCACTGTCCACAAACATCGCAGATATCCTGGAATTCCTCCAGGAGGGCCTATCTGCAGGCCTTAAGACTAACACCCTGAAGCCCTGGGATCTATCCTAGCGGACTCGGAGGTTCCATAGGGACCCACCCCATGTTAGGAGATTCCACAGGGCAGCTTCTCTGATCAACCCTCCCCTGGCCCGGAGTTTCCCACCTGCAGTCTGAAAGTGGTGCTGAAGGTGCCGGCCAGATGGGCGATTAATAAATGTAAATAATAAATAAATAAACTAAGGGGCCCTTCAAACTGCTGGGGGCAGCCACCCTTCAGGTGCTGACCCTGAAGGCCATCTTCCTAGTAGCCATCACCTCCGCAAGGAGGGTATCTGAGTTTGGGGCTCTATCCTCTGAAAAGGATGTTTGCGTCTTTTGCAATGACAAGGTGGCTCTCTGCCCAGACCTCTCCTTCATCTCCAAAGTTAACACAGTCTTCCACAGGAGCTAACAATTCCCTCCTGTGCACAACTGTCCAGGTCTCAGGAAAGGGAATGGCACACCTTGGATGGTAGGCAGGTGGTCAAGTTCTGTCTAGACGGAACCAGGCCCCGCAGACACCATAGCGCACGATTTGTCTCCTTCAGACCATCCTCTATAGGCAAGAAGGTGCCCATAGCCTCCTTTGCCCGCAAGTGTATCACACTGGCTTATACCACCAGCAGTTACGGTAGGTGGTGTCAGAAGGTATACTAGCCCACTCAGTAAGGAGAATAGCCAGTTTGGTGGCCTTCTGCGGGAGGGCCCCACTAGAGGAGATCTGTAGGGCATCCACATGGTCATTGGTGCACACCTTCACCAGACACTACAAAATCAACCTGTTTGCCTCTGCAGAGGGCACCTTTGGCAGGTGCGTTCTCCAGAGGGCACTCCTGTCCCAGCAGGAGGCCAGCTTGAGTCTCTTGGCCCACCTAAGGATGCACTTTTTTACATTCCCAAGCTAGCTGGCCTCCAGCACTCAAGGGGAGGAACGGAAATTCTGTATTCACTGGTGAATTTCTGTTCTCCTCGAGTGAAGGAAGCCAGCTAGGTCTGCCCTTGGGCTGGCCTTCTTCTAGGCAATAGTCAGGCTTGGCAGGGCTCACCACTTTGCTTCACTGCCTGAGCATCGCACAAGAGTTTGACGGGTTGTTGACAAGAAGGGCGATCCGGTGGCTTCCATCACGTCCAGATTCATTGGAAGAATCAACTAGAGATCCTGGGGGAGGCCCCGCCTCCTCCGGGAAGTTCAAAATGGAGACGGCCTTCCCCAAGCTAACTACCCTCCTTCACTCGAGGAGAACAGTAATTCACCAGTGAGTAAAGAATTTCCATCTTCCAGTCCATGAAAGCTTATGTAGAAATCCCTACTACTCCTTAAAAGGTGCCAAGGTGTGGTGCTTGGACTAGTTGGCCAAAGGCCAATGTACCCTTCCAAATTGATATGATTCAGTAGCTGAGCTCAACCACCTCCTTGTTCTAGTTATCAGTGGCAGGAGGTGTGTATTTGACTTTCTCGTCCGATCTATCCTGAGTGCTTGGGGCAGGTAACAATTAGTGAATATAAGATATCCTGTCAACATTCTGATTGCTAAAATTTAGTGCCAGGAGAGTACATAAGTGAAAGACATGTTCTTGCCCCGCCCAAAGGGCCTTCCGTATTGGCTCAAAGCAGGGCGTAGGCAACCGGGTGCCCTCCAGATGTTTTGTACTACAGCTCCCATCAGCCCCAACCGGTATGGTCAGTGATCAGGGGTTGTGGGAGCTTTTGTCCTAAACATCTGGAGGGCACCCGGTTGCCTGCCACTGGCCCAAAGGTATGACAGACAGACAGGCAAAAGACGAAAATGGTGAATGGGCAGTAATATTTATAAATAGAGCACTTCCACAACACATAGTAAAGAAGAGGTAGAGGTCAACAGTAAGAAGCTTAAAATGGAGTGTGACGTAGGAAATGGAAGTATTTAGAACTAAAACTATGGACGAGGAGTACATTTTACAACAAACCTGAATGCCCCAATCTAGCGGTCTATCCATGATCAGAAATGGATTTTCACAGTGGCTCCGCTGTGTTTGTGTCAGGGTGAGGTGGGAGAGCCACATCCAGCAACCTGGTGATGCCTGTGGAGCCCTGAGTCTTACAGCACATGGACCCCCATGTGTTTAGCCATTGGAGCAACAGCATCCTTGTGCTTCTAGGCACCAAAGCTCATCAAATTGCACACCGAAAAGTCCAGGAGAAGTCCTGTAACTTTCTGCAGTCCTCCTGAAGCCAGAGGAAGAAGATCTGAACTTGAGGAGTCTTGCTTGAATCTGAATCTTGTGTGTAAACATTAAACTGGTCAACTCCAGTATTAATCCGTGGACTGTTGCAAGAATCCTATTCTAGTCTCAAGTTCTGGTCCCTGTGGAGCTTTCTAGGGAAGGCCTACCCTCTTGTGCTGAAGCTGGTTTTGAGGCGATGCTTGATTCCCCCCCCCCCCTTTGGCTTTGTTGCAGAGGCAGCTGGCCTTTGGCGCTCTCCTTCTGGAATGGGCTCAACGCCGGAGGCTTTTCCAGCTCTGCTCACTGCTCTGGGCCAAAACCCTTATATAACGTTCATGGGCCGTGTGCCATGCACTGCTTTAAAAATGAGGGCTCTTGTGGTGGAGGAGCTTGCTCAGCATGAGGCATGTGTGTGCTCCCGGATGGAGCGGGAAACCTCCAGCCGTCGAGGAACCCTTAGCAACCTGTAAATATTTCTGGAGAGCAACACACGGTCCTTCCAAGACCAAAGGACAGTACCGACCAGTCAATTAGAGAGATGATTCTAGCAGTTTTAATTGGGCTGCATAGATCAGCTTTCCCCCACCTGGTGCCTTCCAGACGTGTGGGACTGCAACTCCCAGCATTCCCAGCCAACGTGGCCATTGGCAGTCCTTACACTGTTTTTCTTTAAGATGCAGACTAGCCAGTCTGACAACCAGCGGATTTCGCTAGTGAACCTGCTGAGACGACAGCAATGTATCTGGGCTCATCCCATCTTTTAAAATCCTCATGACAACCCTTCTAGGCAAATTGGCTTGAGAGACATTAGCCTTGTTCATTACACGGCCTTGGCGAGCTGGAGACTCGAACCCAGATCTCCCTAGCTTTAGGCCAACGCACTACCTTCTGCCCCACTCTGGCTCTTGGCGCAATGTAGCACCCTGGTGTCATGCCCACTTTGCATTTTCTCCCCTAGGTGAAGGGTGGGTGGGTGGGCTGCACTGAGTGCGGGCCTGAAGTCCCACCTTTCCAAAGGGCCTTCCCTCTTTGCACAGTAGCTGGATGAGCATCAACAGGCCATCCGAGACATCCTACGCTTTGTGGGCGCTGCAGCATGCTTTCTGCTGTGAACGCACAAGATATATATATTTTTTCATAGCCTTGCGGGGATGATGCATGCTTTCCCCTGCAGTTTATCTGACCTTGTGGTTTGAAACTTGGATTGCTTTTCAGGCACTTCCCTCCCCTCCTTCCCTGCTCAGAGGAAGCTGTTTGACCACCGTTAGTATCCTGCCTTTGGAAACTTCCTACAGCGCTACAGGAGGCTGGGCCTTGAGGCAGGGCACAGCTTTCCTGTGGCGGCACAAATGGTTCCAGCTTGCAGGGAGATTCCCCCCCCCCGCCCCCCAAAAAATACCTAGATCTGGTATCAGCCTTGCTTGGGACCAGTAGCAACCTGTGGCTTTCTTCCTGCCAGCCAGCCAGTTTGTCATCCCATTCTGACGTGTCTTTGACGAGACTGCCTGCCTTCCCCCATGAGGCTTCTTCCTTGGGCCTAAAGTTCAGGGCACAAGAACTGTCCCCCCCCCATCTGTGAGAGGGCATCGAAGTGGTGAGTGTAGCGGTCAGAGTGTTCCGCCTGTGACTCGGGAGACCCGGGTTCTAGTCCCCACTCGGCCATGAAACTGACTGGGTCACTTTGGGCCCGTCACTGACTCTCAGCCTAACCCACCTTGCAGGGTTGCTGTGAGGGTAAAATGGAGAGGAGGGTAACGTAAGCCTCCTTGGGTTCTTTGCAAGAGGGGGAAAAGGCAGGATAGAAATGTAAGTAAATCAATAAATAACAGCCTGAGGGAGTGCATAGCGTGCACGTGGTGGCACGCATAAGTCTGGTTATGGCATCACATCGCAACCTGCCCAAATGCTAACATCTTCCGTGGAGGCTCTTCTTTGGGTTCCCCCCAGCATTTGAGATAAGGTGAGTGGCGCCTCAAGAGAGGGAGCTTTTTTTTCATCTGTGGGGCACGCCTAGTGCTCCCTTACCTTTTTTCGGGCACTGGGTTAAGGCTTCTTACATTCTCATTTATCTTAATGATTTTATCCTTCCTAAGCACCGGTAGCTTTAGCGAGATTTCCACTCTGTTTTTAAACGACGTTTTGATGTTTTATTGCAGCCTTGTAAACTAGCCCAAAGTCACTAGCCTGCTTGGGGCTGGCAGAGGAAGGCCGGAAAGCTGCATCTCTCTGCCGGGCACAGGAGAGGCCACTCCCTTCTTTCAGCAGCCTGCTTGGTTTCTGCGCTGGGCCTGGAGGGAGGACAGGAGCTTCACCTCTCCTTTGCCAGCCCACTTGCTCGCCTGCATGGAATTCCTGGTTGCCTGTGGCTACCACCCTTGTGCTTTAATGCAAGGCTGTTTGTTTGGGCGGGGAAAGGAGTTGTTCTTTAAATTGCATTGTGAACTGCCCAGAATGATAAATTTTATGAAGGGTGGTATAAACATACCTTAAATAAAGAGTAAGCCATGTCACTTATTCTAAATGTAAATATTTACATAGAGTTGGATCCAGGATCTGCCTTCTGCAAGAGGAAGGGCTCCGTTCATGGAAAGTCCCTCTGCCATGATTTTTGGGAATCACCCCTCTCCTCCACACACACACACACACACACACACACACACACACACACACCACAACTCACCTCATTCATCAGGGCCTTCTGTCTCTTTGTGTAGCATTTTCAGGGGAGCTGGATGGGCTGCTATGGGAAGGAGTGGGTGGGGAAGTCCAGTGTAAGTCTGAATCCAATCCATTTATATCCCAGATCAGCCAACTTCATCTAAAATATTTGCTCCAGATGAGTTTAATGCACTAGACCAGGGCTCTACAACCTTGGGCCCCCAGATGTTGTTGGCCTACAGCTCCCAGCTATGCTGGCTGGGTATGCTGGGAGCTGTAGGCCAGCAACATCTGCGGGCCCAAGATTGGAGATCCCTGCACTAGCGTGAAGTGATGTGCAGATTAAATGGCTTCCTGTAGCCTTGGGTGGTGTTTGCAGCCAGTGTCTAAATGCCAGCTCTCCTCTCAAACTGAAGAGCCTGGAAGGGGAGAAGGATGCACGTTTGGCTACGCTCTAGGATTCCATTGTTTTGTGTTGATTCAGATGGGAGCAGAGACATGAACTGCAAAAGTAACAGGGCTCTTGATTTCAGGGGGAAGTGGGTTAGAAGCCAGCTCAGGAATTTGAGCAGCTGGAACGGGGAGCTTTCCCCACACCAGGGTGATGGTGTGTTTTGCGCTTCATGTGGCGGGCAGGGGTTTCTGCTGCAAGTACTCGAGATATCCCTGCCACATGGTGTGAGTTTCCCACAAGGTGTGAGCACAGAAGGGCCTTTGACATTCACCAGGATGCCCAGAGCTTCCCTGGTGCAGCTCAGTTCCTGCCACTTGCAAAGCCTTACTAGCTGGGAATGTTGTTCCTTGACTCCTGTACGTTTTGCAGTTTTCCAAGCTACTTTCAAGGCTATATGACATCCTTTGCTGCTGCAGGGTTATTCAATGGGGCTGTTTTCAAAAACTGCTGCCAGTTTTCCATCTTGCAACAGCCTCTCTGCAGAGGCCGGTCTTGCTGCTGGCAGAGGCCACTTACTCTGCCTTGGCGGCTGGTCTGATGGAAGCCTGGGGTAGAAATGGAACTATCCCGAAACTGTTCCCATTTCCAGAATTGGGAAATAAATGCTCAGGGTGGAATTCTAAGATGTTGGTGGGAAACCTTGAACCTTTAAGAGGTTTGTCTACACGGTTATCAGCCAATTGGTGCTGTTCATGAAGCATGCCCTGCACAGTGTTTTAGCAACCGGCCCACTATACCACACTGGCTCTCATGCGTCTCTTCTTATACAACGGTCCTGTGAGGCAAGTAGGGTTTACCATTTTACAGGTGGATCACTGACCTTGAATGAGAATTGCCGGAAATCATCCAATAAGTATGTGGCTGGTTGTATCCTTCAAGTAGCATTCTCCCTCTACTTGCTCTTTGCATGGTTGCCTGTGGATGAAGTCTGTTATGGCCTTGTTATCTTTTCCCCTTCATCCACCTGTCCTGTTATTCCTGGCTCAAAGGGTGAAGGTGTACCAAGGTGGAAATAGGTCAAAAGGGGTGGAAAGGCTTTTTGGGGGTGGAGTGGGGCTAGTTGTAGCACTTGGCCTGTTTTTAATCTGTTGGAAGCTTGTTTTGTATATATGCGGTGTTATTTATTTAATGCAGGGATGGGCAACCTGGTGTCCTTCAGATGTTTTGGACTACAACTCCCATAATCCTTGCCCATTGGCCATGGTAGCTGCATTTATGTGCTGCCTTTCTGCCAAGGCAGTTTACAATTTTAAAATACTAAAACAAATGTTACCCCCAAAAATAGAACAGAGTTCTCTTAGGCTCATTGAAGGTCTCCTCAGAAGCTGATTTATTTCTTTTTTAGTTTGTTTGCTTGTTACATTTATATCTGCCTTTTCCTCCAAGGAGCCCACGGTGGCATACATTATCCTCCTCCTTTCTATTTTTATCCTCCGCCTTTCTATTTTATCTTCACAACAACCCTGTGAGGTAGGTTAGGCTGAAAGTCAATGACTGGCCCGAAGTCACCCAGTTAGCTTCATGGCTGAGTGGGGACTTGAACCCGGGTCTCCCCAGTCCAGCACTGTAACCGCGACACCCCACTGGCTCCCACTGGTTTCCTCCTTGGAAACACTTCCGGAATTATTATCATGGAGGGACACACATGGAAACAGTCTGTGAATGTTGAGAGTAACTTTTCCCCTTCCCCCTCCCAGGAAAGATCTTCAAGCAAGAAAGGAGTTCTCTCTCCAGAGATCTTTCCTGAAAAATCCAGTTGGGCATTTCATTTAGGGACGCATAATGTGCAGTGTTCCCCCAGTGCAGTGTTTCCCACAGCGTTTCTGTGTAGGAAAGTGTAGGCCATGCCTGAATGCTGCCATCTTTGGGAAAATGCACGTACTCCGCCACATGTATAAACAGCGGAAAGCAGTGATTCGCCAGAGTTTCCTACATAGTATGACAATCTGCATGTGCCATCCCCCCCCCCCATATGGAAGTGAGAGGGGGTTTGTGTGTGTGTGTGTGTGTGTGTGTGTGTGTGTGTGTTTTAAAATTAAAGTCCTGTAAAGTAGGCCTTGGGCACAATACTTCCTCCCTCAGTGTGCTTTCAGAATGACTCCTAATGGAGAAAACTGCCACGTTGAAACTAGCCTCTTAAGGTTTTGAGTCTTCAGCTGGCTAAGTTCTGATGGACTCCTTTTTCCTTTCTCTTTTTGTAGACTCCTGTATCCTGGCATGAAACAGAGGCAGGGAAAGTCGCAGTCCATAAGCGTTCTGCCTCGTGGAGTAGCATGGATCATCGTAGAGAGGTGAGTGATCCACTTGGCAACTCAAATGAGATCTGTCTTCCTGCTGCGCAATGTGCAAAAGAAATTAAACCTCTGAAGCACATGTTGACATGGTGCCTGCATATTCTGCATCCAGGAAACCGCCTGCTTTTATGCGCACAGTAGATAATGCAAATCAGCCAGTCATTTAAGGAACCTTCCACACCCTTTGTGGCCTGTTCATGTACAATATTAGGCCAGCTGCAGTGGTAGCTGAGTGCTGCCAGTGATTTCCATTAAAAAGAAGGAGGGACAGCTCCCCCCCCCCACACACACACACACAAAGTCAAAGGCCCTCAGAACAGATACAGATGCTGAAAATGGGATTTGCTTATGAGATTTGATGCACCAAGTAGATTTCACCATTCATTCATTCATTCCATTTCTACACAGCCAATAGGCAAACCATTTAAAAAGAAGTTAAAAACAATTGACAATGAAACTACCAGGACCTGATGGGAAAAAACCTAAAATGCCCCATCATATGCCGTCAAATGCCTGGGAGTAGAGTCTTTGAGAGTAAAAAAACATGCTTGCGGTGACATTTCCCCTACACACACACACACACACACACACCAATGTGGGAAATGGCAGAAGTTTCAATCAGGAAAAACCATGCCCAAACTTCTATAGTTAACCATGGCCAAACTTCTATAGTTTTTATCTTGCTGGAGCAAAACAGTGCTGGGTGGGTGGGTGGTGGTTTTTTGTCGCTGACAAAGGCTATACCATAAAATGTATTGGGTGCATCAGAACTAACTCCATTCTGAAGCTTTGTCTCTCCCCCCTCCCCCATTTGAATGGGCACAATATGCAGCTTCTGTGTTGGGGGGGTAGTTTATAAGAGGCATCTGATAACATTGAAAACAACAACTGGTGTTTGAAAAAGTAGCAGCCGGAGCATTGGCTTCACCAAACCATCCCGTGCCCGAGGGCACTGATACTTGCAGTTTGTAGTGCTGCGTTTACAGGTAATGGAGAGGAGACGCAGCTGCGTCAGGATTAGACTGCTCTAACTGCCCCCCAACAAAGTAGCTGAGGCCATCACAAGATGACTTTATAAAAAGAAAAGAAAAGCGGGAGGACTCCTCGTTCTGCCCAATAGGAGTTCAATGCTTGGGTGAGCCCTAACTCTCTGCAAGGTCCCAAATTCTTGCAAGGACCCAGGTGAGTCTATCAAAAAAATAAATGGTGCGGGAAATGTGGTGACCCCCAAATTCCTAATAGTGCCTGGGCCATGCATGGGAAGCTTACATGGAACTGCTGCTTCCCTGAAGACTTCCATCGCTGTGGCTCAAAATCCAGATTTCACTGTGTGGATGCAGTTCACTTTAAAAGACGTCCCGTCCCGTCCCCCGTCCCCCCCCGGTGAACTTGTCGTGGTGCTTGCTTGGTGGAGGAGTCGGCCTGTCCACAGGGATCTGGTAGTCGGGCAAGGAGTCAATATGCACAAAATGGCCACAAAAATTGAGTCTTGTGATTTTTTTTTGATTTTTTTTTCCCCTGCGGGCAGGAGAAACGGTGAGGTGTAGCTGGTTGACTAGCTGGGGAGTACTTCTCTCTCTCAAAAATGCAGGTTAACGTCTCATTCCCTAGATTGCAAAACTGAAGCAGCAGCTCCAGCGAACGAAGCTCGGGGCCTGGGGCAGCAAAGAGAAAGAGCGGAGCTCCCCCATTCAGGGGGATCATAATGTGCTCCCATCAGCCAAGGTATGTTTTGCGTCTCTCTCTCTCTCTCTCTCTCTTTCTTTATTGTTCCTGTCCAGAATCTGGCTGCAGCCAGAGGATACACAGTCCAGCTTTCAATGGACTTGTTGGCAAGAGGCTAGTGTGAGGCTGTTCTTGGGAAAGATGGTTTAAAGCATTCAATTCTGCTGTTACATTTGGAGGGGACGGGACACAGAACCATTCCCTCTCCCACCCCATGACAAAGCAAGGAATTGGGTGGATGTTTTCTCTTAATTGGCCATGCCTGCTTTTTATACATGGAGGTCAAGAATGTGACTTGGTCAAAGCCCTCTGCCTCCTGTAGTAGTAGGCGATCGCTTGTGACCGAGTAAGATTGTCTTCCAGGATAAAATTACAAAAGAAAATTATAAAAAGAGGACATTGTAAAAAACTGTGTAGACTCTAGCGATGGGTCCATAAGTGACTGCGGAGGCCTATTCTAGATCCACACAGCTTCCCACAGTGAGGACACAGGTTACCAGATGGAAGATGGTGCTGTAAAGGATTCGTTTGACGTGCTTTTCGCTTAGCACGTTTCTCCCTTTCACCTTGCACTCGGGCTTCTTCAAAGTCCATGGAACCTTTGTGAAAGGCCGACCTCCAGTTAGATCGTTCATGAGCCAGAGCTTCCCAGTTCTCAATGTTTATATTGCATTTTTTTAGATTAGCCTTAAGAACATCTTTAAACCTCTTATATTGACCACCGAAATTCCGCTTTCCATCCTTGAGTTGGGAATAAAGTAACTGCTTTGGGAGACGGCAGTCAGACATTCGAACAACATGACCGGTCCATTGAAGTTGGTGTTGAAGGATCATTTTTTCAGCGCTAGTAGTCTCTGCCTCCACCACCACCCCAGGAGACTAGGGCTGAGCTGCAGTCTGAATACCAGGTTCATGACTGCGATCTCTCCCTGGCCTCTCGATATCCCATGGACAATTACAGGAGAGAGTCCAGTGTCAGAGCATATGATTCAATGCGGATAGTCCCAGGTTTATTCGCTGTGCCATCTTCCAGTTAGACTCAGTGGCGTGGTGGAGCCAGGGCTCACAGGGACACTGTGCCGGCACTTTTTTATTAGCAGGGTTGCTGAGGTCGTCTGCCACACCTGTTCCTTCTGAGCTTAACTACAGTCCACACAGTAGCTGGGGGGGGGGGGGGATTAATTTCCCCCTGCAACAATACATGCTTCTCTGTTGTAATGCAAAGTATGTTGGGGTGGCTTGGTCTCATGGGCCATACGAAAGGCCTGCTCCTGGTGGAGGCGACAACTGCTCGAACTGGTTTGTTGATATGGATCAACGGGGCTGCCTGCATTTTCTTTTCGGACTCCCCTGGGGTGGGGGGGTAATGGCTGTGGGGACTGTCATGTTGAGCACTTCAGTGTTTGCCAATACAGTCATGCCTTGGATTGAGAGCATAATTCGTTCCAGAAACGTGCTTGTAATCCAAAACACTCCTATATCAAAACGAAATCCCCCCCAAAAAAAATTTGTACAGAGATTTTTAATTTAAGCCGTACTACAGTACTTGTATTGCAAGACGTCGCTTGTATATCAAGTTTAAAAAAATTAAATATTTTAAAATTTGCTTGTCTTGCAAAACGCTCCCAAACCAAGTTACTTGCAATCCAAGGTATTACTCTGGACTGTATTGGCTAGCAGACCTAGGAGAGACCTCTGCCTGATAACTCTGGAGAGCCATCGCCGCATAGTACAGGGCTGGGTGGATCAATGACCTACGGGCACAATCCTATGCATGTTTAGACAGAAAAAGGCCTATGACTCGCATCATGCCCCAGCCAGCCTGGTTGTTGTAGGACTTTTTTTCTGTCTGAACATGCTTAGGATTGCACCCTAACTCAGCTTTATGTGTTCCTAACAGATCAGGTGGTGGAGCTGGCCCGCTAAGTACGCGCCTGCCCTCATCTGGCAAGCATATTGTCCACTTGCACAAAAGTGTGGGCGGCTTCTTTCCCACAGCATTGCACGTCCTTGTTTTGCAGGTTTCCCCGCCTGCACCTTTTCCAGTCTTGACCACCGTGTCGATCAGCCCCTGTTTGCACAACAGCCTCGACGGTATCAATCGGGAATTGGAAGAGGTGTTTGTAAAGGAGCCAGGAGATGAGGAGCTCCTCAGGGTGAGTTGTGGCTGCATGGGCAGGATATAGGAGAGCCTCCTTGTCCGGAACTCTCTGCTTAAGCTGAGAGATGCCAACTGTGTCTGAGAGTCACACCACCTTTGCACAGCTAACTTTCTGTACAGAGCTATTCCCCACCCAACCCCCAAACACATGCATGCCCCCACTCATAGATTTCATAGATCATAGAGTTGGAAGGAGCCTACAAGGCTATCAAGTCCAACCCCCTGCTCAACACAGGAAACTAGAGGAGGGGTCTCCCATCCAAGTAATAACCAGGCCTGACCCTGCTTAGCTTTCCACGCTCAGACAAGCTGAGCCAGCGTAAGCCACAGGCCTGTATACGTGGTGAGTTGCACTCTGTGAAATTCTCCCATCTTCACATGTCCAAACTCTCTCTTCAAAAAGGAAAGTGAAATTCTGGGCGACATCACGTCCCATGCCTGCAGTAATACCACACCCAGTTCAGGAAATAGGTTTCTACGACGTTTGCTTTTGTTCTGCCAAACTGCTGCACCCTTCCCCACGTGGCTGGCCTTGAGGCACGGCAGGGGTGCAAGGCACCTTCTGAGGGACAAACTATGCTACTCTGCCTGCAGGAAAAGCTGGTGGGGAAAAGGGAGTGTTTAACCCAGGGATTGGCAATATGGTGCCTGTAGGGGCACTGGCACCCTAAGGCTCCTAAGTGTGCCTGCCAGACACTGCTCAACCCAAGACCCTTCCTTCCTTCCTCCCCACCCCATCTTTCATTTTATTTATTTATTTATTTATTTAATATATTTCTTCACTGTCCATCAGCCAAAAGTCTCCCTGGGCGGTTTACAGAACAAAGCAACACTAAAACAAAAACATCAACAACAATAATATAAAAACCACAGGCATATTAAAATGTAACAAGAGAAAACCAAGCAGCCAAAATAAATTCAATCCAGAGGTACAGTGGCGATAATAAAATGTATAAAACCAACCATTAAAATGTTGGGCAAATAAAAAGGTCTTCACCTGGCGCCCGAAAGAATAGAGGGTAGGCGTCAGGCGCACCTCTTTGACCAGCTGATTCCACAGATGGGGTGCCACAGCTGCGAAGGCCCTTCCCCTAGTAGCCACCCTCCTAGCTTCTTTTGGAGGGGGCACTCTGAGAAGGGCCTCTGAAGATCTCAGGGTTCAGGCAGGCACGTATGGGATGAGGCGTTCCTTCAGATAACCTGGCCCAAACCGTTTAGGGCTTTAAATATTAATGTAAGCACTTTGAATCGGGCCTGGACTTCAATTGGTAACCAATGTAAATCATAGAGGACTGGTGTAATATGTTCTTGTCGGCCAGCCCCCGATAGCAGCCTCGCTGCCCTGTTTTGAACCAATTGAAGTCTCCGGACCGTTTTCGAAGGCAGCCCCACGTAGAGCGTGTTACAGTAGTCCAAACGAGACCTTCCTTCCTTTCTGCAGCCTTTCCTTCCCCCCCACTCCCCGCCCACCGCTTTTCCGCCGCAGCCTTTCCTCCCCCACCACTTCGTCCACCTTCAAGCTGCCTTCCCTCTCACCCCTTCACCACCCCTGCCTTTCTTTCCCTCCTGACATGCTCACCTGAGCAGCAGGAAGTCAGCAGATCGGGAGATAAGGCGAGTGCAGCAGAAGCGGCAGTGGGGAAGGCAGAAGGTAATCACAAGCGGGAGGAAGGGGAAATTGCGCCTACCTCGGTTGCGATTTTTGGTGGTGCCCGCGGACGCATTTCAAAATGTAAAATGTGCCCACAGACCCACAAGGTGTGCCTACCCCTGGTTTAACGCTTATCCTGCCAGCCCATTGTCAGAGCTGCTTGTACTTCTGCATGGGATGTGCGCTTTATTTATATACACACACGCGCGCGCGTGCGTGTGTGTATGTATATATATATATATACACACATACACACACACACACACACACACACACACACACACACACACCTGGATCCAGTGTGCTGGCAGGGTGGAAAGCAGCATTTCTGTAGCAAATGGACTGATAGGGAGGATGTTAAGCACTCCTTCTCTGCTTCAAAGCACCCCCTCCAATAGGTCCTTGGCAAAGCGACTCCAGGAGCTTTGATGCACGTAGTTGCAGTGCAATGCATCACTTACTCCTCAACCCCTTTGAGAGCTGAGTGTAGTACTGGGGAGCAGTTGACTGCCTTGGTGGGGGATTCACATCGGCCACCTCTGTCCCTCTGCTCTCCCCACAAACTTAAGTCAGCACGCCCCACTTGTTGGT
This sequence comes from Shinisaurus crocodilurus, assembly GCA_021292165.1. Classification (NCBI taxonomy): domain Eukaryota; kingdom Metazoa; phylum Chordata; class Lepidosauria; order Squamata; family Shinisauridae; genus Shinisaurus; species Shinisaurus crocodilurus. Next base: position 242,532 of record JAHFWL010000058.1, read on the forward strand.
CCCGCACCAAAGCACGTGGCCGCATCTCGGTCAGGCTCTGTTGTCGTCTCACACGACAAAAAGTCGCCCTTTGTCCTGAGCCCCACGGCCACTGCTGTCATCCCCTCCTGACCTAAACGGGAATTCCTATCTATGGGATATGAAGCGGTTAGGGAAATAACATGCTTACTCTTTTGTGTCTTCCTCCCATGACTCCCAAATCACCGCCATATTCCATTGGGCTGCAGCAGAGGGAGAGAGGTGGGAAGCGGGCATGCCAAGAGGCCAGCTCCATTTGCTTCCCTCCTCTCCCTGGACTGCTTCCATCCAGGCTGGACATTTATTACTAATATATGGCTCTTTAAAAATTGGCGCCTGAGTCTGTTTGTTTTCATTTTCCCTCCACTTCATTCTTTCCTTATGTTTCATGTCTTTTTTTTTTCTTTTTTTTTAAAGATCTGCTTTAGATAGCGCCATCTTGTTTTGCAAGCTGGCTGGGGCATGCTGGGAGTTGTAGGCCAAAAACATCTGGGGACCCAAGGTTGGAGAACACTGCTTTAGGCTGATGGGCTCGGTAAAAATGCTTTGAATAAATGTTTAAATCTTCATCCTTGCCCGCATCTCAGCATTGCTCGGAGCGCTCCTACTTGCCTCTCTGTGCTTCAAAGGTATCTTTTTTTCCTTTTAGATTCTGGACGTCCCGGATGGCCACAGAGCCCCAGCCCCCCTCCAGAGAGGTCCCCGAGACACCTTGCTGCTCCAACTGGAGCGCAGCAGCAGCAGCTGCAGCAGCCCCTCTCTTTCTCCATCCCCTTCAGCTGCGCTCGGAGTCGGGCGGTCCCCACACACTCCTGCTCGAGCTGCGACGGAAGAACTTTCCCCAAGCGTGTTAGAAAAGCCAGGGTTGGAGGTGAAGGGAAAAGGTAAGCCCAGAGGGTCAGCAGTAGTCTGCTTTGTCTGGGCACAGGGCCCCGGAAGAAGTTTTTAAGGCTTTGTTGCCCTGAACGGCCTTTGACCCTCGGCAGCAGAACACAGTCTTCGAAGCTGGCAAACATCATAGGGTGTACTTGGCAGGCACTCTCTGTGTTGCCCTTGAGGAAGTAAGAGCTGGGGGAAGGCATGGTTGTCAGAGCATAACTGAACGCAGGTATCAGAGCATGTACGTAAGTCCTAATTTATTTTATTGACTTTTCAATTAGTAATGTAATGAAATAGGGATAACTTCTGAAATAAACAGATCCAGCCTACCCTACCCTTTCCATAGATGGTTGATCTTTCCCTGGCCAGCTCTAACCTAATATCAATCAACAAATTAAAAATGTAAAAGGGGAAGAGGGGAGCATGGAGGTTACGAAAAGGGTGCTTAGTGTCTAAAAGCCATGATCTAAGCTTTTCATGTAGTTGTTTAGGACATGAACTTCCTTCCAGAGCTGATCATGCTTATCCAAAGCTTCACATCACTGAGTACATTTCTTTTCCTAAATAATTACTGTTTATTTTGAAAGGCAGAATCCTCCAGGTTTGTCATGTATGCTAAATCAGGTTTCTAGAACTGGTTTGAAGAGAAATGTGAAAATCTAGCTTCTGGCTGCATCTGCAGTGTGAAGATCTCCACCTCTTTTTTATTAATTATTATTTATAATTTATTTAAATTTTCCATCCCACCTTTCTTCCAAGAAGCACAAGGCGACATACATGGATGCCTCCCATTTTGTCCTCACAACAACCCTGTAATGTAGGTCAGGCTGAGAGATAGTGACTGGCCCAAGGTCACCCACCAAATGTCATGGTGCAGTTGGGACTAGAATCCGGGTATCTAGTCTTGACATTCTAACCACACATCACACTGGCTAACAAGTGTGTGAAGTTTCTGAGAGCCGGGGCAAAGAAAAGCTGCCATATTCTTAGTTACTTGTGGAGTCCAGTGAAGGGATGAGGACTTGTAAATGTTCATGCTGTTGCTGGCACCATTACTGGGGATGCCACTGAACGTTAAGAAAAGAAAAGAAAAGAAAAGAAAAGAAGGAAAGATCAGGAACGAATGGGAGAAGTGATAAAAATGTGAAGCAGGAAGTGGAGATAAGAGCAAAGTGCAGAGGCCATGTTATTACCGTATATGGTAGCTAGCAGGCCTTACTTGCAAAAACTAGGCGACCTGTGCATAAATATGAGAGAGCCAGCTAGCCCCGAGTAATGCAAGTGACGTCCGGGAAACACTGCTCATGCTTGCTGCCTTCTCCCATAGGCATTGTCTTTCGTATTGGGGGATCCTTCATTGATAAGGTTGCACATACAGAAGCTGCTACAAGAATAAGCTCTATAATTCTTAATGCAGCGTGAACGATTTTTTTTCTAGACACTAATTTCATTGACTCCGGTCCTGCTCGAATACTGACCCAAACTGAGAGATTTACTATCATTTGAGGGCCACCCTGATGCCTGAAGCACTACTGGAGATGTTCACTGTGTGGGCTGAACTTTTTAAGGCAAAATTTCTGCCCTTGGGCTGCTCTGAGTAGCCTGACAAAGCTGTTGTACTGTGTTCATAGGATTTCATTCCACAAGACTGACACACTTCCACCACAGATGTGTAAAAAAAAAAAAAAAAAATCCACTTCCCAAGTACGCTTTCATCCGACTGTTGCAAATCTTGCTGGTGCCTGGTTCAATTGATACGTCACTTTTATATGGAGTTTCTCTTTGTTTCTGTGTTTGAATCAATGTGTTGCATTGAATTTACGCCTTCCCATTTGTTTTCCTTCTGCCAGAAAATGGCAATACTTCTCCAGTCCTTGCCTTCGCCCTGTCTCCTCGTCCCAACCACACCTATGTATTTAAGCGGGAACCTCCAGAGGGCTGTGAAAAAATCCGTGCTTTTGAGGAAGTGGCGTAAGTAGGATGGCACTTGCCTTTTGTAATGCTTGGTGATAGAGCCAAACCTAGATGCTGAAATGTACCATGTACAATGCTGCCCTCCGCCCACAAATGGGTAGAAATTAGAAGATCTAAGGAGTAACACTGACTGGGTTCTGTCTGACACAAACTCCACACAGTATCGTTAGAAGAAAATTTTATTTTTGATATGACATCTTACATTCCCCCCCACACACACACACACACACTTTATCCTCACAACAACCCTGTGAGGTAGGCTAGGCTGATAATAACTGACCCAAAATGATCCAGTGAGCTTTGTAGCTGAGATATGAATTTCAACCTGAGTCTCCCCAGTCCTAGTCTAACCACTACAGCACCTATTTTACTCAGTACGTAAGATTGTTGCCCATGCTATGTACTTCAAGTGCAAAACTGAGCCAACAGTAGGCCTGTGGCTTACGCTGGCTCAGCTTGTCTGAGCGTGGAAAGCTAAGCAGGGTCAGGCCTAGTTATTACTTGGATGGGAGACCCCCTCCCCTAGCAGGGGGTCGGACTCGATAGCCTTGTAGGCTCCTTCCAACTCTATGATCTATGAAAAAATAAAGACAAAGACTACTAGGGGCATCAAAGTTGGGAGAGAACAAGTTCCTCCACCTCACTGCTAGAAAGTCTTCTTGGCAAATACCATCTCCACTCCAAGCCTTTAGCAAACTCTGCTTTCGCTCTTTGGAGATTAACCATACTATAAGTGAAACAGTTTATTTTTGTACAGTTTTTTTTTTTTTAAAGAGCCAGTGTGAGAGCCAGTGTGGCATAGTGGTGAGAGTGTTGGACTGGGACTCGGGAGATCCGGGTTCTAGTCCCCGCTCTGCCATGAAACTCACTGGGTGACTTTGGGCCAGTCACTGACTCTCAGCCTAACCTACCTCACAGGGTTGTTGTGAGGATAAAATGGAGAGGAGGAGGAGGAGGATTATGTAAGCCGCCTTGGGGTTCCTTGGAGGAAAAAAGGCGGGGTATAAATATAATAAATAAATAAATAAATAAAATAAAGGGAAGTGCTCATTAGATGAAGTCTGGGCAAGGGTGATCCCCCCCCCCCCCGCATGCTTTCAAAATCTGCTCCAGAGGGTTGGTTGGGGGATCCTCCAGAGCAGATTTTTCAGGGGGCTAACCTGGGACAGGAGAGGGGGGGGGAAATGGACTTCCATAAGTGGACTTCCACAAGCATGACACTGGCTTCCGTGCCCATTGTCATGAATATTATGGGTGCACTTGGGCAACTAGGCTGGAAGACAAACAGAGAATCCTTGGTTTAAAAGAGAAAAGAAAATGGACTTGCCCACTTCTGGTGCGGGAGTGGGGTTGGTGAGAGGCCGGAGCAGTGTCTCAGACGTACACATTCAGCCCCCTTGATCTCCAGTCAGCCCTCACAGCGGATGGATGCACTCTCCAAGCACAAACTTGATTCGGGGTTGGTAATATCCAGGGTTGAGAGACTACATGAGCATCACATTTCTTTCTGGGCACCCATAGTGGTCTGGGGACAGCCCACTGTACTTGAACCAAACCCCTGACATGGGTGGCTGGAGTTCGGATTGTGTAATGCATTTTGTACATTGAAAAGTTCCAACTGTGGTAACCCTTCGCCACATTGTATTTATTTATTTACAGTAATACCTTGGGTTGCAAGCATAATTTGTTCCGGAACCGTGCTTATCAAAGCGAGTCTCTGGCGGGCGTGAGCGGGGCCGATTTCGGCTCGCTTGAGGCGAGCGGTTACATCCCTACACTGCTTGTATTGCAAGACGTCGCTTGTTTATCAAGTCAAAATGTATTTTAAAAAATTGCTTGTCTTGCAAAACGCTCTCAGACCAAGTTACTTGCAATCCAAGGTATTACTGTATTTATTTATTATATTTTAAAATCGCCCATCTGGCCAGTCACCCGGCCACCCTGGACGATGTACAATCAGGATAAAATACAATAAAACACAATTAAGCACCATTAAAACAATATAAAAGTTTTTTTAAAAATCCTAACCCACCCCATATTGTACCTTTCTCTTTATGGCCACCTCCCACACTAACACCTTTGCCATTTGAAGTGCAAAACCCTGAAACCTGGAAGACTCATTCATGGACATATTCCTTATTTCTGTGCCCTGCTACCAAGGATCTTAGAGTGGCCAAACAGTCCAGACTCTCAAGTGCTTCATGGCATTAATCCTTGCGTTCCTCACCCGTTTTAATTGTGCTTCCTTCCACTAGGCCACTGAGCCCCGATCAGCCTTTCCTGACTTCCTGCCCAGATAAGAACAAAGTCCACTTCAACCCAACTGGCTCTGCCTTTTGCCGGTTCAGCCTGGTGAAACCTCTTAACCCTAATGTAGACTTCCTGTTCAGAGACTTCTCTTCTTCTCCCAGCCCCATGCCGCCGGGCACTTTCTCCTCCTGCCCGCCCACTTCCACCCTTCCAATCCTTGGTTTGCGGAAAGACTCGAGAGGAGACAACTTCGGCGAGAACCCTAAATCACCTCCGCTGAACCTGGAGTCCTGGAAGCGGCACCAGGCGGAAGATGCCGTTCTCTTCCACGGCTCCCTAGTTGTCTGAAACTTGGGGGGGGGGGGCAGAGCCAAAATAAATCCATGATCCTCCATGGCCTGTGGAGAAGAGTACCTTGGGAACTGGGGAACAGAGCACTCCCAGGACACAAGTGCTCTCAACAACAGCCTTAATGTGCAGATTGCCTCTGGACTCTTTGCAGCCTCAGTAGGTTTTCCCTTGGACTCCGGTACTTAAAGCACTTCCTTTTCCTATGGGTTCGTGTCAATGTCCTCCTGCTATTGCAATGTCCAAAGAGCACCTACTATTCTGATGGAATACGCACATTATTAGCCACCAGATTGTTGTGTCTGTTTGCTTGCTGGGTTAGGCAGGAGCTCATTTATAGTTGTTGTTATTTTTTAATGATCTTAAGAATGTCTCAGGCTTCCCTCAGAATAGGGAGGATGAAAGGGTTTACATGTAGCCAGAGGAGCTGGTGTACACTGGTTCGGCAACTGACCGCTGGGCAAGAGTTGAGCAGGGCAATCTGTTTCCAGGGGTGCCAAGTCTATAATTTGTGTATTAAGATTGCTTTTGTATCCTGCCCTGCACTCTATGGGACTTGCATAACTGGAACACAATCAGCCCAATGCTTGAAGCATTTTCCCTTCTAATGATCATGCCATAATAGGTAATTGAATAAGCAGATATTCAACTTGAGTGCCTTTTTGAGGTAGAGGTCTTCAGATAGGTCCCTCTACCTTATGGAGGAAAAACAAAGGAGTGTGTCTTTTCCTGCATTGTTTCCAGGTCGATCTCCTGAGGATACTCCTGGCAACAGAGTTCTGGAAAAGGAGTTTGACGCTCAGGCCAGAAAAATGGCTAAGGTTTTCTGGCGGAATGCAGCTGTTAGTGGAATTACTTCCTTTTTTATTACCTACAATAAATTGGCCAGTCCAACGTCTGACACTACTACTATTCTAGCCAATGAGTTTGAGGAATTTGTTTAGCTTTAAAGCTTTAACCCTACTTCTAACACACAAAACACTCCAAAGATCCCAGGTTCACTTACACCTACATCTTGTGCCACCCCCCACCCCACAACTGAAAGGCCTTAAACCTGGTGATGCCTTGATTGCAAAGTGTATTAGAAATGAAAGTGACTTTTTTTTTTTTTGTCATGTTAAGCCTCTGGATTGTATTGGAAGGGTTTTCTTTAACCCGAGATAGAAACTATATTTTCGTTTTGAAGACAGTATTTTTGCAGCTACTTTTGAAGTTTTGTAAATTTTAATGTATGTATCACAAAAGCTTAATGGAAGAATGTTAGCCTCAGAGGTTCATTGCCTTGAGTTGAGAGGTTTTTGCGGATCTTGGTGTTTAAACCAATTAAAAAAAATAAAATAATAATGTTGAGCCTCTGATGCATACCGCATATAGCACCTTTCTGGGCTAAAAAGGAGAGGTTGGGTAGGATGGGGCTGGGTGGGCAGCCTTGGAAGCAGCTGGTGGTCCAACCCCAACCACTAATCAGTTTTCAACTCCCAACAAAAACTAAATGAGAAGCTGTAGATCAGGGGGTGGGCTACCTCAGGCCCAACCCAGCTTTCCCGGGAGTTCCCCAGATGGTCATGCCACCTGGTCCCTCCCCCTTTCCCCCAACTACCAATCGTTTGGTGGTTTCCTGGCTTTTCTACATCCCCCCCCCCCATTCTAAAATGTTGAACTGCCTCTATGCTGGCATTTGCCTTTATTTTGGCTCCCACCCCCTTGTGCCCTGCTCACCACTGGAATGCAACCTGGAGAGCATCTCCAAAATTGCATTCAGCCCTTGGGCTGAAAGTTGTTCCTTACCCCTGCTATAGATTAATGACCTAGTGATTAATTAGTATCTGCCTTTATCCTATCACTCTCTTGAGCTGATACCAAATGCTAGGAAGAGAAGTTTGGTTAAACTGGAAATAGTACACTTATATTAGGAGGCAGTGGAATTCAGCGTACACTAGCTTGAGTATAGATTTCATAGATCACAGAGTTGGAAGGAGCCTACAAGGCTATCGAGTCCAACCCCCTGCTCAATGCAGGAAACTTGAGGAGGGGTCTCCCATCCAAGTAATAACCAGGCCTGACCCTGCTTAGCTTTCCATGTTCAGACAAGCTGAGCCAGTGTAAACCACAGGCCTGTATAGCATAACCTCATTCTACCCTGATGATGTCAGAGACATCCTGACATCAGAGACTGGTAACAATAGTGGAAACTGCAGTGGCAAAATGTTGAATTTGGAGAAGCAGAGCAAGATGATCAAGTGCCAGGTAAAGATTACTGAAGTCATGTGTAGACCAGCTAGAGTTAAACAAAGAAAACCTGGACAATAAGGTTGAGATGTACATGCTATCTTATTCATGGGGACTCCAAAAGGCATTACTTTTCTAAAGGGGTTTCTTTTTCTGGGTTTCTCTATAAGCACTCTGAGAAAATAAGAAGTGGGGTTGGGAAGACTGTGTTCACATTTCCGCTCCACATGGGGTAGTCTCAGGCTGAAAGAGCAAACTGGCCCATCCAAGTGCAGAAGGGTGGGGAAACTGGCGTTCCAGATGTTGGGACTAGTCCCAACACCCATCATCCCGGACCATTGGCCATGGCTGGGGCTGATGGGAATGTGGTGTAATGGTTAGTGTTGAACTGGTGAGACCCGGGTTCTAGTTCCCACTCAGCCATAAATCACACTTAATTCTTAGCCTAACCTACCTCACAGAGCTATTGTGAAAATAAAATAGAGAGGACGAGGAGGATCATTTGCTGATGAAACCAAATTCAGGTGGTGAAAACAAAAACATTGTGAGGAGCTCCAAAGGGATCTCTCCAAACTAGAAGAATGGGCATCAAAATGGCAAATGTGGTTCAATTTAAGCAAGTGTAAAGTGATGCACGTTGGGGCAAAAAATCCCAACTTCAAGTATAATCTGATGGGATCTGAGCTAGCGGTGACTGACCAAAAATGAGATCTTGGCATTGTGGTGGACAGCTTGATTAAAATGTCGACCCAATGTGCAGTTGCTGTGAAAAAGGCAAACTCCATGTTTGGCATAATTAGGAAAGGAATTTAAAATAAAACTGCCAATATCATACTGCCTTTATATGAATCTAGTGCTACTGCACTGAGAATACTGTGTACAGTTCTGGTCACTGCACCTAAAAAGGGCAACTAAAATGATCAAGGGGCTGGAGCAACTCCCCTATGAGGCAAGGGATTGTTTTAGCTTAGAAAAAAGGCAAGTAAGGGGAGGCACAATAAAGGTATACAAAATTATGCATGGTGTGGAGAAAGTGGATAGGGGGACATTTCTCCCTCAAAATACTAGAACATGGAGTCATCCCATGAAGCTGATTGGTGGGAGATTCAGGACAGATAAAAGGACTTCTTCACACAGCGCATAAACTATGGAATTCACTTCCACAAGATAGTGATGACCACCAATGTGGATGGCTTTAAAAGATTTAAAAGGCTAACAATGGCTACTAGTCCTGATGGCCCTACGCTACCTCCAGTATCAGAGGCAGTATGCCTATGTGCACCAGTTGCTGGGGAACATGGGTGGGAAGGTGCTTTTGCACTCATGTCCTGCTTGTGGCGGGTTTCCCATGGGCAGCTGGTTGGCCGCTGTGTGAACAGTGCTGGACTAGATGGACCGTTGGTCTGATCCAGCATGGCTCTTCTTATGTACGCCACCTTGGATTCCTGGGAGGAAAGGTGGTATATAAACGTGACAAGTAACAACACATCTGGAGGGCCACAGGTTCTCCACCGGCACAGCAGTCACAACAATGCTTTCAAATGAAGCTCTTCTCTTTACACAGCCACACTTGGTGTACTCCCCGACGACTTAGCAGCGTGGACGATCCACAAACACAGCAGTAATTTCCTGTTGCCGTAAAGTGAGCTCCCTTACGGGAGCCCTCTTTAGACGCCGATGTCTTCCCCCTCCGCCCCCATCGTGGCTTCTTCAACTCGTAGCCCCCTAGCCACGGCAGCTGCCGATCTCCTTAACCCCGCCCTCTCCGGGAACCAGCAATAAGAATCTGCCACGGCCTTTGGCCGGCCGAACAATCAGAACGATCCATATTTGCTTACGTAAAAAGCTGTTGCCTTAACTCTTTCAGGCCCCCACTGCAGCGGTGTCCGCCGTGGTGCCTAAAGGGTCACGTTCCCGGCACGGAGAAGAAGACGGAGGCGTGACGGAGCAAGGGGAACAAACCGAAACCCCGCCCAAATACCTTCTTGCCCGTAGCTCTGTGCGACTCGAGTGGCCTCGGTTCGTCGGAGTACGGCTAGTCAGGCGGCGAGCAAGGCAGCCCTCAGCCTGGAGATGGCTGAGGTTCTTCAGGGCCGCGGTCGCAGCCGCTTCTATGAGGCCCTGTTATTCACCGCCGCCGGAACCGCTGCGGGATGTTTGCGTGGAGCTATCGCCACTGAGGCTGCCGGGACCTGAATCAGTTCCAGGGCCGGGCATGGGGGTGAGTGGAGGGCCGGGAGGCGGGGGAGGGGGCGCCCTCTTCCCCGAGCGGCTGCGGTTGCCCATCTGCTGCCTAGGAGTCTTCGTCTGTTACTTCTGGTACGGCGTCCTGCAAGAGACAATGTAAGTCGCCCGAAGAGAGAACGCTTCTCTCTCTCTCTCTCTCTCTCTCTCCCTCCCTCCCCCCCTCCTTCTCTGCCTGAAGCTTGGATACTTTTGATTCTGGGGTCCGCCCCACCTCGAATAATATTGGCCCGAGATGTGTCGTCTTCTGTACATGCCCCGCTCTTCTGTCTTTACCTTCTCCCTAATATCAGGGTTGGGCAACATGTCGCCCTCCAGACGTTATTCGACTGTGACTCCGATCAGCCCTCACCATTGCTAATGCTGGCTAGGAGTGATGGGAGTTGTAGTCCAAAACATCTGGAGGGCCACAAATTGCCCACCCCTGCCCCAGATCGGGGTGGGAGGAAAGTAGATCTCCAGATGTTCTGGACTTCCAACGCCCAGTGATTCTTGCTGGCAAGGGCTTCTGGGAGTTGAAATCCAAAACATCTGGAAAACTACCCACCCCTACCCTAGATGATACTTTGAATGACATACCTAAAAGTCATCATCTTCTCCCTTCCTTCTTAAGATTGCTATTATTCATCCTGGCTGAGATCCTGGAACCAGGGGTCATCTAAGAAAACTGAGTGGTGGGAGATTCTGGAAGTACAAAAGGAAGTACAGTAATACCTTGGATTGCAAGTAACTTGGTTTGAGAGCATTTTGCAAGACAAGCAAATTTTTAAATATTTATTTAATTTTTTTTTACTTGATATACAAGCGACGTCCTGCAATACAAGTACTGTAGTACGGCTTAAATTAAAAATCTCTGTACAAATTTTTTTGGGGGGATTTCGTTTTGATATAAGAGTATTTTGGATTACAAGCACGTTTCTGGAATGAATTATGCTCTCAATCCAAGGCATGACTGTACTACTTCACACAACACATATCAGCTTGTGCAGTTTGCTACTACAAGATGTAGTAATAGCTGCCAACTTTTATGGTTTTAAAAGCAGATTAGACAGGTTCATGGAGGATAAAGCTATCAATGGCTATTACTCATGATGGCTATATAGATTATCTCTAGTATCAAAGGGAGTACTCTCTGAATATCAGTTGTTGGGGAGCATGAGCATGAGGGTTCTGTCTCACTCATGCCCTGCTGTGGACTTCCCATAGGCATCAAGTTGGCTCTTGTGAGAACAGAATAGTGGACTAGATGGGCCTTTGGTCTGATCCATCATGGCCTTCCTTCTGTTCTTAAGTCTGGATCCAGCCTTATGGTTTTAACAGCTATGTGACAGATAGAAATGCTGCAGGTGAATCTTCCCACCATTGCACATCCTTAAGTGGGGGGAATTTACCTGTACTGAATTTTCTACTGTCGCACAGCTACGAAAAGCACAGGAGCCTCCCCACCCCAAGCTGGCAATTCTTCTCCCTTCTTTTTTGTCTATTTATGTGTGTATCTATTGTTCTACAATCATATGGGAGGGAGAGCATATGTTTGTTCATGTGTTGATCTATTTTTAGATAGTAGTCTGCATTAGTCTATTTTTTATAGCAGGATTGGGGAACCTGTGGCCCTCTAGATGTTGTGGGACTGCAATTCACCATTGGCTATGCTGGCTAGGGCTAATGGGAGTTGTGGTCCAACTACTTCTAGGGGGGCACAGGTTCTCCACCCCTAGTCTATAGGTTCAAGGTAGCCAATTCAAGTTAAGGAAGGCACTTGTGGAATCTTGCTTCCTGCTACGTAGTCAAAAGGGCCTTCTAAGCTGAGGGCAATCTTTACATTCTCCTTTCATTTATCAAGGTGCTTCCCCAGGCAGTTGTTCCCATTAAAAACAAAACTGAACACAAGGTTTAACAATTGAAAATTCAAAACCAGAATGGATACATGGCTTCTAGAACAGCTTCAGGCTGCAATCCTCTGCACACTTCAGAATAAGTCTCGTTGATCTCGGTGTGGCTTACTTCTCAGAAAAAGTTACTTTCTTTCCTCCCTCTCCCTTCTCTTCCTTTCTATCTGATTTGCTTCCTTCCCTTCCTATGTGTCGTCATCCTGTTGTTTTCCCCAGCAGTCTGCATCTTGTGGCTCTCTGGGTAATCACACAAATTTGATAAGATCTGTAATTTGCATATTCTTCTCAAGGAACCATAAAACCAGCAGGTGCTTTTGTGTAGTTCTGACTCATTGGTTCCCCTCTGATGCTTGTGACTTGGGGGCAGGGGGGAGATCTTGATGGTCCTTGGCTCATTGCTGAAACACCTGGGAAAAGAAGTAAATGTACCTTGGCCCTTCTATATTTTCAACCTAAAATTAGCACATAGTACCCATTGCTGACAACATGCGCACAAGATACAGTTGTGTCGGTGGGTGTCTTGTTCTTTGCAACTGATTCTCCCTTCTCAATTTGCTTTTCCTATAGTACAAGAGGCAAATATGGGGAAGGAGAAAAGCAGGAGAAGTTCAGATACGCTCTGTCTTTGGTCTTTATTCAATGCGTGATCAATGCCATTTTTGCCAGGCTATGTAAGTACTGCCATGTAAATTAAAAAGCTGTCTGCTTTGAGTCTCTCGCCTTTTCCATGCCTCTTGAATCTGTTGTGAAACTCCTGTGGTTTTGAAGGACATCCTGTGATTCTTCATAGGAATGAGTTGCGGTGGCCTGATTATGATTGGTTATGTATTTATTATTACAGTTACCGTGTATCCGATCTGTTTTCCTCTTGCAAGGAACCCAAGGCGGCATACATGATCCTTCTCCTCTCCATTTTATCCTCATAGCAACCCTGTGAGGTAGGTTAGGCTGGGCATCAGTGACTCGACCAAAGTCATCCAGTGCGCCTCATGGCTGAGTAGGGACTAGAACCCAGATCTCCCAAGTCCCAGTCTAGCACTGTAATGTAACCACTACACCACACTGGCTCTCTTACTCCTGTATGAGACATCTGCAGCCAAATTTTTGGTTGGCTCTTTCACATCCATGTACAAAGTTCAGCTCCCTTTCTCCCCCTCTTCTCTGGCCAGCCCACATCATCTTCCTCAGCTGCTTGCTTCATGGGAGGGAGAAACAGCTGAATGAAGGTGAGAATCCTGTTGCTTGTCTGCTGCTCTTTCTCAAGCCTTTTGGCCTTTGGAAATTCAAGAGGGGGTAGGGGCCGTGGGCTGAGGAAGAGATCTCCTATGCTCCTCCTTTTGCTTTTTCTCCTTCTCAAAAATGGCTTGGGAAAAGATGTGGGTGGCGCGCGCACATACAGACGCACACACACAAGAGGGTATGAGGAAGAGAACTGTCTCCTACATGTCATTGTGCTATTCCTGCCCCCCACCCCTATAAAATTGCTATTCCAAGCAGAAAACCATGCAATAAAGCAGTGTTCTCCAACCTTGGGTCCCCAGATGTTTTTGGCCTACAACTCCCAGCATGCCCCAGCCAGCTATGCTGGCTGGGGCATGCTGGGAGTTGTAGGCCAAAAACATCTGGGGACCCAAGGTTGGAGAACACTGCAGTAAAGCAACATGAGAGAGAGAGAGAGAGAGAGAGAGAGAGACAAGAGCTCAGAAAAGATTTCCCCCTTGTGCACAGTTGTCAGAAGGGCATGTAAGGAAAGTGCACCCCCCTCCCCCCCCCCCTTGCCCTTAACCCCACCTGCCTTTGCTGCAGCAGAAATTGCTCCTCCGTGTGCACACACTTGGGGGTAGTGAGTGGCAAAGGGTTGTGCAGAAATGCTCTTCCTAGCATGCCCTTCCCTTCACTGCCACATAACACATAGGAGGGAGAGCTAGTCTTCCCAGCATGCCACTGGGTCAGATGGGGGGGGGGGTTAGTCCCCTTCGCCTCCCTGCCCCCAACAGTGGTCTGCTGGTAAAGGCCAAACTAGATGTTGTACACATATTCTCTGAACACCTTGCAGAGGGTGATTTGATCATGACCCTTTTTCCTGTTGGCCATTGTTAAATGCCCATTCGTCACTTCTCTCCCCCATCCCAGCTGCTTTATACCCTCCCGTTTCCAGCCTCCTAGTGCTGCTTTTCAGTGTGTGGGTGTGGTGTGTGGGTGTGTATGCTGGAAGAAAATTACATGTGTTTGGACATAAGATTAGTTGCCAACCAAGGATGCTGACTTTATTTTTAGGCTGTGTTGTCCGCCTACCATGTCCTGCTTTGCCACCATACTCTAAGCTTAAGTGTTATTGGAGACAGAGACCAGATCATCCTATGCAGCATGCTGGCTGGGGATGATTGGAGTTGTAGTCCAACGTATTATTTGTTTATTGCATTTATACCCCGCTCTTCAGCCAGAAAAGGCTCTCAGAGTGGCTTACAAAGATTAGGTTGTAGAGCCATTAGGTTGGTGGGTACTAGGGATAGGGCTTTCTCAGTGGGCGCCCCACAAGTCTGAAACTCCCTCTCCAAGGAGATACATATAGCCTCATCGCTGGTGACTTTAAAAAACAAAACTGAAGACACATTTATTGAAGTCTGCATTTGATGCTTGAAAACCATCAGCAGCTGCTGCTAATACTGCTGTGTGTGTAATACTACTCTCTGTGTGTGTGTGTGTGTGTGTGTGTGTGTGTTGTATGTTAATGTTTTTGTAATGTTGTAAGCTGCCTTGTCTGAAACATAAATAAGTACATTTGGGGAGAAGGCTACCTTTCTTCCCTTGCATATGAAAGTAAGGCCCATGCAGCTCTGCCCTAGGTCATTCTGTTGCTCCTAAACAACCTGCTTTGTTACCAACACACCTATTTTTGTGCATTTTCTCCCCAATCAGTGATCCAGTTTTTTGATACTGTCAAGGTGGACCGGACCCAGAACTGGCTCTATGCTGCTTGCTCCCTCTCCTACCTAGGAGCCATGGTTTCCAGCAACTCAGCTCTGCAGTTTGTCAACTACCCAACTCAGGTGAAAAGAAGGGCACGTTGTGGGGTTCACGGAGAGGTCTCCTCCTCCCTGATGAAGAACTTGGCACCCGTTTGCTTCACTGTAGAGTGGAGGGTGTGTTAACACAGAGAACCATGTAGAGAAGATATCAAATGCTGGAGACCTACGGTACTTCCCATATCAGTCACATTGAGGTGTCCGACGTGCTATTCTTGCCTAATGATTCTGTAATACTTATTGAATTGGAAGGGGGAAGTAAGAGTCTCTCCCAAGGGCAATGTGTAACCCTCCCAAGGGCAATTCTGGTGTTGGGGCAAACAATTTTGCATGTCTTATTGGTACCTGCCTCAGAATGATCTGATGCTTGGAGTAGGCCCAGCTCCAGAGGGTGGCACGGTTGGGCGTTTGCCAGGGCCCCAAGACCAATAGCGAGCCCATCGCCCTATCAGTGGTACCATTTTAATTTTGCACAGAATATCAAGAACAATCAGATGCAGCCGAAGAGAGTTCTCAGTTTGCAAGTCTTCCAGATTAGGGGGCCCACTGCCTGGAGACCCCCAAAATTCTGGAGTCAGCACTGTCTTGGGGGGTATCCCAAACAAGGCCTGCTTGCTCCAGGATTGTGGGGGGGATCTTGGGCAAGACCCATCAGCGGGTCCCTGTTAGACAGGACATGGCAAAGCTTGCACACCCACACACCCACTCCAGCATTCACCCAGTTTCCCCTTCCCTCTTCTCCCCCTCGCCCCCCTACCCTGCATGCACTCACCCGCTCTTTTTCTTGCAGAGGATTAGCGGGAGGAGGACAGCAAGGTCACTCACTTTGCGCTGGGTTTCCAGGAAGATTGGAAGCAGCAGAAGTTGCTCAGAGCTTCCCTGCAACCCAGAACAAAGTGAACTTTGTCCCCTTCCACTTCTCCTTCCCCAAGTCTTCTGCAGTGTGCAAGCAGAGATGGGGGGCTGGGACAGAGCAGCACGAAAGAGATGGCCTGGGTCCAGTCTTCCTGGGTACGCCACGCAAAGGCGAGAATGACGGCACACTTGGTTCTGTGATGCCTCCTTGGGCGTGGGCATCTTGGCCTTGACTTGACTCCAGCCAACCTTTGGCCCTGGCCGTGACCTCACTGGGATTTCTGTAAGGGTGGAGTGAGAATAAGTGGGACTTGCAACCAAATCTTGCAGTGCAGAGTGCTCCTGTTCAGGGTTGCAGCCAACCAGCCATATCTTCTTCCAAGATGCTCCATTTCATTCCTGCTCCCACGCCCAACACTGTTTTTTCATCCCTCCACACACACACACACACACACACACACACAGTCAATCTGAGCATTCCACGCCCAATGCTTATTGGGATTGTTGTTTTTCTAAAGGGGTTCCCCCAAGCCTAGATGATGTCATTGGGGACCTCTTGATCAATGTGGGAATGGGGCTCAGCGGGTTTCTGGAGGAGAAAGGAATCACCCCAAATTAGGTTTGTGCAAGGATGAGTGTAGTAGGGCAAGGGTGGGGAGAAAGTAGATCTCCAGATGTTTTGGACTTCAACTCCCAGAAGTCCCTGCCAGCATGGCCTATGGTCAGGAATGCTGGGAATTGAAGTCCAAAACACCTGGAGATCTACTTTCTGCTCACCCCTGGAGTGGGAGATGAAGCTCCACAAGGGATGCAGATCCAGGAGTTTGCGAAAGGAGTTGGCCTAAGGGGGTGTAGAAACCAGGCAGGCATAGACGGTAATATTTCTTGGTGGGTTGTTTTTTTTTGAGGGGGGGGGGACTTCTGGTAAGGGGAGTTTGATAGTGCTTGATTACTAGTGGACTAGTGGACTAAGCCTGAGAAATCTTTTAGATAAAGGAGAGAGAGGACTAAGTGTAGGAGGAAAAGGGATGCACTTGTGAAGAAAGGAAGGAGTGAGAAGAGACTTAAGTGGGCATGAGGGAGGAGATGGAGCAGAGAGAACAAGAGCTTTAAAAACAAAGGCATGGATGTGGAACAAGATGGGTTGGCAAAGAGGAGAGAACAGAAATACTCAGCCAAGAAAGCATGTGTGTGTCGTTTCTGTTCAGGAGACGAGTCACTGCTCCAGCCGCCGTGTGTTCCTGGGGTGGAGTGAGGCAGGGGGCTTTCTGATGCTGCTCAAGGTGGGGCTCTGGACTGTTAGATCTAAATCTTGCATTTTCTCCCTTGTAGGTTCTTGGGAAGTCCTGTAAGCCCATCCCCGGTAAGCAGCCCCTGAGCCCCCTATAACCAGAGTGCCTTGCCAGGGAGCTGCCTGGATGCCTTGCGCACATTGGCTGAATTTGCGTGATTGCTGTGACTGGTGGAATTGCTTTTGCTGCCAGGAGTTGGGCTTCCATAAAATCCCTGGATGGAGCCGGGGTGAAAAAGTGGAATGGAGAGAAGGAATGGCATGGCTGTTGAGATCACATGGCCAGTAGAATTGGGGGATGTGGAATTAGAGCCCCAGGAGGAAGTCAGAGGATAGATAGATAAATTTTATTTCGGTCACAGACCAGAGATACAAGACAGAGCAATAAGATCAATACAAATATAAAAGCAATAAAAACATATAAGGTAAGGTAAACCTTAACCGCTAATTTAAAAAATACATGTTAGCACCTTATATATTTGATTTCTTCATGACTTGACTTCTTAGTTTTATTGCAGCCGCACAAAACTTAGCTACATTTAAGGAGATCTCTGGTTCCCTATCCTCTAATAAATGTTTTAAGTGATGGTCATCAGAATTGTTTGAGGTTTGCTGCTTAATTGGATTAATAAATATAGTGCGTATATCCCTATAAAAATGGCAGAATAGTAAAACGTGAGTGACCGTTTCCACTTCTCTCAGACCACATGGGCATAATTGCTCAGAATATGGTTTGCTTTCAAATCCACCCTGCAATAGAGCAGATGGTAGGACATTGAATCTGGCCAGGGAAAAAGCTTTTCTGAATTTGGGGATATCTAGCTTGGATAAATATCTCGCCAAAGTAAACCCCCTCCCATTATCATTAATTTGAGTGTACCTGGCCATTCCACATGCATGGGCTTGCAACTCGACATCCCAAATTCGTTGCTTGATTGTGGATTTGGCTTTCTCATATCCTAGGGTTATTAAAGCCTGTGTTGTAAACCCTAGGTTTCTCAATTTCTCTTGTAATGAGAGTTTCCATTTTGTCTGGCAGTTTATCTGTTAATGTCAAGGGTGCCAGACCTACCGGGAGAAAAATCAACTTTAGCCAGTAATGAATCTTTAAAATCCATATCCGGGCGTTAACTGGAATTTGTCCAACCTCCAAACGAACTGCTGTATTCGGCACACAGGGTGGGACCCCCCAGCAGAGTACGATAAAATTTATTTTGTATGACTTCAAAGGGGGGGAAGTCAGAGGAGTACTGAAGTCCTACTTCTGGTCACTGGAAAGGCTCTGTCACATACACGCTTTCTCTCTCGCTCTGTTTTTGGCTTGGGGTTCTTTTTTTGGGAGGGGGGTAATTCTCATCAGAATATGTCCCTGTTTTCAAACTGCTATTAGGAACATTGAGGACTAGAAACTTTCCTTTAAAATGGAGAAAGCCAAGGTTTTGAAGGCTTACTGCTATGTTTGTGTGTGTAGAGAGAGACTGACTTTATTTACTTGCTTTATCCAGGAGAAAGCATGGGATCACTTCACAGGCAGATCTGCAAGCACCAGATGTTTGTTTGAACAAGGCCTTTGCCATGGCAAGGAAGGGATGGGCTCAGCAGGCTTGGCAGCTCACCTGTTAAGGCATCCTTCCCTAACCCCAGTGCCCTCCTGATGTGTTAGACTGCAAGTCCCATCATCCCTATGGATGTTGTAGTCTAACACACTGGGAGGGCGCCAGGTTGTGGAAAGCTGTCTTAAGGAATAAAGAACTTGATATGATGGTTCCTGTTCTTAAGAGTGGCCAGTGTGTACGGCTCTGTACGAAATTGTATCCTGGTTGTAGCTTAGAAATGGATGCCCTGATGAACAATGTGTAGTGGCCGTTGGTTAGTTAACTTTCCTAGAGGGGCCGTCAGGAAGTAATATTTTGTTTTCACAGTTCCTTTTTCTCTGTAGTCATGCTCCTGGGGGTAACGGTGCTGAGGAAGAAGTACCCGTTGACCAAATACCTGTGTGTCTTGTTGATCGTCACTGGCGTGGCCCTTTTCATGTACAAGCCGAACAAGGGAGGAGGCAGTGGGGAAGACCACGTCTTTGGGTACGGGGAGCTCTTGCTGGTAAGCCCTGAGCCTTTTTTGAATTCTGTGTTGGCAGTGGCAAGGTACGAAACTGGTGTGCTGTATAGGGGAGCAGAGGAACCTAGGAAGCTGCCTTTTACTGAGTCAGACCCTTGGTCCACCCGGCCCAGTATTGTCGCCACTCATTGGCAACGGCTCTTCAGGGTTTCGGGCACGAGTTTTTCTGGCCCAGCTGGAGATTGAACCTGGGACCTTCTGCGTGCAAAACAGGAAGGGCTCTACCACTGAGCTACGGCCAATCTGAACACCAGGCCATCGTCTGTTCAGATTGTGAAACACAGGTGGCAGTGGAGAGAGGCTAGAAACCAAGACTAGCACCCAGATGTGCTCACTTTTTATGTGATTATATTACATCATGCAGGTCAGGTAAACTTGCATACATTTAGTCACCATCTTAATGGTTGTAAGCTGTCCTGTGAACACTTTTTTTTTTCTTTATTGAAGGATGGGGAGAAATTTACTAAATAAATAACTGATGCAATGAGAGGTGGGGTCCTTTCCCCTCCCTCATTCCTTACTGCATTTGGCACAGCGGAGAGAATGTTGGATTTAAACATTTAATCCTGGGGGATTTAAATTCATGTTCTGACTTGGCCATGGGCTATTCTCTCTCTCTCTCTCTCTGCCTCAGTTTGCATATCTCTAAAATGGGGAAAACAATTACCTACCTTGTATGGTAGTTATAGGTATGATTTAAATATGAACACTAATTGGTAATCTACTTTTTGTGAGCTGCTTTTGGAGGGGGGAAGATGCAAACTAGGTATCGACAACAAGGAGGCAGCAAGAAGTGTCTTGGAAGCTGTGTGTGGGGGGTGAAGATGCTTAAATCTTCACCAGTAATTGCCTGGATGTGATAACTTTCCACCCTCGAAGGCTACATATTGGCCTCTTCTTAAAATGGCTGCAATCTGTGGGGTTTGGGGAATGCGACTACCGTAACTTGTGTCCTGCAAAACCAGAATTTTACATATCCCCATTGTGGAAAACGTGTGTGTTGGAGATTCCCTTGCTGAGCAGATTGGGGGGGGGGGGCAGCCTAGGATGCAGATTTCTGTCTTACCTGCCTGTTGTTTCTCCCCAACCCAACCCTTCAGTTGCTATCTTTGACACTGGATGGGCTGACCGGAGTGTCTCAAGACCACATGAGAGCGCACTACCAGACTGGCTCCAATCACATGATGTTGAACGTTAATCTGTGGTCCACTTTGTTCCTGGGAGCTGGTAAGGGGACCTTCTTGTGGCACAGGGAGGGGGAAGCCAGGGCAGCCTGAACTCGGTGGCCTTGATCCAGTTCATCATGGGAGCAGCAGAAGGCTATGCACGTGCTGCTGCGCCTCCAGAATTTAAAAAAAGCAACCAAGCCTAGCCCAAACCTCTACTACACGCTGGAATCCTTGTGGTGTACGGCATGGGGCTGTGCATGTGCTACCCCCGTTTGTGGACGTGTAGCCTCATAAGAACATAAGAAGAGCCGAGCTGGATCAGACCAAGGGTCCATCTAGTCCAGCATTCTGTTCACACAGTGGCCAACCAGCTGCCCACAGGATGCCACAAGCAGGACATGAGTGCAGCAACTGGTGTACATGGGCAGACTGCCTCTGATACCTCTTTCCCCCTCTCTCCCTCCTTGCACACAAGGTTACAGTATCTTCACCTGCAGAAACCTGTTTCCACACATGGATTGCCATTTGCTAGATTAGGGCCAATACTCCCTTGGTTAGCAGCTAGATTGCCAAACAGGCCAGTTTAAAACTGAGCGTGGTGATGGCTACCCCCACCCCACCCCACCCCACCCCACCCCACCCCTGTGGAGCTCCAGCTCTCACCTCCACCTTTTTGCTTTAGGACCACACTAAATGTTCCTTTAAGCACACAGTGGAGCTATGCATGCTGCTTTTATTTGCTCTCCTTGCAAGCGCATGCAGCCCCAATTCAGATCGAGAACATGGCACTTTGGGAGAGGAGGCTTTTAGTGCCCCCCCCACCCATTTTGTCCTGAAATTGCGCACGCACACACACACACACACACCGCTCCATGGGAGGGGGTTAAAAAAAGAAAAAAACGTATTATTTTAATCTTTGGGGAGGGACTTCACACACAAAAAACAGGTGGAGGGGAAAGCTTAAATCCTCCTCTCCTGAAGTGCCACGGTCCTCATCTGAATTGGCAGCACCTGCTTGCAGGAGGGTGAATACATTTAGCACATTTGGCCCTTAATCTCACTGTTCAAGCATCAGTTGCCATGCATCACTTCTGGGTTGGGACTGCTGTGCAGTTCTTCAAATGGCCAGGCGGTGGCATTGCTGCGGCCTGCCCTCACCTGTAAGACCATTCCTGTGTGCAACGGTGGTTCTGCCTGAAGTTCTGCCTGCAGCTTGACAGCAACGGTCTGTTCTACCATTTGGTGTCTCCCTTGTTCCAGCAATGTGGGTGCCGCCTTCCCCATTCCACTTGGCTTTGAAGAGTTAAACCCTTGTAATTTATTTCTGTGTGCAGCTGTTGGGACCCCTCTCCTCCATTGAGGCTGCCTTAGGAGAAAGGCTTGGACAATTAATGAAAAGGAGCAGGCCCTTGCAGCCAAAGGGATCCAGAGAACGATTGTTCCCGCCGTAATAGTTTTCAAACGAGGCAGCATTTAAAAAATTAATAAAAAGAATCCGTTCAGTTCAGCTGAAGCTGCGAAATAGGCTCGTGCGCTGAATCGGGCCTGTCATCTCCAAACTTTGCATTGGAGCGCCCTGCAAGCAAGGAGCAGGTTGAGGGTTCCTGTTCTAGGTGACTCAAGCGATGATCTGACCACAGGGCTGACAACAGCACAAAAGAAAAGCCATACAACCCGTCCTTGCAGGGCTTGGCATCCAGTCTCACCTGGGGAAGGTTGTCCCTGAGTGCAAGAGGAAGTGTGAGCGACCCCCAGCGTGACGCTGTGCCCGGCCCCCAGCGTGACGCTGTGCCCAGCCCCCAGCGTGACGCTGTGCCCGGCCCTTTCAACTCTTGGAGAGCAACCGTTTAATGGGGCACCCGACCATCCCTCCTGGCAAATGCATCCCTAGCTGTACTATCTCTTGATGGCCTACAGCAGCCTCCCCCCCCCCAACCTGGTACCCTTCCAGATGTGTTGGATTACAACCCCCATCATTGCCAGCCAGCTTTTGCTGCACTCTTATAACCTGTTGGTAATCTCGGCGCCTCTCTTCCAAGTAACGCTGTTGGACAAACGCTTGTCTTTTTTGGCCTCTGTTACTCTGGGAAATGCCATGTGCGTAGATCAGTGTTCCCCAACCTTGGGTCCCCAGATGTTTTTGGCCTACAACTCTCAGCATGCTGCTGGAGTTGTAGGCCAAAAACATCTGGGGACCCAAGGTTGGGGAACATGGGGCACAGATGATGATTAGGCGGGTGGGGCGGGGCATGTCTGAAGGCACAGGAAGCAGCACTCTTGCGAAAGGTAAGCAGCCTTGATGGGAGATTGCTTGCGTATACTCTCCACTTCCATCATGGCTGCCTTCCCCGATCTGGCACCCTCCAGATGTGTTGCAGTCCAACACATCTGGAGGGCACCAGGTTGGGGAAGACGGCCATAATGGAGGTGGAGAGTATATTATGTGCATAGATGCGTCGGGCCCCTGCTGCAGTTACTGTACCCACATACTCTTTATATATATATATATATATATATATATATATATATATATACACACACACACACACACACCAGCAAGAGGTGGATCAGAAGTAAGTGCCTTACCAATCCAGGCTTCTACCCAGCCAGTATTTCTTTAAGGTTGGCGAGAAACCCAATTGGGGTATTAAATTATGCCATCTGGCCTGCCCCTGTCAGATGAGAGAATATTGGGTCCAGTGTATTGTCGGTCTGATCCAGCTCAGTAGTCTCCATTACCCCAGCTTGATCCTTCCTATATTACCCCCACACACACACCCTCAGTCTTTGGATCTCCCTTGCAAAGCAAGGGGAAGGTTGCGTTGCATTTGACCGTCAGCATTGCTCGTGCTTTCCCTTGAGTCTCACTGCTTGTTCTACACATGTGCAGCTATAAGGGACATAAGCTAAGGAGCCAAGCAACCTTGGGCGCTGGCTGATCCAAGCAGGCACAGAGGGGTTTGTTCTATCCTCATAAACCTTTTTCTTTCTCCCTACAGGTATCTTGTTTACAGGAGAGTTTTGGGATTTCTTGAGTTTCACGGAGCGTTACCCCAGCATCATCTACAACATCCTTCTCTTTGGCCTAACGAGCGCTCTGGGCCAGGTGAGTGAATAGCATTTCCTGTTCTGCGCCATGTATTTCTCTGGTGGCTTACGCCGTGCTTAGCCAGCGCTCGGCACGCTTTAACACATCGAAAGGCAGGATGCACAAGCTGCTTCTTCAAGTATCCAGATCCCCAAATAGCTTATTTATGAGTGTATTTCCAGAATAGGAAGCATCCCGCCCCTTCCCAAGAGCAGCGTCTGAGAGCCAGTGTAGCATAGTGGTTAGAGTGTTGGACTGGGGCTCGGGAGATCCGGGTTCTAGTCCCCACTTGCAGCCATGAAGCTCACTGGGTGAGTTTGAGCCAATAACAGACTCTCAGCCTAGCCTACCTCACAGGGTGGTTGTGAGGATAAAATGGAGAGGAGGATTACACAAGCCGTCTTGGGTTCCTTCCAGGAAAAAAAGTGGGATATAAATATCATAAATAAAATAATCCTCATAGGACGGAGGTGGGGAACCTTATTATCCCAAGGGCCAAATTGGCTCCAGGCAAGCATGCAAGGAGTAGGTGGGGCCACAGCCACTACTGGCATGCTCCCCACCCCCCACGTAATTCACACTTGCATGCACTCACGTGAACTTTGTTCGCCCCTCGCCTTCCCCAATTGGGGATGGTGAGCAATGGGTGAAGCCCTCTCTGCCAGTGCCTTGAGGAGGATTTCAAGGACATGGGATTTCCTGAATGAGGCTCTCCTTATGGGGGATGCACTCCCATATGTATTGGTTGTGTTCACCCATTACTTAGGAATCCTGGCTTGATAAACCACAATGTGAGCAAGCTGCATGTTAGTGCACTGAGAGCCAGTGTGGCGTAGTGGTTAGAGTGTTGGACTGGGATTCAGAAGATCCGGGTTCTAGTCCCCTCTCAGCCATGAACCTCATTGGGTGAATTTGGGCCAGTCACTGACTCTTGGCCTAACCTACCTCACCGGGTTGTTGTGAGGATAAAATAGAAGGAGGACCATGTCAGCTGCCTTGGGTTCCTTGAAGGAGGGGAAAAGGCGAGATATAAATGTAATAATAAAGATAAATAATAACAAAAACAAGCCTGTTTGCGCCCACATAATTCCTCCCTTTTCATGAGTAGGCAAACAAGCCAAGAAGAGAACTTTCCACGACATGCAAACCTGAGATTATGGTTAAGTGTGCCACAGCAAGCCAGCATTGTAAGTCAGCTTTAAACCAGGGTTTGTTGTTGGCTTATGAGTCCTGTCATGTTGAAACACACTGAACTATAATCCTGAGTTCAGAAGCTACACAAAGCTCCCCCCTTCCTGGTTTGTTTACCCACTTGTGCAAAGGGAGGGGTGAATGGGCTGTGTGTGCCGGCATGCTGCTTGTTCACATTGTGGTTTATCAAGCCAGGGTTTCTGGCTTAATATGGCATGCGAACGAGGCCGTAGTGTGTGTGAACAGCACAGGAACAAGACAAGCCCTATGCTGTTTCTGGTGGTGTGAAGACAGAGCTGCTAGGAATGAGCAAAGGTCAGTCTATGGCTGTCCAAAGTCCAAATGTGGGGAGGTCCAGAGTAGTGCAAGGTTAGCAGGAGAAAGACATGGTAGGAGTCTGGGAGCTAGTAGGCAGCCATTGTTCCAGCACTCTGTGCCTAGAACAGAAGGCTTTTAAGCCTGAACTTTCAGAGCCCCCTGCAGAGCACAGCTACAGGCCATCCGGACCACCTGAGAGATGGTCTACTCAGTCGGAGGCCCTCCTGCATCTGGCAGCTGACCATTTCTGCACCTTTGGGCGCCTGAACCCCCTAGGCGGAGTTGGCTGCTCGGCATCTGCTTCCAGCTCAGAACGCGGGGGTGCCCGCCTCTTATGAGAGCCAGTGTGGCGTAGTGGTGAGAGTGCTGGACTGGGACCCGGGAGATCCAGGTTCTAGTCCTCGCTTGGCCATGAAACTCACTGGGTGACTTTGGGCCAGTCACTGACTCTCAGCCTAACCTACCTCACAGGGTTGTTGTGAGGATAAAATGGAGAGGTGGAGGAAGATTATGTAAGCCGCCTTGGGTTCCTTGAAGGAAGAAAGGTGGGGTATAAATATAATAAATAAATAAATAAATTATGGGAAAGGTTCACCTGCTGCCTCCCCCCGAGGGCCCAGGAACCCCCAATCTGCCTCAAGATCTCTCAACACAGGCTGCTCCTCCACGACGTCTGGCCTGGCCAGTGGGGGGTGGGGGCTCCCCAGCATCCGAAGAGAAGGAAAAGGATTCATCCAGAGGGCGCATGGCATCCTACAGAAGTACCTAAACCTATTTATTTAAAATATATTTATTTATTTATTATATTTATACCCCAATGGATTCTAGGGCAGCGTACAATTGATGTAAAAAAATAAAAATAAATGGAACACAAATCCAATAGTACAATATCCTTCATAACAGTTACAGTTGATAAGGCAGCAAAAGCCTGTATCACGTGAATCAGGTTAGGAACCCAGTTGCATATCTTCCTGCACTGGCCCCAATGCTCTACCTTCACGTGTGTATCCACACACATGCACTGTGGCTTGTTTTCAAAAAAGTTATAAGGAGCTGTGGGTCAGACCCCTCCTGAATCCCCCACACATAACTGATTTTTCTCCCTCTCTCATAATACTTGAACCCAGTGGGATCATGCCATGAAGCTGATTGGTGGGAGATTCAAGACAGATATAAGGACGAACTACTTCACACAGCGCATAGTTAAACTATGGAATTCACTCCCACAAGATGTAGTGATGGCCACCAATTTGGAGGGCTTTAAAAGGGGATTGGACAAATTCATGGAGAAGGCTATCAATGGCTACTAGCTCTGATGGATATATGCTACCTCCAGTATCAGAGGCAGTCTGCCTATGTACTCCAGTTGCTGGGATACAAGGGCGGGAAGGTGCTGTTGTTGCACTCATGTCCTGCTTGTGGGTTTCCCGTGGGCAGCTGGTTGGCCACTGTGTGAACAGAATGCTGGACTAGATGGACCCTTGGTCTGATCCAACACAGCTCTTCTTGTGTTCTTATGTCTTTAATGCTTTTCTTTTCAATCTTGTATTTCAGGTTTGGGGAACCCATGGCCCTCCAGATGTTCATGGACTCTGACTCCCATTATCCCTGACTGTTGGCCATGCTGGCTGGGGCTAATGGGAGGTGGGAGTCCTAGCAGCATTTGGAGGGACACTGGTTCCCCACCCCTGCTATATATGTAGGTTGGCTGTGCTACTTAGTGGCAAGGAAAAAGTATTTTGCGTGTGCTCAGAGGGATCATCTTTATGACAGCCTTGCATGTTTCACAGCTGAGCTCTTCCTTATCATCCTTGCAATCCTCACCTAAATCCTCTCTCCCCCCCCCCCCTCTTTCTTGTCAATAAAGAGTGCCTTTGGTCTTCCTGCTCCCATGCTACATTCACAAATGGTGCATTTTGCTTCTGTGCGTGGGAATCACATCGCTGCTTTTCCTCTCGTCTTTTAAGCACAGGGGGCAAAGCCAAGTTGCAATGCCTTTGTTTTCCCTTGCATGGGAACTGAGTAAGCATGGAGGACACTGCCTTTTGAAAATGCAACTCTGCCTGACTCTTTTGACCCAGGAGGAAGAGAAGTGGTTCCCTTGTACTCCAGAATTGTCCATGTTACTTCTTTCAAGCACTCCATGGGGTGGGGAAAGGGCAGTATCTTCCACTGTTGCGGCTGATCATGTGTAAACTGGGCAGCACACGGGAGACGTCCCACAGTAAACTGCCTGGGCAAGGGGGATGAGGATGCGCTCTCAGGGAGACTTCAGAGGCAAAAACTGTGTGGGGTTTATTCTGCATTTCCAGCCTCACTGTGCATCTTTCTCCACCTTCTTTCAGAGTTTCATCTTCATGACTGTGGTGTACTTTGGGCCCCTGACCTGCTCCATTGTCACCACGACCCGCAAGTTCTTCACCATCCTGGCTTCGGTCATCTTATTTGCCAATCCTATCACCAACTTGCAGTGGATGGGCACCCTCCTAGTATTTCTCGGTATGTTTTGGGAAGTAGGGCATCCCTTTCCATATTTATTTATTGGGAGGATGTTGTCCTTCCTAGCAAAACTCTCCAAGCAGCTCAGCAAAATCTAAGGCCTCTGTAGCGTTTCCTGTTGTGCCACCATCTGGCTAGTCCTTCCGTGTGAGCGTCGGGGGGGGGGGGGAGTTGCTGCCCCTCACCTCCCCGTGCATTGTGAAAGAAGAGGGAGGATGTTTTGTTTTGTAATCTTATTTACAGACTCTTGGGGTGTTGTTAACATAACAACAAATGTGATCAAAATCCCATATAAAACCATTTAAAACACAGGAGTAGCAGCCATAAAATCCAAGAAACCTGTAAATCAGTCTTGACTAACCCTTTTGCCTCTGAGAATGAGGTGGTGTGCCAGGGGCCGTGTGCCAGTGGATGTGGCTGGGACCAGTGTGTCCCCCCCCCCGTCCCCCCTCACACATGAACTCTCTTAAGGCCTCTGCAAGCCCTGGGTTGCCCGAGTGTACTGTAAAGACGATGCTAAGCCCAGACGAAAACATGCTGCAAGGCCTGTTAAGCAAACCTTAAAAGTCCTTTGCGTGGTGCTGAAAAGGCATCAAAGTTGGTGCCAGGCGAGTGTTCCCAATTGTGCTCCGGCTTCTAAGCGCATTCAGTTGAATGCGCTTAAAAACCCTCTTCAGCCCATCGTGTTGAATGTGCGACGGTCTGGAGAGGATTTTGGAAGGGGGGCTTGCATGCGCGCCCCCGTTTGCCTGCCTGAACCCACAAGGGCTAAAACCGGGGAGAGCACCTTGACCAGGGCTCTGTTGGTATTCAAACTTTGATACCCTTCAATTAGCAAAAAATTTTTCTAGAGTTTCAGATCTCTGAGCATCCCCCCCCCCCCCACACACACACACACACACTCCACTGGTCCCAGCCATGCTTCCTGGCTGCTTCCAGTTGTGCTCAGTGGGCCAGCCACAGTGTGTGCCAGAGCGAGTGTCTTCTCAGAGCTCTACCTGATGCACTCTGTTTTTGGGTGTCACAGCTCAGCTGCTGCACTATATTTGCCATTATCTCTCTGCGGTCCTTCACATCTCTGTGGTTTGTCCTCTAAATTTGGGGGCGGGGGGGCAGGATTGGCAGATAGTTGCAATGGGGGCAGGCTGACCAGCAGGATTGTGGGAGATTGGGGAACCATGTTTTGTGTGTGTGTGAATGGATGGTGTGTGTGTATGTGTGTGTGTGTGTGTGTGTGAGAGAGAGAGAGACTATAAGAATGAATGGAAGATGAAAGTGGGGGGAGAGAAGGGATGGCCCTAACTTCTATGGCTTTGGCCCCACCTGCTTTCACATGCAGGAATGCATCTCTTGACCCCAGAAAGGTTGCCCAACCCTGATCTAGAACAGCATTCTGCCACAACACAGCACTCAATTGAAGGTGCTGCATTTGGCCTCCAGAGCCCTAAACTGCCTGAGAATAGGGTGCTCGGGGATCGCCGCCTCCCATATGAACCTTTCTGAGAACTTCATTGTACTTCCGGGGCCCTGCTCTCCACCCCCTTGTAGACAGAGATACAGTGGCTGGGAATGAGAGCGGGGTGGAGTCTTTTTGGTTGTGGCTCCTGGAATGTGGAACAGCCTTCCAAGGAAATACATCGGGCCTGTTTTTAGGTAAGCTTTGAAAACTGTTCCAGGGAGCATGTTTCAAAGAGAAGACTACATAATTATGTCTTGTCCTGTTACTGTGTTGCTGTTTTTTTTATTGATGCACTGGGTTTTGGCTTATTAATGTATTTTTTTATTCTGAGCCACCTTGAACCAACCCTTCTATATGCAGGCAGTCCCCAGGTTATGAATGAGTTCCGTTCTTAAGAATGTCTTTAAGTCGAATGTGTATGTAAGTTGGAACAGCATAGTGTTCTATACGTTAAAATCGTCATTTACGCAAATTGCGTAAACTACACAAATTGCGTAGTATACTACGTTATGTCCTCTACGTAAACGACGTAGCGCCGGGGGGACCCAGAAGTCCATTCTTAAGCATGGGTTGTCTATAAGTCGGACGTTCTTAACTCTGGGGCTGCCTGTATTAGTATAGAAAGGTTGGATATAAATAGAATGAATGAATAAAAAGCAGGACCATCTGTCAGCCCAGCCTCCCAGACCATGGTGGTGAGAGAGGAGAGTGAAAAACACAGCCTCTGTTTATGCTAGTCTCATAAACCATATGGGGGTCTATCATTCCATAAAACAGAGAGGTTGGGGGGGTGAATCCGCATGCTTCTTAGTATGGATGGCAAATGACCCCACCCACAAAAAGAGTGTGCTATTGGCATCCTTGGGGGAGCCCCATGCTTTCCAGAAATACTTTTTTTTTTTTTTTAAAGAGGGAACAGAAAAACCCCCAAAACCAGAACTAAAACAACTGTGCATGTGTGCTCTCGTGCAGAGAAGAAGAAGAGGGGGAAGGAGCTTAAAAGGGGTCGGGGGCTGCTCAGCCAAGCTGCCTACACATAGCATGAGCCACATTTTAATGGTCCCGTCTCAGATGGGGAGGTCTTGCAGCGCTGCAGCAGCCTCCTCACCTGAGAAGGGGAAGCTTTGAAAACGTGTATTGGGTTGGCTGATGGCCGGAATCTGCTGTTGGATAGTCCCTTAAAACCACTGTTTACCCTTTTGTTTCTCTGCAGGACTTGGACTGGATGCCAAATTTGGGAAAGCATCTAAGAAAACCTCACATTAAGAAGACTTTCGGTGGTTCTCTTGAAAACCTGAAGCCTAACAAACTGTTAACTTATTGTCTTACTCCTCCCCGGCACCTATTCTCAGAATGGACTCAGGAGGAGTGCTTGGGGAAAGGGGATGGGGTTTTATGGGAGAGGAATGGTATTTTGTTTTTATTCCCCAAGTCTGGTGTTTTGTTTTTGTTTTTTTCAATGAAGGGTTTTGTTTTAATTAAAATCAAGGAGGTGAACTTTCTCTGCATCCACTCTCCCAATTCCTCTCCCCACTTCTCCCCCCCCCCAGCAAGGAATCAATGGATGGCAAAAAGAAGACATTCTCAACAGAATGGGAGGAATGTTTCATAACAAATAAAAGGAGGAGAGAGAAAGAGACCTGTGTCTCCTCTTTTTTCTTTTTCTTTTTAATTCACCTTGTGACACTTGGCTCTTTAGAGCAGGAGTGGGCAGCTTGTGCCCTTCCAGGAGTTTTGGCCTACAATTCCCGTTGGCCCTGTCCAGCATAGGTAATAGTATGGGGAGATGGAAGTTGTAGACCAAAATTTCTGAAGGACCACAACTTGCCCACCCTTACTTTAGAGGCCTGACGATCTCCTTTTTGGGCAATAGGGCTTATAGAAGTAAGCATCCCATGACTTTCCTCGAACAAGAAGCATTCTGTGTTTGCATTATAGTGCAGCTGTTGGTGAATCATTGGGCTGAAATGATTTCATTGAGAAACCCTTTTCCTTGAGAAGCCAATGGTCAGAGCCTTCCCATGTATTGTTACTCAGAAATAAGTCCCACTGTGTTTGATGGAACTTATTCCCCAGATAAGCATGTGCAGGGCTGCAGCCGTGGTCTGGTAGATTGGAGAGTTGGGTTTGAATCTGAGATGCTGTGGCTATCAGCCAGCCTCTGCTGTGTGCTCACTAATGTGCCTTTGAGCAATTTTCTGCTTTCTAGCTTCAGTTCCCAATCTGTAGAAATAGGAATAATAGGGACCTACCAGCTTGTGACCAAGAAATCTGAATGATGTATTCCTGGGGTGGGCAGAAGGTAAATCTGGATCTACTAGTTGATCTCTAGGTGATTTGTGGTAGATCAGCAAGGGCTTCTGATTCAAATTGTTGAATGCAGAACGTTTCTTCGGATAACCAGGAGTGGTTTTTTGTGTGGAAGGACTATGAGCTCAGTTCTAGTGCTCAAAACAAATTCCTGAGCTCATAATCCTTTAATTCCAAGTGTATGTCTTTTGCACCTGGCCCCAGTTGGTGGGTCTTGGGGTTCTAGTAAAAAACAAAGCAGATCTTGCAAGCCTGAAGTCTGCCTGCTCCTGCTAAATTCAAGATAATGTATGCAAATAATGTTTGCTTTGCTTTTAGGTAGTGATATGCTGAATTGCAGACTTTATTTCAAGCTTTACTTAAGCCACCTCCTTACTAAGGGAGTGAACCTGTTTGGGCTGTACCACTTCAGGCTGCAGGTAGAATCTCACATGACCAATTATTCCTCCATCCCCCCCCCCAATGTTTTTAATACCTCCGCATAAGAAACTGGCATGCCTAGAAGAAGGCTAAGCTGGAACCCTTCTTCCTGACTTCTAGTTCTCTATGTGATTTAATGTTCCTGCACTCAGAAGTTCTGCAGCCCAAAGTCTACCTCCCCTGTGAGAACTAAGTTAGAACCTAGTTAGGAGGAGAGGTCTGGGCATGTGAAAGGGAGGTTGATGGGGGAAGGTTGGGATGTAACCAGAGGCTGTGAGGAGAACTTGATATGGCAGGGGTGCAGAACCATAATCGGGGGTGGGGGCTGGATTGCCTCCACCAGGTGACTTCAAGAGTGGATGTGGCCACGCCCACTGGCATCATTGCCCTGCCCATTTCGCCATTCTCTCTCAGCATGGAGGAAGAGGCTCAGCCAGCACTGGGAGGACTGCTGTCCTCCCAGCGTTGGCTAAGTCCTTGGCTTCATGCGGCATCCCTCTGGCAGCACCATGCGCTATGCGAAGCACTGGAAAGAACAGCCACACCTCCCAGCGCTGCCCAAGTCCCCTGCTGAATCAAAGCCCTGTCCCCTGGGGGAGCCCATGCAGACTCTGTGGGCTAGAGGCAGAACCTCCGAGTCCGCAGGCTGGAAGTTCCACGTCCCATGTGATAGGGCCTAGGAGCGGAAGCAGTGTTCCATTTTGCACCAATTTGCCTATGTTTTCATTCAAAACTACCTTGCAGGCGCCTTTTTCTAAACGAAAGATGAGACCTTCAGAATTCTGCACCATCCATCAAATTCTGCACTGATCTAGCACTACACAGCTGCTTTGGGGAAGGTGAAGGAAGCTGTGGAGTTGGATTTTCTCAGTCTAATCACAGGGTGGGTCATGTTTCCAGTCCTCATGAGGACAGAGAGAAACTAGAAAGGGCTGTGCCAAGTCATAGACTCTCCAATAATGAAGCAAGAACTCCAAATCTCTCATAACCGTAGGGATCAATATGAGCACAATTCGGGCCAGCTTGGACATTTCAAGCTGCCTCATCTTTTCCTCTGTGGATTTCCCTTCCTGGCTACAAGATCATACCGAGAATTGGCTGTACAGCTATAGCCTGCAATGGCTAGCAGCCATTTCTATGATCACAATGTTCATTTGGTGCTTGGGCTCTTTGGCATAATGATAATACAATAAAGCCACTTCTAGGAAAAGGCAAACTGGAAGGAAGGTTGATGATCTAGGACCCAGTGTTTCTGCACATAATGTAAAATCTGTTCATGGCATAAACTCTGATCATCAGGCGATCACTCGTGACCGAGTAAGATTGTCTTCCGGGATAAAAGGAGGAGATTCTAAAGAAAGATTGTGTAGACTCTAGCGATGGGTCCGTAAGTGACTGTGGAGGCCAATTCTAGATCCACACAGCTTCCCACAGTGAGGACACAGGTTACCAGATAGAAGATGGTCCTGTAAAGGATTCATTTGACGTGCTTTTCGCTTAGCACGTTTCTCCCTTTCACCTTGCACTCGGGCTTCTTCAAAGTCCATGGATCCTTTGTGAAAGGCCAACCTCCATTTAGATCGTTCATGGGCCAGAGCTTCCCAGTTTTCGATGTTTATATTGCATTTTTTTAGATTAGCCTTATGAACATCTTTAAACCTCTTATATTGACCACCGATATTCCGCTTTCCATCCTTGAGTTGGGAGTAAAGTAACTGCTTTGGGAGACGGCAGTCAGGCATTCGAACAACATGACCGGTCCACTGAAGTTGGCGTTGAAGGATCATTTTTTCAATGCTAGTAGTCTTTGCTTCTTCCAGTACACTGACATTTGTTCGCCTATCTTCCCAAGTAATTTGCAGGATTTTCCGGAGGCAACGTTGATGAAACCTTTCAAGGAGGTGGAAGTGACGTTTATAGATAGTCCATGTTTCGCAGGCATACAATAAAGTTGGTAATACAATGGCTTCATAAACCAGTGTTTTGGTCTTCTTACAAATATCCCGATCCTCGAACACTCTATGTTTCATTCGAGAAAATGCGGCACTTGCGGAGCTGAGACGATGCTGGATTTCACTGTCGATGTTAGCTGTAACAGAAAGATAGCTGCCAAGATAGAGAAAATGATCGACATTTTCCAGTATTGTCCCGCCAAGCTGGATAGATGGCATCACCAAAGGATTGGCTTGCACTTGCTGATGAAGCACTTTGGTTTTTTTGATGTTAAGTGAGAGACCAAGTTTTTCGTATGCTTCTGCAAAAGCATTTAGGATAGTTTGGAGATCATCCTCTGAATGTGCGGAGACCACATTATCATCAGCATACTGAAGTTCCACAACGGAGGTTGTAATTACCTTACTTTTTGCTTTCAGCCTGCTGAGATTAAAAAGCTTTCCATCTGTTCGATATATAATTCCCACACCGGTGGGAAGTTTCCCCTCGACAAGATGTAAAACCATGGCGATGAAAATGGCAAATAATGTTGGGGCGATAACACATCCCTGTTTAACACCTGATCCCACTTTAAATGGAGCACCATGAGAGCCGTTGTTGTCCAAAACCGTTGCCGTCATGTTGTCATGGAGAAGTCGCAAGATATTCACAAATTTATTGGGGCATCCAATTTTCATAAGGATAGTCCAGAGAGCTGTACGGTCTACAGTATCAAAGGCCTTAGCCAAATCGATAAATGCCATATAAAGGGGTTGATTTTGCTCCCGGCATTTTTCTTGGAGCTGACGTGCAGTAAAAATCATGTCTACTGTCCCTCTAGAGGGGCGGAAACCATATTGAGTTTCAGGGAGGATCTCTTCTGAAATAGATAGAAGACGGGATGCACTCTGATAGTGCAAAACCCAAAGATAGTGCAAAACCCAAAGACTGGGATGATCATATCATGATGTATATAGTATATCTTTCATTTCCTTTACTACATTTCTATACCACCCAATAGCCAAAGCTCTCTGGGCAATTTACAGAGATGAAAACCGTAAAAATACAAATATAATAATGTAATATTAAACTACAAAATATACAAAAATATACAACAATTTTCCACAATCAACAAAAATCCTAGGACCTTTTAGAAATCTTATATGCTATCAAATGGCTGGGACAGGGGTGGTGTTAGGTACCAAAAAGATCCGGGGCTCAGGACCACAGGACAAATTTTTTTTTTTGCTTATGCTAATTTACATATGCTCTAAAGTCTATGTGTGTGTGTAAAGGACCCTGTCTCCTAAGCACATTCCTATTTGTAAAAGGGATATATGGATGGGAGAGGAAGGCATTTGATTTCAGCCAAAAACCTCAGGCTGAAGGATTCAAGCGGGTGTAGCAGCAGTAGGTGAAGCACATGTGGGCAAAAAGCCAGGTAATCCAGGGGTATCAGATGCAACAGATATCCTCAGGGCCCCTATACTTTTATCTCAGCAAGTGTGAGAGCCAGTGTGGCGTAGTGGTGAGAGTATTGGACTGGGACTCGGGAGATCCGGGTTCTAGTCTCCACTTGGCCATGAAACTCACTGGGTGACTTTGGGGCAGTCACTGACTCTCAGCCTAACCTACCTCACAGGGCTGTTGTGAGGATAAAATGGAGAGGAGGAGGACGATTATGTAAGCCACCTTGGGTTCCTTGCAGGAAAAAAGGTGGGGTATAAATATAATAAATAAATAAAAGTGCCCATGGGCAGCGGGGCAGATGGCCTCACAGAGATTCGGGGCTCCAAATGAAAAATTTGGGGCTCCAGTCCTAGTGGGCTGTCTGCTAACACCACCCCTGGGCTGCGAGAAAAACGACTTTAGCACGAAACAAGCCTCACCGGGCAGAGCATCTCCATGTGATCATCATTGATTACGTCCTTCCGCTTTGGGGTGTGGCTCTCCACTCCAGTTATATACACCTTATAACCTGTTGGGGCAGGAGGGGACATAGATGCAAGAGTGCAGTTTCACTGATTTTTGCTGCTGAAGAAACCCCAGCCCGCCTCATCTCCACCTGCCTGGGCCAGCCAAGAATGTGCGTTACAAGCTTGTTTAAAAGAGCCCCGTTTTAATTGGCTCGCAGCCCCCAAGTGCTGCACCAGGCCGGCCCCTTCAGGCTGTTTCCCCAGCGCTGGAACAGGGAGGGGCTGCCAACATAAGGAGGCCTTGGAAGCCAACGTGCCAAAGTCTCCGTGGAGCAAACTTTACACATGAAAGCATGTCTCCACCAGCTGTCGCTACCAGCCTCCATCTGCTCTGTGCCTTTGGCCTCTCGCCCTTCCAGATGGGACCTTGATCTCCCTTCCTCGGTGGCTGTTGCAAACCCTATGCTTCTCCCTCCGCTCCCCATCTTTTCCAATTCCTCTCCAGTCTTCGACTGACTTTTATGTTAATCTTTTCTGATGTCCCTGGTCTCTGCCCCAGGAACACTTTTTTTCTCTCTCCAAAGTTAGACGACAATATTGAAAACTTAAAAAGTGGAAGATGTTGCTGTAATCTCAGCCGGTTCCTCTTTTCCTAAAAGTCAACCTATAGGAAAATTGAATTTTCTGCATAGCAGAGGGACGTGTCTCTTGTCTTTCTCCTCCCTCTAACAAACACAAACTGCAAAATTTTGGAATGGTTTCCTTTTAGAATAGGCATGAAAGCAAAGAACTCAAAACAGTGTTTGTTTAAAATGAGGGAGTGAGTGGAGAGGGAATATTTATGCAGGCTGTTTCAACTGGTGCCTTACCCCTCCTGGAATTGCCCAGTGCTTAATTAAAAGAGAGGAGGGGTTGCTTAGAAGGTGCTTATCCTCAGTTTGGGAGCCTTTTCTGCCTGCAGCCCCAGCAGACATTGATTTGCTCCATGCGATCGCCTGCTGTGCCCTTCTACTCTTAACAGTGCAATCCTATGCCCGTTGACTCAATCCCATGCCTGATTGTTTTCTTTTATTGTTCACTGCTCCGGAATCATCTTGATGTGGAGGTCTATACAAATACTGTAAATAATAATAAAATAATAATAATAATAATAATAAATAAATCCCACTGAATTCAGTAGGGGTTACTCCCAGGTAAGTATACATAGGATTGCAGCCTAAGTCATGTTTCAGCCTCAGAACAACCCTGTGACGTAGGTTCAGCTAAGTGTGATGGGAGGGCGCAGCAGCAGCCGACTTCACCCAACACAGGCTTGTTTCTAAAGTAGATGCTTGTTGCTAAAGTAGAGTAAATAACAGCGGTCTTTATGTGGCTTACGCTGGCTCAGCTTGTCTGAGCGTGGAAAGCTAAGCAGGGTCAGGCCTGGTTATTACTTGGATGGGAGACCCCCTCCTCTAGTTTCCTGCATTGAGCAGGGGGTTGGACTCGATGGCCTTGTAGGCTCCTTCCAACTCTATTATGAAATCTATGAAACATAAGATTTCTTCGGTACTATAAGCTTGATGGTTACAGACTTTCTAGGTACAGTTTCTTAAATGTTACTTACTCTGTCAGGTAAGGAAAACACAGGTCAAATCCCTTTACTTAAGAGTCAGTTAACTGTAGACTGTCCTAACTGTCAGAGAATTATAGACAGTTCTAACCTGTTGCGAAGCAACATACAGAATTCCTTCCCCTGATACCACTAAGTGGTTTGCTCCACTGAACCCTGCTCCCTGACTTCTCAGAGAAGCTTGGTTTCTGCCTCTGCCAATCAACTAGATAGCAGTCTATCTTAACCCTTTACTGGGCAGTCAACTTCAGAACCGTCCCTGCAGAGTTGACATCTTCTCGTCGCATATTCCAATAAAGTGGGGGCTGTGGGCAGGTACCCGCTGATCACACTTAGTACAAGCTCACTCCTCATTTACTCCAGGGCACTGAGGCTTTGCATTCAGAACAGAATCCAGGATTGAGCCTCGGCTCACTATCTTTTAAATATATATACATGTTGCTATTGAAAGACAACAATCAGCTGCTAATAAGTCAAATTCATTGTACCCCAAGACCAGCCCTACCGTTAGGCAGAGTGAGGCAATTTTCTCAGGTGGCAGCTGCTGGTGCGCAGCAGTGAAAGCTTCCCAACTTTTCCTCCTGGACTACCAGACTCTTACCCTCTGTTGGAGCACAGAGCTGTGTTGTGTATGCTACACAATGGCCTGGTTTACACATAATGACAGCCCAGAGTACGGGTTGAGTATGGGTTGTCATTGAATCGTGGGTTGTCGTTACATGCGAACCCTGCACGATGGTTTAACTATGGGTTCTTAACTACAAACAACCCAGGAAGAGAACTCATGGTTTGTTGTTGGGTTGTGAACTCTGGGTTGTTTGTGGTTAACAGCCCATAGTTAAACCATAGTGCAGGGTTCGCACATAACGACAACCCACGATTCAACAACAACCCGTACTCTGGGTTGTCGTTACGTGCGAACCAGGTCAACCTGTCCTGGGCCCCCTGAATTATCTTGCTGTCTCAGGTATGGTGGAGGAGGACATTCTGGCACCAGCCCTGCCAGAAGAATTAATTCCCCCCACTCTTCCCTCCCCATTCCTTTTTCCTTGTGTGTTGTGTCTTTTTTAGATTGTAAGCCTGTGGGCAGGGATTGTCTTGTTGGTTATATGTAAGCTGCTCTGGGAGCCTTGGGCTAGCCCTGTCATATCCTGAAGCTGTGATTGCAGTAATGTATAGAACTCTTACATTTAGCAAATCAAGAGCAGGTTTGTTTTCACCCCTTCAGGACCACTTGTAGTTACATCTCATAGTTAATGATCTAATGAGAGTTATATAACCAAAATTTTCTCCATATTTTTATTACTAGAATTGGCTGGCTGGCTTTCTTTCTTTCTTTCTTTCTTTCTCATAATGACCCTCAGGAAATTTCAACAGGGAAATAGCACCACCGGCCCAAAATCAAACAAGAATTCAGCCAATCTACCAGGTTCCAGTATAACAATAAGAAATCCTGCTCAAATTTGGCAGAACTTCTCAAGTTTAATTCAAATTTTGCTCTTTTAAAATATGCTTTTGTGATTACTTTTATGGCAATAATTTTATGTCACTATGCCGAATTCACTACTTTTAAAACTAGATTATAAATTATTATTAATTAGGGTATTATTGAAAAACCAAATAAATAAATAAATAAATATTTGGGTTTTTTCTTTTAACCCAAAAAGTTTGTTTATTGTTCTGCTTGTGCAAAAATCATCCTGAACTTTCCCCCCATACAACAAGAGTAATACAATATATATGACAATGCATATTATACACGATATCCCTTCTCTGAATCACTTAAATAAGGCATGTGCATTTTCACACTCACTTATATATACATTATGTTTCTTATGCAGAATCCAAAGTTACCAATAAACAATTTTCTTTATATATCCACAGATTTCATAAATAAGTAAGGGTGCAATCCTATGCATGTTCAGACAGGAAAAAGTCCTACAGCTCCCAGCATGGCTGGCTAGGGAATGTTGGGAATTGTAGGACTTTTTTCTGTCTAAACATGCATAGGATTGCGCTCTAACTCAGGTTATCAAAAAACTAAACTGACCATTTGGATATATTCCTTTACTCCTACAAAAATTAATAAAGCGGGGGTTGTTGGTTGTTTTTTTTTTGCTAATTTGTCTGCTTTGTCTTTTTTCTGCTGTTCTGATATATGTTAATTTTGCCATAATAGCGAAATCCCATATTTTATCCAACCACACATCCCTTGAAGATTGTTGTTTGCACTCTCCACCTTTTTGCACACAATATTCTTGCTGCAGCCAACACAGAAACTGTTAATTCC
Organism: Shinisaurus crocodilurus; assembly: GCA_021292165.1. Classification (NCBI taxonomy): domain Eukaryota; kingdom Metazoa; phylum Chordata; class Lepidosauria; order Squamata; family Shinisauridae; genus Shinisaurus; species Shinisaurus crocodilurus. The sequence goes on from JAHFWL010000058.1 coordinate 281,860, forward strand.
TTATGTTGTTATCTAACAAATTGATCCATAAAATTATATATATATATATATATTTGTTTCTGACATTTCCAGCAATTAATTGGATATTTTTAAATTTAATTTATTTTCACGGGGGTTGTATACCACTTCATCATAACCTTATACAGATAAGCAGAATGAGCAGGAAATTCCGCAAATGCAGCCACAATGGCTACCTGCATTTTGAAGTATGTGATGCAACATACCTGACCATTGAGAGAGACACTTCTCCCTCCTACCGTAAGACCATTACTGTAAGTCCAGAGTCTAAAATTTCCTAACTGCACCACTGTGTAGCTCCTTGCTAGGAAATGGGGTGCCGCAAACTTGTCGCTGCTCTCCCTGGGTGGATGGTGTCCTCTTCTGCTACTTGTTCTCACTAGTCGTAGCAGCACTCCTGGGATGGATCTACACTAGAGCCCCTTCTATTCATCAGGGAGCACTGCTGCGGTATTTATGCAAAATGCATTGACCGCTGTTGGGGCACATGCTGATGAATAAAGCACAGTTTCCGCTGTGTCGACAATGTGATCTTTGTCACACACAAATGTAGTTGTGGGAGAAGTAGGAGGAGTTGGAAAGGTGATCTGTGCAGGCAAATGGCCCTTTAAGTTTCATTTGTTTTTTCGTTGGTTTGTTTTTTTAGAACCAATACGTGCAAGGAGCGGATATACATATATATATATATATATATATAAGTAATGCATAGCTCCTTCCCGAAAACCAATTACAGAATGGGGGACACTTGGCTCAACAATACTACAAGTGAGAAGGATCTTGGAATTGTGGTAGATCACAAACTGAATATGAGCCAGCAATGCGATGTGGCTGCAAAGAAGGCAAATGCTATTTTGGGCTGCATTAATAGAAGTATAGTGTCCAAATTGCGTGAAGTGATAATTCCCCTTTACTCAGCACTGGTTAGGCCTCTAAGAGGACTGGGTTTGGTCCCTGAGCCAGAGGTTCCACTCCCCTGGTATAAGTGGTCCATGGCACTGTCCGATTGCTTTGTCCAATTAAGCCAGTCTTCTAGTGGCCACAGACAATTTCTCCATGGCGAAGTTGTCACGTGGACAGACTAATCTCTCTCTCTCTCCCCCTCACCCACGTATATTCACCTGCTGGTTTACCCTTGCTCTTATGGAAAAGTAAGCAGTTGGTTTTACTCAGAACCATAACCACTGTGCTTCTTTGGGGCTTTTTTATTCGTTCGTTCGTTTATTTATTTATTTATTTATTTATTTATTTATTTTCTGGAAATGCACTGCTGCTGGAAACCCTCTGAGGATCCTTGTCAGTTCTTGGTTGTTCTGGAGATATGAGTGGGCTATTCACATGGATACGGAGCCAAACAGCAGATTATGACGCTTCTGCATCTCCGCTGGCCCTCCAGGAAGGAGCTGTTTGATAGATCTGCTAAGAAAGACGCTTTATCTCATAGCTGACCGAGATGCGGCGTCCACGGGGGGAAGAACTTGGCAACACATCTCTTCTTCCTTTCAGCCTTTCCTGTCTCGGTTGGTCCCCAATGCAGCTCCATTTTCTTAATAAATAAAATTGGACAGAGAAAAAAGAGACAGAGAGACCACTAAGCAAGGATGCCTGGCATGACCTCACAGTGAATAGTAGAAGCTGGTTAAAATTCTGAGATTTCCTAGCTGGTGTGGGAGGAGGGAAGAGCTGCTTCCCTTGTCAGCATGGCTACACAGGAAGGAAACCCAGGCTTTTGACCCATTTTCAGCCCTGGCCTTAAAGCGGGTCCCTCCTCTTTCGATGGTAATGTGTATTACTTTGTTTTCTTCTAATGTGGTACGCCAGCCTGCAGTGTTTGGGCCCCCTCCTGCTCATGTTACTGAGTGGGCCCCTGAACGTCTTCCCCAGAGTCCTTTCCTGATGGCGCCACTGCACACAGTATGTAAAAGTTCCCTAGATATTTGCAGAGATTTTGGACCATTTAGAGGCGGCGTTAGGGGCGGCCCACTAGGGCTGGAGCCCCGAATCTTTCATTTGGAGCCCTGAATCTCTGGGAGGCCACCTGCCCCACCACCCTGCTGCCCAGGGGCACCTGCTGAGATAAAGGCGCAGGGGCCCTGAGGATCTCTGTTGCACCAGATCCCTCTGGATTACATGGCTTTTTGCCCACATGTGTTTTCCCCTCCTGCTTCCCCCCCTTGAATCCTTCTGCCTGAGGTTTTTTCCTGAAATGAAATGCCCTCCTCTCCCCTGTCCATACATCCCTTTTTACAAATAGGGGTGTCCTTAGGAGACAGGGTCCTTTACAGACACACACAAAGAGAGACTTTGGAGCATATGTAAATTAGCATATGCAACTTTGTGCATTTTTTGTTGTTGTCCTGTGGGCCTGAGCCCCGGATGCCGGATCTTTTTGGTACCTACCCCCACCCCTGGGGCCATTCATACAACAAAATTGATGGGGTGAGATGCTATGAATTCAAACAAAGAGCTTGGCTATTGGGGCTATGTGCAATTGCTTCTATGTATGCCTAAGTGGCAGTTTACTGAGTATTTACTCACTGGTGTGGGGGCATACGTGGCTTAACTGGCCTGAGTTAGTGGCTTGTAATGTTACATTGTTTTTATTTATTTATTTATTATATTTATACCCCGCCTTTTTTCCTGCAAGGAACCCAAGGCAGCTTACATAATCCTCCTCCTTCTCTCCATTTTATCCTCACAACAACCCTGTGAGGTAGTGTAAAGGATTGAGGCCTACTCAGGCTTGAGTTTGTTGAAGCCTGAAGGCCCAAACACTTCCCTCGAGTAGTTGAAGCCTGAAGGCCCAAACACTTGGATGGGAGGGGGAGTTTGAGAGTTTTAAGTTACCCAATAGAAGTTAAGAATCAGATCTCCTATTCAAGGTCACATGATTATAACCTTCCATTCCTGGGAAGGCTATATATGTGGGGTGTGGTCAGCTAGCAGTTAGTGCTGGGAGAGAGCTAGAAGCAGAAGCAGAGAAACAGCAGAGAGAGACCAGCAGAGAGAGAAAGAGAAACTGGCTGCATAGGAAATAGGTAGTCTGAAGTTAAACTAGAGAACATTGGATTGTTTGTTTGTTTTATTTTATCATACTTGCTTTTGAATTATAACCACTCTATTAAGTAAAGACCCTAATATTATAAGTAAAGTGTTGTTGTTTACCCTGGAGTTTGGAGTGACTTATTCACCACGTCTACAGCCTACACCCATGCTATTGGAAGCTGTAAAAGGACTTGATCTCCTGGAACGGGAGGGGCTTTGAGGAGAGGCAGATATCTCCCAAAGGCAGGTTAAGGGGTCCCTGCAGTAGCGGAACCTTGACAGGTAGGTTAGGCTGAGAGTCAGTGACTGGCCCAAAGTCACCCAGTGAATTTCATGGCCGAGCAGGGACTAGAACCCGGATCTCCCGAGTCCCAGTCCAACACTCTCACCACTACGCCACACTGGCTCTCCATGTATTGTTTTTGTTTCTTTTATCTGTTTTTATCTTTTTATTGTTCACCGCTCCGGAATCTACTTAGATATGGAGCAGTATACAAATACTGTAAATGAATGAATGAAATGAGTTGCGAGCTGAGCCTGTGATGATGAAATAACTGCTGAGCCCCCCCACCCAACTTCACTCAAACCACATTCCCATCACATCATGAGATGGGCAAAGTAAAAACAGGCCTGAGCTCCTAAGAAGTTAAGCTTCAGGGGAGGCAACACCGAAGTAGGTACCTAATGCTGTAATGACTCAGAAATGCACAAATGCCTGTGTTAGAGCTGCTGCTGAACACATTATATTAGCACCCAAGATTTTAAAGTGTACACATAAACATGTGATTAAGAATGTGGCAGATGTGGTTTGCATAGATCAAGGGTGGGCAACCTTTTGGAGGTTGGGGGGCTGCATTGACCCCTGTTAAGCCTTTTAGGGGCTGTAAAAGTGGATGGGGCATCACACACACACACACACACACACACACACACAATCGCTGGGGTGGGGAGGGGAGGGGAGAGGTGCATGGGCTCATTTCTGAGGGGATAACTCTTCTCATGTGCCTATTTCGCAGCAGAATCAGAGCTGTATGGATCAGACAGCCAGGCTTGACTACATCATCTCCCTGTTAAAGTGTATGCTTAGTGGGAAGCCCCAGCATACTTACATAATAGCTGCAGAACTCAGGTACAGTAATACCTTGGATTGCAAGTAACTTGGTCTGAGAGCGTTTTGCAAGACAAGCAAAAAAAATATTTTTTTTTTAATTGACTTAATAAAAGAGGAAGGTCTTGCAAGACAAGTAGTCGTAGGGATGTAACCGCTCACCTCGAGTGGGCGTAACAGGCCGAAATCGGCCCCGCTTACGCCCACCAGAGACTCACTTTGATATAAGAGTGTTTTGGATTACAAGCACGGTTCCGGAACGAATTATGCTCGCAATCCAAGGTATTACTGTATTCCTAGGGTGACTCTCTGGGGCAGATTTTGGGAGGGTGTGCAGGGCTGCAGGGGAGAGGAGGAGATAGTCTTGTTGTACAGGTGGAAATTGGCGCAGGTGATGTTGGATTCTGCCCTATGTGCATGGTGCTTTATTTATTTATTTATTATATTTATACCCCGCCTTTTTTCCTGCAAGGAAAGGATTCTTTCTTTAGAAAGAATGAGAGGACAGGTCCCTGCCCCCAAGGGGTTACAATCTAAAGATCAGCACAAGGGGAGGGAAATGGAGGCAGGGGTAAACAGAGGAAGAATAGGCAATTATTTCAGTTACATGTAATTAGGCCCGAGTTGCACCAAATTCCTTGTTACTAAGGTAACCCTATCTAGCCCTTGTGTTTCATCATTGCCAGTAGAGATTTCAACTGATCAGCAACCTTATGGAATAGTGAAAATCAAATGGACTAGACAGCGTGATTCTTATATATAAAAATCTATAGAAAGGATGGGTCATTACTAGAGGAGGCATTTGCTACATGCCAGATGTATTCAGGCACAGTGCATTAATTGTGCATGGTCCTCGTAAGTACAACCCAACTTACAGACCCCTCCTCAACTCACCCCTCTTCATTTGGACCAGTAGCAACCCTTCTGCCAGCCAGTTTGGGTTTAAGTTTTTTGTTTTTAAAGAACCCTGCCAAAGAATTGCATCTACCGTGTGAAATAAACCCATCGCATTTACCAATATCTGTGGAGCTTGAAAGCAGTAGTCAAGGTTCCAGAGAGAGAGAGAGAACCAGTCCAATAAATTAGGAGTCTTAAGAGAAAAGTCTTTATTTTGTTTGTCCTTTCTACTATGGGGAGAAATCCCAAGCCCTCACCAAAATAAAATAAATAAAATACAACGCTAGGGATACACTGCCTTCTCCTACATCAACCCACCGCAGAGAAGGATGTCCCTGTTATGAGTTTTTCTCTGCTCAGATGTATGGTGGAGCAGAACTCCAAGTGTGTCTTCAAGTTACCTCACCTGCAAATTCATAGTGGTGCAGCTAGGGTGGGATTTTCGGACCAAAGTCCAGGGCCCCACAGCCCAGTTCCCTACCCCCAGTGACCATCCAGAGAGTGGCCAGTGAAGAGACCATCCGGGAAGCAGAAGCGAACTCTATTCCTGTAATTTAAGCAAGTTTAAAATGAAAAACTGCACATGCTCAGAGGTTGGAGGCGGTCATCAGGGTTGGCAAACAATGTTGTTGTTGATGGTGATCTAGCATATTGGGAATGTAGAAGCAGTTGTAAAGCATGGCGTGGCAGTTGGGGTGCGTGTGTGAAGATAAATGTTGGTTGTGTGCTTCACAACTGAAGTAATACACTTGGGCATCTAAAAGGGGACCCCATAAGACCATTAAGTCCAGGGTCTAAAATTACCTAGCTGCACCACCATGTCAGTGAAGCAACTCACAGTGTGTTGGCTCCAATTCATGTAGTAAGTTGGCGTTTGGGTTACAACCGGGGAAGAGACTTGCCTTCCTGTGGTGAATGTAACATAAAGGTCTGGTTCACATGTAAGGACAACCCAGATTATGGGTTGTCATTGACTCTTGGGTTGTGGTAGAATCGAGGGTTGTTGTTACCTGCACTATGTTTAATTATGGCTTGTTAACCACAAACAACCCAGGAAGAAAACCCCTGGCTTGTTGTTGGGTTGTGAACTCTGCATAAAGAAAAAGGGAACAAAGTTTCTAGTACAATGAATGACAGTGCGTTGGAATTTAGATGGCAATCCTGTACATACTTATCTGAGAATACATCCTATTGAACATCATAGGGCTTACTTCTGAGTAAACATGCATAGGACAACACTAGGCAGGCCTGAGCTCCAGCACTTTTCAAAATCATCACCATCACCATCACCATCACCCCACATTTCTCCAAGTAGCTCAAGGCATAATACTCTCTCCTCATTTTATCTTCACAACAACCTTGGGAGGTAAATTAGGCTGAGAGTGACTGGCCCAAGGTTACCCAGTGAGTTTCATGGCTGAGTGGGGACTTGAACTGGGGTTTCTTCAGTCCTAGTCTGGCACTCTACATTCACACCAGCCTGGCTTTTCTTGTGGGGAAAAATTAACAGGGAGCATCTTTTGGTCACATTCAGATTTTTACTGTGATTGTGTTCATATGGTATACCCCAGCCTATCAGGATTGTTCGTTCTTTACATTGCTGCTAGGAAGTCTCACTTGAAGGAAGTTTACTTGCTTTTTCTTCTTGCCTGTGCCAACTCATGCAGCAATCAAGTAGTCAGTCACTGTTGTGACACAAGACTCTTTGCAGGGCATCATTTCTAAAGTGTGTGTGTGTGTGTGTTGGAGAGGGACGGAAGAACCTAAATTTAGGCACTCAACACGTAGAACCAGCTATTTCTCAATAAAGTATCCTAATCCGTCTCACCGAGTAACATCAGTGAAATTCAGCCTTGCCAACTGCTGTGTGGTCCCGCTCAATAATTCTCTGTATGCATGGCTTTTTAATAAATGCTGGTCTTATGACCGTGTTTGTTTTCTCTCTCTGGCATCAGCTAACCGACAGCTGTCTCCAGCGCACCACATTCGCGCCTTCAGTCATTCTCTGTCCTTCCATTAAAGGCATATTTTCTCCTTGCCTTTATTTGTTGTTGTTGGCTGTTGTTTCATCCCCTCTTGCTACTTGTCATACTAGATAGATCACCCTCTTCTTCTCCTGCTATGCCCTTTGGCCAATTATCCCTCTCTGCCTACCTGCAGATGGAGAGAAAAGCGCACCAATAAAAAGCCTTTAGGCTGCTTCAAGTCAGTTCCCACTTCTCCTTTGCGGAAAGCGGATTGCCAAGATAACACTGAAGATTAATTTCTCTTCTGTGGAGGGGAGCAGATCTGAATAACGCAGGGAAGCTTTTAACAATTTTGTGTGTATGCTCCCCAGCCCTGTGGATGCCGGCTGAATTAGTGGTGTCTTTGAGGAGGGGGAAATAATTTCACACACCATTAGGGCTGTTGGGAAGCAGCAGGATCAAGTTTTAATGAATACAGGATCAAAAGCATCTTCAAGGCAAGCAGCCGCTGAAAACAAGAGACAGACTCGCCAGGGAAGAGGGAGGACAGAGATGCTTCTAATGAGAAACAAAGAATGGACTCAAAGACACGAGGGAGTCGATTCCTCACAATTGCGCATTTTAAAGTATAATTTCCTTCTCTCTAAGAAATTAACTTTGATTTCTTTTTTTCTTTCCCAAACAGGTACGAATATAAGAGCCTCACACAGACTGCATGCAATTAAAATCCCCAGATCATATTTAAAGGTGATAAAATAACAACAAAATAAAAATAAAAAACAAACAAACCAAAGAGCCCAGTGGTTAACTTAACAAGAGGCTGACCCCTGCCCTCCCCCTCCGCAAGCAATAAAGTTTAAACTTTTGAATCTCGACAGCTGCAGTGCTGGTGATAATAGTGTCACACAGAAATTCCACAGTGAGAAACACAGTTTTGTAACATGTTTGCTTAGTGATCTCAGCACCCTGCCTGTGGCTTAGTCAGGGCTTGATTGAGCCAAGGGAGGGGACAGGGCCGAGACCTGCCTGGGGATTGAAAACACCCATGCCTTGGAAAAAGAGTAACCAGTTTACTACAATTCAATCCTCCCCTTCCGCTGATGGACTCCCAAGTAGAAGTTGGGTCTCATAAACAACAACCCTGCGAGGTAGGTTTGGTTGAGAGAGTGGCTGGCACCCGCCAAAGCAGATAACTCCATGACTGAGCGGGATTTCAAGAGCCAGTGTGGCATAGTGGTTAGAGTGTTGGACTGGGACTTGGGAGATCCGGGTTCTAGTCCCCACTCAGCCATGAAGCTCACTGGGTGACTTTGGGTCAGTCATAGAATCATAGAAAAGTAGAGTTGGAAGGGGCCTACAAGGCCATCAAGTCCAACCCCCTGCTCAATGCAGGAATCCAAGTCAAAGCATCCCTGACAGATGGCCGTCACTGAGAGTCACTCAGTGACTCTCAGCCTGACCTACCTCACAGGGTTGTTGTAAGGATAAAATGGAGAGGAGGAGGAAGAGGATTACGTAAGCCGTTTTAGGTTCCTTGCAGGAAAAAAGGTGGGCTATAAATATAATAAATAAATTTCAGCCTGTGGTACAGTACACCATACTGATCCTCTCATGAGAATTGCTGTCCTGGACCTGGTCCATCCCATTCAACCTCCACTCCATAAGCAGGTCATAACCAGGGATGCCTTGCCTTATGGGCGGTGGCAGTTCTGCCCCACTCACTCCAACCCCTACCAGCCCCTCAGATGAGGCAAGCCGACTGGAATGTTCCTTCCTTGGCTGAGCCACTGAGAAAATCTCAGTTTCCCTGGAATCCAATTCACCCTTCAGCATGACACTGACAATAGCCCCTGTTGGCAATAGTCAGAAGCTTAGGAATCTCTCTGGTGATTCAGTGGGAGGAGAAAGCTGTCTACACATGCTCAGAGAAACTCTCTTCCCTAGCCACTTTGCATATGCAGCCAAGAATTATGTGCGAGAGGCAACCTTATCCTGTCTGAGGCCTGGTGACAAACTGCAGCCTGACTTCAGCTTAAATCCACCACTCAAATGTGTGCACAACTTTTCTTTAAAGCGATGAAAACGTGATTTGACTTCCTAGCTGTTGGATATGCTGTGTTCTCCTGCAAGTGAACAGAACTTTAGGCTCACTCAGTTCTATTCTACTTTTAAGCACAGGAATGACAGTGTCTGGGGAAAGATGCTAGTCTGAGGTGGTGGCAGGGTGGCCATGTGTCCTCTTTTACAGAGGGCAGTCCTCTGTTTGAAGGCATTCTCTGTTGTGAAGGGCTGTCCTGTCCAATTCTGGCTGAAAGATAAAGAACCACAAGGATGGTTGCCATCCACAGTGAGCACCTAGACAACAGGCAGGCATGCAGGTCAGTATGGTGTTCCTATACAGTACACCATACTGTACTGTATAATTCTTCCACACTATGGGGTGATGTACTGCATTTCTGCTAAAATCAGAATAATTTTACATTTGCATCTATGCATAACAATGAGCACACACACACACTTTATACAAATCACCCTCTTTTTGGGTGATACATTTCCTCTTTTTGGGTGATTCATAAGTGGCCACCCTAGGTGCAGGGGTGGTGGGTCTCTCAGAGTGTACTAGGGTGGCCGCTTACAATTGTGCCCCCCCAAAGGAAACGCATCACCAAAAGAGGGCACCAATTTGCATAATATTTGCATATGCTAATGTATAAATGCAAATTTAGAAATAATTACTATAATTTAGAGAGAAATCCAGGACATCTCGCCATAGTGGGGAAGATTGTAACCAGGTGACCTGTGTGCCTGCTCAGTCTGCTGTCCAGGTGCTAATAATGGTGGATGAGCGACTTCCTGGCCGCTGCTGGCTCTCCCTTCTGATGGCTCTTTGATTTTAAAGTAGACTTGATCTGGGCAGCTCATCAAATATTGAAATGTTGTGCTGTTTTTATTGTATTTGAATTGTATTGTATGAACTGTTGTTAACCGCTCAGAGAGATTTGGTTATTGGGCGGTATAGAAATGAAATAAATAAATAAATAAATGGGGATGGTCCTCTGTGAAGTAGGGCAGCTGGCCACCCTAAGTGCTAGCTAGCCTAAGTCATGCCTCCACTGCTTGACTCAGGAGGACTAGGGCTCCCCCTCCCCAAGGCAGCCAAAGCGGGTCTTACTTCTCTTACTACTGCCTCACCACTCTGGCTGCCTCCTACTCCACCGCTTGTAATGAGAAGTGAGGTAAGGGAAGACTGAGAGGAGGCCTACCTAGATTTCCTCGTGGGTTCCCCACTCCCGACTCCCTCTCGCTAGCCCAAAAGAGCCAGCAAGCAGTCAGGTTCAGCTCTCCAAGGTTTTTGCCCACTTCAACAGGCCCTATGGATTGAAACTGATGGCACAGACTTGGGCAAGTAAAAGCAATGGACCATTTCTTCAGTTTCAGTAGAAATAGCAGTGCCTGGCTCAGACCAGAGCTGAGTGCTTTTATTAGCAAATTATGCTATTTACCAGTTGACATTAAAAGATCAGTGTAGGAAGGAGGGTATGAGAAGCAGCTGAACCAGGCCTAATTCTCACTAAGGTGGTAAACCTGTGTGTGTGTGCGTGTGTGTGTGTGTGTGTGTGCGCACGCGTGCGTGCGTGCGCGCGCACTATCATGTGAGCCCCTACGTGTAGTCTGAAGTGGTATGACCCGACATAAATTTACCACCTCAGTAAGGGCCAGTAAACAGGAGATTGGGAGATCTGTGAACTAGGGCACAGAAGGCCAACTAGAAGTTACATGCAAGATGCAACAGTTTCACAAGGCAGTGGTTTTAACTGATTGGGACCGAAAGAACAATAGGTGGAAAAGCTTCTTGGGGGGATTTTGAGCTGAAAACAGAATGAGGAGCCTTCTTCTGTTCTTCCACTCCTAATTGCAAAACTTCCTGCTGTTGCTTTTCATTAAAATAAAATCAAAGATCAGGAGACAGTTACATGCATCTCTCATGTAACATCTTGTTTGGTTTTGACATAACCAGCTACACATGGAAACAAGGAAAAGCAGGGGCTAATCTGAGATGGGGTGGTGGTCACCAGATGATCAGCTCTGCAGCACATGAAGCAATAAAGGAGATATGAGAGTCTCTGGGCTCGTACAGAGTGGCTTACACTGCGCCTCTCTTTTTAGAAATTAAGCACTTGGAGAGAGGAAAAAAGCCACAAATACATTTTTAAAATGAAAGAAGTCTTATGAATGTAGCTCAGCACAGCTTTTGAACACATCAAAACATTCCTTTTTAGATTACCTTCAGAAAATCAGTTGTGAAGATTTCCCAGTGGCATAAGGAAAGGTGAATCAAATTGAGCTTCCATTGTCTGTTCTGACTGTTGCATAGATAAAAGTCCTATTAAGTCCCTCCAGTGAAGGAGTGGTGGGGTTTTGTTTGGAATAGTTTTTGTTTGTTTTGCTAAAACAAAGATTAGCAAATAGAGGAAATAATTAAATAACTGTGGTTTTTGTACTGCCTTGATCGTCTGGAGCTTATATGAGTTTTTAATTAGTGCTGCATTTTCAATAAGTCTATCTGTACGTGTTACCGATTCTTTCCTGGATAACGGGGAGATAATTACAAGAATCCTGTTTGGTGGCTTTGCAGTTTTTTTTTTATTCTCTCACTAAAGGAACGGCTGATATATTTAATCATGATGTAGAAATGCTGGCAGCTTTTTTTTTTTTGCAGCCCAGCCTTCCTCTAATTACATTTTTAGGTTTTTAGCAAATTGAAAGGGAAAAACGGAGGAACAAAATAATTAAAAACCGAAGAGGAAGTGAATATTAAAAAAGCAGATGCTGTTAAAAATCCACACACGCAACTGCTTTCAAGGACATTGGTTGAGAAACTTGGGGAGACAAAGCGCTGTCGAAATGCCACAACCAAACCCATGTCAATGGTCAGTTGCAAGGTCTGCCGCAGCTTTTCAAAGAAAAGGGAAGAAAAAATCCTCACCTGTCTCACGTTGTTCAGATGATCATTAAGAATGTAAAGCTCATGCTAGGATAGTGGAAGATTTTTGTGGCTCCCGTGTGGGCACCAGTGTCAAAACTCATACGGCAGAGATGTGCTGTGAGGTTAAGTTCCAAACACAGATGCCTCCACGTGGGACTGGCCTCCACACTTGTCTTAAGATCCAGAATGTCTCTTGCATTTTTGAAAACATGTCATGGTTAACTTCTGTCTTCTATCCCTTCAGCCTCTGAGGACCATCAATACTGACCTCAAATAACATACCTTGTCATGGAGAGAGAGAGAGTGGGTTGTCTTAACCTACCGTATTTAAGATGACATATTTGCCCGGTGTTGTTTGCTGACTTTTTTGGGAACTGTAACCCTGTTGACTACTTTCATCTAGATCAGGGCTCTCCAACCTTGGGTCCCCAGATGTTTTTGGCCTACAACTCCCAGCATGGGAGTTGTAGGCCAAAAACATCTGGGGACCCAAGGTTGGAGAGCCCTGATCTAGACCTTGGGTGGGTAACCAGCAGCCTGCAGACTGAATACAGCCCACTGGGCCTCCTAATCCAGCCAGCAGCCCGCCTGCCTGCCTGGGCCTTGTTGTCCCACCCACCCGCAATCAATTGCACCTTCCCCACCCTCAGGGAATGTCTTTTAATAAAGCTCCTATTGGGACATGGAGGACACACCCACTTAGGTAAGTTATTCATTATCTTCCTATTGAAATAGAATCAAAAACAGACACCTGCATCCATTAAAAACAGGGGTCCATAAACACACTCACTAGTACACTTACTTTGAGAACTGCCACGTGCCCATGGAGGGAGAGCCCCCACCACCACACACACATCCTTGGATGCCCAGCATGAAGTAAGAGACCACTCCCCTTTCCTGAGTTCTCTTCCTGAGACCATCTTGCCATCTCTTTGCACAGAACTCAGGGGAGAGTGGGATTCTGGTAATTTTCCATCAAGCTTTGGATCATAGGATAGGATCATAGGATCACAGAGTTGGAAGGGACCTACAAGGCCATCGAGTCCAACCCACTGCTCAACGCAGGAAACTAGAGAAGGGGTCTCCCATCCAAGTAATAACCAGGTCTGACCCTGCTTAGCTTTCCATGCTCAGAGCCAGTGTGAGTGTCATATCCACCCATTTCCAATGCCTGTGACGTTCACTACCCAAACCAACCAAAATGGGTGGGCTCTTGATTAAAAGCCCTCACCCCCAACATCAATAGAGTGAGACTGTGACTTCATAGCAGCTGAACCAATGGTAGTTAGAGAAATTCTAGTGTTTGCTTTGTTGTCCTCTTTTCTTTTTTCCAAGTCTGTTTTGTTACCTTAAAAAAATATAATGAAACACAACTGCTGTTCCTGCCTGTCTAGTCTGGATCGGCCATGCACTTTTGAAGCTTTTCAAGACTACTGTGCTGTTAATTAAATGCAACATTGTGGCTTCTTCTTCTGTAATTGCTTTCTGTTCAGCAGGGACATGGCATTACTGAATTTCCCCTTAATTAATTAGTTCCTGTTCTTCTTTTCTTTAATTCTTACATTTCTTTTTTAACTGCAAAATAGCACTGTTTTGCAAGAAAGGAAAAACTAAAAGGAAATCAGTAAATAGCGCACACACATGAGGGGAACAAGTAATGTCTGTTTTTATGCTGAAAAGGAAGGAAATACATGCAGAAACTGTAAATTTCTAATTAAAGTTGCAGGAGATCTTTCCTGAATGGGATTTATCCTCAGTAATGTTATAGAAAAATTATGGCTATGGGGATGGGCACTGCCAGATAATATAGTGCTATATTGTGCCATGTGAGGCCACCATTTTAATTCCAGGTGTAGAAAAGCAGTGCCTCAGTATGCCACAAAAGAGCACTAATGTGAAAAGAACCTAAATCTTTGCTTGGCATAAATTGTGCACAGATCTACCTAGGCACAACTTAAAATTTCATTATGTATAATATACAAAGAAAATGGGTACAAAGTGTTAAGTTTTCAAGACCTCATTCTAGAGAAGGTCAAACAATTATGAAAGAGGTAATGGGTTTTGCTCCAAGCAACCACATATGTCTAGCCATTGGGAAATAACTTCTAGAGCAGTGTTCTCCAACCTTGGGTCCCCAGATGTTTTTGGCCTACAACTCCCAGCATGCCCCAGCCAGCTACGCTATCTGGGGCATGCTGGGAGTTGTAGGCCAAAAAAATCTGGAGACCCAAGGATGGAGAACACTGCTCTAGAGGGAGGTTTTGGACACCATTATTAATACATCCAGTGGAGGCTGGTGGCGCCAGTGTCACTGGGGTAGTGTATCTATTCTGGGCTTTAGTCGAAACTTTAAAGGAGCTATCCATGGTGCCGAACCCGGCCCAATTCCAAAATAGATTCAGCACCATGGATAGCTCTTTAAAGGTTCAGACCAGTGTTCTCCAAGTTTGGGTCCCCAGAGGCTGGGGCATGCTGGGAGTTGTAGGCCAAAAACATCTGGGGACCCAAGCTTGGAGAACACTGGTTCAGACTATAACCGGGAGTGGATACTCTGCCGAACTGACATTAGAGCCACCAACCTCGACTGAATATATCCAGTTATACTCTGGAATTGTTAGCAAAAACAACTTTATGGAATATTTTAGAAAATGAGGAGGAACAATGCAACCGTTAAAGAATTCTGTATTTTTAGCTGCTACTAGGATGACCAGTGCCAGCAAATGGAAGCAACCAATATCCTCATCTGTACAACAACAGCAACAGAAAAATTGGGGCATTTGTGCTGATGGAAAAACAAGGCCATCAAATTGGCATGATGCAACACGGCCAAAAATAAAGAGGACTTTTCTACCTATACAGTACAGACTGTAGCAATATGACTAATTATTCACAAAAACATATTGAGATAGACTAAAGTGCAATCCTGTGCATGTCTACTAAGTAAATTCTATGAGTTCAATGGAACTTACTCCCAGGTAAGTGGGTTACAGATTGCAGCTTTAATACTTAACTGTAATCTTCCCTTCCTGGTTATGACGTAGGATCACAGTAATCTCTGACAGAAGTTCTATAGATGAAAGTAAACAACAACAACAAATAAATGAAGATATTAATCAGATGAATAGATGATTGGATTTGCCAACATGCCACCCAATCCTATGTATGTTTACTGAGTTCAGTGGGGCTTACTCTAAAAAAAAGTGTGCATAAGATTGCAGCTATAGTTAAGGTGCAATCCTATGCAAGTTTAGACAGAAAAAAGGCCTACAACTCCCACCATGCCCCAGCCAGCTGG
This sequence comes from Shinisaurus crocodilurus, assembly GCA_021292165.1. Lineage (NCBI taxonomy): Eukaryota > Metazoa > Chordata > Lepidosauria > Squamata > Shinisauridae > Shinisaurus > Shinisaurus crocodilurus. The sequence goes on from JAHFWL010000058.1 coordinate 297,174, forward strand.
ATGGGGCATGCTGGAAGTTGTAGGACTTATTTCAGTCTAACCTTGATAGGGTTGTGCCCTTAAGTACTTTTAAATTCCCAATGATTTCGATGGAAGTAATAAGTACACAAGGCAATAAGGAAGTAATAGTTTAAAAGCTGGCTTTTACTGGCCAGGTCTAGGTGGAGTTAGAGTCATGTTTTAATATTTGTAAGGGGTTGAACAGGTTGTTACCCATTTCCAAACTCTGGTGATAAGGTGGGGTACCTGTTAAATTAATAAATAATTAATCCATACTGTACTTGGGCTAGATTGGGAGAAAATCAACTGCCCACCATTTGTGACACAAATGATCAATAAAATAATGATTCAGCTTGTTAGGCTGTAAACAATTTTGCCATGATTATAAATGTAGTTATACTAAAGTTGGGTATAAATGTAAATCAATTAAACTTGCATGATTATGCAGTCCAGATTCCTCATTTTAGAAGAAGGGGTAAGCAACACAGCTGTCTACTCACAGTCTCTTCCTCTCTTTACTTCATATCAATTGTTTATTTATTTATTTATTATATTTATTATATTTATGTGGAGAAAGCCAACCTAAAACCCCTTTCTGACACACACACACTCACCAAGGAGGGGGGAAGGAGACCCAGGGGGCAGAGACAGCCAGTCTCCACAGAGACCAACAGGGACAAACAACATCTGCATAGAATCACCCCAGGGGGAAAGGCAGGAAGCATCCCCAGGTTCATCAATGCTCTCGTATATCAGCCCCATCTACATAAGACTTGAATACCAGAGCAGACATTTCGGCACCCATAAGAAAGGGCCATTCAACACCACAGGATGGGACCATTAAGCAGGTGGCTTCAGGGGGACCCCACCCACCTGAGGAGGGTGGCAACCCACCTGATTGGCCGCCCACCTGAGGAGGGTGGCAACCCACCTGATTGGCCACCCACCTGAGGAGGGTGGCAACCCACCTGATTGGCCGCCCACCTGAGGAGGGTGGCAACCCACCTGATTGGCCACCCACCTGATTGCAGAGGGAGGGGCTACCTGAAACCCAAGGTATAAAACACCCTGCGCAAGGGAACTGAGTTGTTGGACCTGATCAGCAGTCTTGCCCCATGCTTGGGGTAAGGGAACGAAGGGATCGGCAACCCCGGGTAGCAGCACCCGGCGTGCTCCAGCTAGCTGAAATCACTGGCCGCTTGGGTTGACCGGACCCCCGGGCAACCAAGCTGAAATCACTCACTAGCCGCTTGGGTAGACCGGACCTCCGCCGGGAACCCAGCTAGCCGCTTGGGTAGACCGGACCTCCGCCGGGAACCCAGCTAGCAGCATGCGGTTGACCGGGCCTCTGCTGGAGCCCGAGCTGAACTAACTAGCTGAGAGCCCTGAAATCACGGTGTCCTTGAGACTTCTTGCTTGCTATTTTGTGCTGTACTGATAAGCTGTATTGCTGGCGTGTGTCTGGGTTTGTGAAGGTCATTTTGTAAATAAACTTGTTTTATAAAAGATACTTTTGTGGCTATAAGTTATCCCTTTGTTCTAGGCTAAGGGTGATAGTCGCTGGGGGTCCTCGGAGAAGGCCCGCCCCCAGGACTCGCTACCCCCTTAGTATTGAACCCGCGCAGAAGACCAGGTTGGCGGTCTTCCACTATTTATACCCTGCCTTTTTTCCTGCAAGGAACCTGAGGCGGCTTACATAATCTCCGGAGTCCCAGTCCAACACTCTAACCACTACGCCACACTGTCTATTACAAATATTATTTATTTATTTATTTATTTTATTATATTTATACCCCACCTTTTTTCCTGCAAGGAACCCAAAGCGGCTTACATAATCCTCCTCCTCCTCCTCCTCTCCATTTTATCCTCACAACAACCCTGTGAGGTAGGTTAGGCTGAGAGTCAGTGACTGGCCCAAAGTCACCCAGTGGGTTTCATGGCCGAGCGGGGACTCGAACCCGGATCTCCTGAGTCCCAGTCTAACACTCTCACCGCTACGCCACACTGGCTCTTACAATTTAATTGTAAGAGCCAGTCTTAAATATTACAATTTTTAATTTATTTTTATTAATTTAGTCAACTTAATATTCTGCCTTTCTATCTAGAGATGCCCAAGGCGACTAACAATATAAAATAAATACCAGTATCACAAAATAATCAGAAACAAAATCAAGAAACAATCTTTTAAAGTGTAGTTCACCCATTCTCTCTCTCTCTCTCTCTCTCTCTCTCTCTCTCTCTCTCTCCCCCTCCCCCCCTGCCCCCCCCATCTGTGCCCACAAGGCACTCAAAATGGGACAAGCTTTTTACAGACTCATTTTACAGTGTGGGCAAGGGTTTCTAGTCCTTTGAAATGCAGCTGAGAGTTCATTTCAGATTTCATGAGCAGCAGAGACCAGTGGTGCTTCTAGGTGGAGAGCAGTGGCTACTGGTAATGATCAGAAGGCATTGTGCAGCTATTTCTGTCTTCCATGGAAAGAAAAAAGACGAAAGTGGCGGGAAAACACAGGAGGGTTATGACTGGAAAACAATGTGGTCTAGACACCAGCCCCCCTATTCCCCTGTAAAATTCTGTTAATGAGGCCAGGCGATGGTGTGATAAAAGCCTTGTCTGGAAGCATCCACGGTTCAGTTACATCCTAAAGCAGCTTTCCCCAACCTGGTGCCCTCCAAATGTTTTCGACTACAACTCGCAGCATTCCTGACCATTGGCCATGCTGGCTGGGGCTGATGGGAGTTGGAGTACAAAACACCTGGAGGGCACCAGGTTGGGGAAGGCTGCCCTAAAGGCAGCAATCTTATGCACATGTACATGGGAGTCAAGCCCTATTGAACATAATGGGACTTACTTCTGCATAAACATGCAGTGTCCAAAGGAGAGCACAGCTCCTTTCTCTTTAATAGCTCAGTAGAAAAGCCTGTCATTTTTTTGCACCCTTAGTTGAGGAGCTGCTCCTGCTCAAATTCCCTCTCCTACAAAATCCCCTCTTCTTCGTAATAAAAATATAACAAGAGCCGTCTCCACATCTGGTTGCTTTAAACCCACCCTAATCTTGGCGTTTGAGAGTACATGCTGGCCAAAAGGTATGTTTTATGAATCCTTATTGTGAGGTATAAAAGAATGAAAAATGATAACTATGGCAAAAAATCCAGTAGGGTGCCATCCCATGTATATTTAGACAAGAAAAAGTCCCGCAACTTCCAGCCCAGCCAGCCATGCTGGCTGGGGAATGCTGGGAGTTTTAGGACTTTTCCCAGTCTATACCTGCATAGGATGGCACCTTTGGGCAATTTATTAGGTTGGCCAACTGTTCAACTGTGGATTTTGTTTTGTTTTTTCCTCATGGACCAACACCGCTACCTATTTTTTATTTTAAATAACTATGGCAGTCACTTTTTATTGAAAGGAAAGGGACTTGTTTTTGTCCAGCATACTTAGCACACTTTGCGTATTTGTTTATAACAATAGTGGTGTGTGTGTGTTTGTTTTTAACTTTTATTGACTTATCACGAATAACACAATATCACAGTATTGAACCAGGAATTTAAGCACTCCTGAAGAACGAGGGTTTTTTCCACCTATGATCGGGCAGTCACAGTCACTTCCCGCCCTCCATGGCAACTCCACGCGTCGCATGCGCAATGCCGACCGCATCTCTCTCTCAGCCTTTTCCCTTTAATTCCAACTAGTATCTCGACGGGTTTTTTCCCGCCACTTTTTCCGGGTTAGGTCCCTTGCGACACATGCGCAATGCCGCCTCCCCCCCACCCAATGAACGGAGCGTCGTAGCAACGTCACCGGAGAGTCCCGGATGTGTCAGGTCAGGGCGCTATGAGGAGACCACAGGGGGACGGCCGCAGCCACCGCATATCGCTATCAGGTGAGGTGGAACGGGCGGTGGATATAACTCACCACATTGTAGGGACAAAGGGGGGAATACATAACGCCTGTGGCGACAGGTTGCAAAATAATGAGCCAAAGGGCCTGACGCAGGGAGAAGGGGCGGGGCAGAGGGAAAGAACCCTCGGGTAAAAGTTGCGCATGCGCGGCGGTGAGGTTTCAGCCATCGGGATTGTGACGCGTGTGCTTTCATTCAAAGCCTTGCGGAGACTGCGCAGGCGCCTTGAATGGAACCGCTGTGTAGGAGAAGGTCCAGGTGAAGTCCAGGGCACGCATGCGATACAAAAAGTTTTGTTGCGTGCCGAGTCTCTGCGCCTGCGCAAAAGGGAATGAAAGAAGAACAGTCACATCCTGCAGTTTCCTGGCTTCCCTTTCTCCCTCCTCCCACCCCATCCTGTTGCGCATGCGCATAATGTTGCTGCAGGGGCCTTGCGGAATAATGATCCTCTGCAGCTACGTAAGGGGGAAAGAATTGCAAGAGGGAGACATGCTGCCAAATAGTGAGCTATGAGTGCTGTTGCTGCTTTTCACAAGGGGAAAAGAAGAGGAGAGAACCTAGGAATGGTGGTGGAGTGGGGAGGGGGATTGTTGTTATTATTATCCCCATCCACTTCACCTGCCTGGGTCACTGGCTTACTACTATTTATCCTGATAGAGAACAAAGTGGCAGAAGTTACTTACTGAGGCCAACAGGTAAGAGCCCCTCATCCTGACCCCCTTGCTGGAAGATGAAGAAAGTGGGTGGGAGAAGTAAGCCTGTATTCATTATGTTAAGTGGTGCTAAACCTTAAAAGCTTGACTGAGATCTGGTATGATCCAGTGGCTGAAGAGTGTTGGCATAAAATCGGTGATGAAGTCTGGAGAGAGTAAAAGACTGGGCAGCCTGTAGGCAAGAAACTCTGCCTCTGTTTACCTCATCTGTGCAGTTGTAATAAGTTTGGCAGATTTTTTTTGTAAGGATTAACAACGTTAGGGTTAGGGTTGCTTCTAGTAAGTGGACCAGGCATACGTTATGATAGATTTGCCTCTGGGTTCCTTCTGACTATGGTTCTGAAACTTCCTCCATTATACAATGAATTTCAATTGTGGGATGTATGGTCCTTTTGAATTTACAGTTGAAAGCTTAGAGCCTTTGAGACGGGATGGGTGAGAAATCGAAGTAGAGGCCCACTTTTTTGCGCCTTGCTTTCCCAATCTGATTTGGTAAAGTGTGTGCAGCTTTATTGAAAGAACTTTTAATGATGAATGGGGTGCAGTTAGTCTGACTCTGAAAGGGGGGGGGGGATGAAAGGCATAGTAGCACGTTGCAGTTAGCCTTGCCACAGGTCAGACATGGTCTGAGAGAGAAGATAAGTGGGGTCGCTGTATTAAATATCTGATGTGGCTCCTGTGTTGTGTGATTGTCTCCAATGAGGGAGAACTTTCACCTGTCACAGTACTGCAAGGATGGGCAACACTGCAGCTGCAGAAAGTCTTCCTGTTCTGCAGCTATTGGAGGCATAGAAACATAGGAAGCTGCCTTAACTAAGTCAGACTGTTGGTCCATCTACCCAGCATTGTTGGCACTGACTGGCAGCAGTTCTCCAGGGTTTCAGGCAGGATTTTTTTCCCCCAGCCCTACCTGGAGATGCTGGAGATTGAACCTGGGACCTTCTGCATGCAAAGCAGGGGCTCTGTCACTGAGCCACAGCCCCTCTGTTGACACAGAACCCTCGTTTCCTATGTTGTATCTGACAATGACAATGTCTGGTCGGACCTTCAAATACAAGACCTAGCCAGCCCTTTCTAGTTTTAGATGTGTAAGCCCTTTTTGACATGTAGAAGTGCTCTCTAGCTTATGCTTTGGTAGCGCTTGTGCAACTTATCCAAACAAACTTAATGAACTGCAGGGGGCCAGAAACAAAATCAGTTCAATCTACTTGTTAAAGGATAGTGTTAGATTAAGAAGAGACTTGATAATCAAGATACTTTATTTAGATTTTTAACTCACCGAATCCCCTAAAGCTCACAGTGGTAACAACATTTAAAATCAATACAGTGCCAGTTGGACTATAACTTACACCTCCACCTCAAATACTGTTACATGCATCCCACTTACTCATCCATGGCAACTTGTCTAAACAAAGGTCTTCCATCACTTGCAAGGTATATTGAGGCTTGAGTTTTGACATACTGGGAGAGTTCTGCAATGAGGGTGTAGATGTGAACCCTCTCATCATGCATTACCTTTGTATTCTGGTACACCAGGGAAGGGAGCAGCTTAATTTTGTGGAGGGCACTCAGCTCAGCCTGTGATGTGTTGGAGGTGGGTAGGGGTGGAGAGAAGGTAGCATTGCATGGTTTGGAACAAAATTAATAAAGTCATGATGACCTGGTGTTATGCCAGATCAGCTGCTGGTGTTAGCAGTTCTCACCAACTTGTGAGGAGATTTATGGGTAGGTTACCCACTGCAGCTGGTGGGTACTGTTGACAGCATAGCATGCAAGGTGAGGGTGGGAGTGATAGGTTAAAAGCAGGGTTCTAAATAGCCACTCAGCTGGTCACCTATGACAAGTATGAATTGCTTCCAAGTGACCTGGCAGGGGAGCTTTTGTTAATTGGTTCTTGTTTTATTTTCTGCCACACATTATTAACATTGATATGTGTGGGCAGGAGAGCTAGTAAAATACATGTACTAATAATTTTTGTACAGTTAGTTTGCAAGGCTGTCTTAAAAGTCCAAAATAATGGCTACTCTGAAGTGGTGGGTTCTCTGTTCTATGGAGTGCTAATGAGCATGGGATGTTCTGAAATAATTGATAGTTTGTAAAATGGTGGACTTAAACTACAAAAGCTTAATTCAGAGAGCTGTTCAACTATGAGCCCAGTTGTTGTTGTTGTTATTATTATTCTTATTTGTTAATAATAGCATTTTTATCCCACTCCTCAGCCCAAGTGAAGGCTCTTGGGTCGGCTTACAATCAATCAATAAATTAAGACACTGCCCACAGGTTTGCAATCTAAAAAGACATGACACAAGGAAAAGGGGATTGGGGGGGAAAAGGAGAAAAAAAAAGATTTTCAGCAGTGCTGGTGGAATGGCCTCTTATCTCCTGGGAGGGGCAGTCCAACTGGAGCAGGCCCTGATGTTTCCTGGGCCTGCTCCTGCCTCCCTCGCTCCTTCTTCCCCAAGGGCAGTTGATGTCAGTTAGCCCTGGGGGGGGGGGCAGAGAGTCCAACTGGAGCATGCCCTGATGTTCCTTTAGCCTGCTCTTTTCTTCCTCATTCCTCCTTCAGTTGACCTAGCCCTAAAGGATTGTGGAATTCCCTTTGTGCCTTCCAAGAAAAAGATTGGTAAAAAGATTCTGAGGTCCTCAAATGTTATCGAAATGAATCTTTGTACAGTAATACCTTGGATTGCAAGTAACTTGGTCTGAGAGCGTTTTGCAAGACAAGCAAATTTTTAAAATAATTTTTGACTTTATAAACAAGCAACGTCTTGGTAGGGATGTAACCGCTCGCCTTACCGCTCGCCTTGAGCGTGCATAGCGGGCCGAAATCGGCCCTGCTCACGTCCACCAGAGACTCGCTTTGATATAAAAGTGTTTTGGATTACAAGCACGGTTCCGGAACGAATTATGCTTGCAATCCAAGGTATTACTGTATATTGTGATTAGTTGATTGAGCAGTCTGAAGTATGTAACCTAGCAAAATAAAACTCACCTGGCTTGCTGTATCTCTCTGACCCTTCTCCAAGAGAAACTGAAAGGAAAGGATGGTATAGAGCAGGTTTGGAGTTTCTGGAAATAGAATAGGATAAGCAAAAGTAGTTGACTCCACCACTCTTTCCTTTTAAACACCTGATGCTGAGAGTTAAAATAGAAGTACCATGTGATGAATCTATTGTTAGGCTATACCATGGGCAATTTGTCACCTCCAGATGTTTTGGCCTACAACTCCCATCAGCCCTAGTCAGCATAGCTAATGATGATGGATGCTGGGAGTTGTAGGCCGTGATATCTGGAAGACCAGAAGTTGCCCACCCCTGGGCTATATCACTTCAGATTGCAGGTAGAGTCAAATGTTAGAATGCTCTCCCACTTAAAATATGCCATACACTTTCAGTACAAGCATGTCAGGCGAAGACTAGCCCCAAACGTCTTCCCTGATATGGTAGTTTGGAATGTGTAGGGAATATTTTAAGTGTGGGAGCATTCCAACATTTGATCCCCACCTGTAGTCTGAAGTGTTGCAGTCCAGCAACACTGGACTGCAACACGTGGTGCTTCGGCCCATCTGTGTGAACTCTTGGCAGTTGTCATGAGCAATGACGCCTTGATGGAGAATTGGTTAGAGTGGATGTAAGATGGCCTCATAGCCTGAGCAAAACATATGGGGAGGGGCCAAGGAAGAAGGTCATGCCTTAGGAACATTTGCTTTGCACTTCGAGAACTACTCTTTTAGGTATCCTGGTTTAGTGGCTAGATAATGCAGGTTGGCCCTTCTACTGAGCCATTAGATCCCAGCATGTCAAGGTTGACTGCTTTGTCAGCACTATGAATGATCCTTCCCCCCCTCAGCATAGAATGTTCCATGCACGACTGTATCTCAGGAAGGTTTTGTGAACTGGAAGAGTTGCTTCTTTATTCTCTCTGGCCACGGATGTGTAAGAAATGGCTGACTGGATTAGAGTAAGAGCAGTAGAACTCATGCCTGCCTGCCTTCTCTCCCATGTTATGAATTTAGTGTCACTTGTCTTGAGTCTGTGGTACAGAAAGCTCAATAGCATTTTGGTTCTTGCCTCTTTAGTCAGACCAAGTTAAATGGTCAGACTAGGCTTAGTTAAATGGCTTTAGACAGTACAGCATTGGATCATGGCCTGCAAATGAGGCAACTTGTTAAAACTTTCCAGATTATGTTTCCTTTCCCCCTGTTGAGCACAGCTGGTGCAAGCATAGTGCTGTCTCATAGGTGCCTCCTTCTTCCCGACTGCTGTGCGCTATGATAGCAACCCCCTATACTGCATGACGTTATAGTGCTAGCAGTGGGTGGGGTAGTCAGACGTGCACAAACAGCAGAGCCATGATTTGCTGGTCAGAAAAGCTGGTGGTTACCAATGCTTGATACGAAGTCCCCACAGTAAACCCCACCTACACTGTATGAAACCCCCCCCCCCATATTATATCAATACACTGTGACTGACTGCAGCAGTCTTGACCACAGGCACTCATCCACTGCTTGGGAATAGTTACACTTTATTTGGCAGGGGATGGGATGAGCAGGCTGCCAGATCAAGCACTCAAGCTACATATCGAGAGCCAGAGTAGTGTAGTGGTTAGAGTGTTGGACTGGGACTCGGGAGATCCGGGTTCTAGTCCCCACTCAGCCATGAAACTCACTAGGTGACTTTGGGCCAGGGTTGTTGTGAGGACAAAATGGAGAGGAGGAGGACTATGTAAGTCGCCTTGGATCCCTTGCAAGAGGAAAAAAGCAGGATATCTTGGAAGATCCGGGTTCTAGTCCCCACTCAGCCATAAAACTCGCTGGGTGACTTTGGGCCAGTCACTGACTCTCAGCCTAACCTACCTCACAGGGTTGTTGTGAGGATAAAATGGAGAGGAGGAGGAGGAGGATTATGTAAGCCGCCTTGGGTTCCTTGCAGGAAAAAAGGCGGGGTATAAATATAATAAATAAATAAATGTAAATGTAATAAATAAATAAATATGGGTGACTATTGGCAAAGAAGAAAATAATTGCGTTTCTGCATGATTGAGGTAGTGTCACCTAGATGAATAAGTGCCGCCCTTCAATGGCGCACTCACCACTGAAACCTTGATAGTTGCAGATAGCTTTTGACTTCATTGATGCCACATGAACTTTGAATGTCTCAAACTGTTCAGTTCACTTTTTCTTTGCCTGTGGGCAGTGAGGGATGGGGAGTTTGATATGTGTTCTGAATAAGAAAAGGTGTTGCCTTTTTTCTTTTAAAGCTTGGGTGAAATGTAAAAGGGCTTGAAATGCATTTTTCTTGTTTGGACATGTGTATTGCTGTTCTGTACAAGAAACTATTTCTGTGGGTTTAGTGCTCTCAAAATCAGAATTGCCTGAGATCCCTCTAAAGTTCCAAATTTGGATTTCCATGTTCAAGTTATTCTACATGAGAGGAAAAGTAAACAGAAAAAAGTTATCTACAGCAGAACTAGTGTGGATTCTGCAGTTATGACCTTTGTTAGTTAATCTTTCATAGATAGATCATAGAGTTGGAAGGGGCCTACAAGGCCATCGAGTCCAACCCCCTGCTCGATGCAGGAAACTAGAGGAGGGGTCTCCCATCCAAGTACGTAATAACAGGCCTGACCCTGCTCAGCTTTCCATGCTCAGACAAGCTGAGCCAGCGTAAGCCACAGGCCTCATTCATAATGTGTTGTAATGTGAATTGTGTGCTCAGGACATGTTAATATAGAATTGGGCAACATGTCCCCTTCTGCAATAGCATGTTTGGACACCTTTGAGGCCCTTGTTAGAACATAAGTGTTCAGTTAATTTCTCACTGGCATGGTTTCAGAGACCATGAAATAAAGGATAAGGAAGGAGGATGCAAATTGAAAAAGAAGCCTAAATTACATTTTGTTTAACTCATGTGACATTTCTACTAGAAAAATATTTCAAAGTGGTATTTCTCAAACTTTATGTAATCTTGTTCTCCTTCTAAACTTCGGGCACAGTCCCATCGATTGTGCTCCCGCTGCTCGGAAGCCTCCAAACTTGGTGGCTTCCGAGATTCCTATGCCCTGCCGGGCTGAGGAGCAGCGGAAGCACCCATCCACTGTGTCTGCTGATTCTTGCTAGATGGGCTTTTCAGCCTGTCTAGTGCGGGTGCTTTGGAGGGGAAGGGAAGGAGGCTGGAGGAGGCTCATGATAAATCATATCCTGGCCATTCCAGTCTCCTCCCCTTCCCACCCACAGGAAGTCCCCTTTCTCCTCCTCCTCCTCCTCCTCCTCCTCCTCCTCCTCCCCCTCCGAGCTTGCTTTTCTCTGCGCTGGCTGCGAGGGGGTGAGGGAGGAGGGTCGGATCTCCGACTCCCCCTTCCAAGGTCAGAGCGCTGTCTCCAACCTTGGATGGGTTTTCTGAGCAATTCTATGCCTGGGATTTCATAGATTTCATAGATCATAGAGTTGGAAGGAGCCTACAACGCCATCGAGTCCAACCCCCTGCTCAATGCAGGAAACTAGAGGAGGGGTCTCCCATCCAAGTACCGGTAATAACCAGGCCTGACCCTGCTTAGCTTTCCACGCTCGGACAAGCTGAGCCAGCATAAGACATCTCCTACATTTCTCGTTTTCCTCTCATCAGCACCTCTAGTGTGGTGCTTCATCCTCTGGTATGCACACTCTGTGCCACTTTTCTTTCCTGATATATATATCATATCTATCTATCTATCTATCTATCTATCTATATCTCACACCCAGAAAAAGGCAACTGAGCTTTTAACAGTAATACGTTTGAACTCCACCTTTCCCTTACAACAAGTCTAGTTGAGATCGTTGCGCCACATGCTTTGAATGTTTATAGGCCTGTTTCCAGTAAGAGATGCAGAATTCTGTTTCCAGTTTGGGACAAACCCCCCCCCCCCCATCATGAACAAGGGCCAGAAGCACATCAACTTGCTTTCACAATAGTAACAATAATATTTGGAATTTATATAGTGTTTTTTTTAGTGTGCCAAGCACTTCACCTTATTTCTGTAAAGGCACAGTCCTATTCATGTTTAGACAGGAAGAAAGTCTGGCTGGCTGGGGAATGCTGGGAGTTGTAGGTCTTTTTTTCTGTCTAAACATGCATAGTATTGCACCCTAATTCTTATAACAGATATATAAGGCAGAGCAATCTCCATATGATGCATAGTCACGGGCCCAGATAATTTTCTGAGGTTAACGTTAAAGCTAAGCAAGAGCTCAACCCAATGAATGCCTAGATGGGAGAGTGCTGTGAGCCTGATATAAGCTGTTTTAAGCTCCCGAAAGGAAAGCATGGTGTGTATGTGTATATACACATGACATTACACACACACACACACACAGTCTCAACACATATTCTGATAATCTCATGCAGTTTAGTAGCCCTCTGGATCATGAGGACCAGTGATGTGGGGCGGAAACTTTTCCATAAGGGAAGTATATGCTGTTGTCTTTACATTTTTACAAATATTCCAATAAAATAATTTCCACAGAAAACTTTGAATATGTTTGAATATAACATTTAAACTACATTGTGTCGTTAATTTAATTTCCCCCAAGCAAATATTTCAGTTCAAATATTATGTAGCTATTGGGAAAACTTTTGATATATTTATACTGCACATAAAATTGACATGGATTACGGTTTTAGTTCTGTTGACTAAAGATGAGGTATTTTGTGTGCTTATTGAGGGAGAATATGTGTTTGGGGAGTTAAAATGAGTCAAACAAACATGCTGAATCGGATAACATTATTTAGAGCATTGGAAAATTTTATGGAAGTTTTCCATAAACATTTTCCAGTTCTACTTTTTCTGGAAAACCCACATCACTGATGAGGACTAGAAGCTTTTCTTCACTACAGAAAAACTCATATTTTTGGAATTGGAACAAGCCCAGGCAGGCCAGTAGGAGGATTGTTGAGTGTGTTTTCTTGACTCTGATTTTAGGATCTGTTGTGCTGAATGCAGAAATGATGTTGATTCTCAGAAGGTTCTGGCAATCCCTCCATTTTAGTTGCTTACCAGCTGGAAAGAATCTTCATTACTGTTTAATCCCAATTCTGCCTGATTAAATTTTCCCACATAACTAGATTAAGTCCACACAACAAGTTCTGGAAAATGCCAAATGGATGCACCTGTCCAGAATCCCTGTTACAGTGCAAGACAAGATGCTATGGCATCCCTTAAAAAACAAACTCATAAGGATGTCTGTTTGGGCTCATGCTTGTTCCAGAAGGGCTGGAAAGCTATTTGCTAAGGGTGCATTTCTCCTTGAGTTTCTAGTTGCCTTCTGTGCTGCATTTAGAACTGGATATGCTCCTAGTCCTTGTACATGTTCACTTCTCAAGGAGCATTAAAAGTATTCTCACTAGTGTGGGGAAAAATTCAGCGCTGGTTAGTGTTTTCATTTATCTGTTTTTAGGTTTATAGCTTGCTCCCCGTCACAAGGCTTTGGGAAAGAATTTGGTGCAACATTTCATAATATGAAATGAACTTCATGTTCTGTAAGCCCATGTCTAAACTAGAGCCAAGTCACCCAAATACCTGGCAATGGCTCTACTATAAATAACTCGCTCATATCTTAAGTCAGCTCTCCCCAGTTTCACCCTCCTTCTGCTACAATATAGAAAGTGATAAAAACCCATTTAGTTATCCCTTAATTGTGATAACGCTTTCCCTCTCTGCTTTCAAGTGCTTCTGTACTGTGGAGGCAAAGTAGTTAGTCCCTCCGTAGGGACCAGTTAGTTCAGCCAGCCAGAACAAACATTATTTAGTTTAGATTAACTTGCCCAATTGTGAGGACTCCGTAACAGGTATCAGCACTTAAAATAAAACCAATACATAAAAATAAAAACCCCTCCTCTCAGGCCTGCCTTCCTGCTGCCTTTCCCTCCCCCCCCCTTCTAATGATTTTAGTATTCCTCTGCTAAATTAATCTTTCTCAACTTGCTATGATCAGGTTATCCTTTTCCTTCTGCTCCCTATACTTTGGTCACTCATGCTACATCTTCTAAAGTGTTTACTCCCTTGTTTCTCACATCTTATCAGCCGTTTGTCCTCTCCTGTGCCTTCTGCCATTCTCTAGCTGCAGAGCCACGTGTTCTCCTCTTCAGCCTTTCCCTCCCTTTCATCACCACTCGCCACCTGTCTGACAACGCTACCTTTTTAACTTGTCCACTGTGCCTCTCATCCCCTTCCTTGTCTAACACGTGGTAGATTGTAAGCTCTTTTGTCAAGAACTGTGTTCTGTACACCATATAGCACTCTAACCCGGAATCAATGTGTGGTGGTAATAATAAGCCATAGCTACTCTGAAGGCAGAAAAGGTGGAAATATTGCACTAGTTATTTGTAGCATGCAAAAGGTGAATAAGCTAAACACTGCAAAACAGGCTAGTCTCGGAATGAAATGTATATGGAAACATGGCTTAAGGGGAGAAGGACATGTCAAAGTCTGAGCCCTAAGTGGGCACTGCGAAGATGCCGTCTTAAGTTCAGGAGAAGAGCAGCAGATTTAGAACTGGATCAAGAGGCTTTGTTTGAAAACAGCTGGAGGACTAGAGCCTTGCAGGAGTTCTGGAAGATGGTATAGAGCAGGGGTGGGCAACTTGTGGCCCTCCAAATGTTGTTGGACTGCAAGTACCATCATCCCTATGCAACGTGGTGAGGGATGATGGGAGCTGCAGTCCAACAACATGTGGAGGGCCACAAATTGCCCACCCCTGGTGCAGAGAGACATGTTGGAGTTCCCAACTGGCAGTATAAATAGCCATCAGGCTTCACTCCTAGTTTGGTTTGATGATGGCTGAACAAAGTCCCCAAACTTGGCGACTTGCAAAGAATGTTGGCTTTCTTAGGTTGAAACTACACATTGTGGCCAAGTCTTGTTCCAAGTTCCAGCTGCCACCATTTCTCTTTTGCAAAGCAGTGTTGGGAGAGAGTGATTTGCAGAGAAGTAGCAGCAGGGAAGAGTGGGTGTGCTTAGCCCTTTCCCATGCCCCCTCTTTTTGCAACCCACTTCCTGCCATTTTCCCACAGCTGCGGTTCCAGATCCATGTTTGTGAAGGGAAAACCCATCTGGAACCCTAGCTGTGTTGGGAGTGGCATAGGAAAAGTGACAGGTGGAGGAAGGCTTGAGCACCTCCCCCCAATTTTTCCCTGTAAATTGACCCCCCCCCCACAACACTAGTTTGCTATGGGGAAGTTGTGCCCAGAGTTTGGAAATGGTCTTCCCCTCTCACCTTTTCATTTGCCATATTTGCATCCAGTGATGTGGTGCGGAAAATTTTCTATGGAAAATTTTCCAGTGCTATATTTTTCCACACCATGTATGTCTGCCATGTATCCATAGTTGTCTGGGCTGTTGTACTGCAATCAATCTTGTTAGATGGGCTAAATATAGGATATGAACTTCTATAAGTTATTCTTCAAAGGCAAGCATTGACAAATCCTGGTGCTCAGTTGCCCATTCATTCTTTAGTGAGCTAGAATGTTCAACTAGTTGTTCTGAATCAGATTTTTCTCAACGTGAAATGGAACCAATCAGTAGTGCAGAGGGTGAATGAAGCCGAAGGTGCTACAGCTACCTCAACAAAAGAAACTTAAACTGTTAATATAAGATATATCAGGTACAGCTCTTTTTGGGTATGTATCCTAAAATAGTGTGTTCTTTCAGATATAGTCATTTTTTTGTTAAATATAAACAAACATCATAAGGGCAGTATATGCTATTGTCTTTACATTTTTACAAATATTCCAATAAAATAATTTCCACAGAAAGCTTTGAATGTGTTTGAATATAATATTTAAATTACATTGTATAGTTAATTTAATTTCCTCCTAAGCAAATATTTCAGTTCAAATATTTTGTAGCTACTGGGAAAACTTTTGACATATTTATACTACACATAAAATTGACATGGATTATATTTTTAGTTCTGTTTACTAAATATGAGATATTTTGTGTGCTTATTGAGGGAGAATGTGTGTTGGGGAGTAAAAATGAGTCAAACAAACATGCTAAATTGGATAACATTCTTTAGAGCATTGGAAAATTTTCCGTAAACATTTTCCAGTTCTACTTTTTCTAGAAAACCCACATCACTGTTTGCATTTAGGGGTTGCTTGTGTGTTAATACCCAAGTAAAAAAAATGGGCATGTGCATTTATCAGTTATCAAGGCTCACACATGGGGTGGGGGGTTATGTCAAGCAAGAGTCCATTTCCCCCTGCTCAGATGTATTTGGAAGGGAAAATCGGTGATTGATGCATGCATGTACCTTATCTGACACTGTCTTTTACATGTGTATTGTACTCTGGTATTGGCAACTGAGTACAAAATATCACCTAAGAAGCAGCCCTCAGATGCAAAAGACTGGAATATTCCTGAATTTAGCTTGAACAGAGGCTGAAACTTTTTTTTTTTTTAAATTTGGAAGTTCTCTCTGGGGTAGCTGACTAGCATTACTGACCAAAGTGCACTAATGCATGATTATTTGTTTATACCCATGTAAGCAGAGAAACTAGTTTTACTGGAGGTCCACTTTGACAAGTGAATTGGGGATGGCAGGCCAAAACCCCATTATTCTTGTCACTAAATGGCCTTCTGCAAAATTCCAATGCAGATGCTGCTTATCCATATACTTCTTTTCCACCTGGAGTTGGCAAGTGAGAGTGTGACATGGCATCTTCCAAGAACCACCAACTGGTGGCATACAGGTTTAGTTCAGGATCTGTTATTTTAATTAAGAATAAGCAGACCATATCACTGGAAAACTAATTCTCCTTAGTACAATAATAGAATAGTAGAGTTGGAAAGGGCCTATAAGGCCATCGAGTCCAACCCCCTGCTCAATGCAGGAATCCAAGTCAAAACATCCCTGACAGATGGCTATCCAGCTGCACCTTGAATGCCTCCCTCCATTTCCCCAGTAAATACCAGGGGTTGAATCCAGACTTAGTCATACTTACAGTAGACCTATTGAAATCAATGGGACTTAACTTAGTCATGACTAGTTTGTCCCATTGATTTCAATGGGTATCCTTTAAGTATGACTGAGTCTAGATCCAAGCTCAGGAAACCTGAGTGAAGACTGGTAATTATGGACACCCTGTCCAAAACTAGTGTTTCCAGATAAATTGTCAACTTTGGAACTGATATCACTGAACCACAGCTGAAAATGATACATTTGCAACTGTTGAGAAATCTGTTTTATAGATCTTAATCCCATATGACTCCCAGACTGTAGCTTGCGACCTCAGTAACTTTAACTCCAGATGTTGGATATATTGCAGCTGAGAAGCTAGGAACAAATTAATGGGCTTTCTGCTAGCTCTGATCCTGCAGGTCTGAGGTGTACATGTGGATCCTGCACACATAGAGCCCCACAGGTGTATGGATGCTCTGTTACCTTCAGTAGTGGGGGTAGCTTTGTGACACTGAAGTTAACGTGGCAGCCGCTAGTAGAGCAGAGATCCTTGTGTTCATTGGAGTCCTGCCAAGTTCTAGCTCTCGCTCTGTGTGCTTAATTTGGGACTCCATAACCACTTCCTTACCAGATTGGTGTATTACTTATGACACTTTAGCACTTGTTCCTCTATTGTACTCTCATTTATTGTCTTTTCTGTTGGACTGGAGCTTGTCTGAGAGGTTTTAACGTAACTTCAGTTTGCCAAAACGGCAAGGCAAACTGGAGACAGGCTATGGAAAGAACTTATTTGAAGTAGTCAATACTTTAAAGAGAGAAATGCCCCTCCTCAGCCTTATCCTGTTTAATTCAAGGTATCTGCTTGCCTACCCCATGATCATAGTGTTAACAAAGTCTGGTGGCCCCTTCAAGACTAAGTTGGTCTTTAATGTACCATAAGACTTTGTTGTTTTTGCTGCAACTGGCATAACTAACCTTCTGGAAGTTGTTTCCATGAATTCTGAAAATGACTTGGATATTTAGAGCCAAATGTTGGTTCACTGCTGTTGCCTTCCATATGTCAGTTTGGTTTGGTTGTTTCCCCTTTGCAGCTAAATCTGGTTGGGCTTCATTCCCTTATGCAGGCATCATCTAGCCATCACTAGCCCAGAGCAGCCAAAAGTATTGCTGCTGAATTTCATAGTTGCTGCTTCTGTAGAGAACTGAGACGCGTCTTAATTTATTTTTATTTATTTATTATATTTATACCCCACCTTTTTTTCTTCAAGGAACCCAAGGCGGCTTGCATAGTCCTCCTCCTCCTCCTCTCCATTTTATCCTCACAACAACCCTGTGAGGTAGGTTAGGCTGAGAGTCAGTGACTGGCCCAAAGTCACCCAGTGAGTTTCACGGCTGAGCAGGGACTAGAACCCGGATCTCCCGAGTCCCAGTCCAACACTCTCACCACTACCCAGTCCAACACTCTCACCATTTTAGGCTCCCCCCTCTTTTTTGTATGTACTTGTATCTCATTCTCTTGTAGCAACAGCTCTACACCAAATTACATAGCTCTGGCAATGTTAAAGAAGAGTATTAACAGCCATTTTTCTTTCTGGCCTGTTAAGTAATCTTCCTTACAAATGGACAAGTGTTTCCCCCCCCCCCCCCGCTTCCTTTCCAGCTTGCTGTTCAAACCTCTTGTCCTATTTCTTCTGTGTGCATCCTTCCCCTAATTATATGTCGAATCTCTTGCTTTTGCCTTACTGGTTCTATTGCCTCTTTCACATTAGTGTCTTTGCACCTTCCCATTATCTATGAAATATGCCTTTTCTTATTTTTGTGTGCTTTTTCTAGTCCCTAACACCTCTCTTTTATTAAAGGTTTCACATTATGGGTGATTTCGCTGTCTTTGGTGTGGGTGGCTCCCTGATCCATTTCTTTCTGCTGATGTTCTGTGGGTCCAGCCAACCATGTGCACACATCTCTGGTCTGTGACCGAAATAAAATTTATCTAACCATGTGCACTAGGTATCAGGACTTGTTTATTTGTTTCTGCTCTGTCATGAAAGCTTAATCTAAAAAGCTAGATCTAAGTGGGAACTGTAGCCAATTACAATGAATATCTGAGCACTAGAGCATTATTTCATCTTTTGTGCCCCTGTAAGGGGAACTATGAGATTGATCATACCCTGGAAAAACTGAGTCTTTTATAGTTTTCCAGGACACGGTGCATCTGTAATCTTGCTGCATGCGTATATGTTGAGAAGAAATGTTCAATATATGAAAATGATATTAGAGGAGTTACTGTATCTTGTGGAGACTTGTCCACATCAGAAATGAATGTGAGACTCTAGTCAAACGAAGAGTCTTGTGGCACCTTAAAGACTAACACATTTCTTCTGGCTGCAGCAGACTAACATGGCTACCCCCCTGGAAATAGGCAAATATAGTCTAGCTCATGAGGTAGGCAACCTGGTGCCTTCCAGATGTTTTGGACTGCAATTGTCATAATCCCTGTAGGACAGGGCTCTCCAACCTTGGGTCCCCAGATGTTGCTGGCCTACAGCTCCCAGCATACTCAGCCAGCATGGCTAATGGCAAGGGATTCTGGGAGCTGTAGTCCAGCAACATCTGGGGACCCAAGGTTGGAGAGCCCTGCTGTAGGGGATTATGGGAGTTGCATTCCAAAACATGTGGAGGACACCAGGTTGCCTACCCCTGATTTAGTTTGAACTTTGGCAAATCTCCACAGTGAAGGGAATGGTGCAGCCAACTGAGAATGCACTTCTCTGTGCCCTTGTCATTGAAATGTGGTGTGTGGCTAATCTTGTTGAGGGTATGCTCTCAGTTGAACATTGATATTGCAATCGGATGCAAAAAAAGGAAGTGACCTTTGGGGTTATGTAGATTCTCTTGGGCACAGCTAGTACAGTATGTCTGCTGTAAAAGGAAACGTGTTTCTGCATGCAGGCTGGGTGCACTTGGTTAGGGAATTTTACTTTCATAATTTGTCACTGACTATTTAATTTGAACCTGGGATCTCAGGCCTGTTTTTAGTGTTTGAATACTGTATATGAAGTAGGATTCTGGATACATTTACATTGCTGTCTCCTGCTAAAGCAGGACAATCTCTCAATCCTGTAATAATGAAATGAATCCTTGCATGCACCATTTCCAGGTGCTGCTTTATACAGGGACTGTGTGGAATATCTGCCTACCACGCATCTGTGGAGGAGAGCATAATGCAAACCACAAGCCACAAATTAAGAGTTTGAGTGTTTAGACATAATTAGGAGGCTGGAGTTCCATCAGAAAGACTGGAGGTTTTTAGAATTAGGAAGGGCACAAACAAGTCCACTCCAAAAGTATGCCAGGCTAGCATGGTTAATTAGCAGGGCCAAGGAAGCTATAAAAGGCAAGAAGACTTCCTTTTAAAAAGAGGAAGTCTTTGCCAGAGTTAAGGAAAACCTTCAGACTACTAACTCTGGTGAATAAAGTGACAAGGCAAGCATTCAAGGAATTTGAAGAGCAATTGCTATAGATGTAAGAACTAATAACATATTTCTTAAAATAACATGAGAAGCAAGAAATAAGCCACAGAGAAACCTTTTGCTGCTTCTGTCCAGATTCAGTGAAAATACAGGGATTTTATTCTTGCCTAGGCATGTCAGTATAATTTTGGGAGATGGGTGGGGACGTTGGGAGAGGAGGGAAATGTTCCTTAATCTGTGATACAGTTTTAAGATTTGGAGTGTGTGTGTGGAAGAGAGAGAGAGAATTGGCCCCCGGACTCACTGATGTTGCCTACCTCCCATGTAAATAGTGTCTTATTTTCAGATCAAGAGCCGTGCTCTTGCCATATGTTCTATGCTACACAGACTAAGATGTAATTGGTTATTCATTTTAATAGCCAAGTTGGAAAGGGGGCATTGAAAGAAAAAA
The DNA here is from genome assembly GCA_021292165.1 of Shinisaurus crocodilurus. Classification (NCBI taxonomy): domain Eukaryota; kingdom Metazoa; phylum Chordata; class Lepidosauria; order Squamata; family Shinisauridae; genus Shinisaurus; species Shinisaurus crocodilurus. The sequence continues at coordinate 317,642 of JAHFWL010000058.1, forward strand.
TACAGTTTTTAAATTTTTTTAGAGATTTCTAGGCCACCTTTTAGGGCCATGCTCTCACATAGTGGCTTCCAATGTATGCTACATAATATATCATTGAAGTCAAAAGCATATCAAAATACCATAATATATAATAAAAACAATAGCCTAACAATAAAATGATCAATAATAATAACAACCCAGCATAATAACCTTAAAAATAAACCAATTTAAAACAGTAGTACTCAACATTTGTCTAATGCAGTGCTTCTCAATTATTTTCTGTAATGCCCCCCCTAGGAAGAAGAAAACATTTCGCGCCCCCCGCGCGACTGTAAATAGTATCATTTGTCTATAAAATTGTTATAAGTACACCTCTGCATAACACTGTATCCTTATTAACGTATAAGAGAATAAAAAAAGAAAGAAATGTGGATCAATTTACAACAAAGAATAGCTTTATTAACTGTAGCAGAAAAGATTTAAAGGAGCACAGGATTTAAAGGAACACAATATTAAAAAAATTTTTAACTGAGGTCAAACGAGCCCCCCTTTACGGAGCCTCGCGCCCCCCCTGGGGGGCCCGCCCCACTATTTGAGAAGCACTGGTCTAATGGAAAGCATCTTGAAACAAATGGGTCTTCACAACCTGTTGGAAGGCCTGATTGATAGGGCCATAATATTTCAATCAGGATAGAATTCCAGAAACACGGAGGCCACCTTCAAAAAGGCCCTGTCCCTTATGCCTGCCAATTTTCATTGCTTTCATGGGAGGGCACATAAAGAGGGTCTCCAAGACTGATATCAAAGTTTCTGGTTGGTTTGTACAGATGAAGGTGATCCAGAGCATGTGAACACAAGCAACAAATGAGCTTTACATGGGAGTGGTGGAAGAGGCTAAGAGGGGCTGCTGCTGCTTGCTCTGGTACATGGTCCTGGTGGGAGGGGCTGCTGCTGCTAACAGTGAGTCATTGAGCTAGTTGAAAGTGAAGAGTTTCTGGACACAACCCAAGAAGCACTTCTGGAAGGACAATTCCTAAAGAAGAAGAAGAAGACGAAGAAGACGACGACGACGACGACGACGACGACGACGACCAGGCTCAGGAGGTGGGCCTGTGAACCCGTGCAGGCGTCATATTTTTGAGGGGCAAAACACCCTCAACGAGCCCCTTCCCTCAGTGAGTCTACCTTCTCACTGCCATTGTCAGAAGCTGCTATTGCTCTTCATCCTCTCTCTCATCATTGCTACCGCTTGCTTCACAGCAGAGAGCCAGTGAGCAAGCAGGCAGTGACATCTACTGCTCCTCCTTCTCACTACCACCAGTGTCTGGGCCAGACTGAGAGGCAGGTGAACAAGCAGGTTGCAATGATGAACAGGAGAAACAACTCTGTGGGGTTCTTGTCTGTGGTCCCCTGCTGCGGTGTGGGCCCTCAGCAGCTCCCTAACAATGCCTACTCTTGATGCCAGCCCTGCTGAGAACATCACACACAGAGTGATATAATCAGGAAGAACTCTTGTCCTTTGAGCTGTGTGATCAGTTGCAGAGCCTCTCCACAAACAATGATTCTGCATTGTTGAAACAGAACAGCTGCCTCAGGTTCCACAGAGCACAAAGGAGGACTCATAGGCCTCTGTGAATGGAAGGAATCCAAGCCAAAGGAGCCAAGGAGAAGACAATGTACAGTGGTGATTGGTGACTTCTTGCTGAGAGGGACCGAGGCAGCGGTGTGCTGTACTGACAAGTCGTCCCAGGAGGTGTGTGCATATACCTGGTGTGTATATACAGGATGTGATGGAAAGTTTGACAAGACTCATCAAGCCCACCGTCCATTATCCTTTCCTGCTGATCCATGTAGGAACAAACGATACTGCCAGACAACTTTCAACATATTGCAAGTGACTGTAAGGCTCTAAGTAGGAAGGTGAAGAACTTTGGCTGGGTTTGTGTGTGTCACACGTGGTGTTTTCATCACTCCTTCCTGTTGAAGGTCATGGTCTAGGAAGAATCCCATAAGTGAATGACTGGCTATGGAGATGGTGTTGTTAAGAAAAGTTTGGACCCTTGAACCATAGTCTACGTTTCCCTAATGGACTGGAAAGAACATGTTTGGCAGGAGTCTTGCAAACCTGATCAGGAGGTCTTTAAACTAAATCCTGTGTGGGAGGAAGATGAAATCCTAGATGATAGCATAATATCATGTACGGTACTGGGGACAGGAGTGTGTGTGAAACTGGAACAGTGGTGCAGGTACCCACTAATATGCAAGAAAAGCCATTAAGGGAGCAGCTGGGTTGTACAACCCTTCGTTTCTGATGTCTCTGTACCAGTGCACAGAGTATGGAAAATAAACAGGATACGCTTGCATTCTTAACACAGGAAGGCACATACGATTTAATAGGCATTACTGAAACCTGGAGGGAATAGACTCATGATTGGAATGTAGGGGCTGAAGGGTATAACTTATTCACAACTAACAGACCAGACAGGAAGGGAGAAGGAGTAGCATCATATGTAAAGGCTATATTACACATGTGGGGAAATTTATGAATTTGAACATGAAAGGTCAGTTGAGAGCATCTGGGTAAAAATAAATGAAGAGGGAAGTAATAGCTAGATTATTGTGGGAGTCTGATACAGAATGCCAAACCAGCCAGAAGACATGGATGATGCCTTCCAAGACCAGATTGCCACATTGTCAAAGAGGAGTGACATGGTAGTAATAGGAAACTTTATTATGCTGATATCTGTTGGAAGTCAAACTCTGCTAACAATGAAAAGTCAAATAAATTCCTGACTTGCCTTGCTGATAATTTCATCTTCCAGAAGGTGGAAAAAGAGACAATCCTAGGCCTGATCCTCACCAACAGGGAAAAACTAGCTGATGAGGTGAAAGTAATTGGGGATTTTAGGAGGAAGTGACTCAGTCTGTGAGCATTTAGAAAAAAATGATGTGATCATAAAGAGCCAGCATGGGTTTCTTGAGGACAAATCTTGCCAGACTAACCGTGTGTGTGTGTGTGTGTGTGTGTGTGTGTGTGTGTACAGTTACTAGTTACTATACAGGTAGATCAGGGGAATGCTGTGGGTATAGTATACCTTGATTTCAGCCAGGATTTTTTTTTACAACGGCTCCCATGGTATTCTTTTTGGTAAGCTGGTAAAATGTGCACTAAACCATACTAATGTTAGATGGATTTGTTGATGGGTCATAGCAAAAGAGTGATGTGGGTTTTCCAGAAAATTTTGAATTGGAAAATTTCATAGGCAAATCAGGCTAATTTGCATGGGGTCATTTGTGTTGGAAAATTTTCAGTTTGCATCAGAAAATCACAAGAGAGTGATTTAATTTAGCATGTATACTCAGAGAGTAAAATAAGCAGCAAAGCTAAAAATGGAATCCCTGTTAATATTTTTGTGTCAATACACAAGTATGTGACCTGAAATATTTGAGGAGAAAAATTAAAGCACACTTAATGTGACTTAAATGTTATATTATGTACACATTTTTATTGGAATACTTGTAAAACTTTGAAGACAATAGCATGTACTTCCCTTATTGTTTAAATGTAAGAAAGAAACAAAGCTACTGGAAACTGTTGATACACTACTGGAAACTGTTGATACACATATGCAATCCTATGCATATTTAGACAGAAAAAAGTCCTACAACTGCCAGCATTCCCCTGCCAGCCATGTTGGCTGGGGAATGCTGGCAGTTGTAGGACTTTTTTCTGTCTAAACATGCACAGGATTACGCCCTAAATCAGCCTTTCCCAACCTGGTGCCTTCCAGATATGTTAGACTACAACTTCCAGTATCCTTCAATCAGGGTGGAGGGCAACAGGTTGGGGAAGGCTGCACTAATTAACTTTAGCAACTGCAAGAACAGAGGGTGATATGCTGACCACCACTCATCTATTTCAACCGAGTTCAACTCTCTTCCACTACAGTTGTTGGAGCACCTTCAGTTTTGCTGTCACTACTGATTTGTTCCATTTCACACTAAAACATATATGTATTTCATTGACATATATGTATTCTCTCACATGCTTGCTAAGGATAATCACCTGAAAAATGTTAACTACAACTTTGAAGCTGCCAAGCTTGCCTTATCTTGCATTTGCAATTGGCATCCATTCATAGTTACTAATGAATTTGTAAAACAGAAAATTGTCCGTGGAAAAATAAAGCACTGGAACATTTTCCACACCACATCACTGGTGCTTATCAGTGGCTCTTTGTCAGCCTGGAGAGAAGTGACATGGGGTTGCTGCAGGCTTCTGCCCTGGCCCTATGTTCAATTTATTTATAAATGACTTGAACAAAGTTGTAGGGGGGATCATCATCACTTTTTCAAATGACCCCAAATTGGGTAGGGTAGCTAATACCTTAGAAGACAGAAACAGGATTCAAGATGATCTTGACAGAATGGAGAATTGGGCAACAGTAATAAAACAAATTTCAAGGAAGCCTTAAAAGGAATGCTTTTAAGGTTTGAGCTGTAGCAGCATATAATCTGCTACTGTCTCTGCTGTTTATGGAGTTATGGATTACGCTGCTGATTATGATTTTAATTATGTTTGTAAGCAGTTGCCAGTGGTCAGAGGTGGGGGTATAAATGTGTCAGATGAGTTAAAATGATGACTAGAAAAAGTATGCCGTCGCTTGTGAATAGTAATACGCTTTCTGTCCTTTGCAATCCAGTTTGATGTTCAGTGTTGGAAGGTGGCAAAGTACTATAGATGCCCAAAATCTACTGCCTTGGCCTTCCTCCCCCTTGCATAAACTATTTTACTGTACAGGAGAAAGGGCAGCATTGTGAATGAATCCTGCTCGAATTGCTTTACCCCACCCTGTTTGGGATTCAAATGCTATGTTGCCACAGGTTTTCCAGAAAAATGGTATTTGAGTTATGCCGGAGCACTGTGCTGTTCAAAGAACTGCTTTTATTGACTCTGTTTTTATTTTACCGATAATTTACTTCTTAAAAGAAAACAATATTGACTTTAAAAAATATAAATATTGTTGTTACTGTTAGGTGGCTTGGGTGCTGTATGCAAAAAGACAGAATATAAATTGAAATAATAAATAACTGTAGGGAGTGGGAGAGCTCACCTGCTTCCTCTGCTTCTCCCCCTGCTGCAAGTTGGCAAAAGAAACTTCAGCCCCTGCTTACGATTCATCAGCTTATAGTTTCTTAGTGATGCTGACATCTCCTCTCTGGGAACAACCTGAAAATTTCGGACAGAACTTGGAATGCACAGTGGTTTTAAGGCAGGCATTTGATAAACAGTTTATCAAAGCCAGTCGGGCTTCAGGTCTGGACATGGGACGGAGACGGCCTTGGTCGCCTTGGTGGATGATATGAGGAGGGCCTTGGATAGGGGCGAATGCTCCTTTCTAGTCCTCCTCGATCTCTCGGCGGCTTTTGATACCGTTGACCACGGTATCCTCCTGGACCGTCTGGAGGGGTTGGGCTTAGGAGGCACTGTATTGCAGTGGTTCCGGTCCTTCCTCTCTGGAAGGTATCAGAGGGTAGTTCTAGGGGAGGAGGCTTCGGACCCTCGGCTACTCACTTGTGGAGTGCCGCAGGGTTCCATCCTCTCCCCGATGTTATTCAACATCTACCTCAAGCTGCTGGGAGCTATCATCAGGAGGTTTGGGGTGCAGTGTCATCAGTATGCGGATGACACGCAGCTCTACCTCTGTTTTAAGTCCTCACCGAGGTTGGCCGTTGAGACCCTGTCCAAGTGCCTGGAGTCAGTGGCTGGCTGGCTGGGAAGGAACATGCTGAAACTGAACCCCGACAAGACCGAGGTACTTCTGGTGGGGGACAAGGGGAGGTTAGGGGATGTTGACCTGGTGCTGAATGGGGTACATCTACCCCTGAAGGACCAGGTCCGCAGCTTGGGGGTCATTCTAGACTCCCAGCTGTCCATGGAGGCTCAGGTGGCAGCTGTGAGCCGGGCGGCGCTGTATCAACTCCATCTGATACGGCAGCTGCGCCCCTACCTTCCAAATCACCTGCTCCCATCAGTGGTTCATGCCTTGGTCTCCTCTCGCCTAGACTACTGTAATGCGCTCTACGTGGGGTTACCCTTCGGAAGCTTCAGCTGGTACAGAACGTGGCGGCTTGCCTGATTAAGGGCGGCCGCCGGCGCGATCATATCACGCCAGTGCTTAATGAGTTGCACTGGCTACCAGTTGCTTGCCGAGCCGAATTCAAGGTGTTGGTTTTGACCTTTAAAACCCTACACGGCTCCGGCCTAGTTTATCTCAAGGAGCGCCTCCAGCAACATCAAGTAGGCCGCTCAACAAGGTCTGCCACGGACGGCCTTCTCCTTATCCCATCAGCCAGAGCAGCCAGGCTGGTGGGGACTAGGAAGAGGGCCTTCTCTGTGGCGGCCCCCACATTATGGAACTCCCTCCCTAGTGACCTTCGCCATGCCCCCTCCGTGATGAGCTTCCGCCGTGCATTAAAAACATGGCTGTTCAGGCGGGAATATGGGGTGGGTTAGGTTTTTAAAAGAACTTTTTATATTGTTGTAATTATTATTATATTTTATTGTATTGTTTTATTGTATTTTGATTGTACATCGCCCAGGGTGGCCGGGTGACCGGCCAGATGGGCGATTAATAAATATAAGAAATAAATAAATAAATAAAATTTGGACACCAAGTGTATGTTTTGAAAAAACACACACACCAAGGGACAGGCAGGAAGGTATACGTGCTCACATGCCAAGCCACAGGAGTAAAGAGAATAGAAAGCCAAGACACCTCACCACCCAGGGTCAGCTGCCTTGTCCCATATTCTGGCAGTATCTCTGGAGAATTCTGGAGTTGGCTCCAAGTTAAAGCAGAGTAACCTGCACCTTGTGTACAAGTGCCAAACTTGTTTCCTCACCAATTAAAATAAAATACTCTGTAAAAGCCTTAAAAGAGAACGCAGTGGATACAGTTGTCTTTCTGATTGTGTTTTAGTCTGACAGCAGTACAGTATCTTGAAACCTGAGCTCATGGGTGTCTCTGTAGGTGTAAAGAGCTTGAAACTGACCTGTAAGCACTGCGGAAGGGTGGTGGTGGTGGAATAAGCATGATATTCTGGCTCTAGAACTGCCTAGAATGTAACTCTTACTACCTTTATGTAGCCCATCTGCTTTGCAGTTACGTTCTCTGAACCAGAATTCTGCCCCCTCTGTGGCCATTCAGTCACAAGGAAAAGGCACTCTGCACAGATTCAGATGAACTCTCCTTTTCATCAAGCTTGTAGATACAAAGGACCCGCTAATGCAGGACTATACATCAGTCTGTGCATTCACAGTGTGATCAGTCTCTCTGGGCTGACCACTTGAGAATGCAAGTGGTGGATCATATGATTGAACATCTCCCCCCCCCCCCGATCTATGCCCATGGAAATGTAGCACTTCAGGGAGAAGCGTTCTTACCTAGCTTTCTGCGTGATATGTAGATTGGCTTTTGAATGCCATCATCCAAAACATACTAAAATGGAAACCATGCCGAGAGAAGCATGGCTCCTGCATACAGACTTCTCTCATATGAGGTCCAGATGAAATTACTGGCATCTCCAGCTAAAGGATCTTTGGTAGGAAGGGTGGAGAAGACCTCTTCCTGACCTCCTGAAGAACTGCTGAGAGCAAAGCAATGGTCTCACCCTGCATAAGATAAAATATTCAAGTTCAGATAGAATATTCAGGGAGAAATTAAGCACCAAAATAGGTTCTTCTGTTTAATAACCTAACTGCATAAACCTAGGTGTATATGGCTGCCTTCCACCACCCAGTTAAGTGCGAGAACACACAGAATTATATTGCTGGATCAGACCAAAGATCCTACATTCTGTTTCCACCCATGGCAGATAAATGCCCCTTGGAAGATCACAAGCTGGGCCTGACGGAGATAGCCATTTCTTGTCTGTCTTCAGCACCTGGTTGTCAGTTGAGTGTTGGCTCTGAACATCCAAGTTCCATGTAGCCACCTGGGTAACAGCTGTTTGTCCAGGAGTGTAGCAATCTGGTGGGGAAGTGGGGTGAAATGGTGTATGAACCACAACTACTTAAGTCCTGCCAGACTCGTACTGACAGGACAGAAGGCATTGGTGGTGGTTTTCCTTTTTTCTCCAGTCTCTCCCCCCCCCCCCCCCCCAATTTTGTACTTTCCCTCCTGTTGCTTGCCTCCTTGCCTGGCCCGCTCTTCCTTGGAGTTCTGACAGCAATGGCAGCAAACTTCTGTGCCGGCTGGGAGGAGGCTTCTGAGGGCAGAATTGCCTGCAGTGAGGGAGATCTGTGAAATTATTGGGCCCCTTGGATGCCCTCCTAGGGACCTTAGGATTTTACCCCACCCTTTCTAAAAAGCCATCTTAGCTATTGGCCATCATTGCCTTTTTTGACACTGAATTCCGCAAGTTAATTATGGATGAAGTAGGAGTTGTATTGACTGTGAACTGGCTGCCAGTCAACTTCATTGGATGACCCAGAGTTTTGGTCTTTTGGGAGAAAGTAATTTTATACACTTCTCTCATGTCCCTTCTGGGTCATCTTTTTTCTAAACTAATAAAGACTCAATAGGCTTTATAAGAAAGAAGCTCTATCCCCTTGATCATTTTAGTTGCCCTTTTTCTGTATGTTCCCCAGCTTCATGATACTATTTTTATGATTTGGCTTCCAGAGCACACCGTGTGTGTGTGTATTTACCTGTTTTATTTCACTTTTTCGTTTTACACCTTTTCTCATTTAATAATTCTACTGCCTTCCTGCTTCTGAAGTATTTAAATATTTTTTTCTAATTTTATAGCTTTACTTTAGCAATTTCCCTCTGAAATAACTTCTTTGCTTGCCTTATGGTCAATTCATGTTAGATTTGCCCGTATGTTGTACTTTTTGATCTTTAATTCTTCATGTGGACAACATTTTTTCAAGCGACTCTTGCTCTTTATATCCAGTCTCTTATTTAACCACACTGGCATCCTTTTGGGTTTGTTTGTCCCTTTTCTATGTCACTTAAGCCTTGATTAGGGCGGTTGTAAATAACCTCCAAGCTTTCTGCAGAGATGGGATCCTCTTAATTATACCTTTCAGCTTCCTTTTACCTTATCACCTCTCCCTTGGCTTCTTGACTTTGTTCCAAGGCATAGTTGTTTGTATCTAGAAATGTTGTCTCTTTCGTGGTCTGAAATTACATTTTGCCAGCTAATTTGAGAGTAGTTGCAGTCACCCATTATTATTATACTTTGGCTGTCTCTGTGATTTATCACCATCAGATTTGCTGTCAGTGGGGCAATACTATGTCCCAAGTATTGTATGCTTTGCTTTTTGCTCCATAAGAGGATTGCCTCCAAGGCAGTTTATAATTGCAATGAAACATAAAAGAACAAAGATCTGCACTCTTTGCCAGGCCTTGGTCAGCCAGCTAAATTTGTGGTTGCCACCAACTCTGCTGCTCCCATGGCTCAGTGGAGGTAGGCTGGTGGGGTAGTCCCGGCAGTTGTACTTGAAGGCACTTGGAACAGCGAAACATTTTGCTGCTTCTAAGCACCTCTGAAGCCCACCAGAAGGTCAGAAGCTCATCTTCCTTTTCCCCCTCCCTGCAAATGTGCTTGCCAGGTTAAAAATTATTGTCACTGGGAAGCATGTTTGTGGATCTCAGTTAGAAACTCAACTATAAAAGCACTCTTTGGGAAGGAAAAAGAAGAAGAAAAAAGGATGAAACCTTAAGACTTACAATTTTCTGGGTATCGGTATCACAATTCTAGGAATCTTGACGAGCAGGATTTTTTTCTGTACCTGTGCCTTTGGGAGCTTTGGCTCTAACAAATGTTTTGGAATCTTTTAAAAAAGATTGTTATGAAGCATGTACAAAGCAAAACCAGTATTCCAAATTCCTGGATGTCAGCAGCATATTCTTAGGAGCCCAGCTAGTCAAGGTATCTAGTTATGTCCTCCACCCCCTGCCCTGCCATATTGTGTCACATTTAGCCTGACGTAGGTATCCATATATTTAAAGAAAGGGAATGAATCAATTGGGGGGAAATCAGTGGAGAGCCTCTGTGACATGGTTAGAATGTAAGTCAGGGCTGTGATCTCTGTTCAGCGCTAGGAGCCATGTTGGAAATATTAGCAGGAGGCCAGCTGTCAATTTGTAAAGGAAACAAAACAAACACCTACAAAGCTGGCATACAAATAGGGAATTATTCAATTGGCCAGCAGAACTGTCAACCCATATAGCATGGCAATGGTTATTTTGGGGTAGGAATTTCCCAGATGCCTAGATCCCTAGCACCCAGGTGCAGGTTGGTGCCTTGGGTGGGGGAGGGGGGTAATTCCAGCCCTACTCACTCAGGTACTGGAGTCTTTGTCTCCTGAAGAGCACAGTGGCCTGCTGGCAAATGCTTGTAGAAGCCTGACAAGTTACACCTTGAGATTTTTTCTCTCATTCTGGGACTGGGTTTCAACTTTAAAAAACCCTCCAAAACTTATACAGGTCTATAAGTTTAATAAAATATTGAAATCAAATGCAAAAATCTGAAGAACCCTTCAGTAGAGATGCTCAGTATAACTCAACTTCCTCATATTCAAGTTCAGATTGCCCTCCTGCTTCTTGCATAGAGGACACTCCTCCTATAACCTGTTCTCCATCCAGCTGACTGCTAAGAGCATAAGAAGAGCCCTGCAAGGTTAGACTAAAGACATATCTAGTCCAGCATTTTGTTGCCACAGTGGCCAGCCTCTGGGAAGCCCACAGCAGGACATGAGTGCAACAGCATCCTCCTGCTCATGTTTCCCAGCAACTGGTAGTCAGAGGCATACTGCCTTTGATATTGGAAGGGTGATATATAGCCATCATCACTAATAGCCATGGATAGCCTTACCCTCCCAAGAATTTGTCTAACCCCGGTTTAAAGCCATCCAAGTTGGTGGCCGTCACTACATCTTGTGGTAGCAAATTCCATAGTTTAACTATGCACTGTATGAAGAAGTTCTTTTATCTGTCCTGACACCCACAACTCCTATCCAGCCTCCCAGCTCATTCCCCTAAGGGGCTACACTACAGGTTGCTTTTTCCTTTTGAAATCTGGATTTTCTTACATGGGTTCAAAGCTGTGTGTATTCTGAATCAAGGAAACATTTTCATTTGTGGTTTTGTTATGCATAGCTTGCTGTTTCTGAGATCCAGATTTTCAAAGAAATGAAAATTGAAAGCATTGAGAGAAATGAAGGGTATGATAGTTGGCCAAAGGGGTTGAAGGATTGAGGAATGATAGCTGTGAGGATTGGGGGAGGCAGGAAAAGGAGCTGTGTAGAAAATAGCCCCTGAGCACTGAAAGTCCTGTGCAGTGTAAGCTCTCTTCTTCCCCCCCCCCCACTTTGAGATTTCCCCAGAAATATTGCCCAGACTTTTCTCTGCAGCTATAAAAGCTAGAAATATGGAAAGTAAAGGGAACAGAGTTGACTTGAAGGGTTTCGAATTTTGCACCTGATACCAAAGATTGCTGTGGTTTCCTTTTAAAAAGTTTCTGAAGATGTGTCTATTCCCTCCTGTGCCTTTAGAGGATCCACTGGTGGTTCCCTTTTAGTATATAATTTCCCTTTCTCCTACCCACCCCCCATTTGTTTTAAAATGTGGTTTAATTGGACTTTTTAATTACTTTTATGTGAAGTGTTCTTGACTCCAACTATAGGGGTGTGCATGTGTGGCAGTAAAATTAATATAGTAAATATGATTCTTTCAGGAATAAAATTGCAAACATGCGAAATGCACACGGTGCTACCGTTGTAAAAGGCATATCAGCTGTATTACCTCTATAAACTGGCAGCATAATTTGTGTGTGATTGAGCTGGGTTTCTGGGACATACCTCATATAAAACTGCCTTGAATACCATCTCTGCCCCTGCCCTCAGCTGTTCTTTACTGTTTTCCATCACTTAGAAAAGGATAAAACACAATTTGACAAAATTGTTAGTGGAACAGAGGAGGAGACTTGATTGCTTCCAGGGCCCTCCTACCGTCCATTCCACCATAGCCATGGAATTTACATCCTGCTTTTCCGCCAAGGAGCTCAAGATTTTCTCTCTCTTCACCCCATTTTATCCTCTCAACAACACTGTGAAGTAGCTTAGGCTGAGAGATTGTGACTGGCCCAGGATCATCCAGTGTGCTTCATGACTGAGGGAGGATTTGAACCTGGGTCATCCTGGTCAGTCTGACACTCTAACCCGTACACCATGTTGGCTTTTAATGGCCTGGTTCGCACATAACAAGAAGCCACCATGGGTGAATTTCCCTGTGTGACTTCTTGTTGCAGTGGCTGCTGACATTTTGAATACTTGGTGCAAAGCGGGAGCAGGGTAGCTTCTTGTTATGTGTGAAACCGGCGAGGGTGGGTTGTTGGGATGGTTGACAAGCCATCCAAACCCTAAAACAGCCGATGGGCTCTGGGTGGCTTGTCAAGCACCCCAACAACCCACCATTGCTGGGTTCGCGTGTAACGAGAAGCTACGGCATCCCCCCACTGTGCCTTGAAAATTCAAAATGGCAGCGGCTGCCACAATGAGAAACCCCACAGGGAAATTCAGCCATGGTGGCTTCTCATTACGTGTGAACCAGGTCAGTATCATCAAATGCAGAAAGGATCCACTTCCTTGGCATTTTGACCCACTCAGGGGAATGTAAGCATCTCATGTTGGGTTTGTATGTCTAAAATAAACACAAATAATCATAGTGTTTTACATCTGAAATCTGTCTGAGAAGTTAGAATTTGTGGAGCCTGGAATCTAAATCTCCAATTGTGTGTTTGTATTGGAACTTCATTGGAGAAACCTCAGATGCCTGTAAACACGATTGTGTTTACAGATGATTGCCAGCCGTGGGTGAATCTCTCTCCATCCCCTCCTGCCCCCAGCACTTGGGCAGGAAGCTACGTCTGAGCCTGTACAGAGTTCCCTTTTCTGGAATCTTAGCAAGCTTCCATAGATGTTGTGGTGTCAAAAGGGTGTATAAAAGGCTAGGATGCTGTTGCTTGTGGAGAGTCCTACACAGCAGGAATCAAATTAATGGCTCGTTCCAAGTAGTAATTTGATGCCCTGGCATGGCAATGTGTGAAATCTTCTTTTCAGAGAGAGAAGAAGCGTGGCGGGTAATCTCTCTGTGCCAGGCTAATCTCGATATCTGCTGTGTTTCTGAAAGCTTTGTTGCCTTTTGAAAAATCTATTTAATTTTCTCTTGGCGATTCAGAACTGTGTTGATAATACTCTTATCGGCTTGCTTTAAGCCAGGCGTGTATGGTATGTGCAGATTTGTCTGTTTGTGATGGGTTGTTTTTTTAACACCTTCTGTTGGTTACTTCTACCTGTCTTTTACATGTTGCTGGGAGAAAATTCCCCCCTTTTAGCAAGGGATTATGTATGTGTGTAGGTTGGAAGTTGACAAGATTCATTTTTCTGCAATGTTATATCAGTAGACCCATCATATAATGAAAACCAATCTTTAGTTTCCCTGTCAAGCTTCCTCCCCAGGCATTCCAGATAATCCAGCTTCCTCTTTGGTGCTGGTGTTCTTGGTGGAGGATTGGGAAAGAGGCTGGGCTGGGAAAAAGCTGAAGCTCCTCAGGAAAAAAAGGCAAGGGTTGGCTAGCTGTTGGTGGCTCTAGGCAGCTACGCTGGCTGGGGCATGCTGGGAGTTGTAGGCCAAAAACATCTGGGGACCCAAGGTTGGAGAACACTGTTCTAGGGCAAGGGTGGGCGACTTCTGGCTCTCCAGATGTTTTGGCCTACAACTCAGATCAGCTCCAGCCAGCATAGGCTGTGGAGAGGCATAATGGGAATTGTAGGCTAAAACATCTGGAAGGCCACAAGTGGCCCACTCCTGCTGTAGGGAATGTAGGGTTCAAAAGGCAATGGGGACGGGAGAGTTGGATTTTAATCCAGGATACCTGGCCTCTAGTCCCATGGGACTCCATCTGTGGCCTTGGATAAATGGATTTCCTCTCAGCCTCAGTTTCCTGTTTGCTGTGAAAGCCCTATCTAGAGAAAGCAGATTTTGTCTCGGTTATCCATTCAGTTGTGCTATCCAGGCTAGATGACTGTAATATTCTGGTCACAGCATAGCCCCTCACTTCAGGAACCAGCCATGCAAAGACCTCTTACTGGATTCTGAGCCTTCAGCATGCTTTCTGTTTCAGCTTTGCTTCTGTACTTCCTACAGGTAGAAACTTCCTACTTGCATGTAAATTGATATTCTTAGGAAGCTGCATTATGTTCTAGATAGGGGTGCTTGAGGAATGTGATCTTTGCAAATTCCAGTATGAACTGACTTGATCTGCACTTCCCGTGGCCAAGTACAGATTAGAATTTACCTGCTGCCTTTCCTTTCGTACTTCCTGAAACATTCCAAAGCAGTTCTCAGCTTGAGAAATGTATCAAAATAAGTTTTAAAATGCATATTTTGAGAAACTATTTAAATGTTATTTATTTTTGGTATGGATTTAAAAAATGGCAGATTAATGCGGAAATGGCACAGAATGAACTTAAGGGTGAATACATGGGGAAGTGACATAGGCCAGAAGTAGACTGGTTTGCCCATCCCTAGTTTCAGGAGCCTGATTCTATGTGTTTTAGAGGTATGTTCTGCTGCAGCATTATTGTGTTTTTATTCCACCTTTTCACCAAAAAGGTTGGGAGTGGTATACATAGTTCTTCTCCCCACCCCCCCATTTTAGCCTCAAAACAATCCTTTGAGGTAGGTTAGACAGTGAAAAAGTAAGAGTGAGTAGCTCATGGGTGTCCAGTGAGCTTCATGAATCACACCTGACTAGGGATTTGAACCAAGTCCGTGTTTGACACTGTAACCACCATGCCACTCTGACTCTACACTACAATTCCCAGCATCCCCAGCCAGCATCCTCACCATCTGGAGGGCACCAGGTGGAGTAAGCCTGATCTGGAATGACTGGTTAATCACTTGACATGAGTGATTAAGAGTGGAGCTGCAACGGGAATGGGACCTTGTTGACATGACCATTGGGTGCAAAATGGCTGTGGCCAAAATGTCTGGACCTGTATATTTTGGCTATTGGTGGAGCCATGACACTTACTGACCGATGTGCAGGTTTGAACCTCTGTCCTGGTGCAACGTGGTGTGAAAAGGCTCAAAGACTTGTCCAGTTGGTGTACACATGAGGCCTGATACTGTTAAAGATTCTAAAGTGCTATACAAAATATTGTTGGATTTACAACAAGATCTGCCATGGACGGCCTTCTCCCTGTCCCATCAGCCAGAGAAACCAGGCTGGTGGGGACTAGGAGGAGGGCCTTTTCTGTGGCAGCCCCCAATTTATGGAACTCTCTCCCCAGTGACCTCCGCCATGCCCCTTCTTTGATTAGCTTCCGCCGTGCATTAAAAACGTGGCTTTTCAGGCAGGAATATGGGGTGGGTTAGGATTTTTAAGTTTTGTACTGTTTTTAATTGTGTTTTACACTCTGTTTTTTCTTGTATTTTATTGGACTGTACATCACTCAGAGTGACTGAATGACTGGCCAGATGGGCGATTCAAAAATGTAATAAATAAATAAATAAATAAATAAAGCAGGCTTATTCCTTAGATTGAAGATTTTGCAGAGGTAGCATTCATCCTATTGCCAGCCTTCTTGATGGTGAAAAGTATAAGGGGAGGCAAGTGCCATATGTAGTTTGATGGGTGTACATCTGGTACTTAAGGAGCTTGTGCCAGTTTTTCCTCTTAGAATAGATAAATAATATGTTTATATCTTGGGAGTCATGTAAGGTAAAAACATGTGGAGAAAGCCAACCTAAGCCCCCTGCCTGACACACACACACTCACCAAGGAGGGGGGAAGGAGACCCAGGGGGGAGAGACAGCCAGTCTCCACAGATGCCAAAGGGGACAAACAACATCTGCATAGAATCACCCCAGGGGTGAAGGCAGGAAGCATCCCCAGGTTTGTCAATGCTCTCGCATATCAGCCCCATCTACATAAGACTTGAATACCTCTCCAGAGCAGACACTTCGGCACCCCTAGGAAATGGCCACTAAACACCATAGGATGGGACCATTAAGCAAGTGGCTTCAAAGGGACCCCATCCCACGGGGGGGGGGGGGGAGGGCGGAGGGCGGAGGGCGTCACCCCACCTGACCCAAAAGGCCACCCCTCAGGGAGGGTGTCAACCTACCTGATCACGGAGGGAGGGGCTACCTGAAACACCAAGGTATAAAACAGCAAGGGAACTGGTTGTTGTTCAGCAATGTTGCCCATGCCTGGGGTAAGGGAACAAAGGATCGGCAACCCCGGGTAGCAGCACCCGGCGCGCTCCAGCTAGCTGAAATCACTGGCCGCTTGGGTTGACCGGACCCCCGGGAAACCAAGCTGAAATCACTGGCCGCTTGGGTTGACCGGACCCCCGGGAAACCAAGCTGAAATCACTCACAAGCCGCTTGGGTAGACCGGGCCCCCGCCAGGAACCCAGTTAGCCGCTTGGGTAGACCGGGCCTCCGCCGGGAACCCAGCTAGCCGCGTGTGGTTGACTGGGCCTCTGCCGGGGCCCGAGCTGAACTAACTAGCTGAGAGCCCTGAACTCATGGTGTCCTTGAGACTTCTTGCTTGTTACTTTGTACCGTACTGATAAGCTGTATTGCTGGCGTGGGTCTGGGTTTGGAAAGGTAATTTTGTAAATAAACCTGTTTTCTAAAAGATACTTTTGTGGCTATAAGTTATCCCTTCGTTCTGGGCTAAGGGTGAGGCGCTGGGGACCTCGGAGAAGGCCCGCCCCAGGACTCGCTACCCCCTTAGCATTGAACCCGCGCAGAAGACCAGGTTGTCGGTCTTCCACTAAACACATCTCAAAATTGTATCAGAAAAGGTAATGAGAGTTTGAATCTCATGTGTCAATTTTGATGAGAGAGTCCTGATGTGTTTGAGTTTGCTTTCCAAAAAACAGCACTTCTCTCCCCTGCTCCCCCCTCTAATTCTATGGGAACATCTGTTTTTTCCTTAGCTTATCTCTCACACTTCTGCTGTTAGTGGCAGTTTTGTTGTTGTTGTTTTTAATTTTAGATTTTGACAGGCTGGTAGATACACACGTTTTGCCAGCTGCTGAGTGTGTTAGGGAGTGGGGGGGGGGAAGTGAGTGTGCAGTCCCGGAGGGCCCTGCCTGTTAGCTGTGCAAAGAAAAGGACCTGCAATCCTTTAAGAGTGAGTGAGAGACTGAGTGAGGCCTTGGCGAGCAAATATAAGGTACATGAATCCAACCACTTATTTTGCCACCCACCTGCTTGCTGGGAGCAAATTCCAATTACCGTATTTTTCGGACCATAAGACGCACTTTTTCCCCCCAAAAAAGGAGGGGGAAATGTCTGTGCGTCCTATGGAGTGAATATAGTAAAAAAAAAAAAAAAAAAAAATTTTTTTTTTTTTTTTTTTTTTACTTTCCTCTGCTGGTCCAGAAGAGCAGAGGACTCCTGGGTGGGGCGGGGGAAGCCCCCACCTCTCAGCTGATTTTTTTTTTTTTTAATTTGTACCATACAGTAAGTGCGTCTTATGGTCCGGTGCGTCTTATGGAGCGAAAAATACGGTACACCTAGCCATGCGGCCAGCTTCTCCTGCACCATGTTCAGCTTGCTTTCCACAGAGAGCCATGTTGCTGGAGGTTCACGTGCAGGGTTTGGCTTGAAGAGCTAGGGGAGAAAGGATGAGTGCTCTTCAGGACAGTGAGGGGAACCATCCCATCAATTGTTTGCAAGGAGGTGTTAATTCTACTTTCATGTGAATTGAATGTACATCTCAGTTTGGTACATGTACCAGCCTTTTCCCTTGTTCCCTTGCCTCTTTTTACTCCACTCCTATCTATTGTCTCACCTGCTCGTGAAATTGAAATTGGGGCAAGTGTTTAATAGTATTCTGTGTTATTGATACCAAGTTAGGAACTGGTGATGCTCCTGATTTAGCTTGCTAAAATCTGTCTACTACTGAACTGGGTTTATACTGTTTCAATTTACATTGCTACAAAATGTGCAGCAGTTGTGCAGGGTGGCGGGGGGGAGGAACCTTGTATTACGGGTGATTTACATGATGCCTTCGAAAGAAGGCTGCAGTGTGGGCCGAGTGTGTTTTGGGTGCACAGGGGAGCCATCGTAGGATTGCATCCCATGTGCCCAAGGCTGCCCCCCCCCTGCGAGTTGGCAATTTACTGGGCTGCTGCTGGTAGTCTCAAAAGTCTTTGTGATGGCGCTGCTATATGTCAACCTGTATTTGAAAGACTGAGACTATGTGATAAAGCCATTATAGTTATCATATGTACATAGAACGGAGGCAGACTTTGTACCCACCCCCAGCTATTCGTTGACTATTACCTTATTTCTCCCTGCTCCCCTTCCACTGTTGTGGATCAACAAAAGTATTGCACTTATCCAAGTGCATATTTTCCATCAGGTTCATGGCTCTTGTTTTATAGTTGAGCACTCTTTGTATCAGAGGCAGTATGCCTCTGAATACCAATTGCTGGAGAACACGAGCTATAGTTGGACTCATGTCTTGCTTGTGGGCTTCCCAGAGGCATCTGGTTGGCCACAGTGTGAACAGTACAATGGACTAGGTAGGTCTTTGGTCTGATCCAGTAGGGCTCTTCTTATGTTCTTACTCTTGCAGATTGTTGACTTGGATTGAAACCCCATCTCTGCTGTGGACTTCATTGTGTGGCCTTCATAAATCTCCATCTCTTAATTCTGAATTCCCCATCTATAAAAAGGAGAGCCATAGTGACCCACAGTGGTGGTATTACGACAAATATGGTAAAGCATCGTCCACAAATTAAATGTGGATTCTATGAAATAAGCAGCAGCAGGAGTGTAAGGTGCCAGGGATGGGAAAATCCCAGGTGCCTAGGAATTGGAAAAACTTTTCCAGCCGTAGTAAACACACATCGAGACCTTGTTTCAACTCTTAACCTAGCATAATACACGTAGAACAAAATGTGCATTGGGCACAAGAGCACAGAGTGGAGCAGGTGATAAGGCAGGTAAAAAAACCCACAACCTCTACAAAAGTAATTTTAGAATCTTGCTGTGCAGATGAAACCTAACAGAATTACTGGGTATTTTTGTTTTAATTCTTCCCCCTCCCTCTTCTTCAATCAGAGTGAAGATTGGAAGATTGCACACCCAGATTTTTTTTTAACTAACCTCTGAAATCCTGTCTGACCTCCAAACTGGCGATGTCAAGGGTACCGAGTCCTCCTCCTCCGGCAGAGATGTCAAGTGGACCTGTTGCAGAGAGCTGGTGTTACACTCAAGTAAGTCTGTATTATTTATTTATTTATTTATTTTATACCTCGCCTATTTTCCTGCAAGGAACCCAAGGCAGCTTACATAATCCTCCTCTTCCTCCTCTCCATTTTATCCTCACAACAACCCTGTGAGGTAGGTTAGGCTGGGAGTCAGTGACTGGCCCAAAGTCACCCAGTGAGTTTCATGGCTGAGCGGGGACTAGAACCCGGATCTCCCGAGTCCCAGTCCAACACTCTCACCACTACGCCACACTGGCTCCTACAATCCCTCTTCCATAGAATTCAGGAATTCAGAAGCCCAGGTGACACCCACATAAGCCACTACATATAGGAAAAAGGAAGGTATCTTTATTGGTAGAAATTCATATTACAAAAACACAGCCCCCACAAGGAGGCCTTCATGGGCAAATATGACCTCTTCCCCGCAATATTCAGAGTCCTTCTGTCCCCACCTCATCTTGGCAATGAAGCCACACCAACAGTACAGGGACACTTTTTCTTGCAGTTTCTCAGACCTCACTGCCTTCGTCCTCACTTAAAAGGGGGATGGGGTGGTGGGTTTCAGGCTGATAGAAAAAAATAGAGGCCCAGGATGCATCACCACGTAGGGGGGCCAAAGCGCGAGATCAGCACTTCTTGATCATCGAGGTCCTTCTGCACTTTCTTCCGCATGTAAAAGATGGGGCAGTCATGGCTGGTGCATAGCTTGGAATCCTTCTGGCATTGCCTTATTGAGAGACGAAGAATATCCGATAGTGGTTGTGATACCAGCTGGTATTCAGTGTCCTCTGTTTGAATTGCCGTGGCTCCAAGCAAGCGTTGCTAAACTCCTGCCAGCTTAGTAGTGATGAATGTAATGTGTAAAAGTATGGGATTCCCAGACTCCTGTGGTGCCCCTGCCAAGCTCCCTAGCGATTAACATCAGCCTGCCCTATTCTGGCTGCTCTGCTAAGGTCCACTCAGGCCCCCTAGGGATCCACATCCCCAGCCCCTGTGGCACCATCATTCACAGTGTCTCTGGAAATCCATATGTTCCAGACTTTTACAAAGCATGAAATGTGGCCTTTTATTTGTTCTTCGTATTTTGATTTTTTTTTTTTTTAACTCAAGCCATCCTTGGGATAGGTGACACATCAGCTCAGTAAAATCAAATGGGCCCTCAGATATAAAACTCTTTGAACACAGACCCATAACTAGACCAGTTCAAGTCCTCATGATTTGAGTGGGAAAAAGTTAAGTACATTAACTCCCTTTGAAATCATTGGGGCCCAAACTGCAGCATCCCCCTTAAGCAGTTAACTTAACTGCTTAACCCCAGCCATTAAAAGCCATCCTAAATATAATAAAGTGTTGGCATTCCTTCCAGAGAATGCTGGGCTCAGACACCTACACGCCTTTGGGAAAAGGGAGCCTTATGTTTTGCTGAGCAGCCTGAAACACTGCCACTCCCTGTTACGGGGTTTATAATCTAGAAAGGTGCTCTGTTGGTTTTGATCACCGAGGTCTCCAGAGAGTAGGCCTCCACTGCGGAATCCAGCAGTTGAATCCCGAGAATCTAAGCATTCATAAACATATTCTAATCCTCATGGATGCAAACGAGAAAATCCATGGGCAGTAAACTTTGATGTAAACATTGCAGTAGATTCTCAGTAGATTCTTGGATATCGCCTGAAGTTGGTCAGTGCAGGCCGTGTATACCTGTTAATAGCCATGGGAGGCTCTCCGTTGGTCAAGAGCCCATGAATCACAGGCTAAATGCTCCTCCTCGCTTCTGTGTGAGAGGGATAAGCGTGGAAGTGTTGTGGAAAGCCTTTGGTTTGCACAGATCAGACCCTCTTAAAGTAGTTAACACATTTCAAGAGGATGGCAAAGTTTTCAAGATGGCATAACTCTCCATCATTCCCTAATATAGATGAAAGGTTATTCTCCCCCCCCCCACCCCTTTAGATTTCTTTGATTAGTAACATTAGTGGAATTATTTTGAGTTTCTGCCTTTCACTTATCTTTTTCTTTGTAACTGAATTGCTGGCTGCTATTCTTTTTTTCCTTCTTTTGTTTTAAAGATTAAAGTGGTCAAATTTTCCTACATGTGGACCATCAACAATTTCAGCTTTTGCCGGGAGGAAATGGGCGAGGTCATCAAAAGTTCAACATTTTCATCAGGAGCGAATGACAAATTGAAATGGTAAGGACCACCACAGAAGAAACACCTGGCCACAATCTACAGTGGGGTGCAGCAAGAGACACATGAATTGATAGTTTGTGGTGCTTGAAGCTGGATTCAAAATTCGCTTTATTTATTTATTTTATTTATTATATTTATACCCCACCTTTTTTTCCTGCAAGGAACCCAAGGCGGCTTACATAATCCTCCTCCTCCTCCTCCTCCTCCTCTCCATTTTATCCTCACAACAACCCTGTGAGGTAGGTTAGGCTGAGAGTTAGTGACTGGCCCGAAGTCACCCGTGAGTTTCATAGCCGAGCGGGGACTAGAACCCAGATCTCCCAAGTCCCAGTCCAACACTCTCACCACTACACCACACTGGCTTGGGGCGCCTTGGGCAGGTTGCTAATGCTCAGCCTCAATACTGCCTTCTGTGAAATGGCATAATAGTGATTTGACTCATAGGGTTGTTTTCAGAATGGCTAAGGAAAGGAACTTGTTTGTGTATGCCTTGTGCTTCAGTAGAAAGGGGAGGTGTAGATCTGATACATACCAGCACGCTTTGTGTTGCCATCATAGTAGTTCTCTTATCTCCCAATACAATCTTACTCACCCATACTCAAAATGTGGCTGAGAAATCAGCTTCAGAGGACCAAAACGTCATTTTATCTAATGGCCAGCAGCAAGGCAGGACCATCAAGCCATGCAATCCAAGCCACAGTGTGTTGCAAGCACACACAAAAAAAGAAAAGGGAAAAAAAAAGCCACAGGCCCACCACAAGAGCAATAACTCCTAAAGGCGCAAGCAAGCAAGCCAAGCTACATGCTGCAGGGGAGTGAAACAAATCCATCGGAACTAATCAGTCTAATCTGAGGACAACCTCTTTTCTGACCGTCACAAGGTGGAGGTCAGAGAATCCTGAGCCCATTGTCCCCTGGTAATGCAAGCCTTTGTGTGCCTAGTACAACAGATCAGTGTGTGAAAACTTGCCTCTGCCCGCAGGTTAGATTCACTGGATCTGGGTGGAAGATTGTATGGAGAAGATGAAGAGGGTTTTTCTGTTTCTGCAGGTGTTTGCGTGTGAACCCAAAGGGCTTGGATGAAGAGAGTAAAGATTATCTTTCACTCTACCTGTTACTGGTCAGCTGTCCGAAGAGTGAAGTCCGAGCCAAATTCAAGTTCTCCATCCTGAATGCAAAAGGAGAAGAAACAAAAGCAATGGGTATGCATAGTTGGTGCTTGGATATTTACTTACCATACATAAGCAGAGAGGAAATAAGAGCCCAGGTTGTGTGTGTCTTGGATTTTCTTTTTAAAAAAGAATCCTGCCTTTTGTGTGTTTCCAGAGAGCCAGCGAGCCTATCGGTTTGTGCAAGGCAAAGACTGGGGTTTCAAGAAGTTTATCAGAAGAGATTTTCTCTTGGATGAGGCCAACGGACTCCTTCCAGATGATAAGCTCACTCTCTTCTGTGAGGTAAGGAGGGAAGCAGTTCAAAATCTTCGTTTCATTTGGAAGGATATTCGTAAAGATGCTTCTGCTGTCTCAGCTTCTATCATAGGCCCAAGCCCTTGTTTGCCCTGAGGGTTTTTTTTTATTTGGATGGGATTTTTTTCTCTCCATCTGTAGGATGTGGCTCACCTCTCTTGCTTGAATTGTCTGGAGCTATTCTTCTGTAAGCTCCGTTTCTCATGCGCTTGCTTGTGGCATCCTGTCGTGTGGGTTGCATGGGTTGATCAGTGGAAGAGGAGATGGGGAAACAGGTGTTTGGACCACGTTTGCCGAAGTAGTTAGGCAAAGTAGTCTTTCTGTCCCCCGTGACTCTGTGATTCCTTCTTGGAATAGATGGGCTCATCTTAAGCTTTTCTCTGACAAAAACCTATGAATCTGGGAAGCCAGAAGTGTTGCACATAGATTTAAAAAACTTGTGCCGGTTTTTGCTGATGCTAAGAAATTTTCCTGCCATTTAGGTGGGATGCGCCATATGCTCAGCAAATGTTTTTTTTCTTCATGGCCACAGGTGCCTACAGCTGTGTTTCTTTTTAGCAGGAATGATGTTCGGCTTCTGCTGAAGCTCTCTAAAGAAATGATAACATTTGGTGAACTGAGAGACTGTTGTGGGGACTTCTGTTTCCTTTAAAGTTTGAATACTGCTGAGGAAGGGGGTTTGTCTCTCAAAATTTCACTGGAGTTCTGCTGTAACTTTCTTATGTCAACCTGCAGCAGCATAGGCTGACAAGTGTTCAAGTTTGGGCATGATCATATGAAACAGACATCCATGTTTGATTGCGCAGTCCCTGTTTTTCTGGCCAGTGCTTGTGGACCTGCTAGCGAAGTTGCATTGGGAACCTTGAGGCATCATTCTCCAGAGTGAGGTGGTTTCCGTGTCAAAGAGGCAGAAGCTGGGTTGCACTGCAGTGTTCAGCAGAGATTGCAGCATCCTTAGGATCTCAGCTTTCATTTAACAAACAGCAGGATTGTTGTTTTTTTAAACCCCTTTCGACTGCATAGGGTACTGGATATAACCCAGCCAAAGATACAGACTTTGAAGTCCTGCCAATTTTGATGGGAGAGATTAAAGCACATGCATAAATCTTCCATTGAAATCGCTGGGATTTAAGTGCTTAATTTTGGCTATATTATTCCGTAAGCTTTTCTTTTTTCTTTATATTTATTAGACAATGCCTGGTAAAGTCTCGCAGAAGCAATGGGTTTCTGAGCTATGGTTTCAGTGTAGCCTTGCAAATAAATCCAACAGGAATGATATCAATCCTCCAATTCTTATACTGGGTTTTCTGGGTCATACTCCATTTCAGATTGGGCTCCAGACCCTCTCATGGCCACTAGCTTAGATAGCTTTAAAAGGGAATTCGATACATTCATGGAGGATGTCTGTCCATGGCTACTAGTCACAATGGCTATATAAAACCTCCATGTCTGAAGGCAGAATGCCTCTGAATACTTGTTTTTGGGGGAATGACAACAGGGGAGGTTATTGCCTTTCATACCTGGCTTGTGGGCTTCCCAGAGGCATACAGTTGCCCACTATGGGAAACCAGTTCCTGGACTAGAGTTAGTTTGGGTCTGATCCAGCGGGGATAAACAAATCACCTCTGAACAAGCACTTAACTTCCCCTGGGGATGTTTGTGAACCCTGCACTAGCTAATGTGAGATTTCATTTTCAAAAGACTTGGAGCCTGGGTTTTGCTCAAGCTTAGGGACTGATAAATAGCTATATGTGGGATCAGGCAGGCGTATGGTCAGTGATGCTGAGTGAATAAAGATAACCACTTAACCGTGGTAACTTGCTGCAGTATGTCGGTAAACACTTGGGAAGTTGGTCTGCAACATGCAGAGGAGAATTTTACTACACATCTACATCTGACAACAAATCTGAGGGAGTAGAGGATTTGGCAAAGGACCTCTGGGTTCCTGGGTATTTATCCATACCCCAGTGGTCATCTATATTCACCCACTGAGAGGTTTTTGTAGTGTGTGACTTGACAGATTTGCTATATGAAAATGAATAGATTTATTTTTGGTGACATCTCTGCACTTAGCCTGCAACACACAGTTGCTTGGATTTCATGGGCTAATCTGTAGGGGTAGCTCGTTCGGTCTCTAGGCGTGGCTGGTCCTGTCTTTTATCCCAGTGGGGTGAACTTACATTAACTTCTAATTCCATCCAAATCTGTGGGTTTCCATAGCAGCTGGGTGGGAGCAGGGGACACACACAACATTTCCCCCCCTCTGCATTGCTGTGTCTTCCTCACCAAAAGGTCTGCATCACTACCTGAGAAGTTCTGTGGGATTTGTTGTTGGTTTGCTCTGTCCTTTTAGGTTCGCTGCTACTACTACTACTACTACTTTTGTAGAGATGTTGACCCACTGTGCTTCCTTGCAGGTGAGTGTAGTACAGGACTCTGTCAATATCTCCGGCCAAAACTCCATGAACATGGTGAAAGTACCTGAATGCCGCTTGGCTGATGAGTTGGGAGGCCTCTGGGAAAATTCTCGCTTCACTGACTGCTGCCTGTGTGTGGCAGGCCAGGAGTTCCAGGCTCACAAAGCCATATTAGCAGGTCGGTATCGACACGGACGCGAGGCTTAGCAGGATGGCGGATGGACAGATCAGTGGCAAGCCGAGTGCCTTGATGAGTCTTTTGCAGATTGCCTCTTTATTCCAAAGGGCTCCAAATAACAGATCTAAAAGATGGGGACCATTGACCATGGGAGAAAGGTCAAGAGCCGTGGGATTTAGTCTTGGAAAACCTTAGAAAGAAAGGCTAATAGTTAAGGATATGGAGGAAAAAAGTGCAAATGAAATTATAAACTCTGCTTTGCAAGAAGTTGTCTAGAGCATATGTATGCTGCTGGAGCCCAGGGTTTGCTGTTGGCTACAGAATCCAGCTTTCAGAGGATTTTTTTTTTGAAAGGCAAATTTCTAACTCTCATGGTTGCAAACACATGCTTGAAAGTGTACAGCCGGTGCCTGCTGAAATCCTAGAAGTCAGATGAATTGTTTAAAAAGATGTGCAGTCGTTAGAGGCAGATTTTGGTGCCCTGCATAGATTTTTGCCCTTCCCATGGCTAGCAAAACCAGAATGAATTGTGCAAGATTGCAAAATTTGTTCAACTTGCATAATTTATACAGATTGTAGAATTCAGCTTCTCTTGATACAGAACTTAGATTGTCTGTGAGCAGAATGTGTGTGTGGTGTTGTTGTTTTTTTTAATTTAGCACAGAGCGCACACAGTCCTGTATACCCTGTGGCAAGCTGGTCTAACTGCTATGGGTTCCTGGCAAGGGAGGCCCCCAGCATTGTAGTGGGAGAGAACGGAGGATGACCTAGTAAGTGAGTGGTCTACATCCTCACTAAACTGCAGTTTCCAGATCCTCTCTTGCTTTGGGGTGGGGAGGGGGTAGATGGGATGGGGAAGCTAGTTTTAAACTGGTTTACTTTAGTGTACTTACACCCTTGGGAAGACATTTGCTACATTTCCTCTCATGAACATTGTATTTATTTTTGACATGCCCCTTTTATATTGGTGCATGTATTTGGAGGTACTGATTGTATGTGTCAGTTCCTGTCCGGAGAGGAAGGTTATTGCTTCACATCTTTTTAATCGTATTTGTGTGTTCTTTTTCCCTCCTCCCCACTCCGCCTCCATCCACAGCACGTTCTCCGGTTTTCAGCGCTATGTTTGAACATGAGATGGAAGAGAGTAAAAAGGTAAGTGAATGGAGGAGGCAGCTTTCTAGTCATGACGAATAGCTGTTTACTGGTCTACGGATGGGGAGATGTTAAGGAGGTGAAACCATTCTTGGTTGACCCAGCTAATAGCTTAAAAGTATTGCAGACTTTTGACCTCCATCCACAACTGTCTTGCTCAGGCAGAGAGGCTCAAAGCAGAAATAAAAGGTATTGCTCTTAATATATCCAGGCTGACGAAGCATCTTGCTCTGGGAACAAAGAAGAAGAGAGCTGGCACTGTGAACTGCATCTTGGACAGTTAGGTCTTGACCGGAAGAGTGACTAGGGAACCAACACTGCCTGTGAAAACAAAATGTTGCTGTAGTTAGGCAATTGACTTTCAATTTTTTTGTTTCAAGGAGCCAGAGCTAGAGCACTGGATGCAACACTGAGATTCAAATTTCTGTTCATCTATGAAGCTTATTGGTTGGTGTCTTTCATCCAAGTTACAAGCCCTATGCAAGCATTTGCCTGCTCGCATGTAGGGCTAAAGTGGGAGGGGCATGTGAGTGCACATGTAAACTCAATGTCCCTGCATGCTCAGCTGCCACTTAGACCTTTGTATGTTTCTGATCACAGGAGCTCTGTAAGCGTATTCAGCCGAACGCACTTACAGGGTCCTTTTCAGACCTTTGTGCTCAACCTACAAAGGTCTAACGGGCAGCCAGGCATGTTGGAGGGGTGTACGTGCATGCCCATCTCCCCCTCCCCACTTTAACCCCACACGCAAGCTGGCGAATGCCTGCATAGGGCTACAGTGTTCCAGCCATTCCTACCTTGCAGGCTTGTGGGCAAGATAAGATTGATAGATGGGCATATTTATAACCCACTCTGAGCTTTTTGGATTGGTCAAGTAAAGAAATCTGAATAAATCCTTGTAAAGGCAGCAAATAGGCAAAAATTGGCATATATGCAACCCTGGAGGTTAATTGGGAAAGCACTTTGTAACAGTAAATGCTGGATTCTTCTATTACTGTCTGAAATTCTAGAAAAACAGAGTTAAAGGGGAAGTCTCAATATGTTATCTTCTGTAGCTAGAAAAGGAAGTTGAGACTGAAAATTTTCTGTGCCCTCCATGTTCTCTCCTAAATACTTAGGCGCTTTCCAATAGTTATACCTAGTCCTAAAAGAGAGATTTTGGACAAGAGAAGGACAGTTTGGTCTGTTGTATGAATGTCAGTAGAATAATCTTACTCTCCACTCTGGTGCAGAATCGAGTTGAAATCAATGATGTGGAGCCTGAAGTTTTTAAAGAAATGATGTGTTTCATTTACACGGGGAAGGCGCCTAACCTTGACAAGATGGCTGATGATTTGCTTGCAGCTGCTGACAAGGTACGCAAAGCGCATGGCAGACCAGCCATTGACTTTTTCTCTCTTTTTTTTTTTTGTCTTAAAAGAGAGAGAGAACCAATATGAGGACTGTTACACTGGAATATTTGCTTTCCACATTGGATACCAAAGCCATTTGTTTTTGTACTTTTCACATTGACGTTTTAAATTGAAGGGAAATTTTAATCCACCTGGACCATGTGTTGTGCCTTTTTGGGGTAAAACCATTTTTTGTGCCTTACCAAATTAATTCCTTGGTGTTGGGACACACCTTAATAGGTTTTCTGAGCTCTTCCAGCTCTCTTCATATGGCAGGGATTGCCAGCTTCTTGAGTCAGGAGAGGGCCAAATCCACCCACCCACCTGCCAAGATGCTCGGTGGCTGGGTAGGCCATGAAGTTACTGCTACCTTCCTCCCCTCCTCCCAGTAGGTTGACTCAGCCTCAAGAAGTTCACCTACAAGACGAAAAACCGGATTGAGAGAGATGAACACATGTCCTTACAAGTACCAGCCCATAGGGAGCTGAGAGGCTGCCTCAAGGGTCTTCCCTCTGCGGAGACCTCTCCTTTCACAGAGAGGGGGGGATGCCTGCTGTGTCGAAAGCTGTCTGTGCCTCTCTTGAATGTTGCAAATTAGTACCATCTCCTGGACCAGCAGTAACTTACTGAAAAGTGATACTCTGTGAAACGAGAGGACACTGCCTCGTTGCAAAGGCTTTGAGGCGACCTCTGACTTCCTGAGGAGAGGGGCACCTGCAACTTAAGGAAGCTACACCAACACTCTTGGCTCCTGCCATGCCTTCATTGGATTTGCAGAGTGCTGTGCCTCTTCTTACCTCACAGGTACCTCAAGAAGCAAAAGGGGTGCTTGCTAAGGGGTAAGAAGCAATGGTACCCCATGCACTCCCAATTTGGTATGGGGAGTGGGTAGCAGGGGGCTAGGAGAGTCCAGGGGCTGTATGTGGCCCATGGACTGCTAGATGACCATCCCTTTCTTATGGCATGCTGTTGGATTAGCAGGTTGGAATCTGATTCTTAGGATCTGGCGCCAGCACAGAATGGGAATGCAAAATACGAGGGTTCCTGGAGTACAAACAGGCCAGCCGCCTCCTCTCACAGGAGAATTCTGATACTAGAAGAGAAAATATTCCACCCTATCTGGGGGGCCCTTTTCTGTCCTCTTCTCCCCTCCCCTTTGCTGGAGAAGACAGGATGGGCAGAGAGGGAAAGCAATTGGGGTCCATCCCTTTGGTTTTCCCTTGTTTTCCCTAAGCCCCATCTTCAAAAGTGTAGAATCTGAAGGGCATAACTGGAAAATTTAACAGCTGGAAAATTTAAATGAGGGCCCTCAACACTTCTCAGGCACCTCACCTGCTATTTAACCTTTGCTCCACAGAGATGGTTGTTTTACTCCAGTATGAAAAACTGAAAATATCTGAGGGCAAGAATAGAATATTTAGGCATCTGCTAAGATCCTGGGATATTTTTTAAGGTTTCACTGCTGGGAAGTTCTGATCAAATAGACTTGTGAATCCTGAGTATTTTTGTCTATCTTGGTCAAGTTCCATGTAGACAGTAGGAGTGGAGTCAGAAGTAGGGGCAGGGAGCAGGCTGGGGCGAAGAACAGAGCTCAAGAAGATGGGTTTCTAGACATTTGAATTATTTTTCCAGCTCTGGTCCAAATTGTCAGCAGAATAAAGAGTCAGAAAGCCCTTGTGATTTGGGCCATGTTTTGTTTTGGGCCTGGGAAGAAAAGTAATAGGGAATTTTGGATGGAACACTGCAGTAGAAAATGTCTTGTTTGTGTGTGTTTTGGTAGAAATTTGTCACCATGCAAGTTGGAATTTGCATCCCTTCCCAACACATGACCTTTTCCCCACCACCCAGCCATCCAGCAGATGCCAAGTGGGTCTGTCCACTCGCACAGCAAAAGCCCATCTCGACCTTTGGGTCTGGTTTGGTGGCAAGTGAATTTTAAAGCCCACTCAACAGCAGTAATTGCCCAACCATTGGTAGGGCAATAAAGTTGCGTGTGTATGGGGGTGGTAATTCTTTGGGGTGCAGGATTGGGACTTTTTATGTAGCTCTTTTCTCTAAACATCCCCGCGTGTCTTTTTAAAAACAGAAAGCAAAGCCTTTTATGGTAGCACATAAAATCTCTTAATATTTGCCCGAGAGGCTTGAGAGCAGCTTGTTCTGTCTTTCCTCCTGTCTCTTGGGGAAAATACGTAATTATACTATAAACAAAACACAGTGCATATTCGAAACTCTGGAGACCTGCCATTGGACTCTTGGGTGAAGATGTGATTAGAGGCGTAGGCTTCGTCTTTCAAAAGTGTTATTGAGGATGGGAAAGGATGCTGTGGTACCTGAAGGACCTGAATACACTGACCTTTGGTCCAACTGCAAATATGGGCTGCTTTATTGTACTTGTATGTTCCTTGTGCCCAAACCTCCAAAGTTCTGCAAATAGGATAAGTTATGCAGATTAGCTGCTATAACTTTGCATAATGTGGCTTCAGTGATTCAGGCTTGGCACATACTTTGAATATTTTGGCAAAAAAAAACCCAGGGGTGATGGAGGAAGGGCATAGAGATGTTTCCAATTTTTTTTCCTCCCCAGCCAGAAGGCCTTGGAGGTTTTGTGTGTGTTCAGATAGTATATTCTATCCCTTTGTGAGGAACACTGACAGATGCCCAGAATATACACCCCTCTTCTTCCCCTTCCCCCCACATGCTTCTATGTAGTGAGTCTTAAATTCTGTGCTTCAAAACATTTCTACTGTTTAATGTGGAGTGAGGGAGAATGGGTTGCATCCAGACTTCGGGCGCAATCCTATGTATGTTTAGACAGAAATAAGTCCTATAATGCCCAGCATCCCCCAGCCAGTCGTTGGCTGGGGAATGCTGGGAGTTGTAGGACTTATTTATGTCTAACCATGTATAGAATTGTACCCTAAGGCATGCTTAGAACAGACCCACTGTGTCAATGGGACTTAATCTTGGTCATGACTAAATTAAGTCTCACTGTTTTTAGTTGGACTACGCTGAGCGTGACTTAAGTCTGGATCCAACCTACTATGCTTGGCATGTATTGTCTTGATGTGATACTATTATGTTGTGAATCTGGCAAGCAGAAGTGTTGTGAAGAACTTGGAACGTATGTTCCAACACACAAAAGACACTGCCAGCACAGAGATGTCATAGGATTTTTAAACAATGAGGCAGGAGCCAGAACTGCAAAAATGTTTTTGTGTCCCTTATGATAAAAACAAACAAAAACACCTGCCTGTGGGGGAGTCTCCCTCAACAATGTAGCCTCTTTGCAGCTTTCCTCTTTCTGGGCAACCTCACTCCAATATTCCTTTTTCTATTTTTGCAGTATGCTCTGGAACGCTTGAAGGTGATGTGTGAGGATGCTCTGTGCAGCAACCTGTCTGTAGAAAATGCAGCAGAGATCCTAATCTTGGCTGATCTACACAGTGCTGATCAGCTAAAAACTCAGGCAGTTGACTTCATAAACTAGTAAGTAGGTTTTCCCCTTTTGCCCCAGAATGCAGGGGAATCTGGCAGGTAGACGCTTGGAGTGTGTTGCACTGATTCCGGGTTGTGTCCTAGGACTCTTATTACTGGTCCACCAAAGAAGATCCCACCTCCCCTTGTTTTGGGAGCATCTGCACCTTCCTTTCCAAGCATCGGTAGTTTTCTCCCCTATTAACTTGTGCCTCTACTTCAGTGGAGAGTAAACTGCAGCTGCTCCTCTGTTGTGGCTGGCTATTGCATATTCCTTAAGAAGCACCTATTTCTGTCAAGAAGAACCATGGTAGTTGCATTCATATTCATTCTCTCTCAAGCATCCTGTGGGAAATAAGCTGGGAACCTCGAAAGCAAATCCTGCAGGAGCAGAGGCATGTCAAGCCGAAGTACGATACCAGCAGTAAACAGCCAGTGCAAAACATCCCCTCTCTGGGATGATTTGGAGGTTTCTTTTATAACAGCTTGAGTTCTAAAGAAAAGGCCTTTGTGCCTCAAATGAAGGACATGCAGATCTGAGTTAGGGCAAGTGGGAAAACATAACCTCTGAAACAGCCTTGGTTCTCCATGGGTTGGCAGCTTGGGGCCTACAACTCCCATCATCCTTAGCCACCATAGCCAATAGTGAGGGACCATGGGAACTGTAGGACAAAACACCTAGAGGGCCACAAGTTTCCCACCCCATGGTGGCATCAGCTTGTTTGCATTGCACTGTTTGAGAGTACTTACAAAGAAGCTGTAAATTTGTAGGCAGATGGTGAGATATTTAAACGAGGTATAAAAGTAGTGGAGAATCCCCAAAGCCAGTTCCTTCCTTTGGTGTGTTGAGCTGTTCACTGTTTTCTCATGCACCTTTCCAGACTGGTAATCTTGGGTTCTTGATGATTGTTTTCAGCCATGCTTCTGACGTCATGGAGACTTCAGGCTGGAAGTCGATGGTCGTGTCTCACCCTCATTTGGTGGCTGAGGCGTATCGTTCGTTGGCCTCTGCACAGTGCCCCTTTCTGGGACCCCCACGCAAGCGGCTGAAGCAGTCCTAAGGCTGGACCCCATCGCACAACCCGGTGTGTGTGTGTGTATTTTTTTTTAACGGATGTAGCGACGGAAGCAGTTGCTTCTCCAACCTTGACCACCAGGTAGACGATGCAACCTGTGGAGCTTTTTACTCTGTTGTAGGGGGGTGGGGGTGGGGGAAAAGACTGCTTTGGGAAATGCAGACTTTTAAAACAAAACAAAAAAAACAGCACCAAGTAAACTTGGGGGCAAATGGGGGAGGGGTGGACTTTGGGTAAAGGGGACTGTTCAACCTACTATATCCCTGTGGCTGCATTGTCTGTGTGTTTCCCTTTGACTTGGCCGAGTCAAGCACTTAAGGGGGTTGGCCAGGTGCCGGCCCAAGACAACAGATCCCAACAATGATAAATGGAATTTAAGGCAAAAGAGAGAGAGAGAGAGAGAACAAATGGAATCTGCGTCTGACAGCACAGAACAAGAAGTCGGGTATGCTTGGAGCAAAGAGGGCTCTCTGTTTTGCTTCAAACATGAGATAGGTCCTATATGGGGTAATGGGGGAAACTGAGAGTTTGCCTTGATGAAATGAAGCCCGCTAACAGGAGCATCGGTGGAATTTATATCAAGAGACTTTTGAGAGGGAGAGACCTTCCAGCCATCCTGAAAACCCTGCATTTGCTATCCAGCTATGATGAGGTGATTGGTCTCTCTTGGTAGCACTTGGATATGAATTGTGGAAAAAGAAGAAGTGAATCCCTCTCACAAAGCAGCAACTTCTTAAAAGTGAAGAGAGGGCTTCTTGAGGATACGCTCTCTGGAAGACGTGGATATGATGAAGGCAGCCATTACAAGCTTTCAGGAACTGTTGGTGATATTTGTGACTTGTAATGGCTGCCCAAGAACAGTGGTTACTTGTTTAGATATCGTGGGAATTTCGTTCTTCTGGTACCTCTTTTTCCTGCTTTAATTTTGTTTCCTCTTAACTCCTGTGATCCCTTCACACCCTCTGACCCTTTTTGTTTTGTTTTTTTTAAAAAAGAAATTTTATTGTTCATGAACACTGTGTCAAAGGTTTCTTGTCCTGAGTTGCTAAAATGATTCTTATTGAGTGTTTGTACCTAATCTGCTGGTTTTTAGAAGGTCTGGTCCTGTTCCATTCTAAGCCAGTTTTCTTTTACAGGAAAGAAGTTCCAAAATAGCTGGTAAAGCTTTTCTTTTTCTTTTTTGAAATATAATTACTCTTTTGTACTGTGTGTTGTTCTGTCTTGTCTTCATGGCTTTTCTTTTCTTTAAAAAAAAAAAAAGACCTTTCCCCCCAGTTCAGATTTGGTTTTCTGTGTCTGCTTTATCGATGCTGATTGTTTGTTTTTGCAGCCCAGGGATTATAGCAGCTTTTGCTGAGATATTTTAATATTTCAGTGAGAGCTAGTTCAGAGAGCTGGCCTTCCTGGACTTTTCAAGGGAGGTGTAGGTTTCTGCTTGACTCCTTCCTCTTGCATAAAGTGATTGGACCAGGAGGCAGAATCTCTCTCTTCTCACCTTGACTAAAACAGAAAGCTAGGCGTGGCATGCCCTAGACCATTTTCACTTTAGTTCAGGGGTAGGCAACCCTTTTGGGTCAAGGGCACATTTGAAAATTTGAGAAATTTGTCCTGGGCACCACCACAAAATGGCTGCCATGGGAAGCATGACAATGAACAAGTAACCTGCCCAAAAGAGAGAGTACAAGGTAGAGGTGGGGTCTGAGCCGCAACACACTAAAAAGCTCCTTTGAACCCACAGTTTTCAGCACCATATTTCACGGTAATCCCAGCTGCTGGTAAGAAAACAATAAAATTAAGTGGGTAGGACACTTTTGTGGGTGCCAAGAAAGGTGTCCAGGGGCACATTGGTGCCCATGGGCACCTTCTTGCCTACCCCTGCTCTAGCTCCAAGCTTTAGGAGAAGTTCTCAGAAGGAAAGGCATGAGAGAGCCCCACACTAGTATCACAACATGAACTACAGGCAGTCCCAGAGTTAAGAACGTCCGACTTACAGACAACCCATACTTAAGAATGGACTTCTGGGTTCCCTGGCGCTACGTCGTTTACGTAGAGTACATAGCGTAGAATACTACGCAATTTGTGTAATTTCCACAATTTGCGTAAATGCCGATTTTTAACGCATAGAATGCTAATCTGTTCCGACTTACATACAAATTCGACTTAAAGACATTCTTAAGAATGGAACTCGTTCTTAACTTGGGGACTGCCTGTATATGGAAAAGAGCCCCAGTGTCTCAATTTGCCATGCAGATCAGTAGAAGATCCACCGGTTTGGCCACAGGGGAAGTGGGGTGATGAATGAATGGGCTGGGCAGATCTATGCCTAATGCTGCTTGGGCGTCTCATGTGTTGAAGTTGGGTGGAACAACAAGTGGGACCTGCAGCAAAAGGTTGCAGTGGATTTTCGCCTCCTAATAGCAGTGCTCCTCTTCAGGGTTTATTTATTACATTTATACCCCGCCTTTTTTCCTGCAAGGAACCCAAGGTGGCTGACATAATCCTCCTCCTCTCCATTTTATCCTCACAACAACCCTGTGAGGTAGGTTAGGCTGAGAGGCAGTGACTGGCCCAAAGTCACCCAGTGAGTTTCATGGCCGAGCGGGGACTAGAACCCAGATCTCCCGCGTCCCAGTCCAACACTCCCACCACTACGCCACACTGGCTCCACGCCACACACTGGTTCCATCCACTTTCTCCAAGCAGGGCATTCCACTCCTCTGCCTGTCCTCCCCACCCCCCAGCCCGTTTCCCCGCTTCCCCATCTGATATTCAACATTCTGTGGCTACTGAACCATGCTCTGTCCTCATTGGGTTGTTTTGTGCAGGTTTCCCCCTTGGGTTTTATGCATTACAGATTTTTTTTTTTTACTTCTGCAAACCTTGGGATTCTCCCGAGAATGTTGCTACCTCTCCTGTTTCTCAGTGGACCCCTTTGGTTCCAATTCTGGTAGTACTCACTTCCTGAGAGGTAGTGATGCTCTTTTTTCCTTGCTTTTTTTGGCCTTTTCACCCTCCTGAAATCACACAGTAGGTACCACTTTCTAGCCTTGCATGGTGCTAAGCTAAAAGCAACTTGAGATCCCTGACTTCCTTTATAAAATTGGGTGATGGTGGAGATTTGAAAAAGGGTGTGTGTCAAGCTCAGTCTTTTAATACTTCTAAGTCCAGATAAGCAGGATTGTTTATATAGGGTAGAACTGTTTGCTTTTAAGGTGCCTTAATAGGAGTCACACCAATCAGTGGCTATACTGGCCCTGACTGGCAGCAACTCTCTAGCATGTCAGGACAAGGTCTTCCTCAGGCTTGTCCTTGAGATCCCTTTCTAGCAGGAGGCTCTGGCAACTGAAAAATGTACAGGGCAATCTCCGGGGGGCTGATATGTAGATCCCCGGAACTGGCAGTGCTCCCTCTCCATTGTGCGGAGGATGGTCGGAGGAGTAGTTTGTTACACGGTCTTGAATGCTGTTCCATGGTGTTCAGGCTATGTGGTGTGTGTGCCTGCTGTCAAATCTAATAAACTCTTCCAATGGTCATGCCTGTCTTGTGTTGAGGGACTGCATTGCAACCCTGCAAGAGTGGAATAGAAGGACCAACGCATTTACATGTGCAAAGTGTTTTATATGCCCTGTTTTGAACACCCTTACGAAGTAGGCATTTGTGACTTTCTGCAGCTTAGGAACAGAAGTTGGGGGGCTGTTTGGTTCTTACAAAGCAAGAACTGCGGTGTCTTAGCTGGCCAGAGCCGTGCCATTTCCCCGGTCCATTTACACAGTCAGATGTGGCGAATAATACTTTTTTAAAAAACTCTTTTTTTTTTTTTTTTTTTACTAATCTGTGTTTCCATGTTGGCCACTGAGGAGGGAACCCCCCTCCTCCTCTGCAGCCAGCATAGAAATGCAGGTTGCTTGCCTCTTAGCAGACTAGTAAAATATGGCCTTCTACAAAGCAGGCTTGCAGAGGGGGGACGCTGCTGAGGGGACAGACTTGCCTTCCTCCACAGCCAGCACCGAAATCCAGTGGACTGGCAGAGGGAGAGAGGGAGAGAGCTCTCCCTCTGCTGCCAGCCAACTGGCTTGCCTGCATGGAATTCCTGACCACTATGGGGATCAGGCAGATGGTTAAATATAAGGGTGATCTAACAAAACACGAGACAGTAAAGAGGAAAAAGAGAAAGGAGTAAGTTAAAAAAATTTTTTGGGGGGTAATGTACCATAAATGTAAGTGGCAATTCTTGCTGATTTCGGGTTGGAAAGCTTGCTGTCAGTAGGGGAAGGCCAAATTTTGAGGATGTTCTTGAAAAAGTGCCATGACACACGGTGAGAAGGTAAGAGTTCCAGCTGTAAAGGGAAGCAGGATTGGAGGTAAATGAGCAAGTTAAGCACTTATTAACAAGCAGAACAGTATCGGAAGCATGGAGAGACTGAGTTGGAGAATAGCGAGAAAGGGAGAAGAGAAGCCAGAGCAGGTAATAATTTAAGAAAGAGCATCTTATTTTGAATGTGGGATGGAACTAGTAACCAGTGCATAGAGTTGTAAGTGGAAGATTTGTCTTTTACAGCATGCAGGGGTAAGCAACCTGGTGCCCTCCAGATGTTTTGGACTACAACTCCCATAATCCCTGGCCATTGGCCACACTGGCTGGGGCTAATAGAAGTTGTAGTCCAAAACATCTGGAGGGCACCGGGTAGCCTGCTCTTTGTATAATGGATGTGGGCTACGAGCCTGGAAGTCTCGAGTAAAAATCCTCACCTCAGCCATAAGCTTACCGGGTGGCCCTTAGACAAACCATTGTTCTGTATCCCAGCTTTCTCCCTTTCCACCCCCACTGCCATGTGCAATTCAGGGATAATACTGAGCTACCCCACAGGCTTGTTTGTAAGGTTTACTGAGATAACGTATGTGGAACACTTAGAACAATCTAAATGCTAAGTATTATTATCACAACGTTGTGTTCTGCCTGTCTCAGCAGAGAAGCTGATGTCTGAGAGAGAACAGGTTTGATGTTGACTCAGGTGTGGGTTTTAAGGTTCCTCTGAATAAAAAAATAATGTCCAAAGCAGCCCTGACAATGTATGACCAGCGCACCAGGAAGTCTACAGCCAAGGTAACCTGGTCTGCATGTAATGCCAGTTCCAGGTGGAAACAATCCATGTATTGGCATGGCTGCGCAGGAGCAACTCAGTTTGCATGAGCAAGCAACCCATGGTTAACATGCTCCCACTTTCTCTCTGGATCGCAGAACAGCCCAGGTTGTTGTCATGACGTGCAAAGCTGGCACTCCAGGTTGATTAGGGTTAAACAACCCACAATTTTAACCCAATAATCACCCATAGTTTGTTGGATTAACTCTGGGTTTGCACGTTACAACGGCAACCCAGGAACCTGGGTTGTTTTGTGATCCAGAAAGAAAGTGGAAATAGGCAAGCAGGCAGGAGACAGCACTCGCATGCTCACAAACAACCCACGGTTTGTTAACCGTGGGTTGTTGTGTGAACCAGGTCGGTGTCTTTTGAATCCAGGCTGCAATATCCACCTAAAATATTGTTCTCACTGGACCTCACTGGTTTCTCCACAAGTAGCCTTTTCCTTGCATGAATTTTAAGGAAGGTTTAGCCAGTGTTTCCCAACCCTGAGTCCCAAATGTTGTTTTACTACAACTCTCATCAACCCTGACTATTGGCCATGCTGGTTGGAGGTGATGGGAGCTGTAGTCCAACATCTGCGGACCCAAATTTCAGAACTACTGGATTAGACCAATTCATGGCAGGTTGGCCTATCAATAGCTATTTGTGTGGATCACTTTATTTAATGTATTTCCTAGTCACCTTTCAAGATTGTAGTCTCCCCAGTGCAGCTTGCAATATCAAAATGGAACCCACATGGCAAGGGGTAGTATACCTCTGACTGCCAGATATTGTGGACAAATGAGGTAGCCATCACCTCACATCTTGCTTCTACAGAGAAACTCTACTTTGACCCACCACTGTCTGCCAAAAAAACTTGGCCTCTTTTCCTGAACCCATTAGGCATTTTCCATCCCTTGTTATATGCTGCTGTTATGCAAGACACCGATAAGCCTGATTTTTCCGGTTTAAACAGCATTTTGAGTGTGTGTTTTTAATAACAGAAAGGTTTGCTAGTGTCAGTCGCGCCGCGCCTGTGTCTCTAGGTATGAGCAAGAAGGCTGACTTAATTATTCCAAGGAAGGAGCTGTGTTGTTTACCAAAACGTTTGCTGTTACTTGACAAAGATTTCATCCCCATTGGGTTTGCAGGAGCAGCTATAACTGCTCAGGGAGTCTCTTGTCTCAGCTTCTGCTTGGAGGATGCAGACACACTTGCAAGAAGTTAAACGGACCTTGACATCACCAGCCCTGCCTTCTCTTCAGGGAGGCACTTGACTGGAAAGCGAGGCTGGTTTTGGCAATCTCCTTCCCGGGGGAACCAAAGGCACACAGGCAGAAAAGGTAATCTGTTCTGGGACTTGTGTGTGTGACCTTTTCTTTCCTCTAAGGGAAGAAAAGGCCCAGAATGGGTGTTCTTGGTGGCTTTGGGAGATTCCCCCAAGCAAGTGGATTGGCTGTATTTAGGTGTATATAGCCTGCTTTGTTTCTAAAGATGGAGGGAGCGAAACAAGAGCAAAAAGGAATGAACAGATTGGGAATTATAACTTGGAATGTCAAAGTGGGGACAGCTTTGAAGCTGTGCACCCAATGCATAGATTCATGTGCAGAGCACTGTGCATGCAAGTCAGGATGTGATCCATCCTCTACATGCAGTAGTAGTAGGAAGTGAGTGTTTCTCCAGTGGTTCTAGGGTGGGATAGTATTTCTATCTGGGAAGTACCTCCTCTTGGTTGACAGCAAGAATGACTCCCAAGGGGAGGGGCTTCCCCTCAGTTCCCAGACTAGCCCTGCCTGGTTAGCAGGTAGCAGTTCCTGGCATGGCTCACATCCAACCTTTTGCAACACCATTTGAACTTCAGCAGCTTTATTTCTTTTGCAGAGACACCATTTTAGGCAGGCAGGGGCTGAGCAGTGAGTAGTTTCTTTCCTCATTGTTAAGAAGGGATGGGGAATGTGTGGCCCTCCAGTAGCTGTTGGACTGCAACTTGCATCATCCCTCACCACTGGAGGTGCTGGCTAAGGCTGATGGGAGTTGCAGTCCTACATCATCTGGAGGCCCACATGTTCCCCACCACTGCTGTAAAGAATGGGGAACCTCAACACGCATTGAGCTCTGTGGAATGCCCCCAAGGACACTAGACCTACTTGGAGAGAAGATGGGTTTAAACGTTGGTGCCTTCTGTCACAAACAAGCTCTTCACATTTTGCAAAAACAAGCCCTTCCCTCCCACCCCCTTCATCTCGTGAGTTTTCACAGAATTTGAGACTGTTTCATTCAAGTTTGAACCTGACTTCCATACATGTAGAACTGGGTGAAATTTGCATGTGAGCAGATTTTACGTTTTGCCACTAATGCCACTCAGGTTTCAGGTATTACTGTGGGGGTGGCGGTGGCGGTGGCGGTAATGCGCTATTCATAGCTATGCTGCTGTTCAATGAGCAGATGCTCTATACTTCCTGGCCTTGTTTTATCCTTGCCCCTGTGGTGTAGTGGAGGCAGGGCTCGCAGGGATGCAGCACCAGCACTTTCTTAGATGCACTTTTGTGATGTCAGAAGGATCAGTTGTGAGAACATGTTTTTCAAAATGTGCAGTCATCTGATACTTGTGTTCCAACTGTTTTGAAAATACAAAGGCCTGGGCCTTCACTCATCTCTTGCTGCCTTCCCTGCAAGCATTTCCAAGATGCAAATGGGGAAATAGAATATTGGAGAGAGGGACTTGCACCAAACCCCGTGTAAAGTGTGGTGAGCCAGTGTAGTGGTGAGAGTGTTGGACTGGGACTCGGGAGATACGGGTTCTAGTCCCCACTCGGCCATGAAGCTCCCTGGGTAACTTTGGGCCAGTCACTGACTCTCAGCCTCACCTACCTCACAGGGTTGTTGTGAAGATAAGATGGAGAGGAGGAGAACCTTGTAAGCCGCCTTAGGTTCCTTGCAAGAGAAAAAAAGGCGGGGTGTAAATGTAATGTAGTAGTAGTAGTAGTAGTAGTATGAACAGTATTTCTATGGCACCCACCCACAACCAAACTTCTTTGGGTGGCTTACAGAGAATACTAAAAATATTAAAAACAATCTACGTCCATAAAATACAGATACACTGTCAAACATAGCAGAGAATAAAACAATATAATAGCAGGGAATAAAACAGAAGAAATTCTCAACCTGTGCAAATCGATCATAACACTTCCAGCATTCGAGACCCTTTAAACCCTTAAAAATCTTTACACCTAAGAAGGACTTCTCTCTCATGTGCTCACTCGCCGCACTTCACTTGGCGAAGGCACCTGGAAAAGGGCTTCTGACAATGATCTCAGGTAGATATATGTGGGTGGAGGCAATCCTAATGAACTCAATGGGAGGAGAGTTGCTGAACACTCATCTCAAGACATTGCAACTGGGTAGAGCAGGGGTGGGGAATTTTTTTTCAGCAGGAAGACCACATTCCTTTTTGGGGAACCTTTGGGGGCTGCATGCCAGAGGTTGACAGGCCACTCCCATCTTTTTCCATGCACACATGCTCTCTCACTCTTACATTCCTCCCCCCGAAAATCCCCCCCACACACACACACCAAGGCTTTTGAAAAGCCTCCTTTGGTGGTAATGCACTCTTTCTTAAAAAGACAAAAAAAGGGCTAACTGCTGCACCTGAATGCACGGGTGATTTGTTTGAAGGGGGGGATCTCAGTGCACAGGGAGGGGAGGGTTAGCGCTCCCCCCTCCCCCTCCCCCTCCCCCCCCCCCCCGGCATGCCACCCTGGGCAGCAATTCAACTTTAAAAAACCTCTGGCAACACAAGGTTTTTCAAAAGCCTAATTGCTGTGGGGGTAGCAGAGGGGAGGCCCCACGAGCTGGAGGTTTCCCACCCTTGGCATAAAGCCTAATGTATGTCCCTTTTATATGAGTACTGTATTTTTGGCCTGCCTTGTTCTTAAAGTGGTTAACCTTTTAGCAATGTGTGGTTCATACACCTATATTTTTTTCTAAATTAGCATCTGAAAGAGCCCCACGTTTATTCCTGACCACAAAATGTCTTGCCTTGCTTCCAGAAGTGGCTCCATGTTCGGCCTTTTTTTTTTTTTTTTTTTTTTTTTTAAGATCTCTGGAGGAAGATAAGTCCCGGACTGGAAAACAGGCACTGAGAACATTTCTCTGGGCGCCCTCAAATTTCAGGGATCCCTGCTTGGAAAATGCTCTTGGCCAAGCTTGGAGATTGGAGTGAAACATGGAGTGAAGGAGGCAGCCTCCAAGGCGAGCAAAGCCCTCCCCCTGGCACCCTCCAGATGTTTTGGACCACAACTTGCAGCATTCCTGCTCATTGGCCATGCTGGCTGGGGCTGATGGGAATTGGAAGTCCCAAAACATCAGGAGGACAACAGTGCTGTGCTATTGTAGGTTCAAACCAAGCACTTTGAATTGTGCCTGTAAGACTATAGAAAGCCAGTGTGGCCACTTCCTTAGATCCAGCAAGGGAGAGCGCCACATAGGAACAGAAGCACACCTTCGTGCTCGTTCGCATCCCCATTGTAATCCTTGGAGCCCCATTGAGCAGGCTGGCCGGGCACCCAGAGAAACATTCTCAGCTCGTGGGGATGTGCCCCTCTGTCCAGAGCAGCCACTTGTTCTGTTGTGACTAGTTGCCCATGGCTAGAGCTGGATCCAGGCCACCGCAGGGCCCCTTTTGTGTTTTGGAATTGTGGGTGTGAAAGACCTTGAAGAGTGGCAGCGCGTTGGGTGATGCTTCTCATCTCAGCGAGCTAACACTTCATTTATCAATTGTTGTGTGTGGGTTTCTCTCTCTTTTTTTTAATAAACAGTAATTGATACAGCTGAAGCCATCTGGCGATGGTAGGTTTAGAGCTACAGCACACTGTTCATAAACC
Organism: Shinisaurus crocodilurus; assembly: GCA_021292165.1. Taxonomy (NCBI): domain Eukaryota; kingdom Metazoa; phylum Chordata; class Lepidosauria; order Squamata; family Shinisauridae; genus Shinisaurus; species Shinisaurus crocodilurus. Next base: position 360,278 of record JAHFWL010000058.1, read on the forward strand.
TCCCACTAACGTCCCTCCCTGCCTCCTTCAGAATTCAAACTGCAGCTTTCTGTCTGCAGTGCGCCATTGTGCTACTGTGGAGAAGTCCGAGCCAGATGAACAGTTGGGAGAGCTGAATTCCACAAGCAGGGGAGGGTATATTTATCTAAACAATAATTCAGACACACTTTATTTATCTTTTTTTAAAGCCATCTGAGCTGGCGCGCTCTGCAGTCCAAACAGGCCTTGGCTATAAGCAACGTTCTCCTTTTTAGGGGGTCTGCCTTTCCACCAACCAGCCTCTCATGTGGAGATCGTGTCATGACTTTAATCTTCTACGATTCTCCCTGAAATTTGGTTCCCCCAAAGAATGGAGAATCCACAGTTCAGGTTCTCGCATTTTAAAAATCAGGGAAGAGCTAGAATGCATCACATTTTCGGATTGTGGTTGCAAGCTGTGAGGATGAAAATATACATTTTGGAATATGTGGGTGTTCATACTTGAGCATTGGCAATTTGGAAACAAACAATAGAGGGGAAACCTGAGTTTCAGTTCTAGGGACTTGTTCTTTTTTGCAACAGCTCCATTTTTATTTTTATTTATATGAGAGCCTTGCTTGCTGAAGGGCAGGGTTAAAATGCCTTAAAACAAGTGTGACCTGCATTATTAACTTGTGTGACCTGCATTATTTGCAGAAGGGTACCCATGTTAGTCTGTCACAGCAAAAACACTGGCATCCTGTGCACTTTAAAACCTAACAAATGCATTGTAGAGTAAGCTTTCATGCGTCAGAGGCCACTTTATCAGGTATAAATGTTGCATCATGGACTCTGGCCCATAAAAGCTTAAGCTATGGTATATATTAGGCTTTAAGGTGCCACAGGACTCTGGTATGTTGGACATTCATTAGACTGCTTTTGTTCTTGCATTGGGTAAGAACTATATATGGCTATGAGCAGTGTGTTATGCATTTAACATACACACTTTTTTCCTCCACAAGTGTAGCATTTGGTTCCTCAGTGATATGCTGATGTTCTTGTATTTCATGTGATTAAAAAAATAATCTTGTTGCAAAGTCACAGGACCTAGAAGGGCATTTTATCTGGTTAAAGGGGTAAGTATTGAGTGTTCTCTTTAGTATTACCCTACTCCAATAGTTCCCATTCCCTGTCTGCGACAGTTTCTCTCTACCTATTTCTCTGACCCTTCTGTTTTCCTAGTCTTTACCAAAATGTTCCAAACGGAATGGGAAGTAACCAAATAGGTGATGGTCTGTGTCACCTTCAAGCTTCTCCATTAAAAAGTTTATCTTCTCTGCCCCCAATAAGATCCCATCAGGATGTGCAGATCAGTAAAACGTGAGTTCACCGAAGTTCTCCAAATTCCATCTTGAAGCTTGTTCTGACTTGAGTCCGCGTCAGATTGTGAACTTTGTTTTTTTCCCTTTTTGCCTGAAAATCTGTATTTATGTGCGTATTTTTCCAAATGTGCGCATCTTTGAAATGTATGCATTCTCCCATTGATTAAAGCCTTTTTGTTCACATTTTTCAAAAGTACGCATTCCCCCCCTGTGCATATTTCAAATGTATGCATGCTGTTGAACGCAGGGGTTTTTTTGCGACACAAATCACATTGCAAGCTCGGAAATGTACGGACCTTGACTGCAGAATGCGTCCGAGTCTGTGTTCAGTCTTGAAGGTGTAAACTGGGTAAATCCTGATCCAAACCAAACTGAAACGAATTTCTCATACATCCCTTTCTGTACCCCGCTCTTTACTGTCTGGCCTCTGTTCAGCCATGTCTACTTTCAGCCCTCCTCCTCCCACTCCCATCTGTGTCTTCTGCCATTCTGCACCCTTTGGTCCAAATGCTTCCTTCCTTAGGACTTCACTACTTTGACTTTGCCATTGTGGCTGCCTCTTTGCCAGCCGCCTCTTGATGCTCCCCTCCCCAGTGCATGTGTGCGTGCGCACACACTTATTTGATCCTGCTCCCTTTACTCCTGTAACATAGATTGCATGTTCTCTGGGTAGAAGGGTGACATTTCTGTGTTTTACATCATACTGGGTGCATGAGGCTGGCATCATGCTTGTGTTCTCTCTACAGATCAGTATCTGCTCAATTTGTGTGTGTGTGTGTGTGTGTGTGTGTGTATGTTTAGGATGTTTCACTTGTGAAGAGTTATACTTCGTGTGTGTGTGTATGAATGAGAGCAATCTAAAGAGAGCCTTTTTGGATTATACCAGAGGTCCATCTCATCCAGCATCCTGTCTCCACCAGTGGTCCAATCCAGATTTAGGTGTGTGCAGCTGGGCTTGCCGAAGTGAACTTCCCACCCGCTCCTCCCCATGGCAGCCCCTCCAGTCGCCTAAAAATGTTACACAGAGGGTTGGGGGACCCTGCTGACGGGTGAGCTGTAAGGGCAAAGGGAGATCCCTGAAAATCAGGCAGAGGCACCTTCCATGAGTGGAGCCCTTTTGTCTACGGAAGTCAGATCCTGGATCTAACCCCAGATGTCTCCGGAAAGCCAACCAGGTCATTGCAAATAGCCTTCTCTGCCGTTGCTTCCTAGCAACTAGTACTGAGAGGTGTACTGACTCTGAACCCTGGAGGCTCCTCATAGGTATCGTGAGTAATAGCTCTTGATAGACCTTTTTGCCATGGTTTTGTCTAATCACCCTTTTAAAGCCATCTTAATAGAGTAGCCGTCACCACTTTTTGTGGCAGAGTGTGAATTCCATAAATGAATTCTGTGTCGTGCAAAGTTCTCTTCTTTCTGTCCCAAGTCTACTGCAATCAGTTTCTTTGGATGGCCCCAAGTTCGAGTGCTATAGGTGAGGAGAAAGAAGAGAAATTACCCACTTTCTCCACACCATGCATAATTTTATAAAAACTCTACCTACGCACGTGAATTCCTGACTCAAGAGAGCTCTGGTTTTCTCGGTGCCAGTGAAATGAAAAACTCGCCCATGAATCCATTGTCTCCTCCAGGCAAACAATAAATGTAGACTGCAAACTTCAATCCCCAGAAGCTTTGTGGAGTGTTTCCAACGATCAGTCTAACGGTGAACCAACCGTTATTGGCTAAAGAGATCTTTCACTGCCATCTCCCTTGGGCTTTAAATTATTATTGGCGGATTCTGCTGAGATATTTCTCTCGCTTATTGTGAGAGTTTGTTTTCCCTTTCCCCACTCCACCTCTCTCTCTCCCTCCCTCCCTCCCTCCCTCCAGTTTGTTCTCCCTTTATGAAAAGATAACAGCTTGTCCATTTCACCAGCGAAACAACCAACCAAGCAGAGGGAGCGGCTGTGCTTTGAAAACTCTTCAGCTTTTGTTCTGTGGTTTAAAAGACAAACCCTCCTTATATGTCTATATGAATCTGCATATGGAGAAATCTGTTGTCTGCTTTTGTCTCTCTTTGTTTTTCAGAAGAGTGTTTGGAGTTTTTGACAAAGACTCTTTTGCAAAACTAATTACCGCGCGCGTGTGTGTGTGTGTGTGTGTGTGTGTGTGTGTGTGTGATACACACATATATGATTGGGCTGTGCATGTTTCCCCCCCCCCCCCCGAGATTTCTGCACCAGACCTGATTAACTGCTAATAGCCCTTTTAAAAAAAGCCCACCCCCAAGTTTAGAAATTGGAAAACGCTTTAAATTTAGTGTTGCTGATGAACTCCCGAATCACACTGGTGGAGATATGTGCGCATGTTTGATTTGAGGAGTCGGCCTCCTGCAGATTATCCCAAACTGGAGTCGATATCCAATCTGGAACACATCCAAATCTAGCCCTTCGGTTGCACTGACCAGAGGCTTCAGCCAGCCTCCGTGCCACAAATGGAGCCTTCTCCATTCTCCCAGCCACCTGTCAGGGATGCTTTGACTTGGATTCCTGCATTGAGCAGGGGGTTGGACTCGATGGCCTTACAGGCCCCAGCTCTACTATTCTATGATCCTGTGCAGGGAGAGAGAGGGGTTCCCAGCTGCCCCGGAAATGCATGTGTGCGGCAGTGTCCAACACCCTAGAGAAGCCTGTGGCCTTCATGCTGTGCATGGAAAGCCATGTGGTGCAGTGGTTAAGAGCAGCCTCCACCAACCTGGTGCCCTCCAGATGTGTTGGACTGCAACTCCCATACTAGCTGGGAATGCTGGGAGTTGCAACACATCTAGAGGGCACCAGGTTGAGGGAGGACTGGGTTAGAGTGTCAGAAAGGGCTAGGGGTTCACCCTGGTTCAAACCTGCACTCAGCCATGAAGCTCACTGGTAGAGAGGTTGTTGGAGGACATGGCAGCTACAACAGAACTGAGACCTCTGATCGTACCCTTGCTTCATTCTGGGGTGTAGAGGACCAGAGGTGTGGCCCAGAGACCAGATCCAGGCTTAATCTAAAATTCAGATTAATTTTTCAGACATCCGGCAGCCCTCTGTGAAATTAACCCTGTCCCTTCAGATTTCTTTCCAGCGAAGAGGATGATGAGTTTGCCTGTCCCTGACTTATATCTTGCGTGCCCTATTCCTCTCCAATCCCCAAGGGCTATATGATTGGCCCATTAACTGGATCTGGCCACAGAACCCCGTTGACTGCAGCTAGGCGAGTCGCTGCTGCCTGGTTCCACTCTTCTCAACGGCCCATTTGATTTCGCTTGTATGAGCTGCTGGCTCGTTTATAAAGCAGGAGTTGAATGTATCTTAACTCCTGTGATTCCAAGTCAGTTGCGAGATGTATAAACACAGATGTCCTTGTATGAATTCATTTCCAGTTTTTCAGGTTGCTGGGGTGGGAGGTGACAGGAGGCCCCCCTAACAGCTTTGGGGGTGAGGGTGGCAGTAGATGCGTCTGCTGCTGCTGCTTCCTACCTGGCCTGCCAAATGTCTGCAAGCTGCTCTGCTAATGCCAGCTTCGTAGAGCGTATTTGAGAAACACTGACACTGATGTGTTTTCATATACATACTAGCGAACTGTCCCAGCTTCTCATGGGTTGGAATAGCCCTTGGTTTAATACAGTGAAGTCTTCAAGCAATCTTGCGGAGCTGTCAGAGTTGCACATGTTGCTGGGCATGTCCAGCTGGTCTGAGTCAAGCCATGTCTGCTGGCAACCCTAGGCATGGCCCCTGCCATGATGTACCCTTATAGCCCCCTGAGGGAGGGGAGGGTCTGTCCACTCCATTCCCCTGAGGAGAAGGGCTGCCACACAGCTTTTAACTCTGTCCCTCGCCCTATTAATCTCCCCTGGTTCAGCTGTATGGACTGCACAGTTACGTGCTGGTTAGGGATGTCTGCCCCTAGTGGCTGGAGATGTTGCTGCAGGCTTCAGTCTCGTGGACACGTTTAAATTAAAATTAATTATGTGTTAAAAACAAAATATCCCCGAGGCACACACCCATAGGGTCCCCTTAGTATGGATGCCACATTTCACATAGTGCTGATGGACAGACAGGCGCACATTGTCTTTTATTATTGTAGGAACACATATATATGAATGTTAAGAAGGGGGAGAGGTGGTGGAAGAAGCAATAATGCACAGCTGTTGCACAGATGGCATTTTGGCCCGTCTGCCTTTCTCTTCCGAGGCGGTTGGTAACACTTAATTTCTAAAATGTGACATGCTGGGTTCAAATATAGCTTGAAATCTTCCTCATAGGGCTGTGTGTGGTGCACTTGCAGCTTTGGCTATTTCGTGGTGAGGGAAATGTGCTTTACACATGCCCAGAAGCACCCTCTTCGTTCCCATGTTTCTGCATTTGTAATAGATTTCCAGGATTAAACTGCCAAGCAAGCAAGTCCTAGCAAGCTGCTAATCGAGGAACACTGTTGGTGGGTGAAAGGGAGGAGGCGTTGATAGTCTTATTCTCCTTGAATTAGTCTGATCTCCTTCTAAAGCCATCCAGGCTAGTGGCAATAAGGCAGCTGATTTCATTTTTTGTTTTTAGACTCGGTTGTCACCCTGCCCTCAAACTGGACCGTGTAGGTCCACTCCATGGAACTTCCAACTGCGAGGCATCAAATCCCCTCTAAGGAAGCGGGCGGCACAGAGCATTTTGTCAGGGCGGAAGGGCAAAATTGTGGGGCAGGGCACTGCAGCTACCTGACCTTACTCCACATGCACCCTGCAAAAACATCCCTGGTGGGGGTGTGGAGACCGGCAGGAGACCAACCTCAATCCTGCCTAAGTGGGCAGGGCTAGAACGTGAGTCTTGGTGCAGAACTGTAAGATCGTAGTGTTGGAAAGATCCAAACAGATGTGTCTCCTTTCCCATACAGACCCAGAGCGTCAAATCTCCATGGGGCAGCCTGTGCCACCCAACTTGTCATTCCTGGGCATTTGGGAAAGGGGAAAGAACCTTCTTTTTGGCGGGAGGGAGGCAGTTCCAAAACATATTTTATTTGGAGATGTACCCAGTTTGCCGCTCTCCTCTGCTTATGATCTGGCTTACAGAGAGGGCACTGCTTTCTTCTAAAGGAGCACAATCCTGCCTGGAAGCCATGCATCCCCAACCTCTTGAACAGGCTGTCGTTTCTCACTGTGGCTTGTTATGCAGCCCAATATGTATGAGTGAAAATTACTGTATTGCGCGAGAATTCTATTCAGAGGAGATTTCAGCCTATATACAAAAATCATAAAGCATTCTTCTTTTTAGAATCCCAATTATAAAGTACTATAAACCAAGTTGAATTCAGCATGCCCCTGTTATGGACCAGCAACAACCTGTTCCATGAGTGGAAGAGGAAACAGGCAAAATAATGTGCCCGTGCTCCTTTTTGCCCTTCTCTTCCTGTGGTCTTTTCCGCTGCCACCGGGGAGAAATCTCACCCCGGCCCCCTCTGGCTCCTCCACCAAACTGGCCTTAAAACACTCTTGAGTCTCAGAGTCCGGTATCTACTTTAGGTAACCCAAAACGAAAAGAGACCACAAAGTTGCAAGTAACTTTTATTTTTTTAAAAGTTAATTAAAAAAAAAAACCTTAAATGTTAATAGGGGGATTTCAAAATCTGAATGGACACCACTCTGCTTCCAATATGAGCAATACGTTAATAAAATAACCAGCGATAAACACATCCAGCTAACATAACTAGACTGTGTCCCTAGTTTATCCAGGTTCCGTATCCAAGCCATATCTTGGTGACATTGGATCAGCTCTCTCAATCAGTTCTCCAATTCAAGCAGCTTTTTTTTTTTAGTACAGTTTCTTTCCCCTCCCACCCTCCCGCCCACACTGGGCACGTTCACACATCATGCTAACTCATCCTGGTAATAAGCTAGTGAATTGTTGCCCCCCCCTTCCCCCTTTGGTCCTCCTGCGGGTATATCCCAGAGGACACCACAGGAGCACTGAGCTGTCCCCCCACCCCACGCCGCCGCGATCGTGAGCTGTTTTCAGCTCACTGCAGCTTTTTTCCCTTTAAAAGTTTTGTGTGTGGAGGGATTGTGAAAGGCGTCTGTCAAGCTGCCTTTCTTTCTCGATCCCCGTTTTGCCAGCCACGAGCAGCCCCAATGACACCTTGGAGGGGCTGCTCATGGTTGCCCAACATTAAAAAAAATTTTTTTTTCGCCCCCCATAATGTGTGCAGATATTTGCACACATTATTTAAATATATATATATATATTGGGCCACATTTGTGCAAATCTGGAAGTCCAGAGATGCGTGGGGGCGACCCTGGGGACGGTACTGTGCAGGGTTGGGGGAGCCTACTGACAAAGTCTCCCTCTCCCTCCTCTCTGCTCATCTTAGTTTTTGCTTTTGTCTCTTAAAATTAATGTTTTCTTTCCCCAATTCCAATCAATCAGGAGGGGAAAGCAAAGGACAAGTGAAGCCAGCTGTGCACTAAGAAGCTCCTGCAGGCACTGTTCGAGTGTGCTTTGCTCGTCCATCACCTTCCCTGAGCGTAGGGGAAGCAAGCGGAGAAGCAAAAGATGAGAGAAGCCGGCTCTCTGGTGCTTTGGCCAAGGACCCATGGCTCTCCAGATGGTGTTGGTCTATACCTCCCATGAGCCCCAGCCAGCATGGCTAATGGTCAAGGATAATGGGACTTATAGTCCAGCAACCTCTGAAGGGACACAGGTTTGTCACCCCTGATGAGCACAAACACCCACACCATGAGGCCTGCCTGGATCATTTGTTTGAGTCCGCTGGAGCGATGCCTCCTGGTCTGACTTGAAACGCAAGGTTAATGAGATTGTGGTGGTGTCATCAGCATTTTTAGAAACTGAAGCTCGCACTCTTTGCCAAAAGCCACCGAGGATGTTTTCTCCTTCCACAGCATTATGTGGCTGGGCTCACTTGCTTAAGTCATCTGGACTGACTTACTCTGCAGAAACCTGCCTCTTGCAGCGTGTACGCAAGCTGTCATGTAAGACAGCATACCCTGTGTCAGGCTATGCATGGTGTGTGGTCAGGGGTGTCACGGCTGCTGTTGGATTGGTCCCTCTCTGTGGCAGATGGGTCAGCTCTTCTCTGGAAGAGCTAATCCAGCCAGCTTAAGTGATCCATTCTCTGCGCATCCAGGAGCCAGAGAGGAAACTAGACCAGCCAGCCAGAGTTCTATTTGTTGAATGGCTGGAAACGGCACTGCTCTTTTGGAACACCAGCCATTCATTTGTATGCAGCTCAGTATTCCGTACGAGTCACAATCCCCTGGCGGCAGCACAAAGCCCTGGCCATCTGTTGGGCTGCTGAGTGACTTCTGGGGAGAACAACTTGGTGGTCTTTGCTGCTGACAGATATATCTGCTTCCCCCAAGAGATTCCTACAGCTGCCACCAAGTGTCTCCTTTTGTCGATGCTTTCAGGGGCACGTTTGCATAAACATAGGTTGAAATGATCCTTTAATCAGCTTCGCCATGTTGCACGCTGTGTGGTTTTTGTACGGCTAGAAAAGCTGTGTTTCCAGAATGGAGGAGACAAGTAGGGCTTAATTTAGAGCAAGTTCAAAATCAAACCAAATAGCTCAGTGAGCCCCCTTTCCTCCACCACAGCCTCCCCCCCCCAGCCTTCCCCAACCTGGCATCCTCCAGATGTGTTGGATTGCAACTCCCATAATTCCCAGACAGCATGGTCAATGACCATGATGGGAGTTGCAGCCCAGCACATCTGGAGGGCGCCAGGTTGGAAGGCTGCTCTACCACTTGTTTCTTCCTTCCCCCACCCCTGACACCACAGGACAAGGCAAGAGCTGGAAAAGAAGAAACCCCTTTCTTATCGGTCCCTGAGCGGAGATGCCACCGAACTCCTATCTTGCTGTCTGATGAGTTGAGGAGAAAATAATGATGTCAACAAAGTCCCTCAGCAGGATGGTGCACAAGGCTCCAGTCCTCAGTGTGACCCATGCAAGAGAATGAGTGGTAGGATGGGTTGTACCACTTCGGGCTACAGGTGGGAGGTAACCACCAATATTGGTGGTGGCAGTAGTGACCACTACGTGTGTGGCTCTATTAGCCATAATAGGACAGTCCTCTAAGCCCAGATGCTTGGGGGGAGGAGGAAGACTGTTTATTTTGGCAATGAAGGGAAGGCACTTGATGCATGTTCCAAAGCGCCTGCCTCTTCAACTGACCTGGAGGTAGAGTTCCTGCTAATACATGGTGTGGGAAATGTACTTTACAGAACTAAACAAGTGGGACCTCCCATAAAACATTGCAGTGTAGGGCGCTCCAATTCAGGGTGCCAGCCAGCCAGCCATGCCCTTTTCAGATATACCATTCCGTGCACACTGAGCATGCTCATTCCTCACTGGGTTATTTTGGATCTCTTCCACACACACACCCCTTTAGGGAGGGTTTTTCTGAAGGTTTTCCCCATCTATACTTCTTCCAACCTTAGGGTTTTCTCCAAACCTGCTGATCCCTCTTGTGCTTGGTTGGGACTGTTTTGGCGACATAAGGATCGGCATTCAGAGAATGAGTTCTCTATTAGTATATATATAATGCCAGATTTGGATCTAATTCTTAACCACTAAGATCCATGCATTGGTAACCTTGAGACTGGGCTACTGCAATGCTCTCTATGTGGGGCAGCCCTTGTGGCTAGTTCAGAAGATGCAGCTAGTGCAGAATGCTGCAGCCAGGCTGTTCTTCGTGATCTCTCTGCATCACACATATGGGCTCTGCACCTGTGCTGAGACCATTCTGGAGAATTCTAAAGCTGAGGAAAATTGGGCGGGAGCCACTCCCCCATCGTGCTTACTGCACATGAGGCTCCCGCCCTTTACCTCAGTTCCTCTTCGACCACCATTGCGGCTAGTCGTCTCTGGAGGTTCTTCTGAACACACTGCAGAGTTCCATCCAGCAGCAACATGGCAATGGGCCTTCTCTGTGGTGGCCCCTTCCCTCTGGAACGACCCTCCCTCTGGAATGACCTCCCATCTGCGTTACATCAGGCACCGACGAGCATGTGCTTTTGACAAGTATTAAAAACTTGTTTACCCTAGCTTTCCCCAATCATTAACTTGTCTAAATGTTGTTGTGCTTTTATAATGATGTGTTTTATAATTTGCTGTAAACAGCTTTGGGATTTTTAAAAGGGGAAGCAGTATACGGTAAATAATTCTAAAATAATTCCTGCCTGCTGCTTCTCCCCTGCAAATCCCCACTCCAATTTTCTCCCAGTGGGGCTACCTTCCAGTTTCAGAGAGACGGGATGGCAGAGAGATTTGCAGGCCAAAAAGAAACCTTGACGTGCCTTTCTCTCCAGTTCTACCTTGCCAAATGACCTCCAGCCTCAACATGAGTGTCATGATGAAAACATGACTTGGAACCCTTGTGTTTCCCTTGTAATGTCTCGTTGCCCCACTTGGACTGGCAGGCTGCATTTCTCTAGTAAGAAGATAACCTGAGGTGTTTTCCTTCTCTCCGCAGCCTCAGACAGGGGGCTGCACATGCATAGGCTGCAGCTCAAAAACCGTCTGCAGTTCTGACAGGAATGGAAACGGAGGTGCTTTTCCACGGTCCTCTGGGCTACTCGGAATTCTTTGAGTCAACACGGGGCATGGAAGGGGTACCGAGCCTCAGGCCCGGGGGGGGGCAAATCTTGGCCTGCCTGGTGTCCCAATCTGGTTCTCGAGTTCCCCCAATGGCCCCACCTCCTTTCCCCCCGACCACATTTGTGAAGGTTCCCCCCCCCATTCTAAAAGGTTGAGATGCCTCTCCTAAGGCTTAGTTATTGGCAGTAAGAGCTTTACCTTAAAATATGCTGGTATTTTGGGCATGCCCCCTTTGCCTTCAACCCCGCCCAGCATTGGAATGCAGCCCCTGAGAGCTTCTGTTCAGTGGAATTCGGCCCTTGGGCAGAAAGAGGTTCAACACCATTACAATACAGCTGCAAAGTACAACCTCCTACCTGTAGCTCTTCAGCTGCATCACAATTTGCTTTCTGAGCGATGTGAAAGATCTTAGTTCCACACCGCTCTCTGCTTTGAGCTTGATTTTTTTTTTAACCTCAAGTCAAGCTTCTCTTTCCCCTTCCGTAATTTGCATACCGTGCACTCTTGTCTTTTTTCATTTGAATGTTTGGGCCCACAGCTGTGGATCGCTGCTTCTACTAGAGGGGTTAAGAGTGCGATTGCGTAGGTGTTTTATGTCAGGGGTTCTCCTTTATGGGCCTGTGTCTTATACGGCCTGTGGGATTGAAGGAGAAAGGAATCGTCTGAACAAGAGCTAAAGCAGCCTTCCCCCGTGCTGGTGCTTCCAGATGTGGGCCAACTCCCATCAGCCCCAGCCGGCATGGCCAATGTTCAAGAATCAGGGAGTTGCCATCCAAAACATCTGGAAAGCCTCAGCTTGGGGAAGGCTGGGCTAAAGGAAGACACTGCTGGTTCCCAAGGGGCCAGTGCGGCAGGCATGTGGTTTGCCCAATTCCTGGCTTTTGGGAGATGGACCTTAGTGCAAATTCAGCAGGACCCTTGCAGAACTTTGCTCCACCTTCACCTCTCTTGCTGCCCGAAGCACTCCTGTCTTCTTATCGCTCACCTAGAATATGATCAGTGGTGAATAATACACAGGGAATGTAATGCTCCAGGGGTCCCTAATCTTCTGGGGTCGGTGGGCACATCTCGGATTTTGAGAGTGTGGTGGGCACTCTCACAAAATGGCTGTTATGGGGGGGGGCTTGCTCATTTATAAAATGGCTTCGGGGTCTGAGCTCCAAACACATAACCACTCCTGTGAACCCAAATACAGTTGATGCTTGGCAGGATGGCAACCTCCCAGTTAAAAAAAACAAAAAACAATTATACAACCTTAGAAATAAAATAAAAATCGGGACAGGCAGGGAGCCCGACTCTCAGGCTAACCTACCTCACAGGGTTGGTGTGAAGATGGGAGAGGAGGACGACCATGTAAATCACCTTGGGTTCCTTGCAAAAGGAAAAAAGGTGGGGAATAAATGTAAAAACAATAATTTGCCATGAACATTGGTGGATTCTTTTTAAAACAAAACAGAAATAATAAGAGCGGCTTCTCCAAGTATCCTACCCACAGCAGACCTTTTAAAAATTAACTACAAGTTTTGCAGTTTCTTGCCTAGAGAAGACGGCTCTCATTGACAGCTGATTTTAAGGAAGGTGTCGGAGAGGGAGGGGGGGAACTGGACACAGGTGGAGGTCTTATTATCATAGGTAATTAAAGTATACTAATTAAATTAAGACTCCATCTGCCTGAGTGGAGCAAGCCAGCCGAGTCCTTTAATTAAGATACCGTGTTTACCGTAATGGAGGCTGGGAGCAGAAGGCTTGACTGCAGAAGGGATAAGCAAAGAGCTTTCAGCCAACGAGGGGGTGCCAAGGAATGGATTCCTGAAGCTGCTGAAATGATTTAACAAACCACAGAGCGAGAGAGAGGAAAGCAGGCTTAAAATAAACTTTTGCTTAATGTTTGGCCTATGGGGGAGACTCCTTAGTCCTGCCTTCTGAAGTTTCCTCTGCTGTGCATTTGGGGAGTGAGCTTTCTAAAAGGGCTCTTTGAGAGATCCTGGCCTGGCCTGGCGGCAGGACTTCTACAATGTGAACCTACCCTCTGGAGCAGTGTTCTCCAACCTTGGGTCCCTGGGGCATGCTGGGAGTTGTAGGCCAAAAATATCTGGGGACCCAAGGTTGGAGAACACTGCTCTGGAGCATGGCTGGCATCAAGGGTGATGTGAAGGGAGAGTCCTCGAGTGAGAGGGCCCATTGAGGGTGTCTTCCCTAAGGGCCCTCAAAACCCTGGAGCCAGTAGTGCTCTGGGCTGGGGGGGAGGGCATACTGCCCAGAAATATTTAGCACAATCTAGGTGGCAGCATTTACTGTTGTTATTATTATTACTATTACCACCAATTCCTGCTTTTCCTTCAAGTAGAGCACTTTTCCCCCCTTCCATCAGACAGCTGCTGTAGCTTGGTGGCGAAGAGACTGCGCTGCGCAAGTCCCCAGTGTGAATCTCACCTCTGCCATGAACTCAAGGCCAGCCCCCCTCCCATGTGGGTGCCTGCAACCCTCTGAACCCATAGGATATATGGGCATCCTATGGAGTGATAGGATTCCCGCCGCACTCCCCTTGCCCTCAAAAACATCAGATGTTTTACACCTCACGAAGAGAGAATGAGGCACCGTCTGGATTGGTCGTCAGATGACAGTGCCTTGCTCCTCTCCTTGACCCAGGAACATCCCCCCCCCCCACAGACGGCAGGTCCAAAGATGGTCTTCTGTGTTCGGTTCCCAGCTGGCACAGAAAGAACCGCGCTGGCTATGGGGGGGTGGGGGGGTGCTCTGCAGCGCTGCGACCTTGGAAGGGATTTCCAAGGTGGTGGTGACGCAGCTTCTATGCCCCATCCTATGCCCCCCCCAGACAAGGTCGGGGGGCCGTAGGATTGTGCCCTAGGTGGCCTTAGGTGAGAAGCCTCAGCCCCAGCCCCCCCATCTGCATTATGGTGATAATACCTTACAGGGTTGTAGTCAGGACTGCGACTAGATAATGTGTGTAAAGTCTTTTGAACACTTGAAACCACCATGCAAGTGACAGCAGGCCTGTGGCTTACGCTGGCTTAGGTTGTCTTGAGCGTGGAAAGCTAAGCAGGGTCAAGCAAGCCTGGTTATTACTTGGATGGGAGACCCCCCTCCTCTAGTTTCCTGCATTGAGTAGGGAATTGGACTCGATGGCCTTGTAGGCCCCTTCCAACTCTATTATGAAATGAATGTTTATTTTATTGTAAATGTCAACAAAACAAAACCATAAAAAAGAAAACAAAGAAATGTAACTACATAAATTTTAATACATCCATTTCAGTTGATACATGTGAAATACACACACATGCATATGAAAATACAGCTCTCTCTCTACACACACACACACACACACACACACACACACACTCTTCACCAAAGGCACACCAAATATCTATATATATGTATCCATTCACGAGTAGTATCTATATACCACCCATTCAAATGTTGAAAGTGTCATTAGGTCCTCAATCCATTGCATTATAGCAGGTAATCCATTTATCCTTCCAATGTTGTATCACTCTTTTAGCTGTCCAAAGGGCATGGAGAATCCATTTATGTTGACCATGTGTTAACTTCCAGGAAGCAGGTAAATAATTTCAGAGGACAGGTTCATCGATAAATATTAAAGAGTGTTCCAGTACAAAGTTTATCTGTATTATAACCTTGTCCCAAGAGGAGGCAACTACTGGACATTGCCCAAGCATATGCAAATGTTGAGTATTTATCAGAGTGAGTTTATGTTTTGATTTTGACATACTCCTGCTTTTCTGTGATAACTCATCCTCGAGGCATGATTTCAGCCCTCAGCAGGAGATGCTATTGTTACTCATACTCAAAAAGAGTTGTCAATGGACTGAGATGGTCCCCATGATGTCCCATTTTTAAAGTCTTAAAAAATAAATTAAAAATCAGGAAGGGCAGGGAGCCTGGCGTTCACCAAGAGAAGTGTCTAGGGGCTCACGGGGCCCCATGAACGCCACATTGGAGACCCCATGGTTAGAGGTATTTTAAAACATTATTTCTCGACACATGGTGTCCATTTCTTATACCCATCATGAATCTCTTAACCACCAAGCGCTGAGTTTTATTTTTGGAGGGGCTCCAAAAATCATAGGCGGGTAACCTCTCATAGGGATGGGGGACCACTGGTCAAATTCCCAATTGTATCTACAGAAACTTTGCCCTTTATTTGGATAATGGGATGGTTGTGGGTTGCACAGCTAAAGTAACTTTAGTTGCCCTTCATTAAAACACAGATGTTGCATATTAAATTCATGACTAATATTTACAGCTGCTTGACTATTAACTTTCAGGAATTAATGAAAGGTCGCTCATTTTCTTTAAAAAGGAAATAGGTTTTCTTCCTCCTTTTGATTCGAATGTAAGGCATTTTAGCAAGGGCAGCCGAAGTTATAAATTTGTTTCCTGATTCTTCTATCCTGGGATCTCTGCGTTTCCTAATCTCTGGTATTTGGCATATAAAATTTGCAGGACACAGATCACATGTAAAGGTATCTCAATAATGTCCTTGCCAAATAATTGGCAAATATTAAAACAGTCTTCCCAGCCCGGCACCCTCCAGATGTGTTGTCCTCCAGCCAAGGGGACAATGGGGTTGGTAGTCTGATGCATCCAGAGGGCACCAGACTGGAGGTCGCTGTATACAGATAAAGCCTGCTCCTTTTTAGTGCTGTAAAACTCCTGGGCATATGGTGGTGGGGAGGTGAGACTCATGTACTGGCCTCTGTTTTGTTTTAGTCACACCACCACCACCCCAATCCCTCCTCTTTGGTCCCAGGAGAGGGAGAGGCTGGTAGCAGAGCAGATGGGTGATCTGAGAGAAATCTATCATGTGGGGAAAAAGAGCCCCTGCCCGCCCACTAAGAGGTTTGCAGCTTCAGCTTCAGGACATTATGTTAGCAGCAGAGCACCCCTATGGGAATACACCCCCCCTGCACAATCTTTAGGGCTTTTGGCCCAGGGCTGCAGTGCAGTTGATGTGACTGCAAATGTTTCGCCACTGACTTTTTCTTCCTGTTGACTTGAGCTTGCTTTGCAGTCGATAATTCCCTCTCTTCCACAAACTTCATTACGGAGTGAGTGACTGTGTGTGTGTGTGTGTGTGTGTGTGTACGCACATGCGCCTCTATGCCCCCACATGTGTGTGTATGCTCTTCCCTTTTCATAATATTGTGGGTAGTCCAGTGCCTAATTTTACAAAAATGCGAAGTGCCAGGGCTCAATACTGTCCCAAAGCCACAACCTCTGACCTGGAAGTCATTTTTGCCGCCTCCTCCTAAAATATATGCAGGGATGAGTTGCTGTTCATCAGTGGTGATGGAAATACACTCTGTACATATCCCAAGAGACTCTTCAGCATCACTTTACATATTCCAGGCCTGAGCCTGGACACAGATTAGCCATGATTTTTCTTGCTTCCATCTCTGCACTCAGAGTGCACGCATATCACCACCTCCCCTGGCATGAGGGGAATGGGGGTACACTGAGGTGAACTTGTTTCATAGTGATTTAAGACTCCACTTTAGACTAGTGATGGGCAAACTTATCCCAAATGAATTTATTTTCTCAGGAAGTAATGCATTCATCCATGTACTCTTGGATGAGAGTTCTCCTTTAATTTGAGATCTCTCATTCTATGTATATGAGCTTTTGCACATGTGCAATATCAAACAGCATCTTGGGAGTTGTAGTTTGGAATTGCATGATGTGTCACCACATTATGTATCCCTTCCTCATTGGTTGTTTCCAGGTGACCTTTCTACATAATGTTTTGGATTGGTATTTGGAGGTGTCAGCAACCTACATGGTTGGACTTCTCTACATGAGGCTTTTAACCTGCCACTTTACCGAGGCTTCTGGATTCTTTGCCAGAGTAAGATCGGCTTCTTTATACGTGTCCCCCCCTCTGGGGGGGGGGGTTCTTTCTCTGCCTTTCTATATGATCCATTACACAACCACAAGGTGGTGCTGCTGGATAGCAGAATTGCAAAAATGCATGACTATTTTGTAGCGTCTCATAGCATCATAGGCCTTTAATAGCTCATTTTCCTCATTCTAAAAAAAGCCTTGGAAATGCTTGGAAAGCATAGGAGAGGCCCTGGAGGATGACGACGTCATGTAAAGCACCCACAAACTACCATGGGTGAGGAATCATGAGAGCACAATAAATGCCTTTTATAGATAAGGCTGCCGTTTCTTCAAACATGTTTGGTTTGTGGAAAGAGTTCAAATGCCAACCTTTCCCTAGAGGGTTAAAGTGACATCATCACATTTCCCCGGAAGGGAAAGGGTTACACTAAACAACACAGCACACTCGTAGAAAGGCTGTGGTGTAGATGCAGACGGCGCATGCGCTGAAGCTCACAGTCTATTCCGAAATTGATAACAAATTTGTAAGACAGTGATCCAAGCCCGCTACAAAGGTGAGCATGATGAGCAGATGAGTTTTGACCAATGAGCCAGCTGATTACAAGATTTGGCAGCATCACTACTTAGGACTATATGGGCATCCTGCGGGTTGGCCTTTAGGGAACAGCCCTCTTAGTTCCAGTTATCATCAGCGAGAGGCTTTGGGCTGTGGTGCTTTCAATTAGTGAATGAGGAAAGACAGTCACTACATGCGCAGAGGTATCTGTTCTTAGGATGTTGGCAGGGAGAGGGCAATATGGATGTGGCTGACCAAGGCCCTGCTGGTGGTGAAGTAACCTGTGGAGAAAGCCAACCTAAGCCCCCTGCCTGACACACACACCCTCACCAAGGAGGGGGGAAGGAGACCCAGGAGGGGGAGACAGCCAGTCTCCACAGGTGCCAAAGGGGACAAACAACATCTGCATAGAATCACCCCAGGGGGGAAGGCAGGAAGCATCCCCAGGTTTGTCAATGCTCTCGCATATCAGCCCCATCTACATAAGACTTGAATACCTCTCCAGAGCAGACACTTCGGCACCCCTAGGAAATGGCCACTCAACACCATAGGATGGGACCATTAAGCAAGTGGCTTCAAAGGGACCCCACCCCACGGGGGGAGGGCGTCACCCCACCTGACCCAAAAGGCCGCCCCTCAGGGAGGGTGGCAACCCACCTGATTGGCAACCCACCTGATTACAGAGGGAGGGGCTACCTGAAACACCAAGGTATAAAACACCCTGCGCAAGGGAACTGAGTTGTTGGACCTGATCAGCAATCTTGCCCCATGCCTGGGGTAAGGGAACAAAGGATCGGCAACCCCGGGTAGCAGCACCCGGCACGCTCCAGCTAGCTGAAATCACTGGCCGCTTGGGTTGACCGACCCGGGAAACCAAGCTGAAATCACTGGCCGCTTGGGTTGACCGGACCCCCGGGAAACCAAGCTGAAATCACTCACAAGCCGCTTGGGTAGACCGGACCTCCTCTGGGAACCCAGCTAGCCTCTTGGGTAGACCGGACCTCCGCCGGGAACCCAGCTAGCAGCGTGCGGTTGACCGGGCCTCTGCTGGAGCCCGAGCTGAACTAACTAGCTGAGAGCCCTGAAATCACGGTGTCCTTGAGACTTCTTGCTTGCTACTTTGTACCGTACTGATAAGCTGTATTGCTGGCGTGTGTCTGGGCTTGTGAAGGTAATTTTGTAAATAAACTTGTTTTATAAAAGATACTTTTGTGGCTATAAGTTATCCCTTTGTTCTGGGCTAAGGGTGATAGTCGCTGGGGACCTCGGAGAAGGCCCGCCCCAGGACTCGCTACCCCCTTAGCATTGAACCCGCGCAGAAGACCAGGTTGTCAGTCTTCCACTTAACCCATTTTAAATTTGTCTGTGTGCTGCTGATCTGCTTGCTCAGTGCCTCAGTCTTGCTGGAAACAGACAGGCTACCCCCTTCCTCCCCTGCCCAGAAATCCACATCCCAAATTTCCAGCTCCAATACGAGAGGTTGGCTTGTGGTGGTTACTCAGTAGAATAGCAGAGGCAAAAGCCATGCTCTCGGAGCCACTGTTTCTTTTAGTATTGTGTTTTCAGGTGGAAGCTTAATTGATCTGTTTTGTTGTGTTTACCTCTGGGTGTGTGTGGAGGCTGGGTGGGGTGGTGGTGGTGGTGGTGGGGAGAACTGGGGATAGGAAGCAAAACCAGCAGGCAAATGTAGCATTGATTATCAATTCTGAGTTAAAGAACGCTGACTCCAGGCTTGGAATCCCACTCTTTTAACCACCATGCTTGCTTTGCTTACTGCTGGAGGGGTTCAAGAATCAATATCCACCCTTTGCACAAAGAGCCAAGATTTCTCTCTATATGGCAGGAACGTCAGCTGACCACAGATAGTGTGCGCCTTTTAAGGCAGTGTTGGTTCAACGTTTTGGAGGGCCCTTGGGCGAGATATTCTCAATGGCCCCACTTCCTTAGTGAGTCTACCTTCTCACCGCCGTTATCACCAGCTGCTTTTGCTCCACATCCGCTTTCTCACCATTGCCACCCACCACTTGTTTGCTTGACAGGCAGAGAGCCAGTGAGCAAGCAGGCTGTAGCATCTCCTCCTCCTACTCACCACCACCACCAGCACCACCAGCACCACCACCCTTGTCTGGGCCAGAGCAAGAGGCAGGTGAACAAAGGTGAAGAGGAGGAGCAACTCTATGGAGCTTTTCTCAGTGGGCCCCTGCTGGGGTGTGTGGGCCCACAGCAGGTGCCCAACCGTGTCTACCCTTGACGCTGGCCCTGTTTTAAGTTCACGCCAATGCTTTGTAGCAACAGGAGGAGGCCCCTCCGCCAGTGACATCAGCTTGGATAGTAGCAGCATCTCCTGGGATGCTTACCAGAAGAATCCGAAAGGGTGGTTCCCTCCCCGTGTTACATGGCACGCTGGCTGCTGCAATCACGAGTGGAAAAAGTTCTGCCAGAGACAAAGTGGGGATCCATAGCATCATCGCCCTGCAAAAGTGATTGTTCAGATCACTTTGCACAGCCCAGAACAGGACAGTGCGGGCTGAGAGGAGGCAGGCGGCCAGCCACTTCCACCCTCTGCAAGGTGGTATGGGTCTTGTCAATTTTGAGGCATGCACAAGGCACGCCCGCCAGCATCCTGCTCTTCGTTGGCCTCTGCACGGAAAGAAACAGCCCCAGATGTGGAGGCGGATATCTATTTATTTTTCTTCCCTGCAATGTGACATATCACTTTGGCAGCAGCATGCATCTTATTCAGCAAGTAGCTCACCAAAGAACTGGTTTTTTGCTGCCTTGGATCAAGGCAATCCATATTCCACCATTTGGCCTCTAAACCAGGGGTGGACATCTGGTGGCCCTCCAGGTGTTTTGGCCTACAACCATCAGCCCCAGCCAGCATAGTGAGGGGTAGTTTTAATCCTCATGACTAAGGGGGCTTCCAGACAGAGGGCTCCTAGCACTACCGATCAAAAGACATTGTGCAGCTATTCTTTCAGTCCCTCAATGGATTTTCTGTGGTAAGAAAAATGAGAGTGAAGCTGTGGAAAAACATGGGAGGGTTGCAAAGAGAAGATGATCTCCTCTGGATATTGTCATCCCCCCGTCCCCCCCGTCCTGTCCCCCAGTGAAATTCCATAAATGAGTCAGGGCAACAATAAATCGCACAATAAAAGCCTCACCTGGAAGCATCCTGATAATCTATGACAGGCCCCAGCTTGTGACAATAAATTAATAAGCTTATTATCAGGACCTACAAGCTTCAGTTGGGCTCCTGCCATTTCATCATCTAGCAGGGGTGGGCCACTTGTGGGCCTGGCGTTTTGGCCTACAACGCCCGCCTGCCCTAGTCAGTATAGCCAATGGTGAGGGATCGTGGGAGCTGTCGGCCAAACCGTCTGGAGTGCCGCAAGTGGCCCGCCCTTGAACTAGGCTTCACAGCAGTGGTGGGGGACCTGCAGGCAGCCCTTCAGATGTTGCTGGACTACAGATCACACCATCCCCTACCATTGGCCATGCTGGCTGGGGCTGATGGTTGTTGGGAGTCCAGCAACACCTGGAGGGCCACACCTTCCCCACCCCTGCTTTACAATCCTATAGCAGGCCTACATGCAATCCTATACATGGCTACTCAGAGAACATGGCCCATGAACGATCTAACTGGAGGCTGGCCTTTCACAAAGGATCCATGGACTTTGAAGAAGCCCGAGAGTGCAAGGTGAAAGGGAGAAACGTGCTAAGTGAAAAGCACGTCAAACGAATCCTTCACAGGACCATCTTCCATCTAGTAACCTGTGTCCTCACTGTGGGAAGCTGTGTGGATCTAGAATTGGCCTCCACAGTCACTTACGGACCCATCGCTAGAGTCTACACAATCTTCTTTAGAATTTCCTCCTTTTATCCTGGAAGACAATCTTACTCGGTCACGAGTGATCGCCTGATGATGATGATGACTCAGAGAAGTAAGTCTCATTGAGTTCAGTGGGGCTTACTTCCAAATAAGTGGGTATAGTATAGTATTACAGCCTTAACTGATGCAACATTTACCAGTGTGAATCACTGGGGCATGGAGAGGTAAGATCTCTTTTGCTAACCTCCTTTAAAAAAATTAAAAAAAAAGACTTTTATCTACTAATCCTGGCTAATCCAAAGGGTTCCTAGTACTGCCTGCCAACTGCAGGCGATGCTGCCGCCACACCCCTATAAAAAAATCCCGTCTCTTTTTGGTGTGCTCTAATAGGGAAAGAAAAGAGAGAGACAGAAAACAATATTAACATGGGTCTTTTTCCTTCTGACAGAGAGTTGGAACTTTTTGCTTGTTAAGTAAATTTTCTCTCGGTTCGATATCTCTCGAAAGGCACCTCTGTTAAAGTTTTGGTAATACGCACATTTCTTTAAATGCATTTAGCTTTATCCAGTTAACAGGCAGGTGATTCATCTGTGAAAAATACTTTCTTCCATAGCGCAGTGGTAGAGCACCTGCTCTGCACGCCAGCAGGTTCCAGGTTCCATCCCTGGTATCTCCAGCTTACAGTGTTCTGCAACCTTGGGTCCCCAGATGTTTTTGGCCTACAACTCCCAGCATGCCCCAGCCAGCATAGCTGGCTGGGGCATGCTGGGAGTTGTAGGCCAAAAACATCTGGGGACCCAAGGTTGGAGAACACTGAGCTAAAAGGATCAGGTAGTGGCTGTTATGAAAGCCAAAAGCTGTTATGAACTGTTATGAAACCAAAAACATCTGGGGACCCAAGGTTGGAGAACACTGAGCTAGAAGGATCAGGTAGTGGCTGTTATGAAAGCCATTTGCTTGTGACCCTGGAGAACCATCAGCAGTCATAGTAAGACAGGGCTGGGCGATTCGTGGCTCTTCCATTGAGCTCGGTGGACAAATGGTCTCATGTGGTATAAGGCACTTTCCTGGGTTTCCTTCCTCTGTTCTTATTCAGTCCCGCTTAATTATGTTTTGCATCAGTTCTGCACAATTGATCACATATTTCCACCCCAACATGCCGAGCCTTAAAGATTGACTCCGAAATCCCAGACATTCTGCTTTACCCTCTTCTGGCACTTGGATTATAAAATTTATTTATTTATTGCATTTATATCCCACCTTTTTCCTGCAAGGAACCCAAGGCGGCTTACATAATCCTCCTCCTCCTCTCCATTTTATCCTCACAACAGCCCTGTGAGGTAGGTTAGGCTGAGAGAGTCAGTGACTGGCCCAAAGTCACCCAGTGAGCTTCATGGCTGAGTGGGGACTAGAACCTGGATCTCCAGAGCACCAGTCCAACACTCTAAGCACTATACCACACTGGCTCTCTTATTAGATGTGGTCTACACCTTTTCAGGCTTATGTAAGCAGCCCCGAGGACTAGAAGTATGTTTCCTTTCTTCAGTGGAAGCCGAGACCTTCAAGATTCCGGCTTCTGCACCAGATACCGCAGCTTTGCAAGTGGAAGACCCACCACCCTGACTTACACCCCTGCTGTGAATATAGGAAGAAAGATGAGATATTACAGGAGCCAACCCCCAATTTTACATTCAACGTAATTATTTTTATTTTGCTGCACACACAAGAAAAGTGATCCGATGCAAATATCTTTCTCTTTGGTCTCTCGGTTGCCTCTGATTTCTGTTCCTCCTTCTTGTCCTTTATGTGGAGTTCAGCCTGGCAGATGGTTGTGGCGTGGGCAGCTGTGCCGTCTCCCTTTCGCTGTTAACAGCTAAGCATGGTAGATTTGACTTGGGTGTTTGTTCTAAGTGGCTGGTTTTCTGGATGTGCTGGAGCAAAGGTTATTGGAGGCGCAAGCTTCTGAGGCTCATTAAATTTAAATTAGAGGAGGTTTTTTTGGTGTCCCCCCCCCCCTTCCCAGCGAGACGAGGGAATCTATTTATTAGCAACCTGGCAAGCATCATATTCTGTAGCTGGAAGTAAATTCGCCCCCTGCTTATGGTGTGATCAGTGTGACAGAGAGGCAATCAAGTCCTGACATTTTCCATTTTTGGAGACTAAATTCTCTGCCTCCAACACCCCACCTCCGCCTTGGGAAGCAGGGCTACTTTTCTAATGAGCCGTCAGCACCCACCCCCTAATATTCCTCTCAGTGTTTGCAGTGCATTTTGTTGCACTTAACTTTACAGTGCTCTTCATCACCAGAACGCTTCCTGGTTCATACCTTGCACCTGCCTCATGAGAGTCCTGCAGGCATGGCCGTGGTGGTTCCCATTTAACAGATGGAAGCATTAACGGGCAGAGCAACTGGTTTTGCCCGGTGAGACACAGTTGGGATTCACATCTCTAGGATTTTGGAGACTTTGGGCAGGGCACCTTTAGTGGGGGCCCTTATCTTGGATGTGCAAACCAAGAATTCTCTTACTCTGCCTACTACCTTCTTTCAGTGCTCCATGCAAACTGGGGATGGTACCTCTCTTAAAGGTGATAATAATTGCGGCTTTTCTTAATGCCCAATTTCATCACCTTGGGGATGGAGATTTAACTCTCTAAACCAGGGGTGGCCAGATGTTAGATCTCCAGATGTCTTGGTCCTCATCTCCCAGAAGCCCCTGCCAGCATGGCCAGTGGTCAGGAATGCTGGGAGCTGAAGTCCAAAAACATCTGAAGATCTACCTGCTGCCACCCCAGCTCTAAACTGAACTGCGCTGGGTTTCCATGCTGCTTGCCTTTCCCTAATAGTGGAGAAACGTGATCCTAATATTTATACAAATGCTAAACTTATAGAACTGTTTTATCTTCCATAAGAGCTATCTTTCAGAGTCCAACCAACAAATGGTCTGCGTTGGCCTTCTGTTGACCAGCAAATGCCCTACCAGGGCTTCTCACAAGCAGGTCAAAATGGCAAGATCTGTCCCCTATTGCTTGGCCCCAGCACCTCCTGGCAATCTGAAATGGTGGAGGTTGTGCTTCTTGCTTCTGTGGGTTACTGCCTACAAAGCCATTGATGCTAAGGTAGCCAATGCAACATCCTGTGGCAATGAGTTCCACAGGTTAAGGTTGTGTTTTTTTTCCTGTTTTGAGAGTGATTTCGTTCTCCTAATGTTTCTCTCTCCCTCTGTACTACCTGTGCATTCTGATCCAGCACAAGGCTCTGCTGTACCGTGGGCACAGCAGCCTGCACTGTTTGCCTGTGTGGGTACAGTACAGAAGACTGCATCTGGCAGTGGCGTAACATGTGTAGAACCTCAAGCAGCCTTCCCCAACCTCTTGTACTACAACCCCACCAGGGATGGGGCTGATGGGAGGTGTAGTCCACCCTGTCTGGAGGGCATCAGATTGGGGAAGGCTGACCTAACGTGTTAACGTGTCCATATCCCAAAGTATCAGCTTTTGTACAATTGGGCACTGGCTCTACGCACACTGGCCTCTCTGTGTGTAGCAGGGCTGTCCAACCTTGGGTCCCCAGATGTTGCTGGGCTACAGCCAGGGATGGGGACTCGGACTCGAGGACTCAACTCGTGAGTCGGACTGAGTCCCCCCTCTGACTCGACTCGGACTCGAGTCCCAATATTTTTAATGGGACTCGAGACTCGACTCAGGACTCGAGACCAAGGACTCTTCAACATCCCTGGGCTGTGCCAGAAGGAGTGGAGAGGAGCGTGATTGCCAGCGAAGAGTGCATGGAAGCGAGGTGCGCCGCTGCCAGGGCCGGCGCTACCGCTAGGCAGACCCAGGCGGCTCCCTAGGGCGCATGGCGGAAGAGGGCGCAGAAACGCTGCGCTCCTTCCTCGCCGCCGGCGCGCTCCTGCCCCGCCTGCCGCCTCCGCCGTGCCTCCCTGCCCGCCCGCCGCTGTCGCTGCCGCACCTCCCCCCTGCGCGCCCGCCTGCCCGCGCGCCCGCCCGCCACCTACCTACCTTCGCGTCGTTTCCGGAGCCCCGCCGGCGTTGTTTTGGCGGGAAGAACCAGGGCAACAGGGCTTAAACAGCCCTGTTGCCCTGGTTTCCCCGGCAAAAAAAAAAAAGCGCGGGGGTCCCGTCGCGTCGGAGGAGGAGGAGGTGGCGGCGGCGGCAGCAGCAGCCAGCAGCGGGGGAGGGGGGAAGGTAGGTGGTGGTGGTGGCGGTGGCGGCGGTGGCGGCGGCGGCGGCGGCGCGGGGGTGGGTGGGTTGCAGAGCAGGGCTGCTTTGCTCCGGAGCCCCCCCACGGCACGAGAGGGGGGGCGCTGAATATAATTTGGCCTAGGGCGCAGGACCGGTGCAGGGCAGTTTGGCGCCCCAGGCGAAAAAATAGTTAGCGCCCCCCCTCTCCAAAGCAAAAAAAAAAAAACCCCTGCGCCGCCACCACCAACCTACCTTCCCCCCCCCCCGCCCTGGCTGTGGCGGCGGCGGCGGCTGCTGCTGCGGCTGCTGCGACGAAGGTAGGTGACGGGGGGTGACGGGGGGGTTGGGGGGGTGGCGATGGCGGTGGGAGGGCAGCGGCGGGCGAGCGAGCGAGCGGGTGGGCGGAGGCGCGGCGGCGGCGGCGGCGGCAGGCAGGAGGGTGGGGAGGCGGAGGCCTGGCGGGGACGGCGCAGCGGCAGCGAAGAGGAGCGCAGCGTTTCGCGCCCTCTTCAGCCGCGCGCCCTCTTCAGCTGTGCGCCCTAGGCAACCGCCTAGTTGGCCTAGCGGTAGCGCCGGCCCTGCTAGGGCGCCAAACAGCCCTGCACCGTTCCTGGCCACTGCTCAGCCACTATGGATGGCTACCAGGAGTGCAGCCCCAACAGTGTGTCAAGATTTATTTTGATTGATGTGTTGCGTACTTGGGAGAGGCAGAAGAAGGACCTGAGATTACTCTGTGTGGCTGCTCTGAGTGTGTTTCTGGTTCCAGCAAGTTCATCACCAGTGGAGCGGGTGTTCAGTGAGGGTGGAATTGTGATGAGATCTCACTGTTCCAGAATGGGGGCCAAACATTTAGAAAAAACCATGTTCCTCAAATGCAACATGGATAAGTTTTAGGAAGTACAGCAAGTTTATTTTTTAAAATCATTTTTCTAAAATGCAACCTTTCAGACATTTTGGGTTTGGCTGCCTCTCTGCCTGCCTGTCTGGGGTTCCCAGCCTCCTCTGCCTGCCTGGTCTCTTCTTGACCAGTTCAACAGTTGAATTGTCCAAGACAAAGGCCTCTGCCTGCCTGCTTTGGGGTTCCCTGCCTCCTCTACCTGCCTGGTTATTTTGGGTTTTTCTGCCTGGTCTGCTCTTGCCAAAATCAGTTGCAGAGTTTTGAAATAAAAAGGCACACTTGTGCCTAGAATTTATTTAAACCACACATCTGAAGTAGCCTTATTTTGTTGGGAAAAAACCCCCATTGATTTTAATAGGGACTCGTGGAGTCAGCTTTGGGAGTGACTCGGGACTCGGGAGTCACCATTTTGGACCAAGGACTCGGACTCGAGACTCGGGTCCAAAGACTCGTGACTCGACTCATGACTCGAGACCAAGGACTCTTCAACATCCCTGGCTATAGCTCCCAGAATCCCTTGCCATTAGCCATGCTGCCTGGGTATGCTGGGAGCTGTAGGCCAGCAACATCTGGGGACCCAAGGTTGGAGAGCCCTGGTAGAGCATCCATGTGATTTTCTGCTGCTCACTGGAATGGGATTGAGACAATGAATGTATAAATCGTCTCCCTCCTCCTCCTCCTGCCCTGTAACCAAAATGCCTTGACTGAGTGCAAAATCCTTGGTCAGTAGCAGCCACTCTCCTCCTGGGTATGGCTTCTAAAATAACATCTCTCAAATGCAGGACTGGCTCCAGGAAAAGTGTCATCTTGTGGGGCCTCCATCCGTCGGCTTACCTGGTGTCGGCTTACCTGGTGGCGGCAGACATTGGCTGTGCTTTGAGCGGCGCTGGGTGACCAGGTCTAGCCACCACTGTAACTTCCCACAATGCCCTGGAGTGATGCTGTAGCAGAGGCATTGTGGGATATTAAAACCAGGGCTAATCCCAGTAGTCGTAGTCCTTCATTGCTCAGAATGCTGGGCTGAGGCCAGGGAGGGATGCATTGCAGTGCCCCAGCCCGGGCAGGCAACCCTGTTGTGCGTCCTGCGGGGGAACTGGACACTGCCCAAGGATACCAACTGCTGCTTGATGGAGATAGCGGATCACATAGTGGATCACGTAGGAAGAACCATAGGTTCTGCCGAGTTCCTTTTCCTCATTGGAAATGGCCAGTCTTGCTGTTTGGTCTCTTGCAGGCTGTGTAAACTGCTTTCCTTAATGGCAGAGAGAGAAATGGCTTTTGGCTTGCCCTTTTGGCTTGCCACCACGGCGGGCAGCGGACATCGTTGACCCTGACTCACGAGTCGGCATCAACGATCCCCGCTCCCCCGCTCCCCGCTGCAAGCCCTTTCGGGCGGCGGAGCCGGAGCGGGAGGGAAACCTTGGTGCTCCTGCCTGCCGGGTCCCCTGGGATACCTGTGGAAGGACCGAGGAGGGAGGAGAAGGCAAGGAGCCATGATGTGCCTGATTGTCTGTCGAGGACATCATGGGTCCCTCGGGCAGACCACCCACACTGCATGGCTTGTGCTGCAGTGTGGGTTGTCGTGTCGTGCTAACCCACCCAGTGCGCTGGAGAGGCAAGGAGAGAGCAGAAGGCCTGCGACTGTTTTGTAAGAAACCATAAAGCACACTGTTTATATGCAGTCGGGAGTCGCTCCCTTGATTATATAAACAGTGTCACATGAAACATGGTGGCAGCAGGAACTCTGTGAGGAAGCCCAGAGGAGAGAAAGATCAAGGCCCCAGCAGTGTTTAAAACAGATTGTAAGAAGCACGAAAGGCCCGAGGCCTCCAGGACAGCTGGAGTTCAGTGCAAAGGGCCTGGCACAGACATGGAAGCAAGAATTCAGTCTCTGTTCAGAGTGAACCACGGCTGATAAAGAGGAGAAGAAGATGAAGGTAAAGTTGTTTTACTATTTAGTGGGAG
Organism: Shinisaurus crocodilurus; assembly: GCA_021292165.1. Taxonomy (NCBI): domain Eukaryota; kingdom Metazoa; phylum Chordata; class Lepidosauria; order Squamata; family Shinisauridae; genus Shinisaurus; species Shinisaurus crocodilurus. The sequence continues at coordinate 388,573 of JAHFWL010000058.1, forward strand.
AAAAAGGGCCGGGAAGTGAGTGCCACATTGATTCCAGGGGACCCTGGAACACTTTGATGCCTACTGTGACTCCAAGAAAAACGAGATATCAGTTTTTTACCTGAAACCAAGAGGAAGGAAGAGGTGCCTATATCCCAGCACTGAAGAGTCTGGTTTCCAAATGTAACTTTGGAGACATAAAAAAACCCTCCCTAATTAGGGATAGGATTGTGCGTGGCACATGGGACTCCGCCTTGAGGGATAGACTACTAAGAGAGGTAGAGCTAACACTGGAAAAATGTCATCGAATGGCAAGCAGAATTGTCTAAAGGAAGGGTCAAAACTATATCAACAGCTATATGTACAGAGTATGTCCACAAGGACTGCCTGAGGGACTCTGGGAAGCAGGAACTTGACAAACCACCTGCAAGCACAAACAATATGATTCAGTGCATGTAGTGCGGAAGGCTTCATAAATGGAAACATGAGTGCCCAGCCCATGGAAAAGAGTGCAAGGGATGTGGGAAGCAGAACCATTTCAAGAGCCAGAGTCGCAGTGGCTGAAATAAGCGGTGTGTGTGTGTGTGTGTGTGTGTGTCCTTGCAGTGGTAAAGGACCCGGAGATCACAGATGAGGAGGTCTTTTTTGTGTAAATTTGACAGATTCACAGCCTCACAGGATGCACATACTACGGGGGGGACGGGACGACACAACTCAGCCATATTGGCAAGAATGATGCCGGAGCAATGACCTGTAAGATTCCAGGTGGACTGTGGAGCCACTTGTAATGTCCTACTTACTTGTTGCGAATCTATCGAGTAGCAGCATCAAAGTGGGAAACTGTTACAAACTATTGTTAACAAAACAACTGTGAGGCCACTGGGAAAGCGCCAGCTGTCTGTAAGAAATTCACACAACGAGAAACTGTACCTCCTGGAATTTATAGTGATTGACAGAGTGGACGCCCATCCACTGCCGAGCAGCCAAGCAGCACAGGCCAAGGAGTTAATTACAGTGCAACATCACAGCATCCTCCAGGTTACAGGAAGGCAAGGACAGCCGTTGGGTTCTCTACCCAACATTCTCTCAAAATATGGAGACATATCCCAGGGCACTGGACTCCTTGAAGGCAACCTGAAGTTAGAAATGGACCCACAAGCGCAACCAGTGTGACTACCAAAATGCAGAAACCCACTAGTTCTGCCCGAGCCACTGAAGAAGGAATTGACAAACCTGCAGAAGAAAGGCATTATCACACCAGTTGAAATAAGTACTGACTGGATCAGCAGCCTAGTAGTGGTAAGGAAGCCATCAGGCAAACTGAGAATCTGCATTGATGGAGCACTTAATGGAGCACTCAAAAGAAGCCACTGCCAGCAATTGAGGATGTACACTAACAGACCTGTCTGGAGCAAAAGTGTTCACAGTTTGTGATGTCAAGAATGGATTTTGGCATGTGAAGCTAGAAGAGTCATCCAGACACTTGACAACCTTCAGCACACCCTTTGGCAGATACCGCTGCTTAAGGATGCCCATGGGGATTAGTCCTGCTTCCGAGGTTTTTCAGAGGAAGCTGTTCCAAGCACTAGAAGGGCTTCTGGGCATCAAGATTGTGGCTGATGATATTCTTGTCATAGGAAAAGGGGATGATAAGGAAGAGACAATGCAGGACCATGATGCCAAACTACAGCAACTTCTCAAAAGATGTCGGGAGAAGAACATTAAACTAAATGCAGACAAAATACAGCGGAGAAGAAAGAAGTACCCTATATTGGACATCTGTTGACATCTGACAGACTACAACCAGACCCAGAGAAGGTGAGAGCCATTATGGAAATGCCCAGACCACAGGATGTCAAGAGTCCAGTGCCTTATTGGAATGGTTAACTATCTGCCCAAATTCTGTGCGCACTTGTCTGATGCTTGTGAGCCACTGAGGTTGTTAATGCACAGTGATGCAGCCTGGTAATAGGCACAGAACCAAGAGGAGGCATAATTTCAAAGGAAGGAAAAAAACTCATCAGTGAGGCCCCAGTAGTAAACTATTACAATCCAGCTGAACAACTGAGTTTAGAAGTAAAACCAGCAGTAGCAGGGGGGTGGAGTTTGAAGGAGAAACAGGAAGTGAGGAGAAGGAGACAGAGGCTGTGTTCAGACAACACGCTAACCCATACGCAAAAGGTGACAATGGGTTGAGTGTGGGTTGTCGTTGAACTGTGGGTTGTTGTTGAAACATGGGTTATTGTGTTGTCTGAACCCAGCCAAGATAACAAACCATGGTGAACTACCCACAGTTCACAACCCAACAACATGGGTTCTTTTCATGGGTTGTTCATGGTTAACATGGTTCAGACTGGGGGTGGGTGATCTACTCACCACCCGACTCACTGGGCTGCTCGGCGAACACTGCTGCTGCTGCGCCTGCCGAGCCGGGCCAAAAGCGAGCACCAGCCGAGGCGCTTGTCAGACTTCCAGGTTCCCGGCGCTACATTTTTAATGTAGAAAATGGGCATATGATACGTTAAAAGCGGCTGCGATTTGCGAAACTTGTGCAAATCACGGCCATTTTTAACGTATCTCACACCATTTTCTACTTAAAAGACGTAGCGCCGGGAGCCTGGAAGTCGCTTCCCCAGCTCGGCTCGCAAGAACGCGAGTCGAGCTGGGCAAGCAGGTGGGCCGAGCAGAGCTCAGGGGGTCAAGGCCGGCGAGTTTGCTGGACTTCCACTCCCCAACTGAGCTCCGCACACATCCCTAGTTCAGACAACACAATAACCCACATTTCAACGACAACCCATGGTTCAACGACAACCCACACTCATCCCATACTCAAACTTTTGAGTGTGGGTTAGCGTGTTGTCTGAGCATTGTCAGGGGGCACATTTGCACGTCACACTAACCCATCCTGGGATTTATACTCCCTTTGTGGCAAAATCCTCATCTGCTCCCCAGCCGAGGAGGCTTCGAATCCCTGCTGTTGCGCAACTGTGAACATTCGCAGTTGTACAACTGCACCTAAATTAAATAAAACAAAAGCACTTTTGCACACATTTTTTGTGTGTGCAAAAACATTTTTTCAAAGAAGTTCTGCCAGCCACTGACAGCCCCTCCAAGGGGCCGCTTGGGTACTTTGAAGAGGCTGTCAAAATAGAGATTTCAAAACCCTGCTGTCAAGCTGGCATTCATCATCTCTGAAAAAAAAGGGGGAAAGGGGAAAAAAAGCTGAAATGGCTTGCGGTCATGGCGGCACGGGGGGGGGGGGAACAGTGCCAGCTTCCCCTAAGTGCTGTTTGGGCACTTTGGAGGCGGCTGGCACTGGCGGTCACCCAGGAGTCACTTGGCAAGAGCGGGAAGCGCTTTTTGCTGCTCAAGGCCAACCGGCTCTGTAGCCAATTTCCCATACCCACAATGCAATTGGTCGCATGGGTTTCGATGACACAACAACCTATCGTGGGTACAACAACCCGTACAACTGCCCATGGCTTGTTGCCCATGAACGAGCCACCCTGGGGAAATCGGTTCAGGTTCACATGACATGACAACCCAGTCAGAGTGTCGGAGAGGCAGGAAGAGAGCAGCAGGCCCCGTAACTGTTTTGTAAGAAACCATCTTAATAAAACACACTGTTTATATGCAGTTGGGAGTGGCTCCTTTGATTACATAAACAGTGTCACATGAAACACTTGTATTTTAATTGGCAGAGGAATCAAGCTCTTACCGGGTTCCTATCCGTTGTTGTTGGAGGAACTTATCTGATCCATTTCCTGTGGCAAAGCCATGATCTCTGAGCCCGTTTTGGAACACGTTGCAGCAGAAATGTATACTTTTGAAGGGCCTGAGACAAAACTGAGCAAGTGAAAAGCACTCCTGTCCTGAAGGCAACTTCTTGGGAAAGCAGCCTTCCCCAACCCCGGTGCCCTCCAGATGTGTTCAACTGCATGTCCCAATATTCCCACGCCCTGGGAAAGATAAGGCTTGCGGTCCAACGCGTCTGGAGGGCACCACACTGGGGAAGGCTGCGGGTCCAAAGAGGTGTTTCAGATCGATCGCCCATCATTCTGTGGAGGCACCGTGGACTTATGAGCATGTTTATAGTTGATTTTTCAGACTGGGGATGTGTGCGCTTCCAGACGGGGCTTTTATTATGCATTCATGGGATTTTAAAGGGGGTCCAAATGCTGCCATCTTTCATTTGTAACCCCCTTGCATTTTCCTGCCATTTCTTCCATCTTTTTCCCCCCTTACCCCCCCCCCCCAAAAAAAACCTGTTAAGGGCACACAGCCCTATGCATATTTAGAGAGAGAAAAGTCCTACAACTTACAGCATAGCTGGCTGGGGAATGCTGGGAGTTTTAGGACTTTTCTCTCTCTAAATATGCATAGGATTACACCCTAAGGAGGAAAAGACAGAGACTGCATTCAGACAACGTGATAACCCACACTCAAGGGTTGAGTGTGGGTTGTCGTTGAACCGTGGGTTATTGTTGAAATGTGGGTTATCGTGTGGTCTGAACCCAGCCAAGATAACAAACCATGGTGAACAACCCAACAGTTCACAACCCAACAACAAACCATGGTGAACAACCCACAGTTCACAACCCAACAACAAACCACGGGTTCTCTTCATGGGTTGTTTGTGGCTAACAAGCCATGACTTGTTAGCGCAGCTGGGTTCAGACGACACGATAACCAACGTTTCAACAGCAACCCATGGTTAAACAACAACCCACACTCAACCCTTACTCAGCCCTTGAGTGTGGGTTATTGTGTTGGCTGAACCCAGTCAGAGTAGCTGCACTAAACCGTTCGACGGGTAGCGCTAGGAGCCATCCGTCTGGAAGCGGCCTGGGGTTGTTTGTCCCTCTCAGAAGCATTTACATGATCAAGCCCCCCAGATGGTATTAGTGGGAGGGAGAGGGACACAGAAAGAGAAAGTTTCTTCTCAACTTTACTTTAACAGCAAAACCAAGAGTCACCCATCATTCCTCCCCTCTGTATTGCTGAGGGGAATCTTTATTCTTCATTTCAAGGACAGTATTAAAAATAAATACATGATACAAGGAGATGTGGCCATCCTTTAATTGGAGAGAAAGAGGAAAGGACGGAGCAAACTGGAGGCAGAACGGAGAGATCTGGCGCAAGGGAGCGTGAGATCTCCGGGAGAAAGTGGGGTGGGGTGGAGGGCGCGTGAGGGAGGGATGAGAGAAGCAGAGAAACTTGGGAAAGGAGGGAGAGGAGTAATCCTTTTTGGAACATTTCGTAATAGCACCAAGTGCTTTTCTAATCCTTCTCTCATCCATCGTCACCATAGTCCTTTGAGGTAGATCCTTAATGTTTCCCTTTCACAGGTGGGGAACAGGCCGAGTGAATTGCTCGCAACAACCTGCTAAGTCGGCCTTGCCTTATGTGGTGTTCTCCAGAGGTGTTGGGCAACAACTCCCATCATCCTCAGCCACAGCATGGGAGTTGTAGTTTAACACCACCGGAGTGCACCAGGTTGGGGAAGGCCGCACTAAGTCCTAGGACTCAAGCCATCTTTTCTGGCTTCCAGTCTAGTGTCCCAGTCCAGCGACCGCGAAATGCATCTGGAAATAGGTTTCCATGGATGGAGAGATCTTCTGTGCTGGCTTGGAACCACCTACGACATGGCCATCAATAACTGCACCCTGCAACCCAGTAGTACATAGGTAACTGCATGGACTACCTCATAGGGATCCCCATGCGCTCGTGTGCCAGGCCACAGTAGCGGCTGCATATTCTCAGTGGTGGTTTCATAACTATCGTCTGTGGAGACTCGCCAAAGATCTCAAAGTACTCTTTAAGACTGGGTTCGCTGGCATTAATCAAACTGGTATGATTTGTAATACATTCGTAGCATCGTATATTATCTTTCCGTTGGTATTTAATATAGCCATGACATCTAGTCAATTGAGAGCGTGATCTTATGTGATTGCCACTTGATAGACAGATGGCTCCGATCCCGCAGCCCTCTCTCTATCCCAGTGTTCTCCAACCTTGGGTCCCCAGATGTTTTTGCCCTACATGCTGGGAGTTGTAGGGCAAAAACATCTGGGGACCCAAGGTTGGAGAACACTGCTCTAGCCAAAGCCCTGCTGACAAGAACCAGGCAGGTTGGGAGGAGGGAGGCTTCTACAGTCTCTCCATCCTCGACTTAAAAAAATATCCAGCTAGATGGGGGCCTCTCCGCGCATCTAGCTTGCTCACCAGGGCATAGATGGGACGGCAATGGAGAGGATCTTGGATGGAGCAGATCCAGGCCTCTCCTCCTCCCTCACCACCCTGTGCCCCACCCTCTTTTCTCCCTCTCTGATGTCACTTCTGTGACCTCAGAAGAGAAGCCATTGTGGAGCTCTCCATGGAAGCTGGGAGTGAGTGGGTGGGGGAAAGATCCACGATTGGATCTCCTCCACAGATGTGGGTCTGTCTACGGTTGTGGAATAGGAGACCTGCACCATCCTATGGCTCCCCAGATGTTGTCTGAGAGCCATAGGATTGTTCTCTTAGTATATTCAATTTAAAAAAATTGGTTTGATTACTTAAACTGCCCTTAGTTAATCAGGGTAGTGTGTGTATTTATTCAAATAAAATGCAAGGTACTTTAAAAAAACAAACAAACCTGTGGGCATCAGACAGCACGTTAGATGAGGCATTCATCTTCCTCTGCAGAGCAAACTTAGAGGCATTTCTTTGTCCCTTCTCTGAGAAGATGAAATGCCAATTATATATATATATATATATATATATATATATATATATATATGGCTCTTGTCTTAAGAGCAGGGGTGGGCAACCTGCAGCCCTTGGCCTAATTGCAACAGCCCCCTGTAAGCGATCCGTTCTGACATCTGGCAAGAACGATTTGCCCTTTCCCTGGCAGCCTGCTGGCCAGGGAGTAAGAGAGAAGGGGCGGGGGAGAGAGAGCGCGGGGTGGCAAACACACACACACACACACACAGAGAGAGAGAGAGAGAGAGAGAGAGAGAAGGTGGCAGAGGGAGAGAAGGGGTGGCAGAGAGAGGGGGGGTGCAGACAGAGAGAGAAGGGGGTGAAAGTGAGAGAGCGAAGGGGGGCAGAGAGAAAGAGAAGCAGGTGGGAAACAGCGCGCGAGAGAAGCAGGTGGCAGAGAGAGAGAGCAAGAAGGTGGCCCCGCCCATGTTTGGCCCCGTCCATGTTTGGCCCCGTCCATGTTTGGCCCCGGCTTTGGCCCCACCCATCACTAACATGTACCCCTCCCCACATTACCCCTTGACAGAAAAAAACGTTCCCAACCCTGTCTTAGATGTGTGTGCATCACAGGAGTGACAGCAGATGCTGGTACAATCTTCATGAGGCATTCTCTCTGGTATGTCAGAGAAGGGGAGGGGTGCCTTTTCTAAACTTGCTGGCACAGCCTGAGGATGGTGGTGCCACCTGCCCAGTGCCCTTGGTGCTTGCTAGATATGCTGTTGTAGCAACAGATAACTTATATCTGGGCCCTGGTCAAGAAATCCTTACCCATTAGGACAACGTTTTCCAACCTAGTGCCCTCCTGATGTGTTGGACTACAACTCCCAGCATCCCCAGCCAAGCTGTAGTTCAACACATCTGGAGGGCAGCAGGTTGGGGAAGGCTGCCTGAAGATGAGGCTGGGACCTCATCTGGACCGAACTAGTCACGGGGAGAGGGCTTAGTAGGGCAATTGATTTGGAATGAAGGAGCTATTCTATCCAATGGCCCAGACATTCCATCTCTATGTCAGGGAACCGGATTGTGCATGTGCACAATTCATGGCTCAACAATGGCTCTTGGAACCCTAAATGTTCCAGTGGTTTGATCCAATTTTCTATTTTCAGTCTTATAAAGGAAATAAGGATGCAGGGTGTAGGGGTACAGCAGAGGGAGATGAGGTGGGTGGTAGATTTCAGGTGCTGTTCAGGGGGGCAGAATAGGAAAGGGGCAGCTCTGACCCAAGGGGCATAAGCCACCCTGTGCAGTCCTTCTCCTGTACCAGCCCCATTGAGAGTTTTGTTGTAGAACTCCCTGGTGAATTGTAACCCATGTTAAGTAGCAGTGATGGAGGGCAGGTGCAATTTGGATTTTACACCAGGATCACTCAGATGTTTTGGCCTGAGCATGTGCATGAAAGCATGGGGGTGGGAGGAGGAGAAGAAGAGGGGTTTTTTTAGGACTGAAGTGTTCCAAGGATAAGACGTTTGTTCATGTGTTCTTTCCAGCTCTGCTTTGAACCAATTGTCTCTCAACAGGGGCCAGGTGCTTGTTGGTTTGTCTGGCACTGGAGAGAGAGAGGGCTCACCCTCCTCCCTGCGGCCTCTGTGTTTGTTTTTTTAATTATTTCTTGCCCCAACCCCAAGTCAAGTTGTACGTGGGGCGTGGGACACTTCTGAGATCAAAAGAGGTACGTCGTCACCCAGAGGGGTAATAAGGAACATTGTTGTGGTAGTTGTAGTCGGGACACACCTTCTGCACGAGCCTGTAGTCTATGCTGTAGAAGGTGATGTAGATACAGATGACCTTGAAGGGCTTGGAGCAAACCCAGGAGACCTGGCTCTGTGTGTGGTTCAGGAAGCAGGTCTTGGAAGGGTCGTAAGTGCACAGGGTAGTCTTCTTGGCTCTGTCCACTTTCTCGAACTCCACCCGGCAGTTGAAGATCTTGGATTCTTTGGCCTCAATGAAGATCTGCTGCTCGAGATCAAACTCCACTGCTTTGTTGGGGGGCACCAGGCTGACGGAGATGTTGCCCTGCCCAGTGGAGTTGTGGCGGAAAAAGACGTTCACTGTGCCGTTTCCGTGGTCCACCACTTTGCCGGTGATCAAGAGGTTCAGCTTGACTGTCTTGATGTTGGAGTAAAAATCGCCCCACCCAAATATTTTCTTAAGCCGACTGGGGCCGGTGAAACCCCTTCGTCCGCGGGCTCTCGTGCTTTGGTCCTGCTTGGACAAGCTCTCTAAGACATTCCAAAACTCTTGTGCGTCAGAGGAGGCCAACTCCAGCAGAGTTGTGTTCTGGAAGTGAGAAGGGGCTGTGGAGGACTTTAAGGCGAGCTGCCCTTTTTTCTTTTGTACCCGGGATCTTTGTTGCTCTTTGGGTGATTTTCCATTTTCTTCTTCCTCCTCTTCTGTTGTCTCGTCTTGGCCGCAGATCACCTACATAGAAGAAGAAGAGATCATGACCTGATGAAGCAGAGGTGTTAAACCTCTTTCAGCCCAAGGGCCGAATTCCGTTTCAGAGAAGCTCTCGGGGGCCACATTCTAGCAGTGAGCGTGGCTGAAGGCAAAAGGGGTGGGGCCAAAATGCCAGCCTATTTTAGCTTATAGCTCTCTTACTGCCAGTAACTAAGCCTTAGAAAAAGCATTTCAACCATTTAGAATGGGGGGGGGGGGCACCACAAAACCCGTAGGGATGTATGAGAATTTAGCTTCTGTTTGCAAATCCTGTTTGCAAAAATATGTCCTGTTTGTAATCCTAAATGCAAACAGGAGAGCTTTTTGTGTGTGTGAAATGTTCACAAATCTCTAAATTTGTAATCATGTTTGAAAAATGCATATAATATAATATTTTATATATATATATTTAGATAGATAGATATAGATATTGTATAATATATGTATATTATATATATATATTGTAATCCTAAATGCAAACAGGAGTGCTTTTTGTGTGTGTGAAATGTTCACAAATCTCTAAATTTGTAATCATGTTTGGATTGCAAGTAACTTGGTTTGAGAGCGTTTTGCAAGACAAGCAAATTTTAAAATATTTATTTATTTATTTTTTTACTTGATATACAAGCGACGTCCTGCAATACAAGTACTGTAGTACGGCTTAAATTAAAAATCTCTGTACAAATTTTTTTGGGGGGATTTCGTTTTGATATAAGAGTGTTTTGGATTACAAGCATGTTTCCGGAACGAATTATGCTCTCAATCCAAGGCATGACTGTATAATAAATGTATATTATATATATATATATATATATATATATATATATAGTTTGAAGTTGGCTTGTTGCAAACCAATTATAGTTAAGATTAACCACAGTTTGTCAGGTTTGGATGACGTGGAAAACTGTTCTTGATCAAGAAGAGAGGCAAACGCTTCCGAACTCTTCCTCATGACCACCCCAGAGAAGATAGTGGAAGAGCATGAGCCCAGGGGGAGGCAAGGCTCCTTCCTGTCATGCTATAAATCCTGGTCCATTGTGACAGCCAGAGAGGTTGGCACCACCTAGACAGAGTTTCCAGGCATAAGGGGTAGCGAGCATTTTAAGAGAGCAGGAGGTGTGCAGCAATCTTGAAGATGGTAGGTAGTGGCTCACAGGGATGCAGCGCTGGCATGTTTTGGTTAGCAGGGACACTGACATCATCTGCCGCCCCCAGACTTCCCCGTTCCCTCTGAGCTTAGCTGCAATCCTCACAGTGAGGTGGGGATGGAATGCATTTCCCCAGCAACAATATATTGTACCCTGTTGTAATGTAAAGTATTTTGAAGTGCCCTGGTCTTGAATGGGCAATCAAGACCCATGATGAGCTTTAAGAAAGACCTGCTCCTGGTGGTGATGAAAACTCCTAGGACTGGTTTGTTGATATGGATCAATGCAGCTGCCTGCATCATAGGTGGCTACAGGGACTATCATGATGAGTGCCTGTCCTTCAAATTTTACTACTACATCATTGATGGTAGAGCGGCAGGAACAAGGGTTTCAGGCAATGATATGACAGTGCAGTGCCAGCAGCTGTTGTGTCTTTCAGGGAACAATGGCTGTGGTCTTCCTTCAAGCTGGAAGGCCTAGGGGACACCTGGAAGATGCTCAGTTGAAAATAAATCAAAAGCCACACAGTTTCTGAACCTGAATGTTCTGCAATTCTGACATGTCTTCAGTGTATCATTTTGAAGCCGCTCTCGCTTTGATGTGCCAGTCTGTAGCCTGTAAGAGGGAATGCCCCATTGTCCACACTGAACGTGAGACAAAACCTTCCTCCCGACAGCCAATTTTGTGGCTCGTGGGTTTCTCAAAATTGTCACAGTACAGAGAAACGGCCTCTTCCCTTTTGGAGCCTTGGGAAGGCAATGCCATTGAGCTTTTGCCAGGGGAATGCTAACGTTTATCCAATTAATCAGTGAAAGGCCAGGCACCTAATTGATTGAAAGACCTTTAATTGGCTGGTGGCTCTACTGAAGGGCTGAAAACTATGAAGCAATCGAGCAAAGAAGAAGAAAAAAAGTTGTTGTGTGTATAATCAAGTATTGCTTGTGTTAAGGAAATAGCACCAGTGAAAGGTATAGGAACACAGGAAGCGGACTTCTACTGAGTCAGACCGTTGGTATATGTCTACCTCAATATTGTCTTTGCGACACCAACTGGCCATGGCTTTCCAGGAGGCTTTCCCAGCCCTGCTTGGGGAGGTGCCAGGGTTTGAGACCTGAGAAATTCTCTATGCCAGTGTTCTCCAACCTTGGGTCCCCAGATGTTTTTGGCCTACAACTCCCAGCATGCTGGGAGTTGTAGGCCAAAAACATCTGGGGACCCAAGGTTGGAGAACACTGCTCTATGCAAAGCAGGTGCTGAGTCCACAGTCCTTCTAAACATACTAAAATGAATGACAGAGAATGGCCACTGATAACAGCCAACTGGCCAAAGGAATACACAGAATTTCAGAATGGCCATTGGAACACATAAAATAGTAGATTGAGGGACCGTCCACAAATAGCCGAGCCCAAACAGTTGCATTGAGATGGGCTGGATCCTCCATCCTGTCCTGCGCAATTTGCCGAGTCACTTTCCCAGTTCCCACTATGTGAGCAACTGATCACTCTGGGCTTAATATTTTCCGATGTCTATTCTGAAGCTCACTGCATTTCTGTGGCTGTTCAGAAAGAACCAGTGCGTTTCAGTGGCCACCCTGTTGCTTGGTTCAGTATGTCCCAAGCAGAGGTGTTACACCTGTGGTTGAGGGTGCTGTGTGGCAAAACACAGCGTCAAAATGTATTCAGGATTGGCCCTCTCAGCCCTAAAACATGAAACAAGGCGAATAACACTGACCATGTGCAAAGTGGACAGAGTGCTGCCACCACCCGTCACCCCCTCTCATGCACCTGGGATTAGGGGCCAAGGATTCCCAGTAGTTTCGAGCTCCACCACCCCCTTTTTAAAGAGATGGTGCTGTACAGATTTATTTATTTATTTACAGCATTTTTACCTTGCTCTTCAGCCAGAAAAGGCTCCCAGAGTGGCTTACAAAGATTAATATTGGACAGTCCCTGCCCTCAGGTTTTCAATCTAAAAGACATGACACAAAAGGAAAAGGGATTGGGAGGGAGGAGGAGGAAAGCAAAACTCAGGCACCAGTTCTTAGTTATAAGGTTCTTACAGTTTTTCTTTTCTTTTCTTTTTATAATAATCCTTGTGGGAAAGTGCCATTTCCATACTGCATCTATTTTATCACAAGAATCCGCTAATTCAGGGTTAGTACTGAACAAAAGAATCCTTCCCAGAATCCTCTGGGTTCTTTAAAAACAAACACATGCCTGGGCAGCTTAGTTCCATGTGCTCAGAAGCAGAGTGAATTTAGCTCTGGTTGGGGCTTTACAAAATGGCCCTGTCTGAGTAGAGTATTTAACTTGGTTGCTGCACTGCGTTTGGTTTATCACTTGAACTGGAAAAGACACTGCATCCTCTGCAGAGCTTGTCCTCCCAGCATGCATGGGAGGAGGCACTCCTAGTTGCTGTATGACTTGCCTTAGGCTCCCACCATGCTTGGTCTGAGGCATTAGCTGAGAAACTGAGTTGTTGGGAAGCTTAAATCTCTCCTCTGCCATATAATCATTAGATGGTCTTAGGTGAGCCTCTCTCAGTTCCCCCCATCTGTAGTATGGACTCGGAGGTGCTTGGACGATGATTATGACTAGGTTGGATCCAGACTTAGTCATACCTGGAGTATGTACTAATGCCTAACTTAAATTCAATTTATTTCAGAAAAGAGTCTACACTACGTATGACTAAGTCCAGTTCCAACCCAATATTTACTGCACAGACAGCACAGTTATAAAAGTGCCTAAAATTTTCTAAGCAATGCAGAGGTACTGAAATATAAGATCATCCCTGCCTGCAGGCTAACAGACACAATACAAAAGGAAGAAAGAATAGGGAGGGAAGAGGAAAGCAAGCATTGGGGCAGCAGCTCCTTCTCTGACCAATGGATGGGGCCAGGTCGGTCTCGATTCTAATAGGAGTTCTTTCCACCTCCAGCAGCTGCTCCTTCTCTGGCTGATGGATGGGGCCAGAGGCAAGGGTGATCTCCTCTCCCTTGCCATGATGTTCTTGCTGGAAGGCAGGGGGTGCAGCCTCTCAATGGCCCTTGGTCTCCCCTGGCCAATGGACGCAGCCAGAATGATCCGCCCTTCCTTACAGGGTTGTCGTAAGCATTGCAACTAGGTAAAGGATGTAAAGCGCTTATGAACCCTTTAAAGTGCTGCACAAATAATAGCCATCATTACTTCCATGGAATCAGAGGCCTGTTTAACAGCTAGGACTCTGTTGTGGGAATGAGAGGGCGCTTTGGAACATGGCAGGGAGGCTTTCCCTAATCCCCCCCCCCCCCAGCATATACAGGTCAGGGCTGAGGAAGAAGGCCTTCTCCATCAGAAGGCAGCCTGCTTGAGCCCCAACCTGCCCCCCCCCCCATCGAAAGGAAATCGAGCACTGCAATGAAGCCCGGCCCAGCCGATCTCAGACCCAGTGCTGGCTTCAGGTTTTGGGGGGCTCTTGGGTAGGACGCCCTCAATGGACCTCCCCTCCCTCAACAAGTCTACCTTCTCACCGCAGTTGCCACCAGCTGCTCATGCTCCTCACCCTCTTTCTCATCGTGGCTACCAGTAGGTTGCTTGCATGAAAGGCAGAGAGCCAGGGAGCAAGCAGGCCGTGGCATCTGCCGCTCCTCCTCACCACCACCACCACCACCACCACCGTTGCCTGGGTCAAACCGAGAGGCAGGTGAACCAGCAGGTTGCGACGAGGAAGAGGAGGGACAACTCCAGGGGGGTCTTGTCAGTGGGCCCCGGCTGGGACCTTGGCAGCTACCCAACCATGCCTACCCTTCATTCCGGCCTCACCTGAAATCCAACTTTTGAGTCACTCGCCCGTGCTGGCTGTCTTTAAAACAAACCCACAATGTTAACTAAGGCCAATAACTACAATGGGAACATTAAGGGTCAGGGCTGGTGGTGCTACCATTATGCCAACTAGGCAGCTGCCTAGGGCGCAGGGCTAAAGGGGGCGCCAGAAACGCCTTGGGGGAAAAAATACAGCGCTAAAATGTGGATTTTACCAACTTGGGGGCGCTAAATATCTGATCTTGCCTAGGGCACCAAACTGCCTTGCACCAGCCCTGTTAAGGGTGCAATCCTATGTAAGCTTAGACGGGGGAAAGGCCTACAAAATACAGGCCTGTGGCTCATGCTGCCTCAGCTTGTATGAGTGTGGAAAGCTAAGCAGGGTCAGGCCTGGTTATTACTTGGATGGGAGACCCCTCCTCTAGTTTCCTGCATTGAGCAGGGGGTTGGACTCGATGGCCTTGTAGGCCCCTTCCAACTCTATGATCTATGAAACTCCCACTCCCAGCATGCCCCATCCAGCTGGCTGGGGCATGCTGGGAGTTGTAGGCCTTTTTTCGGTCTAAACTTGCATAGGATTGCGCCTTAAGTGTATTTGTTATGGTAAATATTTACTGGTCATAAGGGATTTTATTGTGCGGGGGTGGGGGCAGCCACCAGGAAGATTTAGCACACTGCCGTTGTGCAAAGAATCAACACACGTTGGAGGGCGCATGAGCACATTCTCTGTCCCAATCGCCCCTCATCTATGTGTTGGTCCTACAGTCAGAAGAGGGCCTACAGGCGTACAGCATTCCCGATCGTGTTCCAGTCCAGAGTCTCCGCGGGTTGGTTCCGTGTGCAGTTGTTGTTGCATGAAAAGGGCTGCAGTGTAGGAAAATTCTGGAATTTACTGGTCAATCTCAAGGGCGTTCCCATTCCCGTGCCCTTGGTGAATGACCAAACCTCACCATCATCCTCATCATCTACCCAGGAAAAGATGACAGTTCAGAAAAAGAGGATGAAACTCGGATATTTATCGATACGCATCAAGAGTGTTCTGACATTTCCCGGTGGCTTTTCAAAGTCTTTTAAGAATTGCTGGTAAAAGAACAACATACCTCACTTGACATTTACTGTAATGTACACATCTGCAGTGCTGGGCCAAGACATTTTTTTTAAAAGACTTGCTGCTTGCTCCACTTAGACACCAATTCCTGCCTTCACCTCTATCCTCTCATCTCCCCACCCACCACTTCCCACTCCATGGTGTTGCCTGAAACAGGTCCCTTTCCTACATGGCTGGGCCAGCCCTGCTTATCTGCCTAATTTAAAACAACAACAACAACAACAAAACAGTGGAACAACTACAGTAAAACAACAAGAAAAAAAATGGATCTATTTTATGGTGTGTCCCAAGCTCCACATTTGAGAGCCAGTGTGGCGTAGTGGTGAGGGTGTTGGACTGGGACTCGGGAGACCAGGGTTCTAGTCCACACTCAGCCATGAAACTCAGTGGGGGACTTTGGGGCAGTCACTGATTCTCAGCCTATCCTACCTCACAGGGCTGTTGTGAGGATAAAATGGAGAGGAGGAGGAGGATTATGTAAGCCACCTTGGGTTCCTTGCAGGAAAAAGATGGGCATTAAATATAATAAATAAATAAAATTTCTTCCCAAAACCGGTGCCCTCTGGATGTTTGGGACTACAACTCCCATAATCCCTGTCCATGCTGGCTGGGGCTGATGGGAGCCAGAGTCCAACGTCATCTGGAAGGCACCACGTTGGGGATGTAGCCACCCAGCTGCCCTCTGGCTTCCCCCTCCTAGTTTGCATTTCTACTAAAACCAGGTTAGGAAGCTGCTTCGTACAAGGTCAGGCAATTTGGCCTAGTAGCCTTGTATTGCCTAATTCTGATGGGCACCAACAGCAGCTCTCCAGGGCCCCGGGAAGAGGTCTTCCCCATTGCCTGTTACCTGGTCCTTTTAGCAGGAGGATGCCAGGAACTGCACAGCCACTGACCTATTAGGCTTCCCCCACATTGGCCAGACTATCCCAATGAAACCCCAACATTGTATTTGACACGTGGCTCCTGGTATAGGACAAGTTTGCCAACCTGGCAGCAGCAGAAGTTGGTGGCTCCAATGCCAGTGGGCCGGTGTGTGTCCAGTCCACTCTGGGCTGCAGGCTGAACTTTTAAGGAGTTCTCCATGGTGCTGAACCCTGGCTCCAAAAAATAGTTCAGCACCATGGATTGCTTCTTAACAGTTCAGACGGAAGCCCAGAGTGGATACACCGGCCCACTGGCATTGGAGCCACCAACCAGCCTCAATTGCCTGGCACCCTCCAGATGATGGGAGCTGTAGTCCAGTGCATCTCAAGGGTGCTAGTTTAGAATAAGCTGTATAGCTGCCATATTTCCCTGCTCTATCACAACAAAGAACATTTTGGGGTGGGAAAGAGGACAGGGGGCAGATGTTGGCTCAGGATTCCTGCAAGGTCATGTGTGCAGACGTCTGCGACTTTGTTGTCAGGAAGACTAAAATGTGGGAATGTTGCATTACTCACTCTCTCCATCTGAGGATCATTTTTTATTCATTTATTTACTGGTGTCCTGCCTCTCAGAGGAAGGCAGAAGCTGAGAAGATACAGTCTTATGCAGGACTTGTCAGAAGTAAGTCTCACTGAATTCAATGCAACTTGCTCCCAGATAAGAATTGGAGCCCAAGAGTGGCATTTTAGCAGATTCACAGCCAAGCTGGGATATGGATTTTGGCTTCGCACTGCTCAGTCCAGCCTTTAGCTGCTGCAGCAGCACACTAGTTTAAAGGATTCACTTGATTTAAAAACACACACAACTAAAATCTCTGCTCTGTTTTCCATCTGTAAAATGGGCACAACACCGGCCTATGCGTCAAGATGATCATGCAGCCAAATGAACTAAAGATTGTAAGGAGTTGTTTAAAATCATCATCTTCATCATCATTCTAATGGGTTATTAAAAAAAATACTTCAAAATGAAAATTGGAGGATTTTAAAATTTATTTTTAAAGTCCCACACTGTCCTCACTATGGGAAATAATGTCTACAGGTGAGTACGGTAACACTGTAATCCTATGCACACTTACTAGTAGGTCCCACCCAACTTACTTGGGCCATTCACCACTTTTCGGCCCAGCCTACCCTGCAAGGTTATTGTGATGCTGACCTGAATAGTGGTGGTAATAATAACAAAGCTGAGTTACACTCCCAATAACATTCCCCCTGGGTCTGGGAAGACAGGACTGCTCACCCGCAGAGTCTGGAGGATGGCTGTATTCAGAGAGGGAATTGACTCCAGCTCCGACTGGCTGTTTATGGGGAGTGAGTGGCAGTTGTATTGTGTCGCTTAGTACACTCGCTTGACCTAGCAACACTCTCATGGGTATTAGCCATGATAAACCAGAGGGAGCCTCCATCGTTAGTGGCATTGCGCCTCTGGATGCTGGGCGGCACGCAAGGTATGCCTATTTCATCACATCATACCCAGTTTATGAGCTTCTAGAGAGCCAGTGTGGCGTAGTGGTGGGAGTGTTGGACTGGGACTCGGGAGATCCGGGTTCTAGTCCCCACTTGGCCACGAAGCTCACTGGGTGACTTTGGGCCAGTCACTGACTCTCAGCCTAACCCACCTCACAGGGTTGTTGTGAGGATATAATAGAGAGGAGGGATGCTATGTAAGCTGCCTTGAGCTCCTTGCACGAAAAAAGGTGGGATACAAATATAATAAATACATGAATAAATCGGGCAGGTGGGCTAGAAAACCAACAATTCTTATGTTCAGTCTTCAATGATGCCATCAGCCAGGAGTGTTGAACCTCTTTCAGCCTGAGGGCTGAATTCCATTTTGGAGAGGCCTGGGGGGTGGGGTGCATTCCAGTAGTGGGAGGGGCAGAAGGGGAAAATCAGCATATTCTCTAAGCCTTAGGAGAGGCATTTCACACCTTAGAATGGCGAAAAGAACTACACAAAAGCTGGGAAACCACCAAAGGATCAATGGTTGGGGGAAAGTGGGTGGGGCCATCTGAGGTTCTGTTGGTATGAGGATTAAAAGAGTCTATGTGAACCTGTTGGGAGAAGAGCCACTGTATGGTGCAAGAGCAGTTGGAACGGGTTCATCACCAGATATCCTGTGGCCCTCTCTTTTGTCCTCAGTTTCCTCATCTGGAAAATGAGGGCAGGAATTGCCTACCTGACAGGGCATTTGTTTGCTGCTGCTGCTGCTGCTGCTAGCTGCTGCTGCTGATTAAAATCCCCTCTTCTCTAAACATCCAAAAAAGCTTAACAAATATAAAAATACTATAAATTATCACATACAGAGGCACCATTCCAATATATATATATATATATATATATATGCTCACCAGAACATTTCATCCATGCGGATGAGATTAAATCAAAATCACTCAAAGCCTTCTGGAATAAAAACCACCTTGCCGCGTCTTCTAGATTAGCAGGCAGTGATGGAGGAATTCCAAGGCAAAGAGAGCTCACCTATCCCCGTAAAGGCCCTGCTCCGTGTGTCTCAATGGGCTGGACCTGCTTGACGGAGGGCAACTGCCAGGGGGTCGCTCTCCCTCAGATCTAACGGGGCAAGGGGTTTTTGCTCTGTAGGGATTGGGAGGAGGGGAGGTGGGTGGATTTTTCCATCAGAAGACTCAAACTGCGCTATCCCCAACCAATCTCTGTTCAGATGTTTTGGAACTACCTCCATCTGAGGTCCTGGAGGGGCTGCTGCTAGTCAGAGCAGATAATATTTGGCTGGCTGGACCAACAATCTGACTCAGCACATATGTGTATCGTAAGGTCCCATCTTCTGGCTCCTTCCAAGTCTGATTTCTATAATTATAGCAAGCAAAAGTGACCTCCCCCACTCCCACATGCCCTGCCCCAGCCGACTCCGGGAGAGAGGATTTCATAGATTTTCATAGATCATAGAGTTGGAAGGGGCCTACAAGGCCATCGAGTCCAACCCCCTGCTCAATGCAGGAAACTAGAGGAGGGGTCTCCCGTCCAAGTAATAACCAGGCCTGACCCTGCTTAGCTTTACACGCTCAGGCAGACAACAAGCTGAATCACAACCCTCCTCCTTGATGTAATATAATTTATCGAAATATCTGCAGGTTTTAAAGGGTCCATTGACTGGCACAGAGGATAAGTACTAAAAAAAAGAAGGGGAAAAAAAGGAAAAGAAAAGAGGGTGGCTGCCGGGCAAGGGACCAGGTAGGAAGCAGCTAGAGAACCCTGCCAGGCAAACCCACTCTCTTCAGCCCAGCTGCCAGCCCCCCCCCCCCCCGTTCCCGCCGCATTTGGAGGGAAGATGTATCCAGACCAGATCCGCAGGGATTCAAGGGCGCTCGGCTGCCAAAGAGAACTCTGGGCTCGTTTCCCTGTGGACTTGCAATGTTTGTTTGTGTGTGTGTGTGTGTGTGTGTGCAAAGAACAACAAAACGATTGGGGACAGCAGGTAGCCGCGGAGAGTTCTCTCTGGTCTGTAGAAAGAGAGGTTCCAACAGGTACTGCCCGAGCGGGTTTTACCGAAGACAAAGCTGCTACCTGTGCTTCCTCCCTCCCCCCCCCCACGCCCCTGCAATTCCAATTCTATTTTATGGTGGGCTCAAAGAATAAATTGGGTGGCCGGAGGGAGAGGAAGTGCTGGCTTTGCCCTCCCCACTGGAAAATACATATTTATTCCTGATCTATACCAATCCAAAGCATATGCACCCCCTCCTCGCCACACCCTCAAATATAAACGCTGTTTGCAAAATCTCAAAATAACCCCCCGCCCCGGAGAGTTTTGGAAGAAAACAGCCTAAGAAGTCACCTTTTTGGCATCGGAGGAACTGCCTCGTCTTCACCCACTCCTATGAGTTAGCATCTATCGAACTCGCAGGCTCCACCAGTGCCCCAGGTAGCGGGTTTTAAAATTAACCTTGCGGCTGTGCATTTTGATATTGACTGATGCAAATGCCTCCTCTCTGTTCATAGGTGAACAATGATGCTAAGGCTAGTGCTGGATTTGGACCTTTCCCCCATTCCTAAGGCCTGCTTTTGCTCATTAATTTTTGTGCAAGTTTCGGCAGCCGCTTATTAAAAGGGGGCAATTGGGAACTAGTGCATCTCACAGAGGATAGCCGGAAATTATTATTTGTTGCTGGCATATTATTGATTCGGATCAGCATGGGGTTTTGGAGCTGCATTCAAATCTCTATGCAGTCAGAAAGCTTGCTTAGTGACCTCAGCCATCTCTCTATTATTATTATTATTATTATTATTATTATTATTATTATTATTATTATTATTATTATTATTATTATTATTATTATTCGGGTTTTCTCTTCAGCTGCTTCCTTTTGCGTCCCACAGGGTTTGGGAGGATTTTTTCCCCTCCCAACCCCGTGAATTGCGCGCCTTCCTCATCTCCTCTTGGGACTGCCATAAGTAGAGGCAGGATTTTGGGGAGCCTTCCAGTTTCCTTCAGAGAAGCTGGCAGGATGGGTTTTGCTCGAGCTTAGGATCTGACTGCTTGCCATAGCAAGGATTTCATCGTCTGCCTGTCCATCTATTCTGCCTCCCCCCTCCTCCCCCGACCAGCCAGACTGGCTGGAGGTTATTTAGCGTCCCCCTGTCCTGTGTGGCTGGCTAACTTGTGGCCTGACTCGCTTGCTTGAGCCAGCTGGAACTGTTTGCTCTGCAAGCACCTTTTGGTGGTGCACCTGTTCTCTCCTCATGGGCTGTATAATGCTGTAAACTGTTCTCAGGGGGGAGAGGAAGACCTGTCGTTTCCCCACCCCACCTCCCCAACCCCGTGCCCTTAACTGCAGCTTGACACAAAGCCATGAGGCACGAGAAACTACTCCTGGCGCGAAAGAAAGTCATAGGGAAAGCTCCGGTTGCCAACTCTATCAGGCCACTGTTAAAGGAACAAGATCAAGGACCATTTTAAAAAAAGGGGGGTGGGTGGGAAGCAACACTCGTTTCTAGTGGATGGACGGTCCTGCCATACGCATGGTATGTGTGCTTGTGTGGACTAGATGGCCTCTGGATTCCTCCCAAATCTATGACCTGTCTGTCAGAGTTGATGCGAGGACTGACAGCGCAAGAACAGGCAAAACACAGTGCATGCGAAAGAAAAAAAGTGCTCCGGGAGGCAGCCTGCCATTCAACTGCTCCGACATACTCATGGTGAGGCAACGAGGAGCCGACCCTTGGCTTTGCCTTCAGACATCTGCAAGGGCATGTCACTACACACACACACACACACGCACACACTCACCACCGCCGCCGCCACCACCACCTTTCCCCAGTCCATCGGTCACTCACCAGCAGATATATGCTCCCCTGGATGAGAAATATGAAACAGCAACGTGTCAGCTGCATTTTCAGCCTCTGCTCTCTTTCCTGCTATCGATATCTGGTCAATCTGTTGTACCTCCTCCTCCTCCTCCTCCTCCTCCTTTCTGTTGTTCTTCTGATCTGGCCTCCTAGGATCCCCCCATTCCAGGTTCTGCCTGGGCAGCCTCTTTCCAGCCAGGCATGGGGGCAGGATGGACCCTTTTCACCCTCTGCAGCTGTAGTAGACCTCCATGTGGCTGCCTCCTGGCTGCTCCCTGCTTTGCTGGAGACTCTGGTAAAACTCACTCTCCAGTCTCTCCCTCTCTGCTCTGCTCTGCTCTCTACTAGCTCCCTCCCACTGACAGGTGCCACCGCTGGAGCAGCGGAGTCTTGCCTTAACCCTTGCCTTGCCTGCCTGCAAACTTAGAAACTCAGGCGCCCGCACATGAAAGTTGGCTTCCTAGGGAAGAGGACGGAGGCCTGTCTGGCCTGCATGGTTAGGCTAGAGATCCAGGAAAGAAGGCTGAAGGTCGGTCGGTCGGTCGGTTAGGAGGAAGGCTGCTGCCGTGAAATTCCCCAAGACAGAGAGGTTCCCAGACAAATTCGACAATCTTATTGCAGACCTTGAAGTCGGATGTGAAAGCAGGGATTGAGGGTGGGGGGGAGTTGGGGGAGTTTTGCTTTTTCAGGGTGACATTTGCTGAAGGCAGGGGTGTTACCCGTGCTGGGGGCTCCAGTGGGCAGCGTATCCACTCTGGGTTTTAGACTGAACTTTAAAGGAGCTGTCCATGGTTGTGAAACCTACCTACCCCAACCACAAAATAGGTTTGGCACCATGGATAACTCCTTAAAAGTTCAGAGTACAACCTGGGGTGGATACACTGGCCTCCACTGGAGTAGGCCTGGGCCCATGGATCAATTCCCCCCAGAACCTTAAGTGTCCATTGGGGACAATAGAAGGTGTGTCCCCCACCCCACACCGCAGCTTAATTGTCATGCAGGGGACAATTTTCAAAGGGAATTGCAGCTGGGGAGAGATGGGTAAACCCCCCTGCTCACGTGCTGCAGCGACCCGCCTCTCCAACCTTCTCCCTGTAAGGCAATTAAACTTTGAAAAAATCTTCCTATTGGTGCCAATGGGAGGTTTTTTCTTACGTTTGGCTGCCATGCAAGCTGGGGGGGGGGGGGATTTCCAGGGGCATCTCAGTTGGTGAGGTAAGGGTTAACCCTCCCTTCCTGTGCATTGTGCCCCCTCCCCAAATTCCCCCCTCCCCAAGGCAACTAAATTTAGGGGGGAAACCTTCCTTTGATGCCAATGGAAAGTTGGGGCTCCAAATCTTTTAAGTTTAAGTGCCTGGCAACACCTCTGGCCGAAGAGGCTCCCGAGTTGGGCTCAGGGCTTAAATTGAGCTCAAGCTCAACTTCAGAACTTGTTTTCAGGGCCACGGCTCATTCTTAGACAGTGGAGGCTGCTGGCTCCAGTGTCAGTGGGGCAGTGTATCCATCCACTTCAGGGCTTAGGGTGGACTTCTAAGGAGCTGTCCTTGGTGCTGAACCCTGGACCTGTAATAGGTTCAGCACCATGGATAGCTCCTTAAAAGTTCAGACTGAAACCTGGGGTGGATACACTGCCCCACTGGCATTGGAGCCACCAGCCACGCCTGTTTTTAGGATATCTGGGGTTAGAAGGCGGAACAGGCTACCTCTGAAAATGTGCAGCCATAGACAAGTGGCTGCAGGTGTGTGATTAGCAGCTTCCAGGGTAGTGGGTAGTGGGTAGTGATTTCCAAGTAGGCTTCAGAACCAGCATATTTTGTCATTAAAAAAAGAAAAGAAAAAGCTGAATAAGTATATGGGAAAGCCAGCAGAGAAACCAACTGGAATCAGTTATGTTACTCCTGACTTGAATCCCAAGGTGATTTCTGCAGTAATGGGCCAAGTTTAATTAATTAATTAAATGATTTGGAACCCAAGACAGCGCAAAGGATGCCTTCTGTCTCCCACTTTTTAAACATGGGGTCCAATCCACCAAGTCATTCTTTACAGAGCTGCATTGGGATGAACCATGCTGTTGTGTAGCTCCCATCCATTTCAACTGAGCTTGGGCAGGAGAACTTCCCTGTGGGCTGTGCCCATCTGAAAAAAATGGCTTCGGTTTGAATTAAGCTGTTCCCCCAGATGGATGGATTTTTCTGTTGCTAGTCTTGCTCCAGTTTTTGTGCTGCTGTTCTATTTGTTGTTGTTTAAATTTTGCTAACTGATATTTAATTGTATTTGTATGCATCTCCCCCATCCATCATGCCACCTTGAGCATCCTTTTGGGGTGAAAAAGTTGCTTATACATGAATAATAATACGAATCATAATATGGGTCTGAGCCGTCTGCCTGCCTGACACACTTGATGGTGGCACCCAAAGACACTGCTCAAGGCAGCCCCCTCGTCTTTCTTCATGGGAAGGGCACCTCTAGACTTCTGTTTTCTTGATGCATGTAGATGCAGGGTGTGACGAGCAAGTCTGGAGGGAAAAGAAGACACTTGGACTGGATCCAGAGCTTCACCTGTCATCCTCCTGTGATTCATCAAGGAAAACCATTAGCCCAGTCCTGTAAGTGGGAACAGCCTAACACAAGCTATTTCCCTGCCTAGGCGCTAAGGCATGGGTGGGGCACTTGTGGCCCTTTACATGTTGTTGGACTACAATGCCTATCACAACTGGCCATTGGCCATTCTGGCTGGGGTTGATGGGGTTTGGAGTCCAACATCATCTGGCAGGCCACAGGTTCTCCATTCCTGCACTCCCGCCAGCTCCTGCATGCTGGGATTGGGCATGAGAGTTGGAAGAAGAAAGGCAGTGATGGGAAAGGAAAATGTAAGGAAACAGTGAGAAGGATCTTGGAATTGTTGTAGATCACAAACTGAATATGAGCCAGCAATGCAATGTGGCTGTAAAGAAGGCAAATGCTATTTTGGGCTGCATTAATAGAAGTATATAGCTTCCAAATCGCGTGAAGTGATAATTCCCCTTTACTCGGCACTGGTTAGGCCAGTTCTGGGCACCTCACTTTAAGAAGGACATAGACAAACTGGAGAGGGTTCAGAGGAGGGCAACAAGGATGATAAAGGGACTGGAAACAAGGCCCTATGAGAGAGACTGAAAGAACTGGGCATGTTTAGCCTTCAGAAGAGGAGACTGAGGGGAGATATGATAGCACTCTTCCAGTACTTAAAGGGTTGTCACACAGAGGAGGGCCAGGATCTCTTCTCCATCATCCCAGTTTGCAGGACACAGAATCATGGGCTCAAGTTACAGGAACCCAAATTCCACCTAAACATCAGGAAAAATTTCCTGACTGTCAGAGCAATAAGACAATGGAACCAACTACCTAGGGAGGTGGTGGGCTCTCCCACTCTGGAGGCATTCAAGGTGTGGCTGGACAGACATCTGTCGGGGATGCTTTGACCTGGATTCCTGCATTGAGCAGGGAGTTGGACTCGATGGCCTTGTAAGTTGTAGGCCCCTTCCAACTCTACTTTTCCTTCCCCCCCCTTTTTTAAAAAAATATTTTATTTATTTTTCAAAACAAATTATAACACAGAAAATATATTTAGCAAAATACAAAATTATCACACAAATATAACATAATCAACATACAATAAATCATAAAGTGCTCCCCCCCACCCTCCAAGGGACCAATTAATATAGTTCTATCCTCTTGATCAAATAAAGTCTAAATTCCAAAAATATAACATATCCTGACAAGGCATGTTACCCTTCCCCTTTATTAATACATAGTCTAGTAATTGATTCCATATCTCCATAAAATTATTCTTCTTTAGCAATCCTTTTTTGCATTTGATACTACTAGTTAGTTTATCATTTAGGGCTATGTCCCAAACTTCCTTATACCAGTCTGTTATTAGGAAAACATGTTGTACTTTCCAATTTCTCGCTATCATTAGCCTGGCCGCAGTTAACAAGTTTACAATTAACTCCTTCATATTTTGATCACAAATAAGCTTCTCAGTTATTGATAACAATGCTAATTTTGGACAGACCTCTAAATTAGTACCAATAATTTTCGATATTTCTGTAAAAACCTCTCGCCAAAACACCAATACATTTTTACAACTCCACCACATATGAGCATATGTCCCTTTTTCCTGACATCCTCTCCAACATAATGCAGAACAATTATTATCTATTCTATTTAATCTTACTGGAGTTAAATACCATCTCCAAATTAGTTTATTAACATTTTCCTTTATCCTAATTGACATCATTTTCACAATCCGTCTATCCCATATATTGTTCCACCCCACCTTCGAGGTCACCTCTTCAAATTCATTATCCCATACTGTCTTAAGCTGATCCTCTTGTTCTTTTGCTTTTTGGATCAATCTATATAAATCCCTTGTTATACCTCTTGTTGATGCATTACCTGGTAGGCCGTCTCTAGACATGACCATCTTTTCAAAATTAGTTAAATCTCTCTCGTACTCAGTTTTCCTTTTCCATTTCTTCGACCACTGTTCTAACTGTAGTAAATTTAACCACGATAATCTTCTTCTCCCAACAATTTCCATTATTTATTTCCAACTCTACTTTTCTATGATTCTATGCTGCTGAAGGCCACTGCAGAAAATGGCTGCCCTGCTGAGATGGCTCCTGTACCTTTAAGAGAAGGGGAGGAGGGAGAACTTTGGCAGATGCAGCAATGATGGGAAGGTGCTTCAACAAGTGGCATTCTCTCCTGTGCCAGCCCTTCATGGGCACAGGAAGTCCTCCGTGGAGCGGGAGCTAGAGCTGGCAATCCTGGATCATTCCTTAATGGGTGGCAGCGGTGTGGGGGTTGTAGCCCATCCTACCTTTCAAAGTCAGGTTTTGGGAAAAGAGGAAAACTGAGCACCAACGGCATCCAGAAATGAACCCTGGGGAAATTCTTGCTCATTAGCATAAACAATTATTTATTATGCTTTAGCTGCAATAAAAGGGATATGAAAGGGTCTCTTCTCAGAGCCTCTACATCAGGACACACACACACACACACACACACACACACACACTGACAGGTGGCCCTCCAGATGTTTAGGCCTACAACTCCCATCATCCCTCACCATTGGCTATGCTGACTAAAGCTGATGGGAACTGTAGGCCAAAAAATCTGGAAGGCCAAAAATTGCCTATCCCTGCTCTATATCCAAGAAAGGAGCTGGAGTTTCATTAATGCAGAAAAACAAAAAGTTGGGGATTGCTGCTTCAGCTCACTGGATAGAGCACATTGCCTGCATTTAGAAGGACCATGGTCCAGTCTACAGCACTTCCAGCTCAAAGGATCTTATGTAGCATGGCTGGGAAAGACTTCTGCTTGAGACATTGACTGGGTTCACACAACACACTCAACCCACAGTCAAGGTTTGAGTATGGGTTGAGTGTGGGTTGTTGTTGAACCATGGGTTGTTGTTGAAATGTGGGTTATCGTGTTGTCTGAACCCAAGCTGCGCTAAGAAGCCATGGCTTGTTAACCACAAACAACCCATGAAGAGAACCCATGGTTTGTTGTTGGGTTGCTCACCATGGTTTGTTATCTCGGCTGGGTTCAGACAACACAATAACCCACGTTTCAACAACAACCCACCATTCAATGACAACCCACAATCAACCCATACTCAAACCTTGACTGTGGGTTATCGTGTTGTCTGAACCCAGTCATTGGGTAGGTAGGCAATCCTGGACTTGATGGACCGATGCTCTGACTCAGTATAAGGGCCCTCTATTAATTTCTGCCTGCAATGCAGCTGTTAAATGCATTTTCTGTTAGGAAAAGAGATGGCATTCCTAGAAAAACCGAGCAACACTACCTGAAGTCTAACTTGTGTGCAGCACCTCTAGAAGGGAGGCTGCCGAACATCACAAATGACACCACAGCTTGATAGCACCTTTTTCTTTCTAATTTAGTCAAGCTTTATTATACAGCCAAAGGCATCACAGTACTACAAAGACTATCGGTCAAAAGCATAGACTAGCAATACAAATGCAGATGGGTTGGGCCCACACCAAAATCAAGCCAATTCATCACTCTTGCTCATTTAAAATGAATGAATGAATGAATGAAGGAAGGAAGGAAGGAAGGAAGGAATGGGTTGGCTGTTTTTTTTAATCTGCCCTCTTCCTAAGTCTCAGAATCCTTTTCAGTTTAAAGGACGCACATTAATTGTGCAAATATAAAAAAATATCAGACCGAATTGCACAAATGCTTAAGCTGGGGGTGGACAACTTGTGGCCCTCCAGATGTTGTTGGACTGCAACTCCCATCAGCCCTAGCTGGCACAGCTAATGGTGAGGGATGACTGAAGATGCAGTCCAACAACATCTGGAAGGCTGCAAGTTGCCCACCCCGGGAAGACCACACAACATAAAAGTTACTGGAAGCTCTTACCCCCACCCAGCCTCCCCCAACCTGGTGTAGTCCAACACATCTGGGGGACAACTGCAGCTGGCTGGGGAATTCTGGGAGTTATAGTCCAACATGTCTGGAGGGCACCAGGTTGAGGAAGGCTGTCTCAACCCATAATACTAGATTCTGGAGAGGAGGTGGGGCTTAATGACCAAAGGAGACTCTGCCACACATTCAGAGGTAGGTCTCTGTTTTGGCATCACCCAGTTTCTGGGCTGAAGGCTGGTATAGAGGAAGGTTGGAGGTAAGCTCCAGTGAGCCCCAGCTGGCAACCTGGAAATGAGATATGCCCCGTGTGTACGGGCTGGTCTTGCTGTGAGAAATGCTCCCTGTGTCTCTTGTACATGGGGGCGGGGGGACCTGTGGCTCTCCAGATGTTGTTGAAGGACAACTCCCATCACCCCTGACCAGTGGCTATGCTGGCTGGGGCTGATGGGAATTGAAATCCAACAACACCTGGAGGGCCAGAGGTTCTGCACCAGCAGCTTGGCAAGGAGCTCCCCCTTCTCTGTGTTCTTGGAGAAGCTCCCACTGCCTTCAACATCCTTCCAGTTCTCCAAGTGGCTTCCCTCTCTTCTTCAGCATATCCCTTCTGGAATCCTGGGTCTCCCTGCCCCATCTCCACTACGCACTAACCAGCCTCAGATCTTTTTATTGCATCTTGCCATTGTGTTTTGTTTTTTTAACCGTATCATCTATCAGGGGAAATAACATTATCATGCAACTTCCAACGCTGAATTCTAATCACAGACACGCACACATCAACCCCAAAGTACAGTGCTTGTTTAAGGCAGGGCTGGGTAGAGGGTAGATCGCTAGATGTTTGGGACTTCAGTTCCCACAAGCCCCTGCCAGTATGGCCAATAGTCAGGAATGCTGGGAGTTGAAGTCCAAAACATCTGGAGAAAACTACTTTCTGGCCCTGGCTTAGGGTTCTCATTTCACCCATTCCTTATTAGTGATCGAATTTAGAGCAAGTATATAGATGACTGTATTTATTGTTTGGTGGTGGTGGTGGTGGTGATGATGATTAAATCTGTACCCCGCCTTTCTACCAAAAAATGACACTCAAGGCAGCTTACACCATTAAAATTGATAAAAAAATAAAACAATACATTAAAATATAATAACAACATAACAATTACAGGAAAAATAAAATAAAAATGAAATAAAGACTTAAAAGTACCCAACTCAACAAACCCACCGAAAAGGCCCTCTCTTGTGTCACCACCAATGGCGCCTCTGAAGGCGGCAGCCTCGAAAGAAGGGCCTCTCCAGAACCGGCCAGGCCTCATATGGGAGAAGGCGGTCTTTCAGGTAGCCTGGTCCCAAGCTGTATAGGGCTTTATAGGTCATAACCAGTACTTTGAATGCTGCCTGGAAACAGACCGGTAGCAAGTGAAGCTGTTGTTGTAACAAGGGAGTGGTGCGCTTCCTGGAATGGGCCCCGGTCGGGTCAACTGTCCGTCTGCAGCATTCTGGACCAGCTGAAATTTCTGAATGGTTTTTTAAGGCAGCCCCACACAGAGTGTGTTACAGTCTAAAACCATTTAGTTCCTCTTTGTCTCTCAACCACCCTAAACTAAGGTCATTCTTACTTGCAGTTCTTCTAGATACAGTGTTCTCCAACCTTGGGTCCCCAGATGTTTATGGCCTACAACTCCCAGAATGCCCCAGCCAGCATAGCTGGCTGGGGCATGCTGGGAGTTGTAGGCCAAAAACATCTGGGACCCAAGGCTGGAGAACACTGCCCCACAGTCACACCCCCAGGAGAGTCCAAAATTGCAGGTCATCCTGTAGATGCATATCAACACACCAGTTTTAGGAGTTTTCATCTGCTAGGAGCAGGTCTTTTGTAAAGTCAGTGGGCCTTAATTGCTCATTCAAGGCCAAGCCACCCCAACACACTTTGTATTACAACATGGAACTATATATATCGTTGCTGGAAAAATCCACCGACCCCCCCCCCCCCCCCCAAGTTACTGTGAGGGTTGCTAAGCTCAGAGGGAATTCTGAGCGGAGTGGCAAATGAAATCAGTGACCCTGCTAATAAAAAAAAGTCCCGGCGCTGTGTCCCTATGAACCCTGGCTCTACAACACCACTGCTCTTAGTAGGAAGTGCCACTTTGCCCCTCCGCCTATGGCCCTGCTCCTGTGCTTTTTAGGCACTCTGAGATGGGCAGAAACCCAACAGGTAAAGCCTTCTGCATCACTGAATTGGCATCAGTCAACTTTTTGCTAATCACGCAGCTGTTATAGGCACAGGAGCTCTGCTGGGGGAGGAAAAAAAAAAGATGCAATCCTGAATGCTATTAATATTTCAGCACATCATTAAGCCCACAATTCATATTTTATAAGTGGGGTTGCCCTGAGAGGATTCTTATACATTCCAGAGGGGTGGGAAGGCATCAGGTGTGACTTTTCCTGACACTAGAAGGTTGTGATGAGGAAAGCCACACCTGGTGAATTTTCTTTCCTGTGGAACTTTGGAAGGTCCAGAGGCCCTCTCGGCATCTGAGCCTGGCAACCCTATGTGTAAATAAAGTTGCCACTTTAAAAAGATAATGCTCTGATTCTGTGTCTTTAACGGCAGACCAGCCTGCAGACATGAAGGGGGAGCAGCTTTCCCTGGCACTGATGTAAGCGGTGGGTGAGGCTTCACCTGCTGGATTTGAGGGTCAGCCGTCTGTTAAGTGTACAAGAGCGGGACCAATAAAACGTTGGTAAGTCTATTTATAAAGAGAATTAAAAATAAGACTGCAGCGAAGGCGGCGGCACTTTGAAAAACTAACTGACCTTGACAAAGAGTCTCTCTGCATTTTGCTGGCAAATATCATCTGGCAGGTTTATTTATTTATCTTAAAGGCTTAATTTTACCTCGGTGCAGTCACAGAAATAATGCACAAATACCTGTCTGCCATTTTTAGCTGAACTAACTGGCCTATGACACCTGCTCCTCTTTCCCCTGCGTGGTCCCCGGAGAATACTTTGGAAAGGTAGCAAGCGATACTGGCTGGTGCAATATTTCATCACAAACCATTTCACCTGTTGGGTGGCCTTGAGAGAGATTTATAAACCCCTTCGGCTTTGAAGAACATTCAGAGGGCAGATGGCACAGGTGAGTGGGGGCTGGGCTGGGCTGGGCTGGACTGGTTCGGTTCAGAGTAAACAGAAAGAAAAGGGAGAGGAAGAAAGGTTTTTAATTTATTACTCAAAGCAAGCCTGATGGGGAAATTAGAGGGGAAATGAGGCAGTTCTATTTTTGTTTTTAATTAATGTGACAGGGTACGGGGGTGAACCCTGCCTGAAGTCTGATTCTCAGATTCCTGTGGAGGAGGGACTTGTTTTCAGCGGCATGCAAGAGATGCCCTGTACACGCTCAGAGGCACCGCTCTCATTTTTCTTTGCGTTACCACTTTTTCTGAACGAAGGAGGCTGCGTTTTGACATTGCAGGTGACTCCGTGTTGGGTGCTGCGGCAAGTCTGCCCTCTGGCTCCAAGCTCTGACTGGGGCAGGGCTGCAGCTCATAGTCTGGGGGAGGAAGCGCCTGAACTGAGTCCAGCCCAGGACCGGTGCAAGGCAGTTTGGTGCCCTAGGCAAGATCAGATATTTAGCGCACCCCTCCCACTTGAGAGCGCTGTATTTTTTTTCAAGGCGTTTCTGGCGCCCTCTTTAGCCCTGCGCCCTAGGCAGCTGCCTAGTTGGCCTAATGGTAGCACCAGCCCTGGTCCAGCCATCTTCCTAGCAGAGCCCTGTCACAACGCAGAGAAGTCCACAGTCCAGGGTGGGGAGAAGGGAGTATCCAGACAGCACAGCAGCCCCTTCTCACCCTGATAAATGTGTTGCCATTATTCCTACTGCCCTGCCCCAGAAGGAGACTGTGCGTCTAGCCGTCTCGGAAATCAAGGTGACACAGTTTTCCTGTGTGTGGTATCTCCCTCTGAGGAAAAACAACACTGGCTGAGCTCTTTTGGCTTGCCCTGTAGCTGCTAATGGCAGAGCTACACCAAGATATTTTACCACCGGAGCTGAAGGACAAGATGGCACCCCTCCCCACCCGCCCCACATACATATGCCAATCAGACTAGCAGCTCCATGGGACAGCTTCCTCCATCCATGGCGCCTGAGGTCAGCAGGCTAGCCCCTGGGGCACAGGGAGGAGCCATGGCTCAGTGGTAGAGCACTTGCTTTGCATGCAGAAGGTCCCAGGTTCGATCCCCGGTTTCTTCAGGTAGGGCTGGAAAAACTCCTGCGTGCCTGAAGCTTGGGAGAGCCGCTGTCAGTCACTGGGTTCAGACAACACGATAACCCTCACTCGAGGGTTGAGCGTGGGTTGTCGTTGAACCAAGGGTTCTTGCTGAAATGTGGGTTATATCGTAGGTTGTCTGAACCCAGCTGTGCTAACAAGCCATGGCTTGTTAACCACGAACAACCCAGGAAGAGGACCCATGGTTTGTTGTTGGGTTGTGAACTGTGGGTTGTTCACCATGGTTTGTTATCTTGGCTGGGTTCAGACAACATTTTAACCCACGGTTCAACAACAACCCACGGTTCAACAACAACCCACACTCGGCCCATACTCAACCCCTGAGTGTGGGTTATCGTGCTGTCTGAACCCAGTAAACGTCGACAATGCTGGGCTAGATGGACTGATGGTCTGACCTGATATAAGGCAGCTTCCTGTGCTCCTAATTCTGCCCGCCAACGCCTCTCTGTCACTCCCTGCTGCCCAGCATCTGCCACCCGAGGCAACTGCCTTGCTCTGCCTAATGGTAGGGCAGGCCCCGGGCGCAGAGGAGGGGCGAATGTTCCACATTTGGGACTGTGCAAGGCCTCCAGTCCAGATAAGGACCCAGGAATAGGGGGGGGGGTGAGGATAGCCTCCCTCCCTGCCACAGTTTCCCCAATCAAAATCTCCCCCCAACACCCCCCCCCCACAAGCTGCTCCTTGCCCTGTTATGGAAAATGTATAGACCTTTGTAGGTTCCCCCTAATGGGGACAAATAGCTGCGTGTGGTGGGGATTAAAGTTGAGGAATCTGACACTGGGACAAAAGGTTTTTTTGGGGGGGGGGAATCCCTCTTCTTCCTCTTTGCTATATCCCAATCTGAAGCCTCCCCATCTTCCAATGGGGGATCCCCCCCCAGGTGGGAGTGGGGAGAGACACTTGCCGAATTCCAGTCATGAAACCCCAACTAACATTTCCCTTGGCCCACATTAATTGCATGGCCATCTCTGCCGGAGAGCAGCTGCCCTACTCCCAAGGAGAACTGATTAGGCTGCAGTCAGGTTGGCAACATGGTGCTGGTGGACACCACACAGCACCGCCAGACACCCCTGAGGTGCCTGCTGAACCCGCCTGTTCCTTCCAATTAACCCCCCCCCCCCCACACACACCTTTTAAAACATTTTTTTTTTAAAAAAAGTGTGTGTAACGTGTGCACTTGAAAAGCAGAACTCCGGCTTCCAGGCACCCTGCCATTCCTCTTCCTCTCCCTTCCCCAGCGGGGCCCCGGAGGGAGGCATTCCTCAGAGAGGAAAGGAAGCAGGAGGGGGCAGATGGAGGCTGGAGCTTTACTTTCTGGCATGCCCAGCCAGTTATCTAGGCAAAGCGTGATTGTTTTTTTTTCTAATTAAAGGAAAGAAAATGGATTCTTCTGCCGCCTGGTAAACTGGGGTGGGGGTGGGGGTGGGGGGGAGGCTGGTTGAAGGGAGAGCAGCCTTGGGGGAACAGCAATGGGTTTTGGTTTTTTTGGTAAATTTTGGGGGTGGGGGTGGAGTAGTTTTGCCTCTGTGTGATTTGTGGGGTTTGGGTAGTGTTCCTTCTCTGTGTGTATTTTTGCTCTGGGGATACAGTAGTTTTGCTTCTCTGCATGTGTGTTTTGGCCACTGTGTGTTCTCTCTCCGCTCCATCAGCTTTCTTTCTGCGAAATGGATATTTTGTTGTGCTTTGTGTGGCTTTTGTTTGGCCTTTGGGGCTCACTTGGTGTTGTTGTTTTTCTGAGGATGTTCCTTCTCTTTTACGATTGGGCAGGCCCCCATGTCAGCAATTTTGTGGTGCTGCCCACAACGGTTTCTAAGACTCCAAAATGTGCCTGCAGCCCCCCCCCAAAAAGTTTGCAGATGCAAGACGCACTTACCTGGGAGCAACTCAGCTCTACTTCTGAGTAGACATGTCTAGGATTGCTGTGTTAAGAGCTGCCCTTACGTTGGGCACAACCCGTGCCAACCTCGCCTCAACATAATCTAGCAGGAAATGGAGGCCTTTTAGACAGAAGGACACAGCAAGTGTGGTTGCTCACTATGGCTACAGGATATGGAGCTACATCTTCCAGACGGGTCTCCTGCCAGGTTGAGGGAGTGGGAGCCGGGTCAGCATAACCCAATGGCAAACCTGCATGGCCCAAGAATGGGTCATGGCATTGAAAAGGCGTTACAAGGCCGAGGCCTGGCTCAAAAGGCTGAGGCCTGGCACGAAATGAAGCCCTGAACTTAGGATGCATTCACAAGGCCTGTAAAAGAAGACATTTTAAAAGTTCCTATATTATGAGGGTTCTTTTTTTTGTTTGCCTTTTGTTCTCCAAAATAGATGAATTTGTACTCCCAGCCAAAGAACTAAAGTGTACTCTGGGAAACGTGAAGTAATAGAGAATAGTATGTCTGACCACATACAGAGTATACAGTCATGCCTTGGATTGAGAGCATAATTCATTCCGGAAACGTAATCCAAAACACTCTTATATCAAAACGAAATCCCCCCCCCAAAATTTGTACAGAGATTTTTAATTTAAGCCGTACTACAGTACTTGTTTTGCAAGACGTCGCTTGTATATCAAGTCAAATTTTTTTAAATAAATATTTTAAAATTTGCTTGTCTTGCAAAACTCTCTCAAACCAAGTTACTTGCAATCCAAGGTATTACTGTATATATTTTCCCCCCAGTATGAGAGTGTGTTTAAGCATTGACAGTTCTCTCTTTAGAAATCACACCCTGTCAGGGCTGGCCCAAGACGTTTTGTTGCCTGAGGCGGAGTAGCAAATGGCGGCAGCTCCCTAAATCAAGGGGTATGGTACCCAAGGCCAGCCAAGTTACTTTGGCACCTAAGCAGTGCCAGCTCCATGATTGGTGGGTGGGTGGGTGGGTGGGTGAGGGGGCTTGACAAGGTTGCCCTGTGTTGGGCCCCCTCCTCTATCAGTAGTGGTGGCAGAGGCGATAGCAGCACTCTTGAACAGGGCCGAGCAGTTCAATGTAGTCACCATTTTAATTTCTCACACTATCCCCGATGTTGTGTTGGTTTGGAGCAGTGTTCTCCAACCTTGGGTCCCCAGATGTTTTTGGCCTACAACTCCCAGCATGCCCCAGCCAGCTCTGGCTGGGGCATGCTGGGAGTTGTAGGCCAAAAGCATCTGGGGACCCAAGGTTGGAGAACACTGCTCTAGGGCAAGGGTGGGCGACTTTTGGTTTAGCAAGCACAGTGTTCTCCAACCTTGGGTCCCCAGATGTTTTTGGCCTACAGCTCCCAGCATGCCCCAGCCAGCTATGCTGGCTGGGGCATGCTGGGAGTTGTAGGCCAAAAACATCTGGGGACCCAAGGTTGGAGAACACTAGCTTGGAGTATCAAGCCAGATTTATATATTTGTTTTAAAGCCCCCCCCCCCGGCAGGAATTGGTGGTGTGTCCTGCCAGGTTGCTGGGTGCCTGGCTGCTGCTCCAAGCATGCCATGCGCTGATGCCAGCAGCCTGTCTGTACCTGAGGCAGCGGATCCCACACGCACCTCTCCCTGGCAATAAAGATACAATAATAATACGTTAAATGTCCAACAATTTGCTACCCTTTTATGAAACCCCAAACCAGCAGCCTGAGGCAGCCGCCTCACTCTGCCTAATAATGCAGCCTTCCCCAGCCTGGTGGTGTTGGACTACAACTCCCATCACCATTGGCCATGCTGGCTGGGGCTGATGGGAGTTGTAGTCCAAAACCTCTGTTGGGCGCCATGTAGGGCCAATTCAACATGGAATTTTAAAATTCATTTTCCCATTGTTTTAATGCAATTCAGAAAGCAGCACAGTGACTGCCTTTTTTTTTTTCTTTTTAAAAAAATGCTTCTGAGGCACCAAAACAAGAATGGACTCCCTGTGCACTGCTGCAGCCCCCCCTTCCTCTTCCATTCCCGCTCAAGTGTGAGCAGGATTACTGGACGGCAGCGGTGTTGTAATGGGCCAGCGTTGCGGGAGATGAGAGATGGCGCCCGCCAGGTGCCAATTGGAGCCAAGCCACTTGCCGCCAGGTAACCCTGCGTTTCTCCAAAGGGCAGGGCAAGTCTGTGGGCGGCTGCGGCAGCACCACCACTGAGGGGCCCGAGCAGTGGCAGAAACTAGGGAGGCAGGCAAGGCATCGGCCCCTGTGGGCCCTGCCAAATGCCCCAGTATTCCAGGTGCTGATGCCAGGCTTGGATGCCTTAGAGAGCCAGTGTGGTGTAGCGGTTAGAGTGTTGGACAGGGACTCGGTGGAGTCCCGGGTTCTAGTCCCCGCTCGGCCATGAAGCTCACTGGGTGACTCTGGGCCAGTCGCTGACTCTCAGCCTAGCCTACCTCACAGCGTTGTGAGAATAAAAATGAAGAGGAGGATTATGTAAGCCACCTTGGGTTCCTTGTAGGAGGAAAAAAGGCAAGATATAAATGTAATGTAATAATAATAAAAATACACCAGACTTGGTGCTCATTAGTGTCCTTTCCAATCTGATTCTATGACATTTGCAGCAAGTGATGCAAAGTTAAAAACCACTTGAAGCTAATTAGTTTTTTTGCGGCTTTGGCATTCACTAGCAGAAGCCCATGGCTGCTGGATGCATGAAGGTATGTATAGAGTAGAGGTCAAGTTAGTAAGGTGGGGGGGAAAGGGCAGGGAGGCACGTTTTCTGCCACCCGCCGTCCTCCTTGGAATGTTTCTGCAGCATTTCTTGGTGAGGTCTCTGTTGTCCTTTCTGCTGGGAATTGTTCCGTGGCCTCTGTGTGGCCTTGGGAGGAATCTGAGATGAGAAGGAATAAAGCATCAGATAAGGGGCTTCAATGACTGAAGGCTGAGCAGCAAATGCACACGATGATTTGGGAGCTGTCCCAGGTCTGAATGAATGAACTTGGCATGCTTGTTTTGTACAGTGGTCCCAAGTCTTTTCCTTTCCTTTTTCCACTGATGCTTTTCTAGGGACTGTGCTGCCCTCTAGTGGGCAAATTTGGTGGAAAAGTAGAAATTTGTTTAGGATTAGGCAGAACTATTTTGATAGTGGGTTTCCCTGGGAGAACCAGCAGACACTGTTAGTTCCTCACTCTTCTTTGTTTATAGTTATAATTATATATGTCTCTGTCCCACTTTGGAGAAAACACAGTGGTTAACGGTAACATTGTTCCAGTTGTTATAATCTCAACATCAATAAAATCAAAAGAAAAGTAATATATTAACTGTGCAACCCTATCGTGTCTTTTCAGATGCAAAATCCATTGAAGTCAATGGGGCTTGTTGTTGAGTAGACATGTATAGAACTGTGCTGTAAAAAATAATAATGAAGAGATTGCTTTTATCCTGTTGCTATCGTTTTATTCTGCTGCAATCTGCAAAAACAAACAAGACAACCCCTCCCGCTCCACCAACATTGCAGCAGAAACAATGCAATGATATAAAACATTGATATGCTACTTTTCCTACACTCAAGGCGCCTTGCAGAGATAAAATAACTGAAAGCATCAAACAGAAGCTATCAATAAATTTAATTAAAGATCAGCCCACAGTTTGAGGCAACGTGCTCCCACGTCTCGTTTTTTGTGTTCCAGTGATTTGGCAAACATCTTCAGAATTATTTTTTAAAAAACCAAACCCTGTCCCCAACAGTTGGGCTGTCCCGCAATAGCAAGGTTAGCCCCCGTTGTACCATTGGCTAAGGATGCTACAGCCCTGGGCAACTTGCTGCATTACTGTGACCGGCAGGAGCCGGGTATCTGGAAAATACCCTTTGAATAGGAAGCTCTCTGTCTTGAGGTCCTTATCAGAGGATGCTGCTGTCGGAGGTTCTAGGCCCCAATATCATCTACATCTGACTAGTGGACTTTTCTGCACTTGCGCAATGCTACACGGTGCAATAGTGAAAAGGTGGATTCTGCCCACTTTTTCATTTCTGACAGCCAGGGTTGGATCCAAACTTAGGCATGCTTAGAGTAGACCCACTGAAATTAATATGGACAAGTAGGTTATAACTAAGGGTGCAATCCTATGCATGTTTAGACAGAAAAAAAATGCTTTTTCCTGTCTAAACAGGATTGCACCTTAAGTCTCATTGATTCAGTGGGTCTTCTGTAAGTATGACTACGCCTGAATCCAACCCTTGATGCTCTACTGAAGTACTCTGATTAGTTAAATACTTTGCCCCCAAAGAAAGCGTAAACTGAAATACATTTGTCTCTTTGTACACGTTTATACTGATCTTGGTTTCCTATACATCTCAGCACCATTTTGAGGTTTTCCCTCTTTTATTCACTCTTTGACATGCACAGCGGCTGTTTGTCCCATCCCGCCCTTGAGGCATAAGAGCCCAACGTCCAAGCAAGCGGCCATAGATCGGTGGCAGAAAGCATGTGTTACATGCAGAAGACATGGCTTCTAATCCCTGGCATCTCCGGTTACAAGGCTTTGTCATGGCAGGGCCGGGAAAGAACTGCAGCCCATCAGAGTAGACAAAAGTGGTCTAGATCAGGGGTGCAGAACCATAATTGGGCGGGAAGGCCGAATTGTCTCCCCCCGCCCTCTGCAGGCTGGAGGATGTCCATGGATGTGGCCACACCCACGGACATCGTCACCCCCCTGCCCATTTTGCCTTTCTTTGCGCCTTGCTCAACATAGAATCATAGAATCATAGAAAAGTAGAGTTGGAAGGGGCCTACAAGGCCATCGAGTCCAACCCCCTGCTCAATGCAGGAATCTAGGTCAAAGCATCTCTGACAGATGTCTGTCCAGCTGCACATGGAGCTGGACAGACATGGAGAAAGGCAATTGGCTGGCGATGGGAAGAGTGGCTGCTCCTCCCAGCAACAGCCAGGCCCCCTGCTGCCTGCATCCTCGCTGTTATCTCGGATGTCAGATCGGAGATAACAGTGGGGATTCCTCCAGGGGGCGGGGCCTGGAAGCCAAGCCCCACCCCCTGGAGGAGCCTAAGGAAGCTGCACAGGCTGGATGTGCAGGCTCCGTGGGCCAGAGGTTCCGCATCCCTGGCCTAGATGGTTCAGTGTTCTGACTTTGTGTAAGATGGTTTCCTACATCCAGATGTGCCAGTGGAAACACACGTCTGCTTTTTGCCACATGTGCATGTTCCATCCCCAAAAGGGGGAATTTGTGCATATCGCCCCGTGGAAAAGAGGTTGGCTTGGCTTGTGTCTTTTTACCTCGGGCTTGCTATGTCTTTTGACCAGCAGTTTTTGATCTCGTTCTCTGACTGGGGAACTAGACAGACCAGTTGCGGCCACAGTGCACTCTTGATACTGCAGGTCAGAATTGCTTCTGGCTAGGATTTCTGAACGGTGGACCTGCAACTGCTCATTAACAGAGGCCTCGACGTTGCTAAGCTGAAGTTTGGTCTAGCTGGCTTGCCTTGTCTCTATGCGCGTTAGTATTGTGCCTTTATTTCTATCTTCCTTAGTGGGGCTGGCTCCAGTTTGAGGTGGGGGGGGGCTTGGCAAAGTGCTCTCAGGTGGGTTCCCTCTTATGTAGATGAACCCTGGTGGGCTTTAGTTATTTATTTATTTATTTATTTATACCCTGCCTTTTTCCTGCAAGGAACCCAAGGCGGCTTACATAAACCTCCTCCTCCTCCTCCTCCTCCTCCTCCTCCTCCTCTCCATTTTATCCTCACAACAACCCTGTGAGGTAGGTCAGGCTGAGAGTCAGTGACTGGCCCAAAGTCACCCAGTGAGTTTCATGGCCGAGCGGGGACTAGAACCCGGATCTCCTGAGTCCCAGTCCAACACTCTCACCACTACTACGCCACACTGGCTTAACTGGAGGGGCGGCAGCAGCAGCATTCCCCATCAGCTCCAAGTGGCAAGAACCGCCACTGTAATAATTTCCCCCAATGTACTACTGTCACTCTGGGGCATTGTGGGACATTTAAATGGTGGCTCCCTGGACCCAGCTGCCAGCAGTGATGATAGCACCATGCAAACATAACTCTTCAGTAGCGGGCCTGGTGCCGGCATCTACTGGGCCCCTGGCAGCTGTGCGAGGAAGTTTGCACGTTGATGCTGGGGCTGCTCCTTGGTACATCGTATCATGCATTTAAAGTGTTCCCAATAGTTTTGCATGCGGAGGGGGTTTCTTAAACTAAGCCTTGCATCTGCTACGTGTTCTCCAACCTTGGGTCCCCAGATGTTTTTGGCCTACAGCTCCCAGCATGCCCCAGCCAGCGTAGCTGGGAGTTGTAGGCCAAAAAACATCTGGGGACCCAAGGTTGGAGAACACTGTGCTTGCTAAACCTTAAAATACTGCTAGTTTCACGTGACCAGGTGGCTGTATAGCTGGCCCGGTGCGCAACATGACTCACTGCCGAGTCATGCAAGGTGACCCACCAGGGGCTTCCTAAAGCCTCCGTTTGCTGCCTGTCTGCGAAAAGGGAGAGGGGTTGTTGTCAGCGCCTGGCAAGCCACAAAGCGTGGCAGGTGGGCTGTGTGTGTTTGGCTTAGCGGGCCACAATTTGTGCAGGTTGCAGAGTGTTTTAAGGAAAATACATGTGCCTTAAACTGCCTAAGAACAGGCCTTGTCCTCTC
This sequence comes from Shinisaurus crocodilurus, assembly GCA_021292165.1. NCBI lineage: Eukaryota > Metazoa > Chordata > Lepidosauria > Squamata > Shinisauridae > Shinisaurus > Shinisaurus crocodilurus. Next base: position 429,301 of record JAHFWL010000058.1, read on the forward strand.
CATCCCGAGTAAGTGCTCCATTTGCCACCTCGGTGCCAAGGGCAGAGTGATATAGTTCTAGGGAATTTACATATTTTTAAAAAGACTAATTTTCTTCTTCTTTCATACGAGTGTGTGTGTATGTATTTGTATTTTTGGTTGATATATAACCATGATGGTTGAAACAGCAGATAAATAATACTATGAAAAGACCAATTTAAATCACTGATTTTTAAAGCCAAACTTCCAATTCCTTAATTCCAGCATTTCCTGAACAGTAATGCTCACTAACTGGTTTCTGAAACTATTAAAACATATAGGTTTGTAACTAAATAGTGCCTTTTTCATGCGTAGGACGGAGCACAGTCCAAAACCTCTGGTCATGCTGCTTTACCTGTATTAAAATATCATACTTGTTTTCTATTAATGCTGAAATGAATAGATTTCTACCCGTTTCCCTCTATACATGTGCAAGGACACAAAGCAAGATCCCTTATTTGAAGACAACTGTTATCGTCTGAAGATGGAGCTGGGTGTGCTCAGTGGAGTTGTGGAAACAGGACTTGCAGGCATGCAGCGCAGGAACAGTTTTATTAGCAGTCAACTGCCACCACCACCCCCAATCAGAATTCCTCTTCACTCTGAGCTTAGTAGTAATTCTCACAGTAGCTTGGGGGGGGGGGAGAGAATTGGGTGGTGCTAGGTACCAAAAAGATCTGGGATTCAGGCCCACAAGACCAAAAAAAAAAAAAAAAAAAGCGCACAAATTTGCACATGCTAATTTACATATGCTCTAAAATCTCTCTGTGTGTGTCTTTAAGGGTCCTGTCTCCTAAGGACACCCCTATTTGTAAAAAGGGATGCATGGACAGGGGAGAGGAGGGTGTTTGATTTCAGAAGAAAACCTCGGGCAGAAAGATCCAAGGGTGGGGGCGGCGGCAGGAGGTGAAGCACATGTGGGCAAAAGGCCAGCCAATCCAGGGGGATCTGCTGCAACAGAGATCCTCAGGGCCCGTGTGCCTTTATTTCAGCAAGTGCCCACGGATGGCAGGGTGGTGGGGCAGGTGGCCTCCCAGGGATTCGGGGCTCCAAATGAAAGATTCGGGGGGGCAGCCCTACTGGGCTGCCCCCTAACACCACCTCTGAGTGGAATGAATTTTTCCCAGCAACAATATCTTGCACCCTGTTGTGATGCAAAGTATGTTGGGGTGGCTTGGTCTCGAATGGGTCATTAAGAAGACCCATTAGCTTTCAGAATGACCTGCTTCTGGTGGAGAGGACAGCTGCTGGCATTGGTTTGTTGATATAGATCAAGACAGTTGCCTACAATTTTGGTCTCTGCTGAGGGCCGTGGCTAAGGGGACTGTCATGGTGAGAGCCTGCACTTCAAAACTTCAGCACGACACCACTGGGTGTGCTGCGTTGTGGGCAAAGTGCTCAGAATTTTCTAGAAGCAAGAACTGTGGCCTGGAGTCAGACTTAAGTCATGCTTCAGCAGACCCACTGAAATTACTGGGACTTAAGTTGGGCTTAAGTCCCATTGATTTCAATAGATCTACTCTAAACCTGACTAATCGATCCACATTTTTTCCCATGACAGAGAAAACCTGATTTTTTAAAAATCAGCCTGGCTATTTTAAAGTAGGGAGATGGTGGAAACAAGCACATTCCATGGGTTTAAGAAGTGAGCGAAGGCCAAACTTGAGATATGGGAGATCTGTGATTGGATCTCTGGATGCTTTTTTTTTTTTTTAAAGCTTAAAACCACCTGTGGGGCAGGTGAATTGGACTGGGTCTGTGGCACCAGGGGAGGGTTATTCAACCCCACTGCACTCTTTCACCAACGTACAACACCCCCACCCCGCCCGCTTCCTCCATGAAGCTGCTAAGCAGTGTTCTCCAACCTTGGGTCCCCAGATGTTTTTGGCCTACAACTCCCAGCATGCCCCAGCCAGCGTGCTAAATAATACCTTCACTCGGGAAACGAGACAAGTACCCATCTTGTGCCTGGTTTCTCTGCCCCGCTGTGTGTGCGGGATTAAGATTGGGGGAAAGGCATGGCGGGGGAAGGTGAACCATCCCCCCCCCGGCACCATGGCCCCAATTCCTATTCCGCCCCATTGGAGCCAGCTATTTTTAAGCTTTGCAAATGCCATTGGGAGATCCACTCTGGGATCTCAAGTGTCATGTTTGGTTTAGCTTTCAGTCTCTTCTTTACTCACCGTCCGCTGCTCTTTCACGTAAGATGCGACGGAAGGAGCAGAGTCTGAGAGGAGGAGAGAGCGGCTGGCCTGGTCACCTGGCGCAGTCAGTGAATGCAAACACGCAACTATGGATACCACCTCAGTGGATGCAAATCTAGAAGAAGGGGAGGGGGGAGACGTCCTTAAACCCTCAGGCAGCCTTCCCCAACCTGGTGCCTCCCAGATGTGTTGGACTACAACTCCCACCATCCCCAGCCAACACATTCCGGAGGTGCTAGGTTAGGGAAGGCTGCCCTAAGGGAACAGTTTTGAATGACATTTTGCCCAAATTTGCAGTGTGTGTTCAATACCACTGAATAGGAACGTGCAAGATGTTCATCCCCCGCCCACCCTCCGAAAAAAAAAGCTAAGGTTACTCTGGATTCCCCACCCCCACCCCGCCACTTAATCCAGTTCTGAAACTGAGTTTGGAAAAGAGTCATCCGCTTAATTCAGTCTTTTGCCTTCCAGGCGAGGGAAGCAAGTATAAGAATAAGAAGTTACGTGCATAAGATCTATTCCTAAAGGTAAGAGAATGAGGATGACACGGGTTGGGGGTGGTGGTAAGACTGTTGGACGTAAAATCTTTTGAATGGTGCCCCCTGCCCAGCCCTTTTCTGCGTCACCCCCTCGAGGTCCACTTTCTTTGGGTCTCTGCTGCACCCAGACTTGCCCCTTCCCGATAGGTCTGTTGATTTTATTGCACATAACCACGGGGTCTTACACTGGGTAGGTCTGTTAAATTCTCTTAGTTGCACCAGCCGACTGCCCCCTGAAGGGGCCTCAGAAGTGCCCACCTTCTGCCCCCTAATAAATAAATTATCTATTTATGTATCTATCTCGGCTGACAAAACAGAGATAGGCTTAAAATAATTCAGTCACGCATTTTGCCTTCTACCTTCGTCAGTAACTGTCGCTGAATCATTTTAGGCCTCTCTCTGTTTTGCCCATCACTTATTTGCATGCATTCTTTTGTGTTTCCACCCTGCTAGGATACAGAGCCTGCTTCAATGCTGGACTTAGTTTCATAGATTTCATAGATCATAGAGTTGGAAGGAGCCTACAAGGCCATCGAGTCCAACCCCCTGCTCAATGCAGGAAACTAGAGGAGGGGTCTCCCATCCAAGTAATAACCAGGCCTGACCCTGCTTAGCTTTCCACGCTCAGACACGCTGAGCCAGCGTGAGCCACAGGCTGTGTGTGTGTGGACGTGGAAACACTAAACAGGCAAAGGGGTCATGGAAAACTTTGCCTCCCCGGCAAGTGCCTGCATCTCCCTAGGGAGGCTTATTCCAACCCTTGAGTCCTCTAATTCTAGTGCTGTGGTTCTCGAGTTGCCACCTTCTCTCCTCACAGTGGTTCCCATGTCTTCAGCTGACAGGCAGAAATGAATCCAATCCAGGGCATCGTTGTGTCTCTCTGTGCTGGGAAGGGCTGAGATTGAATGTCTTCCTTGTCATGCGGCATTTAAAAGCAATGGAGCCCCACGAAGAGAAATGGGCAGAGATGCTACATGGTGCTGACTTTAACTAGGTTTACTCCACCACTGCCCCCACCAACTCTGCTTTGTTGCAAATGAATGTGGTCTGTCCTCTGATTTCCTGCAAAGTGAAAACCAACAGTAGAGGGCAGCAAAGAGCTGATGTAGGCATGTGGGAGATGGAGACTTGGGGAAATGTGGAAGGGGCAAAAGAAAGAAGTTGATCCACATCTGTTTCAGAGAGCCTGCAAGCTTTTGAGGTCCACAGAGCTATTTGGAAGGCCGAAGACTGAATTAGATCCCCCCCCTCCGCCATGCCTCCATACATCAGAAATGGATTAAACTGAAGAACTGGAATTTCTTTCTATATTTTATTTTAAGAATTTTTTACTTCATTCTTCAGCCAAGAAGTCTCCCAGAGTGGCTTACATTAGAACAGTAACAAGCAAGACTGTCTTTGCTTTTGACCCTACAGTCTTAAAGACATGACACAAAAGGAAAAGGGAGGAGGAGGGGAAAGGAAAACAAGCATATTTAGGCACTAATACTTAAAGACACAACCCTGCCTCAAAACTATGGGTTAGATTCAGACTTGATCATACTTAAAGTAGACCTATTGAAATCAATGGGGCGTCCATTCATGATGGCTAACGTAAGTCCCATTGATTTCAGTGTGTTGACCCTAAATATGACTAATTCTGGATCCAAACCAATATCTCTTGAATTGGAAGTAGCTTGTACTTAATTTAGTGGTGGTAAGAGAAAAGCACTCTGTATGTTCTCAGGGGTGCTCTAACATATTACGTATGGTTCAAGATTGAGGTTTGGAATTGGAAATGAAGTCCAGTTCTGAGCCCTGACAGAAATTAAACTCTTGTGGAGAGAAGGAGGGAGGGAGGGGAAGAGAAAAGGACCTGGGGGCACTTTTGCTTTATGAGAAAGACTTAGAGAAAGTTTTTCCTATAAATTTCACAACATCCCTTGCTTGTGCCAGAACTGCCAGTTGCCTCCTGTTCTCCTTATATGTGATACTTGCCCGCTAATGTTCTCTCCTTTTTTGGTGGGAACTCTGCACCGTGTCTGTTTGTTAGGAAATTGACTTTCTTTATCTTGGACACAGTAGCAGAATGTGAATTCCCGGCCCAGCCTCCCCTGAGTTTTGCTTTATGGGCTGCACACCTGTTCCTCCACTGTCTCTGGTCAAGCCCAAACCACTTAAAATGCATCCAGCAATGTACCCAACATTTCTGTAAATGGGGCGGGGCGGGGGGGAGAAGGAGAGAATCAAAATCCAAAACAGTATAAGAGGAAAAGAGTGAAAGCCAGCACTCACCACAAAAATGTTTCACCAAAAAGTACATTGAACTGGCCTACAGATGTCTCCTCAAACGAACAGGCTGCACAGTCTTGGGAAATAGAGCCCCACATAACTGGGCTGGGCTAAGCCCTTCTTATCTGGCACATAATTAGTAATTTGGAGAAGAAAGCCCTGAGTAGGACCTCAAGAAGAGCTCATATGGGATCCAAGCTGTTTAGGGCATCTAAACTTTTAAGACACTAAAGACGCGTTCCTATTGATTGCGCACCCTCAATGATCGGAGGCTTCCAATCATCCAGTGCAGGGTGGGAGGAGTGGGGGAGGTGATCTTTGCCTCCCTGTCCTCACGCCCTGCATTTTTCACTAGATGGACTTCTTGCCCGTCTAGCGATGGCTGCTTCAAACAGAGAGAGTAGGAGGCTGGAAGGGGCTCAGGATAGCTCATAACCTGGCCTCTCTGGTCTCCTCCCTTCCCTGCCCACCGAAATGTCCCCTTTCCCCCTCTCCAAGGTTGCTTTTCTGACCTCAGAGGGCAGCCGTCGGGCGTCACAGTTCTTTCTGCACTGGCTGAACGGGGAGGGGGGGGGTCGGATTTCTGACTCCCCTTTCCGAGGTTGAAGCACTGTCTCCGATCACGGAGGAGGGAATCCCCAGTATTCTATGGCCGCTCAGACAATGTTGAGGGCCATAGGATTACTCCCTCCGGCTGCAATCCTAGGCACACTTACCTGCCAATAAGTGCCTTTCAACACAGTGGGACTTAACTTCCAAGTAATTATGCATAGGATTGCACTGTAATTTTTACTTGGTGAGCGCCTGGCCTAATTTGGCAAAAAGCAAAGTTGGCCATGTTGAACATAGGAAAAATTCCAAAATCCACATTGGTGCAATACTTTTATCAGGCCAACTCAAAGGTCACATTTTTGGTGACCTTTGAGTTGGCCTAATAAAGGTGTTACACTAATATTGGGCTTAGTTTTGTCCATCGTCGTGTTGGCTGGGAGTCTTCTGATTGGGGAGCCAGGATCTTTGGCTGCACAACTTGGATCTTTCCTTCCCAACCTGTGCTATAATATTGTTGTTTAGAGACGTCAAAGCATCTTTGCACAATTTATTATTCCACCCCACCTCCTTTCCTAAGCATGTGGGCCTTCTCTGAGCCGCGCAAAACTGCCTTGGCCTGTTCTTCCTCACAAGAACCAGAGCTGTCAGGATCTGGGTACGAGTCTGCCCTCCACTCTCCCAAAAGGTCCTGACTCCTGTCAGCTGTAGGAGCGCCGCTGCTTCCTTCGAGGCCTGGCAGATGCTGTCCATCTGCCTCAGTTTAAATGGTAGAGACGTTTTGCTGATCCAGGGGGATCAGAAATGCGTGTCTCGGTTTTCTGGCGACGCAGAGATGGCCAGCGGGTCTGTTTTCTGAACAAACACTCTAATGAGTTTTCAGTTTTCCTTTCACCAAGAGGTGGGCCCCAGAAAGTGAACTTTCACACCTCCTTGGCAGGCCTCTCAGATAAGGAGATTAGGGTGGATGTTAAGTCGCACCCCACTTTCTCTATTAAATCCTGGTGCGCACAATTCCCCCCCTCAGCCAACCTGCATATTTTCCTTGTGGACAAAAGGGTTTTGTTTTTTTTTAAAGCGCTTGAAATAGTTTCTAGCTTGAAAGTGTGTTCACTCACTTATTGGGTCTATAAACCTTGAAATGGTCAGTTATTAATTTGTTTAACAACTCAAGCAAATCAAAGTGCTGATGCTTTGCACCACCTGGAAATCACACTGTTTAACCTTGAGAAATAACGTCCGCGTGCATGAGAGAGAGAGAGAGGGCGGGTGGGCAGTATTGCCTTGATAGTGAGGGAAAGGCACTCTTCTCATACGTAGAGGTGCTCCATAAGCTAGAGCAGGGGTGTTGCTGGGCATTTAAAAGATTTCGGAGCCCAGGCCCATAGGACAGAAACCTGCATAAATCTGCATATGCTAATTTATATATCTCTACATGTGAAACTAGATATAATTATTAGGAATTATTTAAATTTCACCAAAGGCAAAGCCAGCCAGCTAATTTTACATCCAAATCAATTAATTTGCACCCTACCCCAGATCATCACAAATCAGTAGTTCCTCTTCAATTACAGTTACTTTGCAATCTCTCAGGGTCCCTTTCCCCACCACTCTCTCTTTTCCTGCTGGAGGAAAATTGCTCTCAACTCATGCAATTAAGCTTAGGGCTTCTCTACATGAGGCATTTATTGTGCACACATGATCCCACACTCATGGATGTTTGCGGGTCCATTATATGACCATTAGGGATCATAGGGATCATTTTAATCTTGTAATTGTTTTTAATTCCGTTATTGTAACTGCTGCTGCTAGCTCTGCTGTTTGTTTTTAATCTGTGGTTTTAAATTTTATGATTTTAACTGTTGTAAACCGCCCAGAGAGCTTCGGCTATTGGGCGGTATAAAAATGTATTAAATAAATAAATAAATATGACGCCGTCGTCCTCCAGGGCCTCTCCCGTTTTTTCCAGCCCTTTTTGTGGCTTTTTTTTTTAGAGCGAGGAAAGTCAGCCATTAAATTCAAAATGGGGAACAAACTGGAGTGAAAGTCTCGTGTATTGTCTCAATTCCACTATACTGCAGCTATACCACAGCGCCACCTTGTGGCTGGGTAATGTAACATATAGGAAGGCAGAGAAAGACAAACCCGGGGGGGGGACGGACAACAACACCCTTATAAAGGACACGAATTTCCTCCCCAAAGAAAATGGAAGAAGAAGCCTCAGTAAACTGGTGGGTTAAACCCCTCATATAGAGAAGCCCTTAGAAGAATAGCATCCATTGGCAACAATGGTAGGTCCCCCCCCCCCCAAGCTTAATTGCCATGAGGTAGGTGTTGAAGGTGTACCAGCATGTGGGAAGGGGAGGGTTAATCCCAGCTGCAATTCCCCTTGAAAATTGCCCCGAGTGGCAATTAAGCTAAGAAAGAAATCTTCCAGTGGCTTCGATAGACACTCAGAGCTCTGGGGAATAGATCCAGGGCCCCGGGAAATAGTTTCAGGGGTGAGGGCCCCACAAACCCAAGACTAGCAACATCCCTGCACAAGGACATACATTTGTTTCTAAGGCTTCTGTACATGAGACATTTATTGTGTGCTCATGATTCCTCACTCACAGTAGTTTGCGGGTGCTTTACACAACATCGTCATCCTCCAGGGCTTCTCTTGTGCTTTCCAAGCATTTCTGTGGCGTTTTTTTAGAGTGAGGAAAGTGCAGTATTATCTAAAAATGGCGGAATGAACCGGAATGAAAGGCTCATGTATTTTTGCAATTCTGCTGTACTGCAGTGCCACCTGGTGGTTGTGTAATGGAACATATAGAAAGGCAGAGAAAGAAAAGCCCTGGAAAAGAAACACATGTAAAGGAGCCAATCTTAATCCTGCAAAGAATTTGGAAGTAGAAACCTTGGTAAAGTGGTGGGTTAAAAACGAAGCCCTAAAGATACTAGTTCAGGCCTGCCTTGAAGTCATATTCTCTGACCTGGAAGTTGTCTTCTCCACCCCCATCCGCATAATTCTAAATGTATGGCAGATGGTTATCCAATGGGAAAGGACAGTCTGTGATCAAAAGCACCCCCCTGCAACATGTTTGGCTCCCTGGCGTTGAAACCATATTCTAGACTGAGCTAGGGCTCAAAATTAATGCCCGGTTCTCTGTGGGACTGATCCAGTGGACAGAACCTGAATTACAGGAGTTGCAGGTTCTTCAAATCCCTGGTCAGCCATGATGCTCACAGGCAGAACTTGGGCAGCAAGTCACGTTACATTGTAATCTACTTGCCAAAGCCTGTAGTGAGGATTAATCCATTTAGAAGTATTTTGTACACTGCAAAAGGCTACAGAAATGTTTAGTAATAAGAATTAGCTCACTTATCTTCCCTCTCTTGTTGATTCCCCCCTCTGCTTCCAGTTAACCTACACACACTTTAGGTTAGAGTTCATGATCTAACCTATAAGGTCAGCAGCTGCAAATCAGCTCTAATCAATAGAGGCTGGTTTCTAAGCTTTAGTCTGAACCTGTGATTGGGGTGAAGGTGAGAGGTGCATACGTGTGTGATATGGGATCAATGCTGGATGGGTGGGCAGAAGCAATTGTCAAATGCTGGGAGGAGACCCACAAATTGGAACCATGGTTTTGACACAAGACTTTTTGCCCTCTGGTTATCCTTCAAAACTGCCTGCACAGAGGTGGATTAAGACTCAACTAATCTCTCTGACCTGACTGCAAAATAGGGTTCAGGGATGATGATGAACCAAGGTCTCACAATCTCAGTTATTTCCCTTAAGCACTTGGTTGAGTAATTTTGAGGGTTTTAAAAACAAATAATCCTGTTTATTAGATTTGAAACAGTAATTAGTATCTGTTATACACTGTATAAAATATGGTGCTCATTGGGGTCCAAAAAGGTTTGCTTTTCCTTTGCATGTATAAACTCCCCCCCCCCTTCCTATTGGTCCAAGGCAGTGATTCCTAAAAATGTTTTCAATAAATAAATAAACTGAAGTATGTTGTAGCTGTATTTCCTGGCCTTTCCTGAGTTGGAACTTGAACCGTAGAATGCTGTCCCAAACATGCACACCAACGTTCATTCTGATTTCTCAGTTTTCAAGGCAAATGTCACTCTGAGGTGGGCTTTACATCAAGGTTGGGGAACTTGAGGTTCTGCACATGTTTTTGGACCACACCCAGTAGCGTGGTGGAGCCCGGGCTCACAGGGATGCAGCACCGACACCTGTTTTGTTAATTAGTAGGGATGCTGACATCATCTGCCCCCCCCCACCCCCACCCTCAGACGTCACTCTTCCCTCAGAGCTTAGCTCCAGTCCTCACAGTGGCTGGGGGGAAATGGATTTTCCCAGCAACAAGATATCCTTCCCTGTTCCCATGCAAACTATTTTGGGGTGGCTTGGTCTTGACCCATTAGCTTTATAAAAGACCTCTCCTGGTGGAGATGAAAACTTCTAGAAATGGGTTGTTGATATGGATCAACACAGCTGCCTGCATTTTTGGACTCTCCTTGGAGCTGCAGCTGATGGGGACTGTCATGGTGAGAACCTGAGCGTCAACATTTACCACTAGACCACTGACTACAACCCGCATCATCCCTGTCACACTGGCCATGCTGGCTGGGGCTGATAGGAGTTGGAGTCCAACAGCACCTGGAGGGCCACCGGTTCCCCCTCCCTTGCTTTATATCTTTCCTGGCCGCCTTGAAGATGGGTGTGGGGATTGAGCTGGTGTTGGAACAAAAGGGAGAAACCGAGGATGGTGATTTAGCAGGGACTGTTCCAGAAAACAGAGAGCATCCCTGGTAAATATGGAAGCTCAGGTGTCAGCTGTGAGCCGGGCGGCGCTGTATCAACTCCATCTGATATGGCAGCTGTGCCCCTACCGTCCTAATCATCTGCTCCCATCACTGGTTCATGCCTTGGTCTCCTCTCGCCTAGACTACTGTAATGCGCTCTACGTGGGGTTACCCTTGAAGACGGTTCGGAAACTACAGCTGGTACAGAATGCGGCAGCTCACCTGGTTAAAGGCAGCAGGCTGGCCGGATCACATCACTCCAGTGCTCAAGGAGCTGCACTGGCTACCAGTTGCTTGCCGAGCCGAATTCAAGGTGTTGGTTTTGACCTTTAAAACCCTATACGGCTCCAGTCCAGTCTATCTCAAGGAGCGTCTCCAGCAACACCAAGGAGGCCACTCAACAATGATCTGCCACAGACGGCCTTCTCCTTGTCCCTTCAGCCAGAGCGGCTAGACTGGTCGGGACAAGGAAGAGGGCCTTTTCTGTGGCGGCCCCTGTACTGTGGAACTCTCTCCCAAGTGAGTCCTATGCCATGCCCCCTCTCTGCTGAGCTTCCGCCGCTCACTAAAAACTTGGCTATTCAGGCGGGAATATGGGGTGGGCTAAGATTTTAAAATTTTATACTGTTTTAATGTATTTTATCCTGTTTTTATCTTATGTACATCGCCCAGGGTAGCCGGTTTGCCGGACAGATGGGCGATAAATAAATGCAAATAATAAATAAATTAAAAAAAAGGGATCCCTGGTAAAAAGGCTTGAAAGTTGGAGTAGATGAGAATGCTGGATGGACAACGATGGTCCTAGCTGTTCCAGCCATCACAGCAAATCTGACTATGGGTTTCATGCCACCACAAAAAGATGGAAATGGCTGTATCCATGCTGCCCCACTCTGGAGTATTGTTGGCAGGCACTGACTGGCGGCAGCTTGCCGGGGATCAAACCTGGGGCCTTCTGCACGCGAAGCAGGTGCTCTGCCGCTGAGCTACAACTCCTCCCCGCTGAGCTACAACTCCTCCCTGTTCGGAGAAGGCATCTTATTACTGTGTTAATTTGTTCCGAATTATCTCACAGGGTCTGGAGATGCAAAAAAGTTAAATCCTTTGGGGCCGTGTGGGAGATGCGGAGGCTTAGCAGAGAAGCAGAGGGAAGAAGGGGCTTAGCGGAAAGGGTTTGATCTGGTTGTGTGTGGTGGTCATGTTTTTGTTTTGTTTTTACTCCAAGGTCTGCAGTGAGTGGGGTTCGGCCTTGGAATTAATGCGGTGTGTTTTCCTGCCATTCCCGTAAACTTGTAAATGAACACAAGGAGCCTGGGTGTTTTTGTTGGCTAGAGACAGACAGCAGCTGAAGGTGGTCACATTCCCTGTGGGGTACACGTTTGCTCTTTCTTTTGTCTCTCACCATTGTCTCTGACCAAGGATGTTTTTGAAATGTCACAAAAACCTCCCAAACATTTATTTATTTATTTATTTATTTGTTACATTTCTATATTGCCCAATAGCTGAAGCTCTCTGGGTGGTTTACAAAAAACAAAACTTTAAAAAACCATAAAATAACATAACATAAAATAAAAAACTATAAAATAACATAAATAAAATAACATAACACAGTTAAAACAAAGTATAAAAGCCTGAAGTTTGGAGAGCCAGTGTGGCGTAGTGGTTACAGTGTTGGACTGGGACTATGGAGATCCGGGTTCTAGTCCCCGCTTGGCCATGAAACTCACTGGGTGACTTTGGGCCAGTCACTGCCTCTCAGCCTAACCTACCTCACAGGGTTGTTGTGAGGATAAAATGGAGAGGAGAAGGATTATGTAAGCCACCTTGAGTTCCTTGCAGGAAAAAAGGCAGGGGTATAAATGTAATAAATAAAAATAAAATAAAAGTTTTAAAAAGTATAAAACCAGAGTGAAAGCCAGCAGCAGCAGCGCAAAGATATAAAAACACACATAGAATCATAGAATCAAATCATAGAAAAGTAGAGCTGGAAGGGGCCTACAAGGCCATCGAGTCCAACCCCCTGCTCAATGCAGGAATCCAGGTCAAAGCATCCCTGACAGATGACTGTCCAGCTGCATCTTGAATGCCTCCAGAGTCAATTCTATCGATTGCATCATTGGTGATCAGAAGCCCCCAAACTTGGAGGTGTCCGATCATCCAATGTAAGGTGTGAGGAGTGGTGGAGGCGATCTTCGCCTCCCTATTCTCCCGCACTGCAGATTTTGCTAGATGAGCTTTGTAGCTACAGTGCTTTGGTGGGGGGGAGGGAAGGCGGCTTGAAGAGGTTCAGGATAGTTCATATCCTTCCCTCCCCATCCACTGGAACACTGCCTTTCCTCCTCCTCCTCCTCCTCCTCTGAGGTCGCTTTTCTGACCTTGGAGGGCAACCAGTACGGTTCTTTTTGTGCTGGTTGCAAGGGGGCGGGAGAGGAGCATTGGAAGGGGGAATCCGACCTTGGAAGGGGTAATCCAAACAATCCTATGGTCCCTGGGATGCTCACCCAGGGACCATAGGATCGCTCTCTAGCATGATTTTTTAAAACTAAAGACTAATGAGCCTGGGAAAATAAAATGGTGCCAAAAAGACTACAATGCAGGTACCAGGCGAGCTTCTCTGGGACAGAACTTGTAGGCAGAAGTCCAAAAGCAGGAAGTTGCCATGAGCACATGGACACCGTCCGTCGGCCTCATCTCCGCCTCCCTGCTAACATTTGATTAGAGAAGGTGTGCTGCACCCTCACATCCAGCATTATTTTCTCCCCTCTGCCCCACTCTCAGCGCAAGATGTGACCAATGGAATGGGAGGGTTGCCAAGATAGACTGAGTGTGATGATGATGTCTTTGACCAAAGTTACTGGCCTGGGGAGATCTTGAAAGAGACTCAGGTCAGTTGTGGCCATGCATTCGTAGCAACCAGATTTAGTCATACTTAGAGCAGACCCATTGAAATCAATAGGACACAGGTCAGCCATGACTAACATGTTCCATTGATTTCAATGGGTCTGCTTTAGGTATGACAAAATCTGGATCCAACCTTGAGATGATGGGGCCAGTCCCAGGTTTGAAAGGGCCTTCGGCAAAGTGTCCTCTGGTGCAGGGGTGGGCAGAAAGTAGATCTCCAGGTGTTCTGGACTTCCAACTACCATGAGCCCCTGCCAGCATGGCCAAAGGTCAGGAATGCTGGGGGTTGAACTCCAAAACATTTGGAGATCTACCGCCTTTTGCCCACCACCCTTGCTCTGGTGGACCCATCTCATCGCCAGTGGAGCCCAATGGGTTTATCTAACAGTGGCGGTGGGCAACAGTGGTGCGGAGATGACCACTGACTGGGTGGCTTGGAGATGCCATTTTAATTTCCCACAATGCCCCAGAGCGATGCTATGGCATTGTGGGAAATTAAAATCATGGGTGGCTTCCAGCCCTCAGGGCAGGCATCAGCCCAGTGCTTGGGGACCTGGCAGAGGCATGAGGATGCTCTGTGCTGCTGATACTAGGCCTGAGGATCGTGGGTTGAGTGAGCACACCACAGCCACGGAGACCTCTTTCACTGGGGATGGCTGCCTGTTTCTAGCCCTCTGCAGGTGGGGGGACACACCCCACTCCCTCTCCTCCTCCTCCAAAGGAAAGTGTGTCCTCTCGAAAGCTTCCCTGAACTTCTCAACACTCAGGAAAGCAGGAGAGGATCAACGGAGCTGTAGGCATTTCACCTACGACGAGTGCCTCTTGATCTGACCCAGTCAGCCTAATTGCAGGCATCCGTTCCGCGCTCCCAACTTCGGAAATTTAGCAGCTGTTATGCTCTGCGCAGGGATGTTATCCAGGACATGTTTTGCCTCCATTTGCTGCTCGGGAGACATTTATATCCCAATAAACGCTCTGACACCAATGGCCCTGATCCTCCTACAGAAGCCAGAGTGGAAACAATACGAGATTGGCTCCCATTTTTCATGTCTGTTTTCCCTCAGGTGGTGTCGAAGCTGAAGGAGGCCGGCCCGAGACCCTTGATGGCTTTATTTGGTCACGTTTTCTCCTCAACCTGGTGGAGCTGGGGGGGGGGGAGGGAACAGCAAAATGTGTGTCAACCAGGCACGGAGTCTGACGAGTTCATAAAACCTCCTGGTCCTGGACTTTGCGGGGATCTGTGTCCTGTTAATGCTTCAGACCTGGGAAGCGACTTGGCTTTTGAAGGAAGCCAGGCTGGGATAAGCAAAAGGCCTTAAAAGGTGGGGTTTGGTTTCTAGTGCTGAAACGAAAACAACTAAAAATTTAACTAGAAATACAAGGCACATCTCGCCCTAGTGGGAAAGTCTATGACCAGGTGACCTGCGTGCCTGCTTGCTCAGTCTGGTTTCCAGCGGCTAACTGTTGATAAGCAATTTCAAGACCCCTGCATCAGGCTGCGTGCTCTCCCTTCTTTACGGGGCTGTATCTTTAAACCAGACTTGGACCAGACTGGACTTGGATGGGATGGCCCTTCAACGAGGTGTCCTTTTGTTCGACAGAGAGCCCTTCAAATAGAGGACTGTCCTACTTTAAAGCAGGACGCACAGCCACCCTAGGTTGCACAAACCCGCCATTGCCTTTGCCTTAAACCTTCATCCTTACAGCTTTATTTTACATTCTGCTGGCTAATTCCAGTGAGGGTGGGAGTGGAAGCAACAATTCTGTTCTTCTCCTCCCTTCCATCCTCTGCCAATACCGAGCCCGTCCACTGGGGTATGGCTATAACAGCGGTGTGGGTGATAACTCCAGTCCCCCCGTCCCCCAACTACTTCTGGCCAGCTTATCAGGAGTCACTCTGGTTCAAAGCTTGCTTGTTTGCTTTAAGGTGGCCAAGTCCAGCCAACTCCTACAGCCTTGCTTTAGCCCCGGGGAGCTCCAATATGGTATCTGTGGAGACTTCTCCTGGTGAATGCCAGGCTGCCTGCCCCCTTCTGATTTTCATTTTATTTTTAAAATATATTTTTGATTGAAGACATTTTTATTGAAGACATTTGCTGTAGTCCAGCAACATCTGGGGACCCAAGGTTGGAGAGCCCTGCTCTAGCACCATCTTTATTTCCAAGAATGCCTTTGTGGACCGTGTAGGCCCAAGAGGCATCCTTACAAAATAAAAAATGGTTGGTGGCTGCAGCCCAGCACTTTGTTTTGAAAGACGCCCAGCCACCCAGAAGAAAGGAAAAAGGTACACTGGAGGTGGTATGGGGTGTCATAAGAATGTAAGAGCCACGCCGGATCAGGCCAAGGGTCCATCCAGTCCAGCATTCTGTTCACACAGTGGCCAACCAGCTGCCCACGGGAAACCCACAAGCTGGACACAAGTGCAACAGCACCCTCCTGCCCATCTTCCCCAGCAACTGGTGTCCATGGGCATACTGCCTCTGGTACTGGAGGTAGCATAGAGCCAATCAGGACTGGTAGCCATTGATAACCTTCTCCTGCATGAATTTGTCCTGGGGGGCTGCAGGGCTGTGCATTGCCTGTGTGTGCTGTGTTACCTGGTTTGTTTGTTTTGCCGTGTTGTGTGTTTCGCTTGTGTGCTTGTGTGTATTTGTTTCTCTGAGCACAAGGTTGCCTTCTGTGAAATGGGTATTTTGTTGTGCATTGTGGGGGGAAATATTTGATTTGGCATTTGAGGCTCAGTCAGACAGTCCCCATCTGAGGTTCTCCCCCCTGCCTCCAAGAAACTTGTACTCAGTTTTTTGGCCTAGTTACTTGCCTCTGAGCCGCAGGAGCAGGGATGTTGAAGAGTCCTTGGTCTCGAGTCACAAGTCGAGTCACGAGTCTTTGGACCCGAGTCTCGAGTCCGAGTCCAAGTCCTTGGTCCAAAATGGTGACTCACGAGTCCCGAGTCCCGAGTCACACCCAAAGCTGACTCCACGAGTCCCTATTAAAATAAATGGGGGGGGGGGTTTCCAACAAAATAAGGCTACTTCAGATGTGTGGCTTAAATAAATTCTAGGCACAAGTGTGCCTTTTTATCTCAAAACTCTGCTACTGATTTTGACAAGAACAGACCAGGCAGACAAACCCAAAATAACCAGGCAGGGAACCCCAAAGCAGGCAGGCAGAGGCCTTTGTCTTGGACAATTCAAACTGTGGAACTGGTTAAGAGACCAGGCAGGCAGAGGAGGCAGGGAACCCCAAACAGGCAGGCAGAGGCAGCCAAACCCAAAATGTCTGAAAGGTTACATTAGTAAAATGATTTTAAAAAATAAACTTGGATTGTTACTGCAACTAGGTCCAGACAGCCCCTGCAGGTGGCATCAAGCAGGGATGTTGACGAGTCCTTGATCTCGAGTCCCGAGTCGAGTCTCAAGTCCCATTAAAAATATTGGGACTCGAGTGCGACTCGAGTCAGAGGGGGGACTCAGTCCGACTCACGAGTCGAGTCCTCGAGTCCGAGTCCCCATCCCTGCGCAGGAGTTTGACGTCTGTGAGATGTTGGAGCAGAAAATGTGGTTTCAAAAGAGCGTTTTTTGTGTTTTGTGTTTTGGAGCTCAGACTCCTCCTCTGCCTCATAGTTAGGATGGTATGAATGTTATTTTTCTTTCAGTCTCGCCAGCTTGCCGCCTGGGAAATGGGTGTTTTGTGACCGGCAACACACCCCTGCCCCCCCATGGCAGCAATTTTCTGAACGGGCAAATCCCATGTGATATCTTATCCATCACGGGTACTGTAGGGTCAGCTCAGGCGTAATCATAACTCCGACATAGGATATTAGAAAAGAGTCATCCTTTAATCTTACTCATAAGACAGATGCCAACAGTGAGGAGTATTAGGACAAGAAGAGAGAGGGAGAGAAAGTGACTAACTCCAAACACTTGGTCAGTTAAATACCATTCAGGTATATTAAGAGACTGTCCCTCTTAAAGGGATATCACCACATCTCCCTTTCATATAAAAACATTTTTAAAAATTAAAAGAAACATATATACATATAAACCTATAAAATAAAACATTATGTCAATTACTGCAATGGGGCCAGAGGTTACCAGCACTTAGCCCACTGTTGGGGATGGTCTTTATCACCATCCCTCCTCAAGGGACATATCTCTTTGGTAGGAAGACAGGTCTACCATATGATGTCACACATGTGGGCTGTCTTTCTCCGGATGATGGTACAAGTGGAACGTGCCGATTTATGGGAACAGATTCACTTTGCCCCACACCTGTACAACGAAGGCTTTCTGATGCTCGACCTTGAAACCTCAGATGACGCCTGTTACGACGAAACATGCGGCCCTCTGAAGTCCTTACTCGATTCTGAGAGAGTGACCGCAACACTCTCACAACATTCGAAATGTTCCCACTGGCCCCAAAAAGATTGGGGAAAGCTGCCTCAGCCCATAAGGTAGAAATCTCCAATGATGGCTTTTCCCATCCCATTGCAACAACAACGCCAGAAAAAGCCATACCTAGCAGGCTTTCTTCTTTTGTGCAATTCCTAAATTCCGAGAGAGCCCTCTCTCCTCAGAGCCTGGACCTGGCAGCAGTATTCACTTAAAGGCCTCCGTAGTGGGTGGCCACTTATGCAACGCCAAAAAAAGAGGACAGCAGAGGATACCGGTTTGCATAAGCTTCGCATATGCTAATTTATATGTGTAGATGCACATTTAGAAATAATTACTATGATTTAAGTCGGAACACATCATCTCATCACAGTGCGCCTACTCAGTCTGCTGTCCATGTGCTCACGGTTGATGGGCAACTTCGAGGCCCCTGGCTGCTCAAAATTCATGGAGGAGAAGGCTATCAATGGCTACTAGTCCTGATTGGTCCAATGCTACCTCCAGTTTCAGAGGCAGTATGCCTATGTACGCCAGTTGCTGGGGAAGATGGGCGGGAGGGTGCTGTTGCACTTGTGTCCAGCTTGTGGGTTTCCCGTGGGCAGCTGGTTGGCCGCTGTGTGAACAGAATGCTGGACTAGATGGACCCTTGGTCTGATCCAGCTCGGCTCTTCTTATTCTTCTGATGTTCTCTCTCTTCTGATGGTTCTGTATCTTTCAACTAGAGTTGGACTGGAGAGCCCTTCAAACAGAGGACTGTCCTCTGTAAAGGAGGACACGTGGCCACCCTCCCTCCCCAGTTCTCTCTCCCCAGCATTCCTGCCTGCTCCCCTTCCTCCATTTCCTTTTGGCTGGTTTCTCTTTATTTTCCTCACAGGAGTCTGTTTTGGGAGGCTGGGTTCCCTGAGAAAGCAGCGCCTGGCTTAATCAGCAGAGGAATTTGAGAGCGAAGACGGCAAACTTCCCATCAATTTGCTACTTCTAACCCGCAAGTCATCCAAGCTTCTTATATTTTTTGGAATGGTTTCGGAGACCGAGGTCTTCAGTCCCAGACCGCTTCTGGTATGCCAATGGTGGTGGAGCAGCAGCAGGAGGAAGAATGCTCTTCATAGCACCAGGGAACCGCAGCTTTTGAGTTGCAATGGCATCTCCACTCTTCCCCTGTTCTCCAGCAAATGATTTCTGCTCCTGGCGCATGGTCTGAAGGCACATGATGCAGCCACCTTGCTGAAGCCAAGCCAGCCTTCCCCAGCCAGCCTGGTAGCCTCCAGATGTTTTGTACTACAGCTCCCAGCATTCCTGACTACTGGCCATCAGGGCTGGGGCTGATGGGAGTTGAAGTCCAAAGCATCTGAAGGGCACCAGGTTGGGAAAGACTGAGAATCAGTACGGTGTAAGTGGTTAGAGTGTTGGACTGGGATTCGGGAGATCCGGTTTCTAGTCCCCCATTCAGCCATGAAGCTCACTTGGGTGAGTTTGGGCCAGCCACTGACACTCTGCATAACCTACCTCACATGATAAAATAGAGAGGTAGAGGAGGATTTTGTAAGCCGCCTTGGGTTCCTTGGAAGAAAAGGAAGGATATATATAAATAAGCAAAGAAATAAGATAACGTTGCTGGGTCTGCTCAGAACCCAGATGGGAAATTGCCCTAGGACAGGGCTCTCCAACCTTGAGTCCTAGAGTCCGAGTCCCCATCCCTGCGAAGTGCCCCAGCGAGATGGCTGGAAATGGTTGTCCAGCTGCTAAAATGCAGAGTGGTGGGATCCGGAGCTTATTATTCCCCAGATGTTGCTGGCCTACAGCTCCCAGCATACCCAGCCAGCATGGCTAATGGCAAGGGATTCTGGGAGCTGTAGTCCAGCAACTTCTGGGGACCCAAGGTTGGAGAGCCCTGCCCTAGAACTTGACACACATTGCCCCGAGTTCCATAGAATACACAACAAGCGGAAGAAAATTGTTACCAGGTAAGATTGTTTGTACAACCACCCCAGCATTGTCTATTCCAGAGTCCTTGGTCTCGAGTCACGAGTCGAGTCACAAGTCTTTGGACTCGAGTCCAAGTCCGAGTCCTTGGTCCAAAATGGTGACTCACGAGTCACGAGTCACTCCCAAAGCTGACTCCACGAGTCCCTATTAAAATCAATGGGGGTTTTTCCCCAACAAAATAAGGCTATTTCAGATGTGTGGCTTAAATAAATTCTAGGCACAAGTGTGCCTTTTTATTTCAAAACTCTGCCACTGATTTTGACAAGAACAGACCAGGCAGACAAACCCAAAATAACCAGGCAGGCAGAGGAGGCAGGGAACCCCAAAGCAGGCAGGCAGAGGCCTTTGTCTTGGACAATTCAAACTGTGGAACTGGTTAAGAAGAGACCAGGCAGGCAGAGGAGGCTGGGAACCCCAGGCAGGCAGGCAGAGGCAGCCAAACCCAAAATGTCTGAAAGGTTGCATTTTAGGAAAATGATTTTAAAAAATTCTTCGCCGGCGATCGCACTTCTCTCCACTCCTTCTGGCACAGCCCAGGGATGCTGAAGAGTCCTTGGTCTCGAGTCAAGTCTCGAGTCTCATTAAAAATATTGGGACTCGAGTGGGACTCAAGTCAGAGGGGGGGACTCAGTCCGACTCACGAGTCGAGTCCTAGAGTCCGAGTCCCCATCCCTGCGAAGTGCCCCAGTGAGATGGCTGGAAATGGTTGTCTAGCTGCTAAAATGCAGAGTGGTGGGATCCGGAGCTTATTATTGCCTCCGCTGCCCCCCCCCCTCTGCATAGGATGTTGCTTAACCCTCTGAGTTTGGGGGCTTATGATGAGCATCAAGGGCGCAAGCTCACGTAGGGTTGCGCCCTATTTGCAAGCTGTAGAAATTCTCTGTGAATTTTATCAAAACCACCATACGAAATCAGGAGATGTTTTGCATTTGAATTTCGCATCCTGGATGTGGCACTTTATCCTCGAAATTCCTATGCTTTTAAGATTTGTTGGGATCTCTTGATTGTTTTTGATTGTTGGCAGGCTTCAGAGATGAAATCTCATAAAGTTGTCAACCATCAAGTATTAATGATCATCAAAGTACATTATGAGATGCCGACAGATACAGTGGAATTAGTATGTTCTTTGCCAAAGGCTGTTAGATATAATCACTGCATACCCGTCATCAAATATGACGCTGTAAATGGTTTCCAAACCATTTGCCTGGCAACCCTGGGTTCTTTGGAAGCTTATTGGGGGTTCCTCAATGAGTTGATCAATAACGGTAAACAAGATTTTCCCTAAAACCATTTGTCCACTACTACCGATAGTGCTCTGCAATGCAATGCATCTCCCTGGAAAAGGTTGGGCATGTTTGACGACAGTTCACAATACGTGCTGGTGAAGCTCAAGAGCACTGGGCATAATTTAGATTGCTTGGGTGCAGAATATTAATGTTTGTATGGTCCTTCACCTTATTTATTTATTTACAAGATTTATATACCACTCTATGTTCCAGTATGGAGATTTTGGAGCAGTGCACAATAAAAGATAAAACAAATTAAAGAATAAAACAATGTGTTAAAAACCAAGATCAGTAAAACCATATCAATAAAACCATGGCTGGTTAGATCAGGAAGGTTTCCTGAAATAACAGTGTTTTCAGGAGGTGCCGGAAACAACACTGTGTTGGCGCCTGCCTGACCTCCAGAGGCAGGGAGTTCCACAGAAATGGAGCCACCACACTGAAGGCTCTTCTCCGGGTGGACTCCAGTCGGGCCATAGGTTCATGTGGCACCACCAGGAGAATGTCATCTGATGAGCTCAGTGACCGGGCAGATTGGTAAGAGAGAAGGCGCTCTCTCAGGTATCCTGGTCCCAAGTTGTTTATGGCTAGTAGTACCAAAACCTTAACCCCGGCCTGGTAGTGAATAGGCAGCCAGTGCAGTTCCCTCAGCAAAGGAGTTGCATGCTGAAAAGGGACAGTTCCTGACAACAGCCGAGCTGTTGCATTCTGCACTCGCTCCAGCTTCCGGACCAGCCTTAAGGGTAGCCCCACACAGAGTGCATTGCAGTAATCCAGCCTTGAGGTTACTATTTATTTATTATTTAGCACCTGTACCACTGTGGCCAAGCTACCCCTGTCCAGGAGAGGCCGTAGCTGGTGAACCAATTGAAGCTGGTAAAAGGCACTCTGAACTCCCCCAGTCACCTTAATGCATGTTATTCCTTATGTCTGGAAAGGTCACCCTCTATCTCTACTCGCTAAGTTGCTTCCATCTTCTTCAAGTCACTTCTTCAGCAAACCTGTTGATGGACCACGGCAGCCTCCCCTTTCTCTCCCTTTCACCGTCCCCATCTCTAATTTCACTAAAGCCTGACATTTCCTCCTACTCCAGCACTTGGCTGGCAGCGCAGGATCATCATGGGGAAGGCCCATGTATCACATGGGCAAATGGCCATAGTTCAGTGTTAGAGCAGGGGTGGGCAGAAAGTAGATCTCCAGATGTTTTGGACTTCAACTCCCAGCATTCCTGACCATTGGCCTTGCTGGCAGGGGCTTCTGGGAGCTGAAGTCCCAAACATCTGGAGATCTACCTTCTGCCCACCCCTGTGGTAGAGCATATGCTTTACATACAGAAGATCCCAGGTTCGATTCCCAGCATCAAGGGAGGGGGGCTTTTCAGTGGTGGTTCCCCAAATGTGGAATACTCCCCCCAGTGGCGACAATATTGTCATCTGTTCGGCACTAGGTCAAGATGTTCTTCTATTACAAGGGATTTGGAGGCATATGATGGGGTTTTTATACATCAGTTGCTTTGAATATGATCCATACTGATGTTTTAGTTGTTTTATTATGTTTGGTATTTTTTAATAGAAATTGTTTTTAGCTATTTTATATGTTGTATGTTTTAATACTTCTGTTGTAAGTAGCCTTGGGTCTTTTTAAAGAGAAACACAACTAAGAAATTCGATACATCATCATCCAGGGTTGCAGCTAAAATTTCATTTTCGATTTCCCTGACCAACTTTTGTCAATTTCCCTGACCACCATTCAAAAATAACCCAAAGTTAAAAGAATACATAGGTTACATTGCATTAAATAAGTTTTATTAAATGGCTTAAAACTACACCTGTATTGAAAGGCTTTTGGGGGGGGTCAAGATAGGAGCTTCAATATGAACTTCTTTAAACACTGAGCACGTTTGCACGACACGACAACCCACCATGGCTTATAACAGGGTCTGTTTGACCCACGATGGGTTGCCATGTTGTCCGAATCCAGATGAAATGACCCATCGTGGGTCAACCCCGACTACAAGTGAGCTGCTTGGCAAGAGCAGCAAAAACCCCTTGCCTCCTGCCAAGCAACTAGCGGGCGACTGCCACTGCCAGCCTGAGTGGCACTTCAGGTTCAGGGTGGCTGGCAAAGGCTTCCCCCACTCCCTGCTGCCGCAGCAACACGTTTCAGGATCACTGCAGCTTGACCCTCCCCTCCCCAACCTTTTTTGTGGAAAGAAAGCCTGACGGATCACACACTTTGCCCCCCCCCCCAAGTCACCTGCATAATCTCTGCCCAGGGCAGGGAGAGCTCAGTCCCAGAGGCACATTTGCATCCAGATCCAGATAGTCTTCACCAAGCACCCTCAATGGGCTGCCAAGTCTGGGACACACATTTACATTCGATTCAATGGTTCTTCCCCAAGCACTCTCAATGGGCTGTCAAGCACCCTCAATCACCACCACCCCAGCACCTCCCGAGGAACCAGGGGCAAGGTGGCACCAAAAAACCTCAGCCCCCCCCCCATTACTACAGGTTTCTCCTGTCAGCAGAGGGAGGGGTCGGAGGATTGAGAGGGGGGCGAGCGAGGGGGTAAAAGAAGCAGCCAAGGCTTCCAGAGGTTGTTGGGAACAAGGTGCAAGGCAGCACGGAGCGGGTCGTCGGCTCAGGCCAACCCAGACACTCAACCCCAAGCAGATCGCCTGGGTACTTTGCTGTAAGTCCGTCATAGTTACTAGTGTTAGACTAGGGTAGATTCTTCAATGTTAGATGAGATTAGCGTAGTAGGTTCTTTTTTGTTTGATAGTTCTGCCTGTGCTAAGCTTCACTTTCCTTTGTCAATTTCACTCCCTGACCTAATTGCTTGTTTACTATTACAATCTCCCTTATCTCCCTGACCTAATTCGCTTGTTACTCCTGCAAATAAACTGGTTTCAATTTTGCCTACATGCCTCAGTCCAGTGTAGTTGACCTGATTTGACCCAGGGAGCAGGAGCTCTGAGCTGTCAAATTAGCCATGTAGCTCCCGATCTCGCAGAAAAGGACTGGCAGTGGTCCTTCACAATTTTGTTGGATAGTCTGCTTTATATAAAGAAAGGCTAGTAACACAGTATTTAGTTTTAGAGGCAATGAACGCAGGCTAGAGGTAGTTTGGTGGTTTAAAAGAAGTTCCAAATCAACTTACTTTTAGTCCTTTCATACACATTGTTGGAGAAGACTAACTAACGTGGTTTAACTACAAGCACCCTCAAAAGCTGGCTCTGTGAGTGCAAGTATGCAAAAGAAAAACATGAGATATGGTTACTTACTTCTGTCATGGAAGAGGCACACGTTGCTTGCTTCTTGGTTGCAGAGCAAGAGGAAGTAGAAGAAAAGGAAGTGATGAAGTTACAGGACACAAAAGGGATGAACCAGTGTTCTCCAACCTTGGGTCCCCAGATGTTTTTGACCTACAACTCCCAGCATGCCCCAGCCAGCTACGCTGGCTGGGGCATGCTGGCAGTTGTAGGCCAAAAACATTCTGGGGACCCAAGGTTGGAGAACACTGAACTAGACATTCTCTATTGCCCCCTAGTGCCTGGAAGCATGTGGAGTTCCTACTATCCAACAGATTTCAGGGGTGCAAACCCGCAGCCCAGGGACTGCATGCAGCCCTCCAAGGTGCCTTGAGCCCCCTGCCACTGATGCCAAATTATTTCCCTGAGAGACCCTCAAGCAATCTGCATGAGGACTGCAGCAATCCAGATACAGGTTGCTGTTTCCCTGCTGCTGCTGCTACTGCTGCTAGCTGGGATATGTGGGCGTGAGCAGCCCCTGACCCCTCCCCGAAGCCAGCATCACGTGCGGCCCTCAGAGCTGAGTTTGTGCAGCCCTGCTCTATTTGGACAGCTGCCCTGTTTAAAGATAAAAGAATCCTAAGGAGGGAGAGCACCCAGGGGTCTTGGGGGTTTGCCCATCTGCAGCCCACGGAGGAGGCACACACAGACAGCTCCCCTGGTCACAGTCTTCCCCACTAGGGTGGGATCGATTGTATTTCTATTTAAGTTATAGTAATGGGGGCTGCTTGCCGGCGGAAGGTTCCTAGCACTACCAATTAGAAGGCATGGCACACATTGGCACAGCTCGTCCGTCTTTTTCTCCGTAATGGATTTTCTGTGGTAAAAAAAAAAAAAAGATGGAAGGAGCAGTGGGAAAACACAGGAGAGTTGTGAGTGGGAGACAATATAATCTGTAGGGCATAGAAGAACCCTTTAAAATTCTGTGAATGAGGCAGGGCCATGGCATGATAAAAGCCTCCTCTGGGAGCACCCTCTGTTCAAATTTGCATCTGTATATATACATACATACATACATACATATATATATATGTGTGCATAAAATGTGCATATGCTCATCTGTGTCTTCTTTTGCTCCTTTTTTCTGGTGATGCATTTCCTCTTTTGGGGTGATGTATAAGCAGCCTCCCTAGACTATGAGCTCCAAGATGAACTAATGGTTGGATTCAGCAGCTTCTTGCTCAAAGGGGGGCGTGCAAGCAGGAGACTGGACAGCACCCCCCTTCCGATTTGGCAACTGTGCACCACCAGCTGAACACAAAGCTGAGTGCACATTTGGCTGGCTGTACGAAACTGCCACATTCAGAGCTGCTCAAATTTATACATCTAATAAACAGTAAGCAATGTATATTGCATGCCGTCTTCTAAACTAGCAAACGCAGTAAAAATATTAATTTTAAGAAATCATAGGAATCAGTGTGTTCTCCTGGGTCATATAAAGTCTCTGCTTATTTGTAAATCAACATGTTTTAATGGTTTTATTAGCCAATTAGCATGCATTTTAGTTTAGAGAAAAGTCTGAAGTACAAATGAGAAACTTGATTTAAATCCGCGATTTAAATCAGCCTTTTCTCTTGGTGATTTAAGCCATGATTTAATCACTCTGTAAGCGCATAGATAAATGCAGAACATTTACCAGATGTCTTGTATTTTCCAGATATAATTTCCAAATATCCCAGAGCCACAAAATAAAAACCACTGTTCCACATGGTCTCTTACTTTTGGAAACTGACTCCTGGCTGGGGAATAACTAGAGGCCAAACTACACGTGACATTAACCACGTGTTCAAACAAGTGCACATAACCTGGCTTCATTTTTTATTTTTTGAGAAAAAGCAGCGGTGGCAGGGCCCCGATTCTGAATGTGCTCCTGATCTAGATTGGGGCCATGCACAATTTTTTATGCTGAGAATTGCCCCCCTTCACGGCTGCTATTTGGCCCTGAAAGTGTTTTTTGCAGTAAACACTTCGGGGGCGGGGACGACGACAAAAAGCTGCCAGCAGGGAGTGATTTTCATCAGAAAACCTGTGCAGGACCCTGATCTGGACTGGGAGCACATTCAGGATTGGAGCTTTCTCCAAAACGGAAGCAGCCAGGTTAAGAGCTCTTGCTTAAGCAGGTGACTGACTTAATGTCATGTGTCATTTCTCATTTGGCCCTAAATGTCATGATGAAGGCGTGTTCCGCCCACAGGCCTTTACGATTTATCAAAGAACACACCTATGACCTGTGGGCAGTTAAGAGCTCTACCCCGGAAGGAGAAGGGACTTCATCATTTGCAGATGTCTCTATAAACCAGGGCTCTCCAACCTTGGGTCCCCAGATGTTGCTGGCCTACAGCTCCCAGCATACCCAGCCAGCATGGCTAATGGATTCTGGGAGCTGTAGTCCAGCAACATCTGGGGACCCAAGGTTGGAGAGCCCTGCTATAAACCCTTCCTGTCTACACAGCCATTTTCACTTTCATGATGACACCCTCAACCTGCTAAGAGTCCTTAAAATAACATACCACCTGTGTCACACCATTATATCAAAATCACTGCTCCCTGATCTCTTTGCCTCTTCACACTCCCTGTTCCTTCTTAGAGTGGCTGTGTATCCTACTTTAAAGTTTTCTGTTTGAAGAGCTGTCCAGTCCAAGTTCGGTTTAAAGATTAAGAACCGTATATTAAAAAGGGAGAGCAAACAGGGGCCTGAAAGTTGCCCATACACAGTGAGCCCCTGGGAACCAGGTAAGCAGCTCACCTGGGACTTCTCTACACATGAGGCATTTATTGTGTTCTTGTGATTCCGCACCCACAGTAGTTTGCGGGTACTTTACACGCCGTTGTCATCCTCCAGGGCCTCTCCTGTGTTTTCTAGCCATTTCCGTGGCTTTTTTTAGAATGAGGAAAATAAGCTATTAAGGGGCTAGCCCGCTGTGAAGCCCTACAAAATGGTCATGTATTTTTGCAATTCCACTATACCATAGCACCACTTTGTGCTTATGTAAAATGGAACATATAGAAAGGCAGAGAGAAAGAGAAAACCCTGGGGGGGGGGAACACGTGTAAAGGAGTTGAATACAGGCCTGTGGCTCACGCTGGCTCAGCTTGTCTGAGCGTGGAAAGCTAAGCAGGGTCAAGCCTGGTTATTACTTGGATGGGAGCAGGACCGGTGCAAGGCAGTTTGGTGCCCTAGGCAAGATCAGATATTTAGCGCCCCCCCTTCCCACTTGAGAGCGCTGTATTTTTTTCCAAGGCGTTTCTGGCACCCCCTTTAGCCCTGCGCCCTAGGCAGCTGCCTAGTTGGCCTAATAGTAGCACCGGCCCTGGATGGGAGACCCCTCCTCTAGTTTCCTGCATTGAGCAGCGGGTTGGACTCGATGGCCTTGTAGGCCCCTTCCAGCTCTATGATCTATGAAATCTTAATCCCGCAAAGAATCTGGAAGCAGAAGCCTCTGTAAAGTGGCAGGTTAAAAGCCTCGCGTAGAAAATCCCCTGGTCACAGTCTTCCCCACTAAGGTGAGATGTCTTGTATTTCTGTTAGTTCATAGTAATTAATTCCAAATTTGCATCTCTTTATATAAATCAGCATATGCACATTTTATGCAAACCTCTGCTCTCTTTTTGGGTGATACATTATTTCCTCTTTTTTGGAACTGCCGAAAAACAATGGCCACTCTATTACAGCTCCCAAACTCAAATGAAGATCTCCCCTAATGAAAACTTGCCAGCCACAGTAACCTCATGCCCTCAAGCCAAACTCTCTGCCCCACTTTGCCACAGCCTAACCTATCCTCATTTGCATAACTCCCCCACCTCAGAGCCTTCAAATTGTAACATTAAAAAATATATACAGTAATACCTTGGATTGCAAGCATAATTTGTTCCGTAAACATGCTTGTAATCCAAAGCACTTGTATATCAAAGCGAAATTCCCCATAAGAAATTTGTACACATATTTTTAATTTACCGTATTTTTCCGTCTATAAGATGCCCCCATGTATAAGACGCCCCCACTGGGCAGTTTCGCAACCACGCGGTTCTCTCCTCTGCTTACTTCCGTGTATAAGACGACCCTCAATTTTTAGTCTAACGATTTTAGGAAAAAGTATAGTCTTATACATGGAAAAATACTGTAAGCTGCAATAAAGAATGATAGTGTAAAGTCTTCATTTTTCTTGACCATACTGCACTACTTGTACTGCAAGACGTCGCTTGTTTATCAAGTTAAAATTTATTTTTAAAATGTGCTTGTCTTGCAAAACACTTGCGGACCAAGTTACTTGCAATCCAAGGTTTTACTGTATATACATTTAGAATTTGTGGCAACAGCAGCTGCCCAGAAAACAGGTGCATGTGGGTTGTGGGAGGGAAGGTGAAAATTATCATAGTGCCCCACATCTAATGTTGGTGGCCTCCTTCCTCGGCGCCCCAATAGCATCCCTGAAAACCCAATGCTAACTATTAGGTTGCAAAACTTTGCCAACCAGGTAGCAGAGAAGTTTGAGGTGCAGGGAAAAGTTTCCTCTTCGTTTTCGCTAATCTTCACCGCAGCCAGATGCTTGTAGGGCGGGCAGCACCGGGGAGCTTTGATTTGCTCGATCGTTGGCCCAGCAGATGAGGGAAGAGACGGGGCAGATGGAAAAAGTGGGGTGAGTGAGTTTGCTCTGTGTGTGTGTGTGTGTGTGTGTGTAAAGCCTTATCTTGCTAATCTATCAACCCCTCCAGCATTAGTAACATGACCATTTCTTTAGTCCCACTTCATTTCCCCCCCTCCTGAATGACCTCTGACAAAATGGGGAAAATGATATGAGTACCTAAGAATTGCTTGGCTGGGCCTGGGCCCCACCAGCGGTCTATCCAGCTCAGCACTCCCTCTTCTGAAAAGTAGCCCGACAGATGCCACAGAGAAGGGCTGCTGTTAATTCCCAGCATCTGCCCGTCCAAATCACTCCCTTCCCGGCCTTCTCAACAAGACAAATGTTTACAGGGTGTTTTTTTTTTTTTAAAGGGTTGAGCAAGGTTCCTGTGCTGGGAATCATGACTTCTTTCAAACCAGTTTCGGCTGCAGTCCTGTCCTGTGCATGCTTGCCTGGGGGTAAGTTGCATTGAACTCAACGGGACTTACTTCTGAGTAAACATGCATAGGATTGTGCTGTTAGATTTGCAGTGAAGACACGACCTCTGGAGGTGGTGCATTTGGGCTATATCAGCCAGTAGCTTGCAACGCTCCTGATGAGACCCTCTCCTCTATATAGTTGACCTTTATTTTCGCCCCCTCTTAATCCAGGGCAGAGTCAACGGCTTTTGGACACAACTGTCCTATTTTTGCAGCCCAACTATAATTATCTTGGCAACCTGATGCCGGTTGCTTTGGCTTGGTTTGCAGCTCTGTTTTACTAAGGTTTTTAATTTCCTCTTCTCTCCCATTTTTTGGAGTGTCTTTTTTTTTTTTTTTTTTTTTTTTTTTGCAATTTCATCTCTTTGTTGTTCTTCCCAAAGCTCCTGAATTACTCAGGTTCCAGGTCGGCTGCTCTGCCCCAGCTGGACAGGTCTAATAATCTCTCCGCAGTGTCAGAATTCTCCCACAGATTGAAAGGTTTGGGGTTGTGGTGGGTTTTTTTCTTTTTATTGCCCAAATTCTGTCCTCTGAGTTGATCCCTTGGCAAGTTCACTTTCAGCCCCATGTGTTTCTGCTTAGGAGAAATTTGGCATCCAGGATCCATGCTTCCCGCTCTCCTCCTGGTGAGAAATGCTGAATGCAGAGTGTCAGAAATGTGTGGATTCAGGCTGATTCCCACCCCATTTCCCTTTTCCAGAGACGGGGGTGGGGTAGGGGAAATAAACCACTAGTGCCAAAAACCTAATTTCCCGGAGGAAGCTGAGAAATATTTAGAAGCCTGTCCAAAAATCAATTAAAAAACAAAAACAAACAGCCAGTTTTAATGGCTGTGTTTGCAGATTCCATCAAAAGAAACTGTTTCAAAAGCCTGGGTGGTTTTGGAAAGGGATGCATAAGGAGGGCACACTTCCACTACAAGCTGAAGTTGGTTGCAACTCTGTGCATGTTTACTCAGAGGTAAGTCCATTGGGTTCAATGGGGCTGACTCCCAAGGAAGAATGCATAGAGGATTAAGCAACCTAAGGCTGCAATCCGACACACACTTGCCTGAGTCAGTTCCCTTGACTACAGGGGGACTTGATCCTGAGTAAACATGCAGAGGCTTATCCCGTTTAAAACCCGACTTGACACATGCCTCTTAACGTGCGTTTTTGCCCCTCTCTCTTCCTGTTGGTGTACGTATGTGAAAGGCACATACAGTTTTAAATGCAGGTATATCATCAGGATTTTAAATCGATTGACGGCCATGCAAGAACATGGGTCTACAACTGCATCTCACCCTTTCTGTGATATTTCTGTCACACAGGAACAGAAGTGTTTATCGGATGATATATATTTTTTTTTAGTCCTCTCCCCAGTGATTTTTGCATAGAGTTCAACAAGTTTGGGAAGGTCTTTAAAAAACAACAACACAAAAACCTTTTAAACCTCCCTTTCCTGTATGGAATGGTATCTTTTGGTCACAATTAACAGGGAAAGAAGAGAGAAGGAAGGTAGAGGAGCCCTGATTCTGATTCAAACTCCTTTTCTTTTCTTGGGTTAAAGTAAGAGTCAGAGGTAGGATGGTCATGTGTCCTATGCAGTGCTTTTTTTCTGGAGAAAAGGGTACCGGAACTCTTGGATTACATTTCCTCGGGAGTAGATGGCGATTAAATTGCAATGCAATTAATAGAAGAAAAGGTGCTGGAACTCAGTTCCGGTGAGTTCCACCAGAAAAAATGCCCTGGTCCTATGTTACTTTATAGAGGTCGGTTCTTTGTTTGAAGGGCTGCCCAGTCCAAGTCTAGTTGAAAGATAAAGAACCCTAAGAAGGGAGAGCCTTGAGGTTGCCCATCTACAGTGAGCACCTGGACCACAGACTGAGCAGCCAGGAACACGGGTCACCTGGTCACAGTCTTCCCCACTATGGGGAAAGACATAGAGTGGAGAAGACTGACCAGGTGAACCATATTTATTTATTTATTACATAATTATATCCCACCTTTCTTCCATCGTGGAACTCAAGGTGGCTACATGCAGTTCCCAGGTGGTCTCCCCTCCAAGCACTGACCAGACACAGACCTGCTCAGCTTCAGCATGGTGGCTGCCTCATGCGCCTTCAGACCATGCCCTGGGACCCATGTGCTTGTTCAGTCTGCTGTCCGGGTGCTCATTGTCAATGGGCAACTTCAAGGCCCCTGGCTGCTCCTCCCTCCTTAGGGTTCTTTATCTTTAAACTGGAATGGGACAGGACAACCCTTCGAACAGAGGAGCCCTTAAATAGAGGGCTGTCCTCTATCAGCGGTTGAAATAGAGGACTGTCCAATGTAAAGTAGGACACATGGCCACCCTAAACTTCCTTCTCGCACATACAATCCCAAGGGACCCTAGGCCTTCTAGCTTTCCAAGGAAGGCTAAGAAAATATGGCAGAGAATTGTCAATACCTTCACAGAACTACAGTTCCCAGAACTGCTTGGAGGGAAGAAGATGTGACAAATCAATCTTGTTCGTAAGTCTGATAGGATTCCTGAAAACATCTGACTGGCCATTGTTGGAAACAAAATTCTGGACTATTAGAGGGACCTTGGGTCTGATCCAGAAAAGGGCTATTATGTGTGAGTGTGTGTGTATGTGTGTCCTTTCTGATTGCCAGAGAAGAGAACAGGATTAGCACTGGACTTTCTACCTCCTACTAATGGAGACCATCCAATCTGTCTGCTTTTCGCTAGTATGTCATTTAGGGTGCTATGAGAGAATGTATGGTCATCAGTTATGAAACCATGGTGTCCTGTGCATTCGTGATACTCAGTATTACTGCTCCAGTAGAAAAAGTATCCAGACTTCACTTTATACTCACAGGAACAAACCTACCACTTCAATGACTACGAGAGAGAAAGAGTCTTGGACAGGCTCTGAAACCAGGCTCCAAACCACACATTTCCATAAACATGTTTAACACATTGTTAAACTGGCCACATTTATTTTGCAGTCTAAGTAGTTGCAGGGCCTTGATCCGGTATGTGCTTTTCACCTGGATCAGGCCCCGTGGCAGTTTCCTGCTAAAAATCCCCTTCAGCAGCAAGGCTGTTTCTGCCAGGCTGTTGCCAAGAGAGGCAAGGGCTTCCTAGCTATAGGAGGTGGCTTCCAAGAGAAGTAGGAATGGGTGACACTGTCAGTTTTGCTTTCTCTCACCTTCAATTTTTAAAATTAAATCTCAAGTTTTATCTCTCCTGAATATGAAGCACATTTTCAAATTTTGGTAAATGCTTATCCAAAATGAAACGAAACTAAATTCTCCCCCAACTACGCCAGCCAAATTCAATCGGTACAGATATTCCCAGCATGGAGAGGACCGTGGCTGCTAAAGAGGAGGAGCCTGTTAGAAAAAAGGGCGGCAACTCTTAATTCAGCACCACAAACAGGGCCGGATACACAGAAATTCAAACCCAGATTCTTAAGAGCTAAGCACTCAAAGCCCAGGGCTTCCTGCTTTTGAATTTTTAAAATCTCAAGTTCTTTTTGTCCTGGAGATGAGAACTTTGTGGATTGTGGTAAATTCTTATCAAAAAATAAAATGAAACAAAATTCTCACTCTCCCCTACCAAAAAGTCATGAGTCTTGAGGTCTGGCACCTCTCTTTTGAGAAACCCAAAACCAGTTCTTTGCATATCAGACAGATAGGATCTTTCCCTAAGTTTGGGAGCCTAGTCTTGAACCAGCTGCCCTACTCTTTGTCTAGGCTAGCCTTCCGCAACCTGATGTCCTCCAGAGGTTTTGGACCATGACCCCCAGCATTCCTGACTACTGGCCATGCCGGTTGGGGCTGATGGGAAGTCACGGTCCCAAACACCTAGAGGGCACCAGGCTGGGGAAGGTTGATGCAGGCCTCTGAAGAATCCACTCAGATACTAAACACCACGCACCCCCAGCCCAGTCGAGAGAAATCCGAGCCACTAATTGGTGGAAACTTGGGGCACAGGGGGGGGAAACTCTTCCCATTGCCATGTGATGGATGAAAGGTGGCGGTGTGGCCCTGGGAACAAAGGAGCCTTTGAAGAGGCTGTGTGGAGGCTTGCAAATTAATGTCTCTTTTCTCCCCCCCCCTTCTCACCCCAAACCATCTCTGTTGCCCGTGACAGGAATGGAAAAGGCCTGACAGAGTTACCTTTCTGAATGGCCGACTTTCTCTCCCTTCTGCTGGCGTGCAATCTGGCACTCCTTAGCAGAAAAACGAATCCAGATGCCCTACACTGCAATTTTGTTCATTGATCCCCGAGGATCACAGCTCCCTTTCTCTCTCCCTCTCTGTCGCCAAATCTGACTGCTTTCCAGCTACTTCCCCCTAGTTGCTGTCTGTTGTGTTGCCCCCCCACCCCCTATTTGCCTCTGATCCCCCCCCCCCATTTCTAAAGCTGTTTCTGCATGCCAGCCACTTCTCATGGATTGCTTTATCTGCATTTCACCGTCTTGTTTCACTCGCCCCTTGTTGCTTTGTAGGGTGAACTTAGATTCATAGATTTCATAGATCATAGAGCTAGAAGGGGCCTACAAGGCCGCCATCGAGTCCAACCCCCTGTTCAATGCAGGAAACTAGAGGAGGGGTCTCCCATCCAAGTAACAACCAGGCCTGGCCATCCATGTGTCCTCTTTGAAGGGCTGCCAGAAGATCGCCCTCTGTGTGAAAGCATCCTGTTTGAAAGACTGTCCTGTGTGCTAATTCTGGTCGAAAAATAATCACAAGGGAGAGCGAATGGGCCCCAGATATTACCCATCATCTGTTAGCACCTAGACAGTTTTACTGAGCAGACACACTATGGTGAGATGTGTTGTATTTCTACTTAAATCATAGTTTCTGAATTTGCAGCTACACATATAAATTGGCATTTGTAAAATGTATGCAAATCTGTGTCCTCTTTTGGGGATGCATAAGTGGCCACGTTGTGTGTATCTGCTGACTCCACCTGGAAATTCCTAGTCAATCCCACCTGAAAGAATACAAAAAGGCACCCACCTCTCTGAATTAAAACACAATCAGATTTGTTGTTGTTGTTGTTGTTGTTGAGCAGGATCAAGATATTGTGCCTGCACATTTATTCCAAGTGCCCTCATCCTGCACATTTATTCCAGGCTGGCTCAGTGCCACCGATAGGGCTCTTTTGCTGTCACTCGCCGTCTGTTATCTGCATGGCCCCATAACAAAAAAAAGGTGCACATGAATTCTTCCTTATTATACGAGGTGCTTCTGCAGCCTGCCACCTTCTCCCATCTCCACATCCCTTGCGATATTAATGTTGGTTGTTCAGGACTTCCAGCTTACCTTCTGCCTTTTCTTGTTTCTAGCCATTCTTTATTTCATGAACAGTGGTTTTGTTGTCCCCATTTTGGGGGGAGGGGGCTGCTGTTCGCACGCATGTTCAGCCTCCTGTGCCCGCTTTAGTATTACCCCTGCGGACTCTGTGGCCATGTTCTCTCTTGAGCTACAAGGGAGAACTTGAGGAGGTGGAACCCCGCCCAAGATAGCCCCATGAGGGCCAAGAGCTTGCTCAGTGGGTGCTGAATGGTGAGTGTCTGTTGGGGAGAGGGTGGAAAATGGGTGGGAAAGGGAATAGGACAGAGCAGCCATCCCGAACCTAGTGCCCTCCACATGTGCCGGTCTACAACTCCCCATCATCCCTGACCAGCATGGCCAATTGGCTGTGCTGGCGGGCGATGACGGATGCTGTAGTCCAACACATCTGGCAGGCACCAGGTTGGGGAAGGCTGGAACAGAATATCCCAGAGGAGGGCTGGCCGGCTGGCTGGCTGGCCTGAACAGGGCACCCCAAATTGATGCCTTTTGTTGCAGGTCCCATTTGTGAAGTTGATTGGCAGGAGCAGGAGGTTCAACATCAGGCCTGTTCAGACCTTAGGACAGGGCTCTCCAACCTTGGGTCCCCAGGCCTGTGGCTCACGCTGGCTCAGCAGCTTGTCTGAGTGTGGAAAGCTAAGCAGGGTCAGGCCTGGTTATTACATACTTGGATGGGAGACCCCTCCTCTAGTTTCCTGCATTGAGTGTGGGGTTGGGCTCAATGGCCTTGTAGGCTCCTTCCAACTCTATGATCTATGAAATCTATGAAATCTCCACCCTTTCTCTCTTTTTTCTTCTATGCTATACAAGCTCATCCCATACAATACAGGCCTGTGGCTCACGCTGGCTCAGCTTGTCTGAGCGTGGAAAGCTAAGCAGGGTCGAGCCTGGTTGTTACTTGGATGGGAGACCCCTCCTCTAGTTTCCTGCACTGAGCAGGGGGTTGGACTTGATGGCCTTGCAGGCTCCTTCCAACTCTATGATCTATGAAATCTATGTTGCTGGACTACAGCTCCCAGAATCCCTTGCCATTAGCCATGCAGGCTGGGTATGCTGGGACTGGGAGCTGTAGGCCAGCAACATCTGGGAACCCAAGGTTGGAGAGCCCTGCCTTAGGATCTGAGGTGTGGGAGAGAGTGGGCCATGCTTTTGAATCCTTATCCCCTCCCACACACACAAATGTGCATGCGCACATGCGCACACATGCACCAAATGTAAGTAAAGAACTGGCTGGAAAATAACTCACTGGAGAGAGCTAGCTATCTGTGAATGGAAACGGGCACAAGGGCGACCTTCCCGTGTTCAGAAAAAAACATTGCACCATCCAGAATTTTCATTTGCAACAACAACTGCGAGCTGGCTTTTTTTAATGAGGCATTTTTCTATTCAGGTGGAGCCCTTGAACATTTATGAGCCTGTGAATCAAAGATGGCAACACGCACAGCTACCTCTGGCTCTGGGGAGGAGCAGAAACAGCTGTTTGTCAATTAGGTAATACCAGGAGACGGATGCGGGCTGGGGGGCTGGGGAGTCAAGTTGGACCTGAAATCAGAAGAACGGATGGTGTCTCTTTCTTCATCTGCTTCCCACTCTTCCTAGCTTTTAGCCTTTGCCAGCGCAGGTGGGGTTTTGTATAGCCCTCTGGAGGCACGGAGATTGCTGAGCAATTGGAGTTTAGGAATGCGTCGGCTACAGCCAGGGTGGATGGACAGACACAAGCTTCTGCAGAACTGATCGCCTCCTTTTAAGGAAGACAGCACGGGTTGGATTTACTGAAGAAATTAGTTCATAGATTTCATAGATCATAGAATTGGAAGGAGCCACACAAGGCTATCAAGTCCAACCCCCTGCTCCATGCAGGAAACTAGAGGAGGGGTCTCCCATCCAAGTAATAACCAGGCCTGACCCTGCTTAGCTTTCCACGCTCAGACAAGCTGAGCCAGCGTGAGCCACAGGCCTGTATAGTTTGTGGGTGGAGAACACTGTACTATAAGTAGGAATGTCGGAAGCTGCCTTGTACCAGGTCGGCCTCTTTGTCAATCTTGCCCAGCAGCATTGTGTACAGTGGGTTTCCCCAGGGTCTTCGGCAGAGCTCTTTCATGCCACCTGCTCCCCCGTCCTTTTAACAGGAGATGCCGCGGATGCGGATCGAACCTGGGACCTTCTGCCGGCAAAGCAGGTGCTGTGCCCCTGAGCTTGGTTCTCTTCCCCAGTGTTGGCTCTAGATTTTGAGGTGCCCTTGGATAAGAGACCCTCAGTGCCCCTCTGCTCAGTGTACTCCATCAGCACCATCGTCACCAGCTCCTCCTCCTCCTCCTCCTCCTCCTCCTCCTCCTCCTCCTCATTTCTACTACCTGCTTGCCAGTCAAACAGAGAGCCAGGGGGAGAACAGGCAGTGAAAGCTACCACTATTCCTTTTCACCACCACCTTTTGTTTGCTCACAACTCTCTGGACCAGAGCGAGAGGTGGGTAAAAAAAGAAGAAGCAAGTTGCAATGGTAAAGAGGAGGAGCGGGTCAAGGGTGCGCTTGTCAGTGGGCCCCCAAGGAAGGGTGGGCCCTTGGCAGGTGCCCAGTCATGCCGAACTTTGACGCCGGCCCTGCTCTGCAGTCTGGCAGGACTCCGGCATATCTAGCCCTTCCCTATGGTGATGGAGAGAGTATGACAAGGGCTGATGATCCCTGTGGCACTGGCCACAGCGTGCATTGCCAGCCGCTTGGCACTGCTGTGGAGGAGGGTGGCTCCCTGCCTGTTTTGTCCACATCTGCCATCACCATGAACAGCCCTGATCCTCTCCCAGCAGGACAAGTCACTTGCCCAGGATGTGGCGTACCTATCCCTCCATCCTGTCATTTTATGGCTGACTTTTTAAAGGCTTTTGCAGTCTCATGGCACTAAATGATGTGCAGCTGCTGGGGGGGGGGGGAGTGCTTCCATACTGGTTATAATAACTGAGGAGTGAGTTAATTTACTTATCTGTGCACAAGCGTTGTTTGTATGTTCTAGATGTAGACACCAGTCCCAACTCCTTTCGGTACAGCCCCTTCTCTCTCCCATTTATGGCTGCTTCAAGTGACACGGAGAAACCATTTAGGGTGCAATCCGATGTTTAGACACGGGAGTGGTGTGAGAGGTACCAAAAAGATCCAGGGCACAGGCCCACAGGACCAGAAAAAAAGAAGAAGAAGAAGAAGAAGAAGAAGAAGAAGAAGAAGAAGAAGAAGAAGAAGAAGAAGAAGAAGAAGAAGAAGAAGAAGCAGCACACATTTGCATATGTTAATTTACGTATGCTCTGAAGTCTCTCTCTCTGAGGCAACAGAGATCATCAGGGCCCCTTGTGTCTTTATTTCAGCAAGTGCCCACATAGACTGCACAGCAGGGTGGTGGGGCAGAGGGCCTCCCAGAGATTCGGGGCTCCAAATGAAAGATTTGGGGCTCCAGCCATAGTGGGCCGCCCCCTAACACCACCTCTGTTTAGACAGAAAAAAGTCCTACATCTCCCAGCATTCCCCAGTCAGCATATGCTGGGAGTTGTAGGGTTCCCCTCCCCGACTAAACACGCATAGGACTGCGCCCTTAAATGTGTTTTCTTTCTTGTTTTTAATGCTTTACTGCTTAGCGCCTGGGAGGAGGTCTCCTGGGGATTCGGTGCCAGCGATATGCTGATGACAGCCAGCTCAGTCTCTCCTTTCCATCTGATGCTGCCAAGGAAATGGTGGAGATTCCGAATTGTTGTCTGGGTGCACTGATGGACTGGATGTGATCTAACAAGTTGAGTCTTAATCCAGACATGTATGAATGTATACTATATATTTACTTATTTAATTTGTATCCCCTTTCGGTCCAAAAACGCAGCTCAAGGCTGTTAACAATAAAATCCAAATTAAAAACCCAATCTTAATTAAAACATAACATAAAAACAAAATTAAAAACACCACAGTAAAAGAAATAAACAGCACCCAGCCAATTAAAACTCCCCTTCAGCAACAGGCCAGTTTATATGCCAAAGGCCTGCATGAATAAAAACATATTTGCCTGCTGGCAAAAGTATAAGAGAGAGGGGGCCAACCCACCTTCCCTTGGCAAGGAATTCCAGAGCCTGGGAGTGGCCACTGAGAGCTTTTCTACACAACACATTTATTGTGTGCTCGTGATTCCTTACTCATGGACCGTTTACAGGTTCTTTAAAGGACATTGTGATTCTCCAGATTTGCCTCTGTTTTTTTAAGAGCACTTTCCTGGGTGTTTTAGAGTGAGGGAAATGGTATATTGTTTCTGAAAGTGAAAGAAAAAGTTTCCTATTAATGTATTTGCGCTATTCCACTATAGCACAGCGCCACCTAGACATTATGTAGTGGAAAACCAGGAAAGGAAAAGCTCTTTTTGTACAGCTTGGATCTCAATTCTGCGACAAAACCAAAAGTGGATACAGTGATTAACAGCAAAAGCCATGTATCACCACTGAATGGGCCTCTGATGGTGGTGAGACCAAGAGAAGGGCTTCCCTTGAAGATATTAAAACCCAGGTACACTTATGTGGGAGAATGCAGTCTTTCTGATAGCCTGGTCTAAAGCCGTACTGGGTATTATAGGTCATGAAGACCTGGGGGATGCTGGGAGTTGTAGTCCAACACATCTGGAGGGTGCCAGGTTGAGAGGGGCTGGTGTACACACCTGGGAGTGAGTCTCACTGTCCTCAAATGAGTGGGATTCAGACACAGGGTGGGTTTGCATGACACGGCAACACTTGTGTCAAGTTACCACGCGATTGTATGCTGGAACCCACGAAGCAACCACGATGAGCCCAACAGATGATCGGGCTTATCGTGGTTGCTTCGCTCCCTCCTTTCCGCTCTTTCCCCCCTCATTCCTCCCGGCAATATTCCAGGGGACACCGTGGAGAGGAATGAGGCTCCTCTCTTTGACAGCGGCGACCATGAGTCGGTTTTAGCTCGCGGCACCTGTGAAAGCCTCCCCATTGCGCAAACAGGGCTCATGCCCTGAAGTGCAACGGGGAAGGGGAGGGGGTAACCTCCTGCCTCCTCCTTGAGAGGTCTACTCTCTGGCAGGAGGTGGGGGTGCCGGCCCCACTCCTCGCCGCTGCTCTGTGCATGGAGCAACAATGGAGGGCAGATCATCATCACCGCCTCCTCGCTGAGAGGTTTACTCAGGGAGTAAGGGAGGAGGCAGGAGGCAGGCTCTCAGGCAGGAGGCTCATGGAAGGGCGGCACGATTCTCTCTGTCATTGGTGTGACAGAGAGAAGTGTCCCGTCCCCCTCCGGCTCGTCCCTTGCCCCTAAGCAGATTGCCACCTCCTGCCTCCTCTTCAAGAGGTCTACTTTAGAGGAGGAGGTGGGGGTGCCTGATCTGCTCCGCTGCGGAGGCCAGAGAAGCCTCTGACAGCTGCCTCCTGGTGCCGTTAGGGCACTTTGGGGGCAGCTCTCAGCCACGCCCCGTGGCTAGCCGCTTGGCAAGAGCAGCAAAATGTCCCCTCTTGCCAAGCGGCCCGCTTGTTCTGGGGATCGTACCGCAATGGGTCGTGTCGTCCGGGTTCAGATGACACACAACAAGCCATTGTGGTACAAGCAAACCCTAGAACAGACCATTGTGTCTTATCGTGGGTGACACAACCATGATGAGTCACAATGGTCGGTCACCACGACTGGGTTCGCATGACACGAGAGAACAAGCAATGGTAAGAAACCACTGTTGCTTGTTGTGTCGTGCGCGCCCAGTCATACTCACACTGAAGGTAGATCTGTTGCAGTCAATGGGAGATAAGTCCCATTGATTTCAGTGGTTCCCCTCTTAAATATGACCACGCCTGGATCCAACCCAATGAATGGGACTCACTTCTGAGCAGACATGCATAGGATCGCACTCTGTTTATTATGCCTCTTCTTCCTGCCAAGGTCATACTTGGGCAACCCTGCTAACGATAGGCTCTTGGACTGGACGGCCCTTCAAAGGGAGGACTGTTGACTGTAAAGCAGGGCATGTGGCCAACCTAATTGGCATCTGGCATCCTTGGGAAACTGCCAGGGATGGGGCATCCTGCTTAAAAAAAAAAAATACTTCTGGCCTGGTCTGAGCAGTACCAGGTGTCTGGGTCTAGTCAATATTCCAATTTCCCCAAATGCCCCCATGTAGCATCACCACTCTGGAACATTGCAGGAAATTAAAACTGTGCTCCTGCCATCTGGTTCGATAACCAGATGGCAGGTAAGGGTGGCCGTCTAAGCATTGCCCAAAACTAGGAATTGCATCACCACCACCACCTCCCCGCAAAAGGACACCAATTTGCAGGGGAGGCTGGTGACTCCTGGTATCAGTGGGGCGACTTATCCATTGCATCGGTTTTTGTTTTTAGCTTTATCGGAGCTATCCGTGGTGGTGAACCTATTTTGGGGATGGAGTTCAGCACCACGGAGAGCTCCCATCAAGCACAAACAAAGAGATGCAATGGATAAGGAGCCCCTCTGACGTAGGAGTCACCCAACCGCCTACCCTGCCAATTGCATAACACGCCGGTGCAAATTTATATGTATGGGTACAAGTTTAGGCCAGGTGAGCCGTGTGCCTGCTCCATCTGCTGTCCAGGTGCTCCCTGTTGATGGGCAACTTCAGGGCCCCTCGGTGCTCTCCCTCCTTAGGGTTCTTTGACTTTAAACCAGGCCCCTGGATTGGACAGTACATCAAACGGAGGACACCTTCAAATATAGCAGTGTCCCTCTGCCAGCGCTCCAAAACAGAGGACCGTCCTCTGTAAAGTAGGACACCTGGCCACCCTACTACCAGGGGCCCCTGAAAGAGGAGGGGGCCCCTCAGAGAGCGCTTTGCCCAGGACACCCTCCCACCTGGACCCAGCCCTGAGCCAAGAGATGCTTATAGTCAAACAAGAAGGCACCAACGTTTCAGAAGATTTGAGCGGGCAATCCAAACCCTTTGTTGATTGTGCATAATTTATACACAAGTCATCGATTTAGGCTTCTCTTGGGTGTAGAATTTGGGTTTATCTCTCTTATTTTATTTATATAACTTACTCATTGCTTCTCCATGCAACACCGCAAATGGCATACAGTAAAACACAAGATTAATTAAACTTGTCGAAGATTTGGCTTGTTTTCCTTTGGAAGTTGCGTCTACATTAGCTATTCAGTCTAAAGCACCCTCCGTATACATAGCCCTGGCTATATTCAGAGATGCATGCTATTTCCACGTCAGGGGTCAGCGCAGGGACCCAAATGTCTACACAAGTCCATAAATGACCCAGACTTAGACGTCAGTGGGCCATGAAATGTTCTGGACAAGTAGAAAAAGCTCGGAGAATCCGCCAACACACTGTTGTCAACAAGCCTGCTGTGCGTGTCGCCTGAGCATGCTGCCACCATCCAGATGTTGAGCGTCTTCTCCTCCAGACCGTTTAATTCTCAGAAATCAGCCCCCCCGCCCGCCCCCCGGATTGACAGTGAAGGCTTCAAGGTTCACTCCTTGAATTTCTTGGCGAGTTCCCCTTCAGACTATGCTGGCTCAGCTTGTCTGAGTGTGGAAAGCTAAGCAGGGTCAGGCCTGGTTATTACTTGGATGGGAGACCCCTCCTCTAGTTTTCTGCATTGAGCAGGGGGTTGGACTCGATAGCCTTGTAGGCTCCTTCCAGCTCTATGATCTATGAAATCTATGTGCCAACAGTGGCCAATGAAAAGTACGCACAATACTCTGCAGTGAACTTGCGTGCTTTGACTCTTGGATTCCACTGCAGTCCCTCGGTACATTAAAGGAGGATGAAGGGAGTGGGACAACTGCTAAGTTCCGTATGGGAATCTGAGAAAATCTGGTGGGAGGAGAGAGGGCAGATGTGCGGGATTTTATGCATGGAAAGGAGGTGAAGTTTTCTTGCTTTCTTTAGACCTTACTTCCTCAAAGAGGGCTTAGTTTGAGATCAAACTGGGCTCAGGCCTAGCTTATGACGCACAATAGCAAACTGAGTACCACTGTGCTTATGCAGAGTGCAGTTCTGCCTGTCCCGAATCCCAATAGTATATCTGGGGTGAAGGGATAGCGTTTTCTGATCAGAAAATGTCCAGAGAGGGAAAGTTTGCGGAGGCAGAAACAACCGAGAGTCTCGTGGCACCTTAAAGACAAGCCACATGTATTATGACATATGCTCTTGTGGACTTGGGTGGCCACTTCGAAATCGCCAAAAGAGAGGACAAAAGAGGACAGTGACTTGCAAATTTAGAATTACATTATAATTTAGATAGAAATATAGTACATTGCGCCATAGTGTGGAAGACTGTAACCAGGGGATCTGTACGCCTGTCTGGTCAGTCTTCCCGTCAGGTGCAGACTGCTGAAGGGCAACATTCCTTGTGCTTCTTTATCTTTATCCCCTTCAAATAGAGGACCCCTTCAAATAAGGAGGGTCCTCTGGCAGCCCTTCAAATAGAGGACTGTCCTCTGTAAAAGAGGACATATGGCCAGCTGAAGTCGGCTTTGTGGTCAGAAGATGTGGCTTTCAAGCAGGCCTGATACTCACGCCTTTGCTTTTTGTAAAAACAAAAATGGGGCTTAGCCTGACTGAAGCTCATAACCTCTCCCACTTCACCACCCATCTCAAATGTACGGGCAGGTTGTGTTTACTTAGGGTTGAGTGAAAAGCACTTTGCACATGTTCAGATACTGTCTTGTTCCATTATGTCACTTGTTTAAGAGCATTGCCAATTGGAAATGGATTCTGGACAGAATCTCTCAAATTGTAGGGCTAAGCCCCAGCTGAGAAAGATGCATGTGTGTGTGCTTCCTTAGAACACATGATGACTCATAATTTTACCCACATATGACATCACCATCATAAACTGCTTTTACCACAACTAATTGTGATGTCACACAGACAGGTGGGGGCAAGAATGCAAAGCAGCGGGGGGCTAACAAAACCCCTGAAAGAGCCAGCTG
Organism: Shinisaurus crocodilurus; assembly: GCA_021292165.1. Taxonomy (NCBI): domain Eukaryota; kingdom Metazoa; phylum Chordata; class Lepidosauria; order Squamata; family Shinisauridae; genus Shinisaurus; species Shinisaurus crocodilurus. The sequence goes on from JAHFWL010000058.1 coordinate 472,943, forward strand.
TCCCCAAACATGAGGCAAAGGAAGAGGGGAAAACTTGATACAGAAGCAGAACCAATTTGGTTCAAAGCTTTTAAAGCATTTTTTTCAAAAAATATATATGTACAAACAGCATCACTGGGAATGGATGTTCCTTTCCACTCCCACACTGTTCTTTCTTTTGCTTTTCTACTTTGGCATTCTCCACCTGCTGTGGTCTTTAAGGGAGTGTTACCTAGTAGTTAGGGTGGCCATGCACCCTACTTTACAGAGGATAGTCCTCTCCTTGAAGGTGTCCTCTATTTGAAGGGCTGTACAACAAGTAGAATATGTAGTGTGCCCCAAACAGTGCTTTTGGCAACTATGATAAACTTTGCAAGAACCAAGTTGCTATATAGAAGCTCTAGCAGCTCAGCGCTGCAGTTTCACTATGCATTCTTCATTATCATCTTAGGACTTATGGCCTCTGTTTATCTTCTGCTTCCCTTGTAGAATTTCCTTTAAAGAATGCAATTAACAACTAAAATAAACTTTGCAAGAAATGAACTTACAAATTAAGAAAGCACTCCTAAAAGAGCTTCACCTAGCAATCACACGGTGTGTTTTTTTCATCCAGGCCTTAATGGGTTTTGCTTGCTCTCTGCCTTCACTCCGGAATGAATATTTCTATCTCATTGTAGTTATTATAATATACAGTCTTCTCTAAGCAGTATTATTGGCAATTAAGATGAGTGTTGCAAGATATGAATTGCTAAACTGAGAGAGTTCATTGAAAGAGCCAATCTCTATGGACCTGGTTGTGTGTTCTCAAAGCCATTATGTACTTTCTGTTCTGTCATTTAAACATTGCAGCGGGCAAGGAAGATAAACTTTGCAAGACCTGAGCTGAGCTACTCAGTCAACACAGAGCTCCTTTTAAGAGCCCAGCTCTGCTTTCCCTGGCAAATGATCATCTCCAGTGAAAATGCCCTAGTTTAAAAGCTTCATGATCAAAGCAAGCCTGCATTCCCAGACTGCTGTGTACAGTTAAACAAGGCATACAGATATTTTAGAAAATTATTATCATCACTGTGCCCAGCGAGTGAAAAAGCGCAATTGCTTGCAGCTATTTGTTATAATAGCCCAGGCTCTCGGCCAGGTTCCAAGCTGGATCAATACGCATCTAGTCTGGAGGTGGAAGGTTAGCACATTAAAATACATTTAGTAAACACAATCATTAAAGCCAGCGAGAAAATGAAGGCAAGAAATGATTGGGAAACTGGCTCGCTTGGCATGTTGAGGGGGAGGAGTGGGTGAATGGACCTACAATAAACCTCCATTAGGGGATTCATCGTGCTGCATGTGGGGTGAGGGGGGGAGGGACGGGCAGACTGAACGAGTGCAAAAACAAACCAGTGGGCCATTAAAATCAGAGTACGGTATTATTTCTGCAAAAGGAGAGACATGTGAGGCTATTCGGGAGGGAGCGGGTCTCAAGAAGCACTTACTCGTCTGTGAGGGGCCCTTGCTCAGTGGTGGAGCGCACATGCAAGCTTTGCATGCGGGAAGGCCTGAGGTCTCCAGTGCACGGCCTCTCCAGGTGAAAGGGTCTCGGGCATTAGAGCAGGCAGCACGGGGCTGGATGGGCTGACAGTCTGACTCAATTTAAGGCACAGCCAAGATCAGCCTTCTGCAACCTGGTGCCTCCAGATGTGTTGGATCATGGCATCTCCCATCTTTCCCAGCTGGGAATGGTAAGAGTCAGTGCCAGCTCCAGGTTTTGGAGGGCCTTGGGGGCAAGACACCCTCGATGGACCTCCCACCTCAGTGGGGCTACCTTCGGACCTGTAGCTAGGGGGGGCTGCCCCCCCAATTTTCTCTGCCCCCTGTACAATTTTTTTTTTTACAAACAAATAATTTTTAAAAGTTTATGGTTTTGTCTTTAAAAGACCTGCAAACCAGATGAACTGGCCCCCTACTTTTTTGGCAGCCGCCCCCCCGAACTTTTAGGCTGGCTATGGGCCTGGCTACCTTCTCAACCCCCAGCTGCAAATGCTCCTCCTGCTTGCTACCCCCACTATCGGAGGCAGTATGCCTGTGCACAACAGTTGCTGAGGAACATGCTGTTGCACTCGTGACCTGCTTGTGGGTTTCCCACAGACAGCTGGGTGGCCACTGTGTGAACAGAATGCCGGACTAGATGGACCCTTGGTCTGATCCAGCAGGGCTCCTCTTATGTTCACTTGCTTGCTTGACAGGCGGAGAGCCAGGGAGCAAGTTGGTTGTGGCATCTGCTGCTGCTGCTCCATCTCGAATATTTTATTGCCCAACGTGTTTCGGTATGTACCTTCATCAGGGGGTCAAACATTTTTCCAAGTACGCTCCGGGGAAAAAATTCTTCAGCTTTCTTGTGAGTATGAGATAGCTCACAAGATAGCTGAAGAATTATATATATATATTTTTAGCGTACTTGGGAAAACTTTTGGCCCCTGACGAAGGTACATACCGAAACGCGTTGGGCAATAAAATATTGCAGTTGGCACCTGAGACTTCTTTCTCTTTCGTTCTTTGTACACATTGGCGCCTTCCCCTCTTGTTCTGTTTTTTTCCAGGGCGAGAGGCAGGTGAACAAGCAGGTTGCAAAGGTGAAGAGGAGGAGCAACTCCAGGCCAGGGGGGGCTCTTGTCAGTGGGCCCGTGTGTGGTGTGGGCCCACAGCAGGTGCCCAGCCATGCCGACCCTTGACACTGGCCCCTGAAAAGAGCTGCAGCAGTCCAACACATCTGGACTGGAGGGCTGGTCAAGACGCTTCATCAAAGCCTTTCCTGGCTTCACTTCACCTGCTGCTGCTACTTGTCCTCCGCCACCCCAGCTATCCTTTGTGGGTAGGGTGGCCACGTTTCCTACATTACAGCAGACAGTCCTCTGTTTGGGCAGGGGTAGTCAACCACGATCCCTCCAGATTTGACCAATGCCCCTGACCATTGGATATTGTGGGCTATGGGAATGCCAAAAGTTATAGGTGCCTAGCTGTTTGAGTGTTTACCAAGTTGGTTAAAGCAGTGTTCTCCAACTGGTCCCAGCTTGGCTCAACTGGGCCCCAGCGTAGTGGTGGGGCATGGGAGTTGTAGGCAAAACCTCTGGGGACCCAAGGGGAAACACTGTTAAGAGAGTAGAGGCACAGTGTTGCCTATGCTTGGTTGTTGAGTCCGGTTTAAACCAAGTTTGGTTTAAAGCAGTGTTCTCCAACCTTGGGTCCCCAGCGGTTTTTGGCCTACAACTCCCAGCATGCCCCACCAGCTGTAGGCGGGCTTGGCATGCTGGGAGTTGTAGCCAAACTCGGGACCCAAGGTTGGAGAACACTGCTTTAAAGATAAAGAAGCAATAAGAACTTAGAAGTGAAAGCGGGGGCCTTGGACAACAGACTGAGCAGGCACACACAGCTCACCTGGCCACGGCCTTATTCTGCAGTGCTGAGTTATATTGTATTTCTATTTAAATTAAACTCATTCCCCCCCCCCCAAATTTGCATGTAGGCATATAAGCATATGAAAATTTTATGCAAATTTTAAGCAAATGACGGCCCTGTTTTCTTTAATGATGCATCTCTTTTTGGGGGCAATGTGTAAATGGCTAGCCTACTTGTCTGTCTCAGCGCACATATAGTCACTGACTCTCAGCCTAACCTACCTCACAGGGTTGTTGTGAGGATAAAATGGAGAGGAGGATTAGGGATTATGTAAGTCGCCTTGGGTTCCTTTCAGGAAAAAAGGCGGGGTATAAATAGAACAAATAAATAAATAAATAAATAAATGGGGCTGACATTAATCATGGCTAATGCAGGTTTCATTGATTTCAATGGGTCTAATCTAAATTGAGTCTGGACCCAACCTACCATCTTGTATACCTGTTCTAGGTTACAGAATCTGTTACACAGAGCACGAGCAGGATCTGAGCCACTTCATGGGTGCACACAGATGCGCATAATTTTAGCAGTGAGCAAGCGAGTGCACTGTAGGCAGGACACAGGCAGGGCTGAGCGGGACCCCGTCTTCTGCTTTTCAGCGGAGGAAGCTGGGATGTGTGCAGTGCTGGTTGGCCTGTGTCCTACATCCAGTGCACTCGCGCGTGCAGCAAGATCACTGCTAAAATTACGTATGCGCATCAGTCACAAAGCCCCCTTTCCCGCCTCTTCAGAGTAGCCTGTAAAGCATAAGAAGAAAAAGTCGAACCTTTTAGCACCAACAAGCATCTGAGCATATAAATATGCAAGGTGCTTTGAGACAAAAAAAAACAGAGAGGCCAGCTAGCCTGAAGTGCGGGGCTGGAGTGAACACAGGGTGGCTACGTGTCCTACTTTAATTTCAGAGGACAGTCCACCTTGCTCCCTTGGCTCAGGATTGCTTACCTGGATTTATTTATTTTATTTTTTTATTTATTATATTTATACCCCGCCTTTTTTCCTGCAAGGAACCCAAGGCGGCTTACATAATCCTCCTCCTCCTCCTCTCCATTTTACCCTCACAACAACCCTGTGAGGTAGGTTAGGCTGAGAGTCAGTGACTGGCCCAAAGTCACCCAGTGAGTTTCATGGCCGAGCGGGGACTAGAACCCGCATCTCCCGAGTCCCAGTCCAACACTCTCACCACTACGCCACACTGGCTCTCCTGATCTTGGCTCCCCGCCTCTCCCACCTTCCTTAGCCTGCCTCTTTTCCTCCACCAAGTTGCTTAACGGGATACTGGCTCTAGTTTATGTCTACTCAGCAACAATAATTGCCTAACCCCATAGCTTGCACTGGATGAATCCTGCAAGCCCGGCCAGGTGGGGTGTGTGGACGGTCAGCTAGGTTTCTGACTGCGGTGTTTAAGAAAAGAAGAAAGAGAGCCAGGAAAGAAAAAGGAAATGCGCGGTACTCGATCTTAATTTCCAAAATTACGATAAGAAGAAGGGTGTCTGTGAAGAGAGTTATTGGATACCAGGGTCTTGGGAGCTTTTATGCATATCTGTTTGAAGGAAACAGACTGGTAAATGAAAAGGGACGATAACAGAGCAAGACATTTAGGGAATGTGCTTCGGGAACGGCTTTGACGCCAAAGTGGCTGATTTCTGACAGAATTAACTGATCCACCTCCTTCCAAGAAACCACTATAAAGATTGCCTGTAGGAAAGGCCTGCTGGCTCTTGATGTTCAGCGCCGATCCTTCCAAAGTGTATATTCCGTAATTCCTCTTCTTTTCGAGAGGGACATTCCACCTCCGTAAAACAAATTCTTCTGTCTCCTCTTGACAGCTATTTCCTGCCTGAGTTCCAGTTGCAGAAGGAGAAGGGTGTGTGTGTGTGTGTGTGTGTGTAGTTCTCTTTTTCAGAGGCACCTTATGTCTTTTAGACCCAAGAGCTTTGTAGGCCCAGCCAAAAGGTTTTTCCAGAAAACTCGAAACAGTCGGGGTGGGAGTGAGGGCAAAGACAGAAAAGATGTTGGGACTGGGGAGAATTTTTTTAAGCCAGGAAAGGTTGCAATTCTGACCTGGACAATTGCACGGAGTCAGAATCCATAGTAGGTGATACTGCTTTGTAACTAAAATACATTCAGGTTTGGGGCCGGGGAGGAGAATAGCCTTGCTGCCTTGTGTCTTTTATTATTTTTATTATTCTGTTATTTGTTTATATAGCACCATCGAGGTGCATGACACTTTACAGGAGGACAGGTCCCTGCCCCGAGGAGTTCACAATCTACAATTTATTCGACACAGGGGAAACAACAGAGGAAGGAGTAAGCAGGAAATGGCAAACAAGATTATTTCAGGGTTTAAAGGCAGGGTTATTTTGAAGATGCAAATAGCATCAGGGAGGGGGCGCCAATGGAGGATTTCTCCCTAAAGCTAATACCAGCTTCAGAAAAGGGTCTTCCTCCCTCCCTCGGGAGCCCAGCAGGCTCTCATTCCTTCTCCATGCCTGCTCTCATCCTGTTAATTATCAGTCCCTCCAGGTACTGTGCTTAGGCTTCACTACAGACTTAGGGCTAAACTACACCTTACATTCAATGCTGGTCCTGTTGGAGGATATGGGAAGGAGTGGGCCCTATACTGGTTAGGACGAAGCAGAGTTTTCCCCCTTATGCACAGGCTGGTTATTGAAACTGCTTATCACCATGTGGGTTGCTAAACCCTTGCTAAAACGCTCTTAAAAGGAAATGGATTGTCCATACAAGGTTTAAAAACTAATAAAGACATTTATTAGTTTTACTTACAGTCTGTTTATTCATATATGCAGGATGCATATAGGCAGGTTAGAGTCTTTGGTGTTAAAGAGTCTGCTTCATTGGAGATCACTGGCTGGAAGCCAGCTCAGACCGTGTGTCCATCAGGCTGGAGAGGCACAGAGAGAGAGAGAGAGAGAGAGAGAGAGCTGGCCACAGAGAAGCCAGAAGTAGGGAGGAGGGGTTTCAAAACATGCACCCTGGGGACTGTTCAATTAACCCTTTCCTCCCACTGTAACTAGTGGTTACATTACCTCTTTGATTTAAGCAGGCAATATTACAATTTCCATCAGATTCTAACTTTTTAAAAAAACTTTAGTGTAACACCATGGGTTCCTGATCTGGATTGGGAGTTGGGACCACCGTGCATAGCTGTCGGGGGGGGGGCAAATTTAGTGGGGGAAGGGGCTGCGGGCAAAGGCTTGAGATCGGGGCTCCACACACTTACACTAAAGTTTTTAAAAAGGTTATGATCAGCTTCACGGTACAAATTTAACGTAGTGTATGGTTTAGCTCTTAGTTGCAATTGCAGGAGGGAATAGGAGCCAGGGGGCTGAGCCGCAGGATTCACAAAAATCCTGGCGTCCTTCTGGCTATCCCAGCCCTGTGCGTAGCCTGTTGCCCTAGCTGCCCCGCCCATCAGCCGAAGGTCGTGTAGGGTTTGATTCATAGCTGGTGTGGCATGACGCCCGCTTCCCATGTGGCCCAGTCTCCATACTACGGTGGTAGCATCATCAATTGGGACATTGCAGGAGACTGACAGCTTGCACGGCAAGTTGCCACACAAGTGCCTCACTGCCTACTCTTCATTAGAGCTGAGTCAAACTAAAGGCCTATCGAGTCCAGCATTCTTTCCCCACGGTGGCCAGCCAGCTGCCTGTGGGAAGTCTTCAAGGAGGACATGAGTGCAACAGCACCCTCCCGCCCACGTTCCCCAGCAACTGGTACTGAGAGACCTACTGCCTCTGATACTGGAGATAATCTATATAGCCATCTATATAGCCATCATGACTATTGATAGCCTTCTCCTCCATGATTTTGTGTAATCCTCTTTTTAAAGCCGTCCAAGTTGGTAGCCGCCACTGCACCTTGTGGTGGTGAATGCCACAGTTTGACCGTGCGCTGCGTGAAGAAGTACTTCCTTTTTTCTTTTCTGAATCCCCCACCGTTCAGCTTCATAGGATGACTCCAGGTTCTAGGCGGGGCCATTGCTCAGTGATGGAGCACAGGCTTTGCATGCCGAAGGTCTCAGGTTCGATCCCCAGCATCTCCAAGTAGGGCAAGGGAAATTCCTGCCTGGAATCCCTGGAGAGCCACTGCCATATATATATGGAGCACACCAGCATTTGCAGATAAATTATAGTTATTTCTGACAGCTGAAGAAAGTATGATAATTTTAGCTAATTCAGACATCACGCCACATCATGAACTAAGCATAGTTAAGAACCTAAAGTGTAGGGAGCTGTGAACAGTAAAAAGACAAAAGCGGATAACTGGAAAAAAACAACACATTGCAAACAAAGTAACAATTACAGCTGTGGTTGGAGAGCAGAGAAGGCTTCCCGGAACAAGGAGGTCTCCAGCAGGCACCAAAAGCAGCACAAAGTTGAAGCCTGCCTGACCTCCAGAGGTAGGGAGTTCCACAGAAATGGAGCCACCACACTGAAGGCTCTTCTCCTGGTGGACTCCAATCGGGCCAAAGGTCCATGAGGACAGTTTCTCAAATTGCCACATGTGCCCATGACCCAAAAAGGTTGCCTACTGTTGATGTATGACAATCAAGGACCTGTATAATAGAACATTTAGACTCTTGTACTACAAATATACGGAAAGTCAAGATTGTCCAGTACAGCACTATAACTTTAGCAGCGTGGAAGTAGTTCCTAGCATGGTCAGCAACTTGCAAACAAGAGACCAATGATACAAATGAGACTAATGAACCAATTTATATACGTGGCAGCCCCGATGCCTTTTCTTTTTAGGAAAGCTGCCAGGGTGGGAGAATTGAGAGTGGAACAAGCAATGGGGCGGCAGTGAGTGTTTAACCTTTTCCCCACCTGCTGTTTCTCTACCCTAAACCATCCCCTCCAAGTGACTCCTCCAACCTCCGAAGGGTTTAAAATGTATGAGAGGGCTTTTGGTATTAATCATTAGAACAATTACTTTCTAATGAGCATTAACAAGATGAGGAGCATTTAGCACCTCAAAAACTAATTGCTCTGCCACCTCTCATCAGTGCCCCTGTGCTTCCTACCTAGGACAAAACAGATCAGTCTGTAGACCAGTGTTCTCCAACCTTGGGTCCCCAGATGTTTTTGGCCTACAACTCCCAGCATGCCCCAGCCAGCATGCTGGGAGTTGTAGGCCAAAAACATCTGGGGACCCAAGGTTGGAGAACACTGCTATAGACAAAAGAATGAAAGGGACGCAAATTTAATTCCTTAGTCCTTCAGCGGCTACTCCACCCGGCAACAGACTAACGTGGTTTCCCCTAATTAAAATCAACTGCTCTTCATTTCAATATAGGGTGGCTGGGTTTCTTCTGTTGTGTGATTTATATTTTTGCAGGGGTAGTTCAGCGGAAGAAAGAAACCTCCTATCTGCAGCATAGTTGCAAACCCACGTTGAGTCGTTCGCCTTGGCAAAAAGGAATGTGCACTGAGAAATCTTTGCCCTGGAATTGTAAACGGCGGGAAACAAGGGGTGGTGGAATGGGTAACAGCTGAGACGCTGCAGCTGGCCGTCCCGCAAATGGGAAAGGGGCATTTATTTCAGGGTGCTGAAGGTTACTTAATGTCTGGGCTCCATACTGTCTGTTGTAAAAAAATAATATATTTTTTTTTTAAAAAAAGATTGCCGGAGGCTGGGAGAGTTTTGCGTTTTCCAGCTTAGAGTCCTCGAATCCTGATTCCCTCTGTCTTCTCGTTTCCTTGCAACTCTGCTCAGCACAGCTGGCCTGCAGCTTTTGGCAATTTTAGCTCATAAAATCCTTTCCAGAACAAATCTTTTGGCTCATTCTTGGCCTGCTCTCAGAACTTTGAAGTCCTCTGCCAACCCCATCGGCTTTGGTTCCGGTCCGGTTTCCTTGCTTTCAAGGTAGCCAACAATGCAAAGGCGTGAAAAGGGTGGCCATTAGTGGCCGTTGGGAGTGGGCCTCCCACAAAGTTCTTTGGGCTCAGGATAAGCCAATGGAATGGAGGCATCTTTGATCATTCTGCACAGGCATGGTTTGATTTGCCTCCATCAGCATGGCTGGGAAAAAGACTTGAGCGATTTGAGGCTCCAACGTTGTTGAGGAGTAGTAAGTTTGGGGGCCCCTAGGTGTTTCCTCAGCCAGTAGCTTCCCTGGCATCTCATCCAGTCCTGGATCAGCCACCTTTCGTAAAGGGACCCTCCTGCCCCTCTTGCCCTTCCAATCAGCATTCAGGGCCTACTGAGATCATGCTTGAAGCCCGCTTTAGGCTAACTGGCACCCTGAGAGGAAGGGGGCTGTGCCAGTTCCTGTTTGGGGAACCCCACAAGAAAGCAAATGAAGCCTAAACTCAGTGGAGGCTGGTGGTTCCAGTGTCAGCAGGGCTGTGTCTGTCGTCGCTCTGGATTTTACTCTGAACTTTTAAGGAGTTGTCCATGCTGCTCATCAGCACTGTGGATAGTTCCTTAACAGTTTGGGGTAAAATCCGTAGCGGATACGCAGCCCCGCTGGCACCAGAGCAGAAAACGACAAGCTGCGTTGTCATGCTGAGGCACCTGCCTTCTTTACGCATGTTTTCCTGGGCTGGCTGCAGTTCAGCTCAGAAGTGTGCTGCAGGGGGCAGCGTGTCCGGCCGGAAATGGGCATTATTAGAGTTGGAAGGTTGTGTATCGTTCCCAGGTCTTTGCCTCCAGCTCTCCCTTCTTATGGTTCTTTTTCTTTAAACCAGGCTTGGACTGGACTAGCCTTCTTGGGGCTAGTGGAGTGGGGAAGCATCAGCCAACACAGACTTTTAAAAAAACCAGAAATGTTCCTATTATTGTTGAATTATTAAAAAATCTGTCATGTCACAAATGAAAATGCCTTAAAAAAAATAATGATCCACACCGCTAGGGCAACTCATTGTTCCAGGTGGAGCAAATTATTTATTGGCCCAATCCTGGCCTTACCCTGGCTGTGGCCCTGCACGATAACAGGTATGGTTCAGTGTACATAAGGTGAAACTCCGCTGGGGCAGAGTTTTGTTCAAGCAGGGCTGTGAGAAGCAATGTACTTGAGATCATCTGAAAATCCTCCACCCATCAGCCACTTTCACCTGCAAAAAAACCATTGCTGGCAACACCTGGGCCTTGAGTTCTGCTTTGCCGCCTGCTACTTGCCCTTGAAGCAACTAGGCAGGCCCACGAGAGGAATCAATCTTCCATGAAAAAGCAGCAGCTATGTCCCAGGTATTGGATTGGATCCAGGATCTGCCTCCTGCAACAGCAAGGGACCTTCCGCAATAGGAAGGCTTCTACTTGCAGAAGGCCCCACTGCCCATTTTTTGGGGACACTCCTCTCTCCACCCCCCCCCACAGCTCACCCCATTCACCAGGGTCTCCTAACTCTCTGACCAGGTTCACACGATCAGAGAAGGAAAAGAAGTGCCGCCTGATTTCTATAATTATCCGCACCATATGTGGGTTGCCATGTTGTCTGAACCTGGCGAGGATGGGCACCAGGGGTGGTTTCCAAGCCACCCCGGAACCCTAGAACAAGCCATGGGTGGCAGGGTGGTTTGGAGGCGACTGTCATGGGAAAGAGGGGGCTGAGAAATCCACTTCCACCAGCGCAGTTGATCCAGCATAAATCTGGATCCAACCCAATATTTTTTTCCACATTGCTGTTTATGTTGTGACTACTATATATATCTTGTTTATTTAAAAAAAAACAAAAAAAACCAACAGAGCGTGTGTGAAAACATTGCAAACTATACATGGCCGCTGCTACGCTCTAGCGTGAAACAAATACTTCTCAGAGATCCGTGTGAACTGACCCCAAAGAAGGGGGCAGCAATTTGAGAGATTTGGCCTCACATCTACCATTTCTTTTATTTTGTTTCAGTGGGGAAGGGTGAGAAAATCACCCGAGTGCTGTGTGATTGAATTTTAACACTTAGGAGCGGAAGAAATTATGGCAGGGTGAGAGAGAGCTCCAGTCTGTTCATTGCCTCCCAGCAGAGAAAAAGGTAATTCAAGCAATTATTCGGCAAATAAGAGCTCAGCCTTCCCCAGAGGAAGGAAAGCTCCCCCAGCTAATTTGCATATGTGGTTCCATTTATGCCTGTTGATTAGCACTGAAATAGAAAGAGGAGGATGGTCCGAGGGGTCAGGGGCTCTGGTGGGGGGTGGCCATGCGCCCTGCAGAACAGGGGACACTCCTCTAATGGGCGGGCTGCCTGGCTTAAAGATAAAGCCCCATAAGAAGGGAGGGAGAGCACTGAGGGGCCTTAAAGTTGCTCATCAACACTTAAGCGGCTGGACAGCAGACTGAGCAGGCAGGCGCACACAGGTAGGTGTAGGTCACCTGGCCCAATCTTCCCCATGATGGTGAAAAGTTTTGTATTTCTACTTGAATTATAGTCATTCTTTCAAAATTTGCATCCATACATATAAATTAGCACGTCGTCGTCATCATCATCATCATCATCATCATCATCATCATCATCATCATCACTATCACTAGATTCAACCTAGATTCCACCTAAACATCAGGAAAAATTTCCTGACTGTCAGAGCAATAAGACAATGGAACCAACTACCTAGGGAGCTGGTGGGCTCTTCCACTCTGGAGGCATTCAAGGTGCAGCTGGACAGCCATCTGTCAGAGATGCTTTGACCTGGATTCCTGCACTGAGCAGGGGGTTGGACTCGATGGCCTGGTAGGCCCCTTCCAACTCTACTTTTCTATGATTCTATCATCATCATCATCATCATCATCATCATCATCATCATCATCATCATCATCATCACACAAAGCTGTGTCCTCTTTTGTGCTCCATTAAGAACAGCCCTGCTAGAGCAACAGCCTTGCTCTATTAAGAACAGCAAAAGCCCATCTAGTCCAGCATTCTATGTTCCCACAGTGGACAGCCAGACAGTGGACAGCGGGACATGAGCGCAAGAGCACCCTCCCACTCATGTTCCCCAGCAACTGGGACTGAGAAACATACTGCCTCTGATACGGGAGAGAATATATAGCCACCATGACTAGTAGTTCACCATTGATAGCCTTATTCTCCATGAATTTGTCTAATCCCTGTTTAAAGCCATCCATGTTGGCAACCATCATCATGACGTCTTCTTGAGGTATTGAATTCCATAGTTTGACTATGCGCCGTGTGAAGAAGTCCTTCCTTTTGCCTGTCCCGAATCTCCACCATTTCAGCTGTATTTATTTCAGTCACTCCAGATTCTAGCATTATATGAGAGAGAAGGAGAAAAACTTCTCCCTGCCCACTTTCTCCACACCATGCATCATTTCATAGACCTCCATCAGGTCCTCTCTTACTCGCCCTTTTTTCTAAGCGAAAATGGCCCAGACAAGGTACGTAACCTTTCTTCACAAGCCTGAGCTTGGAGGACTCTGTCATCATCCCTAATTTAAACCAGGTCTGGCCAATCCAGGGACTTCATACTGGGTTCAGACAACATGATAACCCCACACTCAAGGGTTGGGTGTGGGTTGTTGTTGAACTGTGGGTTGTTGTTGAAATGTGAGTTTTGTGTTGTCTGAACCCAGCAGTTCTAACAAGCCATGGCTTGTTAACCACGGACAACCCATGGTTTGTTGTTGGGTTGTGAATTGTGGGTTGCTCACCATGGTTTGTTATCTCAGCTGGGTTCACACAACACAGTAACCCACGTTTCAACAGCAACACATGGTTCAACGACTCAATGGTTCAACACACTCAACCCTTGAGTGTGGGTTATCATGTTGTCTGAACCCAGTCATTGCGTGCCAATCACAGGGGCTGGTGTTGAATACCTCTGTGCCTTTCTGTTCCAGAAGTCAGTTCTGAGGCCTGAGCCCACGCAGTCCCAGGCAGCTTGCTAGGCAAGGTCTTTAGCCTCATGTGATGACTTCCTTCCTGGGTGAAGTCTTGAGTCCTTGAGATTGCCATGATTCCATCAAGGGGTGGCTGGTGACTCCTGTTTTGGTGGGGGTCCTTATCCATTGCAGGTTTTGTGGATTTTATTTAGAGAAATTTAATTTATCGAAGCTATCCATGGTGCTCCATGGTGGTGAACCTATTTTTTTTGGGGGGGGTGCAGTTCAGCACCATGGATAGCTCCAAATAAAGCTCCAAATAAAAGTTGGAAAACCTGCAGTGGATAAGGAGCTGCACTGAAATAGGGGTCACCAGCCTCCCTTGCCATCAAGCACAGAACCCTTGAATGAGCACAAAAAAATTATTTGGGTCTCGAGCTACATGTAATTCTTCAGTGCCAGCTTTGAGCCTGATTTGGCAGTGGGGGTGTGTGTGGGCGGGCTGAGAAGAAGGAAGACACTTCGTGGGCATTCTTTTTCCCTTAATCTTTAACATTTATTCCTGACCATAAAATCTTGTGACAAGCTTAAGATCTTCTGCATTTTGGCTGCTAGAATTCCCTAGCCGCACAAAACAGCGCTGGAAGGAGGGCCGGGGGGGGGGGGAGATTAAAAACCAGGTGCAGCCTGTGTTTTGTAAGCTTTAATTTATTTTAAATTAATTTGCACAGAGGGAGACAGAAAGGTAAATTGGCCTCCCCCCCCACTTCCTTCTGGCTTGTTTTTCCCTGAGTCTTTTCCAGCTGAGGAGAAAGCTGGTGGGGGGGGGGATCTCTCTCTCTCTCTCTCTCTTTTTTGGGGGGAGTTGTTTTTATTTCATGAGGAAAGGCCTTAATGTTTCCCTCAGGGAATGGGAAAGTAAGGCCTCAGTATTCTATTCAATTAGGTGTAATAAAGCTACATTTTCCTGTCTTCTGATCCCAGAGCAAAGTGGAGGAATTTACATGGGTAATTAGTTTAACCCGCTTACTTGATCAGTTAATCCTCAAACTCCCCAGTTCTCCTCCCAACCCATCTGAGAAATAGGGTGGCCGCGTGTTCTACTGCATCGCAAAGGACAGTTCTCTATTTGAAAGGCTGTCAGAAGACAGTCCTCTGTTCGAAGGCATCCTCTACTTCAGTGTTCTCCAACCTTGGGTCCCCAGATGTTTTTAGCCTACAACTCCCAGCATGCCCCAGCCAGCGACGCTGGCTGGGGCATGCTGGGAGTTGTAGGCCAAAAACATCTGGGGACCCAAGGTTGGAGAACACTGCTCTACTTGAAGATCTGCCAGTCAAAGTCCAGTTTAAAGATAAAGAACCATATTAAGCAGGGAGAGCAGAGGGGGCATTGAAGTTGCCCATCAACAGTCAGCCCCTGCACAGCAGGCCGAGCAGTCACACAGGTCACCTGGTCACAGCCCCCCCCCCCCCCACTATGGGAAGATGTCTTGTATTTTTCTATTTAACTTATAATAACAGATAGAGGAGGCTTTCTGCGGAGGGCAGTCACCCTCTACACGGCAGAACAGAGGGGCGGTGGTGGAGAAGAAGCTACACACTTTTTGAAGAGGGCTATGTGATGTTCTTTGTCATTTCTGTCCAGAATGAGGAGGAACTCTGTGGGGAAGTCAGGGCTTATTAAGACTCCCCCCCCCCCTACTGTGAGCCAGTCCTGGCTGGCTGTCCCTGGGTATGCATTTGCATGCATAATGGAATGTGTGTGAAGCAGATGATCATGCATGAATACAGCTGGCCGCAAGTCCCAGGACAGTGATACCTAGGAAAAGCTGTTACCTTGATAATGGGTTGTCATATATAGCGCTGTTCACACCAGAGGACACTCTGGAGGACTGTGCGTGCATACAGCAAAACATCTTGCATGAACTGGCCCTTCAGACCTTCGATGAGAGATACGGAGATGCAGACCTTTTTAGACAAGTAGGGACGGTTTGGGAGCACACTCCATCATATCCTGCACAAATTTGCCGTTTTCTCTCCCAGGGAGTCTTCTGAAAAATACTGGTTCTGCAACTTTGCATTATGGGTCAAGTTTGAATTTATAGGGATGCATCAAAAAGTTCGAATGAGTTTTAAAGTACCTCGAATCAGCTCTGTTCGACCTCCCGAGTCTTTTCGTCGATGGGAAAGCTGGCTACTATGGAAGGCAGAGGCAGTGTCTGGGGGAGGCCCACTAGGGCTGGAGCCCCAAATCTTTCATTTGGAGCCACACCACAGATCTCTGGGAAGCCATCTGCCTCACCACTCTGCTGTCCATGGGCACTTGCTGAAATAAAGGCACAGGGGCCCTGATGACCTCTGTTGCCTCTGATCCCCCTGGATTAGCTGGCTTTTTGCCCACATGGGCTTCACCTCTTGCTGCCCCCCCCCCTTGAATCTTTCTGCCCGAGGTCTTTTTCTGAAATCAAATGCTCTCTTCTTCCCTGTCCATACATCTCTTTTTTACAAATAGGGGTGTCCTTAGGAGACAGGGTCCTTTAAAGACACACACACACATGCACACAGAATGTATGTAAATTAGCATATGCAAATTTGTGCATTTTTTTGTTCTATGGTCCCTGAGCCCCGGATCTTTTCAGTACCTAGCACCACCCCTGACGGAGGGTGCCAGTTGGCTAGCACCTGTGATGTCATTAACATACACTTTCCACCTCTGCCCCATGTATAATTGGATAAACATACATGTGCCACTTTAAACATTTGAAAGAGGCAAACAGCCTGCCTGAAGCATGGGAAGAGGGACAAAACTTAACAGCTGAACCGGCATTTGACGTGTGATGGTATGTTTGTGGGTCATGCAAATTGTGTCCCTGGTATGGTAACTTCTTTACCTGAAGCTGGCATATTGCAGGCACAGAACCCGGTGTGACTGCTTTTTAAATGCGATATCCGCCTTAACCCTCACGTATCCAGAACAGAAGAACCCCAAAGCCAAGTGCTAAGCAGGAACAGAACAAAGGACAGACCACGCCACCTGTTTGAGGTATGTCCCCAGGGCAGACCCCTTAAAAAGAAAAAGATGGGGGCAGATACCTACCCTGAGGCTAAACATTATGGGTTGACGATACATAGAAAGGAGAGTTGTGCACTTTTCTCCTTTTGACTTCTGTGGCTGATGAGCATTTTTAAAAGCATCCACGATGGGAAGAGGATGGTCTTTCAAAAGAGACGCTTAATGAGAAATGATGGCTTCCTACTTCAGTAATAATAATACACTCAAGATGGGCACTATTTAGGTCATGTCTTCAGAGAAGACTCTCAATCAAAGCCAGGTTGAGTGGGGTGGGTGAGTTTTGAAGGAGAAAGTGAAAAGAGAGGTCCTTTAGTGTGGGGAGAGGTAGTGGTGAAGAAGACTGTGAGGTTCTTCCTGGAAGTGATCTTTAATAACTTGGTTGCTGCTGCTTCTTGCAAGACCTCGCTCGTTCGTTTATCAAGTCCAATTTTTTAATTTTTTTTTTGCTTGTCTTGCAAAACGCTCTCAGACCAAGTTACTTGCAATCCAAGGTATTACTGTAGGTTTCCAGCCCTCAAGGCTTCTTTTGAGGAGGGCCCAATTTGTGCGCATTCTATATTTGTCTCTTTGTCCCTCTCTCACAGCCGCTCAGAATTTGGATTCTTCTGGTGCAGTTGATCGCGTCTATCATTTCCGAGGGGGAAAATCTTATCCTCGTGTTTCGCCCGCTGGATAAGGATAGGATGATGCAGACTAGGTGCCTTTGCACTGGCGAAGCTCGGAGAGACGCACTGGGCTGGGGACCCACGCTGGCATCGCCTCAGGGTTACAGTGGCATTACCCTGAGCAACTGTGCCAGTGCAAGGGTAAAAAAAAGGGGGGCAGTGCTGGGGTGTGCTGGAGGAGGAATGGGGCTTTGTCAGAATCCTTTGAGCCCACTCCCAACTATGGTGTCATGTTATGTCTGCAAAAGAAGTGGCATAAGTCAAAACCACTCCTGATGAACTCAACAGAAGGCTAAAAACACATAGATTTCATAGATCATAGAGTTGGAACTTGGAAGGAGCCTACAAGGCTATCGAGTCCAGCCCCCTGCTCAATGCAGGAAACTAGAGGAGGGGTCTCCCATCCAAGTAACAACCAGGCCTGACCCTGCTTAGCTTTCCACACTCAGACAAGCTGAGCCAGCGTAAGCCACAGGCCACAAGCCATCTCAGACAATAGTTTTTTTGTGGCACAGGGCTACTGATGTTGCTGGAATATGGAATTGCTTGGTTCAGAATGCAAATTTGGGGCACTTGGGATGCACACTTTTCCAAACCGGGCAGCATGGTCGTTTTTCTCTGTCTCCGCTTGCAGTCACTCATTCTTGCTGTGGGCATGTCTGTCAGCATTGCTACGGAACGTTATATTTTGTTTAGGGTAGTAGCAATTTGCTATTGATTGACTTTGCTGCTGGGAGAGCGCATAGGATCATGACTTCATTATGCAGACATGAGGCCACTGAGTTGGATTCAGACTTAGTCGTGTTTAGAGTAGCCCCGCTGAAGCCAGTGGAACTTAAGTTTTAGTTGTGACTGACTTTAAGTGCCACTGATTTCAATGGGACTCCATCAGCCTTCCCCAACCTGGTGCTCTCCAGATGTGTTGGACTACAACTCCCATGCTGGCTGCGGGGTGTTGGGAATTATAGTGCAACACATCTCGAAGGCACCGGGCTGGAGAAGGCTTGTCTACATCAAATATGACAAAGTCTGAATTTAACCCGCTGTAAGCAGCAGCCTGGCATTGTGGGACGATAGGATTGGTGTGTTTACCCTTTATATATTTCAACATTTCCTCCCGCAAAGGTTAAACAAAAAGAAGAAAAGGCTATAAATATAAGCTTCTCATAAAAGTAAACTAAGTAAATTACCAGCGCTGATGTTCCGTCTCCGATTCCCAAATGTTAGTTGTTGCATTCTTAGTGGAGCAGATCTTATCCGTGAGCGAAGGAGGGCAGCATTTCAGATTTCATAGGTGTGTGTGGGGGGATTCACAGCAGGGTTCAAAGGCCTGTTCTTCTTACATATATTCAAGATTAGATTGCCAAGAATACCTCTCCATCAGTGTGTTTTATGTAGTGATGGCGCCAAAGTTCATATTGAACTTTCTTGGAATACGAACCTGGCCTGCTGCTCATAGCGTTCGGTGGCATTACAGAGCGAGTGCCGTTTTCTTCAAAGGTTCTTCTCTGCCATGAGATCCTAATCTGAAGCCAGTGTGCCTCATAGCCTGGTACTTTGAACACTAAGTCATGGCAGCATCCCAGGTGCTAGGGAGCCTGGGAAATGTAGTTCTCCAAGGCACATGGGTCCATACTATGGATGCTGGGTATACTGGGAGCTACACGTCCCGGAGCTCCTTGCTTCCGGGGCATTTTGGGGGATGGAGAGTGTGAAGAAGGGGCTCTGCCTTTACCCAAGACCAGAGATCAAAGGTGCAAAACTGCCAGCCTTAGCTCTGCAGTCTTGACCTGATTCTCTCAGGGCCTTGCCCTTGTCTATACTGTGGATTTAGCACTGGACCACAGAGTAACCACATACTCCATGTGGGGTAAAACCAGGAAAGTTTATTTCAGTTAAACAGATTACAACAAAAGATGGGAAATGAGGGAAGGAGACAAGGTGGGAAGACACTTTGGTACATACACAGTAGAGCTACAAAATAACAAAGCTAGTTCCTTGACTACATAACGACCCAGGCCTCACTCTCTTTACCTGGGGGTTGCTTGGTCTTCTCTAGGGCTTGTCTCAGCAAGTAGCCCTAACCCGTGCTTCTTCACGTGCAGACCCCAACAACCTTAAAAGCCAGACAAGCAGTATAGATTCTCCCCCCCCTCCTTTCAGCAGCCCAGGGGTCTTCAGCCAATCAGGACGAACTTCACCTGGCCAGGCAGGGGGGTGGCTCATGATGACTACAGGGCTTGGACCACATTTGCATGTCAAAGGGCTTGGCAATGGCTGTTGCACGTAGCCATCAAGATGGGGAGCCTCTGAGGCACAGTCTAAGCCAGTGATGGCGAACCTTTTGGGCCCGAGTGCCCAAACTGCAACACAAAACCAACTTATTTATTTCAAAGTGCCAACACTGCAATTAAACCTGAATACCGAGGTTTTAGTTTTAGAAAAACAACTCATACAGTTGTCCGAACTAATTAACATCTTTTGTCTTTAAAGAAAAACACAAAAACAGAGCTTTCAATGATACAAACAGTTTTTTGTTGAAAAAAAATCAACTCAAAAAATTATTATAGTACTACATTGTACACATAGCCTGAAGGGAATTTATACAAACTTTTTAAATAATTAGGCACATGTATTTTTGGATAAGGGATTCTCAACTTGTAATATGATTATATGCCAGACTGAAATTGTATGGGGCAAGCTTTACTCTGGATCCTTTCCCTGCTTCTACAGGTGTCGGATTAGTAAAAGTAAAAGTCAACCTGTACTAGGATGAGCAAGATAAACAAGAAAACTAAACGTGCTTAACACATTTTAAACACTTTATGTCTTGGACTGCAAACACTGCATTAGGTAAAAGTTTACATTGGGCATGCTTTTGCACAATTAATGTGATTTTTGCTATTGCATGCATGCTGATAATTTGTCAAGCCTTGGTTCATACTCCGTTAGTTTGAGAGCAACACATGCAGCACTCAGGTCAACTGTTAGGGTTTTACATCCAAGCCATGCGCTGTGCATCATTCTTCAAAATCTTTTAAATGTGATAACAATGTAGAAAAGAATTCTGTAACAGGAATTCTAGAATAAAATCATTCTGTTCCACACTGTGAGAAAGAACAAGATCATTAGTGTTTTGCAGAAGGGGACGGTCTTTTCGCAATCTGGTGACCAATGGCTCGAGTGCCCACAGAGAGGTCCCTGCATGCCAGCTGTGGCACCCGTGCCATAGGTTCGCCATCACTGGTCTAAGCTATGTACTTTTTCCATTCCCCAGCCCCCAGCTGGGATTATACTAGTTTACACATGAGGAGGTGTGTGTGTGTGTGTGTGTGTGTGTGGTGCAGGAAACGGAGGCTTTTTCGCCACAGAGAGGCATTTGGACATTATCAGGAGTATGATGGGGTCCAAATGCAGAACTGGGTTTGGGGGGGGGAAGTACTATTTGTGGGAGGTTGGGGGTTAGAAATAACTCAGTTTGTCGAGCCAAAGGGTGCTCTTGTTGTGGTTACTTTTTAAAAATACTTCACAATAACCAGAGATATAGGTACTCCTGTGGAATAATCACATGGGATCTGAAATATGGGGGTGCTACTTGCCCTAAACAGTGCCCACCAGAGGAATCTGGTGTTGGAATCTGTTTCCACCTGCAGTTGTGTTTGTTGGAAAAGGCAAAACCTGCAAAGGGTCCAGGTTTCCAAGAACGGGATTTGTATACTTTATAACTCTCTCCCCCTTAATTTCAACAGCTTCAGTCATGTCAGGTTCTCTTGCCCTGCACATATACCCACCCTGTCTTTTTATCTCCATAGTCCTTTTCCTACCTCTAGAGTGGTTCTCACTAAGAAATGTCCACATTCTGTAAAATATTAGGCTCCGAACAGGACGTGCTAATAGGACAAAATGAGCCCATCTTCATAAATTGCATAGCTTTGCATGATTGATTTTGGGTTTCCATAGGAGTTAGGTTTTATTTAACAGAGAGGTCCTGCATCCCAATGTTGTCTAGAAGGCCTCCTCCCCTTGATCTGAAAAGCCCGCCTCTTAAGCTCTCCTCCTGTATAAGAGTTGGCTCTAGGAATGCCTGAGGAATCCGTTTGAGGGTGAAAATCTGACAGATTTTCCTGACTTGACCCTCTGGATTTCGTACCGTTTCCCCCACACTGGCGCCGACTCGATCTGATCACTATTTGGGGAGGATTGTGACCAGGTGACCTGAGTGCTGCCCAGTCTGTTCGCCCAGGGGCTGACTGTTGATGGTCGGCTTCAAGGCTGTTGCTCTCTCTTCTCAAGATTCTTTATCTTTAACCTAACCTTGGACTGGACAGCCCTTGGAACAGAATGATGCCTTCCAGTGGAGGACTGTCCTCTGTGGCTTATGCTGGCTCAGCTTGTCTGAGTGTGGAAAGCTAAGCAGGGCCAGGCCTGGTTATTCCTTGGATGGGAGACCCCTCCTCTAGTTTCCTGCACTGAGCAGGGGGTTGGACTCGATGGCCTTGTAGGCCCCTTCCAACTCTATGATCTATGAAATCTATGAAACCCTATAAAGTGACCATCTCAGGTGGTGCATTTGAAGAGCCAGTTAAAGGCGGCGGGGTGGGAGACAGACCAATATATGCTAAGAGCACAAGGCTTCTAGCACAGGCCTTCAGCAGGTGTTATTTTTTTTAATTTTTACTTTTTTTTAATTAACCCCCCCCCCCCAAGTCTAAAGCACTAAAGAAGAAGGGGGAGTCTGGGCTGTAGTTAAGGGGAGAGTGCACCGTTAGTGATCTTGCATAATTCCTGTTCATTTCAATAAGGCTTCCTTGGGAGAATCTCTCAGTGGATGTTAATTAACTGGAGATCCCTATGTTAATTAGCAGAATGAGGGAGGGTACCATTAGCAGTTTTCTGCTGCAGGCACCATAATGTCTTATGCCAGCCCCCCAAATCATAGTGAGCTCTCAACTGAAGGAAGGCTTACAAAATGTGGTTTTGTTTTGTTTTGTTGTAGGGTGCTTGAGCAACCCGGGTACAAATAGCACAAGGTCATTGGATTCACTGTTTAGAGCTAGTTTCATCTGCTCCATTGCAGCCTTGGATAGAAAGGATTTTTCCTCTGAAAGCAGGAAATTTATACACTTTTGGGAGGGGGGGGGAGGTAAAGCATAAACACAAGTTAAATCTTTAAGTCTGTTTTAGCCCCTGTTGATCCCCAGACTTGTCACATCAGAGACAGGGGTAGGGGAGTCCGAGGGAAAGTTTTCCTTCCGTTGTGCATTAATTATTTCTGAGGGTTTTTGTTTCATTTTTTAAAAATGTCCTCCTTTCATTCTTTCTGCATGTCTGCGTGTGAAGGGGCTAAAAGTTTTGCAGGGAAATCCGAAACCATGTGAAAGTTGGTTGGCTCTGGGGTTTAATGTAATTTCTAAACTCAGACCAGATTCCCGGGGGAGAGAGCTTTGGGCAGGCAGGCATGCAAAGCCTTTCAGGCAAGCACATTGGACCTGTCAGCCTCGCACCCGTCCCTGCCCCACACCAGCTCTCAGCCGTTCCATGTTGAAACGCAGGACAGGAGCCACTGAAATGAAGGGAAATAAATGAAGGGTCCAGGATTTGAGCCTGCTTGGGGGGGGGTCATTCCCTTTGATTTGGCAGCCCGGGTCCCCAACTTAGTTTTGGGGTTCTCCCCCTGCCCCCCCTCCGCCACCAAACACACACATTGGTTGTGAAAGGAAGGTACTCTGCACATACTTAGAGGCTCTCTTGTCTATATTAATTCACATGTTCCAGGACTGGGCTGGAATGGAAAGCCAATTCATGGGTGTTTAGACCCCTGGTGAGCCCAAGCTGCTGATTTTTCCTATAAACAATTAATTGAAGTGGTGTTGTCTGTTGAATCTTGACTAGGCTCCACACAGGTATTGGTAAGTTAGCTGATTTATTTGCAAGGTTATAATACAGCTCCCTGGTTAGGCTCCTAACACAGGCCTGCAGCAGGAGAGAAACTGGAGGGGGTAGTGCTGCTTATTCCCCCCCCCCAGCACTGCCGCCTGAGGCAGCTGCCTCATTCTGCCTAATGGTAGGGCCAGCCCTGGGACTGCCTCAGTATAAAGCTGCTTCGTGCGCTCATAACTTTGTGAGAAGCTTTCAAAGCCCCTTTTCTCCCTCTCCTCCTTTCCACCTACGAAGCCAAATCAAAGCACCAGGGGCTGTTCTGCAGATTCTTCTTCCTCTCTGTGAATGTTTCAGTAAGATTTGAAAATCACATTCATCAATATATTTAATTAAGTCCCATTTTCTCATTTCGTGTTTTCATAGCTTACGCCAGCACGGCCCGCTGGGGATTGCTCTATCTGGAGACGGCTTTTCTCTCCCTTTCCTGGACCGAAGTTTTGTTACTAATAATGGCTTCCTGTGCTGATGAGGAATGTTATTCTGAGAACATTGCAAAGAGTCGAGTCGGCGGGGGGGGCGACGCATGCACAACAGGCACGTGCAATAGAAGCTTGACAAGTAAGCAAACACACCGGACATTCAAATGAAATACACCCCCTCCCGCAGTTCCCACCCTATCCCATGTGTGATACAAATTCTAGTGCTGAAAGAGTGGATGGAGATATTTCCCAGCCCCCACCCCTCATCGTAATAGTACTTTGGGTCACCCCCGATGAGATTGATGTGCCGTTTTTTAAAATTAATTAATTAATGCCTGTATAACCCACCATTCCACCCACATCTGGCTCCACCAGAGTGTGGCTGAAAAACCATAAACTATGATAGGATCACGCTCGCCCTGCTTCCCCAGATGTGCTGACCAGGGTTTGGCTTCCTTTCGTGGGTAGTGATCATTTGGAGACCTCTTACGGTGCTTTTGTAATATTTGGTTTGTTGACAAATATATCATCATCAGGCGATCACTCGTGACCGAGTAAGATTGTCTTCCGGGATAAAAGGAGGAAATTCTAAAGAAGATTGTGTAGACTCTAGCGATGGGTCCGTAAGTGACTGTGGAGGCCAATTCTAGATCCACACAGCTTCCCACAGTGAGGACATAGGTTACCAGATGCAAGATGGTCCTGTAAAGGATTCATTTGACATGCTTTTCGCTTAGCACGTTTCTCCCTTTCACCTTGCACTCGGGCTTCTTCAAAGTCCATGGAACCTTTGTGAAAGGCCAACCTCCAGTTAGATCGTTCATGGGCCAGAGCTTCCCAGTTTTCGATGTTTATATTGCATTTTTTTAGATTAGCCTTATGAACATCTTTAAACCTCTTATATTGACCACCGATATTCTGCTTTCCATCCTTGAGTTGGGAGTAAAGTAACTGCTTTGGGAGACGGCAGTCAGGCATTCGAACAACATGACCGGTCCACTGAAGTTGGCGTTGAAGGATCATTTTTTCAATGCTAGTAGTCTTTGCTTCTTCCAGTACACTGACATTTGTTCGTCTATCTTCCCAAGTAATTCGCAGGATTTTCCGGAGGCAACGTTGATGAAACCTTTCAAGGAGGTGGAAGTGACATTTATAGATAGTCCATGTTTCGCAGGCATACAATAAAGTCGGTAATACAATGGCTTCATAAACCAGTGTTTTGGTCTTCTTACAAATATCCCGATCCTCGAACACTCTATGTTTCATTCGAGAAAATGCGGCACTTGCGGAGCTCAAACGATGCTGGATTTCACTGTCGATGTTAGCTGTAACAGAAAGATAGCTGCCAAGATAGAGAAAATGATCGACATTTTCCAGTATTGTCCCGCCAAGCTGGATAGATGGCATCACCAAAGGGTTAGCTTGCACTTGCTGATGAAGCACTTTGGTCTTTTTTATGTTAAGTGAGAGACCAAGTTTTTCGTATGCTTCTGCAAAAGCATTTAGGATAGTTTGGAGATCATCCTCTGAATGTGCGGAGACCACATTATCATCAGCATACTGAAGTTCCACAACGGAGGTTGTAATTACCTTACTTTTTGCTTTCAGCCTGCTGAGATTAAAGAGCTTTCCATCTGTTCGATATATAATTCCCACACCAGTGGGAAGTTTCCCCTTGACAAGATGTAAAACTATGGCGATGAAAATGGCAAATAATGTTGGGGCGATAACACATCCCTGTTTAACACCTGATCCCACTTTAAATGGAGCACCATGAGAGCCGTTGTTGTCCAAAACCGTTGCCGTCATGTTGTCATGGAGAAGTCGCAAGATATTCACAAATTTATTGGGGCATCCAATTTTCATAAGGATAGTCCAGAGAGCTGTACGGTCTACAGTATCAAAGGCCTTAGCCAAATCGATAAATGCCATATAAAGGGGTTGATTTTGCTCCCGGCATATACAGTAAGTAGAACAGGGGTAGGGCAACCTGGTGCCCTCTGGGTGTTTTGAACTACAATGCCCATCATCCCTGACCATTGGTGATGCTGGCTGGGGCTGATTATTTATTTATGTGGAGAAAAAGGCAGTCCTTCACAAGTTATTTATTTATTAATTATATTTATACCCTGCCTTTTTTTCCTGCAAGGAACCCAATGTGGCTTACATAATCCTCCTCCTCTCCATTTTATCCTCACATAACAACCCTGCGGGGTAGGTTAGACGGAGAGCCACATCTTCCTATCCTCTGATTAAAAAAAAGCACTACATCCCATGAAATTTCTATTAACTCCAACAAAATCAGTTTTTCAGAATGGGACCACCCCCCCCGCCCCCCCTGCAGCAGAAAGCAGATTCCTGCTAGTCAGGAATCTCTTTCAGGAGTCAGTAGCTCTATCACACTGGGAAGGAAAAGCTGTGCTTGTTTCTTAGTTTTGCCATGCAAGATACCTAGAAGGTCATGCTGGCTCAGCTTGTCTGAGCGTGGAAAGCTAAGCAGGGTCAGGCCTGGTGATTACTTGGATGGGAGACCCCTCCTCTACTAGTTTCCTGCATTGAGCAGGGGGCTGGACTCAGTGGCCTCGTGGGCCCCTTCCAACTCTATATGAAATCTATGACCCACACAAAACCCTGTGCCTGATGGCCACATGAGAGGCAAACATTCAACAGGTTCTATTCCCCCACTTCCCACCCCCCAAATAGAGATGCAATGATGGGGGGAAAATGAGAGGCTAAGAAGGCAAGATGAGAATGAAGAAAAGCCTCAGGGCCTAGGGGGCAGGAGGCTATGTGTCTGCAGATGGTGGAAAGGGGTGGGAAAGAAGTAAGGTGGACTGAAATTTCACCCCTGATTCAGTATAACTAGCCAAATCGGTCTGGGTAGTTAGTTGGTTATTCATTACATTTTTATCCTGCCTTTCCTCCAGGGTGGCATCCAGGGTTCTCCTCTCCCCCTACTCCATTTTAACCTCACCATACCCCTGTGAGGTAGGTTAGGGTGAGGGAGAGTGACCAGCCCAGGGTCACCTGGTAACTGAGCTTCGTGGCTGAGAGCGGATTTGAGTCTGGGTCTCCTCCCAGCCCCAGGAAGACATTTTTCTGACCACGACCCTACTTGCAGATGATCGGGGATGTCTCCCAACCTGAGTCATGGGGTTAATGAAAAGTCTCTTCATTCTACCTATATAAACCTCTGCTACACCCGATCTCCTCTGACTGGCTTCGGACAGAAGTTATCTTCCGGATCTTCCTGCCGCTGGTTGCCCCTTTCCTGCGGCTCCTGCAGAATGGATCAAAGGGAGGAGGGCGCTGACACATTCCGTTGTTAGGGAGAACCCGAGCTTTCCCGTGGCAAGCTGGAGGAGCGTCATTGTCTGAAGGGAAATCTTAGCTGGCAGACAAGATATCCCGATATCCACAGAGAAAAGGGGGATCCTGGAAGGAGACGGCAAGATGGGCGTAATTTTGTAACCCGGCCTTCCTCCCTTTCACGGCAAACAAAAGGCGGAGAGAGATTTGGAGATTACTACTACACCAGCATTGTCAAGGTGAGGAAAGGTGTCCCCTGCTGATGGAAGGGAGGGGACGATGGCAGCCTCTTGCCAAGTGAAACATTGTAGTGGTGTGCCCTCCTCTGCTCGGGACAGGTCTGGAACAACACCCACCTCCCCCACCCCGTGCAGACTGAGAGGATCAATATCACCCCGCTGCCATCATGAATGCCATGGTGGATAATAAGGCCTCCAGAGGGAGGATGCGAAAGCTAAAGAGCTCTTCTTGAATACCTGGGCCTCTAATTCATGCACCGGAGGCATCCTCACTCAGTCAGTTCCACAACCCCACTGCAATCTTTACCACTTGGTTTCTTTCCCCTGTAAGCCACCAGCAGTAACCTTCACACCGTCCCTGTGCACACATGCTTCCCCGTTTAAAATCTCTTCTTGAATAGTGCTGGCTTGGCGCAGTTGCGTCTGTACATCCTGGTAAACTGGATGCGTTGTGGCAAACAAGAGAGGATAGTTGTTGAGATGCGGTGGTGAAGAAGTAGCTGCCCCGGGCACAGCTTGGGCAGGGGCGCAGAAAGGGCACGCTCTCCCTGCTGATGGTTCTCGATCTTAAAACCAGACTTGGAATGGGCAGCCCCGCAGATAGAGCAGGGATGGGGAACGTGTGACCCTCCAGAGCAGGGATCTCCAACCTTGGGTCCCCAGATGTTGCTGGACGACAGCTCCCAGAATCCCTTGCCATTAGCCATGCTGGCTGGGTATGCTGGGAGCCGTAGGCCAGCAACATCTGGGGACCCAGGGTTGGAGAGCCCTGCTCTAGATGTTGTTGGATTGCAACTCCCGTCACCCTTCACTTTGGGCTACATTGGCTGGGGCTGATGGGAATTGCAGTCCAACAACATCTGGAGGGCCACACGTTCCTCAGCCCCGAATCAGAGCATACCCTCAAATAGAGGACTGCCTTCTATAAAGTAGGGCACATGGCCGCCAGTTAGTCATGGCACTGTGCTGATCATACAAATGCTGGCACTTATTCGGTGCAAGCTTCTAGACCAGTGTTCTTCTCCAACCTTGGGTCCCCAGATGTTTTTGGCCTACAACTCCCAGCATGCCCCAGCCAGTAGCTGGCTGGGGCATGCTGGGAGTTGTAGGCGGGCCAAAAACATCTGGGGACCCAAGGTTGGAGAAGAACACTGGTCTAGGCACTTGCTGTTCTTTTTCAATGGTCTCGGTTCTAACATTAGTTTGAGACCACTAAACTGGAAGAATGAGTGGCAGGGCTTAGAATATGGCACAGACGCTGCTTCAACTTTGCAGAGATCTCATGCACACGGACACCAGTCTGGTTAGAAAGAGGCAGGATTCCACGATCCACCCTCATCTGGGATCTGAAAATGGTCGGAACCCACTTCAGCATTGCCTGCATGCTCTGAAGAGCGCCTGGCGCATACACACGGTTCCATTTATAGAACGAGAAAACCTGCCTGTCTCATCCGGTGCCAGAAATGGTAAACAGAGCTAATCAGAATGCTTTAGCCTGGCCATGACGTTCTGGGTGAAAAAGGGGGTATAGGGAGATTGATTTGTCAGGAGAGCACGTGAATGAATGAAAAAGAAGAAGAAGAGGTGACTTAAAGGAAGTTATATGTGGTGGAGGCTGTGAGCATGAATGTGAATGCTATATACATTTGGGGGAGTTTTTTATCGAGTGGGATTAAAGGATCAAGCCAGAGCTGAGAGAAGGAAATTAGAATCGAATCAAGTTTAAGCTTTCATTGGAAATCAAGAGACAAATTTATGGCTTGCTGAAGCCAGGGCTTAATCCGGACCAGGACTAACCCCACCCCCCACCCCGAATCTGTTTGCAATGCTAGTCCTGTTTGCAATTCATAGCCCTGGAACACATGAAGTCATGACAAAAGATAGTTACTTTGAACATGTGCAGAGTGCCTTTGCTTCACCTCTGAATGAGCATAGTGGGTCCCCACACTTCTGGGCCTAGTCCCTAGTGGGAAGACATTCCCTGGCCTGAACTTTCAGGTAGAAAGCCCTTTACCACTATTGGCTAGGGTGGCCATGTGCCCTGCTTTAAGAGAGGACAGTCCTCTATTTGGGCATATTTAATTATTTAATTTAATTTATTTAATAGAGTCATATACTTCCTACCATATTGAAAAACAATCTCTAATTGGTTGCCAGAAAATGTGGGGGGGGGGGGTTGAGCAGGAATTGGGTGGATTTGTACCGGGACATACCTCCGAGTATGACCCAGTCCAGATCCCCACACATTTAGCCTTCCTCCAGCTCCTAGAGGGTTGGGGGAAAGTGCAAAAGTGGCTCTCCCATGGGCACTAAATGGGGTGAACTTGAAAAGTTGAGGATCTTGCTGAGAAGGGGGAGATCCTGTAAAACACCCCCTTCTCAGTCTAAGATCCCTCGCAGCTTGGGTGATTGGCTTCTCCAACCTGTCAAGAGAAAGCCTGGGAGGGGAAAGGGGTTTTCAAAGTTCTGCTGAGCACTGTGCAGGGAAGGTATCTGCTTGTCCTGGGCAGTAGGAACCCCCCTCCACAGGACCCCAGTAAAGGCTTGAAA
Organism: Shinisaurus crocodilurus; assembly: GCA_021292165.1. Classification (NCBI taxonomy): domain Eukaryota; kingdom Metazoa; phylum Chordata; class Lepidosauria; order Squamata; family Shinisauridae; genus Shinisaurus; species Shinisaurus crocodilurus. The sequence continues at coordinate 502,351 of JAHFWL010000058.1, forward strand.
TGCTCCCATTAGTGCTTCAGAGTGTATGCACTAATGGGAGTTAAAGTAATAATTTTTGTGCACACATTTCTGAGCACACAAAATTTAAAAAAAATAATAATACTGGGCAGCCCTCGGCAGGTCCTCCAAGGTGCCACTGCAGCACTTTCAAAGGGGAGCTGGAGGCTGCCCAAATGGAGATCAGGGAAGCTTGCTGTCAAGCTGGCTTTCCCAATCTGCAGGGGGGGGGGGGAAATTAAAAGAGAAAAAAGTGCTGGAGTGAGCTGAGAATGGCTCAGCTTTGCAGCAGGAAGGGAGAGGGGACTCGTTCCTCCTGTGGTGTCCCCTGGGATACCACCTGGAGGACCGAGGGGGAAGGAGGAGGAGGAGGGAGCGAAGCACCCACGATGGGCCCGATCGTCTGTCAGGCTCATCGTGGGTGCTTTACGGCGGCACAGCCAACCCATCGTGGCAAATCACCACGATGGGTTGTCCTGACGTGCGAACCCACCCAATGACTGCAGGTTTTCCCAGACCCTTTGGGGCTCCCAGCCTGGCTTCCTGATTGGCTGGGAGTCCTGTCTAAATCCTTCTGGGTTAAGTCAGGACCACCCAATCAGGATTTCTTTGCCTTGACCGGCCTGATTTGGTTCCCTTCTTTCCTAGATTTCCCCTCCCCCCGCCGCAGGCATTAAATGTGATCTCAGAACTTGCCTCACTGCTGAAATGGATTTGAGGTATAGACAGACACCATCAGCTTGGCCCGCTGCAAGCTCCCCCCTGAACCAACTCCCCTGACGCAGATTTTGTCAGAATAGGCTTGAGCTGAGGCCTCAGGTCTGGAACCTATTCTTTGAAAGACCAAAGCTCAGTCCTTGAAGGTGTGAAATAGTAATGGAGAGGCCTCTGAGGATATGCAGAGAACTCCCACTCACTCCCAAATAGCCACAGTCAGTTTCCATGGTATTGCAGGGGAAAAAAGACTCCTACGTTTGAAGGTGTGCTTCCTGGTCAGGATTAAGTTCCACCGCCAATCTCTGGGTCGAATTGAGCCATGGTACACCAAAGCATGTAACTAACGGATAGGGTCACCACTCTGCACATTGCCCCCAAAAGAGGAAATGCATCACCAAAGAAGAGGACACAGATTTGCATCAAATGTGCACATGCTAATATATGTGTAGACTAGAGAGAGATAATAGCTAAAGAGATAGATGCAAATTTGGAAGAAGAAAAACCTGGAAAGCCCTTCAAATAGCGAGTGTGTGTGTGCGCGCGAAGAGAGGTCTGTCCTCTGATAGCCCTACTGTGGAGGAAGGGGGGGCTGGCTGGCCCGCCACCACCCCACCCTTACCTACCCCAAAGGAACCAAGACCCCCAGAGATCTCAAGGTACCAGATTGCCAAGCCTCAGCTCCTTGCAACCCTACTTGAATCTCTGTTCAGGGACTCGCCTTTAATTCTGTAACCTGGATTTAGATACTGAACCAAGCAGAGCAATCCACACACACCATGTGGGGTAAAACTAAGAAAAGGTTTATTCTGGTAGCATTTTACAACAAAAGGTGGGAAATGAGAGAAGCACAAAAGAGAGAGACACTTTGGCACACAGAAATAGAGCTACAAAACAATAAAACCTGATTCTATCTCCCAGGCACATAACTCTGTTACCTGAGGGTCAGTTCTCTTCCAGGGTTAGATCCAGCACAGCCTTGCCGCCCAATGGAGAATTACCACACCTACCTGAAGGTCCAAGATGGGTAAACTCCCACAAGGCTTGCCTTTACTAGAGCCCTCATTCAGCTAATTTCACCAGGAGCTACCTGGGGTCCTTGGCTTACTGCCATTGCCCAACAGCCGGGCAGCCACGCGATCCAAAGACAAAGACACACAGGCTACACATTGGGAAATAGCTCTTCCCCCTCCCCCTTTCTGTAGCTTTCCTGCCTCCAGCCAATTAGAATGAACTTCACCTGGCCAGGCAGGGGGAGGGAGACTCATGAGTCAGGACTCATGGCTTACTGGGCCTGAACTACATTTGCATATAAAAGCCCCTAGACCAGCTTCTCCGGGCTTCCAGGCGCCATCCATTCCAGAGAAACTATGCACACCCTGCCCCCCCCCAGCCTTCAGCCGGTTCACACATGAGGGTGCGTGTATGTGTGTGTGTGTGTGTACATGTAGGAACCCCCAAAGGCTCTTCCCTTCACACCTACAAATAGAGGACTGTCCTCTGCAAAAGCGGAGGCATGGCCACTCTACTTCCAGACCAATGATATCCTGTGTTGCTTCCCTCTGCTGCATTTCACCCTCAGATTTCCCTCCAACCCACTGAACACACCCACCCACGTTAACCCCTCTTCACCCCATATTACTATGCCACTGCTGCCTCCAATATAAAATAGGAGAGAAAAGATCAGGAACTGCCCCATAAAAATGAAGAAAGTTAATCACGGAGATAATTAGAACCAGAAGCTCGACAGCTCCTCACACACAGGGCAAGCTGCTTTTCTCCCCCCCCCCAAATATCTCTCCACTCCCATCCCGCTGCCGTGAACCAATTAGGGAGGTTTCTCTCTCCCCTGCCCCCAGAGCGAAGTCCATATGGTTTGGAACAGCATTTCCCAGGAACTTTAGCCTTGGCTCAATCATAAATGTCTCAACCTTTTCACATCAAGTGCAAAAACCCCAGCCCGAAAACTGTTTGGTTTTGCTTGGAAATGTATACCCTTGGGCTGAACCCGCGATATTTAGCCGATCGACACAGAACGTGGCCAAAGCTGAAGCTAACAATGCATTTTGTCATCTAACGTGCTAAAATCTCTTTTTTCAACCTTTCAAATGCGAATGTGGCTGACATGGCCTGTAACATGGGAAACGTCGTTTTTAATTTTTTTTTATTTTAAAAAAGATACTCCCAAGAAATGTGTGGGTCGCTCATATTAGAGTTCTGACCTGACCTTCCCCAGGGGCTCCACGTGAGTCATAGGGCTTAAAAAAAACAACAAAAAACCCCCACTGGATAGGCCCAGCAAAATGAAGTGCATTCTAAATCTATGCAAGAATAAAATTGCTCCTTACTGGCTTAACCTCATGCTGTAATGGCTCCTAGTCCTGGCAGTAGGCTGCCTCCAGGATCAAAGGCAGTATGCGTATGTACACCAGTTGTGGGGGAATATGGGTGGGAAGGTGCTGTTGCACTCCTGTCCTGCTTGTGGGCTTCCCATTGGGACAGCTGGTTGCCCACTGCGTGAACAGAATGCTGGACTAGATGGACCCTTGGTCTGATCCAGCAGGGCTCTTCTTATGTTCTGTTGGAGGCCAGCCTAAACAAGAAGGTCTTACGGCAATTCCAAGAGTGCTCAGGCTCAGACGCTTGTGGGACCCTCCAGAGAAGAGGTTACACAATTGTGAGGCAGTCACCAAGGACATCTCTCTGGCTGTTGGAATGTGGCACCCAGACTGTACAATGACAAGGGAGCCCTTAGTTGTTTCGGGTTGTGATCTGTGTTACATTGTGATGAGGCATCAGAGAGGAGGTGATGTCTAGGTATGTTTAAACAAGGGGCCGCAGCTCTGGGGGGCGGGGCAGAGCCCTAGCTTTGCATGCAGAAGGTCCCAGGTTCGATCCCCGGCATCTCCAGGTAGGGTTGGGAAAGAATCCTGCCTGAAACCCTGAAGGGCTGCTGCCAGTCAGTGTTGACAGTACTGAGCTAGATAGATGGGCAAAGAGGTTGACTTGGTTTAAGGCAGCTTCCTATGATCTGTTGAAGGTAGGGCTGTCAGAGAAATCTGCAACTGATTCAAATGAGTTTGGATTTCTATGAATCCGACCTGCAGATTCCACAACAGACCGGCCTTTCCCGAATCGCATGGATTCCTCGGAGTTGCAGGCTGGTTGTTGTTGTAGTTGTTGTTGTTTTACTTTTGGAGGGGATTTCATAGATTTCTGAAATAGAGTTGGAAGGGGCCTACAAGGCCATCGAGTCCAACCCCCTGCTCAGTGCAGGAAACTAGAGGAGGGGTCTCCCATCCAAGTAATAACCAGGCCTGATCCTGCTTAGCTTTCCACGCTCAGACAAGCTGAGCCAGTGTGAGCCACAGGCCTATTAAATGTGCATTTGCTAATAGGAACAAAAATCTTGTGCATCCCTAATTTATTTATTGTTAAAAATGCAATTACACCAATGAGCGGACGATGGAACCAAAGATGCCTGACAATCCACAAAACACAGACAGAACAGATTGAACAAAACCCATACAGCCCTAGTTGAATGTAACTGTTTCACACTCACCCCTCCCGGAGAACAGTAGGAAGCCAGAGTGGGGTGCAGCCCTTTATACAGGGTCAGAGAGTACCAGAACCATTCGGTCTTTCTATAATATCTGTTTATTTATCAGCGTATATGCACTGAGCAAAAGGAAGCAGGCAGGCTAGTCTTCAAAGTACTTTTTTGAGTGCTTTAAGAGAGATTTCCCACCAAAGTCACAGCATGCTGCTCAAGCTGCTTTTTGCCCAGCCAGCTGCAAAATCTCCGTTCTGTTTCTCTTAGGTCAGAACGACATGTGATTTGGCAAAGGCTGGGTTCTCAAACTTACATTTGCTGCGTAATGTTAGTGCAGGGATGCGGAGAGGGGGGAATAATAGGGGAGATTGGGAGGAAGGGGGTGCTTAACTTCCCCCCACCCACCCATCAGCCTTCCCTAGGGTGGCCACTTGTGCATTTGCTGGGAAAGGAAATGCATCAACAAAAAAGAGGACACGGATTTGCATCAATTATGCATACCCTAATTTATATGTAGAGATGCAGATTTAGAAATAATGGCTGATTGGCGAAAGTGCATATGGTATATGAAAAAAGATTCAGATAGATTAACGTTGATGGAAGCGTATAGAAAATTGTTGTGGGATTCGTGAAAAGAAGTTTATAAAGAAGTGAAATAAGATAATTTAATGTGGATTAAGATGGGAGAGGGATTGGGGTGGGTTTATGTATTAATATTGTTAGGCTTTATTTGTTGTTGTTGTTGTTGTTGTATGTATGTATGTATGTATTTTCTTTTGGAAATGTAATAAAAATTAAATTAAAAAAAAGAAAAAGAAATAACGGCTGTAATTTAAATAGAAATACAAGACCTCTCACCATAGTGGGGCCGTGACCAGGTGACCTGTGTGCCTGCCAGCTCAGTCTGCTTTACAGGTGCTAATTGCTGATGGGCAACATCAAGGCGCCTGCTGTTCTCCATTCTAATGCCTCTTCATCTCTCTCTCTCTCTCTCTCCCTCTCCCTCTCCCTCTCCCTCTCCCTCTCTATCTCTATCTCTATCATTATACCCTTAGGGCACAGTCCAATGGGGCTGCCCGTAACCCTCTGAACTTTGAGGATTACGGGCATCCAATGCAGAGTGGGAGGAGCACAGAAGCAATCTTCGCCTCCCTGCTCCTCCTGCCCTGCAAATCAGCTAGACGGCCAATTTCAGCTGTCTAGCTGTGGTGCTTCAGATGGGGAGGGAAAGAGAGTGGAGTGCCACCATTGTATTCTGGCAGCCCCAGTCTCCTCCCTTCCCCTCCCCGCGCCGCCGCCCAGAATGCCCTCTTCACCCCTTCTCCGAGGTCGGTCTTACAACCCCGGAGATGCAGCCGACAACGTGGTTCTTTCCACGCCAGCTGCGAGGTGGGGGGGAAGGCGATCTGAACACAGATCTCCAGTTCCAAGGGCAGAGCTGTTTTATGATCTCGGATTTGGGAATCCAAACGACCCTATGGCCCTCTAGATGCCTAGAGACCACAAGACCACTCTGCGGCTCTGCCATACTGCTTAATATATTAAAATCCCTACCTAAGCGGTTCACAATTTAAAAATCTCTGATCTTTAAACCCGACTTGATTTGGACAGCCCTTCGAACAGGGGACGCCTTCAAATAGAGGACTGTCCCCTGACAGCTTTTAAAATAGAGGGCGGTCTTCTGTAAAAGAGGACATGTGGCCACACCCTAACTTCTTCCCCCATAACTTCTCCCCCCTTTCCCGCTATGTTTCCCATAACAAGGTGCTGGTCAATGGGGAAAGCTGCTTTTTTGAGTGCCTCCTGCCTGGTGCTCCCTCATAATCTTGGAAGTGCCCTCTCTTTGTACTACCGACATGCCAGATCTAAATGTGTAGAGGGCCATGCTGGCTGGGGATGATGGGACTTATAGTCAACACATCTGGAGGGAGGGCACCCGTTTGAGGAAAGCTGCCCCGGGCCTTCACTTGGCCATCAAGTTTCTTGCAGCATTAAAGCAGCATTGTGGATTAGCTGCAGGCCTGCAGCTTTAATTCTGGAAACGGGTGCTTGAGAAACTGGTTTGCAATGGATTCATTTCAGATTTCATCTTAATGATGTTTCATCACAATTTTTAGTTAAACTATTTTTGTAAAGCCCCCCCCCCCGAATAGGCTCCCCAGCCTCTGCAAACCGCTCAGCCCCCACATCCTTCTTTCAGCTCCGTTGCAAGGATTTGACTAGGTGACCTTCAAACCCTTTTACCATCTGATTCTTCTATAATCACTGATGATTCCCTTAATACTTTTCAGTTCTACAAATCCAGCATCGGGTCCTTCCTTCCTCCCCTCCTCGGCAAGTCAAACAGGAGAGGCAGTCAGATCTACATCACATGGCATATACCTAGCCTGGAGCTTTCCAAAGTCTGTTTGCTCAGGCAGGTTCAACCCTTTTTGTGGCGTGTGCGGTTAGATACAAAACAAAACAATTTTTCATTCTTTCTTTTTTTCCTGCCAAGGGGACATATAAACTACAGGTTTTGCGCCTGACCCGTGGAGTCCAGGTGCTTGGCTGATCAAAAGGGAGCCGGATACTTTGTTCCTCAGACTGCGTTCCTGTGTTTTGACGAGGCGCTGGCACGGGTCCATCAGGTTTGCAAAACTGGAGGTGGAGGGCCGGCCCAGATGCTTGCAGTCATTGGCACGCTTCTCCAGCAAACCTGTGTGTCATACTGATAGGGGGGGGGGAGGGGGGGGATTGCAGCATTGTGCAATCTTTTCTTCTTCTTTTTAAAAAGCGGCTCTGGATGGGTTCAGCCAGGGGTGTTGCTAAGCCCTTAACAGATTCTGGGCACACGGACACGAATCTGCATCAAATCTGCATATGCTAGTTTTTATACAGTATATGAAAATTTAGACAGAAATACTAGGATTTATTTACATCTCACAGGAGGCCAAGCCAGCCAATTAATTTCTTATCCAAATAGTCATGCCGATGCCACACTGGAATGGACATTCAGTCGATTGGGCACTCTCAGATGGACATATATACGGATACTTGGTCTGCTTTTGTGGGAGCTTGTGTATAATTGATACATCTGGATTTATGCTGCTATTTGGATATTTATATATCAGCAATTGTTAATTTCAGGTGTCTCTCCCCCCCCCCCCCCATTTCTGTTCTTTTTGTTTCTTTTGTTTTGTTTTGGTGAAATTCACAATAAAAAAACATGAAAAAAAAGCCCAAATCCCAAATAATCTCAAATAAATGAGTCAATTAATTTGTGCTCTGACCCAGATCACCCTAAATCAATGGAACAAGGTTTTTCTCAGCTTAATTGTCAGACAGCAGAAGATTGGGGGGGGGGGCAGGGATGCTGCTGCATGTGGGAAGGGGAAACTTAACCCTTCCCTTCTCAGCTGCAGTCCCCCTTGAAAACTGCCCCCTGCATGGCAATTAAGCTGACAAAAAAAACCCTTCCATCAGCACTGATGGACATTCAGGGATCTGTGGAATAGATAGGAACAGTCTTGGAAGTCTTGTACGGGGGAAATCCAGGTTTGAATCCCCACTCAGGATGGGTGGGTGGGACATTCATTCTGTCTGAACAGAATGAATATGGTATATCGGTATGCCGATATACCATATGTGCACCTGCTGAACTGAGGAGCAAACCAGAACAGAGTCGCACACTGAAATTCACAGTTTCCCAAATTTAGAGCTATGTTCTCCACTCAAAAAAAAAAAAAAAAGAAAAGAAAAGGAAAAAAAAAAAGATGCACACAAAAAGTGCGCCCCGGGGAAAAGATACATGCAAAAATGCATACAATTTTTTCATGCATACTGAAAAATAATAATAACAACTGTGCACTGAGGTGGAATTGGGCTGAACCAAACTTAAGGTTGGAAAAATGATAAGCTGAACAGACCCAACATTGACAGATTTGCCTATCCCTAACTACCATGAAGCTTTCTGAGTCAACTTGGACATGTCCAAATCTCCCAGTCTAATCCATTTTCACGGGGTTTAAAAGGCCACTTTTGAGTTCCTTGAGTTTTGAGTTCCTTGGCAGAAAAGTTAAAAAATGTAACCAAGAAATAAAGATTGCTTCACACTCCCATTTCCCTGAGTATGAGAGATTCCTGGGTTTGTTTTCCTTTGGATGAGATGCAGAGAGAGAGAGAGTGAATACTGGAGAGTTACTTTTTTTTTTTTTTTAATTTAAAATTTAGAATTGAGTACTAGAGAGTTACAGAGCAATCCAAAGTGGGGCGAATGATGATCCATCACTTCCAAACTCTGCCAGCTCACTGCGGACAGGGGAGGAGGCAGGGTGGCTTTCCCCCTTCTTTTTCCCCTGTGGCTTCCCCCCCTTTTAAAACAGTGTTCTCCAACCTTGGGTTTTTGGCCTACAACTCCCAGCATGCCCCAGCCAGCCGTGTGCTGATTTGCGGGCACAGTATGGTGTACTGGGCAGCAAGACGAGCCGCCAATTCGGACTTCGGGTCTCACCTGGTGTTCGAGCGTTCGGCTGACGTCCATTAGATGGGTCGCTGAGGCATGAGATGGCAGCACCTCCTCCACAGTTTGTTCCGGACTGACCAGTTTTCGTCCCCCCAGATGTCCTGGTACTACATTTGGGGGGGAATGACTTGGGCTTGAGTGTGGAAAGCTAAGCAGGGTCAAGCCTGGTTGTTACTTGGATGGGAGACCCCTCCTCTAGTTTCCTGCATTGAGCAGGGGGTTGGACTCGACAGCCTTGTAGGCTCCTTCCAACTCTATGATCTATGAAATCTATGAAAGGCAAGGCCCTGATTCTCCAGGTGCTATGTGATATAGCATCCATCCGACACCGGTGGCCGGGGGTTCGGATCATTTGGTCGTTCATCATACCGCGCCTCAGTTGGCCTAGGGCCTTAAATAGGGCGGTTAGGAAGGTGAACGGCGAACTGGCTGGGGCATGCTGGGAGTTGTAGGCCAAAAACATCTGGGGACCCAAGGTTGGAGAACACTGCTTTTAAAATATGTCCCTTCCATTAAAACCAATGGGAAGGGAAATGATTGCATCTGGTTGATGGGTCTGATCAGGGAGAGAGAAAGAAGAGGGTGTCAGAGAGAAGAGAGGGCCAGAGAGAGAGAGAGAGAGAGAGAGAGAAGAGGTGGCACCCCCCACTTTTGGCTCTGTCCCTGCCCACCACTGGCTCTGGCCAGCCCATCACCACCAGGTGGCTCCCCACAGATCGCCCCTTAGGCAATGCAGGCCCTTGAGAGAGAAAATTTCCCCCCCACCCCTGAGGTAGAATTTCAGCTCTCTTCTGCCCATTCCAACTGCAAAGTCTCACCACCACCACCACCACCACCACCGCCAAATCCCTGCTGTTTCTTGCACATGATCTTCCAAACGCTTGTCTCTGTCTGACCCCACCCTATCCCTACAGAAGAAGAATGATCCCTTCAGGGAACATCTGCAGCTGTTCAAGGATCCTAAGGTTCTTTTCTGCCATCCTGAGTCATCATAGCAATCGGCCCATTCACAAAGGGAGGGTTTGCACAACACAATAAAGCCACGCTGCGTAGAAAGCTACGCAGTGTGGCTTATAAGCCATCCTACCCCCCCCCCCCCCATGAGCCTGACAGATGATTTATTTATTTATTATTATACCCCACCTTTTTTCCTGCAAGGAACCCAAGGCGGCTTACATAATCCTCCTTCCTCCTCTCCATTTTATCCTCACAACAACCCTGTGAGGTAGGTTAGGCTGAGAGTCAGTGACTGGCCCAAAGTCACCCAGTGAGTTTCGTGGCCTAGTGGGGACTAGAACCTGGATCTCCCGAGTCCCAGTCCAACACTCTAACCACTACGCCACACTGGCTCTGATAGGGCACATTGGGGGTAGGGTGCCCCCTCCTCCCACTTCCTTCTGCCTTGGTCCTCTTGCGGGTATCCCAGGGGGCCCGCGGGAGCATCAAGGTTCCCCCCTTCCCTGCTGCCGCTTGTCAGCAGTGGTGGGGAACTGGGGGGGGGGAGGGTTCACTGACATAATTCACCCCAGCTCATGAGGAGACCTCGCGAGCTGGGTGAGGGATGTCGGCACCACTGCTCCTTGCTGCTGCCCTGCATGCGCAGCGGTGGCAAGGAGCAGCGGATGGGGGAGACACGCCATGCTGTGCTTGGGAGACTCGCGAGTCGGCCGAGCTCAGCATGGCTTCTGACAGTCACCCCCAAGTGCCACCTGTGCACTTTTGGGGGGTAGCTGTCAGTGGCACTTTCTTGGCAGCCGCTTGGCAAAAGTGGCAAAGATTTCTTGCCGCTCTTGCCAAGTGGCTCTGTAGCTGTCTGGGTTATCCTATGGGTTGCCATGTCGTCCAGGTTCAGACAACACGGCAACCCCACGGGTGGCTACCAAACCCTTCAACAAGCCATGGGCTGTCGGGGGTGGCTGATAAGCCCAGAAACTGGGTTTATAAGCCACCCTGAATAACCCATGGTAGGTTCGCATGACACAACAAACCCCCATGGCTTATAAGCTGTGGGGTGGGGTTCTTGTGTTGTGTGAACCCAGTCAAAGTAATCAAGACAGGGCAAACCTGTAACAACAGTATTGTTCCTAATCGTAGGGCACCTCCCCTCAGCCCTGTCCCTCCATTTGCACACGAAGAGCCATTTCATTGAGCAATTGAGCAACAACTTCCATATGTGGCAGTCATAATATCCGTACTAGCTCAGCTACACTTGTTGGTAACAGATGTGTAAAACCACTTCTGCCACCCCTTCCTGAGAGATCTCTTTGCTTTGAGTTTTGCTGTAGGTGAGATTTGGTGGTACATGTGTCCTCCTGAGAAGTTCCTCTAAACTTTTCAAAAGCATTTCTTATATCCATATCCTACCTTTCCTCCAAGGAGCGGTACATGGTTCTCCCTCGCTCATTTTATACTCACAACAACCTTATGAGGTAGGCTACAGGGCCTTCTTGTGGGGGGCCCTCATACCCTGGTGGACTCTAGTGGGCTTAGCTGACAACAGTGACACCATTCTGAATCAATGCCAGCAGGTAGCCAAGAACCACCATTTAAATTTCCTACTATGCTCCTGGGATAGTGTCACTCCAGGACAATGTGGGAAGTTAAAGTTGCACTTCCTGGCCCTGTTCAAGGAACGAGGTAGTCGAGCAGCTCGGCAGCTGTATCCATGACTGAGCAGCCCTATTTAGGATCCACTCTGCTCACCCCGTATGGGGAGGGGGCTAGAAAAGGTGCCCTAAACATAGTCTACCTCTTTCTCCCCTGACTGGATTACCGCGTCCAGTGGGGTCACCATTTTAGCGGTCGAAAAAGACATTTGAACTTTGGAACATGGAATATACGGACATTGCTGGATAACATAGATAGTGAACGCCCTGAGCGTAGGACTGCTATTATTGCAAGGGAGCTGAGACGGTTTAAAATTGACATAGCAGCACTTCAAGAAACTCGAAGGGCAGGAGAGGGACAGCTGAAAGAAGAAAAAGGAGGTTATACCTTCTTCTGGAAAGGACTACCTGAGCAGGACCGACGAATACATGGTGTAGGCTTTGCCATCAAAAATGAACTAGTGAACTCTTTGTCAGAAGTTCCTACTGGCATTAACGAACGCCTGATAACTCTTCGATTAAAGCTCGCCAATAACCAACAGGTAACTATTTTGAGCGCTTATGCACCAACATTAGATGCTGATGATGACATCAAGGAAAGTTTTTACAGCCAGTTGGACACTCTCCTGTCAGAGATACCTAAGGAGGATAAAATTATCCTCCTGGGCGATTTTAACGCAAGAGTCGGGCGTGACTTTGATTTATGGCCAGAAACTATTGGAAAAGACGGAGTAGGTAATAGCAACCCGAACGGACTCTTACTTTTGTCTATATGTGCAGAGCATAATCTCACTATCACAAACACGCTCTTTCGACAAAAGAATAAGTTTAAAACATCGTGGCAGCACCCACGGTCAAAGCACTGGCATCTTCTGGATTATGTAATTGTCCGTGTTAGAGATCGCCGCGATGTACTTCTTACTAGGGCCATGGTGAGTGCCGACGACTGCTGGACAGACCACCGACTAATCCGGTCCACAATGGTTATCAACATTGCTCCCCAACATAGGCTTCAAGGAAGGAAACCAAGGCGTAAAATGAACATCCAAGTCCTTCAAGATCCTATTAAGCAAACTCGTCTTCAATCACTTCTTAAGGAACATCTACCTACGGAACCTCCTGACAACATTGAGGACCATTGGTCTAAGCTGAAAACCTCCATTACTGCAGCTTGTGAACAAACTATTGGATATGAAACTAAGAAACATCAGGATTGGTTTGATGAAAATGACAATGAGATTAAATATATAATTGACCAAAAAAGGAAAGCCTTCCAAATATGGCAAAATGATATTAACTGCGCTGCCAAGAAAAAAACCTACGCTAGCGCAAAGGCTGAGGTCCAAAGAAGAACAAGAGAACTTAAGAACGCTTGGTGGAAAAAGAAAGCTGAAGAAATTCAACAACTTGCAGAATCTCATGATGCACGGGCTTTTTTAAGGCCACAAGGGCCATTTATGGACCAAAAACCTATGGTACAAACCCTTTACAATCAAAAGATGGCACCAAACTCTTAAAAGACAAAGAGTCTATTGCACTACGTTGGAAAGAGCATTATTATGACCTTTTAAATCGTAAATCTAAGGTGGATAATGAGATTTTTTCGCAAATCCCGCAAAAACAAATTAAAGAGGAACTTGCAATACTCCCCACTTTGGATGAAGTAAAAAAAGCCATTAATCAAATGAAGAACAACAAAGCTAGTGGACCAGATGGGATTCCTGCTGAAATCTTTAAAGAAGGGGGCCCCGAACTTGTACAACATCTTCATAAACTCATCGAAAAAATCTGGATAAGAGAAGAGATCCCAGAAGACTTCAGGGATGCCATAATTATCACCCTCTTTAAGAAGGGTGATAGAACAGACTGTGGAAACTATCGTGGCATTTCTCTCTTAGCAACCGCAGGTAAAATATTTGCTAGGATTCTCGCAAACCGTCTTCTATCTATTTCAGAAGAGATCCTCCCTGAAACTCAATATGGTTTCCGCCCCTCTAGAGGGACAGTAGACATGATTTTTACTGCACGTCAGCTCCAAGAAAAATGCCGGGAGCAAAATCAACCCCTTTATATGGCATTTATCGATCTGGCTAAGGCCTTTGATACTGTAGACCGTACAGCTCTCTGGACTATCCTTATGAAAATTGGATGCCCCAATAAATTTGTGAATATCTTGCGACTTCTCCATGACAACATGACGGCAACGGTTTTGGACAACAACGGCTCTCATGGTGCTCCATTTAAAGTGGGATCAGGTGTTAAACAGGGATGTGTTATCGCCCCAACATTATTTGCCATTTTCATCGCCATGGTTTTACATCTTGTCAAGGGGAAACTTCCCACCGGTGTGGGAATTATATATCGAACAGATGGAAAGCTTTTTAATCTCAGCAGGCTGAAAGCAAAAAGTAAGGTAATTACAACCTCCGTTGTGGAACTTCAGTATGCTGATGATAATGTGGTCTCCGCACATTCAGAGGACGATCTCCAAACTATCCTAAATGCTTTTGCAGAAGCATACGAAAAACTTGGTCTCTCACTTAACATCAAAAAAACCAAAGTGCTTCATCAGCAAGTGCAAGCCAACCCTTTGGTGATGCCATCTATCCAGCTTGGCGGGACAATACTGGAAAATGTCGATCATTTTCTCTATCTTGGCAGCTATCTTTCTGTTACAGCTAACATCGACAGTGAAATCCAGCATCGTCTGAGCTCCGCAAGTGCCGCATTTTCTCGAATGAAACATAGAGTGTTCGAGGATCGGGATATTTGTAAGAAGACCAAAACACTGGTTTATGAAGCCATTGTATTACCAACTTTATTGTATGCCTGCGAAACATGGACTATCTATAAACGTCACTTCCACCTCCTTGAAAGGTTTCATCAACGTTGCCTCCGGAAAATCCTGCAAATTACTTGGGAAGATAGGCGAACAAATGTCAGTGTACTGGAAGAAGCAAAGACTACTAGCATTGAAAAAATGATCCTTCAACGCCAACTTCAGTGGACCGGTCATGTTGTTCGAATGCCTGACTGCCGCCTCCCAAAGCAGTTACTTTACTCCCAACTCAAGGATGGAAAGCGGAATATCGGTGGTCAATATAAGAGGTTTAAAGATGTTCATAAGGCTAATCTAAAAAAATGCAATATAAACATCGAAAACTGGGAAGCTCTGGCCCATGAACGATCTAAATGGAGGTTGGCCTTTCACAAAGGTTCCATGGACTTTGAAGAAGCCCAAGTGCAAGGTGAAAGGGAGAAACGTGCTAAGCGAAAAGCACGTCAAATGAATCCTTTACAGGACCATCGTCTATCTGGTAACCTGTGTCCTCACTGTGGGAAGCTGTGTGGATCTAGAATTGGCCTCCACAGTCACTTACGGACCCATCGCTAGAGTCTACACAATCTTCTTTAGAATTTCCTCCTTTTATCCCGGAAGACAATCTTACTCGGTCACGAGTGATCGCCTGATGACTAGCTCAGCTACACTTGTTGGTAACAGATGTGTAAAACCACTTCTGCCACCCCTTCCTGAGAGATCTCTTTGCTTTGAGTTTTGCTGTAGGTGAGATTTGGTGGTACATGTGTCCTCCTGAGAAGTTCCTCTAAACTTTTCAAAAGCATTTCTTATATCCATATCCTACCTTTCCTCCAAGGAGCGGTACATGGTTCTCCCTCGCTCATTTTATACTCACAACAACCTTATGAGGTAGGCTACAGGGCCTTCTTGTGGGGGGCCCTCATACCCTGGTGGACTCTAGTGGGCTTAGCTGACAACAGTGACACCATTCTGAATCAATGCCAGCAGGTAGCCAAGAACCACCATTTAAATTTCCTACTATGCTCCTGGGATAGTGTCACTCCAGGACAATGTGGGAAGTTAAAGTTGCACTTCCTGGCCCCGGCTGCTTTTTAAATGGGGGTGGGGGGTCCAGGATGAGCATCTGCAGCGACCCGGAGTCCCAGGAATCCTGGCCTTGTGTTGATGCCTGGCAGTCCTCTATTTGATCAGCTGTCCAGCCCAAGTCTGGTTTAAAGATAAAGAACCATCAGGCCAGCCCCCCTCTGTAAAGTAAGTCGCACAGCCACCTTACCACCCTGGGTACGAATCTCATCAAAACGCTTTTAGCTCCCCTGAACATTTTCTCGGTGTTTCACTTGCGCATGACTTTCCAAATGCTCCCCAGAATTTGCTCTGAAATCTAGTGTTGATTTAACACAGAACAGGAATTAGCTTCCGTTTGTGGCACTGTATACAGGCCTGTGGCTCACGCTGGCTCAGCTTGTCTGAGCGTGGAAAGCTAAGCAGGGTCAGGCCTGGTTATTACTTGGATGGGAGACCCCTCCTCTAGTTTCCTGCATTGAGCAGGGGGTTGGACTCGATGGCCTCGTAGGCTCCTTCCAACTCTATGATCTATGAAATCTATGAAATCATATTGTATTGTATTGATTTGCTAGTAAAATTTAGGGATGGATGAATGTACATTTCCAGTCCATGTCATCTTTGCACCCTTGCTGTAGTATATGTTACCGTTGCTTTTAGGCCCGCTCTCTGGAGATCCTCTGACAGTTGGTCTTAACCCGCCCGGTACTCAACTTGCAGCACGCGAGCTGAGCACTCCCACCATGTGAGCTGAGCGCGGAGCGCCAGCTGAGGCACGCACCGGACTTCCAGGTCCCAGGCGCTACATGGTTCACGTAGAAAACAGCCTAATTTGCGCAGATTACGGCCTAATTTGTGCAAATCATGGCCTAATTTGCACAAATTAGGCTGTGATTTGCACAAATTACGACTGTTTTCTACGTAAACAACATAGCGCCAGAACCCGGAAGTCGCTTTTCCCCAGCTCGGCTCGCAAGAACGTGAGTTGAGCTGGGGAAAAGGTAGGGCGAGCGGAGCTCAGGGGGGGTCGAGCTCCGCGCACATCCCTATTAAGAGAGATAAGTGTTAGGTATCAAATTAATGCGCAGAACCCATGTGTGTAGTGTTCACTCTGCGTATGCACAGAGGCAACTCTTTTCTTTAATACTATGTTTCCAAATGCTGAGGTTGGGCTCGGGCATGAAAAACAGATTCCGTGCTTCGGCTCTGGCTCAAATTAAAAGCCCTCAATTATATCGAGAGCTGTGCATAATCTCCTTCCTGGGATGGGAAGAATTAAGTGTTTTGTCATTTCTCCCCACCCACCCACCCCCAATCCTTGGAGACTTGGCTAATGGACCTCTCCAGATGTTAGCCTTTTCCTGCTCGACACCAGTCGCACCTGCTGGCTAAACGCACAACATTTGGCTCCCCCACTGCCCTCTCATGCCCCCGGCCTTGTATAAGAGAAAGAGGAATTTAAGGCAAGGTGAACATGATGGGTGCAGTAGAGGAGCAGGTCTGGAGCACAGAAGGTGAGAGGAGTTCTGGTAAGAATTAATAGGGGGTTTGTTACACCGGCACCGTCTCACTTTGCTTTTACTTTCATATGTTATAGATCTGAAGTGCAGGACAAGTGGAGTTCTTTGTAAGATTACGGTCTCCGATGGGGGAGGTTTTGTGAAACCGGAGCAAGTGTTTGTATAAACTTCTCAGGAGTAAAGTTATAACACATTCAAGGTTTTAAAGTCCTGGCACATTTTAGGAGCAAAGTTCTAACGCTTGTTTTCGATTAGCAGAAGCTTTGAGTGCGGGAGTCTTGGGAATGAAGAGACCACAAATTCTTCCCTGCGGCCTGCGCTCCATCATGGTTTCTGAGAGCTGCTCACAGCGCCCCCTTGTATTGTCTGTTTGACATATTCGAACAACGAAAGCTCTCTTCACACAGGATAAGGGGTGAGCAATCTGTGCCCCCCTGCAGATGTTTGTTTGTTTGTTTATTATATTTATACCCCACCTTTTTTCCTGCAAGGAACCCAAGGTGGCTTACATAGTCCTCCTCCTTTTCCTCCTTTCCTCCTCCTCCTCCTCTCCATTTTATCTGCACAACAACCCTGTGAGGTAGGTTAGGCTGAGAGTCAGTGACTGGCCCAAAGTCACCCAGTGAGTTTCATGGCCCAGTGGGGACTAGAACCCGCATCTCCTGAGTCCCAGTCCAACACACTCACCTCAGACCCAAACGACATGGCCACTGGTCAAGGACGTTGCTTGGGAGTGGTACTCCAACAACATCTGGAGAGCCAGCCCTGTCGCCATCACCGTTTGTCTCACAAGAAATGTGCATTGACTGCCAGTGACACGTGTGCAGCCAAATTCCACACAACACTAATTGCAGCAGTAATAAAATGCTTTATCTGGAGGAAGAAGAGTATTTTCACAAAACTTTACGATCAGAGAGCTCACTAAATGCCGCTGTGTGCTGACGGTGATTTCTGTGGAGCAATGGGAGTGATGTCCCCGTTACAAGTCCTGCGGTGCGTGATGACAAGCGATCGTCAAGTGTGATGGTCAAGCTACACATGGCTTAGGAACGTAGGAGGCTGCCTTACACCCAGCCATGGCTGGCGGCTCAAATGCCAGAAGAGCGGTGTATCCACTCTGGGGTTCAGCCGGCACTTCAAAGGAGCTATCCGTGGTGCCGCACATAGTTTGGGGATAGGGTTCAAGCACCGTGGAGAGCTCCTTAAAAGTTCAGACTAAAACCCCAAGTGCATACACTACCCCAACTAGATGTAGGGCCTGTGGCTCACGCTGGCTCAGCTTGTCTGAGCGCGGAAAGCTAAGCAGGGTCAGGCCTGGTTGTTACTTGGATGGGAGACCCCTCCTCTAGTTTCCTGCACTAGAGCAGGGGGTTGGACTCGATGGCCTTTCATAGATTTCATGGATCATAGAGTTGGAAGGGGCCTACAAGGCTATTGAGTCCAACCCCCTGCTCCATGCAGGAAACTAGAGGAGGGGTCTCCCATCCAAGTAATAACCAGGCCTGACCCTGCTCAGCTTTCCACGCTCAGACACGCTGAGCCAGCGTGAGCCACAGGCCTTGTTGGCCCCTTCCAACTCTATGATCTGTGAAGTCTATGCAACTTACAGTGGAGGCTGGTGGCGTGGCTGCCATATCAGCAGGGCTGTGTATCCGCCCTGGATTTTACTCTGAACTTTTAAGGAGCTATCCGTGGTGCCGAACCCATTTTGGGGATAGGGTTCGGCACCCCGCTAACATTGGAGCCAGCAGCTTGGGGCTCAGGCAATTTGTCCTTCTCACCCAGCATTGTCTTCAGTGGCTTTTCAGGTTATCCCAGACCCCCCCCCCGCCCCCCCGGGTCAGAGGTCTTTCACATCACCTGCTCGCTCATCTTTTTAACTGGATTCATTGAACCTGGGATGTTCTACATGCAAAGCATGATGTGCTCTGTCTACCACTAAGCAGTGGTGCCACCCCACCACCCCACACACAGACACACACATACTATTTGCCATGTAGTAATTTCATGACATGTGGACAGCCAGTGTGGTGTAGTGGTTAGGCAGGGACAGGGGAGACTCGGGTTCTAGTTCCCGCTCAGCCATGAAGCTCACTGGGTGACTTTGGGCCAGTCACGGACTCTCAGCCTAACCCACCTCACAGGGTTGTTGTGAGGACAAAATGGAGAGGAGGAGGATCCAGTATGCTGCCTTGGGCTCCTTTCAGGAAAAGGGATATAAATGAAATAATAAATTTAATAGACATTATGTCTATATAGGGATATAAACGCTTGCTTCTTCATTTATATCCCTACATATAAAGCAGCCTTCCCTGACCCGGTGCCTTCCAGATGTGTTGGCCTACAGCTATGGGGGATTATGGGAGTTGTAGTCCAACCCATATGGACGGAAACCAGGTAGGGGAAGCCCCTGATCTACAGCGTTCTTTCTTCCTTCTGAAGGGAGATGGGCCTAGCGTTAAGATCAGCCTGGTCTTGTTTTTCCCCCCCAGCCAAACATGTTTACCTTGCTGTGGTGCCATGTGCCTTGGGCTTTGTGGCAGGGCAGTGCCGTACAGATTCCAAATAACAGCTTCTCCTCATTCTTTGCAAGCCTTTCCCCAACTTCCTCTTCCCAGAGCGATTAATGAGTGTGATTAAGGGGACTTGTCAGGTGGGGAGAGGCATTTCCTGTTTGCACCCATGGCGGTCCAGAAAATGGAGAGTGCCATTGATTGCCTAGCAGTGGAATGGTGGAGGGGAAGGGGGTGTGTGTTCCGGAGAAGCAGAACCCCTTGGAGGAAACTACCTTCGCTTCAATTTGGAATGCACCCGGTACCATTGCTGGGGCCCTTTTCAACACCCTGGAATGTGTGAGGTAATGATGAGTGCCTCTGAGCATGTGCCAAATTCCCATCCATCAACGCAAAGCAATCACAACCAGCCTACACCTCTGAGATTAGGGGAAAGGGGATTCTGCTTTGCTGACTTTAATTTTTTGGGGGGTCTCGTTTCCGGCTCTGGGTATTCTCCAGGATGGCGCCGAGGAGTCTTTCTGGAGCCTAATCAACTGACCTGGCCCTAAAATCTGAGGTGCCTCATTAGGTGGCTGATTTTTGAGTGCTGTTAAGAGCCACAGCGTAGGAAATAAACAGCTCTGGCCCATGGGGGCACAATCCAGCAGCGCTCTTGCGCAACTCCAGCTCACTTCAAGGAGGCTTGTGCAGGAAAACCTTGCTGGATCGTGCAAGGGAGGGAGAAGGTGTTATTTGAGCGTAACTTAGGCTCGTAGGGCATGCCTTAGGGCAGTCCTCCCCTCAACCTGGTGCCCTCCGGATGTGTTGGACTACAGCTCTCATGATGACTGTGGATGATGGGAGTTGTAGTCCAATGCATCCAAGCGGGTGCCATGTTGGGAGAAAGCTGTCTTAGGGTTTCCTTGTATGAAAGAGAATTCTGAAGCAGTTCAGAGATGGGAACCGCCCCCCCCCCTTCCAGCTAGAAAACCATGGAAAGAAAAATAAAGCAACTGTGAAAAGATCCATGCCAGGGTGGCGATGGTGATGGGGAGCAGCTGACAGAGAGGCTGTTACACATTTGCGGTTCCAGAGGCTTAAAGACAGACGTGTGTACTTCTGGGGGTGGTGGGGCAGGGCAAGGCACGGAGTTTTTACTAACCTAATGGGAACAATGAATTAAATCCCGGCTAACTTGTTCGCTGCTTTCACTGTTTCTTTTTAGGATTAAGGGTTGTTTGGAGAAAAGTCTTGTTCCAAGCCTGCTTTCATAACTACGCAGTCCTGCCAAAGTGGCACTGTTCTGCAAGAGGACTGTGGGAAAAAATGCATATGATGATGGGTTGGTCTGACTGTTCATGCACGGGCGCATTTGTTTGCATGCAGAGTACACCATCTCTCGCGCTTTGAGTGCTCGCCTCCTGGTGTCAGGTGCCAATGGATTTGAGCCCGGTAGAGTTCCCAAGCCACGTCACTTCTTGCTGTCCCGCCATGCAGCCTCTGGGAGAAAGGGCAGGATCAACATCTTTTTGACTTTCTGTTCAGCCTCAAGAGCAGCTCTGTTCAAAGGTACCTTGAGTTTTTGGTCAGGTGGCTCCTAGCAAGCTCCTACAAAACAGGAATTCCTACAGCGCTGCCTACTTGTCTGAACAGCTACTTGCCTGGTTGCATTGCCTGCCCAGAGAGCCAATGTCTCATCCATGATCAGCCCTCTTAAACAACAAACTGATGATCACAGTTTCATCTTTCTGAGATGCAAGTACAGTAACAGATGCAAACAGAGCATGAGAGCCACGCACTAGTCCAGGGGTGAGCAACTGGTGGCCCTCCAGATGTTTTGGCCTACAACTCCCAACAGCCCTACCCAGAATAGCCAGTGGTGAGGTATGATGGGAGTTGTAGGCCAAAATATCTGGAGGACCTCCAGTTGCCCTCCCCTGCACTAGTCTATCAAACACATCAATGGTTCGGCAATCTTCCAAGAGCTTTGCTATTGGCCATGGGCCATGCTGGATGGGGATGATGGGAGTTGCAGTCCAACACATCTGGAGAGGAGCAGGTTGGGTAAAGCTGCCTCACAGCCTCAGTTAGAAGTAGGTCCCAATGACCCCACTCAGCAGTGCTGACTCTGAAGCAGGGATGAGGAATGTGCGGCCCTCCAGATGTTTTGGCCCACACAACTCCCATCATGCCTCACCATTGGCTATGGGAGTTGTAGGCCAAACATCTGGAGGGCCACAAGTTGTCCATCCCGCTTCTAAAGGATGAGTAGTTACTTCTTCCAAACAATTCAAGGCAGTGTGCATGGTTCCCCGCCAGGACCGGCCCAAAATATTTTGCTACCTGAGGCAAAGGAATCAGGCTGCAAAATATCTTGGTACAGAAGCCGACCAGGCAGTTGCATCTTATCTCAGTGCTGGTGCTGGGACAGTGTCCCCCACTGCACCTGAGCGCAGCAGGCTAGCATAGGGGGCACAGAGTGGGCTCCATGCATGCCTCCGGCGGCTCTGTCTTCCAGCACCTCACCACTGCTCTGCGCCCCTCAGCAATTACTTCCTGAGGCAGCCACCACATTTCACCAAATGGCAGGGGAGGCCCTGGCACAATGACCTGTCAGATAGATTAGGCTAAGGGACTAGGGGAATCATCATCATCATCCCACCTTTCCCCTGCAAGGAACCCAAGGCGGCTTACATAATCGTCGTCCTCCTCTCCATTATATCCTCACAACAACCTTGTGAGGTAGGTTAGGCTGAGAGTCAGTGACTGGCCCAAAGTCACCCAGTGAGCTTCATGGCGGAGCGGGGACTAGAACCCGGATCTCCTGAGTCCCAGTCCAACACTCTCACCACTACGCCACACTGGCTCTCAGGCACTCTATATCCGAAAATACTAAACACAGTGTTCTCGATCTCCTCCGCAGATACAACAGGGTCTCGTCTTCACAAAGTCACCCTCCACGAGTAGAGGGCAACAAACACAACGAAGGAGAGGGCAGGGCTAGGACACTTCCCCTCCTCACATATTTAGTATTTTCAGATATTGAATGCCTGACTAGGGCTACTGTGACTACTGGCCCAAGGTCATCCAGTATTTTGATCATCCAGTAAACATAGTGACAGAGTGAGGATTCGAACCTGGTTTCACCGCTCCAAGCTCCGCCACACTGTCTGGCTCTCTGTCAGCTAACATGCCCAAATCTACAGCTTTCAGTGCACACCTTTAAAAAAAAAAAAAGTTCCTTTTTGCTTATGTCATCCGCAGCATCATTTGTCAGTCTGCCCCGGGGAGACCATTCATTTCTGACTTCAAGATGCATAATCAGTCAGGCCTTGAATGTGGGTTAAAGGCAGACTTTGATTTGTTGAATTTGGTAGAGCTTTAACTGGCTAACCAGGGGTGGCAGCAGCAGTGGCAAATTTTAATCACTGAGTCTGAGATTTAAGGGTACTCCTTTCCCCCTTTTGTTTTTGGTGTGTTGGGGCGGGTAAATTACACACTGTGTAAGTGTGCTGGCCCCCAATCCAGATCCACTTGTTTTTCCTTCTTTTTTTAGCCCCCTTGTGCTCAGGGGCGGGGGGGGGGGAGAAGCAGCTGGGTGGGACGGTTTACTCCATCCACCCACCCATTTGCACATGGTGGTCCCAGTCTGTACCAGTGGGCTGCACACGTACACTAAAGTTGTTGTTTTTTTTAAAGTGAGGATCAGCTACACTCCATGCATTGAATGTAGGGTGTTGCTTAGCCCTTACTCTAAGAGGGAATGAAAAAGGTTGCTTTTCCTTCTACACCACTTTAAGGAGGGTGGGTCTATTTTAGCATGGTAGTTCAATGGAACCTCCAGGTTCAGGTGCAGTGTACTGCTGCACAGGTGTGTGTGTGTGTGCTGGGTGGCAATGTTGGCTGCATGCCATCGGAAGGGCTTGCCCAAAACTGGGAACAACAGGGGAGGCATCTGGTTGGCCACTGGTGTAAGCGGACGTGATGGACCTTTGGTTTAATCCAGTTGGATCCAGACTCAGGCTAAGATAGTTGCACTCAGTTCACATGGCAATCCATGGGACTCAAGATGAAAGCGTCCCACTGATTTCAGTGGGGTCCACTTCCGAGTCATCTCTTCTTCACATAGGCTTTCCCTGAAGTGTGTCCCAGCCAGCTATGGTCTGTAGCACACAGCAGGGCGTGCGGTTTTATTGCAGATCAATTTGTATTGTGTTGTTTTTATTGTTATATTTATTGTTGTTTTTATTGTTTGTATGTTAGGTTCACCGCTTTGATACCTTTGTGGAAAGTGGTACATAAATTTGAATTATACACACACACACACACACACACACACACTTCGTCTGGATTCAACTCCTTGTTTCTAGACCCACTGGCAACCCCTAGCGACAACAGATGACACTTCTGCACTCATGCACAGGAATCTGAAGAATGCATTATTATGACCACATCAGGGAACTGAAGAGGCTATGCAGCAGGACTCCCGCGTCAGAGGGCAATGCTTGCTCAAGTACTGGGGTCACTTTTTTTTTTCTGGAGATGTGCCTCACCCTATGTAATTTCGTGCTTCCTCCCACCACCACCACCACAGAAGGAAATTCACCTGAAGGGGTGGGTGATGCTTTTAGACATCAGGTTCATGGGTGTGACACCTTCTGTGGGTTTGCTGCTGGTTGCATGTAGTAGGAGTAGCATAATCGTTCGTCAGCTCTTTTTCTTACCTGTCGGGTGTATAATTTAAGCTCTGCTGGCCTGGAAGAGCTTGCATTTCTGTGAAGCATACGAGGCGTGGCTCTTGCGGGACATACCAGTCTGTTGCCCTTGATGTGTCATGATGGGAAGGATTGCACTGATTTTAAATTACTGGGGCAGTGTGTGTGTGTGTGTGTGTGTGTGTGTGTGTGTAATTCCTTCTTTAAAAGTAGAGAGGTTGCAGGGCTCAATGAGCTGTGAATGTCATTCCCTCTAACCGTTAATCTTCACCCTCTAATCACGGATGTTTAGGAGAGGAGATCATAAATTGTAATTCAGTGATGGGTGTGGGGAAGCTTTGCACATGCTCAGAGGCACTCTCTTCTTCATTATCACCTTCTCATATTTCCCCAAGGCTGAGCCATGCGACGGTCTTGAGAATATGCTGCGCCGCTTGGATGCCTGCATGGTAGGTCTTGCTGCATAACAACAGAAGAAGAGCCACACTGGATTAGAGGCCTGTCTAGGCCAGAATTCTGTTCACACAGCAGCCGACCAGATGCCCCAGTGGGAAGCACACAAGTAGCACATGAGTGCAACAACAGCACCCTCCCACTCGTGTTCCCCAGCAACTGGTATACATGCACGCATTGCTGGGCAGAGTCTGTTCTGCACAATGCAAATGTCTTAAAAAAAAATAAAATTATTATTTATTTAGCGCTGTCAGTACTCAAGAGGACAGGTCCCTACCCCCAAGGAGCTTACATTCTGAAATTCAACACAGGGGATATGACAGCAGAAAGGGAAGAAAGTGGAGGCACGAGATAAACAGAGAAGGGATATGCAGTCGTTTCTGTTACACGTGCCTAGGCTTGGTCGCAGGTTTACACCTCAAAGCCTGGCTGTACATATTAACTCAGAAGGAAGTCTCATTGTTTTCAGTAGAGCTTACTCCCAAATATTTGTGTGGTGTGTGTGGGAATGAACCAAAGCTTCACAGATAAGGTAAGTTTTGTGGAGGGATTTGCAACATACACCGAGTATAGCAGGCCTACATGGAAACACTAGTTTCCGAGTGCAGATTGCATTTCTGGGATGGGTGGGGACAATTTATGACCCAATATAATGTACTATGCTGGCTGGGGCATGCTGGGAATTGTAGTCCAACACATCTGGAGGGCACCAGGCAGGTTGGGGAAGGCTGAAGTAATGTTTTAATGTTGTGAAAAACTTTGCTTTCACTATGAGATCTCTCTCTGGAAGGAGCCAAAGTTGAAATACGACAGAAATCTACGACAAGGCACTGTGAATTGGATACATTCTCACCTCCTTTGCAGGCCAGTCTTTTATTTGTGCTGGGAATAAAACTCCCACACTGCACCAGTATAAGGCACTTTCTCACTGCAAAAAAAGCCAGAAATAAAATCTCCCATTTCCGGGTTTCCATCCCCTGTCAAGCTGGCAGGACTCTGCAGGTCACCGACTCCGTTTGGAAGGAAACCAGGTCGGGTTCCATATAAAGCAAAACACACACAGTCCACACACACGCACACACACATGCTAGACTTCATAAATAATCCCTTCCCCTTTTCCCACAACTGAAATAGAGGAAAGACTTAAACGGCCAGGAACGAGGAGGCTCGCCAGTTTCACGTCATTCCAATTTCAGCGATTCTTCCACACTGCAGAAAATCAATGGCTATTTCAGCTATGGTGGCAGGTGGAATCTGGTTAGGGGATGCCCACCCGATGTGAACTTTGCAAGGGGGGCTATTCAAGGTACCCGATTTTCAGTCCGACATGTCATTCTGAAATGATGGTTGGCATTCTTAAGTGCTTATTCAATCTGCCACGTACGTTGATTTTAATATTTCTTGCACCTGCCATTCAAATGTAAACCCTCCTCTGACCAGCGTGTGCATTTGGCCTCTCTTCCACTTTCCGTCCTGCATTAACCGCATTCGCAGATGACACATCCCAGACTTGATTGAAGGCTTGCTTGGGACACTTCCAGTTGGTGGATCCACCCCAAGTGACAGGAGGATAATTCATAGCACCAAGCAGAAGCAAGGGAAGTCGTACCTCCAAGCAACGTTACCTATGAGCATTGCAGTGGCCATGTGTCTTACTTTACAGAGGACCGTCCTTTATTTGAACGGCTGTCCAGCTCCGGTCCAAAGGTGTACTTCCAGACAGGGGAGAGGTGCTAGGTCCTGAAAAGATCCAGAGCTCAGGCCCACAGGACAAAAACAAACAAACACACACACAAACAAACAAAAGCACAAATTTGCAAATGTTAATTTACATATGCTCTAAAGCAGGGCTCTCCAACCTTGGGTCCCTAGATGTTGCTGGACTATGGCTCCCAGAATCCCTTGCCATTAGCCATGCTGGCTGGGTATGCTGGGAGCTGTAGGCCAGCAACATCTGGGGACCCAAGTTTGGAGAGCCCTGCTCTAAAGCCTGTGTGTGTTACGACACAGATAATCTGGGTGTTAGATTCCCTTAAGAAGAGAGGCTAACCCCACACTCTTGCAAAAGGTTTGGGATAGAATCATAGAATAGTAGAGTTGGAAGGGGCCTATAAGGCCATCGAGTCCAACCCCCTGCTCAGTGCAGGAGAACAGATGTGGGCAGCCCAGGCAGGGATCTTTGGCTGGAGTAAAGACATGCGCAGCTGGGTGAAGTGCGCACTTTGCCCTTTAATATTGAACACACATGAACACACTGACGTCAAAAATAAAGAGTGGTTTTTATTAAAGAAGAAATATAGAGCAGGTACAGCGTCTTACTTCTGGTGGTACAGTAAACCCAATGATTTCAGGCAGCAAAATACACTTACACTATTGTAAGCATGCTCTATAATTCTGGGAGGAAGGTGTCCCTGTTTGCCCTAGTAGCCTATAGATAGAAAAGGGGTGGAAGGAAGGTTTCCGTCTAAAGGGATAGTTAGAGAAAGAAGCCCCGGTTACTACCTTGTCCGTTGGTGGTCCCTGCAGTGGATTCCCAACCATAGTCCCATGGAGGCAGGAGGTGATCAAGAGGCCTGCGTCTCAACTAGGGATGTGCACGGAGCTCAAATGGGGTGGGTGGGTGGAAGCTCAACGAACTCGCCACGCTCGACCCCCTGAGCTCTGCTCGAGTTACCTTTCCCGGGCTTGACTCGAGATCTTGCGAGCCGAGCCAAGGAAATGCGATTTCCAGGGTTCCGGTGCCTATGTCGCATAGCGTAGTAAACAGTAAAAATGGCATTTACGCCAATTGTGGCCATTTTTACTGTTTACTATGCTATACTTTACATAAACAGTGTAGAGCCGGGGAACCCGGAAGTCCGGCGAGCACCTTGGCGAGCACCTCAGCTGGCGCTCGTGGGGTGCTCGGCTCACATGGCGGGAGCACTCGCCAAGTGCCCCATGAGTCCAGTGCTGGGCTTGGTGCCCATCCCTATTTCACCCCCCTGTGCTAGGAGACTTAGGATGGCTCTCTTGACTCTCCCAGCACACATTCCCATTACTAAAACCTCAGTTCTTGTCCCTTCCCCACCCCGCCCCCCAGAGGGAGCCAGGGTCTCCTTTGTTTCTCTGATGGTCTTAATCACTCAGTCTTCTCAGTCATCCCAGTTTGCAGGACACGGAATAATGGGCTCAAGTTACAAGAACCCAGATTCCACCTAAACATCAGGAAAAATTTCCTGACTGTCAGAGCAATAAGACAATGGAACCAACTGCCTAGGGAGGTGTGTGAGCTGTGAGGCTGTAGCCCTTGATGGGTATTACAGGGGGAAGCCTTTGTAGGATCCCCTCGCCTGATCAGTTTAAGCCTCTGATGGAGTCCTGTCTGGGGTTGGGGCCATCCTTTTTCTCAGGGCCATTTCCATTCCTTTTCAGGAGTTGTTGCTCTCCTATCCCTGCAGGCCATACGTGTTAAATCTGATCGAGACTCCAGCCGCTGCCCATTCATGCCTTCCAGATTCCAATCACTCTCCATGCAAGTCCTCATTTGCATCTCTCCTGCCAGTCCAGCCAGAGGCTGAGGCGGTTCATTTCTCTAGAACCTAGGCTTACTCAAACTCCTGCTAGGGCCTGCTGTGGTCTTCCTTGTGAGCTGCAGTCACAGCCAGATGATTATGACTATATCTACTCATACCAGAGCCAGTGTGGCGTAGTGGTGAGGGTGTTGGACTGGGACTCTGGAGATCCGGGTTCTAGTCCCCGCTCGGCCATGAAACTCACTGGGTGACTTTGGGCCAGTCACTGACTCTCAGCCTCACCTACCTCACAAGGTTGTTGTGAGGATAAAATGGAGAGGAGGATGAGGATAATGTAAGCCGCCTTGGGTTCCTTGCAGGAAAAAAGGTGGGGTATAAATATAATAAATAAATAAATAAATAAATAAATACCGTGTGTGTGTGTGTGTGTGTGTGTGTGTGTGTGTGTGTCTTTAAAGGACCCTGTCTCCTAAGGACACCCCTATAAGTCCTTAGAGGAGAACAAGGCATCTGATAGGCAGATGATCTGACAGGCCTGTGGCTCACGCTGGCTCAGCTTGTCTGAGTGTGGAAAGCTAAGCAGGGTCAGGCTTGGTTATTACTTGGATGGGAGACCCCTCCTCTAGTTTCCTGCATTGAGCAGGGGGTTGGACTCGGTAGCCTTGTAGGCTCCTTCCAACTGCTCTATGATCTATGAATCTATGAATCTATGATTTCAGAAAAAAACCTCAGGCAGAAAGATTCAAGGGGGGGGGCAGCAGGTGGTGAAGCACACGTGGGCAAAAAACCAGCTAGTCCAGGGAGATCAGATGCAAGAGAGATCCTCAGGGCCCCTGCGCCTTTGTTTCAGCAAGTGCCCACGGACGGCAGGGTGGTGTGTGGGGCAGGTGGCGTGGCCTCCCAGGGATTCGGGGCTCCAAATGAAAGATTCTGGGCTCCAGCCCTAGTGGGCCGCTGCCGCCTCTGGTGGCAAAGCCTCGCTTGAAACCCCCCCCCCTCCAAATGCCATTGTGCCGCCAAGCCAAGCCACACCTTGGGAAGAATTCGTGCCAAGCCCCTGGAGGGGCTTGATAAAAAGCGGAGTGTGACTCAGCAAGGAATGATGGGCAAAAGGGATGGGGGACCGACAATGGCAGGGAGGGGTGAAAACAAAAGCAAAACGAGGGCCGAGCAATGGTTTGACGTGGTGCGCTGCCTATTCGTTCCGTAGCACGAGAGGGAGCTTGTTTGGAAACAGATACAGCCACACCGCTTGGCACTAAAGGAAGGCGCTTTTCAGAACGGTGGTTGTGCAATGAAGCAAAGTAATGAGGGCTATGTACAGGGTGTAATAGTTGCTTCAGGGCTCTCTGGAGGATGGGGGTTGTGCCGCACTGCTGCTAGTCCTGCCATGTTCGGGGCTTTGCAGGGGCATGTCAACAAGACAGCTGACCTACATAAACAAGTCTGAGGACGATTCCCATGTTTGTTTCCTCATGGTGATAATTTTGGCATGTGCGTGTTAAAGTAAAAAAAAAAGAAGAAGAAGAGAGGCAGCAATGGTTTGTATCCAACGTTAGAGCCCTACTTAGAATAGATCTATTGAAATGAATGGGGCTGAAGGTAGTCATGATTAACTAAAGTCCCATTTGTTTCAATGGGTCTACTCTAAGTAGGGCTAACACAGGATACAACCCTACATGAGCAGCAGGTGCAGCTGAATGCTAAAGCCTCTTTTGTCAGACCAGAATTGATCCAAACAGTATTGATTCAGGCCTTACTATTACCTTATAGCACTCAGAGTCTGCCTTTCTCCCAAGGAGATCAAGGCAGTGTCGACATAGTTCTTCCCTCACCCCCACATTTGATCCTCACAACAATCCTGCAAAGTAGGCTAGAGTGAGAGATCGGTGACTGGACCACAGTCCCCCTGGTGAGCTTCATGACTTAGTGGGAATTTGAACCCACTCAAGCCTGGTGCCGACCCTGTTCCTCAAGTCTAATCTGCTACTCTAACCACTATACCACACCATCAGTTCTGCTTTCACTTATGTATGTTTACTGGGGCGTATGTCTCCCCTTATCTCAGATGCTCAAAGAAACTGCACGCTATGTACAAATTTCAATTCTAGCCTGTGATGGGGGTTGGTTGGCATTGTGCCGTTTGTCATCACGAATGATGTCACCGGCAGTCTCCAATAGCAGGCCACCACATGTGTGCCACACCACATCCAACAGCGTGGTCCTCATGACCACATTTGGTGCGCTAGCTTATGGAAGAAGAGTTCCATGTTCTCAGCCGGACGGGAGACTTGCGCTTTGAACACAGAGAAAACGCAACAGGAGTGCATCTTTGAGGAGACGGAGAGACACATCTGGATTCTCAACTACAAATATGTAATCACTGCACAATTAGTGTGTGAGTGTGTGCGTGCCAGGGGGTGAAGAATGGACATCTGGAGAAACTGTAAGAGTGCAATTCACTGGGAGCTTTCCTGGACGAACCTCATTAAAGTGAATGGAAGCAGTGCAGGAGCACTACGTTTTTGGATGGCATGTGTATAGACGTGGCAACAGCTGCCATCTTGGACGGGGCACTCCCGCATGTATGAGGGGGGGAAGGAAAATGCCACTTTTCTAAGATGGTGTCTGCATCTGCAGTTTTTGTAAGTACTGATATATATTTTTTAAAAAGTGACTTTTTCTTTAAAAGTGTTTCCTGCTTAATCGGAGCGGCTTTTTAGCCAATTGAGAGGTTTTTAATGGATGGATCTAACCCAGTCTTCCCCAACCTCGCCTTCCAGATGTGTAGGACTGCAAGTCCCATCATTCCCAGCCAGAGGAGAGAGAGGAAGGTTGTTCCAGGTGTATATAGAGCAGTGTTCTCCAACCTTGGGTCCCCAGATGTTTTTGGCCTACAAATCCCAGCATGCCCCAGCCAGCGTAGCTGGCTGGGGCATGCTGGGAGTTGTAGGCCAAAAACATCTGGGGACCCAAGGTTGGAGAACACTGATATAGAGCATAACGGCAGCTTGGCCATGCTGGTTGGGAATGATGGGACTTGCAGTCCAACACATCTGGAAGGCACCAGGCTGGGAGAGGCTGATCTAACCCATTCACGGGGTGAAGGTTGCATCCCCGCTTATGTGCTGTTATTATCATTTGTATCATGCTTATATTATATATTTGTGTAGTTTGGTTATTTGGAATTCAAAAGTTATCAGTCGATCATATTTATTACACAGCCGCAGACCCATTCAGAATTCAAAGTTAAACTGTGTTCAGCTCAGGAGAATATAAATCTGGATTCCCCTCACCTGCCCCCATGGACACACTCAAGATTTTTATTTTATTTTATTTTTTAAAAAATTGTTTGAGAAGCAGGCTTCCCCAGCCTGGCGTCTGGCTGATGTTTTGGACTACAGTACCCATCATTGGTCCACCTGGCTTGGGCTGATGAGAGGTACAGTCCCAAACATTTGGAAGGTACCAGGTTGGGGAAGATGCCTTTGAGTCTGCCCGGAGGCACCCTTTACTCCACATGTTTTGGGGGGCTGAATCCTGGTATTTAAAAGTGGAGCTCAGGCCAGGTCCCGGCTCAAACTCAGCACCGGTCATGAAGGCTTCGTTTGAGCCAGGGGGTTCATCATCCTCGCTTAGGCCAAGAATAACCCCGGGACCACCTTCCCACGTCCCGATGTTCTTTCACTGGCATCAAGCCTTCCTGGCCATAAGCCCCCCCCCCCCCCGCCCTCGTGTTTATAAAGACACCAAGCCAGGCCTTTCGGGAGCAAAGGTTCGCTCCAGTCTGGCACGCAGCCGACATGCCGCCGTCTCCGCGGGCTTTGCGAGCGTCCTGGTTTGCATTATTGGGGAATGTGCATTCCCTTCCACATGTGGCAGGCAGATTGCGCGCGCGGTGTGTGTGTGTGTGTGTGAGGTGGCGAGCAGGCGGCTCTGCCCCAGCTTCTGAGGCGGGGCCTCGCACCCCTTCCCGCCTTTTCCTCTCCCCCTGCGACAACTAAATACAGAAAGCACCGGTGGGGTGGGCGGGCGGGAGGGGGGGAAGGCATTGGGAGGAGGTGGATCCTTCTCAACTGTTAGGAGCTTTCTAGGACAGGCTTCCCAAACCTGGTGCCCTCTGGTTGTTTTGCACTTCAACTCCGATCAGCCCCAGCCAGCATAGCCAATGGACAGGGATGCTGGGAGTTGTAGGCCAAACCGGGTTGGCGAAGGCTGTTCTAGGATAACGTGGGGGGCTCATAGAGTTTCATAGATCATAGAGTTGGAAGGGGCCTACAAGGCCCTCGAGTCCAGCCCCCTGCTCAGTGCAGGAAACTAGAGGAGGGGTCTCCCATCCAAGTAGTAATCACCAGGCCTGACCCTGCTTAGCTTTCCACGCTCAGACAAGCTGAGCCAGCGTGAGCCACAGGCCTGCTCCACGCACAATGGCCCACCGTTTTCTGCCGTGTCCGTTTCTTCCAGCAATTCCTCATGACTGAGCCTCCCCCCCACACACACAAACTGGGTGCCCTCCAGATGTTCTGCACTAAAACTCCCAGCATTCCTGACCACTGACCAGGCCAGCTAGGGCTTATGGGAGCTGAAGTCCAAAACAGCCAGAGGGTACCAGGTTGGGGAAAATGTACCATAACTCCTCCGGGAGAAACCACCGTGCCTTGGCGTGATGCTCCAGCCCGTCACAGCCTCGCCGGTCACCATTGTTTCAGCATATTAGGATGGTCTCTGCCCCCAGAGGGCTTACAATCTGCATTAGAGAAAACTGGTGCCAAGGGAGATTAGGGTGGTAGACAAATAGGTTGTGTGAGGAGGAGCTGGCAGAACCAAGTGGTCCGGGAGATGATGCCACTTTGGCTATGGTGCTGGAGAGGCCTGAAAGTGGACGAGAAAAGAGTGTCTATAACAGCCTTCCCAGTGTCATCCCCCCCCCCAGATGTGGGGTAGGGTGAGAGTTGTCGCTCCAGACATCTGGAGGGTGCCAGGCTGATGAAGGCTGATATAGAACGTGATGGCAAAGGAGTCAAAGGACACTGATGGAAGATGTTCACCATGTGTGGAAGGAAGGAAGGAAGGAAGGATAGGGGGGCAGGAAGCAGGAGACATCATCATGGGAAGAGAGCTTTAAAAGTGAGGCCTAGAACCTTGACACCGATATATGAATGGATATGGATATGAACCAAAACCGAGCGGTTCCATTCTGGTAAACATCCCCTGAAAAATGGAACATGGTTCTGCAATTCCACCCGAGTCATACTTACCTCGGCAGACTACGCTCAGTTCTGGAACTCCTCCTGAAAACCTGAAGCCTTTGCTAAGGCCAGTTTAAAGGCTCCGTCAAGTCCAGTGATCTTCTCAGCATCCCGAGGCTGATGGATCTTGACAGAGGGGCCATGTGTCCTCTTTTACCGAGCGCCATCCTCTATTCGAAGACGTCTTCGATTTGAAGGGCTGTTCCACCACCCCACTCTGGTTTAACGATAAAGAACCGTAAGTGGTGCGGCGGAACCAGGGTTCGCAGGGACACGGTGTCAGCAGTTTTTGATTGGCAGGGATAACGTCATCTGCCAACCCTGAAAATGCTGCAAAGAGGGTCGGGGGACGCTGCTGAATGGGGGGTAAGCTGCTGTGGCGTGTGTGGGGAGAGGACATACCTGGAAGTGGAACCCGGGGGAAGGCACCTTCTGCAGGTGGAGTGCTTCCTCTCACATGAGGTGCCTTCCTTTCACAGAAAGCAAATGTGGATCCATCCAGCCCAATTTCTCTAACTACGAACGGGTGGCTCACCTCTCCTTTTGGAGCAAGGTGGCTGAGCAAATTTTGTCCCACACTTCTCTGGAGTGGGGTCGGAGCTCCCCTTGAAGACTGTTCAGAAGCTGCAGCTTGCGCAAAATGCGGCAGCCAGACTAATAACTAGGACCAGAAGGTCTGAACATATAACACCGATTCTGGCCCGCTTGCACTGGCTGCCTGCCCTGCATGCTTCCAAGCCTGGTTCAAGGTGCTGGTTTTAACCTATAAAGCCTTACACGGTTTGGGGCCGCAACACCTGTTGGAGTGCCTCTCCTGGACTGAATCTACCCAGACACTTATGATCAACATCTGAGGCCTTCCTCCAAGTTCCACCTCCGAGGGAGGCTCAGAGGGTGGCAACAAGGAAGAGGCTTCTCAGTAGTGCCCCCCCCCCCCAATTGTGGAATGATCTCCTCACTGAGGCCCGCCTGGCGCCAACTCTGTCATCTTTTCAGCACCAGGCAGGGCCGGTGCTACCATTAGGCCAACTAGGCAGCTGCCTAGGGTGCAGGGCTAGAGGGGGCGCCAGAAATAGGGAGGGAGGGCTCAAGTGGGAAGGGGGGGGCGCTAAATATCTGATCTTGCCTAGGGCACCAAACTGCACCAAACTGCCTTGCACTGGCCCTGGTGCCAGGTTAAGACTGCCCCCTTCTCCCAGGCATTTAATGGCATCTAACAGGTCTGGTTTTGTACTAAGAATGGTTTTAGCTGTGAAATTGTTTTTAAATTTTGTATATTGGAAAAATATATATGCCATTTTTTATTGTATTGTGGTTTGTGTTCTTATGAACTGTTGTGAACCACCCAGAGAGCTTCAGCTATTGGGTGGTATAGAAATGAAATAAATAAGTATTTCCAAGATGACGGTGCTGAATATTTGGACAGATTTCAATCTGGACTCTGGAGTCCTTCAGCCAAGTATAGTGACTAAAACTCTCTTGGACTGTGGTTATTGGCCAGAGCTTCCTTCCAGCTCACCTGCCTGGGAAGCTGGAATGAGCTTTGGCAAGATGGGATTGTGCCACTTGTCAGACGGGTCAAAGGTATACAACTGAGCAGGCTGGATCCAGATTTAGATATGTGCAAGCTGGGCTGGCGGAAGCAGATTTAGGATATCATAGGATATAGAGTTGGAAGGGGCCTACAAGGCCATCAAGTCCAACCCCCTGCTCAGTGCAGGAAACTAGAGGAGGGGTCTCCCATCCAAGTAATAGCCAGGCCTGACCCTGCTTAGCTTTCCACACTCAGACAAGCTGAGCCAGCGTGAGCCACAGGCCATGTCCCCACAACCCCCTCCCCATGGCAGCCACTCCAGCCCCCTGAAAATGCCTCACAGTGGGTCAGGGCACCCTGCTGACTGGGATCAACTGTGATGCAGGGGGGAAGAGGATTCCCCCCACAAAAAAAAATAATCTGGCCAAAGCACCTTCTGTGAGCAGGGACCCTTGTGTTACGGGTAGACAGATCCTGGATCCAATCCAACATGTTTTCACTGCCATGATTTGAGTGGAGGAACATGGGAAATAAGAACGGAAAGTGTGCCTCTGAGCCTGTGCAGAGTGCCTTTCCCCCTTCCGCCTGATTACAGCCATGACAAGCCCTTCCCCGCATCTGGGATTATGAAAGACTTCCAGTTTCAGCTCTGCTTATATACAATGCTGGGTCAAGATAATAATGCTGAATTAAACAACCTTGGCTATCTCTCAATGTGTAAACAAGGCGTAAAACAAAACTCTCCTTTAAAATCAGTAACATCTGGTGATCGGCTCCCCCCCCCCCCGCCCCAGTGCCACTGCCAGTGCTTGCTGTTCATATTCTCTTCCTGTGGGAGGTTTGGGCTTTAAGAGGAAATGGGTTAGAATAAGTAGTCGCTGAACATCGTTCACTATTCAGGTCGGTGTCAGAAGGTTGGTTTTCTCCCTCCTCACCCCACCCTGCTCTGAGGACGCATTGTTTTTAGTGGCACCTTCTGAGTAGCGAAAAGAGGTAGAAGGCTCCAAAATAATGCATGCATCTGTGCGTGCACACACCCACACCCGCACACACCCCTACCAATGTTAATACCAGGGCTCAACTCAGTAAAGTTGTAATGGAGAGAAGGACACCTCTGAGCATGTACAGGGTGCCTTTCTCTCCTTACAATCGGCAAGAGAGCCAGTTTGGTGTAGTGGTTACGGTGTTGGACTGGGACTCGGGAGATCCGAGTTCTAGTCCCCACTTCGCCACGAAACTCACTGGGCGACTTTGGCCAGTCTCTGACTCTCAGCCTAACCTACCTCGCAGGGTTGTTGTGCGGATAAAAAGGGAGAGAAGGAGGATTATGTAAGCCGGCTTGGGTTCCTTGCAGGAAAAAAGGTGGGATATAAATATAGCGAATGAATGAATCAAAGTAACCATTGCCAGCCCCCCCCCCCCCCTGCATCCATATTTAGGCTTAGGAGGAAATCACAAAGTATAGCTTACAGGCTGGCTTGAGTTCTGATCTCCTCGCCTGCCCCCCCCCACTTTCTTTTAGGATGCTTCAGCCAGTGTGGCATAGTGGTGACAGTGTTGGACTGGGACTCGCTCGGGAGATCCGGGTTCTAGTCCCCACTCAGCCATGAAACTCACTGGGTGACTTTGGGCCAGTCACTGACTCTCAGCCTAACCTACCCCACAGGGCTGTTGTGAGGATAAAATGGAGAGGAGGAGGAGGATTATGTCAGCTGCCTTGATTTCCTTGCAGGAAAAAGGTGGGGTATAAATATAATAAATAAATAAAGGAATTTGGGGGTGGTGATTGTAGCTGTAGCATAGAGCCCTTTCTTCTTTTGGGAACCTTATTCCAGTTTGGTACCTGGATCATCAGAATCTGAGAAAACCCGGGCTGCTTCCAGATGAAGGGCTGGATCCAGGCTTAGTCATACTTCAAGTAAACCCACTGACAATCAGTGAGATTTGTGAATCATGACTAACTTACGTCTCATGGATGTCAGTATTTATCTATTTATTTGAAATATTTTTATGCCACTCCTCAGCCAAAAAGGCTCTCAGATCGGTTTACATATCAATTAAACAGTCCCTGCCCTCAGGCTTATAATCTAAAAAAGACACAACACACAAGGAAAAAGGAATGGGGAGGGAAGAAGGGAGGAAATTAATTAATTCTTCTGGCAGGGGCTGGTGGAATGGCCACATGTATGACTATGTCTGGATGCAAACAGAGGATTTATTGTGGAATCACCATGCACTCACATTTTACAGAGGGCCCACGTCGTCAACCATTCATAATCCCCCTGGGTTGATTCTGCTCATGGAAGATCCCTCTGCTCGATTTTTGGGGATCCTCCCACAGCACAGCTCCCCCCCCCATTCAGCAGGGTCTCTTGACTTATTGTGTAGCATTTTCAGGGGCCAGGGGGGCGGCTGCCATGGGAAGGAGGGGGCAGGGAAGTCCACTTCCCCTGGTGCAGTTGATCCATTGCAAATCTGGATCGAACTCACTAAGTTTTCCCAGTGCTGCTTCTGTTTTGTTTTTTCTTACAGGAGAAAGTCTGACCCTTTTTGAGAAAGACGGAAGTGTAACGCAATCTCCTCAGGGGCCGATGCGCCCTTAATGCTCCTCTTCTGGCCTTTTAAAGAGAGGTGGTTTTGATGTGGCCAGTGACTTATTGGGCAGGCGAACCTGTCATCGCTCAGCTCATGTTCAGCATGACCTTTTCAGTGGGTGCTGTTTTTATCACGCTAAAGCACTTTTCTGGCGCGAAATAATAATGAAAATGTCACTTAAATGAAAGAGTGTTACAGTGCTATACCCCTATAATGTTATGCTAATTTTAGCAAGGTGGTTAATGGTGGAGACTGGAAAGGGGTTTAACTTTTTTTAAATTAGCATAACATTATAGGGGTATAGCATGACCAATCGAACTGAAAATTTCAGGGTATGAAAAACCAGTGCTTCTTTCTAGCACCTGTAAATTTCAGAAAGATTGGTGAAATCCTTCCAATTTTATGAAGGTTAGAACGCACCCCTCCATTACCACATTGTAGAACGCTTTTTAAAAATTTATAATCCTTAGCAAAGGACACATTATCATGTGTCCTTATATATATATATATATATATATATATATAGAGAGAGAGAGAGAGAGAGAGAGAGACTAGGTTTACACAACATGACAATCCCCCCTGGTTTATAAACCACAAGGGGTTGTTGTGTCATGCAAAACTACCATAGGTTATTTGGGGTGGGCTTATAAGCCACCCTGACGGCTCATGGCTTGTTGTAGGGTTTAGAAGTCACCCCAGGGGTTGCTGTGTGACATCCACACCTGGACGACAGGACATCCCCTGGACTAACTCAAATGCCTACAGAGCTGCTTGGCAAGAGTGGAAAAATCCCCTTGTTCCATGGGATACCTGCGGGAAGACTGAGGGGGGAGGGAAGGGAAGCATGGTGCACCCTACACGTGATGCGCCCAATCGTCTGTCAGGCGTATCAGGGGTAGGATGGTTTATAAGCCACACGGCAGCAGTTTGGCTTAACGTGTTGTGTGCAAACCTGCCCAGAGGGAGGGAGAGAGCGCAAGCGTGTTTGGAAAGTGTTTAGGACTTCTTAAAAGATCGATTTAAAAATTAAATTAATGGGTGATAAAAAACAACACCCACTGAATTTGTGCTTAGCTGTGATAGGTTCCAGCTGCCCAGTAAGTCACTACCCACATCCAAACCATGCACATTGAAAGGACAGAAGAGTAGTGCTAAGGGCACCGGTGTGGACAGAACATAGTGGGATTCACACACAGAGAATGCACAATTTTACCCGCTAGCGTGGAAAGTCAATTGCAGTCCCACTCGTTTTGTGGCTCAGAGTGGAAGAGCAAGGATTCACAGGCCTGTGGCTCATGCTGACTCAGCTTGCCCGAGCATGAAAAGCTAAGCAGGGTCCGGCCTGGTTATTTCTTGGATGGGAGACCCGGCCCCTCTAGTTTCCTGCATTGAGCAGGGGGTTGGACTCGATGATGGCCTTGTAGGCCCCATCCAACTCTATGATCCTATGATTCCTATGAGCACGTGGAGTCATCTGTCTGGAAGCACCCCTGCTTTCATTCAGCCTCTGAAGCTAAGCAGATTTGGACCTGGCTGGCAAATGGATGGGAGACCACCCAGATGCTGGGAGCTCCGCGCAACACCTTGGAGGAACGGAAGAAGACAGATGCAACTGATAAAATAATTTTGTGCTATTGCATGAAAGGGCAAAGGGGCCACTCTTGGAAGCGGTCCACATGCCAGTCCTGGGGAATCATATACTGGTTCATCAGTTAGTGCAAATGTACTTGAACATATATATGCAAGCAAAGGGGTCCAGGCAACATTTCTCCCTAAAAGCAAACATCTGTGTCTGAATTGGAACGTCTGGAACAGATGTATGCACATTAGATATGTTTACCTAAATCTGCTCGATTTGTCTATTTTGATTGCAAAGTAAACTTGGAGGGGCTGCAGAATTTAGGGGATTTTTGTTGTTGTTATTGTCAGTTTTGTTTGTTCAGTGTGGAGAGAGGAGTGAGTGAGAAATCCTAGCCATCTGGAGAGAGCAGCAAATGCAGCCAGACAAGGCCAGGCTGGGACCTGTACAGGCTGAAAATGATATGCCCCTCCCTCCACCTGATTGCTGGAATTCATACACGATGCATGCAAAGGGCACAGGTATGCATATTTATTCACATCTGAACAGTACACAGTTACAGTTGTCCACGCAGCCGCTACAAAATCATCTACCACCACACAGGTGCGTGCATCCACCTTGCCCCCCTCCCCCGCCGCCCAAACATTCCCATTGAATCATCCATCCATGCAAACTGAAAAGCCGAGGAGAAACAGGCCTTTGGACAAACACAGTGAAACCTACTGACCAATCCAGTGCTTCTGTTACAGAAATATTTATTCATGGTAAGAACGTTCCAATAAACTGGCATTTGCATTACAGGCAAACCATGGGACAGGATAATAACAGCGTGAACAAAATAAGAATCCCACACAAGTCACGATAAACAAATGGGGAAAAAAAATATTAAAGGCAACAACGATCTTTTTAGGTACTAACTTTGGCTAGTTTATTTTTCTCTTTCCAATGAATTCTTTCTTTCTCCCCCTCGCCCCCAACTGTGAAATTCTGAATAAAACTTAGGAGTGTACCAGCAAAAGTTTATGAGAAAATGTAGCTTTCAAATGTTTTTTCTTTCTTTCTTCCATGCAAATATCTTTTTAAACTAACCCTGGATCTGATATAGAAGCACCCTCTCCTCCGCAGGCTATTTTGCAACCATGGTTTGATCTGTATTCCTTCATCTCTCCATAGGTGGTTGTTAGCTTAAGAACTCACCGTCCTTTGACTTCCTGGGTGGAAAAAGCATTTGGTTTTGTACTCCAAAGGCCCAATACACACAAACAAGCAATATCATTGGCATAATGTCCTCATCAGTCATGTACGCGGAGGGGACTTCATATTCAAGCAGTCAACCACCCTGACTGATCGAGACGATCAATACTGTCCCTAGAAACCCAGTTATAGTATGTCAAATTGATATTGTGCAAAGTCTTTATTATTGGTAAATACTGTTCAATCAGTCCTTTTACATTTATTCATCTGTTTCTTTGCTTCTGCCTATATAATAATGTTCGGAACACCCAAGGCAAAGTCAACCTGAAAAGAGGCGCAGAGCACCTATCTCTTGGCTCGGGTCTTCCTCGTAGGTGCTGTGATGTCAACATGCTGTGCCTTTCCCTGGACCCCACCAGCCAATGATGTGAGGCACAGGCAGAGGCAGGGAGCCTCACGGCATGACAACATCACCATGAGGGACAGTAGCTCACTCACTGGCAAGGCACACGCTTTGCATCTGGAAAGCCCAAGGTTCAATCCCTGGCATCTCCAGTTTTTTAAAAAAGGATCGAGTAGCACGGACTGGCTGGGGGATGCTGGAAGGTGTAGTCCAACACATCTTGAGGGCACCAGGTTGGAGAAGGCTGAAGTAGGCAATGCCCGGTCGTTGCTCCTGCCTTAAACCCGGAACGCCATTGCCCATGAGAATAGACAAGACTGGGCCAGATGGACAAGCTATGTGACCTGTTATAAGGCAGCTTCCTATGCCCTATCACATCGTTACGTGTCATAGCAAATGTAACAGGGAAGACAGAGCAAAGAGCCAAGAAGAAATGGAGCTCCCTGATACTTAGGGTGCAATCCAATGCAAATTTAGACAGGAAAAAGGCCTACAACTCCCAGCATGCCCCAACCAGCTATGCTGGCTGGGGCATGCTGGGAGTTGTAGGCCTTTTTTCTGTCTAAACTTGCATAGGATTGTGCCTTTGCTTATTAATGCCCAGCTTTGCCCCAAGGGTCATGTTGAAATTGTATTCACAGAGGTGGGCATTGTTTTCTTTTTCTGAACTTTTTAATTACCTGCCAGAAAGGATCATGTGATCCAGAATGTGTTGGGGATTCTTTATGGGCAGAAAAAGAACCACCTGAAAGACTGGGTGAACCATATTAATAATAGGCCTGCTGGCTATGATGGCTAATGGCGACCTCTGGGCTCAGAGGCAACTTGCTACTGAATACCAGGCTACTGGGTAGCAACAATGGGGGGAGAGCTGCTGCCTTCATGTCTTGCTTGTGGCCTTCCCAGAGGCATTTGGTTGGTCACTGTTGGAAACAGGATGGCCTAAGCAGGGATCTTCTCATGTTCTTAATCCAGAAGTTGTATGTTATCCATTTTGGTGGTGCACCACCATAGCTGTTTTATGATAGGTGGCATCTTCATATAAACAGGGCTGGCCCTTCCATTAGGCAGAGTGAGACGATCACCTCAGGCGGCAGATGCTGGGAGGTGGCAGCAAAGTGTTGGAAGAGAGAGCTGTGTGTGCCACGCAGCCTGCCCTGTGCCCCCCTAAGTTAGCCAGCTGTTTTCAGGTGCGGTGGAGGTTGCTTGCCCATTGCCAGTATTGAACAAAGATTCAACAGCCAGTCCAGTCAGCTTTTGTACATGGAATTGGGGGGGGGGGGGGATGCCATCTTGTCCTTTGCCTCAGGCAGCAGCAAAATGCCTTGGGCTGCAGGCCCTGAATACAAAGCTCTCACACCACTTCCCTCCTCATTGTTCTACCAGGCAGACTCTTTTCTAAGGATAGAACGTTGAAAAATGGCTCCCAACTAGCTACTGATTGGTTGCTGCCACTATGCAAATGTGTTTCCTTGCTCCACCTCCATTCCGCCAAACAATGCCGTATCGGGGATTGAAGACCTTCCAGTGAATGTGCATCGAGATTTTTTTGCCTTCCTTCCAGACTGTTGCCTCATTTCTGGACATCCTTCCTTGGCCCTTTCGTATCCTCAGAATGGAGCCTGATGGTGTTCATGTCAATACAGAATGGGCTTCCCAACAAGATTTAGAGAGCCCAGTGCTTCTTCTGCCTATCATTCCTTTTAATACAGATTCAGGTTTTCCTGTGCGTGTCTGAATCTAGCCAAAACCATACCACCCCCCACACACAAGTAGGAAGAATCTGCAGACTTAGAGTAACTCAGAGAAGTTAGCAGGGATATGCAGTCTTAAAGGGGGAAAAAACCTTAATGGGGGAGGGTCCCTCAAAGCAGACCAAGGATAACTCAATGGCATAGAAAGTTGACAGAGAAAGAGAGAGAGAGAGAGAGAGACTGTGATATCTAGGGGTAGGGAGTGGCATCAAATGGAATGGCTAGATAGGAAGGAGGGAGGAAGAGACCTAGAGTTAAAAAGAAGACAGAACCATCTCATTGTCTGAATAGGACATTAACTAGCTCACACTGAGTAGGTATTTTAAAATATCCC
The DNA here is from genome assembly GCA_021292165.1 of Shinisaurus crocodilurus. Taxonomy (NCBI): domain Eukaryota; kingdom Metazoa; phylum Chordata; class Lepidosauria; order Squamata; family Shinisauridae; genus Shinisaurus; species Shinisaurus crocodilurus. Next base: position 544,948 of record JAHFWL010000058.1, read on the forward strand.
CATAGATGGAAGTGAGAGCTGCCCATAGATATTAAGGGAAAACATAAAAGATATGAATGTAACTGGGATTGGGCACAGATGTGTGTACCCACCCTCCAACCTGCTTCCAAAATAGAGGAAAAACCTGGAGTGTCTGGAACCCTGAAAAGAAGAAGTTTTCTACACTGCAACATTTTGTTGCAGGGCCCAACTTGACTCTACCTAATCAAAGTTATACACCCATGCATTTGTGTATATAGTGTGTTATTCTCTCTGTACCATTAGTAAGAACTGTGAAAGGGTGATGGAATGATGGAATATGTTGCCAAGGTAAGAGGATGATGGTACCTTCATCACTGGAGGTCTTTTAGAGCAAGATGAGTGTTCAAGGATCGGGATATCTGTAGGGAGACCAAAATGCTGGTTTATAAAGCCATTGTATTACCAACTTTATTGAATGCCTGTGAAACATGGACTATCTATAAACGTCATTTCCACCTCCTTGAAAGGTTTCATCAACGCTGCCTCCGGAAAATCCTGTGAATTACTTGGGAAGATAGGCAAACAAACGTCAGTGTACTGGAAGAAGCAAAGACTACTAGCGTTGAAAAAAATGATCCTTCAACGCCAACTTCAATGGACCGGTCATGTTGTTCGAATGTCTGACTGCTGTCTCCCAAAGCAGTTACTACTTTATTCCCAACTCAAGGATGGAAAGCGGAATATTGGTGGTCAGTATAAGAGGTTCAAAGATGTTCTTAAGGCTAATCTAAAAAAAAAAAAGCAATATAAACATCAGGAACTGGGAAGCTCTGGCCCATGAACGATCTAAAAAATGCAATATAAACATCAAGAACTGGGAAGCTCTGGCCCATGAACGATCTAACTGGAGGTTGGCCTTTCACAAAGGTTCTATGGACTCTGAAGAAGCTCGAGTGCAAGGTGAAAGGGAGAAACGTGATAAGCGAAAAGCACGTCAAGCAAATCCTTTACAGCACCATCTTGCATCTGGTAACCTGTGTCCTCACTGTGGGAAGCTGTGTGGATCTAGAATTGGCCTCCACAGTCACTTACGGACCCATCGCTAGAGTCTACACAATTTTTTAAGAATTTCATCTTTTTATAATTTTCTTTTTGTAATTTTATCCTGGAAGACAATCTTACTAGGTCACGAGTGATACTGATCACCTGTGTGTGTGTGTGTGTGTGTGTGTGGTCTGAGGATAAGATCACATTAGTTTCAATAGACTCAGTTCCATTAGATGATTTCTCTCAGGTCCACTTCCAGTACATGGTGGGAAGATTTTTTTTCAACAACAACAACAACAAAAGATTAGTTAGGCATCTTGCTGCTGGCAGGGTAATTAAACTTGATGACTTTCAGTGGAACAATTCCCTGACCATCCAGAGGTAGTAAACTGGCAATATTACAACTGCACCTGTTCCATTGTCATTTATCACTACAGGTATTAGTCAGAGGCACTAGATGTGGTTACTTTCCCTTACAACAGGGATGCTGCCAAATTTTGCTACAACCTGAGTCTATGCTGGAACATCTGTTCTTCTGGCTAAGGTAGAATGGATCCCAACATGAAACCATGACTTACTGGAATCTTTTGGCCAGCAGGTTCTTTTAAATTCTGGTAAGTCCTCAGGCCTCTCTGCGCATATATTAAAATCTCACTCCATTGGGTGGCCAATGATGTTATTGACAATGTGGCCTGGCAGGGACTCTGCAGATGTACATTGAGGCCTGATGTGGTTCAGGAGCGACACCTTCTGAGTCCCTGTGCACATCTGCAGAGGTCTCCAGGAAGTCATCCAGTCACTGACAGGGCCAGCCATTAGGCAGAGTGAGACAGACACCTCGGGCTGCTGATTTGGGGCATCAAGATATAACAGCAAAATATTAAGTTCTTTAAATTTTACTGTTGTGTTTTTACCTCCAGGGAGAGGCACTTTTGAGATTTTTCTGCCTCAGGTGCCAAAATAAAGTTGGCAAGCATTGGATACTATGCAACTTAACTTGGGAAGGGGGTGCCATTGGTTATTCTGCCTCAGGCAGCAAAATGTCTTGGGCCAGTCTTGGTCACTGACTTCATCAAGCGCACAGCATGTAGGAGGCCTTTTGCACATGCACACTGAGGTTTTGTAGCTGGTTTGGAATTCCATTGTATTCTAGAATGTGACCCAGAAGGTCCAGTGGAATCCAGGAAAAAAATGTTTTTTCTTAATCTTTCTGGGAGTGGAAACCAGCCCAAATCTACCTGAAAAAAATTAATATCAAAGATGCTATGCACCTGTTTGGTCTGAGCATAAGGCGCTATTCTCTCACTATTGATGTTCAAACACTCTCCAATGTACTGCAGTTATATTAATTGCTAATAGCTACTACGGTTGTGTACACATTCCCTGGGCAGAAATTACAGTCACCAGTAGAATGCCACCAGTATTATAACTATGGTCAAAATTGGTAATATATATGAGACCCAAGAAGTTGTATACTGAAATTGATCCGTCAACATGGGGGAAATTCTACTATTGTCTGGAACAGCCTTTCCCATCTTGGTGCCCTCCAGATGTGTTGGACTACAACTCCCGTAATCCCATCATGCTGGCCAGGGGAAGGGGGCATGGCCATCTGAGGAGCGCTGGAGGCCGGTTTGGGACACCGGGATTAAGGTTCCGCACCCCTGGTCTAGATGGACCTATGGACTGTGTTCACACAACACGATAAGCCATGGTGGCTTATAAGCCATGTTTGTTTCAAAGTGGCTTGTTGTGTTGTCTGAACCCAGCAGCATGGTTTGTTAACCATGCACAAGCCACTCTGGCCAGGTTCAGACAATATGATAAGCCACTCTGAAACATACATGGCTTATAAACCACCATGGCTTATCGTGTTGTGTGAACCCAGTCATGGTTTGACTCAGTATAAGGCATTTTCCTGTTTTCTTGTGTAGTCCATTCTAAGCAATTCAGGACTTTATTACAAACTTGGCATCCTCCTCACCTGTTTCCCCCCCCCCCTTCCACCTAGTATTTTGGGATTCTTGTCATTTGGTGGATGACAACACCCTGCAAATGAAGAAATAGTCTCATCTGTTTTACAAGAGATATTAGACACACACACACACACACACACAAAACCCTACTCCCTTTTCTTGACTACATTTTGAGCATCACACCTAGAATTGCCTCTTAATTTTGACTAAAGCAAAATTTCAAGGCAGATTTGGAAGTTCCTATTTGGACAAAACATCCAACCAATTTTGAAGGCAGGCAGCGAAATGAGTTTAGATCAGAGTAGCAACATTTCTCAGCGGGCTGCCACACATCTCATCACATCACACCCAACTCGTCTTTTGGGGGGCTGGGGTGGGAAATTAGACTTGCATTCAATCTCAACATTCTTCTGGATTGGTTTCCATCACTTCCTAAAGCCCTCGTGTGGGGCAGGGCATCTCTTCTCTGCATAGCTCAAGGTCAGAGGGATAACAGGAGCAGGGAAAAGATCTCCTTTAGTGGATCAAACAGTTGTTTAACACGCTGCAAACTTTGAAACTTCTTCATCAGACCTTTATAGATGTTCAGAGCAAGAGTAAAAAAACCCCAAAACAGATCTTGTAGATATATCTAATATCTATCAAGGAGAGACAGGACAATTCAATTCCAGTTCACTTTTGTTAGCCCAAAGACTTCTGATGGTTCCACTTAGCTTATAGAGATCCTCCCCACTTGCTTTACTTTACAGACCCCTCTAAACCATTTATGAAAATGGAACTCAATAAAACCTAGAGGTGGTACATCAATCGATGCAGGGATAACTTCCAGCCCATTTCTAGCTCTGAGGATTGCTCATAAGTCTTCCTGTAGAACTAATAGAACTCCCTCCACCTTATGCCTTAAGGCCACCCAGAGGTTACTTTGCTCTCCTCCTTTTAATGCAACAGAGGTAATGGCTTTAATAACCCACAGTGATTGGTTCACTAGTCTGAGGAAGAATACAGAGCATAGCTTCTAATGTCTCACCAACACAACATCTGGGATAACATTGGAGCTGGCATTTGGCCTGGTTTATAGCATCACAGTGATTAATAATTCACACCCATTAAGGAATGCCATTTGCACTCTTTCTTTCTTTCTTTCTTTCTTTCTTCCTTCCTTCCTTCCTTCCTTCCTTCCTTCGTTTTGGCCAGGTCCACTCTCCAGTATGGCTTATAGCCCCGTTAAACGAGTGCTGTTCAGTTAATGACTCCGCTAGCCTTGATGAAGCCCAGGAAAGGGAGCTACAGAACAAGGCTCAGTACTGCTTAATGAACCACAGGAATGTGTCCGAGCGAGAAAAAGAGCGCAGGGACCGAGCGTCGTCTGGATGTCATCACTAGTGCGTGGATGGAATTGCGGATGGTTTCCCTTTTGGCTCCACCCATAAACTTCAAGGTCTGATCTTCACAGTGTCAATTTTGACAGCCACAAATCATGTCCTTCCCTCCCCCACGCCCACCCCCACCCCAGAGATGCTCCAGGAGGCTCTCTCAAAACAGGTCTCCATACTGTCCTCTTAACACCATATGTCCTCTTGCTCCGGCCCCCAAATGCATCATCCTCTTTTGTTTTCTTCAAGTCCATCATCAGCCATGCAGCATGTTCAGCCAGGCCTCCTTTTAATTTTTATCTTTTTGGCTTAGGGTACACGGCGCCTAAAAGGGAAGAGCTGGTGACCGAAGGACCACAGGTGCGAGTGCAGAAAGACAATTCACACAGATGGGAACGGGGGGGCACATGGGATAGGTGTTGTGGTCAGAGGCATCTGAAAGAGAGAGGCCAAGCTATCGGCATTGACTGGATGTAGTCCTTCATCCTTGCATTTCCACAGAGCTAGCAAAATGCTGTCAGTCCAGCAGACTTAAAAAAACAGAAACAAAGCCAAAACATCCACTCCAGTTTCCTCCCTCCACTTTCTTTCAGCATCTTACTGTCTGGTACTGGCAAGAGGTATTGGGTGAAAATACTGGGGAGGAAACACACACACACACACACACACACACACACACCAGTCAGTGCATACTAGGACCGTTCCAGTGTTCCCAGAAATGAGGGGAGAGGGGGAGGAACAAGCTCCATTTTTCCTTCACATGTTTGCTCCCAAGAGGCACCAGCGATGAGGGGGGGGGGATCACAGAGGGGCTACCCGGAGCGCCTCCTCCGCCCCGTCTCCCCGCTTTACACGGGTGAACTAGCAGTGGATTCGCTGTAAAGGCTTTCCACAATGTCCCCCCTCTGGATTTTACGCAAGGCAGAATAAAGGGCGTCCATGGTGGCACTGTCCTTGCTGGACCAATCGGAGAGCAGTGCCCGGACCGGGTATTCCTCCTGGGTGAAGGAGTCTATGTGGTCTTCCTTGTAGCCCAGCTCCCCAGCCAAGTGGCGCCATGTCTCCTCCGTGGAGCCGTTCAGCAGCTTTTCAACCTCCTCCCGCTTGATTGGTGTCAGGCTGTTATAAAGATTCCCATCTCCTTTAAGGCCTGTATTGGGGGCGGGGAGAACAAAAGGGGTATAAAGTGATGAATGAGATCACGACAGAACTGGGCAATGGCATGGAATCACCTGGTGTAGTTCTTCCAGCTCAGAAGCTAAGCAGGTCTAGACCTGGCCACAGGGCCAGCGCCACCCCCTGGCATCCTTGGGCAGCTGCTTAGGGCCCACTGTTGCTGAGGTCTGGTCTGGATTGAGACTACCCTACCCACCTACTGTCCCATCCCCCCACTCACCGTTTGGTTTTTCATAGAGGTGGGCGTTTGGGAGCCATTTTAAATGTCCTGCAGTGGCCCAGAGCAGTGGTATGACGATGTGGTGATGGCCACCCATTTGGATGGCTTTAAAAGAGGATTGGACAAATTCATGGAGGAGAAGGCTATCAATGGCTACAAGTCCTGACTGGCTATATGCTTCCTCCAGTATCAGAGGCAGGCAGTATGCTTATGTACACCAACTGCTGGGGAACATGGGCGGGAGGGCGCTGTTGCACTCATGTCCTGCTTGTGGGATCCCGTGGGCAGCTGGTTGGCCACTGTGTGAACGGAATGCTGGACTAGATCAGTGTTCTCCAACCTTGGGTCCCCAGATGTTTTTGGCCTACAACATTCCCGCATGCCCCAGCCAGCATAGCTGGCTGGGGCATGCTGGGAGTTGTAGGCCAAAAACATCTGGGGACCCAAGGTTGGAGAACACTGGACTAGATGGACCCTGTCCATCTGGATCAGATCAGATGGACAGGTCTGATCCAGCACAGCCCTTCTTATGTTATGTTACGATCTAGACGGAGAGGCGGGTAAGAAATAAATTGATGATGATGATGATGATGATGATGATGATGATGATGATGATGATGTTCTTATGACAGGGCATTGTGGAAATTTGAAATGGGTGGGTCGCAGTGGTCCACTGCTGCCAGTAAGCCACATGGAGGGGAGGGAAGCACTGACATCAGGGGGTTATATCATTTTGCTGTGGGACCCTGCGCAAACCTGAAGCAGGCCCTGCCAGATCAGGACTAGGGATGGATCAGTCTAATTTTGGTCCATGTCATGCAGTTATATGAATGTGTTTGCTCATAAATCCATTCCATGCCCCTTCTGCATTAATCTACACTTAAACATCAGGGCCTGCTCCAGTTGGACTGCCCCCCCCCCCACAGGGCTAACTGACATCTACAGCCCTGTGGGGAAGAAGAAGGAGGCTGGAGCTTCTTGAGACACAGAGAATTACAGAAGTAATACTTAATATTCCCCCTTCTTCCCTCCCCATTCCTTTTTCCTTGTGTGTTGTGTCTTTTTAGATTGTAAGCCTGCGGGCAGGGACTGTATTGTTAATTGTTGTAAACTGCCCAGAGAGCTTCGGCTATTGGGCGGTATAAAAATGAAATAAATAAATAAAAGAAAGAAAGAAAGACATCTGCACAGAAAGTTGTATGGATTTCATGGTAAAATAGCCGCAGTATGGTAAAAATTTCATTCCTGTTCTGAAATCATGCGAACCGGTCCTATTTTCAACCCCAAACGTCAATGCGAGCAGCAAGACAATTCTTGGGAAATTTTTCACCATTTCCTGCACTTGCATTCACAAGTGTGCACACTTGTATGCATGTGCACTTCCAGAAATGCGCATCTGCGCAAATCCCCCCCCCCCCCGGAACCCACATTTTCACACTTCCATGGGCATACTGCCTGAGATACTGGAGGTAGCACGATGTAGCCATCAGGGCTAGTAGCAGCCATCTAGTTCTAGTTCTTTATTATTACGGTCAGATGACCCAGCAAATACACTTTACATTTCAGATCACACCGGGATACCACAAAGTTACAAATAAAACAATTATCATCACACGTAATAAGGAATGGAAACATCTCTCATTTAGATGTTTACCATAAAAGCTCTCCTTTTCATAACAGCTAAAAAAAAAGGTTGGTTACTGAGGAGGTGACAATTGGATTACGATCACATAAACAGAAGGAGACCAACCATTTGTCAGGCAAGTCATGGAACCTACCTAAAAGGGGCAAAAATTAAGTCTTCCCTTATTTTGATATAAAATTTACAGTGAAGGAGAACATGCCTCAGTGATTCGGGTACCCCATCCATACGCGGGCAGTGTCTTTGCTGGTATGGAGTTCCTTGGTACCTGCCCTGCAAGATCGCTGAAGGTAGAATATTAAACCTTGCCAGCATAAATGCTCTACGAGCTTGTGGGTCACGAATGTTAGACAGGTACAACGCTGGTAGGCCATATGTCGGAGTAACCCCACTTACGATGGTGGAACAAGATCTATTCGCTAATGAGAAAAGGTCCTGTCTCTCAATATCAAGCAGTCTCTGCGATAGCAGTCTAAGCGCTTGCTGGGGACCGAGGAGAAGAATAGAATCCATGGGGATGCCAATTGATCTGATTTTTGATTGAACCAAAGAGGCCCATTTACTAGTATAGCTGTCCCTGAGCATATCATGTACGTAACTGAGGTTCCCAGATGTAAAATGTAAGTGCAGCCAGAACTTGAGGGTCTGGATCCACGCTTTAACCTCTATGTCCACTTCCCCACTAACTGGCCTAAACCAGTTTCTAGGTACATGACTGCGTAACTGACACAATTGGGAACTCCCAGTATGCGTCGTATGAATTTGGCCTGTACTCGCTCAAATCCCCACGTCGACTGCACTTATCCAAATAGGTACACCACATAACAATTGAGCCATGATTTTGGCCTTGAATACCCGTATTACCGATGGTACATGTTGTCCCCCCTGAGTGTAAAAAAAATGAGCAACAGCCAGCATACTACAGTTAGCCGCATTAATAGCGAGGTGTTGATAGGCCTTCCAGTGAGATTTATATTGAAAGTTTATACCCAAATACCTATATTCCTTAACTTGTTCCAAGTTAACACCTCTAATAGTCCAGCGTAGACATCTCCAGACCTTAGAAAAAACCATTACTTTTGATTTCTCTAGGTTGATGGTCAGCTCTCATTTGCATCACAAAATTTGGCAAAGGCTGTTATATGAGACGTTTCAGTCCCAGCTGAGTTTGCGATAGAACTACAGCATCATCCGCATAAAGTAGAAGTGGGATTTTTTTGTGTACCCATTTTTGGCGAATGGCCCTCCACACTCACTAAAGCAGGAGATAGGTCGTTCATAAACAGATTGAAAAGGAAGGGTGCCAAAATCAAAAATGCACCCCTGTCTGACCCCTCTGTTAGTGTGAAACTCTTCAGTCAATTCGCCATGGGAGCCGTAGTGAACCTGGCAGCTAGTACTAGAATAAAGTTTTTGAATGAGGAACAGCAGCCTTCTGTCAATGCTAGTCTTACTTAACTTTGACCACAGTAATTCCCTGGGGATAGAGTCAAAAGCCCCTTTTAAATAAAAAAAACACTGTTAACATCCCCCACCCCCCGGCAGGTATATTTCTCTGCCAGGTGCGGACTAGCAGCCACCGATAGCTTTCTCCTCCATGAATTTGTCCGGTTCCCTTTTAAAGCCGTCCAAATTGGTGGCCATCACTGCATCTTGTGGAAGTGAATTCCATAGTTTAACTACCGGTATGCGCTGTGTGAAGAAGGACTTCCTTTTATCTGTCCTGACCCTCCCACCAATCAGCTTCATGGGATGACCCCATTGGGTTCTAGTGTTATGAGAGAGAGAGAGAGAGAGAGAGAGAGAGAGAGAGAGAGAGAGAGAGAATGTCTTCCTGTCCACTTTCTCCACACCATGCATAATTCTGTACACCTCTATCATGTCTCCCCTTACTCACTTTTTTTACAACAGTCCCAGCTGCTGTGACCTTTCCTCATAGAGCAGTTGCTCCAGCCCCTCGGTCATTTCAGTTGCCCTATAGTTGCTCCCAGTGTCCCCTTCCCTGAGTGGGCCCACCTTTCCCTCCTCCTTCTCACTGTTGCTGCTGCCCATCCACCTGCCTCTCCTTCTGGGTCTAGTTGACACCAGCTCCCAGAGAGATAGATAGATAGATAGATAGAGAGAGAGAGAGAGAGAGAGAGAGAGAGGATCAGGTGTGCGGAGGTTACTGCTCCTCCTCCTTGCTTTCTGCTCTCTGCACTGCTTTTTCACTTGGGGAGGGCAGGAGAGGTAGCAATAGCAAAAAGGAGGAAGGAGCAGAGCCAGGAGGCTCCAGGTGTCAACAGTGGCCCCCCTACTGAGGTGTGGGCCTCATCAGATGCCCGACAATGCCAACCCTTGACGCCAGAAAGAGCCTTGAAAAAAACAGAAATGTGGGAGTGCGGAGTAGGATGGTGAGTGGCAGGGCCGGTGCTACCATTAGGCCAACTAGGCAGCTGCCTAGGGCGCAGGGCTAAAGGGGGTGCCAGAAACGCCTTGGGGGAAAAAAATACAGCGCTCTCAAGTGGGAAGGGGGGCGCTAAATATCTGATCTTGCCGAGGGCACTAAACTGCCTTGCACCGGTCCTGGTGAGTGGCTTACGGTTGGTGGGTGAGAGCTGCAGTGGCAGGCAGCACATGTTGAATAGAAGTGCCTGAGCCAAGAAGGAAACAATTCTGAACACAGATGCCAAAAGAAGTGTTAAAACCGTACAGTATTTTATTTTGTTTTTTACAAATGTATTACGTTGACTAAAATGTGCTTAAAAAAAAAAAAGTCATCAGAATGACTCCTCTTTATATGTATAAACTCCTCTTTATATGTATAGTTCATAGCCACTGAAGAAGGCTGCAGCTGAAATGGGTTCAGCACCGTATATGACAGTGTCCTCCAACTTGGGTCCCCAGATGTTTTTGGCCTACAACTCCCAACATGCTTCAGCCACCTATGCTGGAAGTTATAGGCCAAAAACATCTGGGGACCCAAGGTTAGAGAACGCTGGTATATGATCTTTTCAAACAACTGTATTAATTTGTATGCAACATCTTCTATTTATGCATAAATGACTATGAAGTAATGCATATAAGAGTAGTTTACTAAAATATAGTAAATTTGTAAAAACAACAACACACAACTGTATGATTTTGCCTTAACTCTTCTTTGGTATTTGAATAAAAGTACCACCCCACCGGCTACCATGCAAACCACTGTTCTACAGACTGCATATATTTGCCTAATGGTAGAACTGGCCTTCCTGCCATCTGTGCAGAAATTCATCCATCTGGTGTGAAAGCTGATCCTGATTTCCAGAGGAAGAAGTAAGAGAGACAAAGCTTTGGTTTGGGGGATTTTGTTTTGCAAATATTGGGATGTACAGGACCTATAGTTTCAGTTCCAGAACTCAAATGCTTTGGATCTAAACGTCGAACATGAATATTTTGAAACCCTATGGAATAGAGGCATGTGGGTGGGTGGGTTGCCCTGTGAATAGTGTGGCTGCATATTTATGATATATTTTGCTTTCCCAAATGATATGTCCCGGGTCTGAAACCTGATCCCAAGCCCAGCCCTGTCCTACAATGTTTCTCCCAGTTTGGAAGCAAAGATGTAATCCCCCCATGCTTTAGATTGGCTAGGGCACTGTTCTCCAATCTTGGGTCCCCAGATGTTTTTGGCCTACAACTCCCAGCATGCCCCAGCATAGCTGTCTGGGGCATGCTGGGAGTTGTAGGCCAAAAACATCTGGGGACCTAAGGTTGGAGAACACTGCCCTAGGGAGCCTGCGGGGAGATGGGAGAGGAGGTCTGCCCCTTTCCCATCATGTTTTACTTGGTTCACCGTGTCCTGTCCTTTGAAGCTACTGCTTTACAGGCAGCAGCCTGTACATGCTTGTTCTCTCCCTGGGGCAAACTGTGGGTTGGATTTCGTAGACTGATCTATGGGAGAGGGGTTAGGGACAGATGGGGATCTGGCCCACGGATGGTCCTTGCAGCAGGGGCTTTGACTGAAAGGCCTCTTGGCGTCTGCCCGTGCTGCGTTTCTGTGACAAGTGCGGCCCCCTATTCCCGAATCTGGCTCCACCCCCTTTTCTTTCCCTCCAATCCGACTTCAGCACAGCCCGTTCCCTTGCCTTGCATCGATGCCGTTTGCGTCTGTGGCTGTTGATCGTGGAGGCTTTGGCTGTCGACTGAGATGCCGCTGTCACTGTGAAGTTTCTCTCCTTCCGGCGAAGGCGTCTGGTTGACAGGACGGTTGTTGGCGCCTTGCTTGTTCTGCTTGCAGCTGTTCCACCTGGAGGCGAAAGCATTTAACAGCTGAGCTGAGGCTAGGGTGCGCACCCTGCTCCTTTCTTTCTCAGGGTGCCCCAGGAACTTGGCACCGTCGCCGGTGGGTAGATTCCTTCCTCCAGATCACAGTGCTTTGGGTGTGGTGAACCCTACCTTCTCAGGGCTTGCCCAGACAGACCTCATGGCAGGGACAGGTTGTGCTGCCGTCCACCGGGCTGACTCCCTACCCTCGTCCAGATGGAAACATGTCTGCCTCTTTCTAGGGGCCATGATGACTCAGTGGTAGAGCACCTGCCTGGCATGCAGAAGGTTCCAGGTTCAATCCCCGACATCTCCATGTAGGGCTGGGAAAGACTCCTGCCTGAAACCCTGGAGAGACACTGCCAGTGACTGGGTTCAGACAACATAATAACCCACACTCAAGGATTGAGTATGGGTTGAGTGGGTTGTTGTCATTGAACTGTGGGTTGTTTTTGAAACGTGGGTTATCGTGTTGTCTCTGAACCCAGCTGCACTAACAAGCCATGGCTTGTTAACCACAAGCAACCCATGTAGAGAGGACCCATGGTTTGTTGTTGGGTTGTGAACTGTGGGTTTTTCACCACGGTTTGTTATCTTGACTGGGTTCAGACAACACGATGACCCACATTTCAACAGGACAGCCCTTCATGTAGAAGACGATCCTCTGTAAAAGAGGGCAGATGGGCCACCCTAGCTTTGGGGGCAGGGAAAGCTGAAAGCAGCAGCAGCAGCAGTTTGCAAGACTGAGGCGTGAGCACCATCAGCCTTTGAACATAAGAAGAGCCATGCCGGATCAGACTAAGGGCCCATCTAGTCCAGCATTCTGTTCACGTGGTGCCCAATCAGCTGCCTGAGGGAAACCCACAAGTAGTTCATGATTGCAACAGCATCCTCCCGCCCATGTTCCCCGGCAACTGGTGTACACTGGCATACTGTCTCTGATACTGGAGGGAGCATAGAGCCATCAGGACTAGTAGCCATTGATAGCCTTCTCCTCCATGAATTTGTCCAACCCCCTTTTGAAGCCGTCCAAACTGGGGGACAATTTGCAAGCACCCCTGACGGGAGTCACGATAACAATACTGCACATATATAGCCTTCTTCTTTCTGAATCTCAGTAGCATGCCTTACCTTTTGAATGCGATGTACGCCACCAGCCCCACAATCACAGCTGCCAAAATGGAGCAGTACACAGGAATGAGGTTGTCCGCTGTGCCACTTCGGACGACAGGCTGGGAGCTGCCCATGACTGTGGTTGCTGTACCAGCCACGGTGCTACCAAAAACATCCGTGGTATCTTCTGGATCATTTGTGACGGGAAAGGGGCTTTCTGAACTCCTTGGGGGAAAACCTGCAATGATAAGGAAACAGAGCAGCGACTGAGTAACTGAGGTGAAAAATTCTCCCATCCACGGACAGGGAATACCTTTATGAGGACAGCCCAATTTTGTGCACAAAACTGTGCACAAACCTTCTGGATCCCCGGATCTCTTCATCAGGCAAGATGTTACATAAAGCACCATGGGAGCAGGGCGAGTGGAGCGGGGGAAGGACTGATTTATTGTTGACGCCATGAAGTCTGCATGACCAGAGTCTTAAGATGGAGCAGATGTAAACAGAGATTCAGGGGTAGGCAAACTTTTGGGACCTGTGGGTACAGGCCTGGTTATTACTTGGATGGGAGACCCCTCCTCTAGTTTCCTGCATTGAGCAGGGGGTTGGACTCGATGGCCTTGTAGGCCCCTTCCAGCTCTATGATCCGATGATCCTATGCTGTATATCTGGCAATTTGAGAAATTGTCCTGGGCCTCAACTCTCTTCCTCTCTCACCCTGGATCACCATACATACATATATATGCCCCCTCTCAAAATTTATTGCTGTTTTTTTAAATCAAATGAGGAGGGATGCCTATCCCCAGAGTAGATTTAACCAGGTGTCATGCAAGTTTAACATCAAGTCAGCCTTTTCCCTCCCCATTCATCCCCCCCCAACCTGCTTTTTGTAACATCTTCCCTGATGAAGAGATCTGGAGATCTCAAAAGTATGCCCACAATTCTGCCCATATTTGGTTGGTCCTAATAACGGTATTGCCTGACAGTGGATTTTGGGATTTTTCTTATGGACCAGCACAGCTTACTTTGTTTGATGTGTGAAAAAGTTGAGGTTGCTGTCAGACGGATGTGGGGCTGCATATGATGCATGTTACTGGAAACCACTCCTTTGCATATGTGCCTGTATGCATGGCAGTGGCGGAGGTGGGAGTGCCGCACATAGGAAAAAGCCCAGTCTTTGGCATGTTGAAGGCATGAGTTAATGTGCCTATAGAAAGACAGAGGCAGAGCTTCCTAGTGAGTGAATACTTTACAGTGCACTCCTATGCATGGCCACTAGCCCTGATGGCTCTATGCATTCTCCAGTATCAGAGGCAGTATGTCTATGTACACCAGTTGCTGGGGAACACGAGTGGGAGGGTGCTATTGCACCCATGTCTTATGTGTAAGTTTCCCACAGGCAGTTGGCTGGCCACAGAATGCTGGACTAGATGGACACTTGGCCTGATCCAGCACAACTCTTCTTATGTTCTTAAGTAAGTCCCATTGGGTTTAATGGGACTTACTCCCCAAGTAAGTGCGTATAAGATTAGGATCACTTTGATATTATGCCCCCAAGTTATGTCGCTTCATCTCCCCTATTTTTATGGGAAGGATGCGCAATCTCCCCAACCCCTTCAGACTTCTCTATGCATCAGGCTGTGTTGAGTTATCGTGTCGTGTACCCAATTTCAGCTTTCTGTGTGATGTGTAAGTATGAGGCGTTTGGGTTTACTCTCCCCTGTTTTGAGGAAGAGATGTACAAATGTGGCATTTTCTGGTTTTTCTAGTTATCCGTGTGTCTTGTTTTATGCATGTACCAAATTTTACTTTTCTACATCATGGGGAAAATACCATAAGAATTTGTATACCCCTCTGAATGAATGATCAAAAAAGCATATTTCAATGTAGAAGAAGATGATGATGATGATGATGATCATCATCATCATCATCATGAGTTGGATCCAGATTTACATTGAATCAACTGCACAGATTGAAGTGGATTTCCTTGCCCCCTTCTTCCCATAGCAACCCTTCTTCAAAAAATGCTACACATTGACTGGGTTCAGACAACACGATAACCCACACTCAAGGGCTGAGTATGGGTTGAGGGTGGGTTGTTGTTGAAACGTGTGTTATCGTGCTGTCTGAACCCAGCCGAGATAACAAGCCATTGAGTGTGAGTTATTGTGTTGTCTGAACCCAATGAGAGAGTCAGGAGACCCTGCTGAATGGGGTGATCTGTGGTGTGTGAGTGCAGGGAGGGGAATTCCCGAAAATCAGGCAGTGGGACCTTTCATGAGCAGAGCTGGAGCCCTTCCTCTGGCAGAAGGCAGATCCTGGATCCAACCCTATTATTTTTAGAAGCCTCATTATTGTGTTTGAATAAGGCTACACAGACACTTCCACATTAAAGCTATACAGTGAAGGAGTGCAGAACGTGTAAAGAATGTTAAGAAGCTGAATAAATAAGGTACCAAAATTATTTGTCTTGCTAGTTGCTAATAATGTCACTGGCTCAGTTAGTACCTGCAACTGCATTCCACTGAATACACATAACCCTGAAAACAATCCTATCACTTCAGTTATAGTTTAACTTCTGTGGCTCCCCCCCCCCCGCCCCAAAGAACCTTGGGAACTGAATGGGGGGAAGGACCCAGGAATTTTGTCGAAGGGAGTGGTCTTCTTAACTGTTTCACATATTCAAATCCTCAACAGTGTCCTTGAATGCCATTTTTGGTAGAAAGGCGGGGTACAGGTCAAATAAATAAATGAATCAACAAATACATAGCTGGGAATCATACCAGCTGAGCAAACTGGTAACTGTTTGGAGCAGTATCGGGGGAGGGGGGGGAAGAAGCAAAGGTACCAGTTTCAGCATCTGAGACTGCATCAGTGGCATTGGAATCCATTGGGGCCGTGGTTGTCCATCGTGGGTGAAGAGCTGCCCAGAAAAAAAGGGAGAATTTAGGAATGGAGAGTAAGAAATCTTTAAGCAAAGTGTGGCTATAATCAAAAGTCCTCATCCCACTGCAAGGTAGTCATGTGTCCTACTTTAAAGAGGACAGTCCTCTATTTGAAGGGCTGTCAGAAGTCAGTCCTCTATTTGAAGGCAACCTCTATTTGTAGGGCTGTTCGGTCTAAGTCCTGTTTAAAGATAAAGAATCATAAGAAAGGAGAGCAGGTGCCTTGAAGTTGGCCATCATCAACAGTTAGCTCCTGGACAGCAGACCAAGCAGTCACACAGGTCACCTAGTCACAGTCTTCCCCACTATGATGAAATGCCTTGTATTGCTATTTAAATTATAGTCATTATTTCTAAATGTGCATCTGCATATATAAATTGGCACACACACAATCTATGCAAATCTATGTCCACTTCCCCACTGTTTTTTGGTGATGCATTTCTGCTTTTTTTGGCAACGTGTCAGTGGCCACCTTAGCTCCCTGTTGATCCCAACAAGAGAAGGAGAGTGGGAGAAGTGCAGAGCCATTTCAAAGGACAGTCTGAAGCAGTGGCTGGAGGGTTTAGTTTGGATGTGGGAGACCTGCGTTCAAATACCTGCTCTGCCACAGAGTTTGTTTTGTGGCCATGGGCAAGTCACTGTCTCAAGGCAAAATTACACGTATGCCAGCAAATCTGTGACTGATCTCCTGATGTTTCCTTCCTTTTTCTTTTTTTTTAATGGAAAGGCAGCCATGGGGAACGATCAATTTGGGACATTTCAAACAGAAAGTTTGAATTTGTGTTTTGAATGTGAGTTCTTTTTTCCCCTTCAAAATTCAAATGCTTTAGACTTATTATTGGCATAATTTTTGCTGTGGTTTTTGCAAGCTTGAAGTACGAAGACTCTTGAGCTATCCGTACACAAATACTGTTTCAGGTTATCAGTATCAAATGCTGCCAGAGATACTAATATCATTGCATGTTATTGATCAAATATCATGACATGGCATGCCAAACCTCAAATACTGTTGACTATAATAAACCAATGCCTGTAAGCTATCTTCTGGGGAACGCTGGGTCCTTTAGAAGCTTATCAGACATTCCTCAATGGGAAGGTCAGTCAGGAGGACTGACCCAAGACATTTTGGGAACAATCCTATGGGGATGCCCGTAACCCTTCGAACTCCGAGGATTACGGGCGGGGTATTGCCTCCGCATTCCTCCCGCCCTGCAAAACCGTTTGGCTGTCTAACTGCGGCATTTCAGAGGGGGAGGGAAGGAGGCGAAAGCGCTGCCAGGATACATTGTCTCTTGGCAGCGCTGGTCTCCTCCCCTCCCCGCTCCCCGCTCCACTAACCCCCTTCCCCGAGGTCACTTTGCAACCTTGGAGAAACAGCTGGAATGGTTATTTCCACGCTGACTGTGAGGGGGAGGGGAGGGGGATCCAGGCACAGATCCGGAGCTCCGAGGTCAGAGCAATTTCCCAACCTCGGAGCTGGGAATCTGAACAATCCTATGCCCCCTAGGCATAGGGGGCAAATGCCCACCTCCCAAAACCCAAGTCAAGGTACCCAAGGTAGGGCAGGCCACTTACAAATTGCCAAAAAAGAGGACAGAAGAGGATACCAATATGCATAAAAATGGCAAGTGCTAATTTATGTGTACAAATGCAATTTTTCGAAATAATTATTATAATTTAAATAGAGCTCCAGCTAAGGATGTACAGATTTTGTTAAATCCATTCCGTCTGTCTTTTGCAGAATGTCAGGTGCCTTTTGTTCCATCATCTGCTCATTGATGGAATCACGTTTTTTTTTTAAGAGGATGTATGAGAATTTCAATTT
Source organism: Shinisaurus crocodilurus (assembly GCA_021292165.1). NCBI lineage: Eukaryota > Metazoa > Chordata > Lepidosauria > Squamata > Shinisauridae > Shinisaurus > Shinisaurus crocodilurus. The sequence continues at coordinate 562,513 of JAHFWL010000058.1, forward strand.
CATTCCACTTAGCGCTAATGCGCATTAGTGAAAGTGCGTATGTGCGCAAATCCCTCCAAAAAGTAAATAAATAAATAAATAAATAAATAAAGAATTGGTCCACAGAGTAAGTATGATCATGGTGTCTCCATGGTGCCAGGTAAGTATATTGGTCCACAGAATCCATGTGACTCAGAAAAAGCCAGTCCACTGGGTTGGATTCATGGAACTCTGGACTCATTTGAATCCATCCATTGGGGATTTCTCATCCGACCATGGTGCAGAAGATTGTGACCAGGTGACCTGAGTGCTTGCCTGTTCAGTTCAGGCGCTCGCTGGGTGGGCAGCAGTTCTTGTGGTTCTTTGTCTTTAAACCGGCATTGGAGAGGACAGCCCTGCAGGTGGGGGATGCCTTCAAATGGAGGACAGCCCTCTGCAGAAGAGGACACATCATCACCCTAAAGCCTGTCGTGTTATTTAGGCCCCTGAGGAAGAAAATCCCGTAAGTACCTTTCCCAGACAGTAAAAATATAATGATAATCGATAGGATTGCACCCTCAGCGCTCGTAAGCCCCTGAATTTGGAGGCAACCAGCGCAGAGCAGGAGGAGCAGGTGGAGGCATTTTTCGCTTCCCTGCACCTCCCGCTCTGCATTTCAGCTAGATGGCTGTTTTCGGCCATCTAGCTGAGGTGCTTCGGATGGAGGGGGGGGGGGAAGCAGGCTGCAGAGCCATCAGGATACCTCGTATCCGGGAGGCCCCAGTCTCCTTCCCTCTCTGCCCCTCAGAATGCCCCCTTTACCCCCTCCCTGAGGTCAGTTTCCCAACCTCAGAGAGGCAACCGGGGCTGTTCTTTCTGTGCCAGCTGTGAGGGAGGGGGATCAGAGCGTGGATTCCCAGCTCCGAGGTTGGAGTTCTGTCTCTGACCTTGGATCTGGGAATCCGAATTATCCTATCATGGCCCCACAGATGATGTCTAGGGGGCATAGGATTGCTCTCCCCATAACTAATGTTTAGCTGCCCTTTCAATGACACACAAAATCAGCTGCCTGTGGTGGCTGCCTCACTTTGTCTAAAGGTAGGGCCGGCCCTGGACAAGTTTCCCTGAAAGTCAATTTGTCCACTATTTCCAATGGTCCTCTGCAGTAAGCAGCCACAAGGGAATGTTGGATGTGTTCTATGGGCAATCGTGATGCCCAACAGAACTGAGCAAGTCCCAGAATCCTCTAGAATGTGTCCCAGAATCCCCTGCAACCTTGCAGGATTTCCTTGGCAGGCTAGTCAATGTGGAAAGTGTTCCTTGAAGGTACAAAGTTTGAAAACCACTGTGGTATATACTCTTACATAACAACTATCAATATTGCCAAATATGAAAAACAAAGCATATCAACTACCAAATAATATCAAATATTAGCTGTCGGATATCAAAACACCGGCATCCAAAATCACTGTGTGTCAAATAAGGATATCAAACATTTGAAGAAAATTCAGCAAATATGGAAGCAGCCAGAGAATATCTGGAGAACATCAAAATTCACAAAGGAGATGTCTGAAGAGAATTTAGGGAGCAAATTAGCTTCAGCTATGAGTTGTAGCTGCATTTGGTGACATTCATTTCTTGCTACCCTTGTGTCCTTCTTCCCCTTCCTTTGTTTTCCACATAACAACTTCACAACCTGGTCTAAATATAGACTGTAAGTTGCTTGGGGCGGTGGCCCATCTTTTGCTCATGTTGCTCTGCAAAGCACCATGTACACTGATGGCGCTATATAGAATAGCTGTATGGAATAGTGAGATACAGTGCTGGCTGGGGAAGATGGGAGTTGTAGTCCAATGCATCTGGAAGGCACCAGATTAGGGGAAGACTATGGTGCAGGTCACGATTCCACACACACACACACACACACACCACCACCACCATTCTGTACAACCTCTTTGGCAATTTGTTGTTATTTTTCAGGGCATTCTCCAGCAGCTGTGATTATGTGTGTGTGTTTTGTTTCAGAAAATGAAAGGCTGAATATTCACTGCAAGCCTGGTTCTTCTGGCACATAACATGATGGGCGTTCCCCGCCCCCCTTCAGGAGGACAATGGACCGAGAAACCTCACACAGAGCAGGCAGTACTTTTCTCCCCACACATCTTCCCATTCCTTTAAAGTTTCCCATCCATGGGCAGATTTGACTCATCCCTGAGTAGCTTTATGGGATTTGGCATTGCCTAAGGGAACAGCTGTTCTTTCTGCTCCTCTGCAGCCTGTGCAGTCTCAGTTTTTTTCCACCTGGACCCCAGTTACAACACAGCAGTGCTTATTCATCTTCAGTGGACACTATTCAACAATGATATTTACCCTATCCATTGGCACAAGGAAATTCCTGGGCCTTAGCGGTCTCAGAGTGTCCACGTGTACCTTCCAGTCCAACTCATTTCCCACACTTGTGAAAATCCACAGCAATTAACCATGCCCTGATTTGTGTTTTTTACATCCAGGGATTTTAATGCTAAATTTGTTACTAACTTTACTGCAGTCTTTGTCCTGATGTTTTGCAGTTCCCTCCATCTTGGCCACCATTTCTAATGAGAGGCCCTGTTATATGTCCTCCCATCCAGAGAAGCTAGGTTGGCAGGTACTTGGGACAGGGCCTTTCAGTCATGGCACCCCAATTGTGGAACTCCCTCCCGAAGGAGAAAGTGCTCCAAAAAAATGCCGAGAAAGGGAGGGGGAGCCAATATCTTCCCTTTCTGGAGAAGCTGGAGACTCAGGGAAGTGTTGAAAAGGTGGAGGGCGCTGAAAAGTGTCAGTTCAACACTTAAAAGCGACAGGTTCACATTCCAAAGGAAATGTGATATTGTGCCCCACCCCCCTTTTGGTGCACCTACTTTTGCCGCTTCCCCCCCCTCTTTTTCAAAGCTTTTCAATTGACAATTTGGCAATTGGTCCCTGGCAACTGTGCATGAATTAGCCTATATGCCGTCTCGCCTTGTCACTTTCCATGTACGTTACCTACTTCCACTTCACAGGTTCCTTTGACAGCTGAAACGTACAAGGAAATTGACCAAGAAGGACTAAACGTATTGGACAGCCATAAGAGCGTACTTGTGAGAGACTGACAACCCCACCCCACCCCAATCATGAATACATTTGTGCAATTTTCTGGGGCTGGGAAGAAAAAAAAAGGGTGGCGAACTAGTGACAGTTGCTCTAAAGTGCTGCTTCGGCATGACTGGAGGGGCTGTCATTGGCGGTGGCAAGGATGAAATTGTGAAGACCGGCAGGTTTTTTTTTACTGCTCTTGCCAAGCAGCTCACGAGCTGTTCCCCACAACTCATGATGAAACTGTTGTCCCTGGTTCGGACAACACAACAACCCGCTGTGGACTTGAACAACCCCCAGAACAAGCTATGGGTTGCCAGGGTGGTTTGTTTCTGAAAAATAAGCCACCCTACGGGAAGTGATCTGGATTTGGACAACACGGCAACCCACCATGGCATGAGTTGTCGTGTCCTGCGAACCACATCATTGGCTCCTTCTTTATTCTACTTTAGACAGGCAGTAAAGCCTGTCCTGCTCCATCAGGCTTTCAAGGTTTAATGTTTTGCCACTCTTTTCACTATAATACTGCTTGCAAATTTTATTGTATGGTTTTGTTTCTTTCTTCCTTGGGTTTTATGTGAAATTTCAATGTTTTTTATTGTACTGTATATCGCCCTGAGCACCTAATATATAAATCTAACAAATAAATATGAGAAAAGACGTTCAGTTTCCTATCCCCACAGTTCCAGTCTTCCTCTTTCACCTTTATCTGTCTTTAAATCTTTCATCAATAACAGTAATAATAACAGTATTTATATAGCACTTTTTGAGTGTTATAAAGATGGTTTCACTTAGGGTGGCCACTTATGCATTACAAAAAAACAACAACAACAGGAAATGTATCACCAAAAAAGAGAACAAAAAGGACACCTATTTGCATATGTTTTACATATGCTAATTTATATGTATAGATGCAAATTTAGAAATAATTACTATAATTTAAATAGAAATACAGTTCATCTCATGATAGTGTACCTGTTCGGTCAGCTGTTTGGGTGCTGGCTGACGATGGGTAAGTTCTGGGGCCTTCTTCTCTCTCCCTTCTTGTAGTTCTTTATCTTTCAACTGGACTTGGAAAGGGCAGTCCTTCAAATTGAGGACACCTTCAAATAGAGGGTGATTCGGTGGCAGGCTTTCAAATAGAGGACTGCCCTCTGTAAAAAGTGGACACATGGCCACCCTAGTGGTCTCATGTGTTCCTGCCACGCCCCTCCCTGTGTGACCATGTTGTGCTCCTGCCTTGCCCCTCCCAGCTTCGAGGAAGATATCATGGTTTGTTAAACTGTAGTTTCCTGTGATGTCCAAAGTGAGAAACTGTGGTTTAAGGACTCTTTTCAAACCAGGATATAAAACCAGGATTCGAAAGTACGGATTTAAGCAACTGGTAGCTTTGCTGAACAGGGACGGCCCTATCATCAATGGGCTCATGCGCCAGCATCCGGCAGCAGAGCTGGAGGAGCGGCAAACTGCACCTCTCTCACCCCGCCCACCTGTGGGGGACTGTCATGGTGAGCACTCGCAGTTGAAAAGGTACTGGGTGCATGCGCATATAATGTGCAGGCACCCCTTTTCAGACCTTCACCACTTTGCATGGAGGTCAAGAGATGGATGTGAGGTGTCGCTGGCTCAGCTTGTCTGAGCGTGGAAAGCTAAGCAGGGTCAGGCCTGGTTGTTACTTGGACGGGAGACCACCCCTCCTCTAGTTTCCTGCATTGAGCAGGGGGTTGGACTCGATGGCCTCGTAGGCCCCTTCACAACATATTACTGTGGTTCCTCACTTGTGCTGTTATTATTATCACTAGCATCAGTTGCACCTTGAAAAATTCCACCCCCTTTTGTGCACTTGTTGGGTTTGGCCTCATTTGAGATGTCTTTCTTTTTCTCCTGTAAATTGAAAGACATTTAGGGTGCAATCCTATGCATGTTTAGACAGAAAAAAAGTCCTACAACTCCCAGCATGCCCCAGCCAGCTGTAAATTGAAAGATAGGGTGCAATCCGATGCATGTTTAGGCCATGATACGGTCTGTGGCTCATGCTGGCTCAGCTTGTCTGAGTGTGGAAAGCTAAGCAGGGTCAGGCCTGGTTATTACTTGGATGGGAGACCCCTCCTCTAGTTTCCTGCACTGAGCAGGGGGTTGGGACTCGATAGCCTTGTAGGCTCCTTCCAACTCTATTATGAAATACTAGACAGAATAAAGCCAGTGTGGCATAGTGGTTAGAGAGCTGGACTGGAACTCAGGAGATCCGGGTTCTAGTCCCCGCTTGGCCATGAAACTCACTGGGTGACTTTGGGCCAGTCACTGACTCTCAGCCTAACCTACCTCACAGGGTTGTTGTGAGGATAAAATGGAGAGGAGGAGGAGGACTATGTAAGCCGCCTTGGGTTCCTTGCAGGAAAAAAGGCAGGGTATAAATATAATAAATAAATAAATAAATAAATAATAAATAAATAAAAGCCCTACAACTCCCAGCATTGTAAATTGAAAGACATTAAGGGTGCAATCCTATGCGTGCTCAGACAGAATAAAGTGCTACAACTCCCAGCATTTTTAAAAATATATATATATGGACAGGCAGTTACCCTTTGTGCTTTCCAGAAAGGGCAGCGGTAAGAGGCCGAGGGCAGGGTTGAATAATTGGGAGTTGTGTGAATCAAAAGAAACAGGCTGGCTATTGTTAGTAGGACTTCTTGCCCGGGGAGGGGGAGGGGCATCAAAAAGGGCTGGGTTGCAGCAAGCTGGAAATGAAGTGACACTTGGAAGAGAGCTGTGTGGGGACCCAACAGGCAGTCCTCTGTTCCAGGCTTGGCGAGGAAAGGGACCATTCCTCCTCTCTCCTAATGATCAGATTATTGGAGGGTGGGGAGTGGCTCAAGGAGTATCTGTTGCCCGAGCCCCTAGTAGAGTAGCCATCCGTCCTACTTTACCAAGGACAATCCTCTATTCGAAGGGCGTCTGGTCCGTTTCTGATTTAAAGATCAAGAACCCTAAGAAAAGGGAGCAGGGGCCTTGAAGCTGCCAAATCGGGGCAGATGCAGATCACATAGTCTTCCCCACTACGATGAGATGTATTGTATTATTTCTATGTAAACGATAGTCATGTACATAGACAGCTGTTAGAATTCATAGGTTGCTGATATCAAGTGTTAGCCGGGGGGGGGGGGGCGGTTACCTCTGCACCTCGCATCCGACGTGGCGGTGCACTCCTTGACCATGATCTCATCCTCCTCGCACACCGTGCAAGGGAAACAGGGGTCCACGTGGTTGGCTTCGTCCGAGTAAGTCCCGGCGGGGCATTTCTCGCACCAGGTGTTGTGATTTTCCCCGCAGGGGTAGACGAGGCCATAGCCCACTTCACAAATCCGGCACTCCCGGCACGCGTTGCTCGCCTGGTCCCGGTAGTAGCTGTAGATGCACTTGCAGACAGTGTTGTCCGACTCCACGCAAGGCGCCAGCATGCTCTCCAGGCCCACGCACTCCTTGCAAGGCTTGCAGGGCTCGGTCGCGCTCAGTGTGTCCGAATAGCTGATGCCTGTAACGCACCCGGAAGGAAAGAACAGAAGTGAGTGACGGTCCCCCAAAGAACAGAGAGGCCACTAACCTCTTGTCTCTCTGTGTTGGTCAATTTCTTTAGCAGGGGGTTTAGACCGGGAAGTGGCTTCAGCAGAGCTGCTGGTCCCAAGACAAAACCAGCCTAGGGCCCCGGAGTCCAATAAACATTGAGCACACGGAGTTTCGATTAATGCTACAGACAGATTTGGGAATACCTGCTGGCTTTGATCTTTTCAAGAGGGGAGGGAGAGCGGTTGCTTCTATCTTCCCAGCAGGAGGCTTGGCCACATGTCCTGTTTTACAGAGGACAGTCCACTACTTGGAAGGTATCCTTTTATTTTAGGGATGGGAAACCTGCGGCCCTCTGGACGTTGTTGGGCTGCAGTCCCCCATCAGTCCCATGCAGCATGGCCAGTGGTCGAGAATGATGGGAATTGTAGTCCAACATAAGAACGTAAGAGGAGCCATGCTGTATAAATATAATAAATAAATAGCGTATGTAAGAAAGTAGAACAAAACATAAGAACGTAAGAAGAGCGACTGCTAATTTTTAAACAATTGGGAGTCAGAAATCCTTGCCGATCTACTCCAAACCACCCTGACATCTACCAGTAGATCGAGATCTACCTTCTGTCCACCTATGGCCCAATTACAATGATGGATTAATAAAATAACCTGCCAAGTCTTTGGCTGTAGGGCCTTTCCATAAAGCAAGTAGCAGGGCTCTCCAGCCTTGGGTCCCCAGATATTCCTGGCCTACAGCTCCCAGAATCCTTTGCCATTAGCCATGCTGGCTGGGTATGCTGGCAGCTGTAGTCCAGCAACATCTGGGGACCCCAGGTTGGAGAGCCCTGAAGTAGAACAGCAGACCGACCCCTCTCCTAATTGAGGCCCTTGCTTTCCCTTACCCTCATTTCCTCTCCAAATTAAGCAGTGTTGTTGTGTGACTCCTGAAGGGTGGGGGAGGCCTGTTTAGAGTTTGCATAACGGTGCCTGAAGGCAAAATTCACTCACTCTTCATTGCTGTGTAGTTATAATCTGCTCATAGATAGCAATCAAATTGACCTGACTCCTTCACGAAGATCTCATAGGATGAATCACACACCAGTGAATATTACCAAGTGCATTGCAAATGCCTAAAGAGGCAATATATTATGATTTAATGGGGGGGTTAAACCAGCGGAAGGAGCTAGGACTGCAAGCTGACTTCAGGATAAAATAAGTTTATTTCGATTTAGTGTTGGCTCCAGCGAGCCTGTCCATTATAGAAGAGGAGGGCTCAGAAGATCTCCCGTTTCACATCGGCTGGGAGGGAGGCGGCTGGGGGCTGGGAAGGGATCCGTGGTTGGATGATGATGATACCTAAAGGCCCTGTACCTTTCAGAGTAGCATAGAAAAGAAGGGAGAACGTCACCGGGGGATGCTTTCCCCACCACAAACCTGCAGTAACAGGAAAAGCCAAAATGGGCAGAATTCTACCTTCTATGCAATCTAGAGCTGGGTCACACATAGAGATGTGAATATCTGGGGGGGGGGGACTAGAAAAACTGGGGGAAACATTAAAAACACCCAATTTTTCTGCTTAAAGTGCCTGGTAAAAAACGGGGGGAAATGTTCCCCCGCACCAATTTTTCTGGGTTCCCCCCACCCCTCCCCATTTTTTCTTGGGCCTCCACATCTTTAATCTCCCACACTGCTTGGGAATGTGGGAGCAGCTTCTGGGCTGAGCTCGCACAGAGGTGCCGTTGGCGTGACTCCGGGCGGACGATGTGTACACCACCCGCAACGAAAATTGGTGCTTTTGTGCGCTGTGGCGGCAAGTAAGGCAGCTGCAAATATACCCTCGGGGAAGGGATCGAGGGACCACAGCACCTGCTTTGCACGCGCCGAAGGTCCCGGATTCAATTCCAGGCATCTCCAGTTCAAAAGGTCCAGGAGCAGGTGATAGGAAAGGCCCTTTGCTGCCTGAAGCTCAGAAGAACTGTTTCAGGGGTGGTGCTAGGTACCAAAAAGACCTGGGGCTCAGGCTCACAGGACAAAAAAAAAAAAAAAATGCACAAATTTGAGTATGCAAATTTACATATGCTCTAAAGCAGTGTTTCCCAACCTTGGGTCCCCAGATGTTTTTGGCCTACAACTCCCAGCATGCCCCAGCCAGCTGGCTGGGGCATGCTGGGAGTTGTAGGCCAAAAACATCTGGGGACCCAAGGTTGGAGAACACTGCTCTAAAGTCTCTCTCTTTAAAGGACCTTGTCTCCTAAGGACACCCCTATTTGTAAAAAGGGATGTATGGACAGGGGAGAGGAGGACATTCAATTCTGGGGGGGGGGAACTCAGGCAGAAAGATTCAAGGGGGGGCAGCAGGAGGTGAAGCACATGTGGGCAAAAAGCCAGCTCATCCAGGGGGATCAGAGGCAACAGAGATCCTCAGGGCCCCTGTACCTTTATTTCAGCAAGTGACCCTGGACAGCAGGGTGGTGGGGCAGATGGCCTCCCAGAGATTCAGGGCTCCAAATGAAAGATTCGGGGCTCCAGCCCTAGTAGGCTGCCCTCTAACACCGCCTCTGAACGGTTGTCAGCCAGAGTAGCCAATACTGGGCTACAAGGACAGTCTAACCTGGCATAAAGCAGTGCCCCACCTAGTACATCGTCCACAATGAGACATCAGTCGATTTATTTACACAGCTTGGCCCAGTCAGTGGAGGCCTGACACACCCCTGAGGCGATATTCTAGCAGTTTGTTTGTTTGTTTGTTTAAAGCATTTCTATCCTGCCTTTCCTCCCAAACACCCTGAGGTGGCTCACAGGAAAGTTACAACCGTAAATTCACAATTCAAAACATACCGGTACCTTACAATAATGCCAACGGCAACACACTAAAAAAGGGCAGCCAGAAATAACAACACCGCAGCTGCAATCAAAATCACTCAAAAACCCAGGGGTGGTGAAAATCAATTCCATCAAAAAAACAGCAAGCAACTTACAGCCCAAATGCCTTCCTAAAAAGCGTGGTTTTTTGTTTGTGTTTTTTAACCAACTTGTGAAAGGCCACGAGAGATGAGGTGAGGTGGGCTCAGCTCAGAGAGGGAGTTCCAGTAGGAAGCTGATTCGAGTATTATTTACCAACTGCGAAAGGATTTATGATCTACATTAGATGGACACGACTGGGATTCGGGGCGTGGGGGCAGGCCGAAGCCCGTGAGAGAAATCTGACACATAAGAGAGGGGCCGGCAGGAGGAACTGAAGGAGGCCCTTCTCCCATACCTTGAATAGCAGTCCAATGTGCAGAAACGAAACGCATGAAGCTTTTGCTGGCATTAATCTTTGGGTGGCCACTTATGCATCGCCCAAAGGGAGGGAACGCATCACCCCAAAAGAGGATGAAAGAGGGCAAGGGTTGACAAAACGGTTGCACAACATGCCAGCGCAGTGTTCTCCAACCTTGGGTCCCCAGATGTTTTTGGCCTACAACTCCCAGCATGCCCCAGCCAGCATCAATGGGAGAGTTAACATCTAAGTCCAGTGTCCAAGCTGCAAGGTGGTAAGAGAACTTGTATCGCCATGCCAAGAGATGCTCCCTCCCTCTGGAGTCTTTTTTGAGGACAGTCAGGTGGGAATCTCACTTCCCCTCCAGGATAACATTGAATGTGTCTTTTTACTTGGCTCTAAAGCAGGGCTCTCCAACCTTGCGTCCCCAGATGTTGCTGGACTACGCCAGCATACCCATGGCTAATGGCAAGGGATTCTGGGAGCTGTAGTCCAGCAACATCTGGGGACCCAGGGTTGGAGAGCCCTGCTCTAAAGGTTCATTCTCGTGGCTGGTTACCTTTCAGTGCAGCCTTCCCCATCCTGGTGCCCTCCAGATGTATTGGACTGCAAGTCCCATCATCCCCAGCCAGCATTGGCCCACATCTAAAGGGCACCAGGATGGAGGAAGGCTGCCTTTTAGTGTATTTAAACCATTGTAAGCCCCATGTTGTGCAGCGTAAACAAGAAAGTTTGCGATACGTCCCCTTTCACGAGGAATTGCTTTTGACGTGCGCTGGGTTTCAACCAACAATCAAACTGGGGGTAAGGCACCTGTGGCCCTCCAGAGGTTGTTGGACTACAAATCCCATCCCCCTAATCACTGGCCATGTTGGTTGGGGCTGATAGTTGGGATCCAAAAACCTCTGGAGGGCCACCATGTTCCTCACGCCTGATCTAAACAGAGCCAGGATCCTGCATAAGAGCCTGACCCGGTGACACTCATCTTCTAGCCCTGAAGCTGAGGTGCAGGCAAGCCAAGCCAGCCAAGCCGTTCTCTCCTTTGAAGCACACGATTGTTGCCCCCTTTGTGCTGATGCACATGCGTAATCTCCGTTTCTGTCACACTCTGCACTATTCAGGGTGGCCACCTACGCATCGCCAAAGAAGAGAACAAAGGAGGATACCAATCTGCAGAACATTTAAGAACATGTGAGAGCCAGTGTGGCGTAGTGGTTAGGATGTTGGACTGGGACTCGGGAGATCCGGGTTCTAGTCCCTGCTCGGCCATGGAACTCACTGGGTGACTTTGGGCCAGCCACTGACTCTCAGCTTAACCTACCTCACAGGGTTGTTGTGAGGATAAAATGGGGAGGAGGAGGATTATGTAAGCTGCCTTGGGTTCCTTGCAGGAGGAAAAAAAGGTGGGGTATAAATATAATAAATAAATAAATAAATAACATAAGATCATAAGAAGAGCCGAGCTGGATCAGGCCAAGGGTCCATCTAGTCCAGCATTCTGTTCACACAGTGGCCAACCAGCTGCCCCCGGGAGACCAACTACCTAGGGAGGTGGTGGGCTCTCCCACTGGAGATCAGGCGGTGACAGAATCCAGGATGCTGACTGGTCCATGAGCAGGGTGCTCGAGGCAGGCCTCTCACTCACTTTCTATGATTCTAGACCCAAGCAGGACATGGTGCACACATCCACCAGGCAACTGTACACATGCTTGCTTGATACTGGAATATCTGCATATGCGAAGTTATACATTTAGGAGCAAATTCAGAAATAATGACTCATTATTTAAATAGAAATACAAGACATCTCAAATACGGAGAAAAACTGGCCAGGTGACCCCTGTGTGCCTGCTCAGTCTGTTGCTGCCAAGTGCAAAGTGTGGATGAGCAACTTCAAGGCCCCTCAGTGCTCTCCCTCTTTCGGGTGCTTTATCTTTCAATCGGAATTGGACAGGACAGCCCTTCTAATAGAGGAATGTCCTCTATAAAAGAGGGCACATGGCCACCTAGCATTACTGTGCCTCTAAAATTCCTCTGAAGCTTCTGACTGCATCATACTTTGTGAGAGAATGCAAAGATCTCTCCTTCCTCTTGGTAAGTTTTGAAGTGGAGTATTTCATTGTGATGGCCCCCAAAGCGAATCCAAAGCCAACCAGCACCCCAGGATAGGTATACCTGCCTTTCTATTAGTTACATTCAAAGGAGCTAACGCTCTGGTTAAAAACTCCATCATAAAGCACAGACATCCAAAACAAACAAACAAACCTCTCATAAAATCTCACAATTAAGTTTTACAGGACATGCCTGTAATCCTAGGTGTAGTTACTAGGGAGTAAGCTCCTTTGAACTTGATGCTGCTTACTTCTGACTGCAGAGGTTCAACTTGTAAAAATCATTGAGCTTGAACAAAAGATCTACAACTTTTAATCAGCAAAAGTTTGCACTGGTGGATTGTTTCATACACAGCGAGCAATTATTGGCACACAATCTCTTGTAAAAAGAAGAGCTAGATTAGGGGTAACCAATCTGTTTGGGCTGAGGGCACATTTGGCAATTTCAGAATGTGTCCTGGGCACCCTACAAAACGAACTGCCCAAAAGCATTGCTAGTCACAAAGTAACCCGCCCAAAAGATTAAGTATAAAGCAAAGGTGGGGTCTAAGTCCCAACACACGTGCGGGACCTAAATCGAATATCACTGGTTATTTTAATATTTGCATTCTTTCAAATTGTGCCCAGGCCCCATACCAAAATCTTGAATGCTTCAGCCTCATCCTGTTACTACATTCCAAAGCTGAAGGTGGATTAACATGTCTTACTCAAATCCTAACTGATTTGCAGCTGACCTCTAGCACAGCCTTGTGCTCTTGGACTGAGCTCTGGTATGCTCCTTGCATACGTGGGTATGCAGGACTATTGTTGGTTTGGTCCTGGGCACAACCCTGGAACTTTGGCCCATGCAAAATGCTTTTTCTCCTAACAACCAAGTAGGCAAAGCCAGCCCAATTAAGATTGCAGAAAATATCATGCAGGCAGGCAGGCAGGCAGGCAGGCTTCGGCCTGAGAACTTTTCCTTTTGAAAATTAAGCACTGATTTCATCTAGCAGCTCAGCTCTTGCAAAGCTATTTCATGTATTTCACTTTCCAATTACGTTGCTGAGAAAGAAAGAAATGTTCCACAACAATCTTGGGTTGGGTCCAGATTTACGCCAGATCAACTGCACTGGCAGAAGTGGACTTTCCTGCCCCTCCTTCCCACGGCAACCTCTCCAGGCCCCTGAAAATGCTACGGAGACAGAGCCAGAAGACCCGGCTGAATGGGGTGAGCTGTGGTGTGTGTGTGTGGGGGGGGATACCCCAAAACTGGGTGGAGGGACCTTCCTCTCATAGAAGGCAGATCCTGCATTCAACCCCTTGTATGTAGTGCAGTGTTCTCCAACCTTGGGTCCCCAGATGTTTTTGGCCTACAACTCCCAGCATGCCCCAGCCAGCTACACTGATGTAGTGAATATCAGATGGGCTGCAGCTCACAAGGACTGGGAGACATGGGTTGGATCCAGATGAAACTAGAATGGTGGATGTGGACTTCCCTGCCCCTTCCTCCCCATGGCAGCCCCTCCAGCCCCCTGGAAAGGCTGCACAGAGGGTTGGGGAACACTGTTGAATGGAATGAGTTGTGGTGTGAGGGGAAGGGGGATCCCCCCCCCCCAGATCAGGCAGAGGTACCTTCTGTGAAGGCAGGTGCTGGGAGGCAGATCCTAGATCCAAACTACTATGTTTGGCAGAAGCATGGTGGACCTGGTCACCACACCTAAAAAGGATATTGTAGAGCTGGGAAAAGGGCAGAAAAGGGCAACGAAAATGATCAAGGGGCTGGTTACAACAGCCTGGATTGTTTAGCTTAGAAAAAAGGTGAGTAAGGGGAGACATGATAGGGGTGTGTACAGAATTATGCATGGTGTAGAGAAAGTGGAAAGGGAGACATTTTTCTCCCAATGGGGCCATTCCATGAAGCTGATTGGTGGGAGATTCTGGACAGATAAAAGGAAATACTTCTTCCCACAGCGCATAGTTAAAACTATGGAATTCACTTCCGCAAGATGTAGTGATGGCCACCAATTTGGACGACTTTAAAGGGGGGCTTTCCCTGCCCCAAAGTACAACTAGCTCTAAATGAGCCAAAATGCACGTCTACTCAGCAACACCCAGTATTACCGCTATGGAGTTTAGGTGTGGGGCGGCAAAACGGAATGACCGCAGTACATGTAACGAAAGTGTCCGCTGTGAGTAGTGACTGCGGAATGTGAATATAGCAGTACTGTAATGCTAACTTCACGATATGCCATGCAGTGTAGCTCTGGCCTTGATGGCTCCCATGATTAGAACATATCAAATGAAGGCTATAGCTTGTGTTCAAAATGAACAGACGCATCAGAAAGGCAGAGGGAGTCGCATTCTATGTCAGAAATGCTCGGAAATTCAAGAGAGTGTGTGTGGTAGTCCTGTGGAGAGCGTCTGGGTAAAAAATAAATAAGGGAAAGAAATAAAAACAACATTGCGGTTGGTGTCTGCTACATACAGACTGCCAAACCAAGGAGAAGATGTGAATGATGCTTTTCCTGAAACAAATGACAGATGTTTCAAGGAAGCAGAAATTTGTAGTAATGGAGGCCTTCAACTCGCCTAATATCTGTGGGAGGCAAACAACCAAAAGGGCTTTTTTTCCAGGTATGTTTAAATCAAGAGGAAGGAACTGGTAGGCTGCTGCTCAGTAAGGATAGCTAATTGTTATCAGGTGACAACGAGAAGGTGGAACTACTCAACTCCTATTTTGCTTCTGTCTTCTCCCAAAGGCTGGGGGGGAGGGCTTTTTCGGTGGTGGCACCCCAGCTGCAGAATGCCCTCCCTAGGGATGCTGGATTGGCCAGCATTGAAATGACACCACTTAGCTTTAAGCTATTTTCACTCTCTACAGTTTGTGTTGTTGTTGTTGTCTATGTTGCATTTACACTTGCACTGTTGTTTTTATTGATAATGAATTTGACGTGGTTTTTATTTCTCACCGTGAGTCGCCCCGAGAACTTCGCAAGCAAGCCGATGAATAAATAAATAAATGTTGAGATGGCGGGCCCTACATACCGTACTTGCCACCTCTGTCTGTTTCACTGGGGGCGGGGCGGGGCAGGGGGGCGAGGACAGGAGTGGGGAGCCATGTTTGATCAAGCATTCAATTGCATCTGTTTTCCGTCCATTAGCTATGGGAAAGGATTAGGATTGTGGTGTCCAATATAAACATTTGACGAGGATGCCAAAATTGCTGACTTTCCATTGACCCTACTTTTCGTTCCTGCTTCTTTGGTTTCAGCTGCACTCCGTGGGGAATTCAATCCTGTATGTAAATCAATCTTTCTCTGCCCTGTCCCACATCCCGAACTTCCTTGCCCACTTTTCTGCTCAGGAATCCCTCCTCGCCATCATTTCCCTGGAGAAGGGGGGCTTCTTCTTTCAAAGTGTTGCGGGAACATCCCTCGCTGGCTATCTAGAAAACCGGCCATTCAAGTAACCCTGTTCTGTTGGAACATTCGTATCTAAAATATGTCAGTAGGCTGAGTGTTAATGGAGGAGGAGGAGGAGGAGGAGGAGGAGGAGGAGGAGGAGGATCCCCTCGGAAGACCTGCTGTTGCTCCTCCTCTGTCAGAAATCTGAAGGTGGAGAGGGCAAAATGGAGGCATTCCAGGGATGGAACGTATCCCCCCCACATGCTCTCAAAATGGGGTGCGGGGAGGACTATGGCAGCCCTGGAGCTGGTGAAGTTTATGTCCCTCTCAATGCTCACAATGGATTTTTTTTTTTTTTAATGGTCATGAATAGTCAAGAAAAATAAAGAAGGAAGGAAGGAAAGAGAGAGAGAAAAAGAAAGAAAGAAAAATACTACCCCTCCCCTTCCAACCCGCCCGGCGTCAGCCTAGCAGGGATCAGGAATGGGCGATTCAGTTGCCACAGCTTCTCCCACCCTGGATTGTTGTTGCTGTTGTTGTTGTTGTTGTTGTTGTTATTACTACTACTATTATTTACAGTATTTGTGTACCACTTGTATACCAAGCAGATTCCAGAGTGGTGAACAATAAAAAGACAAGAACAGATAAAAGAAACAAAAACAATACACTGGAAACAAACTAAAATTACACTGGTGGTTGAAGAGCAGAGAAGGCTTCCCGGAACAAGGAACAAGGAGAGCCAGTGCGGTGTAGTGGTGAGGGTATTGGACTGGGACTCGGGAGATCTGGGTTCTATTCCCCGCTCGGCCATGAAACTCACTGGGTGACTTTGGGCCAGTCACTGACGCTCAGCCTAACCTACCTCACAGGGTTGTTGTGAGGATAAAATGGAGAGGAGGAGGAGGATTATGTAAGCCGCCTTGGGTTCCTTGAAGGAAAAAAGGTGGGGTATAAATATAATAAATAAATAAATAAATAAATAAAGGAAGGTCTTCAGCGGGCGCTGAAAGAAGCACAGTGTCAGAGCCTGACTGATCTCCAGGGGCCGGGAGTCCCACAGAAGTGGAGTGCTCTGCTAGGGCTGGATCCAGGCTGAGTTCATATGTAGAGTAGAGCCATTGAAATCAATGGGACCTCGGTTAGTGGTGACTGACTTAAGTTCTGTCGATTTCAATGGGCCTGCTCTGAGTATGACTAACTCTGGATCCAAGCCATGGACTCTAGTGGTGGAGAAAAAAGCACCCATTTGGAGAGTTGGGGGGGGGGGGAACTAGCTGAAAAGTGTTTTTAAAATCACTGGTTGGTGGAATGGGAGGAGTAGCCTTGCTCATCTTCGACACTCTTAAGTGGACAAGCATGAACATATGAGACAAATTCATAGAAGAAAGACCTATCAACCACGATTAGCCGCAGTAGTGAGAGGGCATGGAACCTCCCTCTCCAGAGGCAGTGTACCACTGAACAGTCATTGTTGTGCGGTGGGAGAAACAGCAGAGGAAGGCAGCTACCCTCATGCTTTGCTTATGGGCTTCTCAGAAACATCTGTCTGGCCACGGGGGGTGGGGGTGGCAATAGGATTTCATAGATCATAGAGTTAGAAGGGGCCTAGAAGGCCATTGAGTCCAACCCCCTGCTCAATGCAGGAAACTAGAGGAGGGGCCTGGTTATTACTCCATCCAAGTAATAACCAGGCCTGACCCTGCTTAGCTTTCCACACTCAGACAAGCTGAGCCAGCGTAAGGATGTTGGACTAGATGGCCCTTTGGTCTGATCCAGCAGGGCTTTTCTTATATGTTCTTGTGTAAATACTAACAAAACACTTGCAGATTTTAAACTGGTGAGAGCAGGTGTGTGTGTGTGTGTGTGTGTGTAAAGTGCCCTTGTGTTAGGGTGGCCACGTGTCCTACTTTACAGAGGACAATCCTCTATTTGAAGGACTGCCAGAGGACAGTCCTCTGTTTGAAGGCTCCCTCCATTTGCAGGGCTCTCCAGTCCAAGTCTAATGTAAAGTCGAACAACCATATGGAGGGAGCACAGGGGCCTTGAAGTTGCCCATCCTCAACAGTTAACACCTGTACAGCAGACTGAGGAGGTCACCTGGTCACAATCTTCCCCACTACAGTGAGACATCTTGCGTTCTCTTTAAACGATAGTCACTATTTCTAAAGGTGCATCTCTACATATGCATCATCACATGCAAACGGTATGCAAAGCAGTGTCCTCTTCTTTTTCTTTTTAAGTGGCCACCCTGCCAGGTGAGCAATCATATTCCACACACACACAGTGCTAGCCAAAGCCATTGAGGAAAGACACCTGGATGCATGACACAACAAGTGTGTCCCCCCCCCCCCGCGCATTTACTGTGTGCGCACATGTGCACACACACAACTCTGGAAAAGGCCTGGGGGCCCCCCTCAAGTGTCACCTGGCAAACTCTGGTGGCAAATAAATATGGGATGTTTGACTCCTGGCTCAAAATCCCGTATTTGACCCTTTCCCTTTCTCCTTGTTCTTCATTCACTACCCGTTCTTCTGCTTCCTCTTCCTCTTCCTCCTCCTCCTCTTCTTCTTCTTTTCTCTGTCAGGTGAGGGCTTGAGCCCTTCTCCTTGGGGGTGCTAGAGATATTAACTCTAATCCACCATTGATTTCCTCCTCCTCGCCTTCAGAGCAGACCAGCTCGACCCACCCACCCCCTCCCGCCCAGTGCACCGTATTAATCTTTAATTAGCTGTGTGATCTCTGGAGGACATTCTTGGGAAACAGCCATTTTCCTCCTGAATGGCAGGATGCAAGAAGTCACTCTTCAGATTGAATGCCTCCATCAAAACATGCCACGCTCTCATTTAAAGTTGCCCTTTGCTGTCACTATCAATGAGACTGTGGCCTTTGTCACGGGCCCTCTCCAGCAACTCCCACCACCCACCCAATCCCCTTTGTAATTCAGGGAAAGAAGTAACGAGCCTAAATTACAGGAAGAAATGTTAAGGTTAAATAGTAGGAGGAATTTCCGAAACAGAGTACAGACTCTAGGAGACTCGGGCGCAGCAGATTATGCTATGGATGACTTCCGTGCTCTGCGGGAAGGATTGTAGCTCAATGATAGAGCACACGCTTTGCAGGCAGAAGGCCCGGGTTCGATCCCTGCTACCCGCAGGTAAAGAATCAGTCTGGGCCTGCCGTGTCAGTAGGCAGAGTGAGGCGGCTGCCTCAGGAAGCTGATTTTAGGTTTCAAAAAAGGGCAGCATATAAGAATGAGAGCCAGTGCGGCGCAGTGATGAGAGTGTTGGACTGGTACTCGGGAGATCCGGGTTCTAGTCCCCGCCCGGCCATGAAACTCACTGGGTGACTTGGGGCCAGTTACGGACTCTCAGCCTGACCTACCTCACAGGGTTGTCGTGAGGATAAAATGGAGAGGAGCAGCAGGATCATGTAAGCCGCCTCGGGTTCCTTGAAGGAAAAAAGGCGCAATAGAAATATAATAAATAAATAAACAAAAATGTGTGCATTGGGGGAAGTTGCATGCGAAAACAAATGCAGGTGTGTGTGTGTGTGTGTGTGTGTTTTAACTGCAGACTGACGTGGAAATTAGATGGAACAGACTTTATGATTGAATACATGTGAAACTGACATAAGGTGGCCACTTGTGCATTGCCAAAAAAAAAGAGGGCAAGAGAGGGGGCATATTTTGCATATGCTTTGCATATGCTAATGTATATGTGTAGAGATGCACATTTAGAAATAATTAGTATAATTTAAATAGAAATACAGCTCATCTCACTTTGGTGTGTCTGCTCATTCCAGTATCTAGGTTCAGTGTTCTCCAACCTTGGGTCCCCAGATGTTTTTGGCCTACAACTCCCAGCATGCCCCATCAGCTATGTCTGAAGTCGCGTTCTTAACTCGGGGACTGGCTGTATTTGGAAGAGAAAAAATCTTGAGATTTAAAGTTTGAATGTCGCCCTCCCTAGTACAAATTAGTGAGTGTAGCAGGTAGGCACATAAGCACTGGTGGCATTTGATATGTGTAGCTGGCTGGCTGGGGCATGCTGGGAGTTGTAGGCCAAAAACATCTGGGAGCCCAAGGTTGGAGAACACTGGTCTAGGTGCTAACTGATCAAAGATCAGGCTTCCTGCATCCAAATGCTTCTTTTACGTTGTTTTCATCATCTACAGGATCTGCCCTTTCCTCTCCATAGCCCTTGCTTTAAAAATCCTTGACATGTTTTGATCATCTCAGCCACTGTCATCTCCTCTTTGCTGACCTGACCTTCCCTCCTGCTGTACCTCAAAGTGGTGCTGTTAAACCTCTCTCTCTCTCTCTCTCTCTCTGTCACCTGTCATTTACCTTTCTCCATTAAGTCCTAATCCTGAAGACTACGTGCCACATGACTCAAAATACCTGCAGAGAAGTGCTTCTTTTGTCACAGAGCACCTACAGCCAATGCTGAAGAAGGCAGAGCGAAACTGAACATTTCAGAACTGTATGTGTTTCATTAGGTATTGCCGCCAGTGGTAAAAGAGAAGAACCAACTTGGGTAAAAATTAGAAGAAAAATGTTGATTTAGCTGTTGGTTTCCAGTTCTTATTTTTTAAACTTTCTGCTTCTCTTTGTCGTTCCATCTGTTCTGCACTGGCTTATCAGCTACTGGCTTTAAAAAATGCAATAGGGCAAAATTAGGAAAAAGATTTACCAGTAGGGTGGCCACTTCCAAATCACTGAAAAAGGTGGAAACACATCAACCCCCCCCCCAAAAAGAGGACACACATTTGCATAAAGTTTGTATGTGCTAATGTATATGCATTGATGCTAATTTAGGGGGGGGAATACAATACTTTAAATATAAATAAAATACATCCCACTATAGTGGAGAAGATTGTAACCAAGGCGACCCATGTGCCTGCCTGCTCCGCCTGCTGTCCAGGTGCTGATTGTGGATGGGCAACTTCAAGGCCCCTGTTCACTTTCCCTTCTGATACCGTTTTATCTTTAAACCGGACTTGGACAGGACAGCCCTCCATATAGAACAGTGTTCTCCAGCCTTGGGTCCCCAGATGTGTTTGGCCTACAACTCCCAGCATGGCTGGGGCATGCTGGGAGTTGTAGGCCAAACACATCTGGGGACCCAAGGTTGGAGAACACTGATATAGAAGATGTCTTTAAACCGAGGACTATCCTCCGATAGCCCTTCAAATAGAGGGCTGTCCTCTGGAAAGCAGGACACAGAGGCATCCTATTTACCAGGGACAAGTACCGGAAAGTAGAGACCGTTCCTGGTCCATTGGGACTATTTGGATCATGAGTGTCATTCTCTCCATCCTTGTTGCCTTGTCTGGATAAATAGCCTGTAACGGGACAAGATGTAACAGTGTGGAGTGCTCCTGTCCAGGGTCCTAGCCAACCAGCCAGCCATGCCCTCTTCCAGAATACTCCATTCCATCCCTGCTCCCTGGTTTTCTGTTTTTCCTGTCCCAACACTCCATCGGCAGTCCGTGCCCATTGAGCATGCTCAATCCTCACTCTGCTGTTTTATTTATATATTTTATTATTATATTATTATATATACGGCTTGGGACCACAATACTTGACGGAACTCCTCTCCCAACCACAATCTACCCGGTCACTACGCTCAACATCTGGGGCCTTCCTCCGGTTGCCACCTCCAAGGGAGGCTCGTCGGACGGCGACAAGGAGGAGGGCCTTCTCTGTGGTAGCCCCCCCAACTCTGGAACAAGCTCCCTCCTGAGGCCCGCCTGGCGCCAACTTTACAATCTTTTTGGCGCCAGGTTAAGACTGCCCTCTATATTGAGGCCTTTAACTCTTAGTGTACGGCGGGGTGGATTTGGTTTCACTGCATTTCCTGTTTTATTTATATGTTTGTTTGCTTTTAAATTCGGGTTTTTAAATTTTGTATAATGGTTTTATTGTATATTGTATTATGTGTTTTTATGGATTGTTGTGAACCGTCCAGGAAGCTTCGACTGTTGGGTGGTATATAAATAGAAATAATAATAATAATAATAATAATAATAATAATAATAATAATAATTATTATTATTATTATTATTATTATTATTATTATTATTATTATATCCTGCCTTTTTCCCTGCAAGGCAGCTTACATGGCCCTCCTCCTCCTCTCCATTTTATCTTCACAACAACCCTGTGAGGTAGGTTAGCCTGAGAGTCAGTGACTGGCCCAAAGTCACCCAGAGATTTCATGGCTGAGCAGGGGACTAGAACCAGGATCTCCCGAGTCCCAGTCCAACACCCTAACCACTATACCACATTGGCTCACTGGCTTTTTTGTACTTCTGCAAACCATGGGATCCCCCTGAGCTTGTTGATGCCTTCCTCTTGCGTGTGGATGGAGCCATTTTGGCTACATAAGCAGCAGCATTCAGAGAATTGAATTCGCTATCAGGGTACTTCAGCCTTCCTCAGCCTGGTGCCCTCCAGATGTTTGGATTACAAGTCCCAGGAATCCCAGCCATTGGCCATGCTGCCTGGGGCTGATAGCAATTGAAGTCCAGAACATCTCGAGAGTACCAGGTTGAGGAAGGCTTGTGTACATGATCCCGCACAGCAGGGACTGTGACCTGGTTGTAGGGCATTTTTGGTGCTACACATATCAAATGCCACCAGTGCTTATGTGCCTGCCTGCTACACTTCACTAACTTGGCAGCTAGGGATGGGCGCATTCAAACTTTAAAAATCTCAAGATTTTTTCTCTTCCAAATACAGGCAGTCCCCGAGTTAAGAACGTCCGACTTACAGACAACCCAAATTTAAGAGCAGACTTCTGGGTTCCCTGGCGCTTACATAGAGTACATAGCGTAGTATATTACACAATTTGCATAATTTACGCAATTTGCGTAAATGCCGATTTTAACGTATAGAACGCTGTGCTGTTCCGACTTACATACAAATTTGACTTAAAGACATTCTTAAGAACGGAACTCGTTCGTAACCTGCGGACTGCCTTTATGAAGAACTTTACGAATTTTGATAAATTCTTATCAAAAATGAACTCAAAACAAAATTCTCACCCCTCTGTGCTGACCAATTTTAATAGGTATAGCTATTTCCAGCATGTTGGGGACCGTGTTGTACCTGCCTACTGTGTAGCTGTTAAAGGTGAGGAGACTGTCAGAAAAAAAGAGGTGGCAACCCTAATTCAGCACTAACACAGGGATTCAAACCCTGACTTTTAAGAGCAAAACATTCAAAGCCTTGGGCCTGGGTGGGTGGCTGAATCAATCAGTTTCGGATTCCCCTACGTTCAAATTTGAATGTAGGGGAATCCAGGATCTGCCTTCTTCTGCATGAAGAAGGGACCTTCCGCGAGAGGAAGGGCTCCGCTTATGGAAAGTCCCTCTGCACGATTTTTGGGGGTCTCCCCGACACACTGTACAGCTCACCCCATTCAACAGGGTCTCCCGACTCTCCTTGGAACAGAGGGGCTGCCGGGAGGAGGAGGGGGGGCAGGGAAGTCCACTTCTGACAGCGCAGCTGATCCAGCGTAAATCTGGATCCAACCCACGTTCTTTTTTGCCTTGAAAATGGAGAACTTCGTGAATTTCGGTAAATTCTTCTCAAAGCTGAACAGAAACAACATTCTTCTCACCCATCCCTACCGGCGGCTGTCACAAGAAGCTCCGGCGGCATTTGCCCAGCCTGCTGAAACCCTCAGTCCGCACGTCTCTCAAGGAACCATGGTTTAACAACATCCACCTTTGGCTCAGTCGCCAGAGCAAACAGCTCCCATTAACCCGGGCAAATCCTTCGCATCACGGTGAATTATTGATGGGGGCCATTAGGCTGGTGCAGAGGAGGGAAGGAGGAGCCAGCGTGTTTGGGGAAGGAAGATGGATGGGCCACTTGGGCACATGTGGAGGGGCAGCCTGGAGGAAGAGACAAGCGAGTCAGACGGCAAGTCAAGCCAGACTCCACGAGATGATGGATATCGAAGGGAAAAGGATTTTAAAAAATAGCTCCTTTCACCACTAACAGCATTGCCAAGGATCGGGGCGGACCGTCAGGATGGTGGGGCCCAAAGCAGTAGCAGACTTCGGCACACAGAGACCCCTGGATTCCACCACCCACAGTCCTTAATTTCTAAAATGCTCGGCGATGGTAGGGTGGCCGTTATGATTCGCCAAGAAAGAGGAAATGCACCCCCCCAAAAAAGAGGATGAAATAGGATTGCAATCTGCATAACATTTGCATATGTTAATTTCTATGAAATGTAGAAATCAGTATAATTTAAATAGAAACTGCGGTATATCTCACCATAGTGTGGAAGACTGTGACCAGGTGACCACCTGTGTGCGCACCTGTTCAGGTGTTGATGGGCAATGGTTCTTATGGTTCTTTATCTTTAAACTGGAATTGGACAGGACAGACCTTCAAACAGAGGACTGCCATCTGTAAAATAGGACACACGGCCACCCTAGTTGGTTGTGGACCTCAACCCAGACTCAAAGCAAGCCCCTCTGATGGGGAAAGCTTGGCCCTAAATCCCTGAGGTATGTGGGCCACTTAATGTGCTCTGCCTATGCTCAGAGACATGTTCTTTCTTACTCCAAGCTCTTGAGGGCCAAGTACTGGCATTCAAAATCGAGTCACGAGTCTTTGGACCCGAGTCCCGAGTCCGAGTCCAAGTCCTTGGTCCAAAATGGTGATCACGAGTCATGAGTCACGAGTCACTCCCAAGTGACTCCACGAGTCTCTATTAAAATCAATGGGTTTTTTCC
Organism: Shinisaurus crocodilurus; assembly: GCA_021292165.1. Classification (NCBI taxonomy): domain Eukaryota; kingdom Metazoa; phylum Chordata; class Lepidosauria; order Squamata; family Shinisauridae; genus Shinisaurus; species Shinisaurus crocodilurus. The sequence goes on from JAHFWL010000058.1 coordinate 586,654, forward strand.
CCCAACAAAATAAGGCTGCTTCAGATGTGTGGCTTAAATAAATCTAGGCACAAGTGTGCCTTTTTTATTTCAAAACTCTGCCACTGATTTTTGGCAAGAACAGACCAGGCAGACCAACCCAAATAAACCAGGCAGGCAGAGGAGGCAGGGAATCCCAAAGCAGGCAGGCAGAGGCCTTGTCTGGAACAATTCAAAACGTGGGAACTGGTCAAGAAGAGACCAGGCAGGCAGAGGAGGCTGGGAACCCCCCAACAGGCAGCAGAGGCAGCCAAACCCAAAATGTCTGAAAGGTTGCATTTAGGAAAATGATTTTATAAAAATAAACTTCCTGTACTTCCTAAAACTTATCCATGTTGCATTTGAAGAACACGATTTTTTCTAAATGTTTGGCCCCCCATTCGGAATGGTGAGGTCTCATCACAATTCCACCCTCACTGAACACCCACTCCACTGGTGATGAAACTTGCTGGAACCGAAACACACTCAGAGCAGCCACACAGAGTAATCTCCGGTCCTTCTTCTGCCTATCCCAAGTACGCAACACCATCAATCAAAAAACCTTGACCACCATGTTGGGGCTGCAACCTGGTAGCCGTCAATAGTGGCCGAGCAGCGGAACACCTCCGTTCATGCGCCTTCGCCGGCAATCACTCTCCTCTCCACTCCTTCTGGCACAGCCCCAGGGATGTTGAAGAGTCCTTGGTCTCGCGTCCCGAGTCGAGTCTCGAGTCCCATTAAAAATATTGGGACTCGAGTCCGAGTCGAGTCAGGGGGGGACTCAGTCCGGACTCACGAGTCGAGTCCTCGAGTCCGAGTCCCCATCCCTGGCTATTTCAGATGTGTGGCTTAAATAAATTCTAGGCACAAGTGTGCCTTTTTATTTCAAAACTCTGCAACTGATTTTGGCAAGAACAGACCAGGCAGACAAACCCAAAATAACCAGACAGGCAGAGGAGGCAGGGAACCCCAAACAGGCAGGCAGAGGCAGCCAAACCCCAAACGTCTGAAAGATTGCATTTTAGGAAAATGATTTTTAAAAATAAACTTGCTGTACTTCCTAAAACCTATCCATGTTGCATTTGAGGAACACGATTTTGGAACACGAGTCCTTGGTCTCGAGTCCCGAGTCGAGTCTCGAGTCCCCTTAAAAATATTGGGACTCAAGTCTGACTCGAGTCACAGGGGGGACTCAGTCCGACTCCGACTCATGAGTTGAGTCCTGGAGTCCGAGTCCCCATCCCTGCTTTCCACTACCTAGAACCCCCAGATCCACCAATTGGAGCCTGGTGCAAAAGACATACACTTAGAATCTCAGCAAATTATGAGCCCAGGAATTTGTTTTTGGGTACCAGGAGCTCACAGTCCTCCCACATACCGTAATAATCGACTCCTGGTTGCCCCAAGCTTTCTTCATTTCAGCAGTACAATTTTGGCGGGACAGGAGGGGGGGTGTCATTTTGTTCTCCTATTGTTACCAAATTGGGGTGGTGGTGGTCAGAAATCCTTGTTGATCTACTGCAAATTCCCTAGCGATCTACCGGTAGATCCAGATCTACCTTCTGTTGTTCTTGTTAAGGTGAAAGATGCATATAAATGCATCTATGCCAATTTAATGTATATTTTTAAACAGTAAGCCTACCTGAAGTGCAAGGGAAGAGCTAGGCGTAGTGCTGGTCCCACAGCTGCCTACGTGTGTACGCGCATGCGTGTAAGGCAAGTTGCAAAGGAAGGCAAAGAACCTGCCGTGACCACAGTTGAGAATCTCACACCTGCCTGCCTTTTGAGGATTTGCTCCCCCAGTTTGGGTACAAGGCAAGTAAAAGGTTTGAGCTTCAAATTGAGTTACCATTCTAACTAAAGCCAGTGTGGCGTAGTGGTGAGAGTGATGGACTGGGACTCGGGAGATCCGGATTCTAGTCCCTACTCGGCCATGAAACTCACTGGGTGACTTTGGGCCAGTCACTGACTCTCAGCCCTAACCTATATCTCACAGGTTGTTGTGAGAATAAAATTGAGAGGAGGATGAGGATTATGTAAGCCACCTTGGGTTCCTTGCAGGAAAAAAGGCAGGCTATAAATATGATAATAGTAAATGAAATAAATAAATTCTGCTTACTGGAAATCTCTCTGCACCAAGTTTCACCAGATTTCAGCTCCTTTTTTTTTTTTTAAACTCCCTGGAAGCATCTAAGCAACTAGCAATTTGGGCAAAAAGCTGTAACTCTTGAAACCGCGCCCAATGAATCTGTGTTGCGATTGAACAAGGACTCTCCTCCTCTCATAGGCATTCACTGAGGCTGTGATCCTTTACACCAGCCTCCCCCAGCCAGGCCCTTTCCAGATGTGTTGGACTACCATTCCCACCATCCTCAGATGGCATGCCCCTGCTGGCTGGGGATGATGGAAGTTGTGGTCCAACACATCTGGAAAGCGCCTGGCTGGGGAAGGCTGCTAAATGCACTTAGCTGGGCTTACCTCTGAGTAGACACATGTAAGACTGACCAGCACACGCATGTATCAGTAATAGAAACGGCTCATCTGAAATCCAGCTAGCTTCTTGATCATTACCCCTCAGGACAAACTGTTTACAAACTGTTCTTTCTTTCCTCCACTCCCACCCTCATCGCCACTTTGCCTGATGAAGAGTTCTGGAGAACTCGAAAGCTTGCACACTATTTGGTGATATTTTGTTTACTCGTAATAAAGCTTCTGCTCGAAGTTCTGGAAGTTTTCATCACAGCTTCCTTTTGCTTGTGCACGTTCTTTTTTTAAGCTCCTGTTTCTCATTTTAACCTCACACAGGGGAAATCCTCCAAATCAATCCTTCCACTCACGTTTTCTTTCTTTTTGTGCGTTTGTTTTTTCTTTCTTTTCTTTTCAGATGACATTCTCTCTCTTTGGCGACAGAACCCAAGCCAAAGACTCTGATTTTGCAAGCCAGCACTGGGAGCAGCACAGACGCGCAAGGACGTCAGCAAGGTCAGATTCATGCACAGTAACAAAAAACAGGAGCCCATGTGTTTATACCCACAACCACCCACACAGGCAGCTTAGCAGCGTTAAGACGCACATCCACAGTGCAGTCATTTCAAAGTGGTAGACAAATCATAAATCTGCTAATATAGTAAGCCTTCCTCCCGCCCATCTTCCCACAAATAGATATTCCAGATGAGACAGGAAATGTCTCCATCCAGAAACGTCCTGGAATGTGAGACTGGGGTGGGTAGGAGGGAATGTGATCTCCAGAACACAAGCCAGGTGTGCATGGCAGGACCAGTGTCAAGGGTAGGCATGGTTGGACACTGGCTGAGGGTCCACTTCCCAATAGGGGCCCCAGAGGCAGTGTTGGCAGTGGCCCACTAGGGCTGGAGCCCTGAATCTTTCATTTGGAGCCCCGAATCTCTGGGAGGCCATCTGCCCACCGCCCTGCTGTCCAGGGGCACTTCCTGAAATGAAGGCGCATGGGCCCTGAGGATCTCTGTTGCATCTGATCCCCCTGGATGAGCTGGCTTTTCCCCCACATGTGCTTCATCTCCCACTGCCTCCCTTGAATTCTTCTACCTGAGGGTTTCCCCCCTGAAATCAAATGCCCTCCTCTCCCCTGTCCATACATCCCTTTTTACAAATAGAGTGCTCTTAGGAGACAGGGTCCTTCAAGGACTCTCAGTGACTCTCACACAGAGACTTTAGAGCAGTGTTCTCCAACCTTGGGTCCCCAGATGTTTTTGGCCTACAACTCCCAGCATGCCCCAGCCAGCATAGCTGGCTGGGGCATGCTGGGAGTTGTAGGCCAAAAACATCTGGGGACCCAAGGTTGGAGAACACTGCTTTAGAGCATATGTAAACTAGCATATGCAGAATTGTGCTTCTTTCTTTCTTTTTTTGTCCCGTGGGCCTGAGCCCCGGGCCTTTTCGGTACCTAGCACAGCCCCTGAGGGGCCCGCTGACAAGAGCCTCCTGGACAGTGTTTTTACGAAATACTGACACCCCCTCCTCCCCATATTATCCTTTTATTTATTAAAAGAAAAGAAAACCCATTGATTAAAATATGCAGGGTATTTTGGGCCCCTCCCCCTTTGCCTTTGGCCCCGCCCATCAGTGGAATGCAGCCCCCCCTCCCCCGAGAGCTTGCGTGAAATTGAATCTGGCCCTCGGTCTGAAAGGGATTCCATACCCCTGATTTAGGCTGGTTCCATTCCAGATGCAGCCGACAGCCTTGTTTGGTGTTTTGGGAACTGACTCATCTGGAAGTAGTTTTTTTGCCTCTCACGGATCTGCTGATTTCTCTTTATTGATCTCCCCACCCCCACCCCAATCAGGAGTCAGCTTTCCTACTGAAAGCCCCCAGTGGTTGCTGCCATGTCTGTCGTATGTGTTTCTGGCAGCATGCCTGTGTATATACGATATATATATATATATATATATATACAGTAATACCTTGGATTGCAGGTAACTTGGTTTGAGAGTGTTTTGCAAGACAAGCAAATTTTTAAATATTTATTTATTTATTTTTTACTTGATATACAAGCGACGTCTTGCAATACAAGTACTGTAGTACGCCTTAAATTAAAAATCTCTGTACAATTTTTTTTTGGGGGGATTTCGTTTTGATATAAGAGTGTTTTGGATTACAAGCACATTTCTGGAACAAATTATGCTCTCAATCCAAGGCATGACTATATATATATATATATATATATAGAGAGAGAGAGAGAGAGAGTGGCGTAGTGGTGAGAGTGTTGGACTGGGACTCAGGAGATCCGGGTTCTAGTCCCCGCTCGGCCATGAAACTCACTGGGTGACTTTGGGCCAGTCACTGCCTCTCAGACTAACCTACCTCACAGGGTTGTTGTGAGGATAAAATGGAGAGGAGGAGGAGGATTATGTAAGCCGCCTTGGGTTCCTTGCAGGAAAAAAGGCGGGGTATAAATATAATATAATATAATATAATATAATATAATATAATATAATATAATTATCATGATTGCAGAATATGTCACGTGCCAGATTCAGGTGAGTCACTCAGCCCCGAGTAAAAGTCTGATTCCCCACAACAAGGTCCAGAGCCTGGGTCACAGGGAAAGTTTGCAGAATTTCTTCAAAGGTGGCCGGGGGGCGGGGGGGGGAAGCAGTATAGTAGCTTCTCCCTTTTTTTCTGCCCTGCCAAATGCCAATACAGCAACTCTTCCAAGGTCGGCTGATCAACCTGGTATCCGATACCCAGCGTTTCTGCTGCCATTCTCTGCTGAGGTTAAGTAGCAGCCATTGATTTTGCATGGGAAGGTTATTTTTAGTTATTTTTAACCAGTGCTGTGCGGAGCAGAACAGACCTGAGGTCTCCCCCGCCTGGCCCACTCATTGTCATGCTTTTGAGCAGGGCTGGGGCACCCGTGGCCCTCCAGATGTCATTGGAGTGCAACTCCCATCAGCCCCTGCCAGCAGAGCCAATGGTGAGCCATGATGGGATTTGTAGTCAAAAAACATCCGGAAAGTTGCAGCTTCCCCAGCGCTGCTTTTGAGGCTTAGGGATCTGCTGTGCATCTTGTTCAGGCCACCCTGGTGTCATCGCGGCATGAGCTCAGCCGCAACCTCGTCACACGGCAAGGCAAGGCCCATTCAGGTTCAGCATCGATAAAATGCTAGTCCGGCACGTCGAATGCACAAAATGGCTCAAACACGACCGGTCGCTGCATTTGCCCGTTTGGCCATGAGCCTCTCTAGGCTGCCAGTCTGGACGTTGGAAATATTGTGTGCATTTTGCCAACGAATGGGGTGCATTTGAAGGAGGAGAGGCAGGTTGTGGCAAATGAGGAAGGACACACAACCCCCACGGAAGGGGACCTGTGTTTTCCCTGGGATGGCCACTTACGCCTCCTCGCCACAAAGAAAAGAAGAAATGCATCACCAGCAGGGAGGAGAAAAGAGGGCACCGGTTTGCATGACATGTGCATCTGCTGATTTATGGCTGTAGATGCAAATTTTTAAACAATGACTATAATTTACATAAGAAGCACAATACATCTCCCAGTAGTGGGGAAGACTGGGACCCAGCTGACCTGTGTGCCTGCCAGCTCAGTCTGCTGTCCAGGTGCTGACTGTGGGTGGGCAACTTCAAGGCCCCTGGCGGCTCCCCCTTCAGGCAGAGCAATCCTAACCTGAATCTCGGAACGCTCCTGTGGTCGGTCAGAGCCTCCGACATATCTAAAGCCTTGCCAGCAGGGTGGAACAGCGGGTCAGGTGGCATCTCTACTCCCCCTCTAGGTCTCATAATCCTCGACCATTGGCCGTGCTGGCTGGGGCTGATGGAAGTTGCAGTCCCAAACATTTGGAGGACACCAGGTTGCCTACCCCTAAAGCAAAGCTCTGTAAGCCACAAAGCCTGTAATTCTGTGAATTGTCATCTGAGCTACGAATGATTATGATTATGATTATGATTATAGCAGTCTCTTGGTGTGGAACGTAGGAAGCTGCCTTATACTGAGTCAGACCCTTGGTCATAGACTCATAGAATCATAGAAATCATAGAAAAGTATAGTTGGAAGGGGCCTACAAGGCCATCAGAGTCCAACCCCCTGCTCAATGCAGGAATCCAGGTCAAAGCATGCATCCCATCTAGCCCAGTACTGTCGACACTGACTGGCAGAGGCTCTCGAGGATTTCAGGCAGGATTCTTTCCAAGCCCTCCCTGGAGATGCCGGGATCGAACCTGGGACCCTTCTGCACGCAAAGCCGGTGCTCTGTCACACTGAGCTATGCTCCCTCACGACAGCACCTGGTCACCCATCCAAGTACAAACCAGGCCCGACCCTGCTTAGCTTCCAAGATCAGACGAGATCGGGCTGCTCAGATGTCATGTGTGTTCGCCCCCACACACACACACACTCTCCACCTAAAAAGATTCTGAAAAATAGACCCACCACAACAGGGTTCTAATGAGAAATACTGTCCTGTCCCGAGGATGGAGGTGCGGTTCTGATCAGATCCCTAATTTAGAACTGGCAATGCCTCTTGAACCACCTTCGGCCTGCGATGCCGAACTATGATGTTGTCCACCTTTCATTTCATTTCATTTCATTTCATTTCTATACCGCCCCACAGCCGAAGCTCACATGCGCCAGAGCGGGGTGGGGGATGATGCTGGTATGTTACTTACTGTCCAGGCATGGCTCGCAGACGGTCTGGTTGAACCCACAGGGCTGGGCCACCCCTTCCCCGAAGTTACAGGCTTTGCAGCACTCCCCGCTGGCAGTGAACTTCTCGGTGGGGCACGTCTCCCTGGCCCAGGCTGAACCCTGTGGAAAGAGGGAAGCAGAAAGCAGGAGGTCACACACCCTTTTAATGTCAGATACATGAACACATAGGCACACTTGTCGCTAGGGATGGATGAATCTGTCGATTTCAGTTCCTCTCGGGTTCTCATTTTTCCAGTCTTCTGTTTGGTTCATCCCCAATACATACACACACACACACACACACACACACACATATATATTCATTTTGCGTGAAAATTCATACAGATTTTTGTGCATATGCAGTTTTATATGCAATTTTCCTAATATCGTGCATTTTTAATAGCATTTTTCATGAATATATGTGTTTTTGCATGTGCTTTCCCCTGCCTTGAGCCCCCTAAGCTAGCCTGCTGCCTTGGGGTACGGTGGACAATGGCGTCCCATTGCCAGTGTCGAAGAAAGATTCAACTGCCAGCCCAGTCGACTTTTGTACTTGGAACGGGAGGGGGGGGTGCCATCTTCACCTCAGGCCACAAAAATGTTTGGGCCAGCCCTGACCACTAGTTTAAAAATTATTCAAAAGAATCAGTCCAAACTAAAATATCTGCTGGAATGGGAATGAATCTGATCCATATTTTCAGGGGTCTGCATCTGTCATTTGAAGAGTGAAGGCAGGGGAAAGAAGAGCTCTTCTGCAGCAGAAAAATCAATGTCTTCTTGCTCTGTTTGCAGATATGCAGCCTAAGAATTACCTGCCCTAAGAGGAGCCGCTCCCCTACGTTTCTGCATGTCACTGATCTGAGTGTGTCTCCAGGCTAGAAAGAGGCATGCTCAAAGCCATGAACTCATACAGAGAGACAACGGGCAGCCACCTCTGAAGGCAGATCTGTTTGCAGTATCTCCCTATCAGGAGCGACTGAATGATCCAATCACACCCAGTGGTGCAGAGATCAATCCACTGTGTTGAGGGGGTGACTGCGAACTGGCAAGGACAAAGCCGGGAATCACACCAGAGACGCAACAGGAGGCTCATGGGAGCGTTTCACTACTTAAGAAATGTATTAAGTCATTAAAGCCAGTAGTTAAGCCAGTGTGGCATAGTGGTGAGAGTGTTGGACTGGGACTCGGGAGATCCGGGTTCTGGTCCCCGCTCGGCCATGAAACTCATTGGGTGACTTTGGGCCAGTCACTGACTCTCAGTCTAACCTACCTCACAGGGTTGTTGTGAGGATAAAATTTTATCTATCTATCTATTTATTTATTTATTATATTTATACCCCGCCTTTTTTCCTGCAAGGAACCCAAGGCGGCTTACATAATCCTCCTCCTCTCCATTTGATCCTCACAACAACCCTGTGAGGTAGGTTAGGCTGAGAGTCAGTGACTGGCCCAAAGTCACCAAGTGAGTTTCATGGCCGAGCGGGGACTAGAACCCAGATCTCCCGAGTCCCAGTCCAACACCCTCACCACTACGCCTGCACTGGAGAGGAGAGGAGGATTGTGTAAGCCGCCTTGGGTTCCTTGCAGGAAAAAAAGGCGGGGTATAAATATCATAAATAAATAAATTCCTTGCAGCACACTGAAAAGTTATCTCCTGACACATCCTTCTGCCCTTGCACACAATTTGAGGAAATTGCTATAATTCCCGGATCCAGCTACAGCTGGAACATATGGATCTGGTGTGAATTTCATAGGGGGCAGAATTACGGTAGCTAGTTCTTTGCCATGTGTTGAAAACTGACAGTCAATTGACTTCTCAAACTGCAGTACATTTTCTTCGCTTGAAACCTTATCTCTTAAGATGAATGTTTTGAGCCCTGCTGCAAAAAAACAAACAAACAAACAAAAAAAAAAAAACTAGTGAAAGGAATTTCAAGGAATTCTTCCCATTCTGAATTTGCTTACATCTGAAATTATATTCTCCTTGTGTGTTTTACCAAAGTGTTGAATCAATTCATCAAACTTTCACTGCTCTAAAATTTGTCGATGAGACTTACGATTTAGGTGTGTGTGTTTTTGTAAGCATCAGTGTTGTTTTTTTAAATGACATTTGAACATTTCCAAAATGTAAAAACTTGATGCCCGAAGTGTTGTTAAATTTTGTAACACAAACAAATAATGTTTTAGCTCTGCTTGCAAGGGGTGAGCTGCTCGCTCAAACAAGGTTGAAACTGGATAGGCCAAGATAAACTTTGCAAGAGGATAACCACAAGTCTACAAAAATAACGATTTATGCAACATCCCCTAAGCAATTTGCCCAGCTATAAAGTTGGACTATGCTGCTGACAGTTTTACAAAATGTAGAACTGCCTTCCCACAATTTCTTCTGGAGCAGTGCATAACGTGAGACGGGATATACATTCATCTTCCTGGGAATCTAGAGGCGCAATAATTGAAAATATATACTTTAAAGTGCTTTATAGTCTGGGGCCGGAAGGACTGAGATGCATTTTCTGTCTCTCGGGAGTAGCACTTAGCTTACAAATAAACATTATCCTTTTCTAGCAAGGCAGCATCATGTTCAAGGAGTTGTGTGGTTAGGCTGCAACCTCTAGGTAAATTCAGCAGAGAAGCAAAGTTAATCCTCTCGGGAGTAGTAGGTGCTTGCAGTTTAGTTATGCGCTGGCTTGTTGTCTTTTTCAGAGTAATGCTGCTTGCTTTCTTATTTAGCAACAAAGGGTTGGCTGCTAGCCTACAACATGCAGGTGCCAGTGATACATCAGTGCTACAGAAAACAGTGTGCTGAAACTTTAAGCAGGCAGAAAGAAAAGCCGGGAGGTTCTAGTAGGCTTTTCGGAGAAAACCGCAAACGGATTCAAATGAGTTCAGAATTCTATGAATCTGATGGAGAATCCTGCAGCAGACCAGGTTTTTCCAAGTTGCGCAGATTCTGTGGACTGGGTTTTTTTTTACTTGGGGGGGGAGATTTGTGCAATTTTGTTTGTTTGCGAATGCACATCAGCGCTCATGCGCACTTATGTTAATGCACACCTGCATGAGTGCGCATGAGCGCCAATGTGCAAACAAAATTGTTGTACAAACCCCCCCCCCCTGATTCCATCAATGCGTGGATGATGGAACAAAAGATGCCATGACACAGCCCACGAAACGCAAGATGGAACGGATATAACAAGATCTGAACATCCCCAGGTTCTAGGCCAGAGGTGCAGAACTGAACGCCCAGGGGCCCAATGCACCTTTCTGGGGTTTCCCAGATAGCCCTGGCCAGTGGCGTAGGGATAAATGTCAAAGTGCAGGCACTCACCATGAGTCCCCACAGCCACGCCCCCAAGGAAAGTCCAAAAATTCAGGCAGCTGCGTTGATCCATATCAACAAACCAGTTCCAGCAGTTTTCATCTCCACCAGGTCTTTCTTAAAGCTCATGGGTCTTAATGGCCTATTCGAGACCAAGTCAGCCCAAAATACTTTTGAATTACTACAGGGAACAATATAGTGTTGTTGGGATATCTCCCCCCCCCCCAGCTACTATGAGTATTGCAGATAAGTTCAGGGGGAAGTCTGAGGTTGGATGGCAGATGACATCAGCATCCCTGCTAATCAAAACATGATCGTTCGGGGGGTTTCCCAACTTTTGTGCAGTTCCACCCACCCCCATTCTAAATGGTTGAAATGAGTCACCTAAAGCGTAGTTATCCGCAGCAAGAGCTATCAGCTAAGATAGGCTGGTCTTTTTGGCCCCAACTCTTTTGCCTTCAGCCCTGTCCACCACTGGAATGCATCCCCCGAGAGCTTCTCTGACATGGAATTTGGCCCTCGGGCTGAAAAAGGTTCTGCACCCCTGTTCTAGGCAGCAACATAAGAAGATGAGAAGATCCCTGACGGATCAGACCCAAAGGGCATCTAGTCCAGCATCCTGGTTTTATTTATTTATTTATTTATTTAATACATTTTTATACCGCCCAATAGCCGAAGCTCTCTGGGCAGTTTACAACAGTTAAAACCATAAAATACAATATAATATAACTATAAAATTTAAAACCATAGATTAAAACAAACAGCAAGGCTAGCAGCAGTTCAAATTACAGCAACAGTTAAAAACTACCAGATAAAAATGATTAAAATGATTTAAAAGATTAAAATGCCTGGGAGAATAAAAAGGTCTTCACCTGGCGCCGGAAAGAGTACAATGTGGGCGCCAGGCGAGACTCTATGGGGAGCTCATTCCACAACTGGTGCCACAGCAGAAAAGGCCCTCCTCCTGGTAGCCACCTGCCTCACTTCCTTTGGCAGGGGCTCTCAGAGAAGGACCGCTGAGGAAGATCTTAGTGTCCGGGCAGTACAGGGCCTGCAGTTTGGGTTTCTACCATCTTATCCAGCACTGTGGTGTTCTGTGGGAACCCGGCCTGCTCAGAGCAGGGAATCATGCCAGAGATGCAATGGGCAACCTTGCCTTCTGTGAAATAGGTGTGTTAGGCTCCTGGGAGCCTTTAATTACTTACGTAAATATCTGGCAACATCCTACAGCTGTCTCGTGACCCGCTGATGTGCCCCTGCATGCATGCAGTTTGGGGAATTACTGCGATAAATCCTGGATCTGGCCACAGCTGGAACACATGAATTTCAGATCGGGCGGAACTAGCTCGTTCTTCGCCATGTGTTGAAGCTGACAGTCAATTGATTTCTCAAACTGCAATATATATTTTTTTCTGTCATCTGTGCCATCATTACTCATTTCTTCAGCGAAACCTGCAAGTCTTTTCTCGGAACAGTGCTTCGGGGGGGGGGGGGAGGTGCAGAAAGGGGCTGCCTCCTTCCCTTGGGAGTATCGTGATTTGACTAAAAATGGGGGGAGCCAGCAGCTGGAGCTTATAGTTAACATTAACCCCGCTGCCTCCCACTCCCCATAATTTGAGCACTGCTACAATCATAGAATTTTAGAGTGGGAAGGGACCTTGGAGGTCACCTAGTCCAACCCCCTGCTCACTGCAGGGTCTACAATGCAGGATGCGACTGCCGCATCCCTGACAGATGGCTGTCCGGCCTCCGCTTAAATACCTCCAGCGAATGAGAGCACGCCAGCTCCCGAGGCAGACTGTTCTGCTGTCGAACAGCCTCTCACCATTAGGAACTTCCTCTTAATGTTCAGCTGAAATCTGCTTCCTTGTTGCCAATTCCACCCATTCGTTCTAGTTCTGCCCTCTAAAGCAGTGTTCTCCAACCTTGGGTCCCCAGATGTTTTTGGCCTACAACTCCCAGCATGCCCCAGCCATGCTGGGAGTTGTAGGCCAAACACATCTGGGGACCCAAGGTTGGAGAACACTGCTCCAAAGCAACAAAGAAGAAGCCTGCTCTGTCTTTTCCAGGATAGCCTTCCATATATCTGGAGTGGGCTATCAAGTCTCCATCATGGGGTGTGTGTGTGTGTATTTTCCCAGCATTCATAGATTTCATAGATTATAGAGTTGGAAGGAGCCTATAAGGCTATCGAGTCCAACCCCCTGCTCAATGCAGGAAACTAGAGATGGGGTCTCCCATCCAAGTAATAACCAGGCCTGACCATAAGAAGAGCCCTGCTGGATCAGAACAAGGGTCCATCTAGTCCAGCATTCTGTTCACACACAGTGGCCAACCAGCTGCCCACGGGATCCCACAAGCAGGACATGGGTGCAACAGCACCTTCCCGCACCATGTTCCCCAGCAACTGGAGTACTTAGGCATACTGCTGCAATATTTTGTTACTGGGGAAAATGAAACTCTGCCCCACAGCTGCCAGTCCATCTATCACTCTTGCAACTGGCATCTGGAATATGGATGCCCAAGAATCGCAGATACTGATTGGATAGTGCCTGTGACATTGCATCCTATCCCTGTGACATTGGAGGGGGGGGCAGTCTGTAATCAAGTGTGGGGAAGTTTCCAAAAACAGCCTAAACTAGCTAATCACTTCTCTCTGATTTCAGGAGCCTTTACCTGAACCTAGAAGAAATTTCCTTGTTTACTGTGTGCTCCCATATACACATAGTTTGTGCTAAGGGAGTAGATTGGCCTGACCCAACCTGGCACCCTGCAGATGGGTTGGACTTGGACTACAACTCCCATTATGCCCAGCCAGCATGGCCAATGGAGATCGTGGGTTTTTAGATATGAGTTGAATTTTCTTTTACGAGGATCCAACCAATTTGTGACTCAAAGGGTTGCCCTTTTCGCAATTAAGGTGGCCAGTTTAAGAAAAAAAGAAAAAGAAAGCGCATCTAAGGATGCTACAGCTAGCTCCTAAATTAGGTGGGTTTTAATTGATCTTCTTATTAAAATGTATTTGTAATTTGTTTTACTCTATATATTAATTTTAGCTGTAAGTACTAAGCATTATGTATTAACTTTCTGCTATTTTAATGCTCCTTTTTTTAACTGTTACCAGTGTGTGGTTATTATGTGTGAAATGGTCTGAGGACTTATTCAATAAAAATTTGTTGTTGTTATTGATGTAGATATGAGTTTTAGCCAGGTTGGGGAAGTCTGCAGTAGATAGCGGTGAACTCCTAGAAACCAGCACCAAGTATACTACTGGGGTTAGATAAACACGGAGTATCAGTAATGAATTGAAATAATAATAATAATAATAATAATAATAATAATAGCAGCAGCAGCAGCAGCAGCAGCAGCAGCAGCTCCTTGTCTTCAGCTGATAAAACATGGGTATCAATCAAGCTACAGCCCTGTCCATCCCTCACTTCCTCTGCTGGAGAACACCAGTGCTTAATTTCTAAAATGGGAGTTACTGGATCTAAGGGCTGCCTGGAAGTTATATCTTCTGCCATTGGAATGCTGCTCCTAATCCCCGACGTGTCAATATATAAAGTTGTCTTTTTCTTAGTCGGGATGATTTTCCATCTAGCCCAGACCAGACCAGACCAGTCTGTTCCAACCTTCCCCAACTCGGTACCACCCAGATGTGCTGAACTGCAACTCCCACCAGTCTGTTCTGACTGGGAACAGCTGTCCTAGTTATCAGGCAGAGGTTTCTCCCAGTGCTGCTACTTAGATCATAGATCGTAGGATCATAGAGTTGGAAGGTGCCTACAAGGCCATCGAGTCCAACCCCCTGCTCAATGCAGGAAACTAGAGGAGGGGTCTCCCATCCAAGTAATAATCAGGCCTGACCCTGCTTAGCTTTCCACGCTCAGACAAGCTTACGAAAGACCCTTTTAATGTGCACCAGTTAAGGATTTTAAAATATATATATTAAGCATTATTGAAGTATTATAAATAAATAATAAAGAAAATTTAACTGAACGTAGCTAGGGATGGGGGAGAAATTTGCTTGGTCCACATTTCATATGAACCAACCTAATTTGCTTTTCCTGAACTAGTACACAAATTGGAACATGACGATCTTTCTTTGCGATGCAGTTCTCCGATCAAAAACTGCATACAAAAAGGTGCAGATCAGAGGAAATGGCAGACAAAAATGTGTACATTAGGGAACATTTGCATACTAAATGGCATCTTTGAGGTGAAAGTGCTTGCAAAAAATATATATGCATATATATCGGGAAAACTGCATACCAAAAAATGTGTACAAAATTTCAGGCACATCGAAATGCATACGGATTCTTTAAAAATTGCAACCTGTTGCGGAAACAGGATGGTATGAACTTACGCTTAATAAAATGCAAACGTTACAGAAAGCAAACAGACCGACTAGACACCAGTCCTAGATGTGCCAGGGATGGAACCTGGGATCTTCTGCGTGCAACTCATGCGCTCTACAACTGAGCCATCACATCTCCTTGGGATGGCACAACCACCCTAACCGTGACTGATCACTTGAAGACCAGCCATGTAAGGGGTCATATCAAGTCCATGGTAGCTCCTTGAAACAGGAGTGCCAGGCAGAGCCTCAGCTTGCGCATCTCCACTAAGGTGTGTGGACGACAAGCTGTTGTTACATAGTGATGAGGGAAGGCCCCTTCTGCATATGCTCAGAAGCAACTCTGAGTTGGATCCAGACTGACATCCTATCAGTCTGACATCAGCTTACTTACCTGAAAGTAAGCTCTGCCGAACACAGTGGGATTTATTTCTGAGTACGCATACACAGGATTGTCCTGTCCCGTCATACGTAGAGCAGACTCATTGAAAACAACGGAATAACTTAAGTCCCGTTGACTTTAATGGGTCTGCTCGAAGTACGGCTAAATCTGGATCCAGCCCTCCGTTCTTTTTTAGTATTGATTTGTTTGGATATGGTTCCCCACTCCCCTCTTGTTGAATTCTGCATTGATTTTTAAAATGTGATGCCGTTAGCCCGCGTTGGATCTCTTTATGAGAAAAAGGCGGAATATATGATCTTGGAATCAATCAAACGAACGAACAAACAAACAAACAAACAACTGCTTCACATGTCCCAGGGCTGATCTCTAGTGGAGTGCTGGCTAAAATTAGGTCCTAGAAGTATAACTGGCTGTGTAAACTGGAAGGCCATTCCGAGCAGGAGAGAGCGTTGCTGCCTCAGTCACACACACACACACACACACACACACACACACACACACATTCTGCATTTTCAATGGTGTGGAAAATGTCTCTTCCACTCCACGTCCAGGTTTTAAAAACAGGCTTGCATCCTGCTTGTACTTCAGCTTTGGGGTTTTCCCGAGTGCCCAGTCCCGCTCCACCCTCACCCCAGATTAGCACGAGAGAGAGAGAGAGAGAGAGAGGGCACATGTTCTGCATTAGGACCATCCAAATGTGCTTGCTATTAACGCGACTCCTGTTGACAAAGCCGCAGGTATTAACCCCATAAAGCATCCTGACAGGTGGAACAAAATGGAGGGAGGGACATCTTTGGTGAGCCTTTAATTGCTTTTTAAGTCGGGCTCATGCTTGGGTTGTCCTTTTGCTTTTGCTTTCTTCAAGGGTATTCAATGAGCTCAGAAAAGAAACCTTGCATTCCACACTCCAGAATGGTTTTTAGGTCAGCCTTTTAACGGTTGTCTCAACAACGCTACCTTGGGTTCCCGCTCAGCCATGAAACTCACTGGGTGACTTTGGGCCAGTCACTGACTCTCAGCCTAACCTACCTCACAGGGTTGTTGTGAGGATAAAATGGAGAGGAGGAGGATTATTATGTAAATCACCTTGGGTTCCTTGCAGGAAAAAAGGCAGGATATAAATATAATAATAATTAATTAATTAACAAGAAGCTCAAAGATGATGATGATGATGATGATGGATGATGATGATGATGATGATGATTACAACAATCTTCTAATGTAGGCCAGCATTATTATCCCCCCTGTTGCAGATGTGG
The DNA here is from genome assembly GCA_021292165.1 of Shinisaurus crocodilurus. Taxonomy (NCBI): domain Eukaryota; kingdom Metazoa; phylum Chordata; class Lepidosauria; order Squamata; family Shinisauridae; genus Shinisaurus; species Shinisaurus crocodilurus. Next base: position 603,161 of record JAHFWL010000058.1, read on the forward strand.
GGCTGAGGCTGAGAGGGAATAGCTTGATGAAGGCCACCAGGTGGATTCAATGCAAGCACACTTACCAGAGAATAAAACCCTGCTGAACTCAGTGTGGCTTACTTCTGAATAAACATGCTTAGGATTGCCCACATGTGCTTCACCTCCTGCTGCGCCCCTTCCCAGAATCATTCTGCCTGAGGTTTTTCTCTGAAATCAATGCCCTCCTCTCCCCTGTCCATACATCCCTTTTTTACAAATAGGGGTGTCCTTAGGAGACAGCATCCTTTACAGACTTTAGAGAAGGGCTCTCCAACCTGGGGTCCCCAGATGTTGCTGGCCTACAGCTCCCAGAATCCCTTGCCATTAGCCATGCTGGGTGGGTATGCTGGGAGCTGTAGGCCAGCAACATCTGGGGACCCAAGGTTGGAGAGCCCTGCTGTAGAGCATATGTAAATTAGCATATGCAAATTTCTACACCTTTTTTTTTGTCCTGTGGGCTTGAACCCTGGATCTTTTCAGTACCTAGCACCACCCCTGAGCATGGCATTTCTGCTCCCCTTTCCCCTTTATCTGTTCTTCTGCAGCATGCATGTAGAAAAGTCCAATCCTACCTCTGATGTTGTGACTCATCACTGAGCCTCAGGCAAGCCACCCTCTCTCAGCCTTGGTTCTCCCATCAGTAAAATGGGCAGAACCGAGCGGCCTGCCTCACTGGGCTGGACCGAGAGTGAACAGCATTTGTAAAACATGTTGCAATAGCCAGTTATTATATGGGTTCCATGAACAATGTGTGCTAGTGTAACAGCTGCTATTTTGGGTTGATGTGTGTGGACGGGGGACTTGAACCTGATCTCCCTATCTGTAAAGTGGAGGGGGTTCACAAGGCAGGAACTAACTCCCCGTAAACTGATTCGTCTATTTAGCGTGTAATCCTATGTGTGTTTAGACAGAAAAAAGCCCTACAATTCCCAGCATGCCCAGCTGGGGAATGAATGCTGGGAGTTGTAGGGCTTTTTTTTCTGTCTAAAGATGTTATAGGACTGTGCCCTTGTTTCCTTTCCGTTCCCACTTTAGCCTGCAATGTGTTGAACTGCTATTCTAGATGTCAACCTACTGTGACAACTCCCCCCCCCCCATTTTCAAGATCTTTAAATGCAGGGAGGGATTCATATATATATATAGAGAGAGAGAGAGAGAGAGAGAGAGAGGGAGAGAGAGAGAGAGAGAGATCGTCTTCTCCTGGACGTGCTGTTTCTGACCTTAGGGTCGTTCTACTTGAACAACAAAAATTCACACAAGGACAGTTGGAGCGAGCACCTGCAGGGCAGGAACACATTCCCCAATTTGATGGCATTTCTTAGTTTTAGGGTCAAGGATTCAGCAGGTTTCTCCCATGCGGTTCTGCTGTGGCAATTTTGTGTTCACTTTTTATTTATTTTTTTTACCCTGCGAAATATTTCAAGTGACGTCTCTGTGGCGTTTCACACTCTAGCTAACGAGACTGCGCTTCTGAATTCCTGTTATCCCGCTAACCCAGTTTCATTCTCCGTGGTCTCACTCACAGGCCCTGCAAGTGATACCTCCAGCTCCTTCTCAGGTCATGCATGCATCGGATGCAGTAAGCTGTTGCCTGAGAGAGCTCTGGCCGCAATAAATCAAAGAGCCTCTGAGGTGCCATAAATTAATCCAGGGTGTCAGAGGCTGCCAGGAGCGGTTTCCACTGGAGGGATGCAGCACTGTATTATCAAAGAAGCCTGGTAGTTACGAGGTGTAGATATTGGGAGAAGCAAGGTGAGTATTTGTTCACCGCTCCGGAATCTGCTGGATGTGGAGCGGTATACAAATACTGTAAATAATATTTAACTGTTGTAAACCGCCCAGAGAGCTTCGGCTATTGGGCGGTATTAAAATGTATTAAATAAATAAATAAATAAATAATGTATAGAATCATAGAATAGTAGAGTTGGAAGGGGCCTATAAGGCCATCGAGTCCAACCCCCTGCTCAATGCAGGAGATGGGAGACCCCTCCTCTAGTTTCCTGCATTGAGCAGGGGGTTGGACTCGATAGCCTTGTAGGCTCCTTCCAACTCTATGATCTATGAAATCTATGAAATCTATGAACAGAGGTGGGCAGCCCAGGCAGTCCCCCATCCAAGCACTGACCCGGCTCATACCTGCTTAGCTTCAGCATGTGGCCCGCATTATGTGCTCTTGACGCCACCGGATTCAGCTTTGCTAACAGAGAGGGAGGCCACTTACACACATCGCCAAAAGAGAGGGCAAAAGTGGGTGCCGATTTGCATAACGTTTGCATAGCCAAATATATACATGTATAGCTGCAAATCTGGAAATACTAACTATAAGTGAAATAGAAATATGAGACGTCTCACCACATGGTGGAGAGATTGACCAGGGGAGCTGTGCACCTGCTCGGTCTGCGGTCCAGGTGTGAAGTGTAGACGGGCAACTTCAGGGCTCCTCGGTGCTCTCCCTCCTTCGGGTGCTTTGACTTTAAACCCGACGCAGACTGGGCAGACTTCAAATAAAGGAAGGACTGTCCTCTGACAGCTCTCCCAAATAGAGGACCGTCCTCTCTAAATGTAGGTACACCCTGCCACCCTAAGAGCCAGTGTGGTGCAGTGCTTAGAGTGCCGGTTTAGGACTGGGAATGCTTGGGTTCAAATCTTGCTGCAATCCTTGGAGACTGGGGAACCATTGACAGTACTGGGCTAAGATGGGCAGGGGCGGTGCTAGGTACTGTAAAGATCCAGGGCTCAGGCCCACAGGACGAAAAGAAAACGCACAAATTTGCATATGCTAATTTACATATGCTCTAAAGTCTCTCTCTCTCTCTCTCTCTCTCTCTCTGTCTTTAAAGGACCCTGTCTCTAAGGACACCCCTATTTGTAAAAAGGGATGTATGGACAGGGGAGAGGAGAAAACCTCAGGCAGAAAGATTCAAGGGCAGGGAGCGGCAGGAGGTGAAGCCCTTGTGGGCAAAAAGCCTACTAATCCAGGGGGATCAGATGCAACAGAGATCCTCAGGACCCCTGTACCTTTATTTCAGCAAGTGCCCCTGGACAGCAGGGTGGTGGGGCAGATGGCCTCCCAGGGATTCGGGCTCCAAATGAAAGATTTGGGGCTCCAGCCCTAGTGGGCCGCCCGCAACACCACCTCTGCCGATGGGTCAATAGTCTGGCTTCCTTTATAGCAGTTTATATGTTAGACTAGTGTGCTCCCTCCTACTTCAGCATTGTCGATGGCTACTAGTCATTATGGCTTCATGTTACCTCCAACTTGACCAGTTACCTCCAGTATTAAAGTGTGTTTTTTTTCTTTTGTGTATGTATACACCTTTGATCTTGTTCTCCTCTCGTCCTTTTTCAGAAGTGTGTCTCATGGATTTCAGTAGCATGTACTTTCGAGTAAATATGGTTCGGGTTGCATCCTTTCGTTCAAGGGTGTTGAACCTCTTTCAGCTGAATTCCATTTGGGAGAAGCCCGGGGCGGGGGGTGGGGCATTCCAGCAGTGGGCGGGACGAGGGCCAAAGGGGCAGGGCCAGAATACCCACATACTTTAGCTAAAAGCTCCTATTGCCGGTAACTGAGCCTTAGGAGAGGCTTCCCAACCTTTTAAAACTGTGGGGAGGCGGGGCGGGGGACTGCACAAAAGATGGGAAAACACCAAACGATCGGGAGGTTGGGGAAAACAGGATGGGTCCATCTCCAGAATGCGGAAAGGCTGGACTGGGACCCCATGCCTGAAGGTCTGCACCCCTGCCTTAGCTCTTTGTAAACTGTGTGTTCCCCCTCGACAGGGCGGGAGGCTGGTGACGCCCATGCCAGTGGGGCTCCTCATCCATTGCAGCTTTTATTCTGAGCTTTATAGGAGCTATCTTGGGTGCTGTACTCCATTCCTAAAATAGGTTCACCACCATGGATAGTTCCTGTAAAGCTCAGAATAAAAGCTGCAATGGATGAGGAGCCCCACTGGTGTAGGAGTCACCAGCCCCCCCCGGCTGGAGCACACATCTCAGACGATGGCTGGGTTCAGACTACATGGCAACCCAAACTCAAGGGCTGAGTATGGGTTGAGCATGGGTTGCCATTGAACTGTGGGTTATTGTGTTGTGTTGTCTAAACCCACCCAAAATAACAAACCACGGTGAACAACCCACAGTTCACAACCCAACAACAAATCATGGGTTCTCTTGAGATCTGGACTCGGCCATGAAACTCACTGGGTGACTTTGGGCCAGTCACTGACTCTCAGCCTAACCTACCTCACAGGGTTGTTGTGAGGATAAAAATGGAGAGGAGGATTATGTAAGCTGCCTTGGGTTCCTTGCAGGAAAAAAGGTGGGGTATAAAATCATCATCATCATCATCATCATCATCATCAGCAGCAGCAGCAGCAGCAGCTTGTTAGTATTCAGACAACACAGTAACAACCCATGGTTCAGCCTTTCAGTGAGGGTTATCGTGTCGTCTCTAAACCTAGTCAGTCGATGTCTCTAAACACACACACAGGCTACACCCTGCGGAGCAAGCCATCCCCCTGCCCAGCCGGAAATCTGTCTTCCCAGCACTGTGATCTCCTCCTGCACACAGGCACATACACAATGAGGAGATGGGATATTGCACCCATGGTGCTAGAGCAGTGTCCTCCAACCTTGGGTCCCCAGATGTTTTTGGCCTACAACTCCCAGCATGCCCCAGCCAGCTATATTATATTTATACCCCGCCTTTTTTCCTGCAAGGAACCCAAGGCGGCTTACATAATCCTCCTCCTCCTCTCCATTTTTTCCTCACAACAGCCCTGTGAGGTAGGTTAGGCTGAGAGGCAGTGACTGGCCCAGAGTCACCCAGTGAGTTTCATGGCCGAGCGGGGACTAGAACCCGGATCTCCCGAGTCCCAGCCCAACACTCTCACCATTACGCCACACTGGCTCTCATCTCTAGATGATGCTACATTAGCATCCAAAAATAGCGTCCATGACCTTTTTGTTTGTCTTTTGCTTGACATGGCCATTCATCAGGCGTGTGGCTCACGCTGGCTCAGCTTGTCTGAGTGTGGAAAGCTAAGCAGGGTCAGGCCTGGTTATTACTTGGATGGGAGATCCCTCCTCTAGTTTCCTGCATTGAGCAGGGGGTTGGACTCGATGGCCTTGTAGGCTCCTTCCAACTCTGTGATCTATGAAATCTCTGCTCCATGGGGAATTATGAAACTAGGAAAGGGCATTTCCTGATCCTGGTTTCCCTCTCCAAAAGATAGGCGAGAGACGGAGGTGTCCCACCATTAATTTGGCGGGCATCGCAAATAGAACCACAGGCTGGAAATAACTGGCCCGGGGAAGCTGCCTTCTTATATACCTGATCAGGCTATTTCTCTAACGGGCAGCTCTTTCCTTCCCGGGTCCCAAGTCGACTCTTTTCACTCCCCTGGTACCTCATCCTTTTAAATTGGGCACGCTGGGAATTGAACCTCCAACCTTCTGCATGCAAAGCATGTGCGCTGCCACTGAGCTATGGCCCTTCCCATGGACTCAGGGATAACCCTGACTGACTATCAAATTTGTGGGGGAGCTACTGGGGTGCAGTTTGTTTGCTCTCTCCCCCTCCTCCCCCCTTTCTGCTAGGCTCCAATAACCCTCAGTCAGAATCCTAAACATGCCGCTTCTTTTCCTTCCCCCCCTCCCATTTTCTGCTCGTCCTGGAACAGCAGAACTCTGAAGAAGGGTCCCATGTTGCCCGAAAGCTTTCTCATCGTTTTGAAAAAGCCAGATGGCCTAGGAACAGCTGCCCTTTCTTTTTGGCTTCCCGCTTCTTCTTCTTCTTCTTCTTCTTCTTCTTCTTCTTCTTCTTCTTCTTCTTCTTCTTCTTCTTCTTCTTCTTTCCCCCAGCGTGTATTAGAGACCCCTCTGGCATGAGGGTGTTTTCCGGAAACTATGCATGTTCCTCCCTCTCTCTTCAGCAGGCTTGGGAATATAAACATGTTGTGGAACATTTCAATGGCATATATTTATCTGTATTCTTGAGGCTTAGAGACGTTTCGAGTCCTAGAATATTTCTCTTTCACGTGTTCCAAGCTTTTCTTTTTAGAATGAAAAAGAAAGGGTCGGCCCAAGATGTTTTGCCGCCTGAGGCGAAGGACAAGGCGGCGGCCCTTCCCCCTCGCCTCTTATTCCGGCTGGCCAGCCTGCTATATATTCAGTACGTTCATATGCCACCCAACCAGCAGATGCCATTGGGGTGGTTTGCAATCATTTGAAACAACAACACAACAACAACCAAAACAATAATTACAATAAAAATAGTTTTTTTTAAAAAAAATGTGCTTTTAAATTATATCCCTGAGACATGGGCATTAGCAGACGTACAGGTGGGCTCTGAGAGCCCTAACCTTTGCAAAGAGACTTATACTCCAAGCCTGGAAGGATTACGGTAATCACCCACAACCACAGTTCAGTGGTCTGAAGATCTTGCTGCACTTGAAGAGACTATATATCTTACTGTCAAATCCTTTTGTTGTTGTTGTTCTAACCAATGGTGTAGTGAAAAGTTATCGCAAATGGATATATATATATATATATATATATGTTATGTTCCTACTATTGGTGTTGTTTGTAGGTTCCCCCACCTTCTGTTTTTGTTTTGTTATCATTACAAATTATATATATATATATATATATATATATATGTAGGAACATAACTAGTATATTTATATAATTTGTGATAACTTTTCACTACACACACACACATATATATATATAATAAAAAATATTTAGGTAAAATATTGAAGAGCCAGGAGGAAAGTTAATAATCAGAGCAACAGATTCCTATTGAGCATGTGCCATGACAAATCTTATCACCAGCTATAGCCTACACTAAGCCACATTTGCATTTTAATAAAAACTATAGGCAGTACTGCTAGGGCAAAACACACAGTAGTAGACATTCCCCTCGACCAAACACACACAAATTCCCAAAAGATGTATCACAAACCAAGAAATCCCTTGCCATTAGCCATGCTGGATGGGTATGCTGGGAGCTGTAGGCCAGCAACATCTGGATACCCAAGGTTGGGAACCACTGCCTTAGTGGAACAGCAAAAAATATTTAAGAACCTTGTAACTAAGAACTGGTGCCTGAGTTTTGCTTTCTTCCTCCTCCCTCCCAATCCTTTTTCCTTTTGTGTCATGTCTTTTAGATTGTAAGCCTGAGGGCAGGGACTGTCTAATATTAATCTTTGTAAGCCACTCTGGGAGCCTTTTTATGGCTGAAGAGTGGGCTAAAAATGCTGTAAATAAATAAATAAAAAATAAACAGATTAAAGATGAAATGCCTGTTGGAAGAGGAAAGTCTTAGCCTGGTGTCTAAAAGTGTACCCTTGAATCTTAGTTCGGCACTGATGATGGGAGAGCGTCCTCTGCTGCATCTGAAGATAGCCGGCTAGCATAGAGGGGGTGGGGCAGGCAGGCCCCAGGGCACCTGCAGCTCTGTCCTCCGGCACCTTGCTGCTGCTGCCTGCCCCCCAGCATCTGTGGCCTGAGGTGGCTGCGCCACGCTGCCCCATGGTAAGGCCAGCCCTGACGTTGCAGGAGGTCTCCCCTTTCCCCCTCCCCACCCCCACTCATCATAGCGGCAGGATGGCACCTCAACCCGCTCAACTCGACTGGGCACACTGAAAGGAATGGATTGTACTCAGCTGTCCACATCCGGAGACTGCCTGGGGAGACAGGCAGAGGAGATGCAGACAATGCTAAACTCATCTGAAAGGAAACCGAGAGAGAGAGGAGAGAGAGAGAGAGAGAGAGAGAGAGAGAGGCCAGGTCTCTCTCAGCAGGCTGGGAAACCACACCCTCCGCCTTCCATGCCTCTTATATGCCCAGCCGGGAATCCCTCCCAGATAAGCGACATGGTGCTACTTCTCTCCAGCAGTGCAGTTAGGTCATTTTAGACTCTCATCTTCATGGTCTTTCACTCACATCCCCTGCATTGGGGGGGGGGGTCATGTGTATTCCTTGACTTACTTTAAAATGTAAGTCAGCCTTGCTGCATTTGGGGGGCCCCTCCTGCTTATTCTGCCGAGTGGGACCCGGACGTCTGCCCCCAAATCCTACCTTCATGGCACCACCTCTTCTCTCTCTCTCTCTCTCTCTCTCTCTCTCTGTGCCCTCACTCCCCTCATCGAACCCTCCCCCCCACCCTTTCCATAAAGCCCTTATAACCAAGTCACAGAGTCCTGCCATCTGCTCCTCCCATTCAACTACTCAACCCCAAATGCCCCTCAGCACCATCACTCAGGCTGCCAGCCCTCAAATTGTCAGAGCCCCACTGTCACTGTGCCATCCACCCACTGCTCCCTTTTCCAACCAACGGTTACCCACGGGGGTGGGGGTGGAGGTGTAATCTGAGCCATAGAAAGTATTTCCAGAAACAGGTGAGGGAATAACAAAGGGAAGATTGCCTCCGATCATATGCAGAATTCCTTCTCCACTGAATCACCATATCTATGGTACAGATTTTTGAGGTCCTTTGCTCTGGCCCCTTCCCCCTCTCTTGCAAATTAACCACGGAGCCCAATCCGACGGGAGGGTGCATTTGGGGGACATCCAAGTCCGAGCAAACGGAGGGGCTGCAGCAGAACTGGCCATGCTAGGTTTAAAGCGGAGGCATTTTCAAAAGGACATATTATGATATTTTGGGGTTGGGGGAGACCTTTAGCTCCCTGATTAAGGGCAAATGCTGATGAGGTCCAGGAGATGGGTGAACAGGATCTCCCACAGTGTTTTTTTTAAATTATTATTATTATTTAAAGTGGTAATAGCAGCTGGGGGGGGGGAGCTTGGATTGGTGCCTTGGCACTGTGGGAGAGGGAGTGTTAGCTGTTTCCCCTGAACTATTTTCACACTTAAAATAATCCGCCCACCGCACAACCTCCAAGCTGCTATTGGCCCCGCAGGGGGTGAAACATACAAGTATCGGGTCGTATCCGATGTTAGTTGAACTTACGTCGCATCCATTTCAACGGGTCTACTCTAAGTAGGGCTAAAATTGGATACAAGCCATCATACATGTACCTGCAGGTTTTGCCCTACGGGGCAAATAGCAGCTTGGGACTGGGAGTCGGATTCTAATCCGGAAAACAGCACAAGGGGGAGGGAGGGTTAACCTCCCCTCCAAACTGCGGTCCCAATGTAAAATCCCCCCCCCAGCTGCTATTAACACTTTAAAAAAAAACAAGTGTGTGTCCTTGAGCAAGTCCTTATCTCTCAGCCTAACCTAGTTCACAGGGTTGCTGTGAAGCTAAAATCATGCCGCTTGCAGCAGCTCCTTGGAGGAATGGTGGGGGTGGGTGGGAATCTGGTTGGTATCCTCTTCTAGTTTGGGTACCATACCAAACCCCTTTCCGCTTCTTCTCACTCGACGCCCCATTCACCACCCACTCTAATCCCAGAGCTGATGATCATGATCATTATTCTTATTCTTACTATCTACAACAGCGGCAGCCACAAATAATTTCTGAAGCCATTTTCAGCGGACAAAATTCTCTTCTCCCTCTACTCACAGGTTATTAGAAATTCTGAAGAAAAGAGAGTGAACTCATCATGTGTCAAACACATTCTTGAATCCTTTTCTACCGCGCAGAACAATGCCAAACGCTCCTGATACTAGCACAGAAGATTAATACAGTATAATCCACCACACCAGCGCAGACACACTCTTTTCGGAACGAGAAACGGGGACCTTTCCCACATCCTGCCCCACCACCCCCGCACTCTCAAGCGTGCACCCTCACATCTTCCTCTTCGCTAGGCGAGGCGACAGGCGGAGAGACCTTCTGCTTTGGGGGATTCCGACAAGCAGATGGGAGGAGTGGTTGGTTGGGTGGGACCAAGGAGTGGGATACCTTGCTCTGGATCCCGGATTCCTACCCAGTTCTACCCTCATCTGTTATTTCCATCCTCCTCCTCCTCCTCCTCCTCCTCCTCCTCCTCCTCATCATCATCATCATCATTATTATTGATCGGTTTGGGGCGCTCAAAAAGTTCATTTTTTTCAACGCCTCTCTCATTTCCCCTCGCCAGGAGGCTGCTTGATTGATCCGTCCCTCCGCTCCTTGCCCCCCCCCAAAGGTTCACACGTACACGCGGACACCCCCAACCGGACCACCACCACTACCCGCCCTGCTCCGTGGCAAAGAGCATCCTCTAGCATCCAGCCGCCCCAAAGGAGAAGCGAGGGGGATGGGGATCTGCCCCCCCCCAAAGGAAGAGCCGGCTGCTGCCAACACAGCCACCTTCTTCCACTCGCCCCCTTACCTATTGCTGCCCTCTGCCTCCTCCCGCCCCACAGCGCTCGCCCGCCCGCCGGCACAGCCACCCCGCTCCGTCGCGACCCCCGGGGTCGAATCCACCCCACTCACCCCGGCAAGCAGGAGCAAGCCCAGCAAGAGCGCCAGCCTCCCCTCTGTCTCCATGGCCGTCAGAGCCGGAGAGCGGCACGGGCGAAGAAGGCACCGGCGGCGGGAGTGGGCGCGGCGGGAGGCTTCGCCGACATCCCCTTCCCACCCACCCAAGCCTCCTCTGCGATGCGCGTCTCTCGGGGCGAGCCAGACCAGAGGGAGGCGAAGAAGGAGCGAAGAGCCGCGGCAGGCGAGGCGGCGGCGGCGGCAGCAAGAGTAGTATAACTGCGAGCGCCAGGCAGGACAGCACCTGCTTTCTGTAACTGGAAAGCTCAGCCCCCTTTTTTTTAATTTATTAAAACGATCAATGCTCTCCTCCCACTGGCTGGGTGGCTTGTAACACACGCGCAACGAAGACATGACAGCACCTCCCTCTTTCATGCCCCCAGCGAGAGCTCAACAGACACACACAGAAAATAATTTGCTTGTGCTTGCTTCTGCTTCTTCTGCTTCTCTTTCTCCTTCGCCTCCTCTTCCTCCTCCTTCTTCTTCTGCTGCTGCTTCAAAGTTGTTTCTGAAAAACAAAACCAATCCTTCTAACAGGTGGGGAAAGATTCAGGTTTGGCACACGCAGGGAGTTTTTAAAAGGCACTTTGAAAAAGCCCCGACTGGGCGATTCGTTGACATCCATTGACACCCATTCGAGGGAAGGGAGTGGTGGTCCTGGTGGTGGGAGAAACTGACCAGGGAGAAGACCAGCCCAGCTGCGCTAGCCAAGGGGGCACTCGAATGCGGCTTTGGGAGTGGGCCAGAGGCCATCCAGACTGCTGATTTGCCGTAACACAAGGGTAGGCCACCTGGCGCCCTCGGCACGTTTTGGACTACAGCACCCATCAGCACCAGCCAGCGTGGCCCATGGTCGTGGAGGATGGGAGTTGTGGTCCAAAACATAAACTACCCGGAGCCATTGTTTTCTATGTCGTGCCCAAAGTCTGGGAAGGTGTGGTAACAGGCCCTGCCCTGGCTGGAGGTAACAGGAGGCAACCACTTCAGGTGGCAGATTCAGGGGGTGGGCATGAAAGCCAGCAGAAAGGAAGGCAGGCAGATCGCACCCACAGGGCACAATTGACCAGGAGGTTCCCCTGCACGAGCTCTGCACAGTTCCCATTCATTTCAATGGCATTTGCACTTCATGGGATGGATTGTGCCCCCAGGTCAACTAGTGGATGGGAAATGCCATTTGGATTTTCCACCTCAAGCACCACCATTTCTTCATCCCTGCCCTGTATCGCAGCATGTAAGGAAGATACTATAGGCTAAGAAACATGAAGGGAAAACATAGCTCTGTTTACATGTTGTAGATGTTTGTGGGTCTGAAATGAAAAAAAGTTAAACTCCGCCCTGCTCTGAAGTGGAACTCATTCATTTAAGTGATGCCCATTGAGAATGAAAGCAGGAAAAGTGGTCTCTTTCTGGAATCTTTTGCCTGAAGCAACTGCTTGGTGTTGCTTCATGGTAAGTCCAGCCCTATTTTTAAACCTCTTCTTTTTGCTCCCAACATCTTGCTAGACGTTTTCACTTCTCTCATCTCAGACAACCCCTTTCTGAGTCTTCTGTAAGATCAATAATAACAGAAACAAGGATCTAATTGTCTAACTCAACAAAATTACCCCTCTTCTATGCGCAGACTCGGAGCTAACTGGATCTTGTCTGTCCTGCCTTGTCTCTTCATGAAAGACCCTGCTGCCTCCTCAGTTCCAGTACCGCCCCCCCCCCCGCTTCAAATGGCTAAATTGCCTACTTGTTTAAGGACAGATGTTTCAGAACAATACAACTTCCCCATTGAACAAGGCATTTCTGGAATGGAGAGAGAAGAGATCCCGGGCATAGCGCAACAACAGCACATCGGAGCATGACTCGGCTTGAACAGACTCTCTGGTTGCTCATCAGACATTTTATGGCTTTAATTGTGGCTTTAATAATGAATGCCAGTTTGGAAATTTACCCAGGGAGCTCTCTGTTTCCTTGGTAAATGCTCCTGAAACCTGGGGCAGAGGGTGGAGGAAATGAGAGATCTTTTAAAAAAAAAATAAAAAAAAATAGGGAGATTTTCTGCAGAACATCTCCTGTATTCTGAATGGGTTCCTTGCTTCAGGGGTGCAGGCCTATAACATTTTTAGGAACATGGAAATGTAGGGCTGGGTTACAGACTGAACTGCATATCTTCTGGTATTTTGAGGGTGAACTACTGGGGGGGGAGGGGAGATTAGAGGAGGCACTGTACATTCAGATGGCTCTAATTTGAGCACTGGATGTGGTTGTTTCAGAACTTCCAAGCATCCCAGTTTAGAAATGCAGAGTGTTTCAATGCATGCCAACCCCTACGGAGCTGCACAGTGGACAGGGACTAGTGTGGGTGGAACAACCCACACATCTGGCTCCTTGTGCTAAGCATAAGGATATCCTTTCTGCAGGATGCTATAGAAACTAGATGCTCCTTTGCTTGTAAACTGTTTGAAGAGTAACTCTAGGACTGTTGCACACATTTGGTTATATTTTTACTTTGCCCTTCCTCCAAGGAAAGCAGGACAGCACACAGGGTCTCTCCCCTCCCCCCCCATTTTATCCTCACAACAACCCTGGGAGGTAGATTAGGCAGAGAGATGTGGACGGGCCCAAGGTTGCCCGATGAGCCTCAGAAGATACGTGGGGACTAGAACCTGGGACTCGCCAACTGCAGTCAAATGCTCACCCGTATACACCACACTGGGTCTCACAATGACCGTATGCCTGGGCATCTGGTGACCAGCTGAAATCTGGTTGTATTTATTTATTATATTTATACCCCGCCTTTTTTCCTGCAAGGAACCCAAGGCAGCTTACGGTTCCTGTACACATTGGCAGGAACCCAAATGGGCACTCTAGATTTGCTTACCAGTGGATTTTTTGCTTTAAACACCAGACCCTACCCATGGCATTCATTCATTCATTCATTATTACATTTCTATCCCACCTTTTTTCCTCTTGCAAGGAACCCAAGGCAGCTTACATGATCCCCCCCCATTTTATCCTCACAACAACCCTGTGAGGTAGGTTAGGCTGAGAGTCAGTGACTGGCCCAACGTCACCCAGTGAGCTTCATGGCCGAGCGGGGACTAGAACCCGGATCTCCCGAGTCCCAGTCCAACACTCTAACCACTACACCACACCGGCTCTCAGCGTTTATTTAATTTTCATTGTTTCATTTATTCTCCACCTTTTCCCAAGGAGCCCAACATGGCATATTTAGTTTGCCCCTTCATTTTATCTTTAGAACAACCCGTTGAGGTAGACTGAGCCAGCTAAGTCAGGAAGCCTGGCTTATTAAACCATAATGTGACTCAGCAGTGTGCTCATGCACACATCCTGTTTGCTCCTCCCTTCATGCGAGTGCGTACACCAGGCAGAGATAACTGAGCATAACATCCAAACCTGGGATTATGGTTTATTGTGCCGAAACAAGCCAGGATCATAAGTCAGCTTTAAACCAGGATTGGTGGTTGGTTTACAAATCCTGCCTTCTTTGGGTGCAATAAACCACAATCCCAGTTTTGAACTTCATGTGAAGCTATCCCTGCCTGGTTTGTTTGCTAGCTTGTGCAAAGAGAAGAATGAATGGGCTGTGTGCACCAGCACATAGTTCATTCACATTGTCGTTTATTAAGCCAGGATTCCTGGCTTGTTGTTATAACTGGCAGTAACTAAGTATTAGGACAGGCATTTCAACCTTTTAGAATGGGGGGGAATGCATAAAAGCTGGGAAACGATTGGTGGTCAGGGGGAAGGGGGTGGGGCCATGGGGAAGAGACGTGGCCATCAGGGAGTGGCCAGACTGGGACCACAGGTGGATCAGATGTGGCCCTTGGGCCTGAGGTTCTGCACCCCTGGTGAAAAGCATAGTACACGGTACATTTCGGAATGGCTGCCACAATTTTCAGATCCAGATTTGGACGTGAAGGAGCCCCAGCGGTTCACCCAAATTCTATGTTCATCACATTTCAGCAGCAAACATGGCAGGAAATCTAACCTCCGAACAACGAACACCACCAGCCCATCTCAACCATACCTTTGTAGCTGGCTGCTGTTACTTCTGCTGCTGCAAAGCTTGCCTTTCACTCAAGAACTGCTCTTGGAGCTGTACAGATCAAGGAAGAGACACGGGTGTGTGTGAAATAGCATAAACAGCTGATACTGGGAAGGCTGGGATGAAGAAGGGGGTCTACATTTAATACAAGGGATTGGTTAGTGGAGAATCAGGTGGCAGAAGAAGGGCAGAGGGTCAGCTCAAAAAACAGACAGTGATGTAAACAAATAACTCCCCAATCCCTGTTTGAGTATTTCACAAGATGTGGCTGAGCTGTCCTTCCCCTTCATAGGATCTCTGTTGAGTCTGTTCTTTGTCGTTTTTTATTCCCGCTGCTCACAAAATTGGTTCCTCCTCCCTGTGCCCTCCTCAACCTTCCTTTGATTATCTTTCATCTCAACTCTCTCCAGCTAGCCAATATCTTCCCAGTAATGAGGTGGCCCAAGCCCAGTGCAGTAGCAGGAAGGGCGGGGGGTGTGTTTTTTCAGATGCCGATCATAAAATCACTTTTTATAGCCCTCATTACTGCCCGGCCTGGCTGCTAGCAAAGCAGGATAGTCTTTCAGCCTTCACTCGGAGAAAGAAGGAAGAAAGGAAAAAGCTCGGGGGAGCAAATATACAGGCCGACCATCCATGCGTAATGTAGCTCTCCTTCTCCTTCTTCTTCTGGACGCACTTGTGAAGTGATGTTGCTTGCTGGGGGCGGCTTTAGGCTGCCTTCCTGCCCGAATTAACAGTTTTCTGTGGAAGATGGACTTTGTCATATTGATCGCTTCAGGCAGGCCGGGTTCTCCTCTCCCAAACAAGGAGTATCGACCCACCGAGGCTCACGGGGTCATCATTTTGGCTGGGCTGTTGCTCCACTGTCATCATCATTATTATCTTATAGATCTGTCTGCTCTGTTTAGCGCAGTGTTCTCCAACCTTGGGTCCCCAGATGTTTTTGGCCTACCAGATGTTTTTGGCCTACCCAGCATAGCTGGCTGGGGCATGCTGGGAGTTGTAGGCCAAAAACATCTGGGGACCCAAGGTTGGAGAACACTGGTTTAGCGACTACAAAAGGACCGTAATGGTCACGGGGGAGATAAGGAACACAAGCACACACACCCTTCCACTGAACTGTGATGTATTTCATCATTTCCCCCCTTGCAATATTGGGGCAGCTTCCAGTTAGAGGGCTACAACACCGAGTCAATTAACCAGTTATAATGATGAAGCCTGTGGCTCATGCTGGCTCAGCTTGTCTGAGCGTGGAAAGCTAAGCAGGGTCAGGCCTGGTTATTACTTGGATGGGAGACCCCTCCTCTAGTTTCCTGCATTGAGCAGGGGGTTGGACTCGATAGCCTTGTAGGCTCCTTCCAACTCTATGATCTATGAAATCTATGAATGATTTAACAACAAACTGCTGATTGACTAAAAAGGTGCCTCCGATTATTCAGGCAGAGGATTATTATTATTTTTTAAAGATTTTTAAATATGAAGAGATCACACTAGACCAGAGCTGAATACATGAGCCCCAGAACCTGTTTTCAGTGTCAGGACTCCACTTTGGAACATGTGAAGAATGCGTGTGTGTGTGTGGCGGGGGGAAGAGATTCGTCTGTAGTAGCTGCTCCTCCTGGGAGAATAAACAAATGAGCTGTGAAATATGGGGGAATCTGTAAATGGTACTCCGGCCTATCCCCTGGGAAATAAAATGACTCTGATCATGTGCAAAGTACCTTTTCTTCACCACATCGGGAATAATCACAGCTGTCTCCCACGCACATCTGGAATCAGGAGGCAGGATGTCCAGGTCAGAGAACATGAGTCCCAGCTTGCTTTCTCTTTTTCCCTCTCTCTTCCTTCCCTTCCTTTCTTTCTTTTATAAATTTCTTTTATTACATGAAAGAATCTTATTTAATAAAGGGCAGGGATGACAGCCGGCATCTTCTAGCCCTAGGATATCTGAAAGCAGCCATCATCAGGTCTCTCCTCCCCTGCGCCATCAATGCCATGAGGCTGGCAACAGAATGAAACCTCACCTACTACAACATTTTTAAGAGGCAGCTCTGCTCCTATGCTACAGGTACATGTGCATCCCACATGGTTGTGCCTCTTTGGAATACTGCTTGGAGGTGGCTGGCTTAGATCAAGCGCCTCTTAGGTGCGAAGGAGGCGGGAAGAACGAGCTGACGGAGGTGGAGGGGGGAAGCTCAGGGATCGGCATCTGGTTAGCAAAGAGATGCTTTGGAACTGCGTGGGATCCCCTCTGTAGTCACCCAAACTGAGATGCCCAGGCAGTAGAAGGAAAGGAGACCCAGCTGGGCCGAACGAAGTGCCTAGATTAGGAGCAGAACATGCAGAGCTAAACTAGATCTCACCCTCTCCTGCCCCCTTTTCCTGAAGTATCTATATTTCCTGGAATGTTCTGCATCTCTCCTGGGAATGTCTATTAAGAAAATCAGGAGGGATTTAGGGGCTCACTGCACATTATGCACAAAAGCGCATAGTAGCGCACTGTTTTTCTTTTTTTATTATAGCGGCTGGGGGGGGAGAGAATTGAGAGCAGAAACACAGCAGTGGGAGGCTTAACCCTTTCCCCACATGCCATTTCCCTGCTGCAGATGCTCACACACTTGTGTGCACAGAGAGAGAGAGAGAGAGAGAGAGAGAGAGAGAAGCTTTCCCCATGGCCCCGCCACAGGATTTCAATTCTATGTTTGTGGATAACATACCGTAGTTCCTTAGTCCCTTCAGTGTTCAAGAACTCAAAACTGTTTCCACATTGTTTCTGTAAAGGAGGCAAAGAATGAGCCCTGGCTTAATAAAAGCTGTCACTGCCACAAAGTGCTTCATCTGTAGGAACAGCATTGGTAGAGGCAGTGTTCGCACAGCCTGTGTGGTGCAGTGGTTAGACCAGTGTTCTCCAACCTTGGGTCCCCAGATGTTTTTGGCCTACAACTCCCAGCATGCCCCAGCCAGCTATGCTGGGTAGGCCAAAAACATCTGGTAGGCCAAAAACATCTGGGGACCCAAGGTTGGAGAACACTGGGTTAGACTGTCGGGGTTAGAGTGGGAAGACTTTAGGGGTCAAATCAAGAACAAAGTTTCCTGGCCCACAAAGCCACACTTTACATGACACCTACATGTCAGGGTTGTAGTGAGGATAAAAAGTCCCCCTACTTTTTATCCTCACTACAGCCCTGACATGTAGGTTTGGCTGAGACAGAGTGGTTTTGTGGGTCAGGAAACTTTGTTCTTGATTTGAACCCAAAAGTCTTCCCACGCTCACACCCTGAGCTCTTTGGAGGGAGGGTGCAATTAAAAAGAAAAAGTAATAAAACGAATGTTACTTTTACCAGGGACTGCCCCCTTGGTAGCATTTGATCTCTGAAAAATGGTTTTGGCCATCGGTTGAGAACCTGACACTTCTGAGCCACAGTTCCGGGCAGAAACAGGTTGTTGGCAGGGGTTGCAGCGTCGCAGTGGTGCAGTGGTAAATTCTGAAGCGCAGGAGGTCATCATGACAGTCCCATAGCCACACCCCCAAGGAGAATCCATAGCCACACCCCCAGGAGAGAGAGAGAGGCAGGCAGAGAGAGAGACCCTGCTTTTCTGCTTTGTATACTCAAAGGAGCTACCGTTCTGGTTAAAAAAACTCTGCCGTAAACACAGGCATCCAACCTAAAACACTAATAAATCTCACCATTACGTTTACAGGGCATGGCTGCAATCCTATGCATAGTTACCTGGGAGTAAGCTCCTTTGAACACAGGGCTGCTTACTTCTGACTACATGGGCTTAACTGGTAAAACACATTGTGCTTTCACAAAAGATCTTCAGCCGGCCGAAATGCAACCTTTAGTTTTTAATTAGAAATGCAAACCATCTTGCGAAGAAGTGTTACCATTTAAATTGCTAGCACAGGGATGCACACACCCTTATAGTGCAGGGATGCACACTCAACTCATTCACCTTCCACGCATACACACAATCTTTCTCCCCCCACACAGAGGTGCACTCCCTCCCTGCTCAGGAGAGATAAGGGAAGGGTTTCCCTTGCTAGCGCTAACAAGGAAAACTCTGGGCGGGGTCCCCACTGCTGCACAGGCTGCACTGGAAGTGGGTTATGCACCCCTGTGCTAGTAGGAACTCCATCAAAGAAAAGGAAAGAGGTATCCAACCTCTGCCTGATTATTTTCCTCCTTCCCGGACTTCCGCTGTGCTCATCTCAACAGTAGCAAAACTTGAAAGCCTTGTTTTCCCCTCATTCACTTGCTAGAGCAAAGACAGGCCGTCAATTACCCTGGTGCTGTGGCAGATGATGTCATCGTTCCTGCTCTGGGGGAGGGGAAGAGGCCCAGAACTGTTCTCCCCTCTACTATACCAGTGGCTCTACAAGACATTTAGCCATCCAGACAGCTGGCCAGGAATATCATGGCCGATCCTACCATCAGAGTACAGCGGCTGCCTCAGGCACCTGATCTGGGGTGTCATGGAAGACCAGCAGTTTGTTATTTAGGGAGCAATCCTATGGCCCTTAGGCTAGGCAGCGATGCTTTGGATTCCCGGATCCAAGGTCGGAGACAGCGCTCTCTCTGACCTCCGAGTGGGAATCCGCGATCCATCCCACTCGCAGCTGCCTCTCCAAGGTTGGGAACGTGAGCTTGGAGAGTGGGGAAAGGGGGGCATTTTGGTGGGCAGGGAGAGGACAAGACTGGAGAGGCCAGGACACGCGCTATCCTGGGGCCTCTCCAGCCTCCTTGCCTCCCCCTCCAAAATCTTTTCATTAGGTGGGCAAAAAAGACCCGTCTAGAGAAAATGCAGGGCAGGGGGGGTGGACAGGGAGGTGGAGATCTCCTCCGCCACTCCTCCCGCCCTGCATAGGATGAGGGTAAGCCTCTGAGCTTGGGGACTTACGCTCATCGCGATAGGATTGTGCCCGCAATTTATTGTCGTTGTGCTTTTGCTGCGACGGAGGGGCGGGGTGCTTGTGGGATTTTCTATCTCAGGTGCCAAAAGAACTCTGGAAAAAGAGACATGGCAGGCCGTAGGGAATACTTAACCTTGCCTTTTCCCTGCACCAAATTGCCCCCTAGCAACTGTCCCCCAATGGAATGACGAATGTGTGTTTTCCTGCATTTAAAACCCTGCAAGAGTGTGTGCTTAGGAGCAATCTGAAGGTGGGAGATGGCAGCACCTCTCCTCCTCTGGAAGTATCTTTTTCCCATTCAAAAAGGTCCCCAGGGATGATGTGACATGTGTGTGTGTGTGTGTGTGTGTGTGTGTGTGTAATGTCTGGCTTGGCCCTCTGCTTCAGGCGTCCGTGGGGGAGAGACAGCTGTTTCGCCAGGCTTTCAGCTCCTGTTAGCGGCTTCTGAGTGTTCAATTGTTTTCAAACAGCTAGCCTGCCTGACCTCAGAAATAGTGTGGTTTCTTGGTTTATTGTTTTGGTTTGTAAAATGGGGGGAGATATTGTCTTTTGGATGGCTTAAACGCTATAAGCGTGTTGCATTTCTGTGAAACAGCTGGGCTGCTCTCACAGCAGGAGGACGAACGAGACAAAATTAATAGAAATAACTCCACAAAAAATAAGATGACCTTATTGTTGTGCATGCATGCACGGCCGGCATGGATTAGGCTCAGTCTGTGCCCATGTCATCCTGAGCCCCGGGATTGTGTGAATCCTCCAATATGTATTGGGTGGGTGGGGGGTTTGGCTTCAGTAGCACTGAGTTAGTTAAAAACCTCCAAGCCTTGGGACTACAATCCCCCACTGCTTTTGGAATGCTGTGTGATTGATTCCCGCTTTGTGATGGAATTCCTCCTTTGGACTCAATCAAAAGCAGGGACCCCTTTTTGAGCTTGGCTGGTGAAACTCTCCTTACCTTTCTTCTTTGAGCGGTGTGCCATCCATTTCACGGCTTTCCAAGCTGCAGATGTTCTTGCTTTCTTGGCCCCAGTGGTACAGCAGCTGTTGGCCAATGGCGTTACGTGACAACCTGCCCCAGGAGCGTGTGGGTGTTGTGCACACGTACAACTATGGACGGCACACAGGAGAAACATGCGGAAAGGAAAGGCAAGACACCCAATCGGATGGGTTGCGTTGGAGAAGCGGCTTGAATGATAAGCCAGCCAAGTAAGTGAAAACTGCTGCTCCCTGTAGTAACTCCACACAGCCCCTTTTGATCAGCGTGTTAGCTCTTCACCGTGTTAGTTCTTCATCTCACGGCCAACTCCCGACAAGGTTTTTGTCTGTCTCGTCGTGACTTCACTTGATGACAAAATAAAAAAAACCCACTTCTGAGATTAAAGACCAAATCGCTCTGCTCTTAAAAAGGAAAAAGGGCAAAGGGCTCTGTAGATTTCCCTGTGCACATGGAAAGATAGAAGGAGGCAGGACACTCAACAAGCCATCAACACCATGTTCAGATAACTTTAAGTTCACGATGGGCAAACATTTCTCCCATTGGCAAAGATGGGCCGAGACAGATGTTAAAAAAAAGAGGCTCGCCGACACTTTGAGTTCTCTTTCTAGTTTTTGAAGAATGGTAACAAATTGAATGCTGGTAGATTTCTTTATTTAGTACATTGATATCCCGCCTTTCCTCCATACACCATCTCCCGCACCCACCCACCTATCCTCACAACAACCCTGCGAGCAGAGGAGGCTGGTGGTGACTCCTATTTTGGTGGGGCTCCTAATCCATGGTGCTGGACTCCATCACCAAAATAGGTTCACCACCATGGGGCACCACGGATAGCTCCTATAAAGCTCCAAATAAAAGCCACAGTGGATTAGGAGCCCCAGCAAAATAGGAGTCGCCACCAGCCTCCTGCGAGGAATTTTGTGTTACCTTGAAGTGACTGGCCCAGGTTTACTGCGTGGGTTTCACAGCTGAAGGGGGATTTGAACCCAAGTCTCCTAGTGTGATGCTCTAACTGCTACACTGCACTGGCTGTATAAGTAGGAAGGGTGAGAAATTTGTTGGATTTTATCAAATTCACGCATCCCAAAGCTGCACATGAACTGGAACACAGTTATATAAGGTGATATTCACACCTGTCAGGATTTTGCAATGCAGTTCGCAAATCATAAGACATGCACAAAAAAAATGCATATAATAGGGGAAAGTGCAAACAAAATGCATATGTCAGGGGGGAAAGAGCACACAAAAACACATTATATTAGGTGAAATTGCTTGGGCAGGGAATGTGTCCATTTGGAAAAGTACAGACAAAAATGCATACCTTTTGAGAAATACGTACGAATATCTGAACAAATTACCCTGCCGATGTTTTAGGGTGGGAAATCACAAACTGATGCAGAAACAGGATGGAATGAACTTAATCCTGGGAAAATGAGAAATGGAGCAGAGTCATCTATCCCTCGTTGTATGTTCCAGCCACTTGGTTGCTGCCACCTCCTCCTGTTCCACCTGTTGGGGAATGGGCTACCTTCAGCACAGGCACTCAGCGGCAGCAGCAGCAGCAGCAGCAGGAAGACAAACAGTAGGGATACACATGGTGCACAAACTTTGCAGAAGCTAAACCAGTCCAGATATGGGCTGTGCCAGGATAGGGGACTGCTCTGACTACAGCCCTCAGTATGCCACCTTGAGTCCCATCGTGGAACAAAGGGGGATATAAACATCATCAGCAGCAACAGACAATTAAGTGCATTTGGGCATATGCAGAGTGCATTTCCCTTCACTGCCTAGTAACCACAACTGTCTTTCACAATATCTGCATTCGGGCAGAAGAAGGGTTTCTGAGATAGAAGATATGATTTTGCAGCAGCCTTGATCTCTTTCTTTTATAAAATAAAAATAAAAATGTGTGGATTTAAGTCCTTCCTTCAATATTTGACGTCCTATTTCTAGGAGGCAGACTCAGCTAACACGGGCAGCTCAGAGATGCACTAGAATAGCCAGATCATGGGCTGTCTGAACCTTCCAGGCTCTTGCTGTGGCAGAAGCATACTTCACCTCGAATACGCTGTCTCATGTCATTTTTGCACGAGCCGAGGAAAAGGCGCCCTTTGCTGAGAGTGGGGGAGTCTGCGTGCTCCATTTCGGGCCAGGCCCCTGGCAGCTGAGTTACAGAGCATCACAGCTCACAAGTGCGCAGGCCGGCACATGGGGGTGTGTGATGTTCCAAGAACGGCAGCATCTGAATCAGCATCTCACCTGCTGGGGGAACAGAGGAGGGACGGAAAGGGAGGGAAGAAGAACCCGGCAGGGAGAGAAAACAAAACATCAACCAGGGTGGCTCATTCTCTCGCAGACATCATTTCTTTCGGATTAGGGGAAACCATGGTTTCGTTTGAGCAACCTAGGGATGTTGGAGAAATCCGTATTGGATTCAAATGAGTTTGGATTTCTATGAATCTGACCGGCAGATTCCACAGTGGACCGACTTTTTCCCAGTCACACGGATTCTGCGGACTTGTGGACCTGGTTTTTTTTTTTTTTTTTTTTTACTTTTGGGGATGGGATTCGCACAAATGCGCACTTGCACAAGTGGAATGAAATTCTCGTACATCCCTATAAAAAATCTGATTTCGTCAATCAGCGGACGACGGAACGAAAGATGCTTGACAATCCGTGAAACAGGCGGAATGGATTTAACAACATCCGTACATCCCTAGCCACAGTTCACCAGAGCTGAGCCCCAGAAGCTGTTTCCAATGCCATAAAGAGGAGGCAGAGCACCTGCTTTGTATGCAGACCACGGTCCCAAATTCAATCTCCGACACCTCCAGTGAAAAGGATCAAGTAGTAGGTGATGGAAAAGACCTTTTTCTGCCTTAGGGGCACTGCCAGTCAGAGTCCACAACACTGAGCTGGATGGATGAACCTGGTAAAAAGCAGCTCCCAACATTCATAAAACATGTGAAGTAATCACAAAGGACAGAGCAGTTTTGAGCATCTGCAGAATTCCTCTCTGTCAGTACTAAGTAACCACAACAGGCTCCTGAATGCCTGGGATTAGGGGCTACGGCTTCCATGCAGTCTGGAAACCCAATTTATTATTTATTTATTATATTTATTATATTTATATCCCACCTTTTTTCCTGCAAGGAACCCAAGGCAGCTTACCTAATCCTCTCCTCCTGCTCCTCTCCATTTTACCCTCGCAACAACAACCCTGTGAGGTAGGTTAGGCTGAGAGTCAGTGACTGGCCCAAAGACACCCAGTGAGCTTCCTGGCCAAGTGGGAGCTAGAATTTGGATCTCTCGAGTCCCAGTTCAACACTCTCACCACTGCGCCACACTGGCTCTTTACTAGAATCGGTTTTAGAATTCAGCCTATTTGTATCCATAATTCACCCGACCTCAGTACAAAGGCAGAGGGCAGGTAACACCAAATGTATATAGGATTTGGAGAGGGGAAAAGTCTAGGATTACCAAAACAAGATGGTATAAAGCGCAAAAAGTAGGGGGTTTGGGTCTTCCAAATTTAAAATGGCATTATATAGCTAATCAATTAAGACATACAGTGGATATTATAGCACGACCTAAAGAAATAATGTGGTTGGAGTTAGAAACATCTGAATTACTTTGGAGAATATACTTTTTCTTTAAAATAATAATTGATAAAAAACATAGACAACCCTTTTTTAAGAAGTTTGTTAGAGACTTGGAGTACTATGAGGAACATATTTATACCAGGGATTTCTCCATTAACTCCGGTGGTAGCTCTAAATGATTTTCCCGAAAATTTAAGATTGGATTTGGAGGGTAAACTAAGAGAAGAAAGGGTTATTAGATTATCCGATTGGGTGGAAAAGATGGGGACTAGAGACCAAATATTGGAAATTGTTGGGAGAAGAGTGTCGTGGTTAAATTTATTACCGTTAGAACAGTGGTCGAAGAAGTGGAAAAGGAAAACTGAGTATGAGAGAGATTTAACTAAATTTGAAAAGATTGTTACATCTAGAGATGGTCTACAAGGCAATGTGTCAACAAGAGGTAGGTATACCAAGGGATTTATATAGATTGATTCAAAAAGCAGAAGAACAAGACGACCAGCTAAAGACAATATGGGATAATGAATTTGAAGAGGTGACCTCGAAGGTGGGTTGGAACAACATATGGGATAGACGGATTGTGAAAGTGGTGTCAACTAGGATAAAGGAGAATTTCTATAAACTAATTTGGAGATGGTACGGTACTTAACTCCAGTAAGATTAAATAGAATAGATAATAATCGCTCTGCATTTTGTTGGAGAAGATGTCAGGAAAAAGGGACATATGCTCAAATGTGGTGGAGTTGTAAAAATGTACTGGTTTTTTGGCGATAGGTTTTTACAGAAATATTGGAAATTATTGGTATTAACTTAGAGGTCTGTCCAAAACTAGCATTGTTATCAATAACGGAGAAACTTATTTGCGACCAAAATACGAAGGAATTAATTGTAAACTTGTTAACTGCGGCTAGGCTAATGATAGCGAGAAATGGAAAGTACAACATGTTTTCCTAATAACTGACTGGTATAAGGAAGTTTGGGATATAGCCCTAAACGATAAACTAACTTGTAGTATCAAATGCAAAAAAGGACAGTTAAAGAAGAATAATTTTATGGATATATGGAATCAATTATTAGACTATGTATTAATAAAGGGGAAGGGGAGTATGCCTTGTCAGGATATGTTATATTTTTGGAATTTGGAATTCATTTGATCAAGGGGATGGAAGTATATAAATTGGTCCCTAGGAGGGTAGGGGGGGTGCACTTTATGATTTATTGTATGCACTTTAAGTTATATTTTTGTGTTATTCTTGTATTTTGCTATATTTTGTTTTGAAAAGTAAATTTTTTTTTTTTTTTTAAGTATATAGGATTTGGGTGGATTGAGGTCCCTTCGATCAGCAGTCTTCAACCATATTAGACTTGAAACTCGCCTTTAGCCCCTGTCTGCGGCTTGGGACCGATGGATGATCTGCTGTTTTTTGTTATGCTGCTTCTGTTTTTCATTTCGTTTCAGGAGGTACTTGTAGGACCACTTTCCCCAATACTGACCATCCCAGGATTTAAGATCAGCAGGGGAGACTTTGCTTGGGGTGCCCTTGCTTGAGGAACGTGTCCCATGGGCTACCACACATGCCCGAGATCCGGCTGTCGCCCATGCTGCCGTCATTCAGGTGCCAGTCAGGGACCTATTTATTTGTGCAGGTTCTGGGAGCATGGGCAAGTACTCTGTTTGTTTGCTCTGGCTGATTCATTACGTCGATGGTGTTATTGTATTTTATTGCATATTTGTGATTTTAGAGTCATGATTTTAATGTGGTCTATGCGGTGTATTATGTTTTATATAGGTTGTTAGCTGCCCTGGGCTCTTTGTGAGGAAGGGTAATGTATAAATCAAATAAATAAATGCATTTGTTGGGATTGATGATTTATTCTGCTGTCATATTGATGCGGAGCGGAACATTGCTTTTAAATGTTTTGTATGCTCCTGTGAAATTTAGTAGTTTTTAATAAATCGTGACCGAGTAAGATTGTCTTCCAGGATAAAATTACAAAAAGAAAATTATATAAAGAGGAAATTGTATAAAATTGTGTAGACTCTAGCGATGGGTCCATAAGTGACTGTGGAGGCCAATTCTAGATCCACACAGCTTCCCACAGTGAGGACACAGGTTACCAGATGGAAGATGGTCCTGTAAAGGATTCATTTGACGTGCTTTTCGCTTAGCACGTTTCTCCCTTTCATCTTGCACTCAGGCTTCTTCAAAGTCCATGGAACCTTTGTGAAAGGCCAACCTCCAGTTAGATCGTTCATGGGCCAGAGCTTCCCAGTTCTTGATGTTTATATTGCTTTTTTTTTAGATTAGCCTTAAGAACATCTTTAAACCTCTTATACTGACCACCGATATTCCGCTTTCCATCCTTGAGTTGGGAATAAAGTAACTGCTTTGGGAGACGGCAGTCAGACATTCAAACAACATGACTGGTCCATTGAAGTTGGCGTTGAAGGATCATTTTTTCGCTAGTAGTCTTTGCTTCTTCCAGTACACTGACATTTGTTTGCCTATCTTCTATGAATAGTGTCATGTGATTTTTAAAGCTAAATAAGTAAAAGGGACAAACATTTTTTGTTGCATGCAGGAGCCGTCTTTCTTGGCCTCTCCTCCCATCACCCCAAACTTTCTCTTTCTCTCTCGTTGTCTACACCCCATTTTTCTGCATCACTGCCTCCTCTTAAAAGAAACTTAAATAATAACAAACGCCCACACACAGGGAAGAAAGAGATGGTGGTGAACCCACATTAGTCTGGGCTGCAGCCCAGTATCAGTTCCCAACCCACCAATTGAAGATCAGTGTCTTAGATAATATATATAAGCTACACACACACACACACACACACACACACACACTGACGTTTGCCCAAGTATGCAGCTGTGAGACTCACCCCTTTCTGAAATGAGTTATCTGTCCATTTGCTCTCTCACACACACATCCCTGGCCTGCCTCCGGCTTTCTTTGGAATTTTGTTCTCCATTCATCCCAATGCATGCCCTGAGCAAGTGCCATGCCTCACCCTCCAGCAGTAGATCAAGTTAAATACTCTTGTGTTCATTTGCACCCTGCTAAACTTTCCATTGATTTTACTAAAAAGCAAGAGGTAATTACTTTCCTGACAAAGATGGCCGCCCATTAGTGGAAAGTTATAAATAACAACGCATAAATAAGCCTGCTGCAACAGAAGAGGAGAATTACTCAGAAGTCTGGGCAGCGGAGAACATAAAGACAAGATATGAAAGCACGGAAAGAGGGAGGAACACAGGGCAACATAGTCAGTTCTTGGTTGGGATATAAGAGATAGGGTAGTATCCAATGTTAGTCCCATATAGAGTAGGCCCACTGAAATGAATGAGATGTAAGTTAATCACGACTCACATAAGTTCCATTCATTTCAATGGGTCTACTCGACATAGGCCTAACATTGGATCCCACCCATAGGTATCTAATTATGAAATTAAGGGCAGATTTCACAATTCATTTTTGAACATGAGGAAATTGACAGGGAAAGCCCAAGTGTCAGCTGTAGGGAGCATCTGCGTGTTGCAGAGGATTCTGGGATGCATTCTAGACCACTGTCATCAAATGCTTAGAGG
Organism: Shinisaurus crocodilurus; assembly: GCA_021292165.1. Classification (NCBI taxonomy): domain Eukaryota; kingdom Metazoa; phylum Chordata; class Lepidosauria; order Squamata; family Shinisauridae; genus Shinisaurus; species Shinisaurus crocodilurus. Next base: position 630,782 of record JAHFWL010000058.1, read on the forward strand.
GCACACCAGCCAGTAAGCTAGAAAAGAGCTCTACTGGCTCCCTCCAACAAGAACAGAACAGACAGACCCAGAAACAACCAAGTCCAGTGCCACCTAGTGACTAAACCTTATAATGACACTATCCACACAGGAAGTTGGTGTGGGGCCTTGTTAGACTGTGATGTTCTAAATCAGTGTTCTCCAACCTTGGGTCCCCAGATGTTTTTGGCCTACAACTCCCAGCATGCCTGGCTGGGGCATGCTGGGAGTTGTAGGCCAAAAACATCTGGGGACCCAAGGTTGGAGAACACTGTTCTAAATCCTATCCTGCTTTGCAAACTTTACTCCTCGTTTCCTGTTGGACTCTCAGTTCTCTAAAATGAAACCCACCCCTTGATAAGGGGAGATTTATCTTAGTTTGCCTCACTGTTATTCCCATTTTACAGATGCGGAACTGAGGCTGAAAGATAGGGACTTGCTTGCCCAAAGCAACACAAAGGACTCTCTGGAGAACTGCAGAGCCAGCACAAGGCTGCACTCACTTCGTTAAAGGCATGGATTGTGTTTGCTGGTTCAGGTCAAGTCAAGAAGGTTCATGGCAAAGGTGGAGCATCGATCCAGGTCTCCCACATCATTCTAACTAGCATAGAGGGAGTCAGAGAATAAAGCAAATAAGCAGAGGCTGGATACTTCTTTCCTTTTCTTTCATGGAGTTCCTGTTTCACTCTGGAGGTTTAAATGGTAACACTCCTTTAGAAGATGGTTTGCATTTTTAATTCAGAGCTAACGATTGCCTTCCAGCTAGCTAAAGATCTTTCCTTAAAGATCAGTGTGTTTACAGTTAAGCCTCTGCAGAAGAAGGCAGAAGAAAACACCACTGAGTGGAGCTTACATGCAGGTAAATGAGAGCCAGTGTGGCATAGTGGTGAGAGCGCTGGACTGGGACTTGGGAGATCTGGGTTCTAGTCCCCACTCAGCTATGGGTGACTTTGGGCCAGTCACTGACTCTCGTCCTCGCCTACCTCACAGGGCTGTTGTGATGATAAAATGGAGAGGAGGAGGAGGATTATGTAAACTGTCTTGGGTTCCTTACAGGAAAAAAGGCGGGATATAAATATAATAAATAAATGATGGATTGGATTGCATTTATGCCAGGATTGCAGTCATGCCTTGTAAACTTAATTGTGAGATATTATTGGTTGTTTGTTTGTTTTGGATGTCTGTTTTTAAATATATATATATACATACACACACACACACACACACACACACACACACACACACATATATACAGAGAGAGAGAGAGAGAGAGAGTTAAAAACACATCCAAAACAAACCACTAATAGAATCTCACAATTGTTTACAGGGCATGACTGCAATCCTATGCGCATAATTACCTATGTATAAGCTCCACTCCAGGAATCTATACATTATTGGGGGCATGGCTATGGATTCTCCTATGGGGGTGTGACTATAGGGCCGTCATGATGATGCCCCCCTGCACTTCAAATTTGCTATCCTCATGCTATTACATTTTGCAGATGAGGTATATTGAGGTAACAGAGGTAATGATTTGACCAAGACCACACAATTAATCTATGTCAGAGATAGCACTTGAACCCTGGTCTCCCAAGTACAAACCCATGCTGGCGGGGAGAAGGATAGATGCTTTAGGTCAGTGTTCTCCAACCTTGGCCCCCAGATGTTTTTGGCCTACAGCTCCCAGCATGCCCCAGCCAGCATAGCTGGCTGGGGCATGCTGGGAGCTGTAGGCCAAAAACATCTGGGGACCCAAGGTTGGAGAACACTGCTTTCGGTGAAGCCAATTCAATCTGAAAACAGAAACCACAAATCTGTTGTCAACACTTGTCGTGAGCAAGAAACAGGGAAGCTGAGTGCGCACACAAATATTTGTAGACTTTTACGCCGTCGGCAGCCTTCTTAACAATCCGGAGCTGCTTCCCAGCCCACAGAGCTTTTGGAAACCACTCATTTATTTCCAGCTGATGCCATGACAAGCCTGGGCAGAAGAGTCGGTTGGCTGGGTTTTGAAAATACCGTTCCATTCTGTGATCTTTGGCCAGGCAAATCTTGGTTAAGACGCACAGAGGAAACACACTCCTATGATGGGAATGCACGACAGAAGCATCCTAGAGATTAGGATCAGATTAAAATAATATCCCCCGGTGTATAAAGGAGACAATAACAGCAATCCCTCAACAGCAGTCTCAGGTTAGTAAGTTTTCCACAAGTGCATCAACTTTCTGACAACACGCACGCAATCAGTCACAGACCTCCTCCTGATAATCACTTAAAGGCCTTCCCAAATGATGATATACGGTATATTTTTTAATTGATGCTGGCCCAGTCCTAGTCAGATATGGCACAGGTCGGCACGGGGTGGATGAACACGCCAGCACTGCGGTCAATAAGGAGAAGGCAGCCCGCCGTGTCCAGAAGTGTTTGCAGGGCTGGCTCCAGATCGGCAAAATGCACTTTGGTGGGGCCCCTCCCACCTTGACGGGACCTGACTGTAAGGATCTGCCTAGCAGCGCAGTGCCACAGCTCCACCTGGTGGCTGCTGTCCAGCTAGCAACCTGGCTAGCACCCCTCTCTTCGCAGGATCCATACCTCCAGCTACTCTCAGGCCAGTTAATGCAGAGCAGCTGGGAGCTGCAGGAGGGCCTACTCAAGGGCTTCCTCTTGCCTTCAGTTCCTCTGCCACAGTGACATGATTCGTTGTGTTATCTGCAGCCAGTTCCTAACTGTCTGTGACCAGTACTAGCCTTGCCTTGACTGTGCTTGACCCTCGCCTGCTTCTGACCAATGCTTCTCACGCCTCTGGTCCTTCTCTGTCTGGTATGTGCCTGACCTTAGCCTGTCTCTGGACTCTGCCTGATCTCTGTTTGCCTTCTGGACTCGCCTCTTGCCTCTGGCTCTTGTCTGGATTGTTTGGTCTCCCAGTTTGCCGCTTGCCTTTGGCCCTCATCTGATCTCGGCTGCCTACTGGACTTGCCTCTGGCCCCCACCTTGCTTACTATGTGCTTTGACCTTGGCCTGGCTTCTGGACTTTGCTTTCCCCTGGCCTGGCCTGCTCCTGCCTCCATTGCCCCCTGGTGTTCCTGCTTGAGACCCTTGCCACCCATGACCCGGACATAACACTGACAGTGCTTGGTTTTTAATTTCTCACAATGCTGCCCCCTGACCAGTTGCTGGGGAACATGGGATGAAGGGTGCAGTTGCACTCATGTCCTGCTTGTGGGTTTCCCGTGGGCAGCTGGCTGCCCACTGAGTGAACAGAAAGCTGGACTAGATGGACCCTTGGTCTGATCCAGCAGGCCTCTTCTTATGTTCCTATGACATAGCATTACTCCAGAGCATTGTGGGAAATTAAAATGGCGTCTCCTGGCTGCCCGGTGCTTTTTAAAAAAGGGGCACAGGGCAGGTGTCAGTCATGGGCTCTGCTGGGGTCTTGGGGCCCTAGAAGCCCAAAGCTGTCACACTCCGGTGCCGGGCCTGCTGGGTTTTGCCAGTTTTGAGTGCAGCCGATCACCTGGACTGAACGGGCAAGCTGTTTTTCTATTTAAAATTGGCTTACCAGCCCAGCTGGGTGATCGGTTACAGCAGCCTTCATCCTCCGAATGCCTTGGGCTATAACTCCCATCACACCCACCCACAGTCATGCCCACGCTGGCTGGGGATGGTGGGAGTTGTAGTGTCCAAGACATCTGGTGGGCTCCAGGTTGGGTGAAGCAAAACTGCAGTAAAAACAGCCCAGGTATCCCCAGCCAGCGCCTGCGTTTCTCCCCTGCCCATGTTATGGCTGCCCAGGACTGGAGCTATGGGCAGTGCTGCACACGCACTACTAGTGCCCACCAGGGATGTTGAAGAGTCCTTGGTCTCGAGTCACGAGTCGAGTCACGAGTCTTTGGACCCGAGTCTCGAGTCCGAGTCCGAGTCCTTGGTCCAAAATGGTGACTCACGAGTCCTGAGTCACTCCCAAAACTGACTCCACGAGTCCCTATTAAAATCAATGGGGTTTCCCCCCAACAAAATAAGGCTACTTCAGATGTGTGGCTTAAATAAATTCTAGGCACAAGTGTGCCTTTTTATTTCAAAACTCTGCAACTGATTTTGGCAAGAACAGACCAGGCAGACAAACCCAAAATAACCAGGCAGGCAGAGGAGGCAGGGAACCCCAAAGCAGGCAGGCAGAGGCCTTTGTCTTGGACAATTCAACTGCTGAACAGGTCAAGAAGAGACCAGGCAGGCAGAGGAGGCTGGGAACCTCAGAGAGGCAGGCAGAGGCAGCCAAACCCAAAATGTCTGACCCTAACCCAAACCCCCCACAACAACACATCAATCAAAATAAATCTCAACACATCGTTGGGGCTGCACTCCTGGTAGCTGTCCATAGTGGCTGAGCAGCGGCGCGCCTCGCTTCCATGCGCTCTTCACCGGTGATCGCGCTCCTTCTGGCACAGCCAGAAGACTCGTCCCAGGGATGTTGACGAGTCCTTGGTCTCGAGTCTCGAGTCCCATTAAAAATATTGGGACTCGAGTCCGAGTCGAGTCAGAGGGGGGACTCAGTCCGACTCACGAGTCGAGTCCTTGAGTCCGAGTCCCCATCCCTGGTGCCCACCCAGTGCCAGCATCACATCCCGGTTCCATGAAACAAATGGCGCCGGATAATCCTGCTACAGGGGAGAAAGACTTGCTACTGTTCTTAACCTTTTTCGGAGGAAGGGGAAGCAGGTCTGAATGGACGTATATTATTCAAAGCTTGAATAACATCTGATTTTAATCATATGACTATATGATGTTTATTTTTAATAGTCTGCTCTTTTTTATATATATTGTTTACTGGTTCCCATTGATTCACATGGTGTACATTTGTTTTGCTGTAAGTCAAACCTGACGCCCTCCAGATACTTTGGACTACAGCTGCCATTATCCCTGACTGGCTGGAGATGATGGGTCATGCTGGCTGGAGATGATGGGAGTTGTGGTCCATAGATTTCATAGATCATAGAGTTGGGAGGGGCCTACAAGGCCATCGAGTCCAACCCCCTGCTCAATGCAGGAAACTAGAGGAGGGGGTCTCCCATCCAAGTAATAACCAGGCCTGACCCTGCTTAGCTTTCCACACTCAGACAAGCTGAGCCAGCATAAGCCGCCCCAAAGTATATATCTGATCTGGTTTGTGAAGATCTCCAGTTAAAAACAACAACAGTAAAAACGTATTACTGTTACATATTTCAAGTAAACATGTATGGAGCAGCAGGGCAGTGAGGAGAAAGGATACCAGTGGATGGATAAATTCACACTGGCAGGATAATCACTCCAGTGCTGTGGTAGATGTATACTCTGGCTATCCTTATTTACCAGGGTCAGCCCCTACCTGTTGGTCCCTGCCCTAGCTAAACCCCCGCCCTTATTTTCCTATTTTTGCCTTGGGGGATGGATGCCTTATTAAAACGTTGTTTCTGTGACTTTCTAGCACAACTCTTCAGAGTACCGCGTCCTTCCCACAGAATGTCTAGAGTAGGGCTCTCCAACCTTGGGCCCCCAGATGTTGCTGGCCTACAGATCCCAGCATACCCAGCCAGCATGGCTAATGGCAAGGGATTCTGGGAGCTGTAGCCCAGCAGCATCTGGGGAGAGCCCTGGTCTAGAGCAATCGTGAGAAATAGGGTGGCCACCTAGGCAACAAAAGAGGACAGCAATTTGGGTTGGGGGGGGGAGAGGAATTGAATATGCTAATTTATATGCATACACGCAGATTTAGAAACAATGACTATAACTTAAATAGAAATACAATACATTCACCCTAGTGGGGAAGACTGAGGCCAGGTGATCTGTGTAGGCCGGCTGGCCTGCTCAGTCTGCTCTACAGGTGCTCTGCTCACTGTGGAAGGGCAACTTTAAGGGGGGGGCCCCTCCCTGTGTTCTCCCTCATGGTTCTTGATCTTTAAACTGGACTTGGACTGGACAGCCCATCAAATAGAGGACACCTTCAAATAGAGGACTGTCCTCTGCCAGCTCTTCAAAACAGAGGACTGCCCTCTGTAAAGTAGGACACCTGACCACCCTATGGGAAAGATGCAGTGGCTCCTCCTCCCCATTCCATGTACAAAAGCCAGCTGGTCTGGGAGTTGGTTCTTACGTCAACACTGGTGATGATGGGACAGTGTCCTCCATCGCACCCAATGCAACACGCTAGTATATGGGGCCCAGGACAGGCTGTGTGGCATGCACAACTCTGTCCTCCAAAACAGGGGAACAGCCAGTGGCTCAGTAGGAACTGCTGGGGGGGGGGCTGCTGCTGTCGCCGCCGCGGCCGCCCCCGCCCCCAACATCTGCTGTCTGAGACAGTTGCCTCGCTCTGCCTACTGGTAGGGCCGGCCCTGCTTACCGAAGAAGTGGGCAGCTGTTTACCTGAGGGTATAAATACAAATACTAGACCTGGCACTGGTGTGCAGACTGAACAGCCCTTCAAGCAGAGGAGTGTCTACTGAAAGGCCTTCAAATAGAGCAGGCCGGATGGGCAACTTGTATGACCCTGAGGGCCACATGAGGGGTTGGGTGGGTGGGGGGCTGGGGGCTGTGTGCGGGCACACACTGGTTAATACCTCCCTCCACCCCACCCATCTTACTCATCCTCAGCGATCTTACACATCCAGGAACAGCAGCAGCAGCAGCAGGCAGCTCCATCTGAAGGTGTCCTCTACTTGTCCAGTCCAAGTTTAAGGCTAAAGAACTCTAAGAAGGGAGAGTTACAGGGATCTGTGAAGTTGCCAATCAACAATTAACACCTGGACAGTAGACTGGGGAGGCACACAGGTCACTGTCTTCCCCACGATGGTGAGATGACTTAACTAAAAATATAAGACATCATCATTATGTCCGAATTTGCATCTGTACATATAATCTAATATATGCTATTTTTATGCAAAGCCATATCCTCTTTTGTCCTTTTTGTTGTTGGTGGTGGTGGTGCGGTGGGGAAGGCAATGCATCGTGGCCAGCCTATACCCCACACAAAGGCTCAGCACAACAGCTCTTGCACCGGCTTATATCATATTAAAAGAGAAGCCATGAAAATGGTTTAAGCAATTTAGAGAAGAAAATCCATTTAAAGAAGAAACAGCCAGCAATCAAGAGCAGCCAGTCCATGAGACCTTTTAAAGAATGCACATGACCTAACATCACTCGGGCACACCAAAGGCCTTCTTGAAGGGGAAGGACTTGGCTAATCTTCTAAAGCTTGCAAAAGAGTGAGGCAGCTGTACTTCCCTGGGGAGGAAGTTTTAGAACTTGCAAAAGCAAACTGTAGTAAAGGGCTGTGACTTTTACCCTCTGCTAGGGAGGAGGAATATATGCCTGGGTACTGTCCCATGCTGAGAGGCCCAAGGAGGCTCCTGGTTTTTCAGGAAACTCACAGGCTGGTCAAAAAGCAGCCCCTGGTCAAAAAGCATTTCCCCATATCTATAGAATCATAGAATCATAGAATCATAGAAAAGTAGAGTTGGAAGGGGCCTACAAGGCCATCGAGTCCAACCCCCTGCTCAATGCAGGAATCCAGGTCAAAGCATCTCTGACAGATGGCTGTCCAGCTGCACCTTGAATGCCTCCAGAGTGGGAGAGCCCACCACCTCCCTAGGTAGTTGATTCCATTGTCTTATTGCTCTGACAGTCAGGAAATTTTTCCTGATGTTTAGGTGGAATCTAGGTTCCTGTAACTTGAGCCCATTATTCCGTGTCCTGCAAACTGGGATGACCGAGAAGAGATCTTTGCCCTCCTCTGTGTGACATCCCTTCAAATACTGGAAGAGTGCGATCATATCTCCCCTCAGTCTCCTCTTCTGAAGGCTAAACATGCCCAGTTCTTTCAGTCTCTCCTCATAGGGCCTTGTTTCCAGTCCCTTTATCATCCTTGTTGCCCTCCTCTGAACCCTCTCCAGTTTGTCTATGTCCTTCTTAAAGTGAGGTGCCCAGAACTGGACGCAGTACTCAAGATGAGGCCTAACCAGTGCCGAGTAAAGGGGAATTATCACTTCCCGCGATTTGGAAGCTATACTTCTATTAATACAGCCCAAAATTGCATTTGCCTTTTTTGCAGCCACATCGCATTGCTGGCTCATATTCAGTTTGTGATCTACCACAATTCCAAGATCCTTCTCACTTGTAGTATTGTTGAGCCAAGTGTCCCCCATTCTGTAACTCTGCATTTGGTTTCCTCTCCCTAGGTGCAGCACTTGGCATTTATCCCTATTAAATTTCATTCTGTTGTTTTCGGCCCAGCGCTCCAGCCTATCGAGGTCACTTTGAATTTTGTTTCTGTCTTCCAGAGTATTAGCTGTTCCACCCAACTTTGTGTCATCTGCAAATTTGATAAGCATTCCCTGTACCTCCTGATCCAAGTCATTAATAAAAATGCTAAATGATATTTAGCATTTGCCTGGATTTTAATTAAAGGAGAAAACGTTGATCGATTATTTCAGCCTATGATTATCCCATTAAGATTGCAATCCTAAACACACTTTAAGGCTTACTTCCAAATAAACATGCATGGGATTGCGCTGTAATCTGGTGTTCCTGTGCATGTTTACTCGGAAATAAGGCCCACTGAATTCAGATGAGCTCCCTCCCTTGTACGCAGGCACAGCATTGGGGCCTTAGGTTCCATTCGATGTTAAAATAGAGTTAAAATATAAAAATAAAATAAAACACTGGGTAGGAGGTGGAAATTAGTCAGGAGCAGGACAGGAAGTATGGTCCAGAGAAAGAGAGAGAAAGAAAGAGGGAGAGAAAGAAGAGATGTATTGACTATCTGCAGCAATTTAGTTCTTGGTTGATTAATTTGCTGGTTAATGAGTTAAAAGCAGCACACTCAATCTGCTAAAAATGTAAGTGTTCAGCAATCCCAATTTAAATATAATTTACACCCTTTGCAATACACATTTGAACTTCGCAATGCATTTAGATAAAGTTCCTCTTCATTTCCGGAAATCCATATTAAATTATTTTTATGCCCACTTCTCCTGTAGTGTGTGTTAATACTCAGAAGTTACCCCCCCCAGCTCCAGCCCCAAGTCTGACGGCACTTAACTCTCAAATAAATGACTGGCTCTCCCATCCCTTTTCACAGGGACTGTTCAGGAGAACTTCCCAATGGATTGCTCAAGTCAGCTGGAGGGTTTTTTTTTTTGCTGCTCGGCACTCCCCACACCCCCAGCTAGTTAATATGGAGCACACACACACACCCAGGTGTTCTCCTGCACAGGCATCATTGAAATAGATAGGAGTGACACCAGCGTTCTTGTGCCGCTCCCGCTCATTTCAGTGGCTTTTCAGCTGGCAGCTGGATTGCCCACCCCAAAAATATCTTTAAAATTTCATCTTGTTCCAGGGTGGTTGTGTGTCCTACTTACTGGGGACAGTCCACTATTTGAAGGCACCTTCTGTTTGAAGGGCTGCCCAGTCCAAGTCCAGTTTTAAAGATTAAGAACCATATTAAGGGCCTTGATGTTGCCCATGTACAGGTAGCACCTGAAAAGCAGACTGAGCTGGTGCACAGCTCACCTGGACATCGTCTTCCCCGCTATGCTGAGAGGTACAATAATTACAATACGTATTTCTAAATTTTCATTGAGATATATAGAGATATACACATACACACACACACACATTAGTATATACCAATTTTATACAAACCTGTGTTCTCTTTTATCCCATTTGCAGTGCTGCATTTTCTTTTCTTTGGCGATACGTAAGTGGCCACCCTACGGCGTTCCTGTGCCCCACTGCGTTCTCCAAGGGCATTCCAATATGTTATTTGGGGCCCACAAATCATCCAACTCAGTTGGGTATATGCACTGCATAGGAATATGTCTGAATACAAGGGAGCCAGAGGCAGTGTGGCATAGTGGTGAGAGTGTTGGACTCGGACTCAGGATATGCGGGTTCTAGTCCCCACTCGGCCATGAAACCCACTGGGTGACTTTGGGCCAGTCACTGACTCTCAGCCTAACCTACCTCACAGGGTTGTTGTGAGGATAACATGGAGAGGAGGAGGAGGAGGATTATGTAAGCCGCCTTGGGTTCCTTTCAGGAAAAAGCAAGCACTCTCCTGTTGTGCTTCCATCCCTACACTGCCCTCCCATTAAAAAGAGGGGGGTTATATGTGAACAGGTTGGGCACAAGAAAATGTAGCTGCCCCCATCAGCTCTGGCTTGGCCCTAAAATTCTCCTTCACCGATCTATCCTGGGAATGTTTCATAGATTCCAACCCACTGCGGTTTCCATGGGTATCAGCTCTAAGTTGTGATCACTTCACAAACTGATACCCTGCGAGAGAGTTTTCAGACTCCACCAGGGCGGGAGTTGATACCAAAGTACTACAGGGAAAGGGGCGCGGCCTCATTGGAACAGCTGACACACAAGTGTAAGAAGAAATTTACAGATCTGCTACGGCACGCCAGAGGCAGGTTTGAGGGTCAACGCATGGTAACTGGTGGCATGCTGCTGTTAGCGCTCTTTCAAGCTATTCCTCTTCACAGCTTGAGAGCCAGTGTGGCGTAGTGGTTAGAGCAGGGCTCTCCAACCTTGGGTCCCCAGGTGTTTTTGGCCTACAACTCCCAGCATGCCCCAGCCAGGGTAGCTGGCTGGGGCATGCTGGGAGTTGCAGGCCAAAAACACCTGGGGACCCAAGGTTGGAGAACACTGGGTTAGAGTATTGGACTGGGACTCGTGAGATCTGGGTTCTAGTCCCCACTCGACCATGAAGTTCACTGGGTGACTTTGGGCCAGTTGCTCTCTCAGCCTAACCTACCTCACCAGGTTGTTGTGAGGATAAAATGGAGTGGAGGATCATGTAAGCCGCCTTGGGTTCCTTGCAGGAGGGGGAAAAAAAGGTGGGGTATAAATCTAATAAATAAATAAACTTAACACCACCTGTGCTGGACGACTTTTAAAACAACTTTTTAAAAAATGCAATATTGTGCGGAGTGAGTTATACTATCTTGTTTAGAAATGCTGTAGTCTTTCAGTTTGGTATGGATCACGACGAGATTTTTTTTTAAAAAAAAAAAAAATTTAAGTGCCAGCTGTTGGCATCCTTCCTGATCCCTTTAATTTTGTACGAGGTAAATGGGGCAGAACATTTTTCTGCTCTCCCCAAAACCCTACACAACGTCTGATTCCTATTAATGCCAAAGAATCCTGCTCTGGTTTCCATTACAGCCCTTGATTCGCAGCCCTATAATTTCTCCTAATGCCCCGTTCCACCCCCACCCCCCCGCCTCCCATTTCACTTGTTAATCCTTTTTGGTTAAGGGTTTCCTATCTCCCTTTCTTTTCATACAAAGTGTCCTTTCAACGGGATGTCTCGGTCTGACGGATGACGGGCCAAAGGGGCAATCGACGTAATACAGCTTTGATTTCTTACAAGGAACCGGCGCATCCGAAGGCGGCAACAGTGTCCGCGAAACGTGATCCGTTAAAAGGGGTAGACGGACAGCAAAAGTACTGAATTGGAGAAAGATGTACGAAATGGATGTGCACGTGTGTTTGTGTGTGAGGCGGGGGGGGGGGGTTGTCTGAAGAAATTCAGATTACACAATGATGGATAAACACTTTAAGTTGGGGGGGGAGGGTTCAGAATACAGATCAAGCTCCTCGTGGCGAATATAATAAGGCACATAAATATGTCTGCAACGGCTTGTGGACTGCATTATCAATATTTTTCTGCTTAAAATATTGATTGATTCCACATGCAAAGGGCCCGGCAGGCTTTCTTCTCACCGGCCAGTGGTTTTAGGAGCCGATTGATCCGCTTATGTTGTTGATAGAACAGGATTTCTGTTGTTCAAAGGAAATGAACTTCAAACACTGGGTTGCCCTGGATATAGGGGAAACAAAAGCGGGGGAAGAGAGGTGCAGAGGGGGAGTGGCAGAGAAGGGGAATGCCTTGCTCTCAGTGCTGAATTTCTTTTTTAAAAAAGACAAAGACAAAAACAGTGCTAGGGATAGTTTGTTTCTGAATTGGTCCTATTTTGCAGAAGAACAAAAAGACAACGGGGCTACAGATTAATTGGGATAAATCTAAATTTTTGTTGTTTAACTATAGTAAAAGAGAAGAGATTGAAATGTGTAAAAAAAAAAGTAATTATAAGATTAATAATGTAATTAAATATTTAGGAATTGTAATTCCAAAAGATATAGATAAACTTGGGAGACCAGAATTATAGGAAATTAAAGAATGAGGTAAAGAATAAAATAGAGGAGTATAAAAAAAATGGACTTTCCTGGTTTGGTAGAATTGCTTTGATTAAAATGAAGATTTTGCCAAAGATAAATTTTTTATTTCGGATGATACCAAGTGTGATATCAGATAAGGAACTTAAAGATTGGCAATCAATTATTAATACATATTGTAATGGAGGGAAAAAATCTAGGATTACTAAAACAAGATGGTATAAAGCACAAAAAGTAGGGGGTTTGGGTCTTCCAAATTTAAAATGGCATTATATAGCTAATCAATTAAGACATACAGTGGATATTATAGCACGGCCTAAAGAAATAATGTGGTTGGAGTTAGAAACATCTGAATTACTTTGGAGAATATACTTTTTCTTTAAAAAAAATAATTGATAAAAAACATAGACAACCCTTTTTAAAGAAGTTTGTTAGAGACTTGGAGTACTATGAGGAACATATTTATACCAGGGATTTCTCCATTAACTCCGGTGGTAGCTCTTAATGATTTTCCTGAAAACTTAAGATCAGAGCTGGAGGGTAAACTAAGAGAAGAAAGGGTTATTAGATTGTCCAATTGGGTGGAAAAGATGGGGACTAGAGATCAAATAATGGAAATTGTTGGGAGAAGAAGATTATCGTGGTTAATTTATTACAGTTAGAACAGTGGTCGAAGAAATGGAAAAGGAAAACAGTACGAGAGAGATTTAACTAATTTTGAAAAGATGGTCATGTCTAGAGACGGCCTACCAGGTAATGCATCAACAAGAGGTATAACAAGGGATTTATATAGATTGATTCAAAAAGCAAAAGAACAAGAGGATCAGCTTAAGGCAGTATGGGATAATGAATTTTGAAGAGGTGACCTTGAAGGTGGGGTGGAACAATATATGGGATAGACGGATTGTGAAAATGATGTCAATTAGGATCAAGGAAAATTTTTATAAACTAATTTGGAGATGGTATTTAACTCCAGTAAGATTAAATAGAATAGATAATAATTGTTCTGCATTATGTTGGAGAGGATGTCAGGAAAAAGGGACATATGCTCATATGTGGTGGAGTTGTATTGGTGTTTTGGCGAGAGGTTTTTATAGAAATATCGAAAATTATTGGTACTAATTTAGAGGTCTGTCCAAAATTAGCATTGTTATCAATAACTGAGAAGCTTATTTGTGATCAAAATACGAAGGAGTTAATTGTAAACTTGTTAACTGCGGCCAGGCTAATGATAGTGAGAAATTGGAAAGTACAACATGTTTTCCTAATAACAGACTGGTATAAGGAAGTTTGGGACATAGCCCTAAATGATAAACTAACTAGTAGTATCAAATGCAAAAAAGGATTGCTAAAGAAGAATAATTTTATGGAGATATGGAGTCAATTACTAGATTATGTATTAATAAAGGGGAAGGGTAACATGCCTTGTCAGGATATGTTATATTTTTGGAATTTAGAATTTATTTGATCAAGAGGATAGAAGTATATTAATTGGTCCCTTGGAGGGTGGGGGGGGAGCACTTCACGATTTATTGTATGTTGATTATGTTATATTTGTGTGATAATCTTGTATTTTGTTATATATATTTTTTGTTATAATTTGTTTTGAAAAATAAATAAAAATAATATTAAAAAAAGAACAAAAAGACAAGTCCTCAACTATCATTATTAGAGAGATGTAATGGTCTACTGCAGACAGTATAGCATTGGCCAGGCCACTTATGCCTTGCCGAAACAGGGGAAATGTATCACCAAAAAAGAGGACAAAAGGAGACATAGATGTGTATAACATGTGCATATGCCAGTTTGTGAAGAGAGCCAGCGTAGCGTAGTGGTTAGAGTGTTGGACTGGGACTCGGGAGATCCGGGTTCTAGTCCCCACTCGGACATGAAGCTCCCTGGGTGACTTTGGGCCAGTCACAGTCTCTCAGCCTAACCTACCTCACAGGGTTGTTGTGAGGATAAAATGGAGAGGAGGAGGATTATGTAAGCTGCCTTGGGTTCCTTGCAGGAAAAAAGGCGGGGTATAAATATAATAAATAAATAAATAAATATGCTAATTTATATGTATAGATGTCAATTCAGAAATGATGGCTGGAATTTAAATAGAAAGAAATGCGCATATGCCAAAAATCCTAAACAGGCACATTAACACCCTTTTGTACGCAGACGATATGGTTCTGATGGCGCATACTCAAGTAGGTCTGAGAAGACTGATGGGAACATTTGTTGCCTACTGTGCGGCCAACTACTTGACAATCAACAAGGCCAAATCCAATGTGATAGTATTCGGGAAGAGATGGATCTTGCACAATTGGCAATTGGATGGGGAGCCGATAAAACAAATTGACCATTTTTCATACCTAGGGGTGGTCTTCACAGACAATGGGTCTTGGGTCAACCACTTCAAACAAAGCTCAAATAAGGCCACAGCTGGTTCTAAAATGCTAAAAGTGGAGGAAGGAACTAGAGGATCGGCTATCCTTGACCTGATTCTAACCAACAGAGACGAGTTAGTGGATAAAGTGGCAGTTTCGGGAACTCTGGGGGAAAGTGACCATGTTATACTAGAGTTCTTGATTCTAACAGAAGCAAAAGCTGAGTGTAGCCAAACACGTACCCTGGATTTTAGGAAAGCCAATTTTAACAAACTCAGAACAATGATTAGTAAAATCCCATGGCAAGTGACTCTCATGAGAAAGGGAGCCCAGGAGGGGTGGGAGTTTTTAAAGAAGGAAATTTTAAAGGCACAATTGCAAACAATTCCCACAAGGAAAAAAGGCAGAGGGCAACAGAAAAAGCCAATGTGGCTTCACAATAAACTCAAAGATGACCTGAAAACAAAAAAGGACATGTATAGGAAGTGGAAGGAAAGACAGGCTACAGGGGAAGAGTACAGGCAGGTAGCACAGAACTGCAGGAATAGTGTCAGGAAGGCTAAAGCTGAGAATGAGCTAAGGTTAGCGAGGAATGCTAAAAGCAACAAAAAAGCTTTCTTCAGATACATGCACAGTAAAAGACAGAAGAAAGAACTGGTGGTTCAACTACGCAATGAGGATGGCAAATTGATAACAGAAGACAAAGAAAAGGCAGAAGTGTTCAATTCCTACTTCGGCTCGGTCTTCTCCCAAAAGAGGGTCTATGACCCCCTTGGCAAACCTGAAGTGCAGACTGAAGGGGCAGAATTGCAGCTTGAGATTGATAGGCAAATGGTCAAGGAGCACCTGATTACTCTGAACGAGTTTAAATCTCCAGGGCCTGATGAGCTGCATCCTAGAGTAATAAAGGAACTGGCAGAAGAACTCTCAGAACCACTGTCTATTATCTTTGAGAAATCATGGAGGACAGGTGAAGTGCCAGACGACTGGAGGAGGGCAAATGTTGTTCCCATCTTCAAAAAGGGCAAGAAGGAGGAACCTGGGAACTATAGGCCAGTCAGTCTGACATCAGTCCCTGGGAAGATTTTTGAGCAGATTATAAAGAAGTCAGTCTGCAAGCACCTTGAAAACAATGCAGTGATTACTAGAAGCCAGCATGGATTTGTCAAGAACAAATCCTGTCAGACTAATCTGATCTCATTTTTTGATCGGGTAACCTCCCTTGTGGACTGTGGGAATGCTGTGGACATTACATATCTGGACTTCAGCAAAGCTTTCGACAAAGTGCCTCATGATATCCTGATTAGTAAGCTAGCTAAGAGTGGGCTAGATGGAACAACTATCAGGTGGATCCACAATTGGCTAAAGAATCGGACTCAAAGAGTGCTTATCAATGGTTCCTTCTCAAACTGGGGAGAGGTAACGAGCGGGGTACCACAGGGCTCGGTCCTGGGCCCGGTGCTCTTCAACATTTTTATTAATGACTTGGATGAGGAGGTACAGGGAATGCTTATCAAATTTGCAGATGACACAAAGTTGGGTGGAACAGCTAATACTCTGGAAGACAGAAACAAAATTCAAAGTGACCTCGATAGGCTGGAGCGCTGGGCCGAAAACGACAGAATGAAATTTAATAGGGATAAATGCCAAGTGCTGCACCTAGGGAGAGGAAACCAAATGCAGAGTTACAGAATGGGGGACACTTGGCTCAACAATACTACAAGTGAGAAGGATCTTGGAATTGTGGTAGATCACAAACTGAATATGAGCCAGCAATGCGATGTGGCTGCAAAGAAGACAAATGCTATTTTCGGCTGTATTAATAGAAGTATAGCTTCCAAATCGCGGGAAGTGATAATTCCCCTTTACTCGGCACTGGTTAGGCCTCATCTTGAGTACTGCGTCCAGTTCTGGGCACCTCACTTTAAGAAGGACATAGACAAACTGGAGAGGGTTCAGAGGAGGGCAACAAGGATGATAAAGGGACTGGAAACAAGGCCCTATGAGGAGAGACTGAAAGAACTGGGCATGTTTAGCCTTCAGAAGAGGAGACTGAGGGGAGATATGATCGCACTCTTCCAGTATTTGAAGGGATGTCACACAGAGGAGGGCAAAGATCTCTTCTCGTTCATCCCAGTTTGCAGGACACGGAATAATGGGCTCAAGTTACAGGAACCTAGATTCCACCTAAACATCAGGAAAAATTTCCTGACTGTCAGAGCAATAAGACAATGGAATCAACTACCTAGGGAGGTGGTGGGCTCTCCCAGTCTGGAGGCATTCAAGGTGCAGCTGGACAGACATCTGTCAGAGATGCTTTGACCTGGATTCCTGCATTGAGCAGGGGGTTGGACTCGATGGCCTTGTAGGCCCCTTCCAACTCTACTTTTCTATGATTCTATGATTCTATGCTAACTAAATTACTCAGTCATCATCATGCAAGTTCCCTTCTCCCCATCCTAAAGGTTCACAAGGCGAAAATCGTGCCAATATTAACATACGGCGCTGAGCTGTGGGGCCTATCCAAGTGCCTTCTTCTTGAACAAAATCAAGCACGCTTTTTAAGAATCATTTTGGGGACTGATAGGAACACTCCTGCTGCTGCAGTAAGGGCCGAAACTGGTACACATTCCATCCATAGCCTAGCAGCAGTCAAAGCCTTTAACTATTGGCGGAAGATTCTTTTAATGGAGCCAGACAGACTACCCAAAATGTGCCTTGAGGAACAGATGGGCTCACCTCAATCCACCTCATGGCTCAAACAACTTTGCCAAACTATCTCGCTGCTTGGCCTCTCAACACAATATCTACTCTTTGATGGTCACCAGACCAATGCAATCTTCAAACAAAGAATAACGGATGTTAGTGCCCAATCCGATATGGAGTCCCTGGCAAACACCAGGTCTCTGAAATGGCTGGCAAAAAAGAAACTGTTCTTCAAAACTGAGAAATATCTAACAATGGGCATGCTTCAACATCACAGAACAGTCCTAACCAGAGCAAGATTTGAGCAGCTTGAATCTATGGTAAAACATGGCCGCTACCACCAAGTGCCATACCCCAACAGAACATGTGGCGCAGGCGAAATAGAAGATATTGCGCACGTCCTACTTAACTGTGAACTCTACACTTCAGCAAGGACATCTTACCTACTTCCGCTTCTTGATAGAACTAAATTCTGGGATCGTCACAAACGTTTGGGATATCTCCTTGAGGGCACAAGTTCATACGTAGCTCTAAGAACTGCCAAATTTATAGCTAGGGCCTCCCAATTGAGATCACAATTCATAGATCAAATTGGAGTTATATGCAAAGGCAACGAACTAATCTAAATTTATACTGTATTAGGATTATACTTATTATAAGTTGCCCATCTGTCCCCCTACTTTTTTTAACCACCTAGTTTTCTGATCATTTATTGATCCTGTAACCATTTTATCTTACCCTTACTCCAATCTGATTTTATTAAATTTTACATAATTTTATTTTTGATATGGTCAAATGGACTAATCAATAAAGGATATCTATCTATCTAGAAAGAAATACAATACGACTGGGTTCGCACGACATGACAACAACCCATTGTAGGTGATAAGCCATGGTGGGTTGTTGTGTCGTGCGAACCCAGACTGCAGGGTGGTTGTTCGTGGGCAACAAACCACCCTGACAACCCATAGTTCATTCTAGGGGTTGTTGTACCCATGATGGGTTGTCATGTTGTCTGAACCTGGGCGACTGACCCTGTTGTGGGTACCAGAAAGCAGCTAGTGACTCGCTTGGCAAGAGCGGCAAAAACCCCTTGCCACTCTTGCTCAGCTCACCCGGGCCACTGCCAGTTCCAGAAGCTTCGCAAGTGCCCAAGCAGCACTTTGGGGTGACCGGCACTGGTTCTATGCCCCTCGCTGCAATCGTGAGCCCTTCTGTGCTTGGCAGGGCTTCCCCCCTTTACCCAGGTCCCCCCCCCCGAGATCACTAAAAGCGATCTCTGATTTGACAGGTAGTGATAGCCCTTTCAAAGTGCCCAAGTGGCACATTGGGGAGGCTTTCACTGGTTTGTCTCCCCTTAAAAAAAAAATATATATATATATCCACCCCAGATGTGCACAAAATTTTTTGGTTGTGTTTTTTTTAAAGCCAGACTTCTGCAAGTGTGCATTGGAATGGATATATCCCTGTGAAAAACCCTGGCTGGGGCATGCTGGGAGTTGTAGGCCAAAAACATCTGGGGACCCAAGACTGGAGAACACTGCATAGGATATGCTATTTTTATGCAAATTCTTTTGTCCTGTTCTTTTTGTGATGCACTTCCTCTCTTTTTTTTAGCAATGTATGAGCGGCTACCCTAGAGGTTGGCATAAACCATGATGCCATCTAGTCCAACCTCCCCGCCAAAGCACAGGACTACCACTCTGTCTATTGAGGTCTGGTTTGTGCCACAAGCAGAGAGCCAAGGGCACCGCTGGCGATGTCTTCAGAGAAAATTGGACTAAATCTGTCACGCAGGAGCCAAAAACAGAGGAGGAGAGGGAAGGAAATGGGAAGAAGAAAGACCCAGCCGGGTTCCTGGCAAATCAGTCCCCGCTTGAGAAGATTCCTTCCTGGCCCTCCGCCCCCACCCCATGTGGAGATCAACCCAAGTAGGAGGCGAATGCATCCACAAACTTATTCGAAAACCATTGTATTGAGTCCAGCTCCATCCCTTTTACTTTCCCAATTATTTGTGTAGGCCAAGATTTTTCTGGGCTCCGAACTGATTTCCCATCTGTTACTGAAAGGGTGTTGCGAAACAGCTAGGATCAGACTCGGAGCCCTGCTCTGAGTTCCCTTTGGCCTGCCAGGAAATGGCTCAGATTCCTGTTTGCGAATGGGAATCCCATTGCTGGAATCGTTAACTCCAAGCATCGTTAAATCACAGGCCACCGTCCCTTCTTTGGACAGCTGTGTCGATTGGCTCGCTCACCTCCTGCTGCCTGGGGCACCTCCAAAAAGCCGCTGGCGTCTGGACAGCAAGATTAATTGACACAGTCACTACGACGCTCGTTCGTCATCCTGCATTTGGGGTCGACGGCCTTGTAAGGTTCTTCGTCCTTAAATCAGGTTTATTTCCCTTTCCCTGGTCCCTCTCCTAAATACTTAGAATGGCCTTTCTGACATGGGAGGGGAAATGCAGAAATCTGGAGGAAGAGCCCAGAGACCATAGATGTGAACAGGTCAGAGCAACATCTGTGTGGCACAACCCTGTGGTATTAAGGGGCCATCCAGGTCCCAGGTGCACCCTAGACCCGAGGTTCAGCAATGGCTGTTCAGGTCCGTCTCATAAAGCAGCCACTTCCTTCAGTTCTGACAAGAGAGCGTGCTTAGGTTGATGCTGAAGGAGATCTGTGGGGCCAACACAGCTGCGTCTTTCACCCTGTTGCGTCCTCTTCCTTTTAAATTATGGTCACCGTCGAAATCCCTCTAAACTCCTTCATACCTCATCGCAAGGCTGGCCCTCCAGATGTCCTTTGACTTCACCTCCCATCAGCCCCGTCCGTCCTGCTTGGCCAATGGTCAGGGATGATGGGAGCTGTAATCCAACAACTTCTGGAGGGCCACAGAGGTTCCTCCACCCCTGGTTTGGAGACAGGGCTTAATTTGAGCCAAAGCTCAGCCTGGGACGATAAACTATTTGTTTATTGATTCCTCATATTTCTGTGCCAGCTGTTAGCACAAATGTTTCTAAGGGGTTTTGCTTACCTTTGAAGCAGTGGGATATTTGGGGGGGGGGGGAAGAAGGGATATTTTTTTCTTATATATTTTGTATAGAAATATACTTCTAACATCATAAAACATAGAATATTTTAATAAAAGCGTTCAAAAACAAAACAACAGTTAATGCACACTTCCAGTTAAATCTCAAATGTAGAAATGAAATGTTTTAACACAGCCTTTCCCTAAACCGTTTCTCTCCAGATGTGTTGGACTTCAACACCCACCATCCCGGGGGATTATGGGAATTTTTGTCCAACACATCTGGAGGGAACCAGGTTAGGGGAAGGCTGTTTTAACATCACCAAAACTAGACCAAAGAAGAGCATAGATGAGCAGGCCTCTCAAGGGAGCATACTCCACACCTCCTAGGCCACAACCGAATAGGCTCTGCTCCATGTGGACACTGACCTCAGCCCCTGAAAGGAGCTGAACCTTGTTGGTGGATCTTGAAGCTTGTGGGAGGGAGGCATCATATAGGAGAAGGCATTTGGGGGGGGGGGGGAGATAGTGAGGTACTGTAACTGGAGCATTTTTTTCCTCCCCCACCCTCTCTTCAGCAGCAGCAGATGCTGGGGGTGTGGGGCCCACCAGACAAAGTTTGGGGGGCCACCTATGGCATTTGGGCTGCACGTTTTCTACCCCTGCCCTAGAGTGACACTATATTAGGGGCATTGTGGGAAATGAGAATGCCTGCCAGTCACCCAGCATTCATTTGAACTGCTGCCACTGCCTGCTGCCTGGGCCGGTTGAGGCAAGAGTGGCCCCATCAGAGGCATTTTGCCAAGGGCCCGCTCAGACCCAGGCCTACTCTTCCTCTTGGGGAATGAAGCACTGTTAGAGAGCGCATTGTGCGCCACCCTGGTCTCAGCATCATCATTTGCTCCCACGACGAGAAACGAGCCGCTCTGCTGTGCCTCAGTTCCGTCCTCTGGGTGGCCTTCGGAGGTGCTCCCCCAAAAGCACTTTACACAAGTCAAACCTCAGAGTTTCAAAGGTGTGAGTGATTATGGCCAGGCCCAGCTTGGTAGGAAAGACATTTCAGGGCTGATGGAGCAAGCAAGACACAAATTCCCAGCTATGAAAAAGGAGCACACCAGTTGGTTTGCATTTTCTCTTTCCCCCCTCCTGAGCCTTGCTTGCATCAGGAGGTTTGGAAAGCATCCTCTGCCATGGCATATAGGGCCCCACCCCCGCAATCTTCTCCCAAGCAATTAAGTGTTTGTAATAAAGTTTATCATATTACATCCTTATTGCAATCGTATGACATTTCTGATGATGGAACAGAGGGCCTTAATATCCTTCTTCCTCTGATGGCTGAGTGCTTTTCCAGCCATTTTCAAATTAATTCAAACTCTAAATATTTAATTATCTCGCTGACTTCCAACCAACCGACCCACCCTCCCCAAAAAACAAAAAAAGCAACCTCAACTGAAATAGGTGCCACTGAGTTTTCAGACATAACCTCCAGCCCTATGAGACAACTTATCTGTTGACAATGGGGGGGGGGGGGTTTGCTGGCCTGGGGGGGGCGCTTATACATTGCCAAAAAAAGAGAGAGGATGAAATGCATCACTAAAAACAAAGATAAAAGTGGACACCGATTTGCAGGTGTCCGTGTGTAGGTATTTAGAAATAAATTGCCATGAATGATAAATTAACGTGTAGTATTAAAGTTAAAAGGGGATTATCGAATCGAAATGATTTTAAAGATATATGGAGAGCATTTGTAGATGTTGTTTTATTATGTGGGAAAGGGTGCGTCGTGTACACCTTCACAAGTGTCATTACCATTTTGGAAGGCTGAATAGTTAAGTAGTTATTTGGTCCCGGTGGGAGGTGGTGCTCTTATTATTTTGTTGTTGCTGTTTATGTGTTTGTTCTATAATTTGTATGCTTGTGTACTTTGTAGCTTATATGTTAAAAAAAATTAAATAAAATTTGTTTTTTAAAAAAGAAAAGAAATGATAAATACAATAATTTGAATAGAAAATCAATACACATCTCACCAGAGTGAAGAAGACGGTGGTGGCAAGCTGTGTGTTTGCTCAGCCTGCTCCTCAGGTGCTCACTGTGGGTGGGCAACTTCGAGGCCCCCCCGCTGCTGCTGCTGCTGCTGCCGCCGCCGCCTTCTCCCCCTTCTCATGCTTCTTTATCTTGAAACCCAGTGGAGGCTGGTGGCTCATAGATTTCATAGATCATCACAGAGTTGGAAGGGGGGCCTACAAGGCCATCGAGTCCAACCCTCTGCTCAATGCAGGAAACTGGAGGAGGGGTCTCCCATCCAAGTAATAACCAGGCCTGACCCTGCTTAGCTTTCCACGCCCAGACAAGCTGAGCCAGCGTGAGCCACAGGCCCCACTGGCAGTGGGGTGGTGTATCCACTCCGGGATGTAGTCTGAACTTTTAAGGAGCTCTCCGTGGTGCTGGACCCAGTTGGGGGATAGGCGGCGGTGTTCAGCACCACGGAGAGCTCTTTAAAAGTTCAGACTACAACCCGGAGTGGATACAGCGCCCCACGGACACTGGAGCCACCAGCCCCCACTGTTTAAACCAGATTTGGACTGGACAGCCTTTCCGACAGTGGATGCCTCCAAACAGAGGTCAGTCCTCTGGAAAGTAGGGCACACAGGCAGCGCCACCTTACTGTTAGCAACATTAGGCCATCATTCCTTCCTATCAGTTTTGCTGATGGATCCGAATCATTCTTTCCCCCTTGCTTGGTCCTTCAAGACTTAGGTTGGGTCACAGGCCCAGCTAATGGTGTTATTTTATTTATTTATTTATTTATTTATTTATTATATTTTTGAATCACCCATCTGGCCAGTCATCCGGCCACTCTGAGCGATGTACAGTCCAATAAAATACAAGAAAGAACAAAACAGAGTGTAAAACACAATTAAAAACAATACAAAACTTAAAAACCCTAACCCACCCCATATTCCCGCCAGAAAAGCCACGTTTTTAATGCACGACGGAAGCTAATCAAGGAAGGGGCATGGTGGAGGCCACTGGGGAGAGAGTTCCATAAATTGGGGGCTGCCACAGAAAAGGCCCTCCTCCTAGTCCCCACCAGCCTGGTTTCTCTGGCTGATGGGACAGGAAGAAGGCCGTATGTGGCAGATCTTGTTGAGCAGCCTGCTTGATGTTGCTGGAGGCGCTCCTTGAGATAAACTGGACCGGAGCCGTACAGGGTTTTAAAGGTCAACGCCAACACCTTGAATTCGGCTCAGCAAACAACTGGTAGCCAGTGCAACTCTTTGAGCACTGGCGTGATGTGATCACGCCAGCGGCAGCCTTTAACCAGGCGAGCTGCTGCATTCTGTACCAGCTGCAACTTCCGAACTGTCTTCCAGGGTAACCCCACGTAGAGCGCATTACAGTAGTCTAGGCGAGAGGAGACTAAGGCATGAACCACTGATGGGAGCAGATGATTAGCAAGGTAGGGGTGCAACTGCTGCATCAGATGGAGCTGATACAGCGTTGTACCACTGAACTGCAAGTCTCACCTTGCTTTGTCTTCAAGTGAAAACCATTCATTTCTCTCTGACCCAGTGGTGCTGGTAGGGATGGATTTGAGGGTGGCCACTCATGCATGCCCCCCCCAAAAGGAGTTGCATCACCATAAAAAGGATGCCGATTTGCATAACATTCGCATATGCAAATTTATATGTATAAGTACGCACTGAAAAACAATAACTACAATTGAAATAGAAATACAAGACATCTCACCAACGTGGAGAGACTGGCCAGATGACCTGTGTGCCATGCTCTGTTGTACAGGTGCCAAGTGTTGATGGGCAACTTCAAGGCCACTCAGTGCTCTCCGTCCTTATGAGTCTTTGGTCTTAAACCAGACTTGGCTTGGACAGCCCAGCAAATAGAGGACTCTCCAAAACAGCTCTCCAAAACAGAGGGCTGTCCTCTGTTAATTAGGAAACCTAACCACCATAATGGACCTTGGGGCAGAGTCCAGAGCCCTGCAACCTAGACTAAAATCCAGAGTGGATGTACCACCCCACTGGCATTGGCACCACCAGCCTCCACTAGTGCAGCCTAAGATTTCTTTCCAGCAGTTTAAGGCCTCCCACCCTACTCCCAGCAGCCATTCCCTGGCAAATAGAGGCTCTCTTGTATAATACCCCTGTTCCCACACTGTGGATCACTCCTTGAGCCTGTGCCCTGTCCCTCCACTATTACGTACCACTGAAGACACTTTTCTTATGATAAGCTGTTTTCATTTACCGTGCAAAGAGCTTCCCCTGCCCTGCCTTCTGAAGCAGGGTATGTTAGGAAACACTGGCGGTCAGAGAGGCAGCTTGCTGGCTGGAATCACCAGCTGCTGCCCTTGTGGGGAGAATCGCAGGGAAGGGGGAAGCACGCCTCTTCTGGTGGCAGTTGAGAGGTGGCAGTGGAGGCAGCATATGGCTCAGGAAGCGAGCGCACAGTCGCTGACTGGTTAGCAGCCTCTGGGATGGGTGTGGCCTGCTGATGTCAGCCGGAGGAGCACCTAGCCAATCAGCAGTCATATACTGCCTCTGTTCCTGCAACCAAATATAAGGATGGTTTGGTAAGGGTGGGCTTTACCTCCCCCCACCGCCCCACCGCTGATTGCCTTGCAGCAGTGGGTAACGATTCCCACCAGAGAACCACCTCTCTGGCTTCTCCTGCAGTGCTGGCAAACTGACTGTAACAGTTTCCTTTTTCTAAAGCAGAATAGCCAAACGCTTAACCTCACAAGGGATCTGGTGGTTGTCCTTCTTACAGAAAATCTGCAATTGGCAACAATGACTATCAGGGTAGGCACTTCTAGAGGAGGGTGGGAAAGAACTGTGTAGGTCCTTTAAAAAAAAAATTGGCCGGGAGGAGGACTGTTTTTTAAAAAGCACCCCAAATTCTCCATAAAAGGCAAGTGTGATTTACCAGGGCCAGGGACCGGAAAGTATGGAGTGTCCCCCAATAAAGAATAAATAAAGACAGTTGGAGCCCTCGACTTGTGGGTGACTCAGCTGAGCTTTTACAGACTCAGCAGCCTCTCCTTGTATGATTCTGTAATTTAATCCAAACCTTGTCTGCGGCTTCTCAACCTTCTCTCCCACCTATTGCTGAAGACTCCGGAGCCCTGCAGACTTCAGCTGGGAACACGGAAGCACAGATATTCTTTCACAGAAAACAATTACAGTGCTTTTACCCAGGGACTATCTTTGTTGTCTTACCCTTATCACTGGCTGATAGGTGCCATCTTTTATTTTGCCTCCAGGTGTTCCCTCTCCTTCCAAGTCATAATGTCTAGTCCAGCATGAACAAGCTGGACATTTTCGGTTGTTTCTCCAATTGTTTCATGCAGGAAGGGTCAACTTCGGTAAGGAGAAAACGGAAGAAAGATTTTGGATTCTTGAAAACAGGAGGCGCAGTATGTGGAGACCCCCAACTTCCATGAGGTCCTCCTGGGGCACTCCAACTTACGGTATTACATCTGCCACTAGGGAGGGATGAGAATTTTGTTTGGTTTGGTTTTTTGATAAGAACTTACCAAAACCCACAAATTTCTTCATAAGCGGTACAAAAAGACCTTGATATTTAACAAATTTGAATGTGTGGGTGGGGGGGGGGGAAGCAAAACTGACAGGTTCGCCCATCCAGGCAGACTGCTTTAAGTGCTTCGCTCTTCAAAGTCTGGTTTTGAATCCTGTGAATGAATTCAGCCATGTTTGCAGCACTGAACTAGGGCTGCCACCTCTTTTCCATAACAAGTTCCTCATCTTTAACAGGTTCATGGCAGGCAGGGACAACACGGTCCTCCCCATGCTGGGAATAGCTGTAGCGACTGAATTGGGCCAGTCCAGATGGGTGAGAAATTTCGTTTGCTCCATTTTTGGTACGGACTTACCAACAATTATCAAATTGGTTCATAAACAGGATGGAAAGAACTTGAGATTTATAAAAGTTGACTGCGGGAGAACACAAAACTGACAAATTCATCCACCACTATAATTGTCATCCTCTCTCAATTCACCCTGACTCCTGAGAGAGAGAGAGAGAGAGAGAGAGAGAGAGCAACTCCGATTCAATTTTCAACCTGGGAGGAGTCAACTACCAGCTGAGTGAGTCCCCACAGTTACCACTGAGCAAATCCGATCTGTTCTCTCCTTACCTCCCATAGGTCAAAGTGTGTAGCGTGAAAGTGTGGTCCGGAGCACAGGGGAAAGATCCTTGAGTTGTCAAAAGCAGGGGTGGGCCAAGTGGATACAGTAATACCTTGGATTGCGAGCATAATTCGTTCCGGAACCGTGCTTGCAATCCAAAACACTCTTATATCAAAGTGAGTCTCTGGCGGGCGTGAGCAGGGCCGATTTCAGCCTGACTATGCCCGCTCGAGGTGAGCAGTTACATCCCTACTGACTACTTGGCTTGCAAGACCTTGCTCGTTTACCAAATAAAAATTTTTTTTTAATTTTTTTGCTTGTCTTGCAAAACGCTCTCAGACCAAGTTACTTGCAATCCAAGGTATTACTGTATTAGGATCGATCTAACGAAAAAAATCTCTGAGTGATATGCAGTAGATTGCAGTGGAGGCTGGTGGATCCAGTGTCATTGGAGCAGTGTATTAAGGAGCTATCCATGCACCTATTTTGGGGCTAGAGATCAGCACCATGGACAGCTCCCTTGAAGTTCAGACTAAAGCCTGGCGTGGGTACACCACCCCACTGACATTGGAGCCGCCGGCCTCCACAGGTAGATTGGCAAGGGTTTCTGACTCCCAACTGTCTAATAATAATAATAATAATAATAATAATAATAATAATAATAATTTCTTACCCACCTCTCCACTTGGATCGAGGCAGGGAACAACGATAAATATGAAATACATAAACTGGTTAAAAAAGTAAATATTAATAAAACATTCTTAAGAACTTTTTAAAAATATCCTAATAATAATAAAAATAAAATCTAACAGTAGCAACAACTAAAAAACCTTCCACCTCCCCTAAATTAGGTTGCTGAAAAAGAACAGTTTGGGGGAAACCAGGAGTGGATTTGTGTGTAACAGGACCAGCCAGTTTAGCTCTGGTACAGATCACAAATTCCTGGGCTGAGCGTGTGCTCATCTCGAGCCACTATTTTATTTATTTATTTATTTATTTATTATATTTATACCCCGCCTTTTTTTTCCTGCAAGGAATCCAAGGCAGCTTACATAATCCTCCTCCTCTCCATTTTATCCTCACAACAACCCTGCTCCGAATGGTGGAGCTCAGGGTTCTACAAATGAAGTCACTCCATAACCCTGAAGTCTGGCCAACCCTGGTCTAAAATATGGTGTCAAACCCCAGGTTCCGGGTTAAGAATCATTATTAAGAATCGGGACAGAGATATAAGGGATGAGGGAGAAAACAGATCAGTAGCTTGAACAAGAAACAAACCATTTGCTTTCCCAGTAATCACATGTATTCCTCCATATTTATGGTTCTATGTTCATTCATCTGTGAACAATTCTTTGGAGCCTATCAGCGATAGGTAAATGGGCAAACAGAGCAGGAGTCTGCCCTATTTAATGCTTCTGCTCACATGCTTCAGCTGGATGGTAGCATCCCCATGTAGAATGCTGTGCAGCTCTTTATAGTATGGATAAGTCACCACATCACCCCCCAAGCTTAAGTTGTGATTCACCACTCTGCAGTACTCCAGACACATACATTTGTTCTGCAGTTGTACTTGGCCACAGTACGTTTGTGCCCATGGTTGCACATTTCATGCAGTACAAGCTCAAAGGAATCTATGTTCCTATGAATAACACATAGTTGCTCCTGAATCTTCTGCCCCACCCAATTATCCAGAATATCAAGAATCCTCCATGAAATCCCTTGGTCTTTGCTACTGCTTTTGACTACCAACATTGATTTTCCTGCACAGGTATGTAGGAACGAAGGAGGAAAGCTCAGGAGAAATAAGGTATTACCACAATGCTGCACTGATACACAGGCATGAAGGCAGCTTTAAAATTAGGTGTGTATTTTATCACAGCTGCGTTGCTTTGTAGGTGCACATTTAAAAGCAAGCGCCAAAAAGAAAAAAAAAGGAAGGTTGATGTACTCCTCAAAGCCCTTCCCACCTGCAGGTCAAAGGTGATGCAGTAACAATAACAGTACCATGAGGTCAGTTTGCCCAGTTTCTGATCCCGCTCTTTCATTGTGCTACATTTTTATTTTATTTTATTTAAAATATTTCTTGGCCGCCTTTCAGGACAGGAGCCCTCCCAAGATGGCGTACAACAATAAAACACATAATAAAAATCAATGTGGTATTAAAAACAGTAAAATCACAATAAAAACAGCAGCACCAGCAAAATAAAACTTACAACAGACAACTGCAGCTACAACCCACCCAGTCCAATAAAAAATAATCAGTGGAAGACCAGAGTAAAGTGGTAAGTTTTCAGGGCCTTCTTAAAAACCTGCAGTGATGGGGCCTGGCAGACCCCCAATGGTAACTTATTCCGGAGGTGTGGGGCCACTGCGAAAAAGGCCCTCCCTAACTGCTCTCACAGGTAGGCAATTGAGAAGGGCCTCTCTTGCTGATCTTAAAGTGCAAGTGGGCTGCTATGGGTGAAGGTGGTCCTTCAAGTAATTTGGTCCCAAACCTTTTAAGGCTTTAAAGGTCAAAACCAGAACTTTAAATTGGGCTCAGAAAAGTACACCAGTAGGCAGAGTACACCTAAGTAGGCCAATGAAAGTGTGGAATCAGACACTGGACAAACGAAGGCCACATTCCCAGATAAGAGTTACAAGTCTTGTAGGCCAGAGTACATGTAACTTCAGAATCACAAGAAACCACAACAACTGAACATACTGTTATAAAAGTGGTCTGGAGAAAAACAGGATATTGAGGCAGAACTACCGATAGGATAACAGGTTGGGGTGTGCATCATGTGCTGCGCTGGTGAGCCAGGCATGGCAATGATAGGGGGCAGCGGCAGAGAAACCTCGTGTAAATTGGCCCCATCTTAAAGAGGAATCTCATTCTCAAACTTAATTGCAAGGAGTAAGGATCACCCACGACGTTCAGTAGACAGCAAATGTTCATAGGGAACAATGCCTGTTTCTAACTCTGTGGAATCAGGTGAGGAGGGGGTCAACGGGGATTCTTTTCTGCAAAGAACCCAAGGCGGCTTTCATAATCATCCTCCTCCTCCTCTCCAGTTTATCCTCACAACAACCCTGTGAGGTAGGTTAGGGCTGACTGGCCCAAAGTCACCCAGTGAGCTTCATGGCCGAGTGGGGACTAGAACCCGGATCTCCCGAATCCCAGTCCAGCACTCTAACCGCTTCGCCACGCTGGCTCTCTTTCAACGGTCTTTCAACAACCTTCCAACACTCTGTGAAAGTGACAAGTGAGAACTGGGAGAAATTTCCAATCTGCTCCTGGCAGGGCCGGTGCTACCATTAGGCCAACTAGGCAGCTGCCTAGGGCGCAGGGCTAAAGAGGGCGCCAGAAACGCCTTGGGAAAAAAAATACAGCGCTCTCAAGTGGGAAGATGGGGGCGCTAAATATCTGATCTTGCCGAGGGCACCAAACTGCCTTGCACCGGCCCTGGCTCCTGGTAGAACCATGGGGCAGGAGGGGTTTCCAACCTGTGCGCATAGAGGACCCTTGAAATGTGATAGGTACATTGTTCTGTCTGTCATGAAAAAGCTATGCCATCGTGCCAGGTACACTGGATTTTTAAAGAGAGCGGCATTTTATTCTCAGGGCTTTGTCTACATGGTACTCCTTGGTTTCCCTCCCAGTCAAGAGGGAACCCAAGAGGGATGTGGGGGCAGCTGTTACTTGGAACTGGGATTGCATCAACATTTGCATTCATTCCCTGAACAGAAATGTACTGAAAACCCTCCTCTTAAAATGGAGGGCAAATCCCTTGCTCACCCCCCACCCACCCACCCACCCACCCAAATGGTAAAAAAACAGACCATCCAAAGAAAGAAAAGGTGATTATTATGAATAATAACACGCCACTTGGCAAAAAGATCTTTCTTCCCTCCCTCTCCCCCGCCACGCTCCCAACATTTTCTGAAGAAATTCCTGTGAAACTGAATTGTCTCCCTGAAAGACGGAATTGATTTTATTTTGTGCACGCCAGACACTGTTGCCCTTTTCACAGGGATTTGATGATTTGTAGCCCAAGCCCCTCTTCCTTTCCGCCCCCCATCAGACAATGCTCTCCTCGCCCCCTTCTTCATGTCCATCTGTCCAGGCGCATTTCCCATCCTCTTCTTCACGCATTCCCCTTCATCAGCTTGGCAGCACTAACGCTCTGATCAATATAGTAGATTGATTCCCCCCCCCCCGCCCCATTGGAACACGAATGCCCCAGAGCAAAACACCTTCTTGTTTCCCATCAGCCCCAGCCCTGGCCTTTGAACAGCTCTCTCTCTCTCTCTCTCTCTCTCTCTCTCTCTCTCTCACTGAGGCGCGCCACATCATGCCGCAGATTCGGTTACAAGAGCCTCCAGGCCGTGTTTCTTGGCACCGAGGAAGAATTCGGCCACCTAAGGAAACCAAGGAGGGAAAGGGAAACGGAGCAAGACAGCAAAGCAGCTGGAGCTGCCACTCAGAAATATTGTCCCCATGGCAAATCCCACCCCCGCCACTCAGCCTCAAGTGCATCCTTTCTCCCCCCCCCCCATTATCTTCTTTGACTGTGCATCCGCTCCATCTTGAAAGGGTGGATCGGCAATCCCAGCACTCTCAGACTGAAGGAGCAGACCTCTCTCGTGGGATGAGTTTCTCCAAGAAATGTCAGGTGCAAAGGGGAGTGTGATAGAGAGCTATTATTTATTTATTTATTTATTTATGATTTTATTATATTTATACCCCACCTTTTTTCCTGCAAGGAACCCAAGGTGGCTTACATAATCCTCCTCCTCCTCCATTCCTCCACTTTATCCTCACAACAACCCAGTGAGGTAGGTTAGGCTGAGAGTCAGTGACCGGCCCAAAGTCACCCAGTGAGTGTCATGGCCGAGCGGGGACTAGAACCCAGATCTCCCGAGTCCCAGTCCGACACTCTCACGTCACCACCAGTGTTGTGCTTCAAATTTCAGGGCAAACCAGGGCAAAGACCGTAGATGCAGACCTGAAAGAATGGATAAGAAAGTAAGGCGAGAGAGGGTGGCCACATATCCTACTTTATAGAGGACGGTCCTCTATTTGAAGGCATCATCTATTAAATCCAGGAAGCCACCAAACGATAGGGGAAGGAGTGGGGACATGAGAAGGGGCGTGGCCCGCTGGGGACACCCAGATTTGGCCCATGGGCCTGAGGTTCAACACCCCTTCTGTATTTGATGTTCGGTCCAAGGCCCATTTAAAGATAAAGAACCATAAGAAGGGAGAGCAGGGGCCTCGAAGTTGGAGTTGCTCCTCAACACTGAGCATCTGGACAGCACACTGTGCAGACACACAGGTCATCTGGTCACAGCCTTCCTTACTATGGTGGTATGTATTGTATTTCTATTTAAATTATAGTCATTATTTCTACACCTGCATCTATACGTGCGTACATATAAATGATGGACATCGTATGCAAATCTGTGTTCTCTTTTGTCTTCTTTTTTGGCAATGAGGCATTCCTTCTTTTTGGCAATGCATAAGTGGATCACCCTAAAAGAGAGACCTGCTGGATCAGACCAAGGGTTCATCTCGTTTCTAGACCCAGCATCCTGTTTCCAACAGTGGATAGCCTGATGTTTGGAAGGCTGCAAGCAGGGCATGGAGGTAAGAGCCCACTCCCATTGTTTATTTCAACAGGTAGCTGAACAGGTAGAATAGGACAGGTAGTCCGAGATGCATCACCACTGAACATGGAGGTTTGAGCTAGCTCTCCTGCTTCACTGGAGGTGCTGAGGAAGGAGAAAGAAAGACCAGTGCAAGAAAGTCACTATTAGTCCCTGATGCCACTTTGTCTCCAGGATTCACCATCGGTAGCCAAGTAACTTATTCATCCATTTCCCATGACCTGCTGATATTATTATTATTATTATTATTATTATTATTATTATTATTATCATCATCATCATCATCATCATCATCATCATCATCAACAACAACAATAGTATTTGTATACCGCTCCACATCAAGCAGATTCCGGAGCGGTGAACAATAAAAAGACGAAAACAGATAAAAGAAACAAAAGTAATGCATTGAAAACAAAGTAACATTACATTGGGGGTTGGAGAGCAGAGAAGGCTTCCTGGAACAAGGAGGTCTTCAGCAGGCGCCGAAAGCAGCACAGTGTTGGAGCCTGCCTGACCTCCAGAGGCCGGGAGTTCCACAAAAATGGAGTCGCCACACTGATATGTGTCGAGTCACTGGTGGGGAAGGGCGTTTTTCAATCATTTCAGTTATACTGGCCCATAATCCAATGAATCTACGATCGTCTTCTCTCTCTGTACACTGGGATGAACCCTGATGTGGCATAGATTAAAAAAATAAATAAATCAGATCCAGAGAACTGCAGAGAACAAACACACATAAGAAAATGCATGTGTGTATTTGTGTAGCTTGTTAAGAGCTTCCTTTTATAATAATAATAATAATAATAATAATAATAATAATAATAACAACACCAAAAAAAGCACATCGCTAATAGCAGAAAGTGAAGCCAAAGAGCCATTAAAAATTGCTCCCCTCCCACCCTTCACATGCATGCCTGAACTCGTTTTTGGTGATTACTCCACATTTGCTTTGCCTCTTGGTTTACACCCTACTGGGTTATTAATGGAGAACATTAATTTTCACTCTGCTGAGGCACTAGGAAGAAGACCACTCCTGTCCCTTGCTCATCAGAGAAGATTAATGAAGGGCATTACTCTTAAACTGTTTGGGTAAGCAGGGGGTGAATATAACTGAATGTTGGCTTTTTCACCAAGAGTGAACTAGAAGGTACTATGCTGTTAAGCCTGACCACATACCACTGAGAGCCAGTGTGGCGTAGTGGTGAGAGTGTTGGACTGGGACTTGGGAGATCTGGGTTCTAGTCCCCACTCGGCCATGAAACTCACTGGGTGACTTTGGGCCAGTCACTGACTCTCAGCCTAACCTGCCTCACAGGGTTGTTGTGAGGATAACATGGAGAGGAGGATTATTATGTAAGCCGCCTTGGGTTCCTTTCAGGAAAAAAGGCGGGGTATATAAATATAATAAATAAATGAAATAAATACACTTTAAGCCAGTCTTCCCCAATTGGGCGCCCTCCAGCCTGGCAGATGGCTGCGGATGATGTGAGTTTATTTATTTTGTTATATTTATATCCTGCCTTTTTTTTCCTGCAAGGAACCCAAGGCGGCTCACATAATCCTCTTCCTCCTCTCCATTTTATCCTCACAACAACCCTGTGAGGTAGGTTAGGCTGAGAGTCAGTGACAGGCCCAAAGCCACCCAGTGAGCTTCACGGCCGAGTAGGGGGTGCTGCTGCTGCTGCTGTTGTTCTTATTATTTATTTATTTATTTATTTAATTCCTATACTGCCCAATAGCTGAAGCTCTCTGGGTGGTTAACAACAATGTATACAAAGCAATAAAATACAGTGCAAATATAATAAAAACAGCCAAAAAAAACTCAATACAAAATTTAAAACAGAAATTAAAACCATTGGAACAATTAAAACATGTTCAATAAACTAGACCACTGCAGACATAAGCCCCCAATATGCCATTAAAAACCCTTAAATGCCATTAAATGCCTCGACTAGAGCCCAGATCTCCCGAGTTCCAGTCCAACACTCTCACCACTGCGCCACTCTGGCCCTCAGTTGTAGTCCAACGCATTGGGAGGGCACCAGGTTGGAGAAGACTTGTCTTAAAGTGTACACAGCCAGGCTTAACAACATGCCATCTCGTTCACTCTTGGTGAAAATGTTGACCTCTGGCTTCTCTTCTCTCCCGTAGGAGATCAACTATTATGTGGTGAAATCTTGGTTGATGATCTAAGAGCTTGTCCAGATGGGAGCAGCTTCTCCTACCACTGTAATGCTAAACCGGAAATGGGAAGAAAGACCAGCTAGCAGATGGGAGACGGGGAACTGCGTTGATCTTTCTATATCCCGGTCTGCCATTGGTCCTAGCACGGGATCAGTGCACAGATCCCACGCGTCTTTGGGGGTGTCATCAGCTAGCGATGCTTGTGGATTTTGATCTTTAAGAATTCCACTACGAACTGACCTGATCCATACCTAACGTTCAGATGAGAACTTAGTTATCCACTGGCTTTTGCACTTCCCATATGTTCTGACGCAGCTCTCAGCTCAAAATAAACAAATAAATAAATAAATCATATCAAAATGCATTTTAAAATGCATCCTTTGAGAGGAAATACATTTTTAAAAAATGCGATTTCAATGTGAATTTTGGGGCGGCTTCCTTTAAAAAAAAATAATAATTGCAGATTAATGCAGGAATGGGATGGGATGATGGACTTCTTGGTGTGAGAGTAAGTGTGAAAGTGCCCAGAAATAAGAGTGATTCACCTGCCGTGCCTAGCATCAGGTGCGCACTGAATGGTTACACCTGTTCAGAACACCTGGAAGTTGCTCCAGGTGTTCTAGAAGCCTTCAGTCAATCTGTGCAGTTGAAGCCTGACCTGAGCATATATACTTGCAAGTAAGCCCCTCTGCATATGTAGGTGGCTTAGTGTGCATAGGATTGCAGTCTTTTTCCAGCAGAGAACCAATTCCCCATCTCTCTCTCTCTCTCTCTCTCTCTCTCTCTGTCATCAGAATATTATTCCTGCGCTGGATTTCCAGAAAACCCACAAGATCCTCAACCTCTCCTTTCGCAGAGATGACGGTCAGAGCCTTGGAGAAACGGCAAGTCCACTCTCGGCTCAGCTGGATGCATTATCGTGTAGCGATGTGGTTCTGGTAAATGCAATTTCAATCCATCTCCTCACAGCTAAGAAGACATTCTGATTAACGCTCAGCAAACGAAGTGTTCTTCAAGGTCAAAAAGAACAAATGCGATAATGGGGAATGGGGCGGGTTCAGCTGTCGCACGTATGTATTCATTAAGGTTTCCGGACAAGGACATCAATTTTCAGAGGGCGTCAGCTGTTTTCTTAGCAAAAGGTGCTGAAAACGGCCAAAGGAAAAAGAAAAAGGGTTGCAGGGCCCCTTTGAAGCTCTCGGAATCGACAGCATCTGACCCACTCCTTTTTCCACGTGCACCATTTCTGCATTCAGTGTTGCGAAGTCAAGCATTTAAAACGTGAATTGTCAGGAACTAAGCCTTAAGTTAGGAGAGAGAGGGGCATTTTTCAGCCTTTTAGAATGGGGGGGAAACCTCCTGCCCAAATGCTGGGAAACCACCCAATGATTGGCAGTCAGGGGAAAGGGGGCGGGGCCCGGGGGAAGGGGTGTGAGTGACTGCCTGGGAAACCCTGGGGGAGGGGGCGGATTGGGACCCCCCTGGTGGGCCAAACTTGGCCCCCAGGCCTGAGGTTCCCCAGCCTTGCTTTATGGGGGTCAGCATCGTCGGGCAACCTGCGGAGGCCCACATTGCAGCAGGGGGCCCGCACTGTGCCATCCCCCAGAGCCTCCTGGCCTTGCTCGTCCTCCTTGCTGCTGCTGCCTGTTCACCTGCCTTCTCCAAGCGTGTGAGCGGTGACAAGAGAGGGGGGAAGGAGTGGCAGCCTCTGCTTGTCTCATGCCCTCTCCTTCTGGGCAGTGGTGCAGGCTGAGCCTAGAGCAGTGTCCTCCAACCTTGGGTCCCCAGATGCTTTTGGCCTACAACTCCCAGCATGCCCCAGCCAGCTACGCTGGCTGGGGCATGCTGGGAGTTGTAGGCCAAAAACATCTGGGAACCCAAGGTTGGAGAACACTGGCCTAGAGGGAGAGAGCAAGTGAAAGGCCAGTAGTGACTGCTGAGGAGCGGGGGGCCCTCTGGGAGGAGCCCCCACTGAGGGCATCTTGTCAAGGACCCCACAAAACCTGGAGACAGCACTGGCTAGTAGAAGATAGTGCCCCCCCCCCACATTCACACACACACACACACACACACACACAAATAAATGTTCTTATTTCTTATTTATTTTATTTAATATATTTATTCACCGCCCACCAGCCAAAAGGTTCCCTGGGCGGCTTATAAAACGAAGCAACACTGAAACAAAAACATCACTACTACTATAAAAACACAGACATATGGAGGGCTTGGGCTTGGGAGGCACTGTATTGCAGTGGTTCCGGTCCTTCCTCTCTGGAAGGTACCGGAGGGTAGTTCTCGGGGAGGAGGCTTCGGACCCTCGGCTGCTCACTTGTGGAGTGCCGCAGGGTTCCATCCTCTCCCCGATGTTATTCAACATCTACCTCAAGCCGCTGGGAGCTATCATCAGGAGGTTTGGGGTGTGGTGTCATCAGTATGCGGATGACACGCAGCTCTACCTCTGTTTCAAGTCCTCACCGAGGTTGGCCGTTGAGACCCTGTCCAAGTGCCTGGAGGCAGTGGCTGGCTGGATGGGAAGGAACATGCTGAAGCTGAACCCCGACAAGACCGAGGTACTGCTGGTGGGGGACAAGGGGAGGTTAGGGGATGTTGACCTGCTGCTGAATGGGGTACATCTACCCCTGAAGGACCAGGTCCGCAGCTTGGGAGTCATTCTAGACTCCCAACTGTCCATGGAGGCTCAGGTGGCAGCTGTGAGCCGGGCAGCGCTGTATCAACTCCATCTGATACGGCAGCTGCGCCCCTACCTTCCTAATCACCTGCTCCCATCAGTGGTTCATGCCTTGGTCTCCTCTCGCCTAGACTACTGTAATGCGCTCTACGTGGGGCTACCCTTGAAGATGGTTCGGAAGCTGCAGCTGGTACAGAACGCGGCGGCACGCCTGGTTAAAGGCAGCCGCCGGCGGGATCACATCACGCCAGTTCTGAAGGATTTGCACTGGCTACCAGTTGCTTGCCGAGCCGAATTCAAGATGTTGGTTTTGACCTTTAAAACCCTATACGGCTCTGGTCCAGTTTATCTCAAGGAGCGTCTCCAGCAACACCAAGTGGGCCGCTCAACAAGATCTGCCACGGATGGCCTTCTCCTTGTCCCTTCAGCCAGAGCAGCTAGACTGGTGGGGACGAGGAAGAGGGCCTTTTCTGTGGCGGCCCCCGTACTGTGGAACTCTCTCCCGAGTGACCTCCGCCATGCCCCCTCTCTGATGAGCTTCCGTCACTCATTAAAAACCTGGTTGTTCAGGCGGGAATATGGGGTGGGTTAAGATTTTAAAATTTTTATATTGTTTTAATGTATTTTATTGCATTTATGTATTTTATTCTGTGTACATCGCCCAGGGTGGCCGGTTGCCGGCCAGATGGGCGATAAATAAATATTAATAATAAATAAATAAATAAATAAATATTAAAACGTAACAAGATAAAACCAAGCAGCCAAAATAAATTCAATCCAGAGGTACAGTGGCGAGAATAAAATGACTAAAATCAACCATTAAAATGTTGGGCAAATCAAAAGGTCTTCACCTGGCGCCTGAAAGAATAGAGGGTAGGTGCCAGGCAGGCGCACCTCTTTGGGGAGCTGATTCCACAGATGGGGTGCCACAACTGAGAAGGCCTTTCCCCTAGTAGCCACCCTTCTAGCTTCTTTTGGAGGGGGCACTCTGAGAAGGGCCTCCGAAGAAGATCTCAGGGTTCGGGCAGGCACGTATGGGACTTATCATTGCTGGCAACCTCCTGCAAGGAATATCTTTCTTGCAGAGAGATATTGCAAAGAGTTAATCTTCGTCTTAGACACTCAGCTTCTGTGCAAGCTGTTCGGCTGCAGAGGAGCAGAGGCCTTGGCAAGTGCTTGGCTTCAGGTCGGCCAGGTCAGACCGTAACAATTTAATCTTCGTATTCCATAATTTCATCTATGAAACATTAGAGAGGAAATGAATCCTTTGCTGCACACTTTAGCAGTGAAATTCTGTACATGTCTACTCAGCAGAATTAAGCCCCACTAAATTCAATGGGGTAGGTGGATGGTGCAGCGTTGCCTTAATGCCACAGAGCACTAAAAAAGAATTGGCAGAGATGAAATGGTAGTAGGAATGCAGATAGGATTGCCAGGTTTGGGGGTTTGACCCAAAGTTTTAGGAGTTTACCTTCCTCCACAGGGAAGACCTGAAACCAAAGGTGACAGCACCAAAGGGGCAGGCAGTTTTCTGCTTGAAAATTTTGCTATTTGCCCCATTCCCACATTTACCAGGACTCTGCCCCATGCCATGACCCGCAGGTAACACCCCTGCCCCACCGGGCTCCACCTCATCCCTGTAGGCTTCTCCCCTAACCCAAAAGGAGGCACCGCCCCCTAGCTCCCAGGATCCGCCTACTGCAGGACCCGGCAACCCTAGAGGTAATTCAGTCCAGGTGAGGCTGGACCAACCATGAGGAAGGCTGGAGGTTCTGGCCAGTGTCCAAATTACAGGGCAGAGTGATCTCAGCCCCCTTTCCTGCTGTGACTGTCAGCTCCCTTAGCTACTGTTTTTGAAGGCTATGTGGGGGGGCATGTTTGACTAAAATGGGGGGGAGTCAGATTTGAGGCTTGTGGATTTCATTAAGCCCCCTACTTTGCCCACCCCCATAATTCAAGCACTGACCTTAACTCAGGTGGCAACATTTTATGGGCAGTGTGAAGGAAGGGAGGGGGTTGTCCTGGGTGCCAGCGGTGTAGGCCGGGACAAACCATGACCAAAGTAGGCTGCCACCGCCCCTTGCGACTGCCTCAGCCTGAGCTAGGGGGCTCTCAGACCTTGCAGGGCACCCCTAGGGCTTAGAAATGAGGGCCCAAACTGGCACCCTGCATTTCAAGCCCTAAGCCTGAAACTTTAGACAGTAGCAGTTCGCCAAGCGGAAGACGCTGGACTGAGTACCAAGGCTTACTTGGAGGGAAGCACACACAACTCTTAGCGTAATGGGCTGGATGAGGAAAAACAAACTGAAGCTGAATCCAGACAAGACGGAGGTGCTTGCTGTCAAAGGCCACAACCTGGGTTTGGAGGTGTGTCAACCAGTTCTGGATGGGGTTACACTCCCCCTGAAAGACTGTGTTCGCAGCCTGGGGGTGCTTCTGGACCCGTCGCTTCAAATGACAGCTCAGATAGATGAGACGGCTAGGAGTGCCTACTATCAGCTTCGGCTGATATACCAGCTGCGCCCCTTCCTAGAGTTGGAAGACCTAAAGACGGTAGTGCATATGCTGGTAACTTCGAGGCTTGACTTCTGCAATGCGCTGTACATAGGGCTACCTTTGTACCTAGTTCGGAAACCTCAATTGGTGCAAAATATGGCAGCCAGGTTGGTCACCGGTACATCTAGAGGTACCCATATTACACCAGCTTTAAAAGCGTTACACTGGCTGCCAATCAGTTTCTGGGGGAAGTATAAAGTGTTGCTTATTACCTTTAAAGCCCTACATGATTTGGGTCCTGGTTACCTGCAGGATCTCCTTCTCCCGTACAATCTGCCCCGCACACTTAGGTCCTCTGGGAGGAATTTACTCCAGTCAGCCAAGACTAGGCTGGCGAGCACTACCCAGAGGACCTTCTCTTCTGCTGCTCCCAGATTGTGGAATGGCCTGTCGGAGGAGACTCGTCAACTCGATAGTCTCGTGGCTTTTAAAAAGGCCATAAAGACTGACCTCTTCCGACAGGCCTACCCAGTGGAATTTTAAGAGTTTTTAGGATACTTTTAAAGGTTTTTAAGAATATTTTAATAATATTTACTGGTTTTAACTAGTTATGTATTTTATATTTATGGTTGTTCCCCGCCTTGATCTGAGTGGAGAGGCGGGTAAGAAATATTTATTATTATTATTGTTGTTGTTGTTGTTGTTGTAGAGATAAAGTTTATTTACATAGGGGAAAGGGAAAGAGGGATAAAAAGGCATTAAAAAATCAGAGTAATCTTTGGAAGCAATACTGCAGGCAAAAATAACAAATAAATACCTAATCTGCCCTATGCGTTACCAAAGTATGGGTCTTGCAATAGGATAGGGCCCAATCTCAGATTCAAAGGCTCGCAAGCCCATAAGCATGTTGAAACATGAAGAGAAAGAGAAATAGGTAGCTCCAAGCGCCTTCTTTTTATGCGCAACCCCCTGACAACTCAAAGAGGATCTTAATTAGCCAGTCACAGGCTGACTGCAGCAGTGTTCCCATACATCATTGGGGAGGGTGAAAGTTCCCACAGGAAGACAGCTGAGATCTTTCAATCCTGAGACCGAGTCTTACTCTGGCCTTGAGGGCCAGAGGCATCTTGAGATAATAACAGATATACAGTTGGTTGTTGCACTACTATGTGCCACTTCAGCCTGGCCAAATGGAGTTGCCACACAGAGCACAATAAGAAAATGGAGTTCTTGACAGGCAACAATGTTTTGACAGTTTTGATCCAAAGCAAAAATACTCTTTCCAGACTAGCTGTTCTAGGGATGGCACCATCTTGGCTCTTGCTTTCTTTTGAAAGACCCAGGTTTTCAATTTCTCATTAGCTCTGAAGAAGATTGGCTTCAAAATTTGTGAGCAATACATGGAGAAACCTGAGAAGAAAGATCCAAGAGAAATGGTCTAGAGCAGGATTCTCAGTAGCCAGGGGGGTGGGCCTTCAGTGCCTAGTAAGAAGCAGAATAGATTATGCAAAATAAATTATGCAAAATAAATTAGACAGATATGTGCAATTGCTTAATTTGCATGATGTATTCAGGCAGCAGAACAGTTTTCCTTGACGCAGTATTTATGTTTCTTTCTTATATAGAAATAAAATATTCTGATATAAGAATATTCTTTCTTATATAGAGCATAGCTCCAAACACATTACAACATACCCTCCAACATTTCACAGATGAAAAGAGGGGTGTGCTTAGAACACTCGCCTTCATATTCCAAGGATCGCTTTCATGAGCCCCACTATTACACATTGTTGAAGCCTTTTCTTCTCATATCCTGTGCAGTATGCTGTATTATTAATTTACTCTGCAACAGTCCTCCAATGGTTTAAAAGCCAAAACGGGTGATTGATCACTGATCGTTCTTTCAGTTAAAAAAATACACTGGGAAACTTAATTGCCCTACAATATGTCCTCAAGAGTTCAGGACACAGCAGGGCAACTGCGGAGTGTGAAATGGCAGATTGCGCACCGCATGGCGCTTAGGGGGTGCCCATGAGCATGCATTGAGCTACGTGTACACTAAAAACACATCCAGGCTCACCCAACTCAGGGCCCTCCAGATGTTTTGAACTATGACTTCCCTCATCCCTGACATTCTTTATTATTTTTTATTATTTCTATATCCCACCTTTTTTCCTGCAAGGAATCCAAGGCGGCTTACATAATCCTCCTCCTCCTCCTCCTCCTCCTCCTCCTCCTCCTCCTCTCCATTTTATCCTCACAACAGCCCTGTGAGGTAGGTTAGGCCGAGAATCCGTGTCTGGCCCAAAGTCACCCAGTGAGCTTCACGGCCGAGCGGGGACTAGAACCTGGGTCTCCCCAGTCCCGGTCCGACACACAAACCACTATGCCACATTGGCCTGCTGGATGGGGTTGATGGGAGTTGCAGTCCAAAACATCTGGAGGGTACTAGGTGGGGGGGAAGGCTGGGTGTGTTTCTAGCATACTGTAGCTCAAAACATGCACATGGATATCCTTAGGTTGGATGTACAGGGAGGTGGGAGAGGGCTTCAGAGGGCATGATCCCACTCACACTCATTCACTCTACACAGAAGTAATGGACCTGGAAAGTACCTTCCTTTGCCCCTCTCCCACCTCCTAATTCTAGTCATTTAAAATTAAAAAAAACGGAAAGAAAAGGGTGGGGGGAACCCTGACACCACCAATTTTCAAAAAGAAAAGGTCTGGTGAGAATTCTTCTCCTTCTTTCAGTTTTGGCAAGGAATATCCCATTGAGGCCAGATTAGAGCAACAGAGTCAGTTTATTTGTTTTAGCGATTAGGAGTGTGTTTGGAGAGTGACAGATCCCCATAAAAATTCTTCATTAGCCATGTGCTTAGCTCAGGGGACCACTTGCGGTCCCACAGAAGGCAGGGAGATGATTTTATGAAGGGCTCCCTCCTCCCTTGGAGCAGGTGTTGAAGGCTTGAGAGAGGCCTTTATGAAGTGTGGATTTTGCAAGAACAATTGCTGCTCCGGAATCTAAACACGCCTCTCTTCTTTCTCCTCCCTCTGTTCCAGCCTTCTCCAACCGGGCGCCCTCCAGATGTGTTGGATTGTAACTCGAGACAGAGCCTGGGACCTTCTGTATGCAAGTATCTGCTCTAGGGACAGGTGAATGAGCCTGGATTCTCCAAATATCGTCTTGCCGCTTGTCTCGTGCCCGATTCCCATTGGTGTTTACGATCGACGATCATCTTGCGCAAACAGGAAAATTGAGCAAACCGAGCAGCGATCGAATGGGAAGTTTACGCAAATTTCTCAAATTTGTGCAAATTTCCTCCATAGGCTAAAGCGGGGCTGATTCAGTCTATAGAGGAAATTTGTGCAGATCGAACTGGGAATCGGGAACAAGACCAATGTGAGCATGTGTTCAACAATTTGCAAATATTGCCAGTGGACACGTGCTCACGCTCGCATTCAGAGCTTTGGACGGGGCATGCTCGCGTGTTTTGTGAGCAAAAATGAAATTCTCATGACGGTATGTACGTGAATTTTGTTCCACTTGCGCAAGTGTGTATCAGGGATGGGGACTCGGACTCGAGGACTCGACTCGTGAGTCGGACTGAGTCCCCCCTCTGACTCGACTCGGACTTGAGTCCCAATATTTTCAATGGGACTCGAGACTCGACTCGGGACTCGAGACCAAGGACTCGT
Source organism: Shinisaurus crocodilurus (assembly GCA_021292165.1). Lineage (NCBI taxonomy): Eukaryota > Metazoa > Chordata > Lepidosauria > Squamata > Shinisauridae > Shinisaurus > Shinisaurus crocodilurus. Next base: position 674,005 of record JAHFWL010000058.1, read on the forward strand.
GTTCCAAAATCGTGTTCCTCAAATGCAACATGGATAGGTTTTAGGAAGTACAGCAAGTTTATCATTTTCCTAAAATGCAACCTTTCAGACATTTTGGGTTTGTCTGCCTGGTCTGTTCTTGCCAAAATCAGTTGCAGAGTTTTGAAATAAAAAGGCACACTTGTGCCTAGAATTTATTTAAGCCACACATCTGAAATAGCCTTATTTTGTTGGGGAAAAAATGCATTGATTTTAATAGGGACTCGTGGAGTCAGCTTTGGGAGGGACTCGTGACTCGTGACTCGTGAGTCACCATTTTGGACCAAGGACTCGGACTCGGACTCGAGACTCGGGTCCAAAGACTCGTGACTCGACTCGTGACTCGAGACCAAGGACTCTTCAACATCCCTGTTAGGGATGTTGGAGAAATCCACACTGGATTCAAATAAGTTTGGATTCCTTTGACTGACTTGCGAATTCTGCGGCAGACCACCTTTTACTGAGTCGCATGGATTTCGTGGACTTGCGGACCAATTTTTTTACTTTTTGGGGGGGATTTGTGCGAATTCAGTTGCGCCAATGCACATTACCGCAAGTGTGAATTAGTGCTAATACACATTTCAGCGCTCCCCCTCTGGAGCTCCCTACCACTACAAATTCGATAGGCGCCAAGCCTTCTGAGTTTTTCAGTGCCTTCTGAAAACATGCTTTTTCCAACAAGCATTTCCAGGCAGGTAATCTTGCCTTCTGTATACAGCAGTACAGGCAGTCCCCAGGTTACGAACGAGTTCCCTTCTTAAGAATGTCTTTAAGTCGAATTTGTCGATTGTCTTTAAGTCGATCTTGCCACCACCGATATGTCTTGGGCTGGCAAAGAGCTGCACAGATGACAAGGAAGCCTCTTTCTATCAACTCCATAGGGGTTTGCAATCCATCCTGAAAGCCAAGTCATTACCGGGAGCGGCTGTTACCACATCTCCCTTATGATCGTTCAGACACAGGCAGACATCACATAACTGACTACCCAAAAGCTTCTTGCAGGTGCGTGGGGGTTGTGCGAACAAGCTTTCCCTATGCCACCCCCACCCCCAACGCGTGCAACAAACACACCTGCAGTGCAATCCTGTGCATGTCTACTCAAAATCAAGTCCCACTGAGTTCAATAGGGCTTACTCCCAAGTAAATGGGTATAGGATTGCAACCTTTTGGACACAAACCCAGGATGCCAGCAAGAGGGGGTGTTTGTTGTAAAGAGTTGCCAACTCTGGGGCTGCCAGATTTGCAAAGTGCCTTGAGATTTTGGAAAGCCATGGTAAAAAAACAAAAAAGGTTAAATGAATATACCAGATAAAATTTAATAAGCAAATGTATCAAGGGGTGGGAAGGAGAAGCAAATTTGTGACTAGGGAAAAACACCCCAGCAGGAGCCCACTGACAAGAGCCCCCTGGACTTGTTCCTCCTTTTCTCCATCACAACCTGCTTATAGATTTCATAGATAGATTTCATAGATCATAGAGTTGGAAGGAGCCTACAAGGCCATCGAGTCCAACTCCCTGCTCAGTGCAGGAAACCAGACGAGGGGTCTCCCATCCAAGTAATAACCAGGCCTGACTCTGCTTAGCTTCCCACGCTCAGACAAGCTGAGCCAGCATAAGCCACAGGCTTGTTCACCTGCCTCTTGCTCTGGCCCAGACAACGGTGGTGGCAAGAAGGAGAAGCAGCAGATGCCACCACCGACTTGCTCACCAGCTCTCTGCAAGCAAGTGGTAGAGAAAGAGGAGGAGGCGCAAGAGCAGCTGGTAGCAATGGCGGTGAGAAGGTGGACTCACTGAGGGAGGGGGGCCATTGCCTTGCCCAAGGGCCCTCAACAACCAGGAGCCAGCACTGCCCCAGCTCCCACTGATATCCTAGTGGCCACATTTTGCACCAGTTGACATTTCCAAACCATCTTCAAAGGCAGCTCCACATAAAGCACATTACACTCGTCTCATCTGGATGTCCGCAGTGCATGGGTGACTGAAACCAGGTCTGATTGCTCTAGAACAGTGTTCTCCAACCTTGGGTCCCCAGATGTTGCTGGGCCTACAGCTCCCAGCATACCCAGCCAGCATGGCTAATGGCAAAGGATGCTGGGAGCTGTAGGCCAGCAACATTTGGGGACCCAAGGTTGGGAACCACTGATCTAGATAGCTGACATACCCCATTAAGCTGGTGAGAGAGGTACTCCAGGCCACTGATGCCAACTGTACCTTTGACAGATAGTGCCGAGCTCAGAAGAACTCCCAGGCTGCAAATGTGGTCCTTCAAGGGGAGCTTAATCCCATCCAAGACTGATGGCACGTCAACACCCAGTTTGGCAAGCTTCCCAACCCACAGTGACCGGGTTCACACAACACGATAAGTCATAGTGGCTTATATAAGCCATGTTTGTTTCAGAATGGCTTGTCATGTTGTCTGAACTTGGCCAGAGTGTCTTGTGCATGGTTAACAAACCCTGCTGCTGGCTTCAGACCAGCCCTGGATTAACCATTAAGCAATATAAGCACGTGCTTAGGGTACCAAGGGAAGGGGGCACCACAGAGTACCACAAATTTTTGCATTTGCATTACCCCTTTATAACAGTTTTATTATTTTTTTAATGCATAAAACAGTGATGAAAATTTGTATTTCTTTCTGTTGCCCTAGTTATAAGTAACTAATTAGCTTATATTGCTTGCTGCTATTTAGTGTAAAATCAATATAATAAAAAAAAACAGTTTATATGTAATGTAGTTGTGTGTTCTGGCGTGGGGGATGGCCTTGAAGAAAACTGAGTTTTTAATGTCTTATTTCACCGTCAGCACTTATTGAGTCTTAATGTCCTGCCAGCTGAGCAATGGACGGGCCGAGGGGGCACCATTGTTGGGCTGTGCTTAGGGCATCTGCTGGCCTTAATCCAGCCCTGGTTCAGACAACACGACAAGCCTCTCTCAAACAAACATGGTTTATAAGCCACCAGGGCTTATCGTGTTTTGCACCAGACACAAACCCAGGATGCCAGCAAGAGGGGGTGTTTGTTGTAAAGAGTTGCCAACTCTGGGGCTCACTACCTCCACCTCATCTGGATTGAGAGTTGCAGCTTGTCCACCCTCATCCATCCCCAACCTGCCTCCCATCCCCAACCTGCCAGGGCCTGTTCCACAGCCCCCCCCTCCCTGGGATTTGTAGGTTGAAAATGGAGTGGAGCTCGGTGTTATCCACATATTGGTGGCATCTCACAGCCCCCAAACTTCCGGGTGACTGACTTCTAACCTTGGACAGGATCCAAACTAAGTTACTTGCACCGAGTCCCCATTGATAGCAATGTGAAAAGTTACTTACGACTAATTGGAGTCCCGCTGATTTCAATGATTTCATTGCATTGATTTCAATGGGACTCAACTGCATCTACTACATTAGGTTGGATCTAACCCATTAAGCTGAATGCACAGGGAGGTGGGGGCGGGCGGGCGGGGGCTTCAGAGGGCACGATCCCACTCTCCCTGTGCACCCAATCACTCTACACAGAAGTAATAGATACCGGTAGATGCCTAATCCTATGGATCATTCACGAGTGCTGCACTAAGTTTTTCACTTCATTTGCAGAAAATCCTCTGACCTGTGTGTGTGTGTGTGTGTGTGTATACAGGGCAGCAGTGCTGAACCTCTTTCAGCCCGTGGGCAAGAGCGGGGTGGGGGAGAGCACATTCCAGTGATGGGTGGGGCGGGCAGGCGAAAGGGGCAGGGCCAAAATACCACCAATACCAGTATCTCTTAGCTAATAGCTCTTAGCACCAGTAACTAAGCCTTAGGAGAGGCATTTCAACCATTTGGATTGGGGGGGGAACGGCACAAAACTAAAACGATTTAAAGACAGAACCAAGGTGGCTTATGCTTATAGATTTTCATAGATCTGATAGAGTTGGAAGGAGCCTACAAGGCCATCGAGTCCAACCCCCTGCTCAATGCAGGAAACTAGAGGAGGGGTCTCCCATCCAAGTAATAACCAGGCCTGACCCTGCTTAGCTTTCCACACTCAGACAAGCTGAGCCAGCATAAGCCACAGGCCTGTTCTTCTGAGCATGCAGCTCAAATACAGAAGTGTGCCCAGTGCAGGGGCCTCCCGTGTGTTTATTATCCTTGCTGGAATGGAGAGCTGCCTTTAGGGCTGAAGTCAGTGGATCTCTGCAGGGCTGGCTCAGCTTGTCTGAGCGTGGAAAGCTAAGCAGGGTCAGGCCTGGTTATTATTACTTGGATGGGAGACCCCTCCTCTAGTTTCCTGCATTGAGCAGGGGGTTGGACTCGATAGCCTTGTAGGCTCCTTCCAACTCTATGATCTATGAAATCTATGAAGGTAGAAGGATGTATTTTGTTGGATCTTAGGCTGGGCGTGTCTGTTTGCAAGCGTTTGAGTTTCACAGAAATCAAACCCCATTTTATAGCACCTGCAGGGCCAAAAAGGAGTTGACGGGCAGCATGGGGCGTGGGCTGGGTTAGGGTAAGAAAGTGTCTGGGGGGAAAAAAACACATTTCTCTCTCAGCCGAACCCGGGCTGCCATCCTCTCACCAAGGCTGAAATCCAAGCCTTGTCAGTGATTGATTTGATTCCTGGTTAAATGATCCTTTTCAAAGACTTCTTGGCTTTAAAAGCATTATGGCTCCCTGGCTAATAAAGGGGGGGAGGGGGGAAACCTTGGGGCCTTGCATGAAAAGGTGGGGGGGGGGAAGCTGCTTTTGGAGGACCCATTTTCTCTGGAACCCTTTCTCTGTGGCATGAATCACCGGATAGTCTGAACTCAATTAGTTGAGACAGAAGGCTGGAGATAAATCACACTCCCATTAGGGAAGCTCATGAGGTTAATTTATGGCTTTCAAGCGGGGCTTGGCTGGCTCCTTCCACCCCTACCACGGTTGCCTCTCAGAGATCGCTTAGCTTCCATTTGATTTCCTCTATTTTTGTCAGGGATATGGTGGTGACCATGGCCAAACTAGCCATCCAGAGCGGGTGTCTTAGCACTAGCATCTTCTTCAGTGTTCTCCAACCTTGGGTCCCCAGATGTTTTTGACCTACAACTCCCAGCATGCCCCAGCCAGCGTAGCTACGCATGCTGGGAGTTGTAGGCCAAAAACATCTGGGGACCCAAGGTTGGAGAACACTGAGCTAGCTGATTTACTGGTAGGGTGACCACTTTAACACACAGGAACTCATTAAATTTGGGGAAATTGCTTATTAAAATGCCTAAATTAAGGCAAATTTCATGCCCTAATTAGGAGGAATGGGCACAAAAAAGTATAAATTTTCATGCAGACTTGGGAGGAAAAAACATTTTCAGACTGAAGAGGAAACAGGATGAAATGAACTTGAGGTTGTAAAAATGAGAAACTGAGACAAACTGAATTTGATCCACCCATCTCTAATAGCAGCATTGGTGCAGGTGGCACATCAACCATCACATGACATGCTACAGAGATGCCATCCTATTTTGCACATGCAGAACCTCTGTCACCCATCACAAACACCCAGGATAATTCTTCCATACAGGAATGAACACAACCATTTCTATATGATTGGTGCTCAGCCCAATTTTAATAAACCTCACGAGCTTTCCTTGTGTCAGCTGACATTGTTATTTTTGAAAGCCAAGAAAAAAAGAAGGAATTATTAAGTCCAGCCATCCCGGGAAAAAGATTTTAATGAGACTCTGGGAGAATGGAGGAAAGCTATGAAGGTGACCCATATATTCTGCACAGCTGTGACAGGATTATGAAGTCCCAACTTGGTAATTGTCTATATTGTTATTGCGCTTGTGGGGAGTGAAACCTCGGGACACTGATTGGCTGAGCTGATGTGGTGGCATGGAATGTCCACAAACACTCCAAGCGCTCCAGGAACAAAGCTGTCAGACTGTTTGAAATCCAACTTCTCTAGGGGAAGGGAATAATGTCTGCTAATAAAAACTAATATAGATTCAAGGAATAGTAGGTTTGTGGGGCAGGCTTAGCATTAGAAAAAGATCCCAGGAGGGAAGGAAACTAAGGGGTAGAGGTAGTTGAAGGCAGGAACAGTGCTAGGTACCAAAAAGATCCAGGCACACAGGACAAAAAAAAAATGCACAAATTTGCATATGCTAATTTACATATGCTATAAAATCTCTGTGTGTATGTGTGTCTTCAAAGGACCCTGTCTCCTAAAGGACACCCCTATTTGTAAAAGGGGATATATGGACAGGGGAGAGGAGGGCATTTGATTGCAGAAAAAAACCTCAGGCAGAAAGATTCGGGGGGGGAGCAGGAAGTGAAGCCCATGTGGGCAGAAAGCCAGCTCACCCAAGCGGATCAGATGCAACCGAGATCATCAGGGCCCCTGTACCTTTATTTCGGCAAGTGCCCGTGGACAGCAGGGTGGTGGGGCAGGTGGCCTCCCAGAGATTCGGGGTCCCAATTGAAAGATTTGGGGCTCCAACTCCAGTAGGCCATCCCCTAACACTGCCTCTGGTTGAAGGAGAAGAAAGCTTGGGGTGGGGGGGGAAGGCAGACAAGATACAGAACTACGAGAAGGCGCGAGATTGCTAACTGGGACTAGGCATGCCTTTCCACGAGTGGAGCCTTTTCTCTTCAGGAAGGCGGATCCTGGATCCATCCAACCTAATAGGTGGGATAGCCACACTTCTACAAGAATGGAGGATTTAAAAAACAAACAAAAAGGCATTGCATTGGAGGAGCGCACTTGGCCTGCATTTCTGCTGCTCCCCCGGTTTCTTTTCTCTGGGAACAGTAAGCCAGTGTTCTCCAACCTGGGGTCCCCCGATGTTTTTGGCCTACAACTCCCAGCATGCCCCAGCCAGCGTAGCTGACTGGGGCATGCTGGGAGTTGTAGGCCAAAAACATCGGGGGACCCCAGGTTGGAGCTGGCTGGGGCATGCTGGGAGTTGTAGGGCAAAAACATCTGGGGACCTCAGGTTGGAGAACACTGCAGTAAGCCCAATGGCAGTTAAAACCTCTCAGCAGGAAAGCAGGCTGTGCTAATATTTGAGTATCCCTGGTGAGAAAAGCCCGGCCTCCTCCTCCGCTCCACCCCCCCCCCCCCCATGGCCTCAGCATCCTGGCTTTCACCTGTCTGTCAACAGCTGCAACCTAGGAGATGCCACTGTGATTTAGCACCTGGGCAGTGACCTCCCGTAACAGCCACTGCATGGAATGCATTTCCAGGCCCTCGCGCTGCTACTGTCTCTGGCTGTCCTTCCTCAGTCCCCCACTGTACAATTTCCTCACCTGACTGGCTGTTCCTGCTCCTGTATTATAAGACTGGGTCCATTTGCTCCATGCGGAGTGGCGGGGACTGAATCCAGAATTTCTTCCCCAACGGATGGGATAATATACATGTTATGTTATAGCCTTTAGCAATGCTGCCCAGCAGCACATAAGCTTTGTTCACGCTCCAGGCCCAGCTGATTGCAAACCGGAACAATGGCTGGGAATTCAAAAGAGGTTGAATAATTAGGCATTTCCCCTCAAAAGCATTTCCCCTCCCCTCCTTTCAGCTTGACCAATTGATGGATGCAAAAACCGAGAAATACAGGGCATGTATGTTGGTGGTTTCATTCATTCGCATTATCTTCGCAAATCAGTCTTGGAAGCTAACGAAACATTAACCCGTCCTTGGGTTGGCTGCGTCGGAATCACCCAATAAAGAGGGAGTGCATCTGGGGACCCAAGGTTGGAGAACACTGGTGTAGAGGACTGTGACCAGGTGAGCTGTGTAACTGCCTGTTCAGCCCGCTGTCCAGGTGCTCACTGTTGATGGGCAACAGATCTTATGGTTTGGAACTGGACAGGGCAGCCTTTCAAATAGAGGACTGCCCTCTGTAAAAGAACATGGCCATCCTAGCAGCAGGGGCAGCAGCAGTGCTCCAAGGAGCGCTCCAAGCAGTGCTAGACAGCTGGGCTTTCCTGCCATCTTAATTTCCTACAATGCCCTGGGGTGACGCCATATCAGAGGCCTTGGGGGGAATTAAAATGGTGGCTAGAGCCAGCTACCTAGCTCTCCTCAGAGAGTGAGGCTGAGGTGCTTTTGTGTTTTTTTTGTGTAGGGAGGGCTGACAGGGTGCTGAAGCCCCAGCGGCTACCCGAGGGTGCCAAGTGCGGATGCCGGCCCCCGCCGCACCCCCAGCACAAATACACCAGCCTTTCATGGCCAGGCCATCCATCTATCACATTCTCTATCCTCCTTGCCCAGGAAGCTAAAGATTATCTCCATTTCACAGATGAGGCAAGCTGACGCAGACACAATGTGGCTGTTTGTATATGTCAATCTTTTCTTGGCCTTTGCGAGACACAAACGGCAAAGGGTTCGCAGTCCCCGCTAACGGCTGGAGCATGGAACAGATTACAGATCTACTTGTACAGAACAGGCCGAGGAGGATCTGTGTTAGCTCTCCCACGGCAGAGGTTGATTCTTCTTGGCACCAAACACTGGGGGCTTCCAGCACAAGCGTCGCCAGTGACGAGCATGCCATCTTTCTTCCTTTTGCTCTCCTTTCTTTTCTTTTTGCTGTTCCCAAATACAGTTCCATCTGCCATAGAAAGCACGTAATAAGCCGCTTCTTTCTCTGTTTGAAGAGCATTAGGAAGGGCTGCTTGAGCTTGAAGGGAGAGGTTTTCACATACACCATAAGGCTGCAATCCTATGACATGTTTAGACTGAAAAAAGCCCTACTACGACTCCCAGCTGGCTGGGGAATGCTGGGAGTTGTAGGACTTTTTTTTCAGTCTAAACATGCATAGGATTGCACCCTAAGTCTATTGTGTTTACTTAAGCCAAGTAGGCTAGAAAACAGAAAAGCCAAGAGAATGGTATTTTGACTGTGTTTTTAAACACCCAAGAAATGTCAGCATATATTAAAAAACTGCAGGGATGAGTTCCCAGTGAAGTTTATAGACATTTAAATTGAAGCGCTTTGATAGGCTTGAATGTTCAGCAGCTGCAGAAGCGCACTCAGACGCATCCAATAAGTTTTCTTTCACTCTAGCTTACAGTGTTCTCCAATCTTGGGTCCCCAGATGTTTTTGGCCTACAACCCCCAGCATGCCCCAGCCAGCGTAGCTGGCTGGGGCATGCTGGGAGTTGTAGGCCAAAAACATCTGGGGACCCAAGGTTGGAGAACACTAGCATGTTTTTAGCTGTGTCCAGGCAAGTGGCTGCTAGGCCTAATCAATCATTGCTCTTCCAGTTAAGCTACAAACAGACCTGCAATTGACTTTTCACGCTATCGGGGATATTAAACGTTGGTATGTGTTCATCCTGGTATGTTCCACCCGCACTAGGGGGCATGACTTACTTGCTGTGAGTGGGGAAGAGGTAAGGTCTGATTCACTTGAGTGGCCATTTGCAAAAAAAATTCTGAGCGATCCTTTAAAAACAACAACAACAACAACAACCAGTTGTTCAGCCATTTAGCACTAAGCAAGCACTTACGTACTTGTTTAAGTGTGATTGCCCATTACTACCATGCAATATCAGAAACAAACTGTTCAGCATTTGTTTTGCATCAGAACTGTCGACTGGAAGTATTTAATTGGGGGGGGGGAACCCTCACATTATTAAAAAGGTGGTGGCCAGAAAGTTTTTCCCCTTTGTTTTTTTTTAAAAAATCAGCGTTATAGTGCTATAACACTCTTTAATGTAAGCAATATTTTGCTAATATATTCAACTCCTTTTTTAAAGAAAGAAGTATAGCTGAAAATAATTTGGTTCTAATTAACAGCCGTCCTATGTTAATTGAGGCTTCCCGTAATCCTTTGAGGCTTGAACCCGGAGGATTATGGGCATCCTACCAAGGGTAGGAGGAGTACAGCAGATAGGATATCCGCCACGCTCCCCTCGCCCTCAAAAACATCAGCCGTCTAGATGTTTGACCTCTCCTTGCAAGGAGGAGAGGTTGAGGTGCCGCCTAGATGCCTCGGAGGCTGAGGCACCCCCTGGGTCCCCGCCCCCAGAACGTCCCCACCACGGGGGAACCGAAGACGGTCTACAAGCGCCAGCTACAAGGTGTGTGTGTGGGGGGGGGGTGCTCCGCAGCGCTGCGGCCTTGGAAGGGATTTTCAAGGTTGCAGCGCCTCCCAGGCCCAATCCTGTGTCCCCCCCAGGCAAGTTCAGAGGGACATAGGATTGTGCCCTAAACTGCTGATCAAAAAAATTAATATGGGATAAAATGGCACCGACCAGAAACATGAATGTGTGCTTGCCCTGCCGCGTACATCACTGCCCACCTCAAATCACCACCCTTAAAAAAAGATGGACAAGTGGCGCCAAAGCAAGAGTGCATAACTTCAGGCTGGGGGGGGGGTATTATGCCCATCTCTTCCTCTGGCCCCACCCCCTTTCCTGCAGCCACCAATCATCTGGTGGTTTCCCAGCTTTTGCACAGTCCCCCCCCCCCCATTCTAAAAGGTTAAGATGCCTCTCCTGAGGCTCAGTTATTGGCAGTAGGAGCTTTAAGCTACAATAGACTGGTATTTTCGGTACTTTGGACCTTGCTCCTTTTGCCTTTGGCCCTGTCCACCTCCAGAACATGCCCCCCCCCAAGCCTCTCTGAAATGGAATTCGGCCCTTGGGCTGAAAGAGGTTCAACACCCCTGAGCAAAAGGCATTCCACACGCGTAGAATTTGTTCTGTTCTTCCATTCTTCAGAACAAAAGTCTGACTTTCCGCAGTCTGAGAAAAGATGGAAGAACCACAAGGAAAATATGGGATGGCAATGATTGGGCGACAATGTCATGTGAATCCCTTGTAAAAAGTGAGTGGCGATTCCACATTAAGTGCCTAGTGTGGAAGCACCCTTTCTTTCTTCATCCCAAAGGGCAGTATGAGAAGGTGATGTTTCCACAGGCTTGAACCCCTTGAAGTTTGATCCTGACCTAATGCAAATCTAGCTTTGTGGATGTTTCAAAAAGGGACACTTTGGATGCTCTGAAATCGACCCAGATCAAGCCGCTTTGTGTCTCAGATCTTGAAGCCTTGAAACTGCGGCCGAGTGGGTTGGGTCATTTTGTGAACAAGAGCTTGGTAAGATAAGCAATAGCAGTTTTCCTTAGAAGTTGAAAGTCGAGCTAAAGCCTCCCGCTAAGAGGGTCAAACGACTATGGACCATGAAACACCCCCGTCGCGCAGAGTTGTGTGAATCTTTTAAATGAGTGGTGTTGAGTCTTTTTCAACCTGAAGGCCAAATTCAATTTTGGAAACACTCTTGGGGGACACATTCCAGTGGTAGGTGGGCCCAAAGGCAAAAGGGGTGAGGCCGGGCCAAAATACACAAATACCATGGCTTGGTTTATGCTCTCCAAAATGTCATGGGTGAAAATCGGGGCACTCTTGTATACTTGTGGGACCTCTATTCACACACCACAGCCCTGCCCCAGTTCACGTTCACAGATTCATAGATTCTAGAGTTGGAAGGGGCCTACAAGGACATCGAGTCCAACCCAATGCTCAATGCAGGAAACTAGAGGAGGGGTCTCCCATCCAAGGAGCAATTGATCATAGGATCATAGAGTTGGAAGGGGCCTACAAGGCCATCGAGTCCAACCCCCTGCTCAATGCAGGAAACTAGAGGAGGGGTCTTCCATCCAAGGAGCAGTTGATCATAGGATCATAGAGTTGGAAAGGGCCTACAAGGCCATCGAGTCCAACCCTCTGCTCAATGCAGGAAACTAGAGGAGGGGTCTCCCATCCAAGTAATCACCAGGCCTGACCCTGCTTAGCTTTCCACGCTCAGAAGTCTCTTCTATGCCTGCTGTATGCAGTGTTCACTTACTTGGCAAAGGCTGTGTGCATTGGTAAAATAAAAACCTTAAGCATGTTAATACAAAGTTCAATGACTCAATGGATAGGATTGTTCTTGTTGTGGAACAGCTGCAATCCAAACACATTTAGCAACATTTAGGGCCAGACTAGATGTGATACATAAAGCAGATCTGGGATTAGGAGGAGCTCCTGCATTACAGATATATAGATATAGATATAAATATAAATATAGATATAAGAGCATAAGAGGAGTCATGCTGACTCCGACAAAAGGTCCCTCATCCAGCATCCTGTTCACATAGTGGCCATCCAGCTGCCCAAGGGAAACACAAGCAGGACATGAGTCTAACGATATAGATATAGATATTATCAGAGGTGGGAATTGAATTGGAACTGTGGTACCAATTTAAATCACCCGCATGAACTTGCCATTTGCCCCATGGTGGGGAAAACATACAGGGTGCTTCCAGATGAGGCAGTTTACTGTGCAGTCATACTGGGCTGTATCCAATGAATGGAACTTAAGTTGGACTAACATTGGATACAGTCCACTGGATACATGCCGCTGCCTCATTCATGGGATTTTACAGGAGATCCAGACAACGATGGTTTCCATTTGTAGTCCTCCTGTGTTTTCTTGCCACTTCTTCCATCTTTTTTCTTATCAGGAAAAAAAACAAAACACCATGGGGGTGGGGGAGACAGAATTTCTGCAAATGCCTTTTGAGTGTTATTGCTAGAAGCCCTCCATCTGGAAGCAACCACAGATATCATATTGGTCCCTGTAAGTTGTCCCTTCTGGGACAAATAGCTGTGGGGACAGGAGCGGCTGGGGGTGGGATCAAGAAAATTATGCAAGGAAGAAAGGGTTAACCCTCCCCCTGATAGTGCTGTGGTCCCAATCCATTTCTGGGGCCTGCACAAGAGCTATATGATGATGATGATGCCAACACCACCACCAACCCCAAGAGTTCCTGATCTTGGCTTTCCCGCATCACATCTAGTTTGGTCCTTTTATATCTATACTATAGATTCTATAGCTTGTATACCTTTCTTATCTAGGTGGCTGTACAGCAGATTAGATGTAAAACAGCGTGTCAGCCTTTTGAAACCCAGAAAAAAATCAACTTGAGATGCAATCCTATGCATGTTTAAAGGGGAGGGAGGTTTACAACTCCCAACATGCCCTAGTCATGCTGGCTGGGGCATGCTGGGAGTTGTAGGCCTCCCCCCCCCATCTATACATGCATAGGATTGCGCCCTTAGTCACTTCTTGGGTCTAGTCACATAATTTTAAAGCAAAAAGGGTGTTATATTGGGAGGAGAAACATATTTTTTCTATATGACAGGTTGCACACAGGATGATGCCTTAGTGCAGTGATGGCGAACCTATGGCACGGGTGCCACAGCTGGCACTCAGGGCCCTCTCTGTGGGCACTCGAGCCATTGGTCACCAGATTGTGAAAAGACTGTCCCCTTCTGCAAAACACTAATGATCTTGTTCTTTTTCACTGTGGAACAGAATGATTTTATTCTAGAATTCCTATTACAGAATTCTTTTCTACATTATCACATTTAAAAGGTTTTGAAGAATGATGCACAGAGCATGGCTTGGATGTAAAGCCCTAACAGTTGACCTGAGTGCTGCATGTGTTGCTCTCAAACTAACGGAGTATGAGCCAAGGTTTGACAAATTATCAGCATGCATGCAATAGCAAAAATCACATTAATCGTGCAAAAGCATGCCCAATGCAAACTTTTACCTAATGCAGTGTTTGCAGGCCAAGACATAAAGTGTTTAAAATGTGTTAAGCACGTTTAGTTTTCTTGTTTATCTTGCTCATCCTAGTACAGGTGGACTTTTACTTTTACTAATCCGACCCCTGTAGAAGCAGGGAAACGACCCGGGGTAAAGCTTGCCCCATACAATTTCAGTCTAGCATATAATCATATTACAAGTTGAGAATCCCTTATCCAAAAATACATGTGCCTAATTATTTTAAAAGTTTGTATAAATTCCCTTCAGGCTATGTGTACCATGTAGTACTATAATAATTTTTTGAGTTGATTTTTTTCCCAACAAAAAACTGTTTGTATCATTGAAAGCTCTGTTATTGTGTTTTTCTTTTAAGACAAAATATGTTAATTAGTTCGGACAACTGTATGAGTTGTTTTTCTAAAACTAAAACCTCGGTATTCAGGTTTAACTGCATTGTTGGCACTTTGAAATAAATAAGTTGGTTTTGTGTTGCAGTTTGGGCACTCAGGCTCAAAAAGGTTCGCCATCACTGCCTTAGTGTCTATGTGCATGCATTGACATCATGTATGCAGTTCAGATGCATCTGTCCTCAACTCTGTGAGTGAACTAGACTCAGGGAGAATCCCAACAATAGCAGCTCTAGACTCCAGTCCAGTGCATAGGTGCACCCAGGGCCGGCGCTACCGCTAGGCAGACCCAGGCGGCTGCCTAGGACGCGTGGCAGAAGAGGGGCGCAGAAACGGTGCGCTCCTTCCTCGCCGCCGGCACGCTCCTGCCCCGCCTGCCGCCTCCGCTGCGCCTCCCCGCCCGCCGCTGCCGCTGCCGCCTCCGCTGCACCTCCCCCCGCTGCACCTCCCCCCCTGCGCACGCGTGCCCGCCCGCCCGCCCACCCGCCACCTTCCTACCTACCTACCTACCTACCTTCGCATCGTTTCCGGAGCCCTGCCGGCGTTGTTTTGGCGGGAGGAACCACTAGGGCAACAGGGCTTAAACAGCCCTGTTGCCCTGGTTTCCCCGGCAAAAAAAAAAAAAGCGCGGGGGTCCCGTCGCGTCAGAGGCGGGCGGCGGCGGCAGCAGCAGCCAGCAGCCAGCAGCCAGCAGCGGGGGGGGGGGGAGGAAGGTAGGTGGCGGCGGCGGCGCGGGGGGGGTTTGCAGAGCAGGGCTGCTTTGCTCCGGAGCCCCCCCCACGGCACGAGAGGGGGGGCGCTAAATATAATTTGGCCTAGGGCGCCAAACAGCCCTGCACCGGTCCTGGGTGCACCCTAAAACATTTTTTTTTAAATGAATGTCTAAACAGGCAAACATTGTGACAAAATAGGAAGAGATCTATGATCCAGTTCTCTCACATTCTGAACAATCTAACTGCCTCACTTAGGTCCCAGTAAGTTCGATGGGGCTTCCTCCCAGGTAAGTGGACAGTGCTACCGTAGCTCTAGGTTTCTGAGGGACCTTGGGCAAGACACCCTCGATGGCTCCCCTCCCTCAGTGAATCTATCTTCTCACCATCATTGGCACCATCCGCTGTTGCTCCTCATTCTCTTCCTCATCATTGCTACCACTTGCTTGCTTGACAGGCAGAGAGCCAGTGAGCAAGGAGGCTGGCCGTGGTGGCATCTACTGCTCCTCCTTCTCACCGCCACCGTTGTCTGGGACAGAGCAGGAAGCAGGTGACCAAGCAGGTTGCAATGGTGTTAGAAAAATCTCTCTGACCCCTGGCCCAACTAACTGACCCTTTCTTTTGCTGCTCTAATCAAAGAACCTTATGGGCTCTGTGCCAAACATAGCTTTTGTGCTGTTTTAGTAAGAGTTGCAATTTTGCAGAATTGTCAGGAGAAACTGCATATGGCTGGTGCCATATGAGTGGTCCTTCCTCTTTTCCCTCTGACCAAAGGTCTGTAAGTTTCGCAGGACATGTCCCCCCCCCACCCCGTCGCTATCCTAAAATAAGTTGTCTTTATGGATGAATCTTCCTCTTTTTGTACTGACTAGAATTTCTGTAGGTTCTACTAAGACAGATAAGAAGGAAGTGGTGAAAGTAGCAAACTTTCGGAATATCCCATGTACCTCAAGGGCCGTGTACACTGTCAACTCACCATAAGGGAGGGGTCGGGTGACATGTGAACTGCTTCCATGTGATTAAGGATTGATCCATTGTAATCAAGAATGCAAATGTATAGTATATACCAGTGTTCTCCAACCTTGGGCCCCCAGGTGTTTTTGGCCTACAACTCCCAGCATGCCCCAGCCAGCATAGCTGGCTGGGGCATGCTGGGAGTTGTAGGCCAAAAACATCTGGGGGCCCAAGGTTGGAGAACACTGGTATATAAGGCTGTGCCCACCTCTTGCTTTTTGTTCAGCTTCTGCTTTTGGCATGAGCCTCAGTTAGCTGATCCATTCTGCGCAGAGTAAAGTTAAGTTGAACTCACTCTGGTGTGCTGCTTCTCTTTTCTTGAGAGCATTGGTCCCTCCGGGAAAAGGACTGAGCATATTTTTGCAATGATGGTGAGTAGGAGGAGCAAGTCCAGGGGACTCTTGTCAGTGGACCCTTGCTGGGTTGTGGGCCCTTGGCAGTCGCCCAGCCATGCCCACACTGGATGCCAGCTTTATAAGTGGGTGTAGCATTGCAGCCTAAATAACAGTCCAGTGTGTGTGCGTGTATGGGGGCGGGCAGGCAGAGGGGGGTTGAACTGGATTGGGACTATGGTGATGGAGGAGCCCTCCCCCGCCCGGTGCCATTACCCAAATTTAAAGGGATACGTACAAAAAATAAGGATAGTTGGAGCATATGGTTTGTCCCCATATATATATATATTACTCCTACAAAGGCCCTTAAACTGCAGTATTCATATATTGAACCCAAGCCTCTGTATGATCCACTGATATTTAAAAGAAAAAACACAAGAAAGACCAAGCTTTTATAATAATATTTACTTTAAAAAAATAATAATCTAAAGTTTCCTTTTCAGCTGACCATTCTTTCTCTCCCTGGTTGTCTTTGTCCACATAAACAGCTGTGATGGCTTAGTCATCCTTCCATACTGCCTCCAGGTAAATGTTATACAAAGACCTGGATAAAGAAAACCATGCCTTGTGTGCGGGGTGTTTTTTCCAGGCGAACTTGGCTTGGGACCAAGGAGCTGCTGGATCTTCAGGTAGGTTAAGAGCCTTCTTTATGTCCCTAAGAAATGTTGCCAAAAGTATCACTTAATTTGCATGATCAGAAAAAATAATAATAATAAAAAAAAGAAAGAACACCGCTCCCCACTTTGCATTTTTAAAAGCTTTGCAGTATTTGGGAAATATTTATTCCCAAATCTACGGTGGTATTTAGAAAGCATTCTGGGGGCTGCACTGGAATCAGGTTTGGGAGGAGGGAGGCATGCTTCATAAAATGCCGCTTAAACTTACCATGTGACCCTCTGCTGTTTTTTTTCAAAGGGACTGCACATGCTAGTTGAACCTTTGTTGCCTTGCAAGTTAAGGTAAGCAGAAGGAGCTTTGCAAAACCTGAGCTGCTAGAACACAGGCAGAGCTTCTTGCAAGAACTCAGCTCCACTCCTCAGTGAGCATTGCAAAACCTGAGCAGCAGCTACCTTGAAAGCAGAGGGTTGTTGCTGCTTTTCAGGAGACACGCCCTGGTGTGAAGCCTGCTACAGTTAAGCTTAGACTTTACACACAGAGCAGAAATGGATATGGCTGAGTTCAGACATAATTCCAAACCATGGTTTAGAACAGTGTTCTCCAACCTTGGGTCCCCAGATGTTTTGGGGCTACTGGGCATGCCGGGAGTTGTAGGCCAAAAACATGTGGGGACCCAAGGTTGGAGAACACTGGTAAATGAGCTTTGAAGATGTGCTCTTTCACGCATTCCCATACTTCCAGCTTGCTGCTTAAAATGGGAGCCTGGGAAGCTTATCTGTGAATAGATCCCCTTGAAACAGCAAGTTGGAGGGTCTTTCCCCAAGTAAAGAAGCACTCGGGCCTGCTATTTCAGATAGACCTCTCTGTGAACAGATCTCGGTGGGTAAGCATGCCCACCTCCCAGCTAAAGTAACACTGTTGAGCCTAAAAGGTCAAAGGTTCAGTCACCAGTATCTCAAAGGACCGCAGATATCCGGACTGGGGAAAACCTCTGCTTGAAACCCAGGAGAGCTACTACTGGGCTAGAGGCACCAGTGGTCTGATAAGGCAACCGCAGTAACGTTCCACTAATTAAGGAACAGAGGGTGAATCAGTGTGAACTTTTGTTTGCTTAAGAATACATAGAAGAGTTTTGCAATCTGTGATTTAAAGTGGATCTAAATGTAGAAGAATTCACAAATTTGCAGGGATCCACATGTGGGTCTCTGGAAAGAAAGGGGTGTATCAAATGCAATTTGCATTCTTGCTAAAGTCCTGCTTCAGTTCTATAAATAGGAATAATGTACATTGGCTGCTAGCTGGGGGTTGGGGAGACAAAGGGGGGGGGAGTCGTGCTACAATGTAATCATAATATTTATTAGTAGCAATAAAATCTCCATTCCTAAACCCAGGGGAACAAATATACCAAAAGCAGAACTTCCGTACTCATATGGTGACCGCATGAGGTTGGGGGCAGTAGGAAGAGAACGCTTTGCAATGCAGACTGGTTCGGGATTCTACAAAAGCACACCCTCTCCCTCTTTCCACTTCTTGGGTTTATTATACAGATATAAATATAGACAACTAAACTGCCTTAGTGTGTAAAAACATTTTACAATCTGTGTTGAAGGCACTGGGGTGGATTTTAGCGTCTCTTTCCATTCCCTGCTGCTTTCTTTCTTTCTTTCTTTGCCTCTCACACGATACAGGACAACTAATCTATTGTTGCAAAAGACACACACACACACACACACTCTCAAGACCACAGGGACCAACTGCCATCAGAGACATCAAGACAATTTTGGCCCCTCTTTTCCTGCTTAAAAGCCCATCCATGCAGGAAATGTCCCCCTTGTAAGAAAGACCAGCAGGGGGGCACTTCCATTCCTTCCCTCTCTTCCCCCCCTTTCCTCCCCCTCCCCACATCCCTTCTAGATGTGAAAAGGTCAACGCCACAGGGTTCTGTCTAGGCGGGAGCAGCCCGGCTGGAGGTGGGAAAGGAGCTGGGGACGAGGCCCCCGTTATGGCAAAACCCATGCAGTTTACACAGCAGAAGAAACCAAACTTCTGCCTGATGCAACTTGGTCTGGATCTAGGTATTTGTTCATTTAGACGTTTCAAAAAAACCTGCCAGACTGTGAGGACTAGTCAGGACTGGCAGCAACAGCATTGAAAAGCAATCTGGGGGGGGGGGGGGGAATCAGACTTTTAATGCACAATATGCTAGAGAGAGGGACGTGCAGCCAAAGATCTGGCTGGTTATTTTGAAGCAATGTGAAATCCAGTCCTCCTCACCTCTTTATGCCGCTTCCTCACCAACAGCACACACGTAGTGCGGCCCCCCCTGCCCCTAGAGCCCATGCGAGGCTTTTTGCCATCTGCTTTCTTTCTGCCTCCTTTTCTGCCCCGGTCTCCCCAATCCGCCCCCATCTCCCTAGCTCATTTGCAGAACATATTACCTCCTGTTCCTTGGTCTGGCGGCCAGGATTCCCCCCTACCCAGCCAAACTTGACTTTCTCCGTCATTCATAGTGTACCGATTTCCAGCAACCTGTGGCATATCCTTTGCCCTGTTATTCGAATCAGAGTCTTGGCACATGAAAGTGTAAGTGAACTCTGCCAATTTTTTTTCATCTTTGAAGTCATGCAGGGTACATACAAGCTGAACTCCCAAGAACCTGCAAGGGATTTGACACCATCCTGCTTCGCTCTGACCAGGGCTGGGCTCGCTCAAACATGGGGCACAGCCCAGCGGTCGGCCTCCTGCAGAAGCTTCACTGAAATGAATGGGGGCTGTGGAAGAGCTCTACCATACAAGAGCATTGCACAGGCATTTCTTTGCATGCAGAAGGTTGCAGGTTCGATTCTCAGCATATCCAGGTAGGGCTGTGAAAGACTTCTGAATGAAACCCTGTAGAGCCGCTGCCAGTGAATGGAGACAATATTGAGTTAGATGGTTCATCTCTAACTCAATATTGAATTAGCGTGTGATCCTACGCGTGTTTAGACAGAAAAAAAAGCCCTACAACTCCCAGCATGCTCCAGCCAGCATGGCTGGCTGGGGCATGCTGGGAGTTGTAGGGCTTTTTCTGTCTAAACACGCGTAGGATTGCGCCTTTAGATGGTCTGACTCTGTATGAAGCAACTTCCATGTGTTATATCAGCCTGGATAGTATCCCGTGTTTGTCCTACTTAGAGTAGACCCATTGAAATGAATGGGACATAGGTTAGTCATCACTAACTTAAGTCTCATTCATTTCAATGGGTCTACTCTTAAGTAGGACAAACACTGGATACCACCTCATTTCCCAGTCTTCTGTTCTTGATGGCACTCAAAATATGCTGCTTGGTCTTCCCTCGCAGCAAGGCTGTCTCTGGTTCCACCCATCTTGTCTCCCTCAAGTGGGGAGAAGAGGGGGAAAGGCTGTATGATTATTTAAATCCCACCTTTGTCTGTGGAACTCAAGGCAGTATAAAAGGATTCTCGGATGGTCTCTTATCCAGGCACTGACCAGGCCCAAATCGGCCTAGCCTTGGCAAGGTTGCTACATCAGGTGCCATCCATCCAGTAGTAGTGATGATGGATCAGTCTATTTCTTGTCTGTGTCACTTTCACATGTGTTCATTCTTAAGATCACTCATGTGTTCACGCACAAAATTCTCTGTTCAAATTAGGGTTGGACGAATCAGTCTATTTTCAGTCTGTGTCAGTTTTGCTAGTGTTCATTCATAATTCTGTCCCATCCCTTTTCCACACTGAGCTGAAAGTGTTTGAAAAAAATATACCTGAAAATGTGTATACATTTCATAGAAACATATATATTTCATATAGACTTTATTGTAAAGTGCACATTTTTATTCACATTTTGGCATGTTTTTAAGCTGAGAACTGCATCGTGAAATGCAGAGAACTGCAAGATCAAAAGGGCAACTGCATTCCAATCCAAACATTAGTTTGCTGTGTGTGAATCATGTCAGTTCATTTCTGAATGCAGACCAAATGAAATTCTCAAGCATCCCTCATTAACAGAGCAATCCTATGGCCCCCTAGACCAGTGTTCTCCAGCCTTGGGTCCCCAGATGTTTTTGGCCTACAACTCCCAGCATGCCACAGCCAGCGTAGCTTGCTGGGAGTTGTAGGCCAAAAACATCTGGGGACCCAAGGCTGGAGAACACTGCCCTAGACAGTGTCTAGGGGGCCATAGGATTCCCAGATCCAAGGTCTGAAAAGAGGTCTGACCTCGGAGCTGGGGAACTGTGCTCAGGTCGTCGTCGTCGTCCCCCCCGCAGCTGGCACAGAAAGAACTGCACCAGCTGCTTCTCCAAGGTCGTAAGAGCAACCTTGGTGAGAGGGGTAAAGGGGATGTTCCGGGGAAATACACATTTCTAGACTTACTTTTTCTCAAAATATGCATTCTTAACATATTAGATATCAAAATACTTGTTTTTAATGCATGTTGTTACATGCATGTTTTTGAGCCAAGAACCACATCGCAATGTCCAGAGCAGTGTGAAATCCAATGGACAGCTATGTCTCCACATTATTCCGGGTAGCTGTAGATCAATTCAGTTTGTATTGGAATCAATGGTATAGTGGTAAATTTTGAAGTACAGGAGCTCATCATGATAGTCCCCACTCCCCATAAGGATACTCCAAAGAAGAATCCAAAAATGCGGGCAGCTGTGTTGATCGATATCAGCAAACCAGTTCTAGCAGTTTTCAAGTGAGGGGAGACATGATAGTGGTGCACAAAATTATGTATGGTGTGGAGAAAGTGGACAGGGAGACATTTTTCTCCCTCTCTCATAATACTAGAACCCAATGGGGTCATCCCATGAAGCTGATTGGTGGGAGATTCAGGACAGATAAAAGGAAGTCCTTCTTCACATAGCACATAGTTAAACTATGGAATTCACTTCCACAAGATGTCGTGATGGCCACCAATTTGGAGGGATTTAAAAGGGGTTTGGACAAATTCATGGAAGGTATGATATGGCTTTCAATGGCTACTAGTCCTGATGGCTCTATGCTACCTCCATTACCAGAGGCAGTATGCCTATGTACACCAGTTGCCGGGGAACATGGGCAGGAAGGTGCTTTTGCACTCATGTCCTGCTTCTGGGTTTCCCACGGGCAGCTGGTTGGCCACTGTGTGACTGGACTGGACGATGGACCCTTGCTCTGATCCAGCATGGCTCTTCTTATGTTCTTATCTCTTAATTGGCTGTTCAAGACCAAGTCACCCCAAAAATACTTTGCATTACGACAGAAAACAATATATCGTTGTTGGGAAAATGCATTTGCCCCCAACTACTGTGATGACCGCAGCTAAACTCAGAGAGAACAGAGAATTCTGAGCAGGGAGGCAGAGGGCATCGGAGTCCCTGCTAATAAAAAATCAGCCCATGCTGCACTCCACCACTGATGGGAATTCAGAAAGATTGAATCCCCCAAGCATCCCTGCCTGTAGCTCCGGTACTGCTGGTGATATAAAAGGGTGGACCTGTGCCTCCTCCAGCTCCTTCACCAGGGGGACTGGGTGGGAGCAAATCTGTCCCGTTTCAATTCCAGTGTGCTTCTCCATCTCATCTTCATTAAGAGCCCAATCAACATCAAAGAGAGGCGCACGTGCATCGTTTCTTCCTCATTCAGCCTAAGTGAGGGAATGGCGACGCGTCCCACTGCTTTGCACCGTTGCACAACAGGCCAGAGTGTGTTAATGAACATCTGCCCCCGCTCTGCAGCCGATCCCCAGACTCGTGCCAGTGGAGATTAAAGTTTACGGCTTGCGCTGGGTCACTGGAGGCGCGTAAAGAGAAATGAGCGTGAAAATAGGAAAAATGTGGGGGGAAACACCCGGCGGGGAAGAGGCAACATTCATAGCGTGGAAAAGGAGACATTCTACCCCATGCAAAACCTCCTCCACGCTGCGCAGGCAGTAAATACTTCCATGAGGCCCTCCACAAACCGCCTCGGGTGAGGAAAGGCCAGTCTCAGTTCGCGGTTCATGACGTTGTTTGGTCTTCCAAGAGAACAGTGATATTTGGCAGTCCAGCTCTCCAGTCACCATAGAGGAGAATGCCAGTGTGGGCAGAAAGGAGCAGTCGGGGTCATAGAGTCCAACCCCACCCCGCCTTCCCAATCTGGATATCATGTACCAAAATCTCCCCCTGTATGTGCCTTGTTTTCCATGGAAAAACAAGGTTGGCTGAAACCATTTTTTCTGACCTAGGTGACAATTAATGACTTCAGCTCTTCTTGTATGCCTCTTGTATAGGCAGGGCGGGGAGGTGGGTGAGACTGTTTCCTCCTCAAGGGGACACAACAGAGTCTGTGCTGGGGAAGGAATTGTGTTCTCCCCTCCCCCATCCCCTTTTCTCACTGTCAGATCCCTTTCCTTGCTCCCGTACAAATAAATGCATACCTTGTTCATTTATATGTTCATTTGGATACCCCTCCCACAACTATGTATTAATTTGGAGCAATTTGCTCTGGAAATGCTGTTTTGAAAACCACCCATGGTCCAGGTTTCCTTAAGTTGCTCTGAAGGAGGTTGCTGTTGCTGAGAAGATGGTCCTGTTTCCTCAGCCAGGAGCTGAACTAAAAGGGCCTTTAGTCTCTATAACTGGTTGCTTCCAGGATAGGGGTGGGCAACTTCTGGGGGTTGAGGGCCGCATTGCCCTCCTCCAAACCCACCGGGGGCCACAGCAATCTTGAGCTGCTGCTGAAATTGCCTCCACTGTTGAAATTGCAAATGTCAGCCATTTTGGAAGGAAACACGGTGCACGGGGGAGCGCATGCCTTGTTTACAGGCTGCGCTGCGCTCCTGGGAGGCTTCTGGGAAGACAATTAGGCTTCCAAACAAGATGCACGCTCACTGCATGCCTTTCTTTCTTTTCTTTTTTTCCAAAATTGCTGCTTCTTTTGCCACTGCCATGGGGTAGAGGATGTAAAGATGGACATGGGGGCCACATGCAGGTTGCAGGCCGTGTGTTGCCCACCCTGTTGTAGGAGGTGACTTGTATCACAAATATGCTCTTCGATACCAGACCATCAGCCTGTCAACCTTCCTAGCCTCTCTTCAGAGAAGCCAAAAGTTTCTGCCAAGTGTGCCATACAAGAAATAATTAATGGCTCCTGTAAACTCCAGGCTCCGCAGAGTTGAGGAAGCTGCCTGCTGCATCTGTGTGATGTACTACTACTCTATCCTTTCATCCTTCCAGTCAGCCTCCAGTAGAGGCAGGTCATTCTATTCAGGGCTCGAGTCAAGTGTAGGCATGGTTGGGCACCTACTGAGGGCCCACACACACCTCAGCAGCAGGGCCGGTGCAAGGCAGTTTGGTGCCCTAGGCAAGATCAGATATTTAGCGCCCCCCCCCCCACTTGAGCCCTCCCTCCCTCCAGCCCTATGCCCATTATGAAATAAAAGTCAATTGGCAAAACCTAAAAAATTTATTAACATAAACATTGACAAACATACATAAAAAACATGTTGATGTAGTACCAATTTGCTATATAGAAAAATTCCTAGTGAAGTGTGACAGAAACTACATTTAATGTTTAAAACTTCATTTTCCTTGCCTTTTTCTTGGCAAACTGGCAAACCATTTCTTTAATGTCTAAAGAAGATGCTAACTCAGATTCAATTGAAATGGTTGCCAAGCCAACCAGTCTTTCTTGGCACATTGTTGAACGCAGATAATTTTTTATTAATTTTAATTTGGAAAAACTTCTTTCTCGAGTCCAACCCCCTGCTCAATGCAGGAAACTAGAGGAGAGGTCTCCCATCCAAGTAATAACCAGGCTTGACACATACGATATAGCAAGCTGTAAATAATTATCTGGAAAGAGGAGAAGATGTCCTCAGGACCTGTGTGCATAGCTCAAGTTGTACCTCACTCAAAAGGAGCAAGCATATCCACAAAGTGGGCAAAAGAAAGGCAAATTCACCTTGTACTTGGCTAATATGCGATGGGTCAAGTGGCTGTCCCTTGAGACTACTTTTGCCTCTGCCCATCCTGTCTGGAACAAAGAGGACAGCCCATTTCTCACTGTGCTCATGATGCTTGTTTTGTTCTTTCAAGTACAAAGAAAATAAAAAATTAAAAATAGCATATGTGGCGTGTGGTGAGAGTCTTGGACTGGGACTCGGGAGATCCAGGTTCCAGTCCCCGCTGGGCCATGAAACTCCCTGGGTGACTTTGGGCCAGTCACTGACTCTCAGCCTAACCTACCTCACAGGGTTGTTGTGAGGATAAAACAGAGAGGAGGAGGATTATTATGTAAGCCACGGGTTCTTTGCAGGAAGAAAGTCGGGGTATAAATATAATAAATAAATAAATAAATAAATATGAAGGGGGAGGTAGACACACAAAATGTATGGCAATGGGGACAACGGAAAAAAGCCAAACTGATTTTCAAATAGAAAAAAGAGCACAAAACCAAACCCTTTTTTTTGTGCTAATGCAGATTCAACACAGGACTCATTTTTAATACAGCAGAAGTTGAAGGAGTAGAGAATTTGCTCCTACAAACACTGTGCTGCAGGCTAAATACAGCTAAGTTTCTTCTGGTACTGCACACAGTTTCTTCTGGAACTATATAGAAAGTTCACATTTAGAAAGCTCCTCCAACTTTGGTGCGAAACAGAAAGAAATCCCTATGTCAGCCTCCCCCAACCTGGTGCTCCCCAGATGGGTTGGGCTGCAACTTCCATCATTCCCAACCAGCATCACCATGCTGGCTGAGAATGATGGGAACCGCAGTCCAACCCATCTGACCATCTGAAGGACTAGGTTAGGGAAGGCTGCTGTAAGTACACACATGACCAAACTGCTGGTGGTAGAGCGCTCTCATCTGTCATCCTACCAAGCAGCCAGGAGGGTTTGACCACCCTTCAGGTGCCAATGTGTGGCCAGATGGCTGTCCATAGGAGCTTGCTTCCATTCTTACAGCTGATCAGTTCCAGACCCTGCTGGTCAGGATGCTGACAAAGGCCCAGTGCCAAAAGGTGGAGGAGGAGGAATGGGAGCAAGACAGCCCAATAAACAACCGAGCTAGAGATGGACCCGCCAGCGTTCGTTTTCCTGCTCCTGACTCAAAGCTCCGGAGGATTTCCCCTGGCAAGAGCCCCCGGCAGGGTGCCTACTTTGTTTGGCAGCACGTCCAGGCAAGAAGGGAGATCTTCTTTCCAGCAGCATGTCCAGGCAGGGAAAGCCCCCTCTCTTCCTGGGGCCCCGGGGAGCTGCCACTGCCAGTCCAATGGCGGGCTTCAGCAGGGGCAGGCAAGCCAGGGCCCCCCAGGCGCTTTAAACTAGTGCTTCCACAGGATGCTGTAGTCCCTTAGAACAGCCTCCCCCAACCCAGTGCCCTCCAGTTGGGTTGGGCCACAGCTTCTGGGCTGCTTGGGGATGATGGGGGTTGCAGTCCCACGCAGCCGAGGGGCACCAGGTCGGGGAAGGCCGGGCCAGGAGGTCCCCGAAGGCCTCGACCTCCCTCGGCCGCCGCAGGAACGCCACCCCGGGCCAGGACCTGAAAGGCCAGCCCCTTCCCACCACCCGACGGAGGAGCTGCAAGGCCTCTACCCGGCGGCCCCACAGCAAGGCGGAGGAGGCGTGTGGTTCAGGACTCAGCTCGGCCGGCCAAGCGGACCGCCAGGTGCCTCTGCACGCCCTGGGGCCGCCCCGCCCAGCCTAGCCTGGGCCTGAGTGCGGTGGCCGCCGCACAGGGCGCGTGGGTGGGCAGCACGGGCGACGCGGGCACCGGCGCGGCCTCTCCTGGGGCCGCCTGCAGCCCGTCCCGCCGCTCGGGGGAGCAGCGCGCATATCTACTGAATCCGGGTGGGCGGGCGCAGGGCCGGGCGCGGGCACGCCGGGGAGACGATGCTTCCCTCCCTCCTTCCTACCCGGAGGGGTCTCGTGGCCTGATCATCGGCCTTGCGTAGCGCACAGCCCCCGGGCCAGCGGCGAGAAGAGGCAAGGCGATTCCAGCAGCCGGAGAGGGGAGGAGGTGCCTCGAGGAAGGAAAACGAACGCTGGCGGGTCCATCTCTAGCAGGGTTGTTTATCTCTATTGGGCTGTCTTGCTCCCATTCCTCCTCCTCCACCTTTTGGCACTGGGCCTTTGTCAGCATCCTGGCCAGTCGTTGTCCGGTGGCGGGGGAGAGGGCGAGGAACCGCGGGATCATTTTTGTGCCCCCTTAGCCATGCGCCCTAGGCAGCCGCCTAGTCCGCCTAGTGATAGCGCCAGCCCTGCTCAGCAGGGCCCCACTGACACGGGCCCCCTGAACCTGCTCCTCCTCCTCGCCATTGCAACCTGCTTGCTCACCTGCCTCTCACTCGGGCCCAGACAAGGTGGTGGTTATGGGTGGTACACGAACCTGGGGGTGGGCTCGCGGCTCTCCGCGGCTTGGCTCTCCGTGGCAGCGGCCTCCCGTGCTCGATCTTCTGAGCGGCCGGAGATCGAGCTTGTCGGTCCCCCAGCGCGTCACTTCCAGCGCAGCCAGAGTTCTGGACCACCGCGCTATGTTTTTGGTGGGGGGGAACCAGCCCTGTTGCCCTGGTTTCCCCTACCAAAAATATAGCGCGGGGGTCCATTGCGCCGGAGCAGGGTCCCGGCGCGAACGGCGCGGACGGCTCGCCGCGGAGAGCCGAGCCGAGGAGCCGCCGGCTGGCCGCAGGTAGGCCCGCGCGAACGGGGCCGAGTTCGGTCCCAGTCACGCCCGCGGGAGCCTCGTGAGGAGGAGGAGGAGCAGCAGATGCCACGGCCTACTTGCTCCCTGGCTCTCCTCTGCCTGTCAAGTAAGCAAGTGGCAGAAATGCTGAGAAAGAGGAGCAGGAGCTGCTGCTGACAATGGCAGTGAGAAGGTAAGACTCACTGAAGGAACGGGACCACTGATAGTGCCTTGCCCAAGGGCCCTCATAAACCTGGATCCAGCACTAATTCTTTTGGGTCTACATTGGATCTAATTTGATCATTCACTAACTCCTAATACAGGACACAGCTGAAAGGAGGTTGGCCACAAAAGAGGGGACCTTTTATGGAATGCTGTAGCTAGAGCTGCTGCCTACTAGTACCTACTTTGTTGAATTTTCTGTGCCAGGCTAAAGACTTTTCTGTTTTCCCAGTGGTTTTAAGATCTTGTTACATTTTATCCCCTGTGGTAGTTTTAGCTCCCGTATTAGCTCTGCTTGTTTTTAGGTCCTGCAATTTCCACTGTATTCTACTGTGTTAGTATTTGTATATTTGGAGTTTTATGCTGGATTGATTTTTAAGATCTATTTTTATAGCATTATTGCTATGATTTTAATTGCTTTGTATGTGCCTAGAGAACTTGTTTATAAGGCATCGAATAAACATAATTAATAAATACCCAGCCCCTGAAGAAGCACACCCAGAAGAGTAACTCACACAAGGGGGATGAGTGGCCTCTTCTTAGGGTGGGCCATTCTTACTCTTGCATACTTTAAAAGTAAACCTTTTCGGGTGCAAGAACAAAGTCTGTGCTGCCTCCAAATTTAATTCAGAACAATAATCTGCGTTGGCTATCAGAAGTTTGGGAAATACTGAAGCCTGTACAGTATATTCTCTGTGGCCTTTTGAACAATCCTGGAAAAACACTTCTTTAAAAAAAAAAAATCAAAGATCAGCCTTAGAGGAGTGGGAGATCAAAGGTCTCGCCATATGTCAGTTTTGCTGGCAGGGACCACAGTACCCAATTGAATTAAATTATGTAAGGGCTTGTTCCATAGCCCAAGGGAGGAAGAGCGTGAACAGAGCCCCAGTAGCAAGAAGAAGCTATGAGCGAAATCTCCGAAAAGGATTGGTCACAATTTGGTTGATGTGCTGGGAAAAAGTGGAACATCCCATTTACTCTCCCATGGGGAGGAAAGCCAAACCCAGGCCAGATTCCAGCTGTTCTGAAGCCAATTATGCTAGAAGCATTAATCTAGAGCAGGAATGTCTCCCCCCTCCCCCCCCCCCCCGGCTTCCAAAGTGGAGATGACCATTTGAGGCATTACTACTGCTGCTACATGGCCTTTCTTTACCACTTATGAGCAGCAATGTGCTTTACCATCATTTATTTTATATATTTGTCCTCAAAACAACCCTGTGAGGCAAACCACTGTTTATGCCCATTTTACAGGTGGGAAAACGAGGCAGGTTGCAAGGATGCACAAATGGTTCCACAACAGGATCAAGGTGAATGAACTCAGGTTTCCTGGAGCCAAGCCTAGGCCTGACCTACCCAAGACATTAGGCAGCCTGAGGTAGAAATCTAAATGGTGACAGAAAAATGCACACCTCCTGCTAATTAACATTTGGGTGCCTGTTCATTTTAATAAGGCTTGTACAGGAAAAACATCGCAGTGGATTGTGCTTTGTGGATCAGATCCATCTGTTTCTCACTCTCTGATATCCTTTATCATCATCACACACACACACCCTGCTATTACCAATGTTCAGGCTGTGCTTATGTGTAGCCAAAACAGCACCATCCCCACACCGCAGGCATGTGAGAACCCCAAGGTTTGCAGAAGTATGAAAAATCTTTAAGGAAACAAAGCCTAAAGTGGCGGGGAGGAATCTCCAAAACAGCCCAAAGAAGACTGAGCCTGTTCTGTAGCTACAGAAATTGAATGCTGACTGGCTGTTGTGGGACATGACATGAGATGGAGAAAAATTGGATGGGAGGGAGAATGGAATGGAGTATTGTGGAGGAGGGCATAGCTGGTTGTCTGGAACAGTCCACATTGTTGCAGGTCCCACTCGTGGCACTTTACCAGCCGCCTCTGTTTGCCCGATGGTATAGCTGCCCCAGCCAAGCCCATCTCTCTGTCTACTACTGGTTCTAAACCAGACATGTTCTCTCCTTCTCTTTCTCTGGCAGGGAAGCCTTTCTGAAACGGTTTAATTCGGGCCAGGCCTCACCCCTAGAACATATCAAGTAATGTAATAATCTGGGAGAAAGTGTCTCGGAGCACATGCTGTGCCTGTCCCTCACCACCAAATAACCATACCATCTCCCTACATCACACACACACACACATCTGGAATTAGGCGCGGAAGTCCTTCCAGATATAGGTTTAAGTCCTCACACTGCATTCTTTCTCTCCCGCCCCTCTCTTAATCTCTCTTTCAATCTCTCTCTAAAGAAATTCACTCTTGACCTACAATTCCACCCCTGAATCTTAAGACTGTTCCTACCCACAATTGCTTAGCCGACCTGCATGATCTTTGCTTATCATGTCTTGCTTTGTTCCAGTTTTTCTTTTGCGGGGGGGGGGGGGGGGGAATTACACAGGTCATTGCAAGTCATAATCTGGGCGCATGCCAGATCCCAATTCCTAACTGTTGGTTTGATTCACCCAAGGCCATTGAAGCTTGGGTCGACCGGTTCACTTAACAAAAAACAGTTGTGCGAATTGGCTCTTGGTCCTCCTGACCAGCAGCTCTCCACCCCTCACCCACCCCCCTCTCCCTGCCCCACAAATTGATCCCACACGCTTTCGAAAGGCAGCCCACATCCCTAGGGCTGTGGTGTCTAAAGGTTACAGTATGAAAATTGATGGCGCTTCTTCTGACTCCTGAAAGGCCTGTACAAGGGCAGTTGTGGCCTCCCCCTTCGGCCTACACAGGAAGGAGGCCCTCCCTCCAGAACGGTCCCCCTCATTAGTTCTCCCATTAGTGTGGCAGATTGCTCAATTAGCAGCCGCTTGAAAACCGAGTCTCCCTCGCTAATGCACAGCCCCCTGAGGAAGGGCCCAGTCATGCTGTATCCTAACCAGGCTATAATAAATCCCACGCAGGCAGCTGGTCTCATCCAGCCCTCAAATGCCGAGGGCTTCTGTCGCTCTTCTCTCGTCCTTCTGTGTCGACAAGGAGGCAGTGGGTACCGCCTGTAGAAAAGGGGTGACCTGCAATGCTTTGAGGTTGACACATGCCTTCACATCTGCACGTGTGAGGCGTTTCTTGCTCGTCCTCCATCTCTCTTCAACCCTTTGTCCTGTCACTTTTCTAATGCAGAGCTGCCACCGGTGTGGGAGCAAAAAAAGGGCATCTACGGTAAGTTCCTCCCCACAGACAGGCTCTTCTGTAGGTAGCGTAAAAAGTTCGGCCTGAGGTTGGATTTATTGGCATGATTCAAATTGCTAATGCAGATTAGATGTTTGTCTAGGTCTGGGGGGTTTAAATGACATTCCCCCACACACACCTTTGCAGGTTTTACGCTGTGGGCACCTGTGATTAATCCCCATAACAGGCTGGGGAAATGTGGGGCTCAGCGCAGACAGCACTGGGGGAAACAGCACATGGGCTTAAACAGTGGGCTGCCTCCTTTTCTGAAATGCTGCTTCTTGAGCTTTGGAGGCTCCTTTAAAGCCTACTGAACCGGACAACTTGCTGGCATTTTTATTTATTTCATGAGGTTTGTAAAAGCACATTTTCTCACAGAGGCTCAGAGTAGGTAACAACGGTGCAAGGGGTCAGGGGATCCACAGAACACACCCCGTTTTAAAATAAAAGTTTTTGTGCTTAGTATTTTGTATCTCGGATTTAACTGTTCTGTTTGAATTCGTGTAAACCACCTCAGGGCACCATTTGGGCCAATAGGCAGGCTACAAATTCTTGAAAATAAATAACAGAAAATAAAATTAAACTGATAGGAATTCATATATGCTGAATTTTGGCTGATGCATACTCTCCAGTTGTGTACTTTTAAAATCCTGTTCTTACACAAAGTATCGCTGGGTCATTGTCCCTCCCTCTTAAGTTCCATTATGACCGATTCCTGAAAGTGCGTCTCTGCCTGCTGCACATACATAAGGTTGCCAACTTTTTTTTTTTTTTTACTTAAGGTACCAGCCCTTTGTTGCTGTGCTTGATCTTCAGCAATTAGCTGGTGAAATATCGACATCACGGAGATAAATGTTACCAGCTGCAGTTACCAGCTGCTAATTGTTGTGGATCAAGCCTCTGGTGTGTGTGTGTGTGTGTATTTTACAGGGCTGGCCCAAGGCATTTTGCTCCCATTCCACATACAGAACCAATTAGAGTGATAGTTGAAACTTGCTTCGACACTGCCAGTGGGACCGTGTCCTTCACCACACCAGAGGACCGCAAGCGAGTTTCGGGAGCGTAGAACGGGCTGGGGAGCAGCGACAGCTCTGACCTCCAACACCTCACTGCTGCCCCCCCCCCCAGTGTCGGCCACCTGAGGCAGCCACCTCACTCTGCCTAATGGTAGAGCTGGGCCTGGTGTTCTATAATTTACTGGCAAGGTTTCTCCATTTTTGTTACGTGTATCACCTCTCCCTTCCCTCACAAGCCTCCATTAGAGGCACAGCTATTGGGGCTGGTTGAAAAGTTGGCAACCCTGTCCCTGGCTGTAAATGTTTGTTTACTCAGCAATGGCCCATCATGCACTGCCTCCTTGATCAGGGTGTGTTAGTTAACTGAACATAAGTTTCCTTGT
The DNA here is from genome assembly GCA_021292165.1 of Shinisaurus crocodilurus. NCBI lineage: Eukaryota > Metazoa > Chordata > Lepidosauria > Squamata > Shinisauridae > Shinisaurus > Shinisaurus crocodilurus. Next base: position 706,156 of record JAHFWL010000058.1, read on the forward strand.
TACGGTCAGTTTAGTAACACAGTAGAAGGAAAATGAGTGCATCGTGTGTGTGTGTGTGTGTGTGTGTGTGTGTGTGTGTGTAAAGGCATCCTCAAAAGATAATGATTAACCAGGGACAGTTATCAGGGACTTCCCCTTGTAAATAGAGACCTGTGGAGGTAATGAACTCACTTGCTCCACATACAGGCCTGTGGCTCACGCTGGCTCAGCTTGTCTGAGCGTGGAAAGCTAAGCAGGGTCAGGCCTGGTTATTACTTGGATGGGAGACCCCTCCTCTAGTTTCCTACATTGAGCAGGGGGTTGGACTCGATAGCCTTGTAGGCTCCTTCCAACTCTATGATCTATGAAATCTATAAATCTCCTGGTAGGGATGCACTTATGCATCGCCAAAAAAAGAAATAATAATTATTACTTAAATAGAATTACAAGGCATCTCACCATAGTGGAGAGACTGACCAGGAGGTGAGCCGTGTCCCCGCTCAGTCTACTGTCCAGGTGCTCACTGTTGATGGGCAACTTCAAGGCCCCTCAGTGCTCTCCCTTCTTCAGGTGCTTTGACTTTAAACCAGTCTTGGACTGGACAGCCCATCAAATAGAGGACACCTTCAAACAGAGGACTGTCCTCTGTCAGCTCTCCAAACAGTGGACTGTTCTCTGTAAAGTAGGATACCTGGCCATCCTGCTCCCTGGACCAATGTACACATTGGTATGCAGTTATCCTTCAGATTTTGTACTTCTCCAAATATTGTGATGCTAGGCTCGCTCAATGCACGTTTTAGGATAAAAACACATTTAGAAATGCAAATGCGCCCTTGAAAATACATTTAGAAAGGTGTATTCTGTATATAAACACATATTAGCATGTTTGTTTGTTTTTAAATCATCAGTTAATGTGGAAGTGTGTGTGTGTGTGTGATATATACACAGAGAGAGCGAGAGAAAGCATTGCAGACGTTCTCTTGATGTTGTGCCTGCAGAATATGATTTTCAGCTTTTAATTGTGATCCGCCATAAAAATAAGAACCTCAGAAAGGGCGAGAAATCAATCAATAAGCAGAGAGATACATATCGACCTTGCCTCAAAACACCACAGGCTTATTGTTGTGACCATACGTTTCTGTCCTGCCATGCGGGGAGACATTCCTTTCTTTCAGGAGCATGGGGTGGAACCGCTGGCTGATGGGGGCAGTGAAAGCTTGATTAATGGGCAATTAACTTCAGGAGGAAAGCTTTTATCCCCAAGCAACCTGCAAGTCACACTCATCTTGGAAGCAGTGGGAGTGGGGTGGGAGGGGCTGAAAAGCTTGTCCTGACCTAGCTTGTCCTGGCCTGGCCTGGCCTGGCCAAATAATGGTCGCTAGGAGAATATTTGGAAGATATTGTTTGGATTTTGCTGTGCTGTGAGCTGAATCGGATTTGGAGTGTGGGGGCAGACTAGCAGGGTTCAACACCTGTTCAACCTGCATATTTACATATCCTCCAACATGTTGCTGATAAAAAGAGGAAGCCATTTGTATCATAGCTATTTTCACCCCCAAAGCCTTCCTACCATAATCACCCCCACTATACATTGCTGGGCTCTGAATCTACACCATCTAATGTATGATGGATTCATTTACCATCCTCCACTGGTGGTTTAAATGCCAAGAGGGTGTTTGCCCTTTGGGTCAAAGATATATTAGGAAAGCATAGTTGTTCTACAACATATTATCAAGAGTTTGAAATATGCCTCCGCAGATGTAGTGTGTAAAAAGGCAAGCAGTGTGCCGTGTGGTGTCTTAAGGTGAAACTAGACATTACTTTTAAAGATGTGTTTGAATCCCCCATGCTTGGGATCGCCTGTGTCTTTGTCTCTTTACAAACAGCAGCTGTGGAGGACAACCCTTTCTCCCCACGCTGTTTGCCCTCCTGAAGCTGCTGTTTGCCCTCCTGAAGCTGCTGTTTGCCCTCCTGAAGCTGCTGTTTGCCCTCCTGAAGCTGCTATGTGTGTGTGTGTGTGTGTGTGTGTGTGTGTGTGTGTATAGGAAATCCCAATCATGGCATTAAAACATGCCTTTAAATAATGTCTAGTTTGATCCTTAGTGTTCATGCATATGCACCTACATGCATGCGCACTAGAGACAAGATGCATTTCCCCCCCCACCCCATTCCAGCCCTCCACCCCCTATACACATTTGTTTAACTGCTAGGCAGTGTTCTCCAACCTTACGCTGGCTGGGGCATGCTGGGAGTTGTAGGCCAAAAACGTCTGGGGACCCAACGTTGGAGAACACTGTGCTAGAGGCTTGGGAAGAAGGCTAAACCCTGTAGAATGACACTTCTAGCAACTTACACTAACACATTTTTAATAAGTAATCTCCCAAAACAAACAAACATGGGGATAAAATCGGAGCCAGGAGCCAGAAAATAAGGACTATCGCTGGTTAATAAGGAAATTGGAACAGTATGTATGGTATGCGTAAATAAACAGATAACTATGGAGACATGCCAAAAGTCTCCAAAGCTCTCTTGGTATGATGACTCCGTGTGTCTTTTAGCCTATGTGTATTTATTCCTATCTCATATTTTATCATCCCACATTTCATTATAAGTTTTATAATGAGAATCAGACTGTTGGGGTTTTGATATGGAGGTAGCCATAAATGGGTACAGAGACGTTTGAGTATGCAGTGCACTACTCCCACACAGATGGATAGGACCCACTGGGATAATCTGGTCTTTGCTCACTGGCAAAAACTCATGTTGGAGGGATTATACTGAACGCATCCCGGGGTTAATGTATCTGTTAAGATGAAGCTCTTCATGTCTGGCTATAATAAAACTTCAAAGCCCCCCTTGGTGCCCAGTCATTAGCCGGGCTGTTTTTTCATCTTTGTTTCATCATCCAGCTCATTATTCCTGACTCTTGCTGTTGACATTTTCCCGATTGGCTGCTAGAAAGGGGGTCATGGGAGAAGGAAGAGGAGATGCCCCCCAGTGCCTTTGGCTGCTGGTCTTGCCTTCACAAGAGGGTTGGGGGCGTGAACTCCATGGCTGCTGGAGAAGAATTGGAAACATACCCCTGGGCCTGGTACATAATCCACTTAAATGAGGTGGCAAAAGAGAACAAGAGAGCTAAGACAGTGGTGCTTTTGACCCAGACGAATCTATGCAGCAGACATGTTGGCTGAGACCACAAGTGCCAAATTCCAAGGGAGAAGGTACGGTATATCAATCGCCTTTTGATACAGAGGCGATCCAGGAAATGCCCTGAACAGTGCTGGCTCCAGGTTTTTGAGGGCCCCTGGGCAAGACACCGTCAGTGAGCCCCCTTCTTCAGTAAGCCTACCTTCTCACCACCGATGTTGCTCCTCGTTCTCTTTCTCATCACTGCTCCACTTGCTTGCTTGACAGGCAGAGAGCCTGCGAGCAAGTAGGCAGTGGCACCTATTGGTCCTCCTTCTCACCACCGCTGCTGTCTCGGCCAGTGTGAGAAATTGAAAAAGCAGGTTGCAAAGGTAAAGAGAAGGAACAACACCAGGGGGATCTTGTCAGTTGGCTCTTGCTAGGGTGAGGGCCCTTGGCAGGTGCCCAGCCCAACCATACCTATCCTTGACACTGGCCCTGGACCCAAATTAAAGCGTTCCGTAATCACCAACGGTCTCCTCACTCCACTACCAGCTTCTAGACTAGATGTTAACATTTCTGGAAATCTGGAGCTATGGAGTAAAACCAGTCTCTTTTGTATAGAGTAAAACCATCCATTTTGGAATCCTAAACACATTTACTATGGAGTAAGACCCACTGAACACAGGAGGGCTTACTTCCAAGTAAACATGCATGAGACAAGAGCCATGTTGGATCAGACCAAAGGCCTATCGAGTCCAGCTTTCTGTTCCCACAGTGGCCAAGAAGCTGCCTCTGGGAAGCCCACATGCAGGATGTAAGAGAGACTTTCCAAGTTGTCTTCCTCAGCAACTCATGTTCCTCAACAACCACTTAGAGATTTTATTATATTAAGCGGTATATAAGTATTATTAATAAATAAACAAACAAACTGGTACTCAGAGGCATGCTGGAGGCAATATAAAGCCAACATGCCTAGTAGCCATTGATAGTCTTATCCCCCATGAATCTGTCAAATCCCCTTTTAAAGTCATTCAAGTTGGCAGCCATCACTAGATCTTGTGGTGACTGGTGAAGAATTCCACAGTATGACTATGCACCGTGTGAAGAAGTACGGTACTTCGTTTTATCTGTCCTGAATCTCCCACCATTCAGCTTCGTGGGATGACCCCCAGGTTGCCTAGCATTGCGCTGGCGGTAGGGGTGGGAAGAAAATGGACATTATTGGGGGAAAGCTTTATTTGTTACTTCAACAATATGACATGTAGTATAATTTAGCATTTGTGTGAATGGATGCCGTGTGTGTGTGTGTGCGTGTGTGTGTGTGTGTGTGTGAGAGAGAGAGAGAGAGAGAGAGAGAGAGAATGAACGAATGAGAGGAGAGAGAAAGAAAAGGGGTCTTCCACCCCATTTTTTGATTTGGACCTACCCACTGCCAGCTCCAGCCCCGACCACTTTCTGCCAAGGGAATTTGGCCTTCAGCTTCAAAAAGATTGCCCATCCCTGATGTATGTTTTTGTTTAAGTATGGAATAATTGAGCATAGGAACATAGGAAACTGCCTTATACCAAGTCAGGCCATTGGCCCATCGTTGACACCGACTGGAGACTGGAGGGCGGCTCTCCAGGGTTTCAGGCAGGAGTTTTTCCAGCCCTACCTGGAGATGCCGGGGGGGGGGGGGGATTGAACCTGGGGGCCTTCTGCATGCAAAGCATATGCTCTACCACTGAGCTACATCCCCTAAGGCTTCGTGAGGGCAGCAGTCAGGCATCCTAGCTTCACTGCTGGTGGGTGAGAAGAAAACTGGTGACAGGAGACATTAGCTAGTCAGATGCAGCCAGCAGGTTTTCTGCATAACAGCTTCTGAGCAGGGGCCGTCTACATGTGCAGTGAGATCTTGGAATTGTGAACTCGCATCACTGCCACTTCTTGGAAGAGGCTGATAGAGTTGGGAGCCAGCCTGAGGCACTGAAACAACTACTGGTAATTACAGCACTGAAACAACTATTGCAGACGTATCCAGTGCTGGGAATGGGGCTGTAAGCTGGTGTACTCTGAGGGACCTAATCATTGCTTTTTGCCAGTTGGCAAACACAAAAAAGAAAAAAGAAAAAGAAAGAAACTGAAAATAGAAAGCAACTCCTGTGGCAAACAAACAAGGAAAGTTTCATTTCTTTGGGCTTGGAAATGGCATGTAGACCACAATATTATAGATGGGAGGACAATAAAACTGTCATATTTATACAGAATAAGATGCAGAAGATTCACATTCCTACAATGTGATGAAAAAAATAATAGTATTAAGGAAATAATAGTGGAGCTGGATATTTAGCGGACCTCCCAGTCTAGTTAGGGTGTGCAAAAGCCTGTCTCACGGTCAAAGGGGCTGCAGCAAGCAGTGGGACCCCTCTTCTACCAAACAGCTGAGGGAGTTTCACAAATGTAAGGGGGAATCACAGGGCTGCACAGGGCAGTCTTGTCCCCCACTATCATGTTCCACAGACTTGCCTCCAGCTGCTGTCACTTGTGGCCGAAACACTTCCCAAATCCCGCCATCTGCACGTTTGGACAGCCTGGGAAAGGGCTGCCCGTGCGCACTCATGTACATTTGTAGTGCTCCTCCACATGAGGAGGGACCCTGATTGGCTGGAAGCATTTCCGCCATGGGCGGCAATGGTGGCTGGGGGCCTGGCTAGTCTACTGTAGCAGCAGGGGTGGTGCTAGCATGTGCACTCCCGTGACCATCCTCAGGTTTTCCTTCAATGCATGGTGGGGCTCGTTTCCACTTGATTACTGATATTCAGTGGGTTGGATCCAGACTAAATGAGTTGCACTTAGTTCCCGTTAAAGTAAAATGAGTTTTGACTAACTTGCCCCGTTAATTCTAATAGGACCTAAATTCAACTAACTTAGGGTGCAATCCTATGGGAAAGCCCGTAAGCCTCCGAGGATTACAGTAATGCCTTGGATTGCAAGTAACTTGGTCTGAGAGCATTTTGCAAGACAAGCAAATTTTTTAAATATAAATTTTGACTTGATAAACAACCGAAGTCCTGCAATACAAGTAGCGTAGGGATGTAACTGCTCACCTCGAATGGGCGTAGCGGGCCGAAATCGGCCCCGCTCACGCCCACCAGAGACTCGCTTTGATATAAGAGTGTTTTGGATTACAAGCACGGTTCCGGAACGAATTATGCTCTCAATCCAAGGCATGACTGTACAGGCATCTTAGGGAGGGTGGGAGGAGTGTAGAGGTGAAGGTCTCCTCCGCGCTCCTCTCGCTCTGCAAAGCACTTAGACTGCCGACTTCGGCTGTCTAAGTGCGGCGCTTTGGAGCAGGAGGGAAGGAGGCTGAGGCTGAGCTCCACCAGGATACGTTATATCTTGGCGACGGTGGTGGTCTCTTCCCCTCCCCACCCCAAAAAGTCCTTCTCGGAGGTCACTCGTACAACCTTGGAGAAGCAGTCAGCGTGGTTCTTTCTGCACCGGCATCGAGGGGCAGGAGAGAGATCCGAGCGCAGATCCCCAGCTGAAAGGTCGGAGCGTTTTTCCCGACCTCATAGCTGGGAATCCGAAAAATCCTATGGCCATCTAGATGCTGTCTAGCAGCCATAGGATTTCACTGTTAGTCTGGATTCATAGGGATGGGTCTTATTCTTGGTCAGTGTCCCTTTGCACATTTCCATTTCTACGTTAATCTACAAATTTTGTAGTTAAAAATCTGTTCAAAAATATGCTTTTAAATCCATATTTTTAAAACATATTTTTTCTCAATGTATGCAATTCTACATGTCTTTTCTCTCAAAACACGCATTTTGATATATGTTTTTGAGCCAAGAATCACGTCACAACATTCAGCGAAATGAGAACTCCAACAGAAAGCTGCATCCACATCAGTCTGGGAGGTGCGGATCAGGTTAGTTCATATCAGAAATGGCAACGATTGAATTCCTCAAGCATCCATGGTCTGGATCCAGCCAAAACAGACATTACTTTAACTGTGTGTCTAGCTCAGTGTTCTCCAACCTTGGGTCCCCAGATGTTTTTGGCCTACAACTCCCAGCATGCCCCAGCTGGGAGTTGTAGGCCAAAAACATCTGGGGACCCAAGGTTGGAGAACACTGGGCTAGCAGCTACATCTTTTATTCCTTCATTTTTACTCTAGAGTAGGCACAGGACCCCCTGATCCAAATCAGAAGCCTAGTGTGGGACAGATGGGGGGATCTTAAGATGAAACAGTTTTATTACTCATTCCCTTGCCTATTCAGGCAAAGTTTCATGAAATCAGATGCATACAGGAGGTATTCAAAGATGGGAGCAATTTTAACACATCTGTTCTGGAGTTGCCCTGTGTGGCACCATTCTAGACTAGCATTTTCCATCATGTCAATCTAATTCTTAATACTGTGCACACCTCGATGTTTCTTTGTGCTGTTTTAGGTTATATGTGAATAATATTATTCATCTATAACGTGTCATTCATAGCCAGCTTGGCTCCTTGCAGTTTTCATTATTGCCAAGTAAATTCTTCATAGGTATTGAAAAGCTGTTTCTCCACTTGAGATTCATGCCTGGTCAGATGAACATAAGCTTTTTGACAGGAATGGGTGGTTTATTTATTTTATTTTATTAAAGGGGAGGGATGTGATCCGTAGTAGACCTTGATTGGGTTCCTCTTCGTTTTACAAAATATCAACCCACCTACCCAATCCTCTCTTGGTTTTCCTTTGATATCATTGCATATTGTGGGATTTGCATCACTTGAATCACATTGTTGCTGGAGCTTGGAAAGTGTGGTGGATGGAAGGCCAGTATGCCTTCTGGCCAAACAGGGTTGTTGTGAGGATAAAATGGAGAAGAGGAGCAGGATTATGTAAGCCGCCTTGGGTTCCTTCCTTGTGGGGGGTGGGGGGAGGCGGGATATAAATATAATAAATAAATAAATAAGCACGCATATCTGGCCAATATGCTGAGTGTTTTGTTAAACCCGCACTATATCACAGTGTGTGGTGTAGCATAGTAGCTAGCTAAGAGACTGAGCTGCGAATCAGAAAGTATCTGATTCTAATCTTGTCTCTGCTGTGAACTGACTAGGTGGCGTGGCCTTAGGCAAGCCGCTCTTTCTCAGCCTCAGCCCCACATTAGCAGTATGGGGGGGGGGGGAATAATACAGACTTACCTTACAGAATTGTTTATTTTTATTTATGTATTATATTTATTATATTTATTATATTTATATCCCACCTATATTCCTGCAAGGAGCCCAAGGCGGCTTACATAATCCTCCTGTCCTGCTCCTCTTGTAAGGACTACAACTAGATAAGCATGAGAAGCACTTTGAACACTTAAAAGTGCTATACAGGTGATAAGGAGGAGGAGGAGGAGGAGGAGGAGGAGGAGGAGGAGGAGGAGGGATTGATTTTAAAAATAAAATGTTCAATTAGGAAAAAAAAGTTATCAGCAGATGTATAGTAGTAGTAAAAAATTTCCTGACTGTCAGAGCAATAAGACAATGGAACCAACTACCTAGGGAGGTGGTGGGCTCTCCCACTCTGGATGCATTCAAGGTGCAGCTGGACAGACATCTGTCAGGGATGCTTTGACTTGGATTCCTGCATTGAGCAGGGGGTTGGACTCGATGGCCTGGTAGGCCCCTTCCAACTCTACTTTTCTATGATTCTATGAGAGCCAATGGCATCACTTGGAATGTTCACAGAAGCAATTCAGAAGTGGTTATGCAAATCAGTCCACCGACATATAGAATGCTGGTTTGAAATGCCACCACAGGGGCCCAAGCAGGAGCGGATATGAAAATCACATCTGAACTGCAGCCGGCGCCTACTGCCCAGTTCAAAGTGGCTAAGGAAGGCCAGTTTGTGTATTCAAAAAAGACTCCTACACAGTTTGATGGATATGCACCAAACATACCATACATACTCTTCAAAAATCAAGGACGACTACTGGCAGGGGTTAAACTCCAAAAAAATATATATAATTGGACCTGAATGACTCACTCTCTAAAATCTAATGGGAAAAATGATTATAGAAGCAGTTATGCAAATCACCCCACCGTCATTTAGAATGTCTGCATGAACTGCTACAAGGGTCCTTTGTGTAGTTATAGGTGACTAAAGAAGGCCGGCACAACCGCACGTAAGGTGACTCAGCACCAGAAGTCAATGCGGTCCACCAGACGGGAGCAAATTCATTCTGCAGCAATTTTTGTAGTGCTTTTAAATCAATCTGGTGATTATAGTTGCAGTACTTAATCAAAAAAGTCTGCTGGATTAAAAATGACACAAAAAAAGGCATTCAGTAACATGATCAACAAAGCACAGGGCCAGTCAAACAAATATAGTGCTATGAACTTCAAAACTCCATGTTGTTCTCATGGACAGTTATATAAGTTAAAAAATAAGTTAAAAAACAAACAAACATTGTGCTGCGTATTCTATATAACAACACATTTTAAAAATAAAAATGGATAGAAAAGTACAGTGTATTTTCCAGAAAGCTAATGGCCAAGATGACATGGGACTGGTTATGCAAATCACTCCAACGTCATTTAAAACACACACATGAATTGCTGCAGGAGCCTATTGTGCAGTTATATGTGGCAAAAGAAGGCCAGTTTGAGCTGGAATTCCATTCTGGCAAGGTGAGGGGAGCTGGAATATCATTGTGCAGTCCCGAGGGAACTGGTAGTCCCGGGGGAGCTGGGATTTCATTGTTGTGTGGTCCCGGGGGGGGGGGGAGCTGGGATTTCATTGTGTGGTCCCAAGGAGGAACAGGGATTCCATTGTGTGGTCCCGGGGGGGGGGGGAGCAGAGATTTCATTTTGAAGTCCCAGGGGGGGAGCAGGGATTTTGTTGTGTGGCCCTGGGGGGGGGGGCGGGCAGCAGGGAATTCATTGTTGTGTGGTCCTGGGGGGAGCTGGGATTTCATTGTGTGGTCCCGGGGGGAGCTGGGATTTCATTGTGTGGTCCCGGGGGAGGGGAACAGGGATTTCATTGTGTAGTCCCTGGGAGGGGGAAAGCAGAGATTTCATTTTGAAGTCCGGGGGGGGGGGAGCAGGGATTTCATTGTGTAGTTCCGAGGGTAGCAAGTAGTCTCGGGGAAGCTGGGATTTCATTATGTAGTCCCGGGGGACCTTACCTATGGAGGGATTCAAAACAGCGGACAGCTACCTTAAGGAATTTCGAACAAATAGTTCCTATAGGAAAATGACGACCTGTGCAACGCCGGGTAAAAAAAGCTAGTACTCTAATAAGAAAGATTTTATAAGAAATTGACCAATTCCAACCTCACCTCCAACCCAAATTCCCAGTTTTTCTATCAAGCCACAGGAGAGAAACAAAACAAAACAAAAGAGGAACAAACTCTTGGGCCTTAATGAGTCACCATTAAACAGACCGGTCATATTTGCTTCTGTGCAGCCGCTATTGTAAATGTGCTTTTACATGCTTGCTCAGTCTTTTTCCAGTTGCAGCTTCCTGGGAAGATGCCAGCCATGGCACAATGAGACCCAAGAGGCCAGTCAAAGACAACAGTGGTCAGCAATTGAATTGGAAGGAGTCGAATCAACATTATGAGGCTCTGAAGCATGCTCAGTCCACATTCAGCTATGGTGGTGGTGGTGGTTTCTCCCTTTGAGGTCCCCCCCCCCCAAAGATTTCTTCTGCAATCCTTGGAGTTTCTGTGAGCCTGCTGATACCTCCTTCTTGTGCATGGGTGGTGTCGTTTTGGCTACATAAGCAGCGGCACTCATAGCTTGAACGCTGAAAACAGAGGGAGTGCCCCTTAAAAAGCCCTGTCCAATACTTCATACACTGCAACTGTCCCTACCTGCAGTCGCTATTTCCTGGTACCTGATCGGATGTTGTCCCTATTTTTTTGCTTTTGGCGGTATCCTCTCAAAATGCCGGTAGTGTGAGATGCTGCCGTCTTTCAGGGACGAACGAAAACCCAGCAGGACTGGCTCTCTCCTGTTCATCGGCATCAGGAGCTAAGCAGACTCCAGAAGAGTTAAGGATCATCTGCCTCTAGTCGGGGTAATCACAGAGCTCCCACTCTTCCTGTATAGCGTGTGGGTGAGGAACATGTGACCCTCTCGGTGTTGCTGGGATACAACCAGAGGCAGCGCTAGGGGGCGGCCCACTAGCTTGAATCTTTCATTTGGAGCCCCCAATCTCTGGGAGGCCATCTGCCCCAGCACCCTGTTGTCCATGGGCACTTGCTGAAATAAAGGTACAGGGGCCCTGAGGATCTCTGTTGCATCTGATCCCCCTGGATTAGCTGGCCTTTGCCCACATGTGCTTCCCCTCCTGCTGCCTCCCCTCCGAATCTTTCTGTCGGAGGTTTTTTTTCTGAAATCAAATGCTCTCCTCCCCATGTCCATACATCCCTTCTTACAAATACGGGTGTCCTTAAGAGACCTGTAAGGTTCCTTTACAGACTTTAGAGCATATGTAAATTAGCATATATAATCACCTGCTCCCATCAGTGGTTCATGCCTTGGTCTCCTCTCGCCTAGACTACTGTAATGCGCTCTACGTGGGGTTACCCTTGAAGACGGTTCGGAAGCTACAGCTGGCACAGAACCCGGTGGCTTGCCTCGATAAAGGCAGCCGCCGGCAGGATCACATCACGCCAGCGCTCAAGGAGCTGCACTGGCTACCAGTTGCTTGCCGAGCCGAATTCAAGGTGTTGGTTTTGACCTTTAAAACCCTATACGGCTCCGGTCCAGTCTATCTCAAGGAGCGTCTCCAGCAACACCAAGTAAGCTGCTCAACAAGATCTGCCACAGATGGCCTTCTCCTTGTCCCTTCAGCCAGAGCAGCTAGACTGGTGGGGACTAGGAAGAGGGCCTTTTCTGTGGCGGCCCCTGTACTGTGGAACTCTCTCCTGAGTGACCTCTGCCATGCCCCCTCTCTGCTGAGCTTCCGACACTCACTAAAAACTTGGCTGTTCAGGTGGGAATATGGGGTGGGCTAAGATTTTAAAATTTTATACTGTTTTAAATGTATTTTATCCTGTTTTTATCTTATGTACATCGCCCAGGGTGGCCGGTTTGCCAGCCAGATGGGCGATGAATAGATGATGATGATGATGATGATGATGATGATGATGATATGCAAATTTGTGCTTCTTTTTGTTTTGTGATCCTGTGGGCCTGAGCCCTGGATCATTTTGGTACCTAGCATCACCCTCTGGCTACAACTCCCATAATCCCTGATGACTGTCCATGCTGGCTGTGGCTGATGGGAGTTGGAGTACACCATCCTCTGGAGGACCACAGGTTCCCCACCTCTGCTGTACAGGGGGCCCATTCCTTGCTAAGCCTTACTCATGTGTCCTAAGGCATTCTGATTCCCAAGTATCTCCTCCAACTTCAGCATTAAGTGTGGCTCCAAGGGGATTGGATCTGCATCAACGGGTAGCCAATTAAAGTGTGCTGACATGTTGCTTTATGGGGGAGAGACACACGCCGAAAGGTTTAATCTGCCAAGATCTATTGCTCTTTGGTAGTGTCAGAGTTGGGAAAGATATAGATGGATGAGAAATAAGGAGGAAGAGATTTGGGGGAGGCGGAGGCGGCGTGGGGAAGTATCTGGGGAGTGATGCTGATCCATTTGGCAGGCAGTCCCTGTTTGCTCTTAGAAGCTTTCAGGGTGAACACAACAAGGACTATAAAATCTACTCAAGCCCAATGCATTTCCGTTTAACTGTTTTGCCTCTGAGGTCCAATCCTTTCCCCCTTTGGGTCAGTTGCAAAACTCTCACCGGCATCAGTAAAAGTAGGAGCAAAGTGCAAACAAAAGCGGCCGCCAAGATTTCAATATAAGAGGCCACGGTGGAGGTGGAGGAGTAAGGAGGCCGTGTGTTGGAGGACAGGTCAAGCAGCCACAAATCTGCAGAAGCAGATCTGCTACGATGAGGCAAAATCCGGAGGCAGGCTCCTCGGTCGGTCGCTTTTGGTTGCCACCAGGGCCGGTGCTACCATTAGGCCAACTAGGCAGCTGCCTAGGGCGCAGGGCTAAAGAGGGTGCCAGAAACGCCTTGGAAAAAAATACAGCACTCTCAAGTGGGAAGGGGGGGCGCTAAATATCTGATCTTGCCTAGGGCACCAAACTGCCTTGCACCGGTCCTGGTTGCCACTGAACACAGCAGGGTTCAGACAAGCAGATTTGGCCCATGAGTTGCTTTCCCTCGCTATGTTTTTGTTGGGACTTGAAAAAGATGCTAGGAGAGGATATATTGTGGAGTATTATTCTTCCTATCTCACGTTAGTGAGATCAGCAGAGTAGAGTCCCTTTCCAGCTTAAAAGAAGCTTAGATTTGGCTAGTGTTAGCCAGTTAGCATTTGGTAATCCAGGATGCTTTAAGGCAGACTGGATTTCCCTGGTTTTGCCCCCTTTTCTCTCCCTCAGAACAATAATCAGAGACACAGTCTTGTAAAAGTTAAAAGTAACATTTACTCACTCAGATTATGCAGTTTCATTCAGGCAGGCTTAAAAGCATTTCTTACAGTTGGTAAAAGTACATTTGGAAATACTTGGGGTCTGAACTTACGGAGTTCAGACCAGCAACTCTGGTTACATGCTGCTGTTAGAACAACGTGGAGGCAACAACACTTACTACCACACTCAGAGACTCAGCAGGAAGAGAAAGAGCCGAGAGCTATGCCCACTTCCTGCTGAGGCTCAGCTAAATATGCACTGAGTATCTTCTAGGGAATCCACCTTAGAAGATACCAGTGGTCTTAACAATTTCATCCAACTAACTGGCGAAACATGAGCCATTGGTTTGACTGCACTTTAAATATCCCACAGTTTTTTTCTGCGCAAGCAGTGGTGCAGCTAGGGAATTCTAGGGCCTGGACTTAACGGTCTTATGGGGTGGCCCCTTTCGATGGCCGTGTGTCAGTTGTGAAGCACACAATTAACATTTCTTTTCCCAACCCACGCCCCCAGCCACTCCATGCTTCACAGCAGCTTCTACATTCCAGACATATTACGGCAAACAAACAAACAAACAAACTGCTAACCCTGATGAAAAAACATATACTCTGAGCATGTGCAGTTTCACGTTTTAAATTCACTTAAGCATAGCACCATCGTGACGACAGGAATAAAACAGGAGTTCGCTTCTGCTGCCCTGATGCTAAAAAAAATTACCTGGGAATGAGCACTACCCTTCTAGTAGAAAAGGGTAATATATATTTAAAGTAAATAATTAATTAAAGGGTGCATTCCTGTGCATATTTTAGTTAGAAAAAAAAGTCCTACAACTCTCAGCATTCCCCAGCTAGCGTGGGCGTGGCTGGCTAAGGAATGCTGGAAGTTGTAGGACTTTTTTCTGTCTAAATATGCACAGGATTGCACCCTTAATTAATGCCCCATTCTGGGTGCTATGTTTAAAGAAATGTGTTAGTAGGTTGGGGTGGGGGGGAACAATTTTTGCTCAGTGAAGCCTGAATCTCAAGATCATAAATTTGTCATGTTAAAATATATTCCATATACCCTTTCAGTTCTGTTAAAGTTAAATAGTACATTTTGCAGTAGGTTCAAAAGGCAAGTTGGAGCACGTGCTGTGGCACCAAACCTGTAAACGCACGTCCCAGCGAAGGCTTTGCATCATGCCTGTGTAATCTGGTTCTTCATATGGACATTGAGAAGCATTTGGAACTTCATGGTCTGAAAACCAGATGTTTAAAGGCCTCCCTTCTCCGCCTTGCACAATTCTCAGCGCTCAACTTATCATAGGAGCTTTTCAGATATTTACTTCAGTTTATTTACATAATTTCTCTGCATGACTGAGCATCCATCCATCTTTCTGGCTCCTTTTCTCTTGACAAGTCTTTTTTTAAAAAAAACAAAACACTGTCATTTTGCCCCCTCCTTTCCTCAACACCAAGGGTCTGAAAGCATGAAGCAAGGGGGGGGGGGAAATCAGAAGCCCCACGATATATTTGTCTAACATTAGATTTTCACCATCTCACTTAAAGCAAACAACATACAAGCTGTTAGTATGGCCCAAAGTGGGCCTTGGAGACCTGTGAAGGAGCTGCTAAGAGAATCTCTCCAGTTACTGAAAACAAAAGGTCTGGGATCGTTTTAGCAGCATGAAAAGAGGAAGGCAAATAAAAAAATAAAAAAAAATCCAGAGTGCACAGCCCCGGGACTTGGTTGATCAATACCAGGTGCCCTGAGACTCTTTTTAGATCGTGTTGCCCCTGGAGTCCCCATCGTTGCTGAGAAAGGTAACAGACCACAGACCCTGAGGAACACCTTTTCGCCTGCCAAACCACAGTGAAAGAGGGCAGAAATGGACACACATGGAGTACCAGAGGAAACATGTCGGAATTCCAGCAAAATGGTTCAGCTGCACATCTAGCTGTACTTAGAATACCAGCAGGATCCCACTGGGGGAGAAAAACACCCATTTTCAACACCGCTGCCAAACACTCCACAGTCATGGCTCAAGGAGCTGGTTGGGTGGCCACTTATGCATTGCCAAACAAGAGGAAATGCATCACCACAAAAAGAGGACAAAGGGGAACACCGATTTGCAGAAAATGCGGCTACGTTAATTTAGATGTATAAATGCAAATTTAGAAATAATAATTCTAATTTAAATAAAAATACAGAGCATCTCATGATACTGGGGAAAATTGTGACCAGAGGCGACCAGTCTGCTGTCCAGGTGCTATTTATTTATTTATTATATTTATACCCCGCCTTTTTTCCTGCAAGGAACCCAAGGTGGCTTACATGATCCTCCTCCTCCTCTCCATTTTTATCCTCACAACAACCCTGTGAGGTAGGTTAGGCTGAGAGTTAGTGGCTAGCCAGAAGTCACCCCGTGAGTTTCATGGCCGACCGGGGACTAGAACCCGGATCTCTCGAGTCCCAGTCCAACACTCTAACCACTATGCCACACTGGCTCTGCTAGTGGTTAATGGGCAACTTCAAGGCCCCTGCTAGGGGGCAGGCTTACCATTAGGCAGAGTGAGTTGGCTGCCTTAGGCAGCTGGTTTGGGGTGTCATGAAAGGACAGAAAATTGTTGGTTATTTAATGTTTTTTTAGTGTATTTTTATATATATATATATTGTATTTTTACTGCCAGGAAGGGGGAGGAACACTTATGGAATTATCTGCCTCTATCGCCAAAATAACTTGACTGGCCTTGGCTTGGGTACTATGTGTATCTTGACTTGTGAGCAGAGAAAGTCGGGGGACGGGGGACGGGGGACATTTCCTGATCTGCCTCAGGCAGCAAAATGCCTTGGGCCAGCCCTGTACCCACCATCTGGCTCAGCTTGTCTGGGCGTGGAAAGCTAAGCAGGGTCAGGCCTGGTTATTATTTGGATGGGAGACCCCTCCTCTAGTTTCCTGCTGCATTGAGCAGGGGGTTGGACTCGATGGCCTTGTAGACTCCTTCCAACTCTATGATCTATGAAATCTATGAAATCTCCGCTCAAACAAGTTTCGTAGGCTTTTGAAGCACTTCAAACCCTGCTTTGTGACAGGACATAGTGTGTGACCAGAAAATAGTGGAAATAAGAAATAGTGGACAGGAAATAGTTTGACAGGGGAGGGGGGAATATAGTGGAACAATGATTTCTATCATACCACCTTCAATTCTCTTAGGGAGCAATCTTATGCATATTTAGACAGGGGGGAAAAGTTCCTACAACTCCCAGCATTGAATGCTGAGAGTTGTAGGACTTTTTTTTCTGCCTAAACATGCATAGGAGTACACATCCTTAAAAAACATGGTTTGGGCATATTTACGGCACAGACTTAAAGTGGTTAACAAGCAATCCTATAGCCCCTAGAGCCAGTGTTCTCCAACCTAGGGTCCCCAGATGTTTTTGGCCTACAACTCCCAGCATGCCCCAGCCAGCTATGCTGGCTGGGGCATGCTGGGAGTTGTAGGCCAAAAACATCTGGGGACCCTAGGTTGGAGAACACTGCCCTAGACAGTATCTAGAGGGCCATAGGATTGTCCGGATCCCCAGTTCTGAGGTCAGAAAATTGCTCCAACCTCGGAGCTGGAGGTCCGCATTTGGATCCCTCTCTGCCCACCTCGCAGCCAGCATGGAAAGAACAGCGCCAGCTGCTTCTCCGAGGTCGCAAAAGGGGTTTAGCGGGTGGGGCGGGGAAGGGGAAGGGAGGAGACAAGAGCCACCAGGATGACGTATCCCAGAAGCTCCTGAGCCTCGTTCCCTCCCACTCTGAAGTGCTCCAGTTAGACAGCCAAAATCGGCCATCTAGCCGTTTTGCAGAACGGGAGGAGCACCTCCTGCTCTGCATAGTACGCCCATAATTCCTCTGACTTTGGAGAGTTACGGGCAGCCCCATTCGAGTGCGCCTTAATCATCATTCCTTCTCCTCAGGGAACGCTGAGAACTATAGTTCTATGAACTGATACCCAGCAAAGAATTCTCAGCATCCTCCTCACCCCAAATGGAGTACCTATGATTTCTGGGGCTGGGGAGCCATGACATTTGAAACGGTTAAACTATAAACCCCTATGTAAGCTTAGAGTGTACACACATGCCTTTTGTCTCCATCCAGCCCGAGAAATGCTTGAACTGCTAGCAGAAAAGCCACATATATCCAGGGCATTTCACAGGTCTGAAAGGGCATTGTGGAGTTCTGTCTCTTCTGCAGAACCATCTGCCGGAGAATCTTGCCATTTATTTGTTTTATTGCTGAGGATTGGGGTTTGTTTTGTTCGGGGTTTTTGTTGTTGTTGTTGTTGTTGTTTGTTTTCTCAACAACATTTTTAGCAGCGGCTTTTCCTTAGCTCAGGAATATAAATCACAGCAGCTTGTAATGATCGCTCAGGTGTGAGGTGAGAGCAATACAGCCCTGAAAATTATTCCCTGGGTCAGATTTTAATCCGAGCAGACCAAGAAATCGATGCCTCTGTCAGACTCCCCTACCCACCTCCAACCCCCCACACCCATCTGTTGGTGGCACTGGGAAAACTGTATTTCCTAGTGCTCCTAGTACCTGGCTGGCAGCCATAGCAGCATGCAAGGTACTGGGGAGAGGGGGGAACGAGAGGGATCCCTCACTCCCCTCCTGCATTCCATCATTGCAAGCAACAAGCCAGGTAAATGGATGGGGGGGGGAGAGAGGGAGGAAGCAGAGGCGGTGTTAGAAGGCAGCCCAATAGGGCTGGACTGGAGCCCCAAATCTTTTATTTGGAGTCCCGAATCTCTGGGAGGCCATCGGCCCCACCACCCTGCTGTCCATGGGCAGTTGGGCACTTGCCACCAGGGATGTTGAGGAGTCCTTGGTTTCGAGTCATGAGTTGAGTCACGTGTCTTTGGACTCGAGTCCGAGTCCGAGTCCTTGGTCCAAAATGGTGACTCACGAGTCACGAGTCACTCCCAAAGCTGACTCCATGAGTCCCTATTAAAATCAATGGGGGGGGGGGGCTTTCCCAACAAAATAAGGCTACTTCAGATGTGTGGCTTAAATAAATTCTAGGCACAAGTGTGCCTTTTTATTTCAAAACTCTGCCACTGATTTTGGCAAGAACAGACCAGGCAGACAAACCCAAAATAACCAGACAGGCAGAGGCGTTTGTCTTGGACAATTCAAACTGTGGAACTGATTAAGAAGAGACCAGGTAGGCAGAGGAGGCAGGGAACCCCAAACAGGCAGGCAGAGGCAGCCAAACCCAAAATGTCTGAAAGGTTGCATTTTAGGAAAATGATTTTAAAAAATAAACTTGCTGTACTTCCTAAAACCTATCCATGTTGTATTTGAGGAACACGATTTTGGAACACGAGTCCTTGGTCTCGAGTCCCAAGTTGAGTCTCGAGTCCCATTAAAAATACTGGGACTCGAGTCTGACTCGAGTCAGAGCGGGGACTCAGTCTGACTCACGAGTCGAGTCCTGGAGTCCGAGTCCCCATCCCTGGCACTTGCTGAAATAAAGGTACAGTCCCCCAATGATCTCTGTTTCATCTGATCCTCCTGGATGAGCTGGCTTCTTGCCCACATGTGCTTCACCTCCTGCTGCCCGACCCCGAAACTTTCTGCCTGAGGGTTTTTTTCTGAAATCAAATGCCCTCCTCTCTCCTGTCCATACATCCCTTTTTACAAATAGAGGTGTCCTTAGGAGAAAGGGTCCTTTACAGACACACACACTTTAGAGTGACTTTAGAGCATATGTAAATTAGCATGTGTCAATTTATGCATATTATGTCCTGTAGCCCCGGATCTTTTCAGTCCCTAGCACTGCCCCTGAGAGGGAGGGAGGCGGATGGGTAGGCAGCCTGCAGGTGGGTGACATAGGAGGGAGGAAACATAGGAGGGAGGAGGTATGTAGGTGCACTGCGGGGAGCTTGGGATATGTATCAGAGCCTCTCACCTTCCCAGTGACATCACTGGAGGCGAAAATGGCCCAAATGGCTCAGAGAGCCAGTGTGGCGTAGTGGTGAGAGTGCTGGACTGGGATTCGGGAGATCCGGGTTCTAGTCCCCGCTTGGCCATGAAACTCACTGGGTGACTTTGGGCCAGTCACTGACTCTCAGCCTAATTTACCTCGCAGGGTTGTTGTGAGGATAAAGTGGAGGAGTGGAGGAGGAGGATTATGTAAGCTGCCTTGGGTTCCTTGCAGGGAAAAAGACGGGGTATAAATATAATAAATAAAGAAATAAAATAAAAGAATAGGACTCAGAATAAAGCAAACTATTTCCTGAGTTTTAATGAAGTTCATTTTCTCAGGCCATTTCTAAGCCCGAGAGAGGGAGTTTGCTCCATCTCTATCTTTTAGCAATTACGGGTAGAGAAATATGTGTGACAATATCTAGGCAATACCTGGGGAGTCTCTCAGAAGCCAGAAGGAGGACTAAGCAAGACCTGAACTGGTCAGGGGATGGCCTGAAGGGATTTCATTGCTTTCTGTGCCTTATCTGTCCCCGTGGCTATAAAAAAAGAACTTGCACCAAATAAGAAAATGTGCCAGTTGCACTCCATTGCTTTTAAGGTCTCGCCTCCTTTGGCTTGTTTCCGGGCGGGTACCATCCTCCGCCATTTTGAGACAACCACCTTGCTGGTGAGGGAGTGAGTCAGTCTCTCCACGCTCTCCATTTCAGCGCCTTTGCCCTTTATCTTGGGGTTTTTCGCACCATAGAAAAATGGTCAAAGTGGGTATCTGATTAATCAGAGGCCTTTTTTTTCTCTTCCTTTCACCGAAGGCCATGCGTGGGTGGGGGGAGAGCCTTCTGCCAAAAAGAGTGGATGGGAGGGTGGGAAACATGGATTCCTCCGTGCGGTCCAGACCAAATAAATAAATAAAAGAAATGAGCCACTTCTTTCACTTCACTGGTCAAGTGAAAGAGGCTTTCTTTTTTATCTTTACATGTTTTCTCCCCCTCCACAATGGGTGCTGCTGTTCTTTTTGTGCGGGCCTGTCAGCCCACTGGCCCTCGGAGAAAAACAAACCATAACAAATAAGATGTTTTGCTCCCAGTCGCTTGGGCAGTGCGAAGGCCCGGGGCAGCTGTCAGGGGATCAGTTTCCTTTGGAGAGCAGAGCGCTGGAGGCTTCTGGTGCCCTTACGAAAATCTGTTTATTTGCAGGTAGGGAAAGAAGAACAGTAACCCAGCGCGACTGGTGACAGCCCACTGTTACACAATCAGTGTAGGCCCAACTAGCTCAAAGTACACTAGGGCTATATGCAGGAAATAAAAGGCAGTGTTCTCTCTGGCGGAACCAGGTCTGCGGGTTTTCAATTCCTTGCCATTGCTTTTAGCCCCTGATTCCTGGCCTGAGATATTTTGCAACTTTGTGATATAAGATGCGTGCTCCACGAGGCTTTGCAATGTTGCCAAGGATGTTTGCACGCAGTAACACTTGGATCGGGTGGCTGCCTGTGGCACACAATCTAAGGCAGCCTTGCCCAACCTGGTATCCTCCAGATGTGTTGAACAATCATTCCCATCATTAGCCATGTTGGCTGGGGATGATGGGAGTTGTAGAGCAACACAGCTAGAGGTAGGGTGACCACTTATGAATCGCCTAAAAAGAGGAAATGCATCACCAAAAGAGAGAACAACAGAGGGTGCTGATTTGTATAAAATTTGTGTACGCTAAGTTATATGTATAGATGCAAATTTAGAAATACTTACTATAATTTAAATAGAAATACAGTACGTGTCACCATAGTGTGTAAGCCTGAGACCAGGTGACATGTGCCTTGTTCACTCTGCTGTCCAGGTGATGTTGGTGGGCGGCAAATTCAAGGCCCAGCTCTGCCTTCTGATGTTTTTTTGTTTTTGTTTCTCCTTCATCTTTAAATCAGACCTGGACAGGACTGCCCTTCAAAGAGGGGGCATTTTCAAAACAGAGGATAATCCTCTGGCAGCTCTTCAAATAGAACGCTGTCCTCTGTAAAAGAGGACAAATGGCCACCGTAGGGTTGAGGAAGGCTGGTCTAAGAATTTGGCCCCTGCATCCGACGCCACATTGCCAGGAATTCTGAGGCACTCTACTGAAACTACAGGCAGTCCCCAGGTTACGAACAAGTTCTGTTCTTAAGAATGTCTTTAAGTTGAATTTGTATATAAGTCAGAACAGCATGGCGTTCTTGTGAGGGATTGAGGCCTACACAGGATTGGGTTTGTTGAGGCCTACACAGGCTTCAGTTTGTTGAAGCCTGAAGGCCCAAACACTTGGATGGGAGGGGGAGTTTGATAGTTTTAAGTTACCCAATAGAAGTTAAGAATTAGATCTCCAATTCAAGGTCACATGATTATAACCTTCCATTCCTGGGAAGGCTATATATGTGGGATGTGGTCAGCTTGCACTCAGTGTGTGCTGAGAGTCGGCTGGAAGCAGAAGCACAGAAACAGCAGAGAGAAGGAGAGAAAGAGAAAGAGAAACTGGCTGCATAGCAGATGGGTAGTCTGAAGTTAACTAGAGAACATTGGATTGTTTGTTTGTTTGTTTTATTTTATCATACTTGCTTTTGAATTATAACCACTCTATTAAGTAAAGACCCTAATATAATAAGTAAAGTGCTGTTGTTCGGAGTGACTTATTCACCACGTCTACAGCCTACACCCACGTTACTGGAAGCAGGCAAAGGACTTGATAACCTAGAGAGGGAGACGCTTTGGGAAGAGGCAGAGATCTCCCAAAGGCAGATCAAGGGGTCCCTGCAGTAGCGGAACCTTGACAGTTCTATATGTTAAAAATCGGCATTTACGCAAATTGCGGAAATTACGCAAATTGCGGAAATTACGCAAATTGCGTAGTATGCTACGCTATGGACTCTACGTAAATAATGTAGCGCCGGGGAACCCAGAAGTCCGTTCTTAAGTATGGGTTGTCTGTAAGCCCGACGTTCTTAACTCAGGGGCTGCCTGTACTTGCTGCATGATTGATGCTCCTGAAACTGTTTCTGCCTCACTTCGACTCCATGTTCAGGAGAAGCATCACCTTCTAAATTAAATTTCCGTGTGTTGGGCTGCTGAGGAAGGTGTGGCAGCAAGGCCAGTCTTTCTGTTAACAAGGCTATATTTGTTCCAGCAGGCTGGGCACTTAGTTCTCCCAAATCCACCCCAAAAAGACCCTGCCCCCAAAAAAACAAAGTACAGAAAAGGGCAACTAAAATGATCACTGGGCTGGAGCAACTCCTCCACAAGGAAAGGCTACAACTATGCATGGTCTGGAGAAAGTGGATAGGGAGACATTTTTCTCCCTCTCTCATAATGCTAGAGAGGGAGAAAAATCCCATGAAGCTGAATGGTGGAAGATTCAGGACAGATAAAAGGAAGCGCTTCTTCACACAGCGCATAGTTAAACTATGGAATTCACTTCCACAAGATGTAGTGATGGCCACCAATTTGGATGGCTTTAAAAGGGGATTGGACAAATCCATGGAGGACAAGGCTATCAATGGCTACCAGTCCTGATGGCTACATGCTACCTCCAGAGTCATAGGCAGTTGCTGGGGAACATGGGCAGGAGGGTGCTGGTGCACTCATGTTCTGCTTGCGGGTTTCTTGTGTTCAGCTGGTCGGCCGATGTGTAAACAGAATGCTGTACTAGATGGATCCTTGGTCTGATCCAGCATCGCTCTTCTTATGTTCTTATGTTCTTAACCTCTTCCACAATGATTTTCCTGCTTAATCAAGTGCTTATTTTATTTAAAATATGTGTGTCCTGTCTTTCTATCAGATTTAGGCATCCGAAGCACCCACAACAGAATTTAAAATTAATAATCCAATAAAAATTAAAATAGTACATAACTCCAACTGCAAACAGCTAACAGATCAATTAGGTACAAAAAAGAAGGGGGGGGGAAAGTGGTGTTACTGTGTAGATGCCTGAAGGTTCAGCAACATAGATCTCTGAGGAATGAAAGTGGGGAGGGAATTTCAAAGCCTGAGTACCAAGTGGTACAGTTAGGGCACAATCCTATGCAAGTTTAGACAGAAAAAAAGGCCTACAACTCCCAGCACGCCCCAGCCAGCATGGCTGGCTGGGGCGTGCTGGGAGTTGTAGGCCTTTTTTCTGTCTAAACTTGCATAGGATAGCGCCTTTAGGTAATTTTAAACTCTGGCCTTAGTGGTCTTAAGGGGCGGCTCTTTGGATAGGAACGTGCATTACTTCATTTACTTCAAAATGTGGTAAACCATCCCTGATGTATTTTGGGGGGCTGTATGCTCATTAAAAAAAACCAACATGTTGACTCATAAGAATCCATGTTACCTCAGGAGGTGGAGGCACCTGGTACAGGGTCACTGCAGAAAGATGTTAACACGAATAAATATCTTTGAATCTTGGATTACATTTTTATTTGACTATTTGTATCAGCCACAGCATGCAGAGTTCTATACTTAGCTGAAGAAGAATGTGCGCCCTGTCCGTACAATTTGATGCCTATATTACCACTCACTCAGCAGTCGTCTTGGGTGTGTGTGTGTGTGTGTGGCAAAATCAATGGAACATCTTGGAATAGCACAGCAAGGTTGCAAATGGTGCTTCGCCTGGGGTCATACAAACGAACAAGCACCTGGGACTAATTGCACTAAATAAATGAGCAATTAAGGATATTACAGGAAGACTGAAACATCCCAGACCTCTCCCTGACCCTCTTTGCTTATTTCCATGGCAACCAGCTGCCCATCCCAGATGTCTTCACTCCTGTCAATCAAGTCATAGAGATGAAGAGGAGACTCTGATTTATAAAGAGACAGGAAGACCTCAGCTTCACTTTGAGCAAATAGGGAGTCTGGGGTAGTGCGACTAAACCTCACATGCATATAGCTAAACCTGCATGTTTCCAAAGATAACTTCTGCATCCCATTTGGAAAGTGGAGCCAAATATGCTAAAGTGACATACCGTACTCAAGAAAAATAACATGGCATAGTAGTGGCATGTTGGACTGGGCTGGGGGAATTGGATTTAGATTCCCACTTAGCCACAAATCTTGCTTGGAGGCCTTGAACCTGTCACAGTGCCTGGGATCAGACAACACGATAACCCACACTCAAGGGTTGAGTATGGGTTGTCATTGAACCGTGGGTTGTTGCTGAAATGTGGGTTATCGTGTTATCTAAACCCATCTGCACTAACAAGCTATGGCTTGTTAACCATGAACAGCCCATGAAGAGAACCCATAGTTTGTTGTTGGGTTGTGAACTGTGGGTTGTTCACCATGGTTTGTTATCTTGGCGGGGTTTCGAAGACAACACGTTTCAACAACTACCCATGGTTCAACGACAACCTACCCACACTCAACCCATATCAACCCTTGAGTGTGGGTTATTGTGTTGTCTGAACCCAGTCTATCTCTTGACCTAAGCTACCTGACAGAATTGTTCTGAAGATAAAAGCAGTGGGCTATATATGCTACCCCAGGTCTTCAGGGGAAGTTGGGATGATGATGATGATGATGATGATCATGATGATGATGATCAGGGATGATGATGTACATTGTAATTCTGACTGTAAGCTTCTTGGGGCAGTTTCCTGTCTTTTGGGGGTGGTATTGTTTCCTACCAACCATCAATGGTACAGCTGAGACAGAACCTTGGGACTGAAGTTCAGGGCCCTGCAGCCCAGGGCCCCCCAAAACAACCACCCAGAGAGTGGCAGGTGATAGAGGGAGCAGCAAAAAGTCCTGGCCATCAGCGTGTGGGCTGGCATGGGCGTGGCAAGGCCTGCTCACTGCAGCAGCCTTTATTCTTATTTTTTTAAAAAACATTTTTCTAGTCAGGGGGCATGCACATGCTTAAAATGCAAAATGCTCATGCTCAGAGTAGGTATTGTGTGTGTGTGTGTGTGTGTGTGTGTGTATATATATCAGGGTTGGCAAGCAGTTGTTTTGCTTTTTGGCAGTGCCATATCAGGAGCATAGAAGCATTTGTAAAGCGTGGCATGGCGTTGGTGGGAGAGAAGAGGGAGTTAATGGTGTGCCTTCTTCTGTAGAGCCTTAACACATGGCTTCTCAGACGTAGATATGGCCCTAGCGACACATATGTGCTGAGCATCCCAATATCCGTTGACTGGCTGATAAATACGG
This sequence comes from Shinisaurus crocodilurus, assembly GCA_021292165.1. Taxonomy (NCBI): domain Eukaryota; kingdom Metazoa; phylum Chordata; class Lepidosauria; order Squamata; family Shinisauridae; genus Shinisaurus; species Shinisaurus crocodilurus. The sequence continues at coordinate 731,823 of JAHFWL010000058.1, forward strand.
CCGCTGCTGCTGTTGCTGCTGCTGCTACTAATAATAATAATTTGAATATGTTCATCCTGGTTCCACAGCTGGTCACCTAAGCTTATTTTTCTGGGTTTGCATCATAAATACAGATGCATTTAAATCGGATCTTTTCTGCCTTCTGTCCGCAAGAGTCCCCAGCCATTGGTTCAGTTGATATGATGTCAGAAACTTCATTCATATGCTAACTTCTGTAGGGGAAAGGTCAACAACCAGATGCTGAGAATGGGAGGGTTCACACGACACAATAAGCCACACTGCGTAGAAAGCTACACAGCGTGGCTTATAAGCCATGCGATCTCTGATGCGCCTGACGGACGATTGGGCCCATCGGGGGTAGGGTGCCCCCTCCTTCCCCCTTGATCCTCCCTCGGGGATCCCAGGGGATCCCGTGGGAGCACTGAGGTTTCCCCCTCCCCTCCCTGCTACTGCTTGTCAGGGCAATCCACCATGGGGCAAACAACCCCTATCAGGGTGGCTTATAAGCCAAACTTAAGCCACTCTGACTAGCCCATGCCGTGGCTTAACGTGTCGTGCGAACCCGGTCAGTAAGTGTGAATACTGTGAAGGAAGTGGACGGCTATGGGGAAACGCAATTTTGTTTTACAGATCGTAGGTACCAACCAAGATCTCAAATGGCGCTGATCCTAAAAGAGGATCATTTTAACATTTTCTTGGCACACCGATTAGGGTTGCCAACTTTTTCACTAAGATATAAAACAACAAGATGAGTGGAAAGAGCCACGTTCCTTTTTGCCCTTTAACAATCCCTGACATGTGCGCATTAAGCAGGTCAGGGGTTATTTCTGAGCACTTTGTCTTCATGCCAGGAAAAGCTTCGCATGTTAAAGGTCTGCTCTGCAGGTCAGACTGTTGTTAAAAACCGCAGGACCAGGGCCAGTAGCAAAAGCTGGAAGCTCAAAAGGCAGTGTCCCAACAAGCTTCAAATGCTATATAATTTCTAAAGTGAGAGGTGCCGTCAGGGTGCAAGCCTACCTGGGAGCCATGCTGTATGAAAGGGAAGCCGTTCCTTGATTCTTATAGGAACTCTATGGTGAGGGGAAAGCACTCTGCACATGCTCAGAGCTGCTCCTGTCTTCATTGTGATTTCGTCACATTTATTTATTTCACAAATGTACATACCACATTCCAACAGAATGATCAAAGCAATGAACATAATAACAACGACACTAAAAATATAGCAGTAAAATAAAATGACAATAAAATTATCATTCTGCTGATCAACAATAAAATTATAACTGTAACTGTCTGGGTCACACCTCAGGGAAAGCCTGCATAAAGAGATACCGGTAGGTCTTAAGGAGATGCATAAAAGTCAAAACTGTAGAGGCCAGGGTGGGTGCTGCAACACTAAATGCTCTATTACTAGTACTCATAAGGTGATCGTCCATAAGGTGATCGTCAGGACCATTCAGCACCTTCAAAAGTGCTCCTTCTCAGGAACACAAAGTTCGGGCAGTGAGGTGACTCGACTAAGGTAAGGGGTGAGGTGACTCCTAAGGTAACCTAGTCCCAAGTTGTTTAGGACTTTTTATGTTAACAGCAAACTGTTAAACGTGGCCCAGTAGCCAGGTTTATTTCATCTGTTGTGGAGCTGAACCCAAGACACTTGAAAACCAGGTTCCAAGGACTAAGCTCTGCTAAGCAAAGCCTCCAAGGGGAAACACATAAACTGAAGAGTCTCTTTACAGGTCTTGTCTCAGTAGAAGCAGCGCTGAATGGCATTTAGTCTCTGACCGTGTTAGTGTTTTTAAAAAGTCTTCCTGGCAGCAACTCTTTTTAAAAAGCCACTAACTCAGGGTCTAAATGCTATTCAGCAATGTCCCTTGACGCTGCATTTCCTAGTCATATTTAATCTCTCTCTCTCTTTCCCAGGTGACAGTCTAGAGTACAGAAGCTATTCAACCATCTAGTTCATTTGCCAAGTAAACAACAGTTTTTGTTGTTCCACCTGCAATTCCCCGCAAGTAGCAGCACGTTCGGAAACCAGTTATTAAAAGGGTCTCTCTCTCTCTCTCTCTCCTCTCTCTCTCTCTCTCTCTCTCTCTCACCCCTAGACAGCTGAAGTAGCCTACGAAGAGAGGAGAAAAAGTGATCCATTAAAAAGCTCAAATGAACTTGGCGGGCAAAGATGATTTCAGATCAATGGCGTTTGCGCTGCTGTTCATGTTATATTTATTACTTGCTTCACTCAGCGAGCGAGCTGGCCCTCCGCGTGGAGAGACTTTCTTCTAATGGCAATTCCATTTGTGCCACAAGCATTACGGTAAGTTAAGAGTTGGCTGAGAGTCACACCTCTTATTCGGAGACCCACCAGCATGGAGACAGGAAGCAAAAAAGCCCATTCTTGCCACACACAAAAAAACCCCACACAACACAAATTATATTGCCCTCATTTGTGTGAGCCTGTGTGTGCGTGTGTGTGTGTGTGTTTTGGCTTTTTAGCATGTTGTGTGTGCCGGCTTGGTGGTAAATAGTGTCTCAGGAAGCAGTAGGTCTCTGGAAGACTTCCACATTAGGTGAAAGGCAAGTAGGACGTGCAACAGAATGTTACAGTGTGAAGAGTTCTGGTTCAGGATTCCAGCCAGCCAGCCATGCCCTTTTCCAGAATACTCCATTTCATCCCCTCCTGCTCCAACAGTCAGTCAGCATTCTGTATAGGGCTTTGTACGTAAAAAAACAAAACAAAACAAAACAAAACACAGCACCTTGAATTGGACCTGAAACGATTTGGAAGACAGTGAAGATTTTTTTTTTCATACTGGTGAGAAGTGTCCCAAGTGGTCAGTTCCAGTCAATAGATCACGCAACACTTAACACTCACAGTTGAGTGTGTGAACTGCAGTGGCAGCTGGTGTCCATTAAAGCTGGTGGGGCTGAGGCCAGGGCAGATGCTCAATAGTCTACTGAAATTGCCCAAGACGTACAGGAGAAAACCACATGTGGCACTTGGAAGCAGTGGAGCAAATGTACCTGGTTGTGGGGGGAAACCTCTGCCACAAGTGGGTTGGGGGCAAGTAGGGAGGTCACTGCCCCATTTGCCCCCAATATAGAGCAGTCTCTGGTGAACTGACTCCACTGAAAAACATTGTATTTGAGATGATGTCAAGGTTCTGTCAGCAGGGTTTGATCTATGATGGCTCATTCAGGTTTGCAAGTCTTCTGAATCTGCTGGAGAGATAGGATATAAATATTTTAAATAAATACTTCCACACAGGCCAAGTCACCACTGCATTTGTCAACACTCATGTGATGAATGAGCATATAGAAAAAAGGGGGAGTAAGCATGGACATGTTAGAGGGATATATAAAATTATGCAAGCTGTGGAGAAAGTGGATAGGGATCATCTCAGGGCGGCCATCCCATGAAGCTGAATGGTGGGAGACTCAGGACAGATAAAAAGCAGGACTTCTTCACACAGTGCATAATTAAACTATGGAATCCGCTACGACTACTTGGACAGCTTTAAAAGAGGATTACACCAGTCGCTGGGGGATAAGGCCATCAATAGCTACTAGTCATGATGCCTCTGTACTCCCTCCAGGTCAGAGGCAGTACGTCTTGGAATACCAGTTGCTGGGGAACAACAGCAGAATGCTGCTGTTGCAATCATGCCCTACTTGTGGGCTTTCAAGAAGCATCAGGTTGGCCACTGTGGGGGAAAAGGATGCTGGACTAGATAGGCCGTTGGTCCGATCTAGCGCAGCTCTTGCCTCTTGTTATGTTCTTAGATGTAGACTGGCTCCAGGATTTTCAAACATAAACGAAAAAGCACATGAACTCCTGATGTGTCTAGGAACCAAATCTTACCTATCAGAGCTTGAGCTTTGAGTTACGGTAGTCATGAAGGTGCTAGTGGACTCTTTGGTCTTGTTGCAAAAGTTCAGGCCAGTATCTGCATATGACCATCCATCCTAGGCACCTGCAGAGTCCCAGCAGGACCCACTGGTGATGCTTGCCCTATAGAAATGTTTTTTCCCCCAGCCCTTCACTTGGGTCTGGAAGCCAACATTTTAATTCCCCACAAAGCCCCCAATGGAGCATCACTCCAGAGCATTGTGGGAAAATTAAATGGAAGCTATCTTCTGCCTGATGCTGTTTGGAGCTCTTTTGGTGCCCACTGCCACTAGGCATGCCTGCCTGGGTTCTTCCACTTGGGAGGGCACTGGTGGCCTTATGTCCGCTTTTACCCAAGACTGTTCTCTATTTTGAAGGTACCCTTCAACTGAAGGCCTGTCCAGCCCAAGTCTGGTATAAAAATAAAGACCTATCAGAAGGGAGAGCTGGGCCTTGAAGTTGACCCTCAGCAGCATCTGGACAGTATACTGAGCAAGGCACACGGGTCACCTGGTTGAAGTTTTCCACACACAGTGAGATGTACTGTATTTCTATTTAAATTGTAATTATTTCTAAATTTGCATCCATACATATACATTAGTATATGCACATTTTATGCAAACCAGTGTTCTCTTTTGTCCTCCCTTTTGTTGTTGATGCATGCCCCCCCCTTTTTTTGGCAATTCACTAGTAGCCACCCTAGAAACTGATGTAGAACAGGGCCCACCAGAAGGCACATTGCCAAGGTCTCCCCTCCATCCCTTCCAGGTGATCAGCAGTACCAACACGATGGTAACAGCACCAACTACTTGTTTGGCAGTGTGCAGACGCCCACTGGCCAGATCCAGCCCTCCAGGGCCCCCCAGATGGCCACCCCTCTCCCCTTGGGCCCACCCCCTTTCCAAGACTGCCAATTGTGCACTGATCGTTTGGTGGTTTCCCACCTTTTGTGCAGCATCTTCTCCATTCTAAAAGGTTGGAATACCTCTACAGAGGTTTAGTTACTGGCAGTGAGAGCTGTAAGCTAAAATAGGCTGGTATTGGGGGGGAGGGTGTGTGTGTGTGTGTGTGTGTGTGTGTGTGTGTGTGGCCCCACCCCTTTTACCATCAGCCCCGCCCATCACCGGAATACAAGCCCCAAGAGTTTCTCTGATATTGAATTCAGCCCTTGGGCTGAAAGAGGTTCCCCACTCCTGGTGTATAGGGTGAAGGATCCCACGTGCCCCACTCTCACTAATGCAGGGGTGGACTTGTGGCCCTCCAGATTTTTTGGTTTACAACTCCCATCATCCCTCACCATTTGCTATGCTGGCTAGAGCTGATGGGAGTTGGAGGCCAAAACCTCTGGAGAGCCACAAGTTGCCCACCCCTGAGCTAATGAATATAAGAGACTTTCCCCACTTCTGCTCTTTCATAGATTTCATAGATCATAGAGTTGGAAGGAGCCTACAAGGCCATCGAGTCCAACCCCCTGCTCAATGCAGGAAACTAGAGGAGGGGTCTCCCATCCAAGTAACAACCAGGCCTGACCCTGCTTAGCTTTCCACACTCAGACAAGCTGAGCCAGCGTGAGCCACAGGCCTGTTCTTCTGAGCATGCAGCTCAAATACAGAAGTGTGCCCAGCGCAGGGGCCTCCCGTGTGTTTATTATCCTTGCTGGAATGGAGAGCCGCCTTTAGGGCTGAAGTCAGTGAATCTCTGCAGGGCTGGTGTACGAAGGACCACACCTCAGGGAAGTGACTGGGTGATGAATGATGACCATTTGGTACCCTGCAGCCCTCAGTCTCTATGATCTGGATTCCATGGTTTTATCGCAGTAGCAGCCTCTTCAGATCAGATTGTGCCCGAGAGTAGGGCAATGCTGGAGTTAGACCCACCAGAATAATAAAAGCTGTATTTATTTATATCCCAAAAATAATAATAATAATACTGAAGCAAAAAAAGCAAGATGCCAGAATGAAAAACAAAAATACACCAGCTTCCGTTAAAGCTCATGTATTCATTTGCTTCCCCCACCCCTTATTTAATAATTACATTCACTTGCGCGGGTTTTTCCCCTGCCACATTTCAGAGAGAATGTCCAATCTCGGGCAAGAAAACTGGTAATATAGACAGCCACTAAACTTCACGGCAGACATTAGCGATGCAGGGCTGATGCTAGACATGTAGGCATTCTGGAACATGGCCAAGATCTGCATATGGACATGTGCGCATGCGTGCGTACACACATACCACTGCGCACACACATGGCCTTAGAGCAGCCTTCCCCAACTTGGGGCCCTCCAGCTGTTTAGTACTACAACTCCCATCACCCCTGACCACTAGCCATGTAGGAGCTGTAGTGCAAAACATTTTTTGGGGGGGACGCACTGCCTTAAGAGTCTGGGGCTCCCCCCGCCCACTTGCCTTCTCTTTCAGTTCTGAGGCCTCCGGCACCTCAGCACACACAAAAAAGCTCCAGCTGCTATACAAAGCCGTGGCTTGCTTGCTTTTGCCAAGCGCACGTCTTTCCAGAGCTCCTGCATTTTCTCTGACATCTTATTGTCTTTCCTCCATAACTGAAGTCTTTGGTTTTTGCTTTTCAAGGTCTTCAAAGGCTTGACGCCTGCTGCATTAGTTTTAGAGCAGCCTTCCCCAACCTGGCGCCCTCCAGATGTGTTGGACTACAACTCACATCTGTTGTGATATGTATCACTTCACCAGCTGTAGCACATTGTTTACTCATGGAAGGAACAGAATGGCTGTAAACAAGTTTGTTATGTCTTTCTAGATTCCCGTGTTTTTCGCATGGGAAGCTAGACCATGGGAGCAATATGAGCTAGTCACATGGTTTGTATGTTCTGATGACGTGCTAACTTGTTTTTCTGTCTGAAGCCATCTTCGAGAGAAGCAGGACTGCTTTCTCTCTTCTCCTTTGTTCTTCTTGCTGGACTTTGTTACTGCAACAATGTAACGTCTTTGCCGAGGTGGAGTGAAGCTCAACTTACTCCACTGGATGTAATGCTCGCTATGCATTTATACTCTGCACATTGACTGTAACTAGGAAATGTATACTCTGTAGAACTTTACTTGCTAAGTGAATAAACAGGTAGAATTAGACCTGTGGTGTTCCAGAGTGTTTCCTGACTCCATGGATTAATCTGCAACGGGGAGGCTGGAAGCTGGAAGCAGTCTGATAACAAGGCTGACTGGGCTGGAGAAACTGGCACAACACGCTGCACGCTGCGCGGGGGGAGGTGAGATCTGGAAGATCTGTGTGTGGAATTTCAGGCCTCTGCTAGCACGCAGACACAGGATTATAAATCTCCCAACTCGCACACACTCTGCTCAGAGATAACACAAACAACATCGTCCCCAGCCAGCATGGCATATACAATCTGGGGAAAAAGTGTGGGGGGTACAAACAATCTCTCCTCCTTAAAGGGCGCCTCTGAGAAGCTGTAGTAGTACCCATTTGACAGTGCTCGCTGAGGCCTTAAACAGGGCTGGCGTCAAGGGTCGGAATGGTCGGGCACCTGCCAAGGGCCCACGCCCCAGCAGGGGCCCGCAGACAAGAGCCCCCTGGAGTTCCTTCTCCTCTTCACCGTTGTAACCTGCTTGTTCACTTGCCTTTCACTCTGGCCCAGACTATGGTGGTGGTAAAAAGGAGGAGCAGACGATGCCACTGCCTACTTGCTCACTGGCTCTCTTTCTGTAGTAGAAGTGATGGAAAAGACGATGAGCAAAAGCAGCTGGTGAGAAGGTAGACTGGCTAATGGAGAGGGCCCACTGAGAGTGTCTTGCCCAAGGCAGGGCCCTCGAATATCCAGAGCCGGCACTAGCTTTGAAGGTCAAAGGTCCCCATGGATTACATTGACCAGAGTCCCAAAATGCCACGGAGAGTTATCCAAGGTTAAACTGTAGCTCATTGCTAAGTCTCCATTTCGCCTGGTCAGTTGCTTCCTGCATAGACAGGAGAGGTGCTTCCAGCAAGATCTTTTGAGGAAGTCACAGCTGCATCCAGCAGCGGCTTTCTTAATTGCCGATGCAGCTAATGACGGAAGGGCTCTGTTGCTTGCCTCCAGGCGACTGTGATGTTAACACTAATAAATCCCAGAAAAGTCTCAATGTGATAAACAGCTCCGGTTAAAACATGTGTGCCAAACAGAAAACTAACAGATTGTTTTTGCAGTGGGCCCTTGTTTCTTGCATTAATATATATATATATATATATATACAGTCATGCCTTGGATTGAGAGCATAATTCGTTCTGGAAATGTGCTTGTAATCCAAAACACTCTTATATCAAAATGAAATTCCCAAAAATAAATTTGTACAGAGATTTTTAATTTAAGCCATACTACAGTACTTGTATTGCAAGACGTTGCTTGTATATCAAGTCAAAAATTTTAAATAAATATTTAAAAATTTGCTTGCCTTGCAAAACGCTCTCAAACCAAGTTACTTGCAATCCAAGGTATTGCTGTATAAAAATCCCTTTCCCTTCCCTCATTCATTTCAGCCTCCCTAGCTTTTCTCTCCTTATTGTCTGCTCACCCTCCGTTCTTCTCTCTTTCTCCTTCTCTTTGTTACATACACTCAACCTAGATAAGATGCTGGAGGTCCATGATAAGGATCTCTCAATGGTGTGTGTGTGTGTGTGTGTATTTAAAGTTAAAAGCATCCTCCATCAGTTTGAGGCTGTGTTGCTGGGGGAGGGTTTTAAATCTCTCCTTCTGCACAGTCTTCCCAATCTAACCACCCGCCCTGCAAAGCTGATGTTTTGCCCTGTGGGGCAAACATACAGATATCACGTGGGTAACAAATAGCCATTTTGCGGGGGAGGAGCAATTTAGATCTGCAAAATTATGTCGGTTGGAAGGGTGAAATCCCCCTTTTCCAGCACACCACAGCCCTAATCTGGCTGGTATGCCCACCCCAACCATAGTTGGTGTTAACTTTTAAAACAAATAGGGGATCCTGATCACAGATCTCCCCCCATTCCTCATCTAGTGGTTGCCCACACAAAGGCAGCCAAACAAACCATGGGGCATGTTCACTACTTTGCTTATGGCCACTAACATGAGGCAGAGCGGAACTCTTCAGTTTCTATATACGGTCGTCTGAAAAGGTTATGACTTTTGGCCACCCTTCCTCTACCTTCTTCCACTGTTTCAGACCCTGTTGTGCTGCACACGTCCTTAACGGATGTGCAGTTGATCTCCTGCAAAGTGAATGTGTAGCTTTTTGCAGGGCCAGCAAGGTGAGGCAACCTGCTTCAGGTGGCACTGTGGAGGAGGCAGAGGTGGCGGCAGCTGTGGCATGGCAGGGGTGGGGATAGAATAAGGCAGGGATCGGTGTTTGAACTGTCCAGTGATGCAAAGGGCAGGGCATTTGGACCAGGCAGCAAAATCTCTTGGGTCAGCACTGGCTCTTTAATTTCAAGGGGTGGGGTGGGGTGTCACAAGATGTGACAATCTTCTGCTACCACTATTTCAGATCATTTCAACAGAAGCACACATACCTCTCATGGGTTCAGACAACAACACAATAGCCCACACTCAAGGGTTGAGCGTGGGTGGCTGTTGAAACGCGGGTTATCGTGTTGTCTGAACCCAGCTGCGCTAACAAGCCATGGCTTGTTAACCGTGAACAACCCATAAAGAGAACCCAGGGTTTGTTGTTGGGTTGTGTACTGTGGCTTGTGCACCATGGTTTGTTAGCATGGGTTCAGACAACACGATAACCCATGGTAAAAAAAGGTGGGGTATAAATAAAACAAACAAACAAACAACCCCCCACGGTTCAGCGACAATCCACACTCAACCCATATTCAACCCTTGAGTGAGGGCTATTGTGTTGTTTGAACCCAGTCATTGACTTGCGGCTGACCTCTTGCAAAGCCTGGCTTGTTTCTGGTAGTTAATAGGCGGCAGAGCTGAGCTCCTGATTTTTCTGGATGGCATTTCAATAGCCAAGGTATTTGGAAATCTTTCCTCTTGGGCCTCGCACTGTTTTAGACCCTTCTGTCAAGCACACACACGAGCAGCGCTCTGTCCCAGAAGCCGTATTTGGTACGCTCCATTCCCAACTCACTTCATTCACCAAGCCCAGCAGGGAGGGCCATAATGGGGGGCCCAGATGCACACAATAATGGCTCCTAAATGAGAAACAGCTCTTTGAATGGGAGAGTGCTTAGCAGCTGAATGGAGACAGGAGATAATGGAGTGGGAGAACCCTGAAATGGAGAAGTGTGTGTGTGTGTGTGTGTGTGTGTAGGGGGGGGGAGCCAAAAGAGAGTGTGATGTGATGAGGAGGGCAGACACCTGCAGTTTGGCTTTCCAATTCTTGGCCTCCATACTACTGTCGGCAGGCAATTACCGGCCATTATAGCCTTCCTTGGAGCAGAACCGGGCTCCAGCGCAGCAGATTTTCAGACCGCAGGCCAGGTCTGTGGAGTGGAGGAGGCAACTTGGTTAAAATGACAATAGGGATCTGGAAGTGGCATTAAAGGAGAGGAGAGAGAAAAGCAGGACATTGTCCAGATGTGGAGGCCTTTCTCCGCACCATCTTCCTTTCCACCGCATGGCCCAGTCTTCCCTCCCTCAGAAGCGATGTCTTTTCCACCTGGGGACCACAGGCCACGTCGAACTCCCTGTAAAAGAAGCGTGTTGATGGGAGTTGGAGCAGTCGAGCAGAACTGCCACGCAGAAGACGGCAGTCGGCAGATGTGGATCCCCCATGCGAGGCAAGCTATGGCAATCGCGTCGAGGACAGAATGGGCGACAGGTAGGCTGGCAGCATCCCCAAGGAGGACATGCATCACCCCAAAAGAGGGTAAAAGGGGAAAGCATATCTGTGTAAACTTTGTATATGCTGATGCATATGTATAGATGCAAATTTAGAAATAATGACTATCTATCATTTAGTGCGGTGTAGTGGTGGTGAGAGTGTTGAACTGGGACTCAGGAGATCCGGGTTCTAGTTCCCATTTGGCCATGAAGCTCACTGGTGACTCTGAGCCACTCACTGATTCTCAGCCTAGCCTACCTCACAGGCTTGTTGTGAGGATAAAATGGAGAGGAGGAGGAGGAGGAGGAGAGGGAGGAGGAGGAGGAGGAGAGGAGGAGGAGGAGGAGGAGGAGGAGGAGGAGGAGGAGGAGGAGGAAAGCCACCTTGAGTTCCTTGCAGGAAAAAAGGCAGGATATAAATTTAATACATAAATATGGAAATACAATACATCTCATCATAGCAGCCTGTGTGCCTGCCTGCGCAGTCTGCTGCCGAGTTGCTCACTGTCGTTGGGCAACTTCAAGGTCCCTGGCCGCTCTCCCTTCTTATGGTTCTTCATCTTTACACCTGTCTTGGAATGCAGAGCCCTGCCAATAGAGCAGTGTCTCCAACCTTGGTCCCCAGATGTTTTTGGCCCACAACTCCCAGCATGCCCCAGCCAGCATATCTGGCTGGGGCATGCTGGGAGTTGTAGGCCAAAAGCATCTGGGGGACCCAAGGTTGGAGGACACTGCAATAGAGTATGCTTTCAAATAGAGGACTTTCCTTTGGCAGCCCTTAAAACAGAGGACTGTACTCTGTAAAGTAGGGCACGTGGCCACCCTAGCAACAGATAGACCTGATCCACATGGGCACCATCTACTGGGACATTTATCCTGGCCTTTGCTGAAATAACCCTGAGCTGCACAGGACAGCGCACGAATCTTTCCAGGTTTTCTGAAATAAATAAGAGTCAAGATTTTTTTGGCCCGGAAAGTCTGCCATCAGCAGGCAGCCCTGTCTGTGTTCATTGCTGAGCATCACAGTTCCAGGAGAAGGTCTGCAGATGGGCTGGATAGGATTTGAGAGGAGAGATACAAATGGAATAAAGGGAGAGAGATACTACTTAGGCCTGTGGCTTACGCTGGCTCAGCTTGTCTGAGTGTGGAAAGCTAAGCAGGGTCAGGCCTGGTTATTATTTGGATGGGAGACCCCTCCTCTAGTTTCCTGCATTGAGCAGGGGGTTGGACTCGATAGCCTTGTAGGCTCCTTCCAACTCTATGATCTATTAAATCAGCCTTCCCCATCTGGGTGCCCCCAGAGGTGTTGGACTGCAACTCCCATCATTCCCAGCCAGCATGCCCAGACGTGCCTACCTGAACCCTGAGATCTTCTTCGGAGGCCCTTCTCAGAGTGCCTCCTCCAAAAGAGGCTAGGAGGGTGGCTACTAGGGGAAGGGCCTTCTCAGTTGTGGCACCCCATCTATGGAGGAGGTCCACCTGGCGCCTACTCTCTACTCTTTTAGGCACCAGGTGAAGACCTTTTTATTTACCCAATATTTTAATGGATAATTTTATTCCTTTTATTCTTTTTATTATCGCCACTGTACCTTGGGATTGAATTTATTTGGCTGCTTGTTTTTGTTTGTTTGTTTTTATCTTGGTGTATTTTAATATGTTTCGGGGGGGGGGTTCACTTCACACAATCACTTCACACAATTATATATGGATTGATTAATCCATGCACCGTGGATTAAGCTGGATTCTAGTACAGTACTTGGATTGAATCCAGATTTATGCTGGATCAACTGCACTGGTGCAAGTGGACTTCCCCCCCACACACACACACTCTTTCCCACGGCAGCCCCTCCAGCACGACTTTCTGCAGAGGAAAGCCTCCTGTACCTGCGATTTTCCAGTGTTTTGAGAAGCCTGGTTTTTCAGTGTTCTCATATCCATGGAGGCTCTCCTCTTCAGAAAGTTGCCCTCAACAAGTAGAAAGTGACGGAAACATTATTTATTTATTTATTTGGACTATTTTTATGCCACTCCTCTGCCAAAAAGGCTCCCAGAGTGGCTTACATATAATCAATTAAACGAGACAGTCCCCTGCCCGCAGGCTCACAATCTAAAAAAGACATGGCACACAAGGAAAAAGGAATGGGGAGGGAAGAAGGGGGGGAATTAATTAATTCTTCTGGCAGGGCTGGTGGAATGGCCTTGCACTCCCTCTCTCATCTCCCTCTGCACGGCCTGCTGGAATGGCTGCCGGTGGTAACAGTTGAGGGAGGAAACATGTGAGGATGGGGGGGACGGGACTAGCGCGCTCCCTTTCCTCATGTGTTTAGTTTAACCATGTTCAGAATGCCTGAAAAGGGGCCAGATTCTTGCCTGAATAGGGCCAGGGGAGGCTGGTGACTCCTATTTTGGTGCGGCTCCTTTTCCATTACAAGTTTTGCAGGTTTTATTATTTGGCGCTTTGCAGGAGCTCTCCATGGTGCTCCATGGTGGTGAACCTATTTTGGGGGGTTGGAGTTCAGCACCGTGGATAGCTCCCATGAAGCTCCAAATGACGCCTGCAATGGAAAAGGAGCCCCACCGAAACAGGAGTCACACCGGCCTCCCCTGCAAACCATCTGAATATGTATGGATAGGATACAGCCTGAACACACATTCAGTGTAACGTGTGAACAGTCCTATGGTGAACTTGAGCTGATAGAAGAACTGTACCATTTCACACACCAACATCTTGCATGTAGTGAACTAGCATATCAAAGAGAAAGATTCAGTATAGCCCTCTCCTTGATGCTCTATTTGCTACATGCGGAAGCTTTTTTACTTTTGGGGAGCAAGTATTGCTCCCCAAAAATCTAGCCCCCTCCTGCACTCAGCTGCAGTACGAAATGGCACTGATCAGAATTCTAAAACTTCAGTCAACCACATGTCCTTCCTTGAGGCTCACAGCGGTCATGGTCCCATCAACATTTGGGCCCTGCAAAAGTCCATGGTGAGAGTTTCCAGGAGGATCTGGTCCCTGGCCCATATTTTTTTTGAGACTGAACTTCTTTGTTCCAAATGAGCCATATGTGTTTCTCCTATTAATATATCGATCTGTTCCTTGATTGCGGCATGAAAACTGAGCAAACCATGAAAGTTTTAATGGCTGGCCCTTCCTGCCAAAAAGCAATTGCTCTTGTGCACCGGGGATATGAAGATACAAGATTCAAGGAGTTCTTTTTTAAAAGGACACGGGGCTCACAGATTATGGATCTGAAGACAATATATGACCCCCAAATTGGCACGATGTTCCGGATGCTTCCCTGGTTATTCCTTGTACTGTATTTCTAACATGCTTCATCCCAAGGGAATAGGGTGAATAACAGCCCAAGAAAAAAACAGCAAGCAGTGGCCGGGTGGCAAATTTTGAAGTACAGGAACTCATCATGACAATGCCCACGGCCACACCCCCAAGGACAATCCATAGTCACATGCTGGGGATATTATATGCATACACGCGCACATGCACACACATGCACACACACACACACACACACATATATCCTGCTTTGCTATTATTTATACTCCTCAACACCCAGCATCTGCTGCTTGAGGCAACTGCCTCACTTGGTCTAGTGGTCAGGCAGCCGTCTCAGGGGGCATTCATAGGAGAGAATCTGGGGGCATGGGAAGGGTTATATAGCCATTCCTCATGTCCATTTATTCTCTCCTAAAAATGCCCCCGCCTCATGCACTTTTCTATAGAGGTGGCAAGTTTCTAAGCCTCATGATGGTGCTAGGGCAATTTTTTTTTAAAAAAATGGTTGTATATCTTAAGCATCAGAAGCCAGGAGGTATAGTCAAGGGCTTCCTTTAGAGGTAGCCATCCCAATACGCTTTCAGTTGGCTACTTACAGTGCAATAATATATTTACCCAGAAGTAAGTCTCACTGTGATCAATCCATTGAGTATATATACTCTCCATTGAGTATATTTTAGGACTGCAGACTTTAAAAGCATTTCTGCGTGGCATGGGCATGGGCATGGGCGTGGGGGGGGGATATCTCCACCAAAGTGACAGCAACTATCATTTTTTCTGAGATACATCTTATGTTACTGCAGTTGTAAACTGGGGCTTTCCCCCATGTCTGCAGGGTTTGGAAATTAGTCATTGCTGCAGGAGGTTAACAACCAGTGGGCCTCACCCATTAATTGCTCTGCCCCCAACTGTTAAATAGCAAAATGGTTGTTAACTCCAGGTTAAAAACGATAAAAACAAAAACAAAACAAACCCCTCTCACCCCAGAAAAAGAAAGCAAGTCCATCAATGCTGGGGGATTATGACAGGGATTACTGACTACAAACTCCCTGCAGGTTAATGTAAGTGGTTCCCTCCTGTGAAGCCTCCATCTATCTGTCTGCCTGTCACAAGTGAATGCAAATGTATGCGCTGGCATAAGACCCTTCGCTCTGTCTGCTGCTGCTGCGCTTCTGCTGAGAAGCTCTTTTTCCTCAAGGCAAGGCAAGGCAAAGCAAAGCAGCCACCTCAGGTAGTAGATTTGGGGTTCCAGGCCGTAAATTTTGTTTGGATTTTCAACGCAAATTTTTGAAGATATCAGAAGTCAGGGAGAGACTGAGGAGGAAGGAAGCGATAAGGAGATGAGGGGAGCCAGTGTGGTGTAGTGGTGAGAGTGTTGGACTGGGACTCAGGAGATGCGGGTTCTACTCCCCACTTGGCCATGAAACTCACTGGGTGACTTTGGGCCAGTCACTTGACTCTCGGCCTAACCTCAAAGGGTTGTTGTGAGGATAAAAAGGAGAGGAGGAGGAGGATTATGTAAGCCACCTTGGGTTCCTTGAAGGAAAAAAGGCGGGGTATAAATATAATAAATAAATAAATAAAGGTGACTGATGGCAGAGAAATGTGAGACAGGAGATTAGTCAAGAGTGCAGAAGGGCAGAGCTTCACAAGCGAGGACTGGAACGGTGAGGGTGATAAAACTGTGATCTCTGCTGGCCTGGCTGTTAGGCAGAGTGAGGTGGCTGCTGCTGCTGCTGGCCGGCGGATGCTTGGGCATGTGGAGGGGCAGCGACAGCAGACCCCTAGCCATTCCTCAGGAGGACCTTGCTGCGCGTGCCACGTGCAGACGCTGTGCCCCCTAAGCTAGCCTGCTGCTGGCCTCAGGCTCTGTGACGATGGACACTGCCCCATCACAAGTGTTAAAGTAAAATTCAACTGCCAGTCCAGTTGGCTTCTGTATGTGGAAATTGGAGGATGGGCGCCATCTTGTCTGTCACTCTGGGCTACAAAATGTCTCAGCCCAACCCTGTTTGTAGCTAGGCCTTAAGGATAGGGCGGCCACTTGTGAATTGCCCCAAAAGAGGACACGCATCACCAAAAAAAAAGGGTGCCTATTTGCAAATGCTAATGTGTATGTATAGGTGCACATTTAGAAATAATTACTATAATTTAAATAGAAATATAGTACATTTCACCATAGTGTGGAAGATTGTGACCAGGTGACCACCTGTGTGCCTTGTTCAGTCTGCTGTCCAGGTGCTGTTGGACACACACACACACACACCTGTTAAGGAGAGAAAGACAGAATAGCTGTCCCATGGACAGGAACCCAGATTCCACCTAAACATCAGGAAAAATTTCCTGACTGTTAGAGCAATTAGACAATGGAACCAACTACCTAGAGAGGTGGTGGGATCTCCCACTCTGGAGGCATTCAAGGTGCAGCTGGACAGTCATCTGTCAGGGATGCTTTGACCTGGATTCCTGCATTGAACAGGGGGTTGGACTCGACGGCAGGACCGGTGCAAGGCAGTTTGGTGCCCTAGACAAGATCAGATATTTAGCGCCCCCCCTTCCCACTTGAGAGTGCTGTATTTTTTTTCAAGGCATTTCTGGCGCCCTCTTTAGCCCTGCGCCCTAGGCAGCTGCCTAGTTGGCCTAATGGTAGCACCGGCCCTGCTTGACGGCCTTGTAGGCCCCTTCCAACTCTACGTCCTGAAGGAGTGGCATGTTGGGATGACAGGGCAGCCATGTGTCCTCTTTTACAGTCCTCTATTTGAAAGGCTGCCAGAGGACTGTCCTCTGTTTTTGAAGGCATCCTCTCCTCTGGGCTGTCCTGTCCAAGTCCTGTTCAAAGATTAAAAACCCATCAGAAGGCAGAGCCAGGCCTTGAAGCTGCCCACCAACAGCACCTGGACAGCAGACTGAGCAAGGCACACCGGTGGTCACCTGCACAGTCTTCCACACTATGGCGACACACACTGTATTTCTATTTGAATTATAATAATTATTTCTAAATTTGTTTCTACACATATAAAGTAGCACTATGCAAATTTTATACAGATCAGCACCCTCTTTTGCCCTCTTTTTTCATGATGCAGTTTGTTTGTTTTTGTTTATTATATTTATACCCCGCCTTTCTTCCTGCAAGGAACCCAAGGCGGCTTACATAATCATAATCCTCTTCCTCCTTCTCTCCATTTTATCCTCACAACAACCCTGTGAGGTAGGTTAGGCTGAGAGTCAGTGACTGACCCAAAGTCACCCAGTGAGTTTCATGGCCGAGCAGGGGCTAGAACCCGGATCTCCCGAGTCCCCAGTCCAACACCCTCACCACTACGCCTTGACTGGCAATTCATAAATGGCCAACCTAGGAGGAGCTGGCATGGCGAAAGAATTCCTTCTGCTGTCTGTTTCTCTGTCTCAGACGCACTCAGGGCCTGACGGCCAAAGCGCTGGAGTAATTAGTATTATGCCAGACTAGAATCAGGAAGCACCGGATTCAAATCCCCATTCAGACACAGAGATCGCCGGGTGGCTTTGGAGAACTGTTCCGATAGCTCAGCCTAGCATACGTCACAGGGGGTCGCTATGGGGCTGGCGGGATGGAGGTGGGGACTGTGCATTCCTCTGAGCAATTCCCCGAAGGAAATATAACAAACAAATTTGTGACCCACCATGCCAATGATGGCAGACTATCCGCCAGGAGCTTGATGAACCTGTTTTGTTCTCGCTGTTTTGCTGCCTTGCCTGATATATTTCACAAAACCAGGATAACTGCCTCGTATTTGGCATTGGCAGTCCTCAGCGTGTAGCTGGTGAGCTGCATTTTTATTTAGCTTGGTAGGTCACCAATTGTGCTGGACGGCTCCATCTGGATTTCCATCCACTGCTACATCCCCTACCCACAACCCCTGATGGTTCAGGATGGGTTCCAACCAACATTAAAAGCAAAACACACAAAAACAAACAAACGTCGGTACAGATGCCGGCTGTTGGGCCTCTCTCTCACCACAGTTGCTATCAACTTCCCCGCCACAACTGTGTTGTTCCCATTCTGAAATTAACAGTTTTGTTGCAATTGCATTGCAACAGCTTGAATCACAGCAGGCCTTGTGAATAGGAATGATTCACGCCCCACCACCACCACCACCACCACCACCACTGCCACCACTGCCAGGAAGCTATTTTTAACTGGTGCGGAACAAAAGCTGCTGCCAAAGCCATTCTGGAGAGTGGAGGTGGGGGGGGGGATGGCTGGGTCTGAATGCCGCCTCTGTTTGCTCCTGGGGAGGCTTTGACTCTTCAGGTCTTCAACGCCTCACCGCACAGATGTCTTCCTCTTAGGAAGGTAAGGACAGTCATGCTGGCTCAGAGAAACAGGCCGCCGGCAACGTCTGCATTGTCTACCGCGCAGAGGTGGCCCGGCTGTGAGGCAAGGGGAAGAGACCATCTCAAGTGACACATGTGGGGTGCCATTTTTAGGGTAGCAGAGCAGGAGGTGGAGAGATCTGACCTGTGGGACATAGATTTCATAGATCATAGAGTTGGAAGGGGCCTACAAGGCCATCGAGTCCAACCCCCTGCTCAATGCAGGAAACTAGAGGAGGGGTCTCCCATCCAAGTAATAACCAGGCCTAAGCCGGCTTAGCTTTCCACACTCAGACAAGCTGAGCCAGCATGAGCCACAGGCCTGTATATAATCCACCATGAAGTTCATCTGCTCAAGCCTCGCTGAAAGGCATGATGGGGAGACTGCGCAAGAGCCCTGCTATCCATGACTGGTGCCCCATTCAGATGCATGCTTGGATTGTGTTCCTACACACACACACACACACACACACACACACTTAAGTCTTAGTTCTCACAAATAACCAATGAGGACAGAAAGTTGCTTCTGGATGGTACCACTTCAGATGCTAAGGGTTCACCTGACTAAATGCTCCTCCACATTAAATCATGCTCTGTGCATAAGAAGTAGCTTGCCAAAGAGAAGAGTTCTAGCTTAGCCTTCTCACTGACTGACTGCTAATTTTCTAGGTGCAGGGAGGAGGAGGAGGAGGAGGAGGAGGAGGAGGAGGAGGAGGATTATTTTATAATCTTCAGATACCACCTTTCCATAAATGTCACCAAGGCAATGTACAACAATGCAGATAAAAAACAATAATACATAAAAACTATAAAAACACCTTAACTCATTAAAGCTGCTAACTTTAGTATTAGTAATATTGTGTGAAGGAATGTCTGTTATGTAAACCCCCACCTGTAGTCTGAAGTGATACAGTCTAGAAACAGGTTGACCACCTCCTTCGGGTCGGCATTTGTGAGAACCAAGCCTTAGACATGATTAATGGAAGGTCCCCCAGCACTCATGAGGTTTACTGCCAGCAAGCACACAACTCCCTAGAAACTCAAGTTGCCCTCCTTTATGGGTGGGCTAGGTTAGGGTCAGGGATGGCTACCAGTACTTCCACCTCTTGACATTATCCAGCCATTGTATCTGCATTGTGACTTACGCTGGCTCAGCTTGTCTGAGCGTGGAAAGCTAAGCAGGGTCAGGCCTGGTTATTACTTGGATGGGAGACCCCTCCTCTAGTTTCCTGCAGTGAGCAGGGGGTTGGACTCAATAGCCTTGTAGGCCCCTTCCAACTCTATGATCTATGAAATCTATGAAATATTTCGTGCTATGTGACCGTGAGTGCTGCAAAGCCAATCACCAAAGCAATAAGATCGGAAGGCCCTGAGAGGTCACAAAAAGGTACTACTGACCTTGACTGTGCCTGAATTCCGGGTAACGATGGGGCTGATTTTACTCCAGAAAAAACGTGTACAAGCTTTCATGGTTGGCCTTCACATTAGGCAGAGCCTCAGGCAGCCGATGCGGGGGGTGGCAGTGGGGGAGTGGAGGTGAGGTGCTGCAAGAGCTGAGCTGTATGTGCTGCACAGCTGGCCCTGTGCCCCTCAGCTAGCCTGCTGCCCTCAGCTAGAGTGGAGGATACTGTCCTGTCACCCGGGTCAAAGTAAGATTCAACTGCCAGTCTCGTCGGCTTCTGTATGTAGAACAGGGGTGTGGGCAAGTGCTGTCTTGTCCTTCACCTCGGGCAGCAAAATGTCTTGGGCTGGCCCTGCATGTGAGCCACACTTTAATGGCAAGTATCTTTTGGTCTCATTCACATGCTCGTCAAGAAATGCCCCCTTCCTTCCACTGTGAGACTCACTCCTGTCCTGCCTGCTTTTCTTCCTGAAAGGTTACAGAGGATGATGTAGCATCCACATGCGGCATTAGTAAGCCCCATGAGTTTCCCCTGCTACTCCAACTGAACATTCAAGAGGGTGGCCATGAGCCCCCTTTTACAGAGAACAGGCCTCTATTTGAAGGACTGTCAGAAGACAGTTCTCTGTTTTGAAGATGTCCTCTGTTTGAAGGGTTGCCCAGTCCAAATCCAATTGTGGCTTACGCTGGCTCAGCTTGTCTGAGCGTGGAAAGCTAAGCAGGGTTATTACTTGGATGGGAGACCCCTCCTCTAGTTTCCTGCATCGAGCATGGGGTTGGACTCGGTGGCCTTGTAGGCTCCTTTCCAACTCTATGATCTATGAAATCTATGAATGAAACCATCGGAAGGAAGGAGCTGGTTCTTGAAGTTGTTCATCAACAGCACCTGGACAGCAGCCTGAACAAGGCAGACAGGCGGCCACCTACCTGCTCACATCCACACTGGTGAGATGTACTGTTTTTCTATGCATGTTTAGACAAAACAATCCTATAATGCATGTTTAGACCAAAAAAAAAAAAAAAGTCCATGCTGGGTGGGGAATGCTGGGAGCTGTCGGACTTTTCTCTCTCTAAACATGCATAGGATTGCGCTCTTAAAGTATAATAATTATTTCTCAATTTGCATCTATACATATAAGTTAGCGTAGGCAACACTTATGCAAATTTAGCGTCCTCTTTTGTCCTCTTTTTGGTGATACATTTCTTCTTTTTTGGCCATTCATACGTGGCCAACCCTGAAGGAGACACACCTCATCATCAGCCGCGTGAACTGGAGTCTCTCAGCCATCTCACAAGTAAGTGCCTCTTCAATATTTGCTCCGCATATACTCTTCCCTCTTCTTCTCCTCTCACCATCTTCCTGGCCTCCTCCCCTGACTCCCCATTGGTCTCCCATCACCAAAGAGGCGGGGCAAAGCCAAGCAGCTTCTGTGCAGGCACCTGTGGCTCTCTGCGATGCTCAACATTTTCTAAATGTCCAGCCATTTTGAGACATCTCGGTCACCAGTCGCCGCCCCCCATCCCACCCAGCCAAAGCTAAACACGGTGCTTACTGTGTTTGCAAGGATTCCCTGAGCAAGATGGGAAGAGATCAATGGCCGTCTTTATAGCTGACAAGATCTCCGGGGTCACTCAGTGACAAGCACTTCAAATTCTCCAGAGTTTGCAAATTTCATGCCATAAATTTTCCCTGGGGTGGACTTTGGATGCCATTGTCTTGGGGTGATGGTTTGGGGAGGGCCGAGGAAGAAGGGTCTCTCTTGTTCGCCTTGGCCTACTTGCTCCACTCAGAGCAAGGCGTCTGAGCTGGCCTAGACTCTCAGCAGAGAAATACAATGGGGCGCTTCTTGGCTCAGAGGCTGTGGCTTTGCCCGGTTGAGTCTCTGCCCCCCTCTTGTAATGGATCTTCTAAAATACACCAGATTCCCACACAGAGCCCCGATTCAGACTTCTATCTTTGTTTCTGCAAGTCGTCATCTGTTGGAAATCCCATTGTTAGCAGTCAGGGAAGGGCGAAAAGATGTATCCTTTTGGATTCCTGGAAAGCCTGATGCCCTGGCCGTACAAGCCGTGGCACTAGAAATTTAAGAAGGAGGCAGGAGGAGGAATGTGACACCAGCATGTCACAAGCAATGGCGTCATTTGCTGGCAAGATATGACTGCTGCATAGACACAGTGACCTGGTTCACACATCATGTTAATCCATGTTCTATTTGACCCATAGGTTGTTGAATTCTGGGTTGTGATGTACAAACCCAGCTGCGCTAACAAACCATGGTTTGTTAACCACTAACAACCCAGAAAGAGAACCCATGGTTTTTTGTTGGTTGTGGGGACTCTGGGTTGTTTAAACTCTGGGTTGTCATTACATGTGAACCCAGAACCGCAAGTTGCTCATGGGTTGTTTCTCCAGGCTATAGATGCAGCGGGCATAAATGGTCAAAAAACACCATATACTGTACATGCCAGTATTACAGCACCAGAAAGATATTAGGGATACAGGGAGGGAGTGGGCGAAGGAGGAAGTGACACTGCTTTCTGCAAGAGCGCAAATTTTACTTTTTTAATTTCAGCCTCTTGTTGCCGCTCCCTCCTTTTCAACATCTCTAAGATCTTCTCCTTGCTCTTTCTTCTCCTTGTCTACTAAAAAATAATAATAAAAAAATGCTTTTCATCTAAAAGTAACACCTAATAGGGTAATATTAGGACAAACAGGGTAATAGCTTTATTAGGATGAATAAGGAAATAGCTGTATTAGGACCAACTAAAAAAGTCACAAGGGAGTGAACAAGCTTGTTTGCTACTTTGTGACATTTTAGCTGGGCCTAATAAAGACATTATCCTACAATTACTTTTGGATTTTCCTCCTAATGGACCAATACAGCTACCTGCAATTTTTGTAATCTTCTTGTCTAGGGTACTTTAATCTTCTCTGTCCTCACTTTTTCTCCCACAGTATCTTTCCTCTTTAATTAATTTAGAATGCCTCTGTCTCTGGTCCTGACTCTTGTTCTCCTCTTTCGCTTCTTCTTACCACCCCCCTTATTGTAAGGGCATATCTTTACTGCAGACCGAGGCCCAAAACAGATGTCACATGTGGCCAGCTGTATGCTTCCCCCCACCCCCAAATGGTATCTATATTTTTCCAACGAGAGAGATTTTGACCAGGAAAAAAAGGTTGGGGCAGGCGGGAAAGAATCAAGCAGCTTCTCCTTCCCCCTTTGCTATTCCTGAATTCAAACTTGCAACCTCGCATGGCTGCTGTTGGGGTTGAGGTGGGGGTTAATAAAAAGATACATGCTTATGTTCTTCTCATGACACAGCTAGTTTGGGCCTACAACTGCTTTAACTTTTATTTATTTATTTCATTTTATTTCTATACTGCCAAATAGCAGAAGCTCTCTGGGCAGTTCACAACCATTCATAAAAAAAAACACAAGCCACAAATACAATAAAAACATCATAAAATTCAGATATACAAGATTTAAAACAGAACTTAAAACAATGTGAGCAGCTAAAATAATTTCAATACAACTAGACTGACATAAATGCCCCCCCATTGCCATTAAATGCCATTGAATGCCTCAGAGAAGAGGGCAGTCTTAACCTGATGCCGAAAGGATAACAGGCAGGCCTCAGTTGGGAGATCATTCCATAATTGGGGGCCACCACTGAGAAGGCTCTCCCCCTTCTTGCCACCCTCTGAGCCTCCCTCAGAGGTGGCACTGGGAGGAAGACCTCAGATGTTGATTGTAGTGTCTGGGTAGATTCAGGTCAGGAATCTATAATTTCCCCTCCCTGGGAGTTGTCGTTCTATATGTGCACAAGCTTCCTAGAAAGACAGCTTGCCCGTCACCACTCCTGGCCTCCCAGTGAGGCCCAATAGGCTTAGCCAGTACTCCACACAAATTGCAGGGAGCAAGGGGGTTGCACTTCAACCTTCCCCAACCTGGTGCCCTCCAGCTGTTTTGAACTTCAACTCCCATCTGCCCCAGCTAGCATAGCCAATGGTCAAGAATGCTGGAAATTGTAGTCCAAAACATCTGGAGGCTCCCAGGTTGGGGAAGGCTGGACTAGATGATCTTTAAGGTACCTTCCAACTAAAAACATCTATGATTCTATGTGCATGCATCCTAAGCATGCCCTTCAGATTCTTTTGCCAAGTGCAGGAGCATCACAGAATGCATAGGTTTTGCATAGGCAGAACGAGATTACCACCTGACATCAGGATTATCACCTGACATGGAGGTTGTCTCTTGAGATGAAGTACACAAGGCTCCGATCACCAGACATAGTCTCAAGGTGATATGACTCAGCAACCTTGGGACAGATTTGGGGTAAACATGTTGATGAATAGGTTATACAACTGGGGTGAGTAATATCCTATTTATAGGTGCAGGGTCTGTGGTATAAAGCTAACACACTTGTTGATAGCTTCACTCCTCTCTCCTTCTCTTCTCCTCTCGTCTCGACTCGACATGTTTCTTGTCCTGGACTTCACTTCATCTAGCCTTACCACTGGGGTATTGGATTTGAGTCTGCAATGATGTAGTGAGTAAGAGATGCATTGTTTGCCTTAATCCCATGTAATTGGGTCTTACAAATAAACTCTTTAATCTTTATTAACTGCTGTTATCTCCTCCTTCCGTCTGCGTGACTGGGACTGAGGGTCATTGGCTAGGGAAGCTTTTGAACCCAGGTCAGTCCAGCTCTCACAGTCAATGTAGAAAGAGTTCTCTCTGGGTAGAAAGGATGCTGGCCACTGGTGCAGATGATCAAGTTCCCTTTTGAACTCTAACATTTTGTGCCATGTGTTCACACACACATCCATCCTGTCTTCTTAATGTACTCCCTCAAGTAACAGCTTTCGCGTTCTGCTGGATATATAGCCATTTTAGGGAACAGGATACAAGCGGGAGCTGATTATCTCATTCTCCACCAAGCAATTTTTTAAATAAAAAAAGGAAAGAAAGGAGAATGTTATCCAGTTGACAGTTTGTTGCAAACACTGGTTTAAAAAAAACAACAAACCATTAAAATGTTTTAAAATGCTTTTTTAAAAACCAAAACACCTTTTTTCCCTTTTCTTTTTCTTTTTCTTTTTGAGTAACCAACTTTGCTGAACAAGCAAATGTCTCAGCAGCTTGATTTGAAAATGAAATCCAACTGACGTGATGCTTTGAGAGCCCTTCGTAAGTGGTCCTTCAGCCACATTAAACAGAATCAAAACTCCCAGTGACAAACAGCATGGAGGAGGAAGCAGCGGCCAATGCACCCTTGGAGGCTGCTTTGGTCCAGCGTGTGTCCGTGGAAGCTGATGGCGCGTTCTCTCCCTGTCCCGATTCATCCCCACTGCTCTTCTGAAGTCCTAACTCAGCACAGGATCCAGCTCTTTGTCCTCTATGCGGCTGCTACCATCTATAGAACTACCCAGTACAAAACGCGACATTTCTTGCAGGAGTTTTGGACCTGCAGCCACGAGGCCTGGGTTCAAATCTAGGTCAGCCACAGACTGACTGTGTGCAGCCTCCTCTTGGCTTCGGCTCCTTCAGTCTCCATGTAAGACTGGAATCCTGATAGTTTGCCGCACAAGGTTGTCTTGAGGACAAAACTGTCAAAGGCTGTAAAGCGTTTTGAACCTCACGACAGCAACGGAACTGACAAGCAAGTGAAATTGGGGGGGGGGTGAATGTGTGAACTCCAGCTCGCTACAAAGGCAGACTAGCAAAATGTAGGAATTTGCACAGCACCGAGTAGCTGTGCGCTCATTGTTGCGCACCTCTGTGTGTCCACCTTCGTTCTTTAACCTTTGCTTACCCATCTTTTAAGGATGGTGGCCTTCCCCCCGGCCCTTTCCTTAGGTCAATGTGTGTGTTGGTTGCTAGACATGCAAATAGGTCTGAGATGAGAGTGGAGATAAATGTGCCAGTTGCTCATGTCATAGATTTCATAGATCATAGAGTTGGAAGGAGCCTACAAGGCTATCGAGTCCAACCCCCTGCTCAATGCAGGAAACTAGAGGAGGGGTCTCCCATCCAAGTAACAACCAGGCCTGACCCTGCTTAGCTTCCCACGCTCAGACAAGCTGAGCCAGCGTAAGCCACAGCCACATGGCTCCCTCCCTGTAACGTACCAAGGGCCTCAAACCAGGGACTCTGACAGCAGGGCTATTACTCCCTGTACTGCCATGGCAGCTTTGCAAGCAGAGGGACCTGCACAGCTGGTTTCAGTGGCACCATTATTGCAAATGTATACTGGAAACCCAGTAGAGTATGGAAGCAATGAGTAGCGAGAGAGGCCTAACAGGCTGTGTGTGATGCGTAACTTGAGCCTCCCCAGTCCAGGTGGTTACAGCTGGGGCCGGTATCAACAACACCCGGCACCTATTGGGTCCCAGAACCCCACCAGCCTCTCCACCCCAGCTACCCTAGATCCCCTGTGCCAGACTGCTGAGTCTGGGAAGCCCACATTGTCATGTGCCCCAGTGCAACTTTGCATCAGGTGCTCATTGTTGGGAATTTAAGTTGTTAGTTGGTTCCCAGCCATCCGCTGCCGCCGCCGCCACTGCCCCTCCTATGTTGGTGGCCTGGCAGACAGCATGTAGGAACCTAGGAAGGGTCCATCTAGCCCAGGATTGTCGACACTGACTGGCATTGGCTCTGGCTCTCCAGGGTTCCAGGGAGGAGATTTTTCCAGCCCTCCCTGGGGATGCCACCCAGGGATCGAACCTGGGACCTTCTGCATGCAAAGCTGGGGCTCTACCACCGAGCCACGGACCCTCAATCCTGGAGCTAGTCCTGGTTGCGACAACGAAGCAGGTAGGCCTATTGCATATGGGTGACAAGGCAATTCCCACAGGTAGTGGTCGTCGTCACTTTGCTTGAATGGACACAGTAAATGAGCATGGAATTTGGTTTCGTTGACACGGCGCAATCTCGCGGATCTGGAACAGGAGTGCCCTCGTTGGTGAACTCCACACGGGGCTGGCCCAAGACATTTTGCTACCTCAGGGAAAAGATGAGATGGCGCCCTACCACACAGACACAGACACACACACACAGACACACACCCGCCCATCTCACCTAGTGAAGCTCACCTGACCGGCAGTTGGATTTTACTTCAACACTGGCCAGGGGACGATGAGCACCACCACCTCTGCAGGCTAGTTTAAGGGGTGCACCAGGGTAGTTTAAGGGGTGCGGGACAGGCACACACCACTCTGCCCTAGAGCAAGAGGGGAATGGCGGGTGGGTGGGGCGTAGAAGGAATGGCTGTGGGGCTGTCGCTGCTGCCCCCCCCATCATCTGCCACCTGAGACGGTTGCCTCACTCTCCCTAATGGTGGGGCCGGCCCTGACTGCGCAATGTGAATGTATCGCATGTGTGCACGTGAATGGCTGCTGCTTCTACTTAAGCAAAGCCCACAGACAATAGTTTATTTATTAAGGCACCTTCCCCAACCTAGTGCCTTCCAGTTCCAGATGCTTTGGACGTCAACTCCCATCAGCCCTACCCAGCAGAGCCAATGGCCGGGAAAGCTGGGAATTGTGCGCTAGGGCTCCAGTCCAACTAGAAGATCTCCTTCTGACTCCAAACCCCTGTCCCTTAATCTAAGCTGGGCAGAATAGTCTGTGATGACTCAGCAGCAGAGCCCCTCTGCATATGCTCAGAAGCACTCTCTTCTTTTCATAGATTTCATAGATCATAGAGTTGGAAGGAGCCTGCAAGGCTATCATGTCTAACCCCCTGCTCAATGCAGGAAACTAGAGGAGTCGTCTCCCATCCAAGTAATAACCAGGCCTGACCCTGCTTAGCTTTCCACGGTCAGACAAGCTGAGCCAGCGTAACTGTCTGCACCAGGACAGGAATAGAAAATATATCCCAGTACCAAGCTGCGATGAGCTCATGCTAACTCTAGAAGGGAATCGTCCTAGTGTTCGTGTGTGTGTGTGTGTGTGTGTGTGTGTTTCCTGGTTTGGGGCTGAAGCCCGGCAAAAGTGTGGGGGGAAATATCCTATGCAGGTGGGTTACCCTTTGATGCATCAGCCCCCACAATTCTATCCCTGGCCCCTGGCAGCTTTACTCCTTTTTCTTCTAAGAAGTTGGGGAAGTGGAAATCTGCAAGCGCAGCAAGCAGCGATGCTCACTCCCTGGCATGGCACACTTGCTGGGCCCTTGCAGAAAAAGCCTCGCTCTCGTAAGAAACCTCCAGATTTCGCCCCGAGACCAGCGGCAATTAGCAGCTCATCAATTGTTCAAGAGCAGCTAATTAGCAACTTCCAGCGGGAATCTGCTCTCGGTAACATCAAGCCGCTCAGCCAGCCCAGCTCCGAGTGCACCGGGGGTGCCGTCGCTGTCTGTAATTGAATGAGACTCTCAGCCCTGACGGCCCGCGCTGTCCCCTAGAGGACCGAGGCAGGCTGGGAAGTGCAGTAAACTGCAATTGTCCTCAGCGCTGCGTCTTGTGTAGCCCGCAGGAGATCATGGGGAGGGGGGACCCCTCCTCTAGCTCAGTGTTCTCCAACCTTGGGTCCCCAGATGTTTTTGGCCTACAACTCCCAGCATCTGGGGACCCAGGGTTAGAGAACACTGCTCTAGCTTGAGGCTCCTCAGAGGCAGTGTTGGGGGGCGGCCCGCTAGGGCTGGAGCCCCGAATCATTCATTTGGAGCCCTGAATCCCTGGGAGGTCAGCTGCCCCACCACCTTGCTGTCCATGGGCCCTTGCTGAAATAAAAGTGCAGGGGCCTTGATGATCTCTATTGCATCGGATCCCCCTGGATGAGCTGGCTTTTTGCCCACATGTGCTTCACCTCCTGCTGCCCCCCCCCCAAATCTTTCTGCTTGAAGTTTTTTTCTGAAATCAAATGCTCTTCTCTTCCCTGTCCATACTTCCCTTTTTACAAATAGGGGTGTCCTTAGGAGACAGGGTTTTTTACAGACTTTAGAGCAATGTTCTCTAACCTTAGGTCCCCAGATGTTATCTGGGGACCCAAGGTTGGAGAACACTGCTTTAGAGCATATGTAAATTAGCATATGCAAATTTGTGCTTCTTCTTTTTTTGTCCTGTAGGCCTGAGCCCCGGATCTTTTTGGTACCCAGCACCACCCCTGAGCCTCCTCCTTGTGCTCAAAGAGTCCCAACGCTCAATGGTGTGTCGCCTTTAAAAAGTGGCTTTTTATAAAGGAACTAGATACAGTGGAGCCTGAAGCAAAGTTACCCAGCTGCCTGTCAGAATTGAACACATCGTGCCCGCCCTGCCTGAGTGAAACCATTCCCGTTGGCACCCCTAGGCACAGCCCCTGCCATGGAGCACCCCTATAGCCCCTTGAGGGAGGGGTCCATCCACTTTTATTACCCTGAGAGGGGCTGCCCCACAGTAAGGGGGCAGGCGGCAAGCATATAACCCTGTCCCTCGGCCTACTACTGGCTTCAAACTGTATGGACTGCGAAGCTACGTGCTGGTTAGGGAAGTCTTCCCCCTAGTGGCTGAAGATGTAACTGCAAGCTTGAACCACATGGACACATTTAAATTAAATTTAATTAATTAATGCATTAAAAAAATAACAACCCCAAGGTGTACACCCCTAGGGTTCCCTTCGTAAGCATGCCAAGTGTCAGGTGCCTAGGTTTCACGGTCTTAGTGCTATTGTGCTGACAGACAGTGGGACTGGATATCCTTTTTTTGGTATTATTGTAGATCACTGCCACTGTGTGTTTTACAGTTAACCCCAGAAGTGGCATGGTTCTTTGGCTTGGTTATTCTTAACCACAGCCTGCATGGAAACTGAGTCCTGGAACAGCAGAAAATTCTGGATAGATGTCACAGTCTATACATGTGCTTGCTTAGCAGGTTTTCCCCATATCCAAACCAGGCTGCCTCACTCTGGTAGGGCTGGCCCTGAACCAAACCTACCATATGCAGCAGGCATGGGTAGATGTAAGTCTTGCGAGATCTACGTTGCTCTTTAGTATAACCCCCGAGGTCTACCAACTGGAGCTGGGTGCGGGAGTAGATTACACCAAGGGTTGGATTCAGTGTTGTTCTGCCAGTGGAATAAATAGGTCTTTCCTGTTTTCTCCTCCTCCCTGCATCCCCTCCAAATCTTCTCGGGGGGGGGGGGGCGTGTGTCTCTCAACATCCTGGAGCAGATTTGGAAGGTGTGTGGCGGGGGAGGGAAGAAGGGGGTTGTGTGTTCTGCCAGCAGGAGGATCCATTCTGCTGTTAGAATTATGGCCTTGGCTCCAACCCATAGAATTAGGGGCAGCACATACTCAGCCCAGGAATTGGTTTTCAGCTGCAGACCTGAGCTCACAGTCCTTTCCTCCCAAAATCCATTCCTTGTTTTCCTCCTAAGCACCATTTCAGCAGCAGGCATCAGGAACACTTTTTTTTTTTTTTAAATAGTTTTTAATGTGAGCCAGGCGGGTGCCTGTGTGTGTGTATGTGTGTGTGTGTGATGCATATCACTACCCTCCACTGATTCTTCATCCTTAGAGAAAGATAAGGAGAAACATTGCTACTTTTATCTATTTTATCACAATTATAGGCAATTATTTAAGAAGGGTTTTTTTTTTGAGTAGTGGAAATTGTTGGAATGGGTGGATCAGGGCCAATTCCAATGAACGGCTTTGAAATCAAGACTTAAGATCAAGTATTCATGAACAGTGACTGGGTTTGCATGACACAACAACCCATCATGGGTGACAAACCATGGTGGGTTGTCGTGTTGTGCAAACGCAGACCGATTCCCGCAGGGTGGTTTGTTCGTGGGCTTGGGAAAGTGGGAAAGCGAGCCACCCCCTTTTACGGGAGCACGGAGCTTTGACAGCTTGCTGTCAAAACTCCAGTTCCTTTTAAAAGGATTTTTTTGTTTGTTTGTTTTTGACAGGGCTACCCATGTTTGTTTGTTTTTTATGGGGCAAGTGCATTCCTGCCTGCATATGTCCCTGTCAAAAAACCCTGAATAGCCCTGTCAAGAAACCCCTTTTAAAAGGAACCGGATTTTTGACAGCTATCTGTCAAACCTCCGTGCTCCCATAAAAGGGGGGTGGCTCACACTTTTCCACTTTCCCAAGCACCTAGAATCTCGGGAAAGGGTGGGAAAGTGCTAGGAATCTGATGTAAACCGCTTATGTAAACCGCTTAGAGATCTGACAATATCGAGCAGTAAATAAGTAGTTTAAATAAACAAATAAACCTGCATAACAGTGGCTACAAATAATGTATGGACAACAGGATGTTGTGGCAAGACTGTACCTGAGCAATGCTCTTGAGCAGCTCCCATTGTTTCAATAGGGCTTGTGCAAAAGACCTTCCCGGTGTGTCGTGTGCCATACTAACGGAGTGGGAAAGAGGGTACCATTTTCTGCCCCAGGCCCTCGACATATCTTGGACCGCCCGTGGGCGCATGGCTCTGTTACTCAGAAGGGCAAAGGAAATGCTGACCTAGAATTCAACCAAAGCTAGCATTCTGCCTTTAACAATGCCCCCAATCCTACCTAATTTGTAGAAATGTGTGCGTCTCGTGGGGGATATATACAAGGTCTCCAGACTAACACATAAACACACTGTCCAGGCCTCACAATCGTGAAGAAGAAGAAGAAGAAGAAGAAGAAGAAGAAGAAGAAGAAGAAAGAATGTGTCCGTCAGGCGTCAGTCTTGGCTGAACTCACCCTTGAGATATTCCTCAGACAATGGGGCCATTTTTTTGGTTCCCCAGGCCTCCTTCCCCAGTCAGTCCAGAAATCATAACCGTCTCACCCTCTGGAACGTGTCACCAGCTGGTGACCTGGCGGTGACTGGGAGAGAGCGCATGATAATTCCCACAGTGGTCAATGCCTTAATGTGCAGAAGGAAGTTCCCGCTGAGGAATTGGACTGAAGCTGTCAACAGCTTGGTGGACACTTACCAAGCTGGCTTCGAAGTAACGCATCTTTGAGCCTCATCCATGTTGTTTTCATTTCAAAACAGCCATTTCCTTTTCCTCAGTTGGCGAGCTACCCTGTCTCCTGGTCTGGTCAGGCTAGCAGATGGGCGCTAATTGCATCTACCAAGTTTATTTTCATGCTAGATGTGATTAGTGATTGTGTACGCGGGAGAGGAAATTCAGGAACGAGCAGGGCTGGCACCAGGGGGTCAGCATGGTTGGACACTTGCCAAGGCCCACACCCGTTTGCTCACCCAGTCTGTGGCCCAGAGGGGCTAAGCGAGAGAGAGTGACCACAGTGGGATGAGGAGTGGAAGCTGCTCACAGGCCTTCTCCCCGGCCAGCAAAACAGCCCATGGCAACAGCGGCATGGGGCAAGCTGCACAAGGTGGGGCCCACGTTGAGGGTTCCCTAACCAAGGGCCCAAAAACGTGGAACCAGCCCCTGGGAGCAGCTCTGCATTTATTTTTTAAATTTATTTTTTGCACTGCTCACACACACTAAGAATCAGAGGTCCAGAAGGAACCAGAACGGCCACCCACAGTTCAGCTGGTGGCCTGCAGTCCCAATTTACAGAAAAGGAACAAATATAAACGTCTTCATGAGGGCCTAAAAACCTTGTTCGTATAAACTTAAAAATACTAGCCAGCCAGCCTGGGTTTCAAGAGAGAAAGGCCTTGTGGAAGGCCCTTCTCTCGGTCTTGCCGCCATCAGAGGCACCTTTGGTGGGGACACAACAGAGGGCCTTCTCGGTGGCCGCTCCCAGGCTCTGGAACTCCCTGCCAAAGGAGATTGGCTCCCTCTTTGTTGTCCTTCTGCCAGCAGGCAAATATTTTTATTTTTATTTTTTAATTCAGGCAAGACTTTGGCATATAAACTGGTCTGCTGCTGAAGGGGTTTTTAATTGGTTGGCTGCTGTTTATTTCTTTTATCATTGTGTTCTTAATTGTGTTTTTAATGTATTTTTTTAATGTTATGTTTTCATTAAGATTTTGTTTTTAATCTGTATTGTATTGTTAGCTGCCTTGAGTGCCATTTTTTTGGGGCAGGAAGGCAAGGTATACCTTTAAAAAAGAGAGGGGGAAAAGAAACAAAAATGTCTGTCCGTGGCGGTATCTCACAGTAGTAGTCTCTCACTATGTAGTCTCACTATGAATATGCCTGGCTGGCACCATATCATTTTGGATGCCAATACCTGCTTTCCCAGGAAAGTGGTTCTCTGTTAATCCTGACTGGGTCGGGGTTGGTTGTTTAGTCATGTGCTCAGGTCTCTCGTGATGTTCTAAGTTTCTAACCAACACCTGTCTTATTTCCGCTTGTCAGCCTTATCTTCTGTCCCCTGTGTGTCATTTAACTGGATGAGCTCAATTCCACCATGGCTATAGCAGCCAACAGCCCATCCCTGGGGGCTGGCCCATTACAATCTTCAACCACCACCAGAACAATTCAATCAAGAGGCCCCCCCCCCCATGAATCATAGTTTCTCTTTTTATGAGAACAACCTCTGGCATCCCCAGCATTCTCTCCCTTTCTTCCACCCCAAGTCGGTCCCCTCAAGGATTGCCTTATCCCCCCCCAACCGCTTCCCCTTTCTTCCGATAAATGGATTATTAGAAACTGTTGCAGAACCTCCGTTCATGACGTCAAGGTCTCCTTCCCTTCCTCCGTCCCAGGAGATGAGACACTTGAACAATCCCACACACCTGTAAACACCTTCCCCCTCTCTTCCTTTTCCCTCTTAAGTTTCTGCTTCCCAGAGCTGTCAAGACATAAAAGATCTTTTGTGAACGCGGGAAAAGGATTTGCCAGAAACACAAACTCCATTTCCAACCACGCTACCACACATCTGTTTCATGCAGCTGGTCCCCAGTGCAATGAGGGACTTGGGTGTGTATGCATTATTATTATTTTTTAACAAAACAGGAACATGTTTATAGCCAGAAGTAAGATCAGCCATGAACTTGTCCTCAGTGCTCAGGGAGTTTCATACAGAGTGGAACAAAGAGGTCGTTTCTTGGATGTTTGATGGGGCATTGGGGAAAGACCCCCAGTGGTTCGAGATCTTCTGCATCTGGGTAAGCTTTCTCTGGATATGGTGCTGCTTGAAGACATGCATGTTCATTCCAGCTGCTCTTGAGGCCACCCACCATCTCTGGCTGTTTGTAAATAACAGCAGCTGTTTGTTTCTCCCCATCAAAACCTTTCCCAGGAGGGGGGAAATAGGTCATACGTCTAAGGGACTCTTACAGGGTCCATAACAGACAGTGTTCTCCAACCTTGGACCACCAGCTGTTTTTGGCCTACAACTCCCAGCGTGCCCCAGCCAGCTACGCTAGCTGGGGAATGCTGGGAGTTGTAGGCCAAAAACAGCTGGGGACCCAAGGTTGGAGAACACTGGTCTATAAGTTGGGGATGTGGTTTATCAGAACCAGACTCAAGTGGGTAGAGAATCTTGGGGCAGTGATAACTGTAGCATGGTGGGCTATGCTATGCCCTCATCGTTGTTTGCAGAACAGGGATGCACGGGGGTGTAACACTCACCTTTGCTTGATCGTTGCACTTTCATAGATTTCATAGATTTCATAGATCATAGAGTTGGAAGGAGCCTACAAGGCTATCGAGTCCAACCTCCTACAGGGTTCTGTAGCAGCTGACCTCATTCAAAGTGCACACTAGAACTGTGGAGGAAGAGGGGGGGCTGGCTGACCCACCAGACCTCCACCCATTCCTACTCCAAAGGAAACCCAGCACTTGCCACCATGTGGCCTGGAAGGGGGGGGCTGGCTGACCCGCCACCACCCCACCGTTGCCTACTGGCAAAGGAACCAAGACCCTCTGAGATCTCAAGATCCAGCCAGCCTCAGCTGTCTGCAATCCTACTTGGATCTCTGTTTAGGGACCCGCCTTCAATTCTGTAACCTGGATTTAGATACTGAACTCACAGAGCACTACAAAACCCATTTGGGGTGAAACCAAGATAAGGTTTATTCTGGTAGCATCTTACAACAAAATTAGGGAAATGAGCGAAGCATACAAAATAGAGAGACAGACACTTTGGTACACAGTAAAGCTACAAAACAATAAAAACCTGATTCCTTAAGATCTCTCAGACACACACCTGTTACCTGAGGGTGTTCTCTTCAAGGGTTAGATCCAGCACAGCCTTGCCGCCCGGGGGGAACTATTTTATCTACCCGCAGATCCGAGATAAATAGCCCTCCACAAGACTTGCCTTTCTAGATCCCTCAAACCAGCCAATTTTTACCAGGGCTGCCTGGGGTCGATTCCTGAGGGGCCCCCCCAAGGCTTGGGCCCCTCACTGGCACGCTGCCATGCCGGGCACGCTACCAAAAGGACTAAGACCAAGAACAAAGGCTACACGTGGGGAAATAGCTCTTCCCCCTCCTCTTTTCTGTAGCCTTCTTGCTTCAGCCAATCAATTTGAACTTCACCTGGCCAGGCAGGGGGAAGGGAACTGGCCAGGCAGGGGGGAGGGAACTTGTGAGTCATGGCTCGAACCATCTACATATGAAAAGCCTAGGCCAGCTTCTCTAGGCATCTAGGTGCCACCCATTCCATCCGAGGCCCTCGCCTCCTCCCAGCCCCCACCTGGTTCACACATGAGGTGTGTGTGTGTACCCCCAAAGGCTCGTTTCTCCACAAGAACAAAGGTGGGCAGAAGGGGGATCAGCATTTACTGCTGGATTTCTGGGTGATTTGCAGTAGCTCAGGGTGGGTTTCCAACTACAGGCATAGAATTGATTGTATGTGAAAGGATTTGTGTGTGTGTGTGTGTGCACTCCAATTCTGATATTGAACAATTCCTGGGCTGTGCATGTGCTCGAAAGCACCTTGTTCTGCAATTGTCCATCTTTCTGAGCCACTATTTTGGCTATTTGTCAATGTCAATGTCATTGACTATTTGTCAATGTCCGTCTTTCCGAGCCACTATTTTGCACCTGCCTCTGGTTGGTGGACCTGAGGGTTCCAGCGAGAAACAAAGTAGATCCTGTAAGCCTAAAGTCTGCCCGCTCCTGCACTAGAACATAATGAACACAATCAATGTGCATTGAAGTGCATGGTGTGCTTATTTCTTTAGCTGTTAACAGGTGGCACTAGCAGGTGGTGTCTACATAATAAGGCTGTTGGATCCTGCATCTTATCCCCAACCTTTGGTGCATTGCAGACTTACATCTTGAAAACAAGATGGAGCAAAAAGGATACCTGCCTTATTCTAGGGCAGGTATTTTCACAGTCATGTGAACAACAAGCATGTAGCGATGAACCGAGCATAAACAGGCGCTTCTAAGCCCCAGTCCTCTCTCTTTCCCACCAAGCAATTTGCTACTCCTGTAACATGAAAAATTAAAAGCACTCAACTAATTTCCTGTACAGTCATGCCTTGGATTGAGAGCATAATTCATTCCAGAAACATGCTTGTAATCCAAAACACTCTTATATCAAAACGAAATTCCCCAAAAAAAATTTGTCCAGAGATTTTAAATTTAAGCTGTACTACAGTACTTGTATTGCAAGACGTCACTTGTATATAAAGTCAAAATAATAATAATAAATATTTAAAAATTTGCTTGTCTTGCAAAACGCTCTCAAACCAAGTTACTTGCAATCCAAGGTATTACTGTATCAGTAATTGTCAGATTCAGATATAATCAAATGCCTTTGCATCCTGCAAAGTTGGGGCTATGGCTGTAAAAATCAGTCAGGTTTCACGCAGGAAACTTGTTTTAACAGCGCATTCACTTGGAAGTAAGTCTGATTGTGTTCAGTGGGGGTTTACTCCCAGGTAAGTGTACATAGGACTGCAACCGTAGGTGGATTAATTCAAAGTTGATTCTCATAAGACATTGGTGTCAAGCCCCTTTTTCAGCCCACAGGCTGAATTTAATTTCAGAGAAGCTCTTAGAACCATAGAATCATAGAAAAGTAGAGTTGGAAGGGGCCTATAAGGCCATCGAGTCCAACCCCCTGCTCAATGCAGGAGTCCAAGTCAAAGCATCCCTGACAGATGGCTGTCCAGCTGCACCCTGAATGCCTCCAGAGTGGGAGAGCCCACCACCTCCTAGGTACAGTAGTTGGTTCCATTGTCTTACTGCTCTAACAGTCAGGATATTTTTCCTGATGTTTAGGTGGAATCTGGGTTCCTGTAACTTGAGCCCATTATTCCGTGTCCTGCAAACTGGCATGATCGAGAAGAGACCCTGGCCCTCCTCTGTGTGACAACCCTTTAAGTACTGGAAGAGTGCGATCAGATCTCCCCTCAGTCTCCTCTTCTGAAGGCTAAACATGCCCAGTTCTTTCAGTCTCTCCTCATAGGGCCTTGTTTCCAGTCCCTTTATCATCCTTGTTGCCCTCCTCTGAACCCTCTCCAGTTTGTCTACATCCTTCTTAAAGTGTGGTGCCCAGAACTGGATGCAGTACTCTTGGGGGCCACATTCCAGTGGTGGGTGGGACTGAAGGCAAAAGGGGGCAAGGCAAAAGGGGTGGGTCAAAAGACCAAAAATACCAGCATATTTTAGTTTATAGCACCTATTACTGCCAGTCACTGAGCCTTAGGAGAGGCATTTCAGTCTTTTAGAATGGGGAAAAAACTGTGCCAAAGCTGGGAACCATCAGCAATCGGGGGGGGGGGGACAGGGGGCATGGCCATCTCGGGAACCCAGGACTGGGTCCCTTAGGGTCCCCTGAATTGGGACCCCAGGCAGGCCAAATTTGGCCTGCAGGTTGAAGTTCAACACCCCTATCATAAGACCTAGCACAGATGAAAGTCAAAATCCATGCAAAATTAGGTGGCAAAACTAACGTTTTAAGGGTGCAATCCTATGCGAGTTCAGACAGGGGGAAAAAGGCCTACAACTCCCAGCATAGCTGGCTGGGGCATGCTGGGAGTTGTAGGCCTTTTTTCTGTCTAAACTTGCATAGGATTGCACCTTAAGGTGCTTAGCAACTACTTGTTCCAGTTTTGTTCCATCGAAATTCTGAAGACCAACCAGGAGCGGCATTCCTCACTTGGAAATGTGAAATGCTATGTTAGTTGCCTGCAGAACGGTTGTTTGATTTAAAATTCATTTGTGTGTGTGACTGAGATTGAACTTGACCAGCACAATCATGTGAAAAGATGACTCAGCCTGCTCGTGACAGCCTCGCCTTCAGATTCTCTTCTACGCACACACAGCGTGGCCCATTCATCCCGGCTTCTTGGGCTTCAATGTGTGTGCCATGCAAGGAAAAACAAAAGTGAACCGGACAATCTTCCCTGAGCTCCATACACACACATATATGCTCATGCTCTTGTGCGTGGCAGTGAAAACTACTCACAACGAGGACCATACCCCTGAGCTCCGTTGCCTTTTACCATTCATTGCCATCCACAGTTACTCATCACGTCTTTGTATTCCCTCCTCCACACCCGAACATTTCAGTCACATTTGTCCTTCCAAACTCACCACTCCCCTCCTCCGCCTTCTGCTACTCAGCACCAACTAAGGAGCTTCTGTTATGCTTCTCAATGGCAGGAAAATGCCTCTCTGACTAATAATAATAATAATACATTTATTTCTTACCCGCCTCTCCATCCAGATCGAGGCGGGGAACAGCAAAAAATATAAAATACATAGACTAAGCAAAACACAATACATACTATTAAAACATCTTTAAAACATCATAAAACATCTTAAAATATCTTTAAAACATCTTAAAGGCATCCTAAAATTCCGCCGGATAGGCCTGCCGGAAGAGATCAGTCTTTATGGCTTTTTTAAATTCCAAGATACTGGTGAGTTGACGAATCTCCTCCGGCAGGCCATTCCATAATCTGGGAGCAGCAGAAGAAAAGGTCCTCTGGGTAATACCTGTCAACCTAGTTTTGGCTGACTAAAGTAATTTCTTCCCAGAGGACCTGAGTGTGTGGGGTGGATTGTATGGGAGAAGGCGATCCCGTAGGTAGCCTGGACCCGAACCATGTAGGGCTTTAAAGGTAATAACCAACACTTTATACTTCGCCTGGAAACTGATTGGCAGCCAGTGGAGTGCTTTTAAAACTGGTGTGATGTAGGCACCCCTAGGTAACCAGTCTGGCTGCCATATTTTGCACTAGTTGAAGTTTCCGGACTAGGTATAAAGGTAGCCCTATGTACAGCGCTATGTAATGGCCCCCAAGGCTGGCTTTCACTTGGAATCCCTCATGTTTCTCAACCTTCACACACAGTGACTGGGCTCAGGCAACATGATAACTCACATTCAAGGGTTGAATATGGGTTGGGTGTGGGTTGTCTTTGAACCATGGGTTGTTATTGAAAAACGTGGGTTATTGTTTTGTCTGAACCCAGCCTCGATAACAGACCATGGTGTGTTAATCACAAACAACCCACAGTTCACAACCCAACAAGAAACCATGGGTTCTCTTCATGGCTTGTTTGTGGTTAAGAAACCGTGGTTTATTAATGCAGCTGGGTTCAGACAACACGATAACCCACGTTTCAGCAACAACCCACGGTTCAATGACAATTGACAACCCACACTGAACCCATAGACTGAGTTCAGACAAAATGATAACACACACTCAAGGGTTGAGTGTGGGTTGAGTGTGGGTTGTTGCTGAACCATGGGTTGTAGTTGAAATGTGGGTTACTGTGTTGTCTGAACTCAGCCGAGATAACAAACCATGGTGAACAACACACCGGTCACAACCCAACAACAAACCATGGGTTTTCTTCATGGTTGTTCGCAGTTAACAAGCCATAGCTCATTAACTTGAATGGGTTCAGGCAACACAATCACCCACATTTCAGCAACAACCAACGGTTCAACGACAACCCACATTCAACCCATACTCAACCCGTGAGTGTGGGTTATCATGTCGTTTGAACCCAGTCAGTGTGAAAGAGCCAGAGAATTGAACAAGAACACCATACTTTACTCCACTCCTCTAAGAGAACAGACAAGTTAGTGTCTGCTAAGGTCAGCTCTGATGCACCAGATAATAATAATAATAATAATAATAATAATAATAATAATAATAATAATAATAATAGCAACATCAGCAGCAACAGTAGTGTACTACACAAATAGCACAGTAATAAAAGGAGAACAGGATGCTGGGTTGGATCCAGGCTTAGTCAAACTTAGAGTGCACCCATTGAAATTAACAGGACTTAAGTTAGACATGACTAACTTTTCGCATTGATTTCAATGGGTCTCCTCTAAGCATGACACAGTCTGGATCCCACCCTTGTTTGCAGGCTTACAATCTACATATAGTACCAGCAGTTTGCACCTAATAATACAGTAGTGAACCCATCTCCTGTTATAGGGCTTTTCTACAAGAGGCATTTATCATGGGCTCATCATTCCCTACTATGGCTGTTTATGGGTTCTTTAGATGATGTTGTGCCCTTCCAGTTTCACTTCTGTATCTAAGGAGCACTTTTGATAAGGGTTTTATTATTATTTTTTAGGGGAAATGCAGTATTTTTTGTAAAAACAAAAGAAACCACTTTTTTTCACTTGTGTATTTGTGCTATTCCGCTATAGTACAATGCCACCTAGAGGTTATGTAGTGGAAAAGCAGGAAAGGGAATGCTCTTCATGCAGTGCTCAGATCTCAGTTCTGTGACGAAACCAAAAAATAGATACAGCAGATTAACAGCCTCATGCCGAAAAGCTCACATTCTCACCCTGCTCTTGGAGATTTCTTTTCACCTCATGAATGTGTTACCTCACAAGACAAATGTCAACAGGACTGCTGTGCCCCCAGGTCCAAACTATAGGTTGCACTCTAACCATCATCATCAGTGATATTAGCCTGGTGGCTGCTTCTCCACTCTAGGAGGGAGCAATTGACAATGAAGAAAGAAGCCGCACAGGGAGGGGTGTGTGATCCTTCCCCCTCCCGTTATTTCACCCACAAATCCCTCCCCACAGCCACTTTTCTCCCCACAGGATTCTGTACCTGTGATTAAGTTACGTTTTATGAGGTAAACGGGGATTTGGAAAGCTGTTAGCAGCAGCAGCTGGTGGTGGGTCCAAAGTCAGTGGGGCAGTGTATCCACTCCAGGTTCCAGCCTGAACTCTAAAGGAGCTATCCATGGTGCTGAACCTATTTTGGGGCTAGGATGGCACACCATGGATAGCTCCTTAAAAGTTCAGATTAAAACCTGGTTGTGTGGATACACCGCCCCGTTGACACTGGCGCCACCAGCCTCCACTGCCTCTTGGGGCTCAAAATGGCTGGAGGACAAGAGTTTCAAGGGCAAAACAGTACCCTTGGTATTTTAGAAGGTAGAAGTGTCTGCCTGGCTTTGTCACACGCAAAGCCACATTGAAAGAAGTCCAGCAGTGTTCTTGCACAGGTCCCATTCATATTGATTTTTTTATTTTTTATTATTATTATATTTATACTCCGCCTTTTTTCCTGCAAGGAACCCAAGGCGGCTTACATAATCCTCCTCCTCCTCCTCCTCCTCCTCTCCATTTTATCCTCACAACAACCCTGTGAGGTAGGTTAGGCTGAGAGGCAGTGACTGGCCCAAAGTCACCCAGTGAGTTTCATGGCAGAGCGGGGACTAGAACCCAGATCTCCCGAGTCCCAGTCCAGCATTCTCACCACTACGCCACACTGGCTCTCCCCTTAGCAATGTAATCCTCTGGATCCGAAGCGCTGAACTGACACCTCTCAGTGCCCCCCACCTTCTCAGCACTTCTCCGAGTCTCCAGCTAGTCCAGAAAGGGGAGACACTGGCTCCCCACTCCTATCATGGCTCCCCTTTGAGCACTGACTGCTGTGGCCACAATGTTGATGGGGCTCATGCAGGGGAGCATCCCACTGGATTGTGCCACATATGTACATATGGGCCAGTCCTACCATGAGGCAAAGTGAGGCGGCTGCCTCAGGCAGCTGATTTGGGGATGTCACGAAAGGGTCGCAAATGATTAGCTATTCAATTTATGAATGTTGTAGTGTTGTTGTTGTTTTTACTGAGAGGGAGGGACGCTTGTGGGCATTTCTTCCCCAGGCCCCGAAATAACTTGGCCAGCCTCAGTATCATTTAGTTATTTATTTATTTATTATTATATTTATACCCCGCCTTTTTTCCTGCAAGGAACCTAAAAGGCGGTTTACATAATCCTAATCCTCCTCTCTGTTTTATCCTCACAACAACCCTGTGAGGTAGGTTAGGCTGAGAGTCAGTGACTGGCCCAAAGTCACCCAGTGAGTTGTATGTATGTATGTATGTAGCGTGTCTTGCATTTACAATATGGAATACAGCAATAATAAAGGGTGACGCTTGTTTTCTGAGGTACCGTCTTCCTATTGCAAAAACAAAACAAAGCTGGAAGTAGACTGCAAATGACCACAAGAAAATACAGGAATGCGCGAGCGGCATAGAAGTGAGGGGGGGAGAGCGGTGTTCAGATTCAACGCAGCAGCGGCCCTGGACATAACTTTGGCCCTCGTCGTGAGTCCATGCCTGCGAAGGCCAGGAGAAGGGGCATATACGGGAGCGGGAGGTTAAGGATTCATTGCAAGAATAGCTTGCGCCAGAGGGGCGCAACCTTGGGGCGCTTGACGCAAGCAGAGACCCTCCACAGTCGCTGACTGATGTTCTGGGTTAAACGTAAGACAGCAAGACAAAGAGACGGCAATAAAAATGATTTATTTAGTTGCTCGTAAATCAGCCCTGCGCCATCGAGCGAGGAGAGACCTCCATTAGCAGCCGATTCTCCTGGACCCCCACCACTCACTCACCCCCCCCACCCCAACCCCCGTCTTGTCCCTCTTATGTTTATCTGATACGTGATGGATGTCAAGATCCGAGCTGCTTTCTCGCAAATCACCAGCGGCCGTATCTTAATGAAGACCCTATGCTTTGGGGTATTAAGTTGAAGGCAGGACAAGAAAAAAAGGGGGGGGCTGGAGGCGCCGAAGACGGCGGGGGGACCACGGAAGGGGTTCGGCCAAGCTTTGGCTGATAGGTATTGAGCTGCATGGATGTGTACGCTGTATCTTTCCCTCCTTCCTGAACACAATCAAAGGGGCCAAAAGGTTTGCCTCAGATCTTCTTCAGAAAAGTTGATTCCCCCCCGCCTTCCTCATCACCAAAGTCGGATGAGAGCGAGAGCGAGGAGGGCAATAGCGCCCCCCAGTGGCCGCTCGAGAGTAGTGGTGTCAAGAGAATGAAGCCAAGATGGGATGGAAGAAGTGAAGTCCCCCTTCTTGTGTCTCACGGGTGGGCAACTTGATCATCACCGAGGGCCCTGCTGCCGCTGGAAAACATTTGACAAAACAGAAGGGCTGCGACTCATCTGCATATTTCGCACATGTAGTTATGCACATCCTTCCCCACAAACGCGGGGCTTGCCAAAACCACCAGGGATGGCAAGCACATGGCTGGCTGTTCTATTTTCGCCTTTTCAGATATTAACCCCCAGTAAGAAGAGCTTTGAGTCAGCTCCCTAATACGTTTTGGAGGGCTTAGAAAAGCGAGCCGTTCGGAAGGTGGGTACATATAACTGACCCAATTCAAGGAACTGTGGGAGCAGCCGAAGACGACACCGCCACCCCCTGCGAAGGCTGGTGATTCCAATGTCAGTGGGGCAGAGCATCCACTCCGGGTTGTAGGCTGCACTTTTAAGGAGCTATCTGTGGTGCTGAACCTAAATTTTTTTTGGGGGGACCAGGGTTCAGAACCATGGATAGCTCCTTTAAAGTTCAGGCTGAAACCCGGAGTGGATACAGCTCCCCACTGACATTGGTGCCACCGGCCTCCACTGCGTAGACCAGTGTTCTCCAACCTTGGGTCCCCAGATGTTTTTGTCCTACAACTCCCAGCATGCCCCAGCCAGCATAGCCCCCGCAGTGGCCGCTCGAGAGAGCATAGTTGGCTGGGGCATGCTGGGAGTTGTAGGACAAAAACATCTGGGGACCCAAGGTTGGAGAACACAGGCGTAGACCTTGTGGGTCAAGCTGCATGATGTGATGTGGGAGTTCTTTGACTGACTCCCCTGATGCCAACCTTTTTCTTATTCTTTAACTAGTGAACGGACTTACCGGTATTCATTTATTTTAGTTATTATACTTATACCCCGCCTTTTTTCCTGCAAGGAACCCAAGGTGGCTTACATGATCCTCCTCCTCCTCTCCATTTTATCCTCACAACAACCCTGTGAGGTAGGTTAGGCTGAGAGTCCGTGACTGGCCCCAAGTCACCCAGTGAGCTTTGTGGCCGAGCGGGGACTAGAACTCAGATCTCCCGAGTCCCAGTCCAGCACTCTAACCACTACACCACACTGGCTTTGCACGGGTTGGAATAGCCCTTAGTTTGATACAGTGAAGGCTTCAAGCAAAGTTACCCAGGTGTCAGAACTGGACACATTGTGCCCGACCCATCTGAGTGAATCCATACCTGCTGGCACCCCTAGGAAGGCCCCCCGCCATGGTGCACACCTATACCCCGCTGAGGAAGGGGTCTGTCGGATCCATTTCCCTGAAGTGGGGCTGCCCCACAGCAGGGGGCAAGGGGCAGGTGTGTAACTCTGTCCCTCGATCTGTTAATCTGCCCTCACTTCACGCTGTAGCATGGGCTGCAAAGCGACGTGCTGATTAGGGGCTGAAGATGTTGCTGCAAATTTCAATCACACAGACATGTTAAAATTAATTAAAATTAATGCATTTCAAAAACAAAACAACCCTGAGGTGCACACCCCTGGGTTCCCTTTAGTATGTATGCCAAGCTTCAGGTGGCTTGGTTCCATGATCTTAGTGGGAAATTGTAGGTATGATTCACAGGATGATAGCAGCTCTGTGTATGCACATGCGTAATGGGCAGAGCAAGCAGAGGCATGCTTACTCAAGTCAAGAGTATTTCATTCAATGGGGCTTAC
The DNA here is from genome assembly GCA_021292165.1 of Shinisaurus crocodilurus. Taxonomy (NCBI): domain Eukaryota; kingdom Metazoa; phylum Chordata; class Lepidosauria; order Squamata; family Shinisauridae; genus Shinisaurus; species Shinisaurus crocodilurus. The sequence continues at coordinate 776,349 of JAHFWL010000058.1, forward strand.
TCCCAGGTGAGTGTGTATACTGTAGGGACGGGCAACTTGTGGCCCTCCAGGTGTTTTGGTCTACAATTCCCATCATCCCTCACCATTAGCTCTGCTGGCTAGCACTGATGGGATTTGTAGGCCAAAACATCTAGAGGGCCACAAGTTACCCACGCCCAGTGCACAGGATGGCAGCCTTAGGTAGAGAACAGTGTGGAGGAAGCAGGTTAAGAACAACCCCTCCCCAAGCGCCACTTCTCTGCTCAAAACTGGCACCCTGCATCAGTCTATATTTAAAAAGCAGTGCCAGGGGATTTGATGACAAATTTCCCATGTCGCATGTGGTTTGGCCCTGTGCATAGGGGCTAAACAACCCAGCAGCTAATCCTACAACAAGCCATGGGTTAACCACTGGGTTGTTTAGCCCCTAAACAACCCAGCGCTCCGGGTTCACACATGTATTGGATGGGCTCTACCGGAAGAATGGCAAGGAGGTTATTAAGGTTCAACAGGTAGTGTAGTGAACTTTCCCAGTGTTCAAAAGCCAGGATAGTTTCTTGGAGCCATGCCAGGGCCTTACGTATAGCCCTCCGCTTGTTAGGAAGTGCACCAGAGATAATGGCCTTGAAGGTATTTCCCTCAATTATATTCCTGAGATAAGGACTGGTTTTGCTGTGAGAACCGTAACTGTATGCTTTACTGAAGCAACTTCGCCTCACCCCCCATCCCTTTCCAGGATGGGGGGTTAGCTTGTAGCTTACTTACAGCCTCTGAAACAGGGGGAGAGAGGAACTTTATAAAATCCATGGCAAGGGGAGTTGTCTTTTGTTCTCGGCCTGGGGAGAGGAATTGATGCGTTGCTCGCCCAGGCAGCTTTGGAGGCCCAATGGAGCATCCCCTGGCCTATTCAGGGAACCAATATGGCCACAGGTAAGGGGAGTGTAATCTTTCTTTTGCTTGTTTATATTCTGCATCCATGTTTCATCATTGTATTCTATAAACTGAATATCCTCTTTGACACAAGTGGTTTTGTTTCATCCTGAGTATCCTCGAATCTGAAGTGAGGTGCCTTGGCTGCCCCCCCCCCCGAGTAATACAGCACATCACACTCACAACCTACCAACAGAGCAATCATAGGTTGTTTATAGAAAGCAGCAACAAGGAGCACAGTGGAGGCAGCACGCTTACTCGCTCGCTCCCAGCAAATTGTGAGTTACTTAGCTGTTACGTGTGAATTGGGTCGGTATCAATACTTAGGCCGAAAGTATGTGCATCAGCTTCCACAAAGGAGTGGGTAAGAGTCAAGTCTGTCCACTGATTATTATGTGTTGGGGATTTTTTTAGTCAAGCCTGCATGTTTTTAATTGATTTATTTGGCAGACTGAATCAACTCAAGTTTTAGCTGATTTCTTGAGGAAGGCAAATTTTGTTTGATGGGGCAGCACATTTGTTTATTCTTAGGGGTTATTTTCATTTTAATGTATTACTGTAATAGGGAATGAAGATGATAGATAGATTTCCCCTCTAACAGCATATGATAGCTTTTGTCTATTACACTGTAAACATGGATAGAAGATAAGGCTATAAATGGCTACTAGCCACGATGGCTATACAGTAATGCCTTGGATTGCAAGTAACTTGGTTTGAGAGCGTTTTGCAAGACAAGCAAAAATTATTATTTTTTTACTTGATATACAAGTGAAGTCTTGCAATACAAGTACTGTAGTACGGCTTAAATTAAAAATCTCTGTACACATTTTTTGGGGGGGATTTCATTTTGATATAAGAGTGTTTTGGATTACAAGCATGTTTCCGGAACGAATTATGCTCTCAATCCAAGGCATGACTGTATATTACCAGAGGCAGTATGCCTCTGTATATCAGTTGCTGGGGAACATGGGCAGGAGGGTGCTATTGCACTTATGTCCTGCTTGTATGCATCTGGTTGGCCACTGTGGGAACAAAATGCTGGACTAGGTGGGTCTTGGGTCTGATCCAGCAGAGCTCTTCTTATGTTCATCACTTAAAGGCAAAATGGAGCCAAGGTACCTCTCCTTTTAGAAACCAAGCACTGCAGTGAACAGAAAGCCTATCACTATGGATATTGCCCCTGAATCAATCAATCTGATTCAATGGCTAGACAGGTGAGTGCATGATGCCCTCCGAAGGTGCACCATCAGCAGATTCCGTGGTCTATCCGTCTCTGCTCGATATACCACTATTCCTAGAAATGTTGCTTGCTCAGCACTGTATTGGATGAAAGAAAGGCAATTTCGTGCCTCTTCCTCACAAGTTTAATGGAAAATATCTTTTTTTAAAAAAAGAAAAAAGTAATGACCGATTGCTCTGATTCTGCTTAGTTAGTGCTTAATGGGGTTTGATGCTACAGTTGGCTGGGAAAAGAGCCAAAAAGGGTGAACAAAAGAGGGAGAGAAATGTGGTTAAAGGCTCAGGGCCTTGCTTCGTGTGGCACTTTCACAGGCAGACAGAGAGCAGCCCCGCGACATTCTGTCCATGCTCAGAGGCACCCTCTTCTTTATTACCGCAAGGCAGTCCAATGCCGTTGAGAGCCCTCACATTGAAAATGAGAGCAGGTTCTGGGGATTTGGACCTGACCTAAAGGAACCCCCTTTTTCACCTAAGACAGGGTGTTTCGTTTGTTTTGGCTGCCTCTGACTTCATAGACCTTGTCCTTAAAGGTGACTTTTAGAAGACCTTCCCTTCTTGCTGGGAATTTTAAAGTTCATAACCTGCTGAGCACAAAAGACAGTGGACTCAGTAAATCCTCGGGTCACAAGCATAACTGGTAACTCGCAGCTGAGTAGTGAAAATCTCTTGTTATAGCCAAACCAGACACGTGCGTGTTTGCTAAGCACATACTTGCCTCTTTGGCTGTAAAGTAGGTATGCGTGTGCAGATCTACATTCATCACTAAATTAATGGAGCATGGGGGGGGGGAGCCCGCCCACCCTTACTTCTCCATGCTCTGCCGCTTGCAGACGTTCCACCCCACCACCACCTCCCTTCCAGTATTGGAGCTGGACTGGTGGGGGCAGGGAATTAATGCAGCCGAGTACATATGAAAATTCCCCTGCCCCTGAGAAGCAATTGGGCTTTTTTTAAAAGCCTCCCATTGGAGCTAACAGGAGGCTTTTTTCAAGCCTAACTGCAGCATACTGGGATCACAGCTGGCAAGAAGAGGGTTAACCCTCCCCTTCCGGGGTGCTGTGATAACCCTGCCCCCATCAACACATGCGCTCGCACACACACACACAACAATTAGGCTTAACCCCCCCCCCCCATTGGCTCCAATGGGAGACTTTCCCCTGCCTAATTGCTGTACAGGCACAGGGGCAGCTGTGTGTGTGTGTGTGTGTGTGTGTGTGTGTGTGTGAGAGAGAGAGAGAGAGAGAGAGAGAGAGAGAGAGAGACTGTCTGTGACTGCGACATGGTTGCTACCCATGATGGTTGGTCGTGTCGTGCGAACCCAGACCGATTCCCGCAGTCAGTGTGGCTTGTTTGAGGGCAAAGCCACACTGACAACCCATAGCTTGTTCTAGGGGCTGTTGTACCCACAATGGGTTGCTGAGTTGTCTGAACCCGGGTGACCGACCCCATCGTAGGTACTGGGGATCAACTACCGACTTGCTTGGCAAGAGTGGCTCACTGCTGGCTCAGCTTGTCTGAGCGTGGAAAGCTAAGCAGGGTCAGGCCTGGTTATTATTACTTGGATGGAAGACCCCCTCCTCTAGTTTCCTGCATTGAGCAGGGGGTTGGACTCGATGGCCTTGTAGGCTCCTTCCAACTCTATGATCTATGAAATCTAATCTATGAGTGGCAAAAAAGAACCTTGCCACTCTTGCCAAGCTTATCCAGGCCACCGCCAGTGTCAGCCGCCCCACAAGTGCACAAGTTGCACTTGCGGGGCGGCTCGCACTTGCTTGCTGCTCCCCCAGCCACGACCGTGAGCCATACAGCCATATGTCCCAGTAAAAAAAAAACCCTTTTAAAGGAGACCCAGAGTTTTGACAGCTAGCTTCCCAAGCAGAGTCTCGGCGGGGGGGGGGGGGAGTGCAAATTGTGCTTCACTCTCAGGACTGTCAGGGTGGGGACAAAAAAAAGATGCAGATCTTGCTGTTTCGGGGGTGTTGCTTGGGCACTTTGAATGGGCTGTCAGTGGCTGTCAAAACAGGGATCGTGAAAGTCGGCCGTCAAGCCAACCTTCATGATCTCCAAAAAGAAAAAGAGAGGGTAAAGTGCAAAAAAAGCTGCAGTGAGCCAAAAACAGCTTGCAACTGTGGCAGGGAGGGGGGAAACGAGTCGGTCCTGCCACAGTGTCCCCTGGGATATCTGTGGGAGGACTGAGGGAGAAGGAGGGGCCCAAACAATCCATGGTGAGCCCAATCATCTGTCGGGCACACTGTGAGTTGCTTAGCCAAAGCCAACAACCAACCTACCATGGCTTATTGTGAGGGTGGGCTAACATGACATGCGAACACACCCTGTGTGCACATGTGTGTGTGAATAAGGTCACCCAATGAAATTTATTGGCAACAGATTCAGGACAGACAAAATAATTCACTGTCACAAGATTAGGCAACAAGCACTGCCTTAGATGAGTGGTGGGCTGACTTCAGGCTTCTGGGACCTACAATTATTTTGCTTAATTATTATTTTAATTATTTTACTTAAACCCAGAGATCTACCAGTTGGAGCCCGGTGCAACATTAAAGAATTACAGATAAAGAATTCTGAGCCCAAGACTTTGTCTTGGGTACCAGAACTGAATACAGCTCATATTCCTTCCACGCAAAACCACACTCCATTACTCAAGTGTACACCATTTCAGGAGCATAATTTGGGAGCAGGTGAATAGGGAGTCATTTTGTTGGTGCTATTGTTAAATAACTGGGAGTCAGAACTCCTTGCCGATTTATTGTAAAACCTCTAGAGATCTGCCAGAGATCCAGATCTACCTTCTTCTGATCCCTGTCTCAGCTTTAAAGGGAGATTGTACAATCCTATGCAAGTTTACAGAAAAAAGGTTTACAGCACCCAGGGATTGCACCCTAAGACAAATTCATTGAAGATAGACCTATCAATGTGTATTACTCATGACAGTAAGCACACCAGGGAAGATATTGCTTTAGTGTCCTGCTTGTGTAGGCTTCTCAGAAACATCAGGGTGGGCGCTGCGGGAAACAGGTGGTTGAAGATGGATATTTTGATCCAGTTTGTTTAGCCATTTCCCCTAAATGCTCAAAGCCCCTCACAAATATTATCTCAGTGATTCCTACAACAACCCTGTAATGCAAGTCAAAGCATTACCATCTCATACTCAGGCAGCTGATTCTGCAAAATAGGGGCTTTCGTAATTGATGCTACTTTTTAAGAATAGCGTCGGAGCGTTAGAAAGTTATTTTTGAAGCCCTGCCCCTTAATTCCAGATGAGCGCGGCGCTCCCACCAGCGAGAGAAAAGCGCTCTGCATACACTCAAAGACTCTCTCGTCTCTAATGTTGCTTTACATGGCCCAGGACTGATCCGTGGCGTTTAAAAGTGGTTCTTTTGCCCTTGTCTCTGAACAAAGCTCAGACGCTCGGCAATTCTCCTCGATCAGCCCAGCGACTTTACTCGCGGTTTCTCTTACAAAGGAGGACAACAATTCCCAAGAAGCCCTGCGGCAACGAGCCAATAGGAAAAAGGGGAGTCCTAACATCGCGATGTTCTTCGGGATTGGCCGTTCTAGCCTCTTTTGCCTACGGCACGAGGCTTGTGCTGCCGTTCGCCGTCCTTTCCCCGCTCCGATTGTAAGAACTACGAATCCCGTCAGGTCTTGCGGCACGTAAGGCGAACGCGCGAAAGCCCGTGGTTCGGGCGCATATATTGTGCGTAAGCGCTGAGGGACCAGGTGGCTTCGCTGGGCATTCATGCGGAGGTCAGCGCTGCGCTGCGAGGTGAGTTGAGCAAGTCAGTCAGGCGGCCTTTGGCCGCTTCCCCCCTACATTTATTTTCTCCCTTCCTGCCTCGTCTGAGCGTGAATGGGGTGCAAGCACTGCTGGTGTTCCACAGCTGCAGAGAAATAGCAGAAAATAGGATTATAGATTTCATAGATCTGATAGAGTTGGAAGGAGCCTACAAGGCTATCGAGTCCAACCCCCTGCTCAATGCAGGAAACTAGAGGAGGGGTCTCCCTTCCAAGTAATAACCAGGCTTGACCCTGCTTAGCTTTCCACGCTCAGACAAGCTGAGCCAGCGTAAGCAACAGGCCTGGGGTGGGGGAAATAGAGGAAGGGTTGAGGAAGACGGAGATGGGGAAAATATGGTGGCTGGAAGGAGGTCCTGGGTTTCTCCACCCAATTCCGGCAAGAGGAAAGGTTGCAAACTTGTACGGCACCTAGCACAATGCTGGCCCTCAATAAAATTCACATAGCAACAGAAAAGTGTAGCAATAGAGAGGTGGAGTAGAATGGTGTGGGTGGGAATACAGTAATACCTTGGATTGCAAGTAACTTGATTTGAGAGCGTTTTGCAAGACAAGCAAATTTTTAAATATTTATTTAATTTTTTTTTTACTTGATATACAAGCGACGTCTTGCAATACAAGTACTGTAGTACGGCTTAAATTAAAAATCTGTACAAATTTTTTTGGGGGGGATTTTGTTTTGATATAAGAGTGTTTTGGATTACAAGCATGTTTCCGGAACGAATTATGCTCTCAATCCAAGGCATGACTGTAATAGGGAAGAGGCCTGGACGGCGGGCCAGTTCTGGAAGTGGAGGGGGAAGAAGGAGATGGAGGTCCTCATGCCATCTTCCAGGTTTTAAGGGGAGAGAAGTACTGTGCATCCTGTTTCATGATTGGTATAGCTAGATACTCAGCACCAGTAGTAACTAGTGAGAAGCGGAGAAAGGCTTTACAGGGGTAGTGGGTTGGGTTGAGAAAGGACAGTGGTCCCTGAAAAGGAAAATAAATGTGTGTGGGGGTGGGATATAGAATGGAGGGAAAGCAGCATAGGAAAGTTCTGGTAAAACTGTTCCAGGAGCTGAAGCCGTGTGTGTGTGCGTGTGTGCATGCATGCATGCATGTACATGTTTCCAGCAGACAAGCTTCTGTGAAATACAGCTTGCCCACCACTACTGGTGAGTGTTTGCTATATACAATCGCCCGTAAATATGAATTGAAGTGCCCTCCATGAAATACGTATGTGCTCTGGGCGGTGGTGTCCCTGAAGGCAAACAATTTGAAAATCACTACCCTAAAGGAAGAAAAGTATTAGGGTTAATGCTGTGGTGACTGCCATGAGTTGCCCAGGCAGGTGGGTTTGCTTGATAGGTTGCCAGTTGACTCCTCCCCTTGGCTGCAATTATTTCTTGTCTCTGGCCAGAAACAAAGGGAAAGGGAGAGAGAACCTGAGCACACATGCAGCTACTGTAATGCTATTGTGTTTTCCCACTTGAACAGACACAAACATAGTGCTCTGGTGGCTGTTAGTGCCAGCTCTTTCTCTCTGCCTGCCTGTCCTCTGGCCAGGTGTCAGAAGCCCAATGCAGCAGAATGGGTAGGAATACTTCAACTGGATTTAGGTAGGTGTTTGTGTTTCAGTGCTGCTGCATGCAGATCTCCACATGGAACAGGAGTGGACAACTTGTGGCCCTCCAGATGTTATGGCCTACAACTCCCATCAGCCCTAGCCAGCACAGCCAATGGTGAGGGATAGTGGGAGTTGTAGGCCAAAACATCTGGAGGGCCACACGTTGCCCACCCCTAACATAGAAAAATAGCATGCCAGGCAGAAGGTGAAGATGAACCCATCTCCCTGACTTGCAAGTGTTCTGCATTCAAGGAGCTGTTTTTGCAGGGGAGCATTCAAACATTCATGCCTCCTATGGTCTGATGTGGTACAGCCCAGGAAATGTTCTGTCACTGCTGGATGTATCAATTAGGCCACAGAGATCTCTGAGGATGGTTTGGGTATCTTGCCTTAAAGCAGGGTGGTTGGTCTATTTTGAGTCCGGGATTTAGGAAATCATGAGCATACTGAGCAAAATGGCACCTGATGTGGAGTCTAGCAACCTAGCCAGAGTCCCAGCACTTCCAGCATCTGTTTAAATTTTAACCTTTAAAACATCAGGTTTCTATCCCACATAACTCTAGAAGGCTGAAGCTATCCACATAGTTTTAGATGTAGAACATAGTGCGAGTGGTGGTTGTAGTAGCTTCTGCAGGTAGCATAAGTATTAGCCTGCGTTCACATCTTGCCCAAATGAACTGGTAACTTTTATTTCCCCCGCTCCAGTCATAGTTGACATTTCTGGGTACAGTAATACCTTGGATTGCAAACATAATTCGTTCCGGAACCGTGCTTGTAATCCAAAACACTCATATATCAAAGCTAGTCTCTGGCGGGCGTGAGCGGGGCCAATTTCGGCCTGCTCAAGGTGAGCGGTTACATCCCTACATTGCAAGACGTCGCTTAGTTTATCAAGTCAAAATTTATTTAAAAAATTTGCTTGTCTTGCAAAACGCTCTCAGACCAAGTTACTTGCAATCCAAGGTATTACTGTATTCATTTCCCCTTCTTCCTTGTAAAAACCAAAAAGAAAAATGTAATGCCAAATTCTGCAAAACAAAAACCCTCCTTCAAGTGACGAATGCATTTGACAACTGATGTAGCTTATTTATAAAAACTTGATTGCATTTCTTCAAAAAAAAAAAAGAGAGAGAGAGAGAAAAGTAAATTTAAAAACACTTCGGTTAAGGGAGCAATCCTTTGGCCCCTGGACAGTGTCTGAGGGGCCATTGGATACTTCGGATTTCAAGATCCAAGGTCGGAGACAGCGCTCTGGCCTTGGAACCGGGAATTGGAGCACCGACCCTGCCCCCTTGCAGCCAGAGCGGAAAGAACCATTCCAGCTGCTTTCCTGAGGTTGGAGTGGGAGAAAAGGGGGCGTTTTGAGGGACAGGGAGGGGGGTAGACTGGAGAGGCCAGGATACGAGCTGCTGCAGCCTCCTTCCCTCCCCTTATGAGATGTTCCAGCTAGATATTTATTTATTTATTATACATATACCCCGCCTTTTTTCCTGAAAGGAACCCAAGGCGGATGACATAATCCTCCATTTTATCCTCACAACAACCCTGTGAGGTAGGTTAGGCTGAGAGTCAGTGACTGGCCCAAAGTCACCCAGTGAGTTTCATGGTGGAGCGGGGACTAGAACCCAGATCTCCTGGAGTCCCAGCCCTACTTGACTCTCACCACTACCCCACACTGGCTCTGGGGACTCCCAAGATAGGCAAAGAAGCAGGGCAGGAGGACGGGGAAGTGAAGATCGCCTCTGCCGCTCCTCCTGCTCTGCATAGGAGGAGTTCAGGGGCTTATGAGCATGATGATAGGATTGTGCCCTAAAATAGCAAGATGAACAACGGTATCTGCCAGAGCCAGTCTTCCTCTCCAGATGTGTTGGACTGCAACTCCCATGTTTCCTAGCCAGCTCTTTCACTATCTCCAATGTCTAATGCTGCTGTATCTTTCCTGGCTGTTTGTGCAGGTGTGATTTTCTTGGAAACGCAGAAGCAGGATTTCAGCTGATCCTGATGGCAGCTAGGATCTTTGAGACCGTAGGCAAACTTGGCCTGGGGCTGGCGGTTGCTGGCGGAGTTGTCAACTCTGCTCTTTATAATGGTGAGGAGGCCTTTTCTTCCTTAACATTTACTCGTTGAATGGAACACTATGGTTGACTGTAACTGATTTAGTGGTTCCTGGAATTCTTTAATAGAGGACAAAGGATTGTGTGGCAGAGACAAACAACCCATATATTTCTTGGATGAACGGGAATATACAGATTCCATTTCCCATGGAATGATTGGAATAACTATTAAGATAGGCGCTAATAGAATCCCAAACTGTTCCTTAGGTTCAGATTGTGTAGTAATGATTGTGTATAAAATAAATGGGTCCATATCCTTAATAGGGCCCACAGTCAGAGACTAAAAGCAAAACATGGCCGAGAAGTGGTGAACATTTATATTGTGGCTCTGAATATACTGCAGGGGTGCAGAACCTCTTTCAGCCCAAGGGCCGAATTTCATTGCACAGATGCTCTTGGAGGCTGCATTCCAGTGGTGGGTGGGACCAATGGCAAAATGGGTAAGGCCAAAATACCAGCATATTTTAATGTAACGCTCTTATGGCCAGTAACGAAGCCTTAGCAGAGGCATTTCAACCATTTAGAATAGGGGGGGAAACTGCACAAAAGCCAGGAAACCACCAAATGATAGGTGGTTGGGGAAAGGGGGGGTTGCCTTCTGGGGACTCCCAAGTGGGCCAAATTGGGATCCTGGGAGGGCTGGATTTGGCCCCCAGGCCTGAGGTTCTGCACTCCTAGTCTACTGGGATGGGAGGAAATGGTCCTGGATGTTTTGGCAGCAGCAAGCATTGTTGTTGCGGTCTCCATTTCCTTCCTTTCTCATGGTCAGTTGCACTTCTGTAGTTGTTGAGAAGGGCTCACCCAACTGATCCAGCAATTAGCACAGTGCTCTTATCTTCACCTGGTTTGCTTAGTTTGTTTTGTTGAAGACATGTAGATGCTGTTTTAAAGGGAAACGCAGTCCCAAGGTATAAACTGTATGCATCCCATTACAAAACTAAAACCAGCAGCATTTGGGGAAAAAAAACCCCAGCACAACACTTCAGTAAAACTGATTGAAACAAAGTTTTTCAGATCTGTTTTAAAAGCTAACAAAGATGGGGCCATATATTTGGGGGGGGGGGAGAATTCCAGAGAGATGAGGCCAGGAGCCTCTTAGCCTCTGTGCTACAGCAGCTCATCCAATTTTTTTAAAATTCAATTTGGTATGGGCAGGAGTGGGGAGGGACCAATGATAGATCAGGATCAATGGTAGAACATGCATTTTGCATGTGGAAGGTCCCAGCATCAATCCGCAGCATCTCCAGTTGACTCAGATGATGGGAAAGATCCTTGCCTGTTTGGAAAATGGCTGCCAGTCAGAACAGGCAATACTAGGCTAGACAGACAAACAGTCTGACCTGGTTTAAGGCAGCTTTATAGAATCATAGAATAGTAGAGTTGGAACGGGCCTATAAGGCCATCGAGTCCAACCCCCTGCTCAATGCAGGAGAACAGATGTGGGCAGCTCAGGCAGTCACCCATCCAAGCACTGACCTTGGCTCATACCTGCTTAGCTTCAGCATGTGGCCTGCATTATGTGCTCTCGACGCCACCTGCAGGCCTTTGTATGAGCTGATTCACACATAATGCTATCCCATGGTTTGGAGTGCTGAATTCTGGGTTGTCACAATGTGCAAACCCACCTGCACTACCAAACCATGGTTTGTTAACCATGAACAACCAGGAAAGAGAACCCATGGTTTGCTGTTGGGTTGTGACCTCTGGGTTGTTTAAACCACGGGTTGTCATTACATGTGAACCCAGAACCTGGGTTGTTTCTCCAGGCTTCAGGTTTGGCAGGTATGAGTGGTCAAAAAAACCCAGCCACTTTACATGCTAGTACTGCAGCACCACAAAAGCATTTGGGATACAGGGAGGAAGCTGGAGGAGGGAAACAAATGATCCAGGGATTGAGAAAACAAACCACAGTTTGTTCAATTGTGTGCCAGATTAATCCTGGGTAGGGCAACAAACCATGAGTTAAATAAACCATGGGTTAGTGTTATATGCAACCAGGTCATTGAGTGTTCAGTCCTAGATAATTCAATAGCTGGCACAAAGGTGATGCCTTCGCCTGTCTCCAGCCCTCTTCATAGGGAAGTTTGTCATATGTGGTCCACAGGCATGTCTGTCTGTATGTGTGTATGTATGTAGTATCGGTGTTGACGTAGCTTCTGAGCGTAATCACGGTAGCATAACAGTTCAATATTTCTTGCTGATGTGATGTTGCTGATGGTGTGTGTGTGTCTATTTTTTGCCCCTTCTCTAGTGGACGCAGGCCACAGGGCTGTCATCTTTGACCGATTCCGAGGCGTTCAGGACATAGTGGTGGGAGAAGGGACCCATTTTCTCATCCCTTGGGTGCAGAAGCCGATCATCTTTGACTGCCGCTCTCGCCCGCGCAATGTTCCTGTAATCACAGGGAGCAAAGGTGAGCAGGGGAGTGGATCCAATTTCTTATTTTATCCTTTACAGTAATACCTTGGATTGCAAGCATAATTCATTCTGGAACCGTGCTTGTAATCCAAAACACTCTTATATCAAAGTGAGTGTCTGGCGGGCGTGAGCGGGGCCAATTTCGGCCCGCTCGAGGCGAGCGGTTACATCCCTACAGTACTTGTATTGCAAGACGTCTCTTGTTTATCAAGTCAAAATTTATTTTAAAAAATTGCTTGTCTTGCAAAACGCTCTCAGACCAAGTTACTTGCAGTCCAAGGTATTCCTGTATACTTAAGAGTCGAAAGTCGAGGCTGGGTAATGAGAAACTAAAACCCAAAGGCAAACCATCCCATTACAGTTCTGCTATGGAAATAACAGTTGAAAACGTAACAGCATGCTAACACTCTTCTCTACATACACACACACACACACACACACACCATTTTTTGCAAGGTGACCGGAAACCAAAATGTAAAACAAGACCTTTTCTTCTGTTTTCACTTGTGCAAGGTTCCCTCCATCAGTAGTTGTTGTCCACTTTCCCCGGCGGTCCTTTTGTTGTTGTTGTTAGAACTTACGCAAGGCCCTTTAGGGCTCTACAACAAGGCTCTCTGCTGCTTTTGTCACCTCTCCTTGTCCCTTTGGAGAGATGCCACTGCTCCCAGCCCACCTGACTAGCCTCATCATCTCCCAGTCCTAAGCAGAGCAGATGCTGGGACCGTGGCAGGGTACTGGAGGGGGCATGGCTTAGGGAGACCCCCATGATCTGAGCTCAAAGGATCTTGTGGTCCACATTTTGCCGCTTCCATTTTGGCTTGGCGGCACTTGTGTAGGCTCAGAAGAGATGGTGATGCTGATGGTGATTTATTTATTTATTTATATACCGCCCAACAACCAAAGCTCTCTGGGCAGTTCACAACAATCCATAAAAACACACAATACAATATACAATAAAAACATTATACAAAATTTAAAAACCAGATTTAAAAATGACATATAGATAAAACAAGAAATGCAATGAGACCAATTAAAAAGTAACCACCCCACCATGCACTATTTAGGGTTAAAAGCCTCAATACAGAGGGCAGTCTTAACCTGGCGCCAAAAAGATTGTAAAGTTGTCGCCAGGTGGGCCTTCCTGCTTATTTATTTATTTAAACTATTTTTATCCTGCTCCTCAGCCAAAAATGTTCTGGGGTGGTTTATATACAACCAGTAGAACAAGACACTCCCTGCCTGCAGGCTTACAATCTAAAAAGACACAAGGGAAAGGGGATGGGGAGGGAAGAAGAAGAAAAAAAATAGTAGTCTTCCAGCGGGGCTGGTGGAATGGCCCCGCTCCTCTCTTCTCTCTCTGTTACAGCCTGCTGGCATGGCTGCTGGTGGTGACAGTTGAGGGAGGAGGACATTTTGACTTGTGAAGGTGCATACCTCCTCTAACCCTCTTCCTCTCTGCCTGGTAGATCTACAGAATGTGAACATCACTCTGCGAATCTTGTTCAGGCCGGTGACTATACAGCTTCCCCGGATTTTCACCACTATCGGCGAGGACTACGACGAGCGAGTGCTGCCTTCCATCACAACTGAGATTCTCAAATCTGTGGTGGTAAGGGCTGGTGGTGCGGTGCCCCGGGGGTGGAGCAAAAGCAAAATGAGCAGACAAAAAAATAACGCCACCAGTCAAGATAATCCACACTCCTGATGCTGGCCTTGCTGTACTCCAGGGGGCCACAGCAGCCTGGCCTTAATACAGTTCAGACTTCTCACCAGGCCAGATGTTTCACAGCCGGCTCCCTGATCTCTCCTCCAGAGGAGGCTGGTGGCAGTAAAAGGGAAGAGCTGGGGAACCGCGAGGAAGTCAAGCCCTCTTCCCCAGCCTCTCAGGTGTCCCAGCTGCTAGCACTGCTGATCAGCATCTGTGTTCTCCTGGATCCAGTGGGGTGAGGTAGGACCAAGGGTTGCTCGGGACAAGAAGCAACAGCTAGGAGAAGCAAACCTGCTCCCCCCCCCAGTACAGCCAGGATCCTGTGCCTTCACTTAGTCCAGCCTTCCCCTAACCTGGTGCCCTCCAGATGTGTTGGGCTGCAGCTGTGTTACAGCCCCACACATCGGAGGGCACCAGGTTGGGGAAGGCTGTGCTTGACTGTACAGTACAAGACCCACACATGAGCACGCTACTCTGGGCATTGTGCAAACTCATTGCTGTCAGCTGTGATCTGCCGAAACATCCGCCCCTCTGCTTCAGGCCCCAGAATCAGTGGGGTGCCTTCCATCCCATTCTTCTCACTGATGCATGAGGGACCTCTTCCTCATCTGTCAGCTTTTCAATCCTTGTTCAATGAGAACTCCAGTGGGAAAGAACGAGGCAACTTCAGGTTTCAGCTTTCCAGTACGGTCATTTTTCTCTTTGTGTAGCTCCCCCCCCTCCCCCATTACAACATTTGGCTGAAGTGCCCTGCCACGTTAATTTTTCCACTGTAGAAAAAATTCCAGAGTTTTGTTTTGTTATAAATACATTTTATTGTTTTTTTTGGTAAGGGGGAAATAGGCAAAGAAATCAGCTGCAAAAGCTGAATCGTATTAGCTTCCCATCCATAAACTCCTTTACTTGAAAGCTAGTGTTCTTATATTTTAATGGATAATTGTTGTAGCTGTTTTAAAGTTTGTATGTTTTAATTCTAATGTAAGTCGCTTTGAGGTTGGGGGGGGGGAGGTTGCAGCTTTGCTTCAAGCCTTTCGTACATCTCGTCGTCAGGCTCGTTTTGATGCTGGCGAGTTGATCACGCAGAGAGAACTGGTTTCCAGGCAAGTGAGCGAAGACCTCACAGAAAGAGCAGCAACATTCGGACTCATCCTAGATGACGTTTCCTTGGTAAGAGACCGCCTATGTCCAGAAGCTTTGCCAATAGAAGATGGGTAGAGGAACTAAACCGGGGTGGTGGTGGTGGTGTTGGACTGCAACTCCCATCATCCCACATCATTGCCCACACCAGCTGGGGCTGATGAGAGTTGGAGTCCTGCAAGATCTGGAGGGCCACAGGTTGCTCCTCCCCTGGGCTAGAGGAAAGAGGCCCTTAAATCCCACACTTAGTACCCCAAGGTCTGCAGCAAGGGAGCCCAGATGTAGTGAGAAGGTCTGTATCAGGGGCACTTCAGTGCTGGAAAGGATCCGTGTCTCAGTTCAGAACCTGGTAGATTCCTGTTTTTCTTTCCCCAAACAGTTACGGTTAATGTTTTTTTAAAACTTACCCAAAGTGCAAAGCTTAAGACCACGGGGAGCTTTCAGAGAGCTGTTCCCACAGCAATCCTAGTAGTAAGATTTTAATTGTGAATGCAGTTGGGCGTTGTAGTCAGCCTGCATAATCTATGCCAGCGAATTCCCCAACCTGGTGCCCTCTAGATGTGTTGCACTGCAATTCCCATTATGGAATTATAGGAATTGCAGTATAACACATCTGGAGGATGCTAGGTTGGGGAAAGTTCATCTAGACTGAGATTGTGATGATACTTTTTTTAAGGGATGCTTGAAGTACAGTTGGTAGGGGTGAGCAAGTTCAGGGGCTCCCTCTGCTGGTTATAGTGAGATGTTTGGATGGAGATTACCTAACTGAATGCTTGGATATATTTTTTTTCCATTTCTGCTTCCATCATGGAGAGGAAGTGCAGCATTTCACTGGTTGTTCCAAAGTCTAGAATATGACATTTAGGGGCACAATCCTATGTACTTATTTCTATCTAAACATGCATAGGATTGTGCCCTTAGTCACATACCTGTCCCATTGATCTCAACTTAGTCTGGATCCAACCCAATGATTGCAGCAGATAAATGTTGATCTTTGGTTGCATCTGAAACAACTTCTTAACGTAGCACTGAGTTCAACTAACTTAGTCTGGACCCAACCCCTATAGAAGTATAAAATGCTTACTTTTTTCGCTGGATGGACAATATATTTGTGAAAATATCCAGCAAGCTTTTGCGTGATGCATGGTGGTTCTGGATAGCTGTTTAGTATAATAAAATAGGGTGGATTTTTTTATTTGTGTCTCTTTATTACAGCTATGAACCAGTTTAACTGTCATGGCTTTCACCCTGCAGGGGAACCATGCGAGGCTAGGAATCTCTCTCAAAGAATGTTTGACATACTCTTAAAACTACAGTTCCCAGGGTACCTTGGCTACACACAATTAAAATAGCATCTCAACAGATTAAGGCAGTAATGAGAGCCAGATTAAAGGGTGGAAAAATTTGGGGCAATTATTTTATAGCATTAGTTCAAAAATTATAAAGTTAAGTAAAGCAAGCCCATCAAATATCAAAATCACTTCTGATGCTTTAATTATTTCCAGTTCTGAGTAGCCTTTAGTCCTGGGGGAAGCTGCCCAAAGAACAGATCAGAGGAAGATGGACAAGGGAATTTGTGTTTTGATGTGTTGGTTGCGCATATTGCCCCTCATGGGACACACAGCAGCATTGAGAAGATCACATTGTGCTTGAATCAAGCAAGGCATGAATGAGTATTTTGGCTGTGCGTGCAGCCACTTTGCTTCTCCCTTTGCACAAGTGAATGACAAACTAGGATATCTTCATTTAACTACAGTTTTCTGTTATTTATGAACCAGGAAACTGTGATTAATGGCTTCCACGGAGTCAGGATATGAAGCCATAGTTTGAGGTTGGCATAATATCATGACTTGTTCCGAAATCACTAATATTTTCTCAGTTCAGATGTAACAGGAAACTATAGCTAACTGAAGACTTCCTGGCTTATTTGCTGGCTCGTGCAAAAGGAGGACGTGCAGGGGCACGGGGCTCATTCATATCTCAGTTTATTGAGCCAGGATATGATCATCCGAACATGACTAGCTTCTGTCATGAAGAATTTCCAAATCCTCTCCTCAGTAGATGGCACTAACTAAATAAAAAATCCAGCAGCTGCAGCCAAATATGTTTGCATGTTGCTGATGCTTAAATGAAACCTGTGCATAAGCTGGGGCCCCAACTGCCTTTTGGAACTGATCATGTTTCTCCATCTTTATTGACAGCGTGCTGTCATAGTTCATGGGATGTTTTTTTTTTTTCTTTCCCTCTTAGACGCATCTGACATTCGGGAAAGAGTTCACAGAAGCTGTAGAAATGAAGCAAGTAGCCCAGCAAGAAGCAGAGAGGGCCAGGTTCATAGTGGAAAAGGTGAGAATGTTGAGAATGTTGGAATCAACTCGTTACTTGCTGAAGTAACCATGGAGAGTTTTTCCACCTTCTTATCCAATGCTCCATTTGTACAATCTTATCACCTCTAGGGCACTTTTTCCCCAGTGTACAAATACTGTAGAGCAGGGACCTGATGCCCTGTGGATGTTTTGGACTACAACTCCCATCAGCCTCAGCTAGCATGGCCATTGGTCAGGGGAATGGGAGTTGTAGTCCAAAACTGGAGGGCACCGGCTTGGAGCAGGCTGCTTTAGAATCATAGGAACAGTAAGAAGAGCCCTGCTGGATCAGACCAAGGGCCCATCTTGTCCAGCAATCTGTTTCCCAGAGTGACCAACCAGATTTCTCTAAGAAGCTGAGATGAGTGCAGTAGTCCCTTCCTGCTGTTGCTCTCCAACAGCTGGTGTTCAGTTGTGGGGACAGGTGGACAGCTCTAAAAGTGAGGCTTGAAGCATGATGGGGTGCAGGAGTTTAGAGGGATGAGATAATGGGATTGGGGGGGAGTCTCATGGCGGAGGAGGTGCAAATAAGGAGAGGTTCGGGTGGCGGAGGGATGGCCTTTTGACCGCTGTCAAATGGAACCAAAGGGGAATATAAACGTACCTGCTGCCTCTGTGGGGCAGTGCCCAGGGTAGGTACCTGCTGGACTTTGTCAGCAGGCACCCCCTGCGCATTGCCCACCCGAGGCTTCCCATTCCCGCAGTTGTGCAAGTGCGGGTAAAAAATTAAATAATTTTTTTGGGGTAAATATTTACGAAAATTAGAGGGGACAAAATAATTTAAAAACTTTAGCAACCACAGGCAGCCCCTCCAAGGTGCCTCTGGGGCACTTTGAAGGGGCTGTCCATAGCTGTCAAAACGGGGATTGTGAAATCTGGCTTGACAGCTGGTTTTCACGATCTCATGAAAAAAAGTTTAAAATGAAAAAAAGCTGCAGCAAGCCCGAAACGGCTCGCGATCATGACGGAGAGGAAGCCAGTGCCAGCTGCCCCCAAGTGCCACTTGGATACTTTTGATGCAGCTGGCACTAGCAGGTGCCAGGGCTTGCTTGGCAGGAGCAGCGAGGGGTTTTTGCTGCTCTTGCCAAGTGAGTCGGTAGCTGATCCTCTGTACCCATGATGGAGTTGGTTGCCTGGGTTCGGATGACACAACAACCCTTCGTGGGTACAGCAACCCCTTCTACGACCCATGGGTTGTTACGGTGTCTTGTTGCTCTCAAACGAGCAACCCTGCAGGAATTCGGTTTGGCTTCACATGACAAGACAACCCATGGTGGGTAGCAACCTACAATGGGTTGTCATGCTGGGTCAACCCAGTCAATGTGTCCACAGCCACACTTTCTGTATGCTTGGCTGTAGAAACTCCTTGGCTGTTGATGGAGAGGAGCGGGTCCTGCAACAAAATGTTGCAACATATTCTTGCTTCCTATTGGGAGTTCTCCTGGTCAGGGTTTCTGCTAGCCATGCCTACCACCATTCCACACACACCCCTTTTCTATTTTCCTTTTCCAACTGACAGTCAACAACCAGCGGCTATTGATCATGCTTAGTGAAAATAAAAGAAAACACAAACACTACACACACACACACACACACACACACACACACACACACCTAAACTAGAATGGACTTCCAATTTTTTCCACAGCGAGTATAAGTAACAATAATTTCTCTTACTCTATAATTACAAAGAAATTTCTTTTTTCCGTTGTACCAAAATTTTTCTTCTTTCATCAAACCCACAAAAAACACAAATCATTTTTTAATTTCTACAAAAGGACTATTAGAGGTTTCCATTCAACCCTAAACATAGATATTAACCATAGTAATACCTTGGATTGTGAGCATAATTCATTCCAGAACCATGCTTGTAATCCAAAACACTCGTATATCAAAGCAAATTTCCCCATAAGAAATAATGGCAACTCAAACGATTCGTTCCGCCTCGCCTCGGAGGAAGGGGTTTGGGATGCCGCCGTTGCTGCTGATTCTCTTGAATCACCAGATGGGTAGTGGAGCCAACCGCTAGCAAAGGAAGTGAAGAGAAAGCGGCGGCGGCGGCAGCACCATGAGCCTCCCAGCGCCAGGCTAGAGAGAGTGCGCGGAGGGAGGGAAAGGCATGTTTTGCTTGTGGCTGCCCGGGAGGCTCCTGCAAGCTTGGAATGGGGAAAGAGCATAGGAAAGGATTAACTTCCCCCTTGCATTTCTGTGGTTCCGATCTTCCCTGTTGTTGGCTTGGAGTGAGATCTTGCCTTTAAGTCACAGAGTGGTATGTGTTTTCTGTTTTGTTTTTTAAAATGAAGTTATTACAAGCAATACTTTATCTGTCCACTCAGAAATAAACCACCACCCCTGTCCCCAGAAACAAAAGTGATCCTAGGGAGTTTAGCCTAACCTGATCTGAAAACAAACAAAACAAAAAACCCATTCTCCAGCAGCAGAATCAAACCCTGACTCCTTTTTCTTTTTCTTTCTATCTAAACTGTTTTAAGAACACCTTGCAGTGGGAGGTTTCTAGCATAAATTTAAATTTGAAAGAGAGCAAGTCTTGCAATAGGAGCCACATGCGGCCAGCTGCTCCTGTTGCCCTGTTGAAAGACTTGCTCGTCTTTCAAATTTAAATTAATGCTAAAAATTTCCGGGTTACTCGCAATCCGAGGTATTACTGTATTCTCTAAATATTGATGAAGTTACACATCCCAACATAAAATAAAAGATTCTTATATCCATCATACATCATCTTAGGAACATTCTCTTTAAAAGTAAAACATAATGTAATTTTCAGCCCTTTTAGCCACATAATTTCCCATTATTTCATTAATACATCATATCCCAATTTCATAGATCATACAGTTGGAAGGGGCCTACAAGGCCATCGAGTCCAACCCCCTGCTCAATGCAGGAAACTAGAGGAGGGGTCTCCCATCCAAGTAATAACCAGGCCTGACCCTGCTTAGCTTTCCACACTCAGACAAGCTGAGCCAGCGTGAGCCACAGGCCAATTTATTAGATCCCTTCTGTCTAGATTCCTTCCCATATTCATATCTCAAATAATTCACTAGACAATAAACATAACTATATTTTCTTTAATCCATGACATAAATTTGGCCATCTCTGCCAGTTCCAGCATTCACCAACCATTCTTCCTTCCTTCATTTGCTCTTCCTCTGTCAAAAACAATCTTTTTCTGTTTCAGCTTTGAAATAAAAGAGGCACATTCTCTCTTCTTGCCAATAACCCTGCCCTCCAACTCCATTCCAGTAGAAAAACCTTACTGAAAAAATTGATCTGTGTCAGCGTCCTCCAGTTCTGTTGCAGTAAAGAAGTATTGCTGGCTAACTTGATCCACTGTATTCTTTCTGACAAAATAATCTTCCTTTCCACTCAAGTTCAACAAAATCAAAGTGTCTTTCTCCTCAGATATTTCTTTTGTGTGGCTATCCAATTTTTTTTATCTTGTAAGACATCCATCCTATTTCCAAGACCATCCATCTTAATCTGTTCCTCCAATTTACTTTCTTGGGCCATTTCCACTCTTATTCCAAGCCTCGCATCCAATCTTTTTTCAAGAGCATCCATCCTGTCTCCAAATAATTGTTCAAATAAGTTGTAAATCAAGTCAAATACAGCCATTCTGTCTCCTTTAACCCTCTTACCGGGATCAACCAATTCAGTACAGTCCAGGAGTCACGGTCTGTGCTTTCCTCTAGTTTATCTTTTATTTATGTGCATTCCTCCTTGTCAGCCAGTTCATAAACAGAAACCTTCCCACGGCCGTCTAATCTGCCTCAGTATCACTTTCGCAAAGCAAGAAGTAATTAAAAAAAAATTAAAAATTCAGAAAAACCTCTTTCCCATTAAAAAAAAAAAAAGCTTACACATAAATCATCTCTTTGTGAGGCTGTTTATCCGAATCTCTCCACTTTTAATAATCCCAAGAAAAAAGATCTCACCGTAAGAAATATCAACTCAGCTGTAGAAAGAAAATCTCTCTGTGTTCATAAGTAATTATAAATCTTAGAAGAAATGGGGGTAGGCAGACTTTAATGTCCTTTCAGGTCTCCAACCTTGGCATTCGAGCAAGCTGTAAATCCTTCACTCCAGATTGCTCCGACAGATAAACTCCTGAAAACGAAAGGCTTATCTCTTATCTTTCCCTTTGATCCAGGAAGATATACCCCGGTTTTTCAGGCTGCATTGTGCCTTCAGCTATTTGTGAAGGTGTCAGTCCACCATTCACCCCACCGGGAGTCCGATCATGCTTAGTTCTCATTCACCCCGCCGGGAGTCTGATCATGCTTAGTTCTGACTGGGCTGTTGTTGTTGGGTTGGGGGGGGGGGTCCTTTAATTTTGTTAAGTATTGCTTCCGCAAAGTTTGGTGTACCCCAGGCATGCAAATACCCGCTACCCACCCCCCATCTTCTCAGTTGCCCTGTTTTGGCTACAGTCCTCCCGGCACTTAATATCACTGTTAGAAGGGGCAGATGACCCACTGATCAACCCTACCCTTTTCCCTAAGTTCATTGTCTGTTTCCTCCTGCATTTCCACAGGCAGAGCAGCAGAAGAAAGCAGCTATAATTTCAGCTGAGGGGGACTCGAAAGCCGCTGAGCTGATCGCCAATTCGCTGTCCTCCGTGGGCGACGGCCTCATTGAATTGCGCAAACTCGAGGCAGCTGAAGACATCGCTTACCAGCTCTCACGGTCCCGCAACATCACCTACCTGCCATCTGGACAGTCAGTGTTGCTCCAGTTACCCCAATGAGTGTCCTGGCTGTCCTCATCACTGCCTTTTTTCTACTATAAAATAACCAATTAGCCAAAAGCAATCACAGATTTCCCAGTTTTGGGGTTGAAAAGACAGGAAATGGAAATTTAAAATGGATTGAAAATCCCTTAATCTAATAAAGGCGATCAATCTTCCCCTTACCTTATTGAATATTCCCTTTAGCAGATCAGTACTCAGAACAAAGGACTGGGGAGCCGATAAGCTAAGTGGGCTGGGTTTTTTTTTCTTTTCCCCCTGCTTAATTTAACCTAGCTCATTTTCTGGAGAGAACATCTATTTTTAGCAAGACTGCCCTACCAATTCATTTTAGGCTAACTCTGGTCCATACCTTCAGCACTAAGCCAACTTTGGTGCGCTGCAGTTTATGGAAAAGAGTGGGGCAGTTTTTCCTTGGCCGCTTCTCTCCTGCCAAATTCAACATCGCACAGGGGCATATCGGCATAAGAAGCTATTTTTGACAAATGCCAGCCTGTGCATAATGCCCACGTTGACATGCAGCAGGGCAGATCATGACCCCCCAAGATGGTTTCAGGCCTGTGTAGATCTGAAAGTAGAACATTCCCGCATGGGATTACAGCTCTTCTACCCGTCACATAAATCTCCTTTCTTGGGATCAGCTATCCTGCTCCTCTATGACTTGTCCACACTGGTGTTACCTGTCCTTGTACAGGAAAGGACTGATCTTGCAAGCAGCAGGCGTCTGTTTCACATTCTCGCCCCAGCTTTAAGAGGGGGCACAGCAGGTTTATTCCACTGATTGCCTGATGTTGGCAGCATTCACCAGTGTGTTATCAAGGCTCTTTTAATTCCTTTAAAAAGATGTTCACTTAGCAATGAAGCTGCAAAAGATTAGAAGATATTAACCAACCTTCAATAAATTAACCAATAAAATGTCCCTTCTTAACTGTGTGGTTTTGTATTTACTATAGTAAGACAGCTCCAGCTAACAGTGAGGCCTTGCTTGCTTTATTTGGTAATCCCAATACATCTGGAGGGTGCTAGGTTGGGGAAGACTGCTCTAGCTTTATTGTGACTCCCCCCTCCCTTTCTTTATACAGTGTATACTAAGGAAGCTGCCACTAGTTCTTGAACAATGCCTGCTTTAAAACACACATACCTCATCATGAATTCTAGGTCAATGTTCTCCAACCTTGGGTCCCCAGATGTTTTTGGCCTACAACTCCCAGCATGCCCCAGCATAGCTGGCTGGGGCATGCTGGGAATTGTAGGCCAAAAACATCTGGGGACCCAAGGTTGGAGAACACTGTTCTAGGTGACATTGCCAGGCATAAAAGGAAAAACTCTTCCCAGCCATTTCTTTTTCCTTTTCCCCCCCTAAGCCACTGCTTCCTGCAATTTCATGTTTGCAGCAGTATATAATGTTTCCCATTGGTTTGTGGGAGAGGCTGCAGCTCAGTGGTAGAGCACATGCTTTGCATGCAGTAGGTCCCAGGTTCGATTCCTGTTATCTCCAGGTAGGGCAGGGGGGAAAAAACCTGCCTGAAACCCTGGAGAGCCGCCTCCATTCAGTGTCAACAATGCTGGAGTAGATGGGCCGTTGGCCTGATTTGGTGTAAGGCAGCTTCCTGTGTTTCTGTGCCATTAGCGTCTCTGTCTCACATAAAGACTTGAGTGGACAACCCTTGGGCTTTGGTAACATTTCCACTGTTCTCTCAAAAGTCCTTTTCCTGTTAATCTTGCTGGCTGCCTTTACTGGTGGGACCCTCCATCTTGCTGCCAGCTACTCTTAAGAGGCAACTAAACTCCCCCCCCCCCCATGGTACTCTGAAATACATAGGCAGTGGGTGGGTTGTCTTGACCCAGGTGTATGTTGTTGCTGGGAAGCCTGTCTCTTCTTTTTTTAAAATAATATATCTTAAAGTTATAGATATTTGGAAGGACTGCCTAGTAATTTGTATCTAAGTCAGTAGGTAGATGAGGCTAGCTATAAAGCCAGTGGTTTTGAATTTAGATTGGCATTGGGTACTCTTGGTATTTGGTTCCAGCTCTGGCATACCTAAAGGTGGGCTTTTGTCCAGGGTGAAGGCAAGATGGAACCGTTACACTGCCTACCATAAAAGAAACCCCGGAAACAAATGTATTGGCTGTTAAACAACCTGAATGCCTGACTGCCGTCTCCCAAAGCAGTTATTTTATTCCCAACTCAAGGATGGAAAGCGGAATATCGGTGGTCAATATAAGAGGTTTAAAGATGTTCATAAGGCTAATCTTAAAAAATGCAATATAAACATCGAAAACTGGGAAGCTCTGGCACATGAACGATCTAAATGGAGGTTGGCCTTTCACAAAGGTTCCATGGACTTTGAAGAATCCCGAGTGCAAGGTGAAAGGGAGAAACGTGCTAAGTGAAAAGCACGTCAAACGAATCCTTCACAGGACCATCTTCCATCTGGTAACCTGTGTCCTCACTGTGGGAAGCTGTGTGGATCTAGAATTGGCCTCCACAGTCACTTACGGACCCATCGCTAGAGTCTACACAATCTTCTTTAGAATTTCCTCCTTTTATCCTGGAAGACAATCTTACTCGGTCACGAGTGATCGCCTGATGATGGGTGTTAAATAAAGAGATCCACCTGGGTCTGTTGCTGTTCAGTTCTAAATAAGCAGAGAATACAGTTCTATTTGGGGAAGGCTGAGGGGGTGACAAGATAGCACTCTTCTGATACCAGGAAGGCTGTCACACACAAGAGGGAAAAGCATTGCTCTCTGCTACCCCATAGTATAGGACTTGATCTAATGGGCTTAAGTTACAGAAGGGTAAATGTTGGTTGAACATTATGAGAAATGTCTTAATGATAACAGTTCAGCAATGGAATCAATTACCTGGGATGAGAGGGCTCTCCCATGCTGGAAGTCTTCAAGCAGCCACCTACTAGGGGATGGTCTAGTTCAGGGATGGGCAACGTGGCCTCCCAGGGGGAGTTTTGGACCCCCTGCTTTGGCAGTGTGACCCTAACTGCTGCTGCATTGCCAGATTCCTTGCAATTGTGCTTGCGAATCTTGCTCCCCACCCCACCCTGCAGCCTGCCAAACAAGTGTTTGGTGGGCTAGCGGGATGGAGCAGTGTCTTGTTTCTCAGCAGAAATGCTGGTTCTGCAGAAAAAGGAAGGTATGTGATCCTTGGGCTCCATTTTTCTGCTGAAACATGTTCCCCCATCTGTTTGGCAGGCTATGGGGAGTGCAATTCTGCTGGGAAAGAAGGGGTGCAATCCCTGCCTGCCCTTGTTTCCCAGCAGAATTGCTGGGAATGCAGCCACTTATGGTTGAGGCACAGCCTGGAGGGTTCAGGAAGGTGCAATGTGCCCCCTCAACCCTCTGCAGTTGCCTGCCATTGTGCTCTAGCGCTGGATTTCCTGTATCAAGCAGGAGGTTAGGCTAGAAGATGGCCTACAAGACCCCCTCCAACTCTATGATTTTATTACGCCGATTTGAAGGGTATGTATAGATACTTCTAGGTACAAATTTAGAAATAATGCCTATAACTTAAAATATATCTCACCATAGTGGGGAAGACATGGCTGGGGCATGCTGGGAGTTGTAGGCCAAAAACATCTGGGGACCCAAGATTGGAGAACACTGGTCTAGGTGACCTGTGCGCCTGCTCAGCCTGTCGTCCAGGTGCTAACAATTGATGGGCAACTTCAAGGCTCTCTCGTCTTATGGTTCTTTATCTTTAAACTGGACAGCTCTTCAAACAAAGGACACCATTAAGTAGATGACTGCTGTCTGTAAAGTAGGACTCATGACCAACCTATATTTGGCCATAAATGGAATGACACAGCAAATTTGGTAGTGGTGCTTACACCACTTTAGGGGGAAAGAATATTTAGAGTCCTATTGTTATTGATTAATAATGTTAGCTGCATAAAACAAAATCACAATCCAACAAAACGTCTTGCCAAGGTGATAGCAGTAATAAAACATCAAAAGCCAACAGCCAAATTATATATTTTTAAAACCCCACACACTTTCAGAAAGTACAATCGGTAGACTATCACAGCCTGGAAATGGTTTTGCATGAGCAAGGGCAAGGTTTTCTACATGAAGCAAAAGAAAAATGTGGGGGGAGGGGACCACCTGCTAGCAGAATGCTGTTAGGGAGGTGGCCAAATCTCTACTGAAGGCATTTGTGTGTATAGGATTGCAGCCTTAATATTTATATGTTTGTTTTATATTTAAGCTGTGGAGACAAAGTCAAAGCCAGGCCAGGTACACCCCCCCCATACCGCCACCGCCATCATGGCTTCTGCCTAGGGCAGAAGCAGCTCAGTTCCGAGCAGTCATTTGCATCAGCCTTCATTTACATTCACCTCAATGGGACCCATCTACATACCCCCCAGTAACTTCCCCTGGTAGCTCACAAAGAGCTGCGAAGCACCCTCAAGCCCCGAGGGGCGCCAGGATGCCCCGGCAGTCTCAAAGAGCTGCCAAGTACTTTCAAGCACCCAGGGGCACCCAGGATCTGGCAGGAGGGACCGGTTCTTCCCCGTCCACAGGAAAGGAGGGGGGAGCAAGGGAGGAGGTAAAAGAGGGGCACCAAGCCCCAGCAGGTTGTTGAATGTTGGGTGCAGGACTGCACGGACCGTCCATGACTTCGGTCAGGACAAGGACTTCAACCCCGGGCAACGCCGCCGGGTAAAGGCTGTCTGGCTGAAAGCTCTACAGTGAACCGCTTTCAAGGAAACAAGGTATTTTAAGGACAATATTATAGCTGCCTGTCTGTTAACTCAGCTCATTTGTGGATTGAGGCTTGCATGCCTCATTATAGACTCTTTTATAGACTCCCCATGTTTATAGTGGAGTTCTTATCTGCTTGTTTTGATATGCTTCATTAAACATACTATCAACAAGCTCGGTATTCTTGTCAATTTCATTCTCTCATTCAGCGCCAATGGTAGCGGTTACATTTTAAGTGCCCAGGTACGGATTGAAGGGAGTTTTCTCAGCTCTGGTTAACCCATTAACTCACGGACTTACGCAAAGGACCGGCGGCGGTCCTTCACATAAGCAATTTTTGTTTTCTATCCAACCTTTTCAGTGGAAAACACTCACAGTTGGCCAACAACAGAAATATAAAGATGAATGGGTCAGTGCAGGAAAAGGTTTTTTGATCTACCTCCCCTTATCCACAGCTTAGATGCCCATGGATAGAGATCTGAAATATATTGAAAATATTTACCCCTCACTCATTAAATCTTATATATATATATATATATATATATATATATATTTATTAATTTTGGGTGGGGGGATTGTTACTTTAATTAAAAACAAAACAGGTTAAATTCTAACACCTTTCATTGGACCTAGAATAGGCAGCTGTAGCTGAGCTAGAACTGGAATTATATGCTCCCTCCATTTTACCCCGTGAGGAGACTAGCTGCTACACCAGCTGCAGCTTCTGGACCATCTTCAAAATGTAGCTTCATGCAGAATGCATCACAATCGTCCAAATGGGAGATTACCAAAAGCGTGGATGGCTGGGGCCAGATCTCTGAGTGGGATGGCCATATCTCCTACTTTGCAGAGGGCAGCTCTCTATTTGAAGGGCTGTCCAGCCCAAAGTTCAGTTTCAAGATAAAGAACCCTAAGAAGGGAAAGCACTGAGGGGCCTTGAAGTTGTCCATCAGTGAGCACCTGGACAGAAGACTGAGCAGGGACACAGGTTGCCCGGTCACAGTCTTGCCCACTAAGGTGAGATGTATTGTGTTTCTATTTGAAGTATGCCAATTATTTCTCAGTGTGCATCTATGCATATAAATTAGCATATGCAAATTTTATGCAAATCAGAGCCCTCTTTGCCTTTTTTGGGGGGGTGATGCATAAATGTCCACCCTATCTCTGAGAGGGCAAGAGCTGGCTCACTAATTGTAGTTGGTAAGAGGTGCTCTCAACCACTTCTGCCACCTGATCAAACAGCTGGTGAGGTGGGGGTCAAGTGTGGCCCCAGACTGCAAACCTGTCTTGTTTGGATGACTGTGACCCCATCCTGCACAGATAAACTCACATTCCCCCTCATATCAAGCTCCACTCACCATCAACACTGCTGCATTCTCTGGTTTAAGCTTCAATCTTTTTCACAAGTACACATGGATGATTTTTTTGAATTAAAAATGATTTTTTAATAGTCCTTGACGTCCTGAAATGTATATTCATTGCCTCTCATTAGGGGAATGCCACCCATAGCTCAATGGTAGTGCACATGATTTGTGCAGTGTAAGGTCACTGTAGGGATGTATGAGAATTTGAGAAATTAGTTTCAGTTCATTTTCAATCAGGATTTATTCAGTTCGTACCTTCTGGGCCAAACATGAACTTGGATGCAATCTGTGGTCGAAGTCCATACATTACAAAGCTTGCAATGTGATTTGGGGGGGGGGGGATGCATTCAACACCATGTGTACATTTGAAAATGCACACAAATATGCTTTAATCAATGGGAGACTAATGCATACATTTCAAAGATGCACACAATTGATGCGTACTTTTGGAAAAATGCACATGAAAATACACAGATTTTTATGCAAAAAACAAAGCTCACAATCTGATACAGACTTGAGTTGGAACGCGCTTCAAGAAGGAATTCAGAGAACTTCCGCAAGCACGGATTTTGCTGATTTGCACTTCCCTAAATCACAGGTTCAATCCCTCGGCATCTCCAGTTAAAAGGAACAGGTCATCGGTGATGGGAAAGACCCTGGAGGAGAGCCACTGCCTGTCAGATTAGACAATACAAGACCAGATGGATCAATAGTCTGACCTGTTCTAAGGCAACTTCCTATGTTCCCTAGAGGAAATGCAGCCAAAACACAGACACAATTACACTCCAACTTCTGCATTTATAGAAGCATTAGAGCGGGGATGGCGGTTGCTTGGCAAACAAGCACATGCAGCAGTTTAAGACAAGAACTGAGGCTCAGTGCTGCTGCCAAGTGAAACCGCAGGGAGGATATGGAAGGTAGAATATCTGTTGGGATCACTGCCAGGATGCCTGGGGAGAAAAATGCCATGAGAAATATTCAAGGGCCAGGGTGAGGGACCATCTCTGTGGAAGGCAGAATAGGCCTCTGCAACCTCCAAGAGCCAAGGAGACAACCGGGAAATCACAGCGCAGATAAAGATCTGCAGCTAAGATGCAGGCGTGCCGCTTTGCGTGTTGGCAAACGCTGGAATGCAAGGACAGGTGTGGGTTTGTTATGCATTTTCCTTTCTTTCCCTGCCCAGGCAACATGCCCTTTCATGTCAAAACTGAGATCAAAGCGCATGGGGGGTGGGGGTGGAGAAACAGCAGGCGACCGAAACAGCCTTGTGAGAACAGGAACTACATTATCGCCCATGGGACACTTTGAACATCTGCTGGCATTTTGGCTTACAGGCAGGGCCGGCTGTGTATTTGAGGGTGCCCTGGCCAAAGTGTTTTCTGGAGGGCCCCTTCTGATGGTGGGCCTTGGAGGTCTTCCTTGGCTGAAGTGGTAGTGCTCCAAGCAGCGCTGGCAGCTGGATCTAGCCACTCTTTGAATTTCTCACAATGCACCAGGCCACTGTGGGAATTTTAAAAGGGTGGCCATTTCTGGCTGGTTGGCTCTGCTCAGAGTGCCAAGCATCAGCAATGGCTTCTGCCAGGGCACTGGGGTAGCTGCCCAAAGATGCCAGGTGCCAATGCCAGCCCCGCTTACAGGGAAGTACCTAAGATTAGGAAGTTCTCAATGCATAGTTAGAGGCAACTAACAACTCTCAATGCATAGTTAGAGGCAACTAACAAAAAATGGGGGCAGGGCTGCCTTTTCTGGCAGTAGTGTTACATATGAGAATTGGAGAAGAGCTGCTACTATTCCTCAGGATGTCCTGCAAGCCTTTACAATGGAGCATGTTAATATATCACTTTAAAAAGTATGTGGAGGGATATCAGGAGAAACAAACAATATTTTTTGAACCATCTATTCTTTGTTGGATTGGCAGCCCTAATTAACTAGTACAGGAATTTGAATATTGTTTTGAAAGAGACATGCCTTGTTGCTGAAGAAGGCCAGTGGTTGAAACACAGGCCTGGGTCGCATGTCATGGCTACCCAGAGTTAGCCATGACATGCGACCGGGGCCTGTGTTTCAATCACTGGCCTTCTTCAGCAACAAGGCATGTATCTTTCAAAACAAAGTTGTGAACGAGCAGGAGTGAGAGTGTGTGCTGGCTCCTGGCCACCCACTCTTGCTGAGCTAAACAACCTAGGGATCCTCCATCCCTGGGTTGTTGGCCAAAACATCCGAAGGTGGAATTATGGGTTGTTGGGGGAGGAACATCTCAGACTTGTAACCCATGGCTTGTCCTTGGGTTACAAGTCCGGGTTGTTCCTCCCCCAACAACCCACAATTCCACCTTCGGATGTCATGTACAACCCAGGGTTGGAGTGTCCCCGAGTTGTTTAGCTCAGTGGGATCAGGCAGCCATCTGGGAGCTGGTGTCCCCGCTCACTGATGGCTAACCAGGGCTGTTTAAACCCTAGGTAGCCGCAACATGCAAAGCTGGTCACATTTTAAAATCGAGCATTGATTTGATATATCTTTTCCTGGATGTGATCAGATGTGCTCCAGGCATGCACCAGTCACGCTACTCAACAGATTGCTCCACTGCACTACATGTTTTCTGCAAAGGTCAAGCTGGTAGTGCCATCACTATTTAATGTCTGTATAAATCAAGATATGTTCTCAAAGAACCCAGAGAGTGTTCATGGGCCCCATGGAAGACAACAATTGGTGTGTCTTCCTAACCTTCCACATCAATGGTTATTTTTATTTTAAGTGAAGAATACAAGCTTCACTTACATGGAATCTATACCCTTAAATCTGAAGATACCACTTAATATTATTTATCACATTAGAGTTAAAATGCATGTATTAAATGCTTTTGTACACCACTTTAGCTCAAAGCATTGTGCAACAATCAAAAACCCAAAACAAGTAATAAAACAGAGGGGGGGGAAACCTCTGAATATGCATAGGAAGCTGCCTTATACTGTGTCAGATCATTGCTCCATCTAGTTCACATTGATGGTTTCAGGTAGGGACCTTTCCAAGCCCAACCTGGAAATGTCAGGGATTGAACCTTAGACCTTCTGCATGCAAACCATGAGATAAAATATTAATATCAAGTATTCATAAAGCACCTCAGTTGTGCATTATATGTGGGGGTTGGGGTGCTTTGGTGTTCATTTGCACTAGTATTTGTGTCAATGTTACAAACTCACCGCAAGTTGTTGCTACAGGAAAATTTTGCACAACCTAGTGGGCTTCTTGAACCATGGCCTGAGTCAAGGCATAGGATTGTAGGATTGTGCCCTTAATGTACAAACTATATGTATTAGGTAGGATCCAGATTTAGTCTTCAGAGTAGATTCATTAAAATCAGTGGGAGTTTAGCTAGTCATGACTAACTGAAGTCCCACTGATTTGATTTCATTAGGTCTGCTCTAAACTAAATCTGGATTCAACCCATTGTATCTACATGTTGATATAGTAATCTGATTATGTGTGGTTTTGATTTCGCTAATAAAAATAATTGTAAAAAGGAAAAAAGTGACTAAGGGTTGAATCCTATGCATGTGAAGACAAAAACACATGTGTAGTGTCTAGTTGTGTGTATGCAGGCTGGGGGTTGCTGTGAGTTGTAGGACTTCTTTTCTGTCTAAGCATGCTAGGATTGTGCCCTTATGGTGTCTTTTAGATATCTATTTTATAAAACCACAATGATTAGAGATCATATTAATACCGTATGTGAAGGGCGCAATCCTATGCATGTTTAGACAGAAAAAAGTCCTACAATTCCTAGCATGCCCTATCCATCCATCCATCCATCCCGGGAATTGTAGGAATTCTTCTGTCTAAACATGCATAGGATTGTGCCCATCGTATATTAATCGCTTTTCTGCCCACCAGGACTCTCAAAGCGATCTTTCTGTTACAGCTTATTTATTTAATACATTTTCATACCGCCCAATAGCCGAAGCTCTCTGGGCGGTTTACAACAGTTAAAATCATAAAATACAATATAAAATTTAAAACCACAGATTAAAAACAAACAGCAGAGCTAGCAGCAGCAGTTACAATAACGGAATTAAAAACAATTACAGGATTAAAATGATTATTATTAAAATGATTAAAATGCCTGGGAGAACAGAAAGGTCTTCACCTGGCGCTGGAAAGAATACAAAGTAGGCGCCAGGCGAACCTCTTTGGGGAGCTCATTCCATAACCAGGGTGCCACAGCAGAAAAGGCCCTCCTCCTAGTAGCCACCTGCCTCACTTCCTTTGGCAGGGGCTCTTGGAGAAGGACCGCTGATGCAGATCTTAGTGTCCAGGCAGGTACATATGGGAGGAGACGATCCTTCAGATACCCTGGCCCCAAGCCATTTAGGGCTTTAAATGTTAGCACCAGCACTTTGAATCGGGCCCGGAAACAGACTGGCAGCCAGTGCAGATGAGAAAGCACTGGCATAATATGTTCTCGTCGGCCAGTCCCCGTTAACAATCTCGCTGCCCTATTTTGGACCAGCTGAAGTTTCCAGACCGTTTTCAAAGGCAGCCCCACGTATAACGCATTGCAGTACCAGAGCATGGATAACTGTAGCTAGGCTATCTCTGTCCAGATAAGGACGTAGTTGGTATATCAGCCTAAGCTGATAAAAGGTGCTCCGTGCCACCGAGTTCACCTGTGCCTCAAGTGACAGTAGTGGATCCAAGAGCACCCCCAAATTACGAACCTGATCCTTCAGGGGGAGTGCAACCCCATCCAGAACTGGTTGAATGAGTGTTGGTTGTAGTGTGTTGGGAGTGTTGGAGAGTTAGGTTAGGCTGGTTATTTGTGTCTTGTCAGGAGTTTTAAGAGGAATCGGTGAGTGAGAGTATTTGGAGTTATAGGGACTTACCGGTAGGTTAATTATAAAGTTTTTGGTGTAGGCAGGATTATTTTCTGGAACTAAGATTTTGAGAATTAAAATAAACTTATTTTTATTTTGTTTGCTACCCAAATCCTACGTGTCAACTTGGTGTTATTAACCTGCATTACTTTTAAATCTACACACACACCTTTGTACCCACAGTATCATAAATTTAAGCTAGATCCTTAATAACCAGTATTAATCTTTTCCCTCATTAGTAGGGGAAAGGTTTCATTTGACCCTCCACTCAGGTTTTTAAGTGTTGATGCTTAGCCTGAGAAGGGTTTATGCGCCTGCTCCTAAAGTGTAAGGGACCCTGTCGTCGCACTCTACACTCTAGTTAAATAATTAGTACGTATCTCTTGCAAATCGCCCAGAGATGGTTAAATGCAGATCTACTTTCTGCCCACCCTTGCACGAACATACATATACCATTTCCCCACACACTCCTAAAACCAGATTAATACGTTTACCCACCTCTTTCCATAGTCCAACAAATACTGGACACTGGCAAAACAGCTGCTCTTAAAGCGGCTCGGTATCCTTCCAAACGTCCAACAATCGTCAGCTATATTTATAAAATTCCGCAGAAAGGCGTTTTATTCGAGGAAAAACTGAAATCAGTCTTTTAAAATATACATGTAAAAAACATGTAAAAAGGGGTGGATGGGAACCCAATGTAAATTAATTAACGAATGCAGTTTGGCATTTGCATATATTTCAATAAGGCTATGCCGAAATTAGCAGCATTCTGCTGGAATGTAAGCTATCTCCGACACGCATGCGCAAATGTCTCCTCCCGCACTTTTTTTTTGTTTTGTTTTCTTCCTCCGCTCCACTTTTCCTCTCACCTGAGGCGAAAGGAGCTGCGCGCGAGCGTGGAGACGTTAATTTCTACCACGCACGCGCTAGCTAACCAACCTTTTTTCCTTCTCACGCGAGCGCATCTATTCGCCCGGGGGTGGGGGAGGGGACAGGGAAGACGGTTGGCTGCGCTTTTTAACTGGTGCTCACGTTGGGTCTCGCGCCTATGCGCGCGCAGGAGACGGGGAGGGGGAAGAGAGAAAGAGAGAGTTCCCTGAAAAAGGAAGCCAGGGAAAGCCGCGCGCTCTCGCGGTAGGACCTCTACGCAAGCGCATTCGGTATCTTCCTTACGACGAGCCAGCGAGCGACGCTTAAGGAAAAGCGAGGGGGGGGGCGGTGTAATCGCGAGGTTGACTGTCTGTCTGACTGACTTGGTTGGCTGCGGTGACGGCCACGTAGCGCTGCGGCGGCGGCGGCGGCGGCGGCGCGGCCGGGAGGAGGGCAAGCGATAGGGAGAACCGGGGCGGAGGCAGCTGCTGAGGGACCAAGGCCTGGTGCAGAAGAACAGGCGGCGGGGAAGGGGGCTCAAGCGAGGGGAGGGCAGGAAGGAAGGAGGGCCCTGGTCGCCCTCCCCCTTCCCCCCTCCCCTCCCCCGCCTAGTCATGGACCGCGGCGGCGGCAGAGCGGCGGCGATGGAGCGGCAACAGCGGTGGCAGCGGCACAGGAGGCTCCCGGCCTGGGTGAGTCCATGCAAGGAAAGAGGCCCAGATGGCAAAGGGCAGGCAGAGCTTCGTTTGAGTATTTATTTATCTCCCGCTTTTCCATAAAGTGCCGTGGCACAATGCTGGGGCATAAGAAATTATAAGACAAGCGTGCATCTGAGCGTGTGCGAAGTGCCCTTCCTGCCTGCCAGGTTGGGTGTCGGATCTCTATATGCTTCGAATAAAGTTAGAATGATTTAGGTCCGAAGGCATAGCTTTCAAGCAGGCTTGAGGCTGGTCTTGAAGTTGTTATGCGAGGCAACAGTATTTACCACCACCGTCGTATGCTGGGTGGAGGGAAGGAAGCTTGTAGTCCCAGAGGAGGCACTTGGGAGCTCAGTTCTTTGAGAAAATTGAAGTTGAAGAGTGTGTTTGTGTGTGAATTTAGGGGAGTCGAGATAGAAGATATTTGGAGACAGGATATTTGGGTGTAGAGAGACACACTTAGATTGGCACCTGCTTGGTTTTTAAAAAAGGTTAGAATGGATGGAGTAGGAGTTGCACCATTTGAGATCATAGAATCATAGAAAAGTAGAGTTGGAAGGGGCCTACAAGGCCATTGAGTCCAACCCCCTGCTCAATGCAGGAATCCAAGTTAAAGCATCCCTGACAGATGGCTGTCCAGCTGCACCTTGAATGCCTCCAGAGTGGGAGAGCCCACCACCTCCCTAGGCAGTTGGTTCCATTGCCTTATTGGTCTAACAGTCAGGAAATGTTTCCTGATGTTTACGTGGAATCTGGGTTCCTGTAACTTGAGCCCATTATTCCGAGT
The DNA here is from genome assembly GCA_021292165.1 of Shinisaurus crocodilurus. NCBI lineage: Eukaryota > Metazoa > Chordata > Lepidosauria > Squamata > Shinisauridae > Shinisaurus > Shinisaurus crocodilurus. The sequence goes on from JAHFWL010000058.1 coordinate 811,742, forward strand.
CCTGCAAACTGGCATGATCGAGAAGAGACCCTGGCCCTCCTCTTTGTGACAACCCTTCAAGTACTGGAAGAGTGCTATCAGATCTCCCCTCAGTCTCCTCTTCTGAAGGCTAAACATGCCCAGTTCTTTCAGTCTCTTCTCATAGGGCCTTGTTTCCAGTCCCTTTATCATCTTTGACGTTGGGATATCATAGGAATTATTTATTTTATTTATTTATTTGAAATATTTTTACGCCGCTCCTCAGCCAAAAAGGCTCCCAGAGTCGCTTACACATAATCAATTAAGCAAGAGAGTCCCTTCCCGCAGGCTTACAATCTAAAAAGACACAAGGAAAAAGGAATGGGGAGGGAAGAAGGAGGGGGAAAATTAATTAATTGGAGGTGGGGAGCAGCGTTATATACTCCTTGCACCCATATGTTAACAGTTCTTTCCTAATTTCAGATCCCATCAAGTAGGTGTTCTAGATGTTTATACCTGAGAATTGCTACAAAAACTAGAACTATTATCTTTTCTATTGCTAGAGTAGAAATATCACTTCAAACACATAAAGTGCCCCTTTCCTTTCCAGGCCACAGATAGTGCATTCCTGTACATGTCAGCTCAGAAGTAAGCCCCATTGACTTCAATAGGACTTACTCCCTGGTAAGTGTGTATAGGATTGCACCCTAAACCACTGCTAATTAAATGGTTTGATATGGTTAAAATAGGGCTGTAAAAAGAATCTTAGGTATCTGTGATGATCACCCAGCCACAGTTCCGGAAATATGCTGCAAATGCCTAAAGATGATAAATGGACTTATTTTCAACCTGTGCGTGGTTGGAAGCTGGGAAGTTATACTTGACGTCAGGTGGTCTCCATAAAAAATGGTATTGTAGTTGTAGCATCCCTTTTGATGGTGTATCTATATACAATTTGAGTTGTACTCCTAGAAAGTTAAAACAAAATGATTGTCCTAATTTTTGTTGAAAGACAATTTCATAAAAGGTATTTTTATTTCAAACACTATTTGTTTGAAAATACTTCCTATTCTTGAAATGCTGCTGTAGTGATGATAGGTTGGAAAATTATTAGGATGCAACGCAGCAGAATTGTTCTGGAGATCAATATGGTTGCTTTGACTCATGTCATGAGGGGGAAAATGGGCAAACTTTATTTTGGAGATTTGTGGTGGGGAGGTAGATGTTGGTTCATGAACTAGGACAGAAGAGACAAATGGAATGGCTTCATCAACGTAAAAAAAGGTGCATAGGAGTGATGGACTACATATGAGAATAATCAGTATTGTGTTTAAGGTGAGCATCCAGTCTCCTTGACATTGTGTTGATATGAGAAAAGACAAGTATAGCTATATCCAGGTGAGTTGAACTCTGGGGTGTCAGTGACAAACAAGGAGGGTGTGGTGGAGTCATCCTGTGCCCCAGAAAAAAGTTTGTGCAACTAGGAAAATAATCCAATAACACAATGGATGGAGTTTGCAATAGTTGTGATACCTTTGGGATGAGAATGGAGAAGGGATTGCTCAAAAGCATTACTTGTGTATCCTACAGGGAGGACTGCATCAACTGAAGTCTGGTGCTGTGGGGGTGGGGGTGGGGGAGAAGGGATGTTGTACCTAGACAGGCTATGGAATATATGCATTGGGATCCATAGCATCAGGTTTGTTGTGGTGGCTAGCAACAAGATGTAGAGTGAACGGGATGATGATTTGTGTAGGGAGGTACAGGGGTATACGCATGCATACAGGGGTGCATGACATCCCAGAGATCAACTCACCTGGACATAGCCACACTGCCTTTTCTCCCATTCTCCTTGATGTTTATGCCTGGTGCACAACAATCACCTGGGAGACAGAATTGCTAGCCCAGTTCAGATTCTTCATTTGTACTTCTAGGAAGGGTTTACAACACTTGCAGTGTACGACAACTGTATAGAACAAAACAGTACAAGTTACAAAATGTTGTTAAGAGTGGTACTGTATGCAGTAATAGTCAAAATGCATCATTTGCCTCACTAGAAAATGGGGTAGTTGCCTCACTAGAGGCAGTAATATATGGGTGGGTGATGGATGTATTTAGATCAGTGGGTTTGTGGGTGGTGCTACTCTTGCCAAGGGAAACTGCATGAGCCATAATGCTATTCTATGGAAGACTGACAGTAGTTGTATAGATGATGGTACCATACTGGTGGTGTATATGCTGAGCTCAGCAGAAGTGGAAGAAAAATGCAAGACTTCAAGCAGGTGAGACTTTGGGATAGTGTTTGGTTTGTGTCATGGGTTTACATCAAAGATGTGTTGGAGAAAGCAAGGACAGTACTATATTATACCTCTAGCAGAAAATAATGCCAGCATCTGGATGTTGGCTAAGTGCATTGGATCTTTCAGCTGCTACACTTGGTGGTAAATGCTTATTTCCTAACACGTCATGCTGGAGAAAAGTCTAGGATGGGCAATGGGTTGTGTTGGATTCTTCAGCTGAGAGAAGGGTGGGGAAGAAAGGGTATAGGGTACTTGCTGTAATACCTGTGATGGACAAAGTATAATAAGCCTATGAAGGTTTCGTGGGGTATGTCTGTATTGGCTGGAATGCCTTTTACAGTGGAGGCATTCTGTGGAAGGATGCATTGGATAAGGTGAAATGGGACTGCACTTGGGAGAGGCATTTACCGTACTTTCTGCAACATGGGACAATTAATTAGGAGTGAGATTAAATACTACTTTCTCCTATGTTGCTTCCTGATGCTGGGATTTCTTGTTTTTGGCTGGGGTTAGGACAAATGCTGGGAGGTTGCATGCCTTGTATTATTAGGCATGCTGAATAACACTCATAGACACTCCTTAAGTAACTAATAGTACAGTGTGCATGCCTGGGATTGTTTGGGACAGGATTGTGTGCAGCTTTCAGTCCTGGGAATGTTTTGGCAGTGCCTACATTGAGACTGTAGTGATTATGCTTTGAGATAATGTTTCCCTTTAATCTATTGCAGCATTGTTTTTGCACTTCATTTGAGTTTCTGTTGAGGTTCATGGATTGTATAAAACACCAGTCACTTAAAAGGGGATGCAGAGGATGCAAGCTTGTGTACATGGAATGCCCAAAACGTGTTGTATGTCTATCCCCTTCTCTCCTTTCCCCACCAAAATGTGTCCTTAATTATTCTAGGACTGGCAGTGGTATATATTTGATGATTGCAAGAATTGAATAAAGGCATGGGTTGATTTGTAACTGGCCCGTCATTTGACTTGTCCTCTGCATTCACTCCATACAAACCCAGCATTATGACAGGGTTTGTAGACTCCCATATGAAATTAATATGTGCTGCATTATTATGAACTCATCTTGTATGGCATGCAAGCAGGTATGTAGAAGTTAAAATACCTCATAAAAGCAATGGCTGCAATCCAGCATGTAGCTACATTGACCTTTTTTTTTATTTACTGCAACTCCACGTTGTATTACATCCCATGACCCTAATGTAGCATAGCAGCAGCAGCAAAAGACAGTGACTGGATTCACACTACAATCCATTGTGAGTAACTAACAGCAGTGGGATGTGAAGTCATGCAAATCTGGACTGCTTCCCACAGGGTGGCTTGTTTGTGGGCAACAAGCCACCCTGACAACCCATGGCTTGTTCTAGGAGTTGTACCCACGATGGGTTGTCATGTTGTCCAAACCCAGGCAACCAATCCCATCATGGGTACAGGGAAGCGGCAAGTGAGCTGCTCAGCAAGAGCAGCAAAAACCCCTTGCTACTCTTACTTAGCTCGCCTGGGCCACTGCCAGTGACAGCCACTCCACCAAGTGCCCAAGCAGCACTTTGGAGCAGCTGTCACTGGTTTGCCCCCTTTTTTTGTGCCTGAGATTTGCATAGATATTTTCATTTTTTTTTTGTCAGATTTTTGGAAGTACGCAGGTACACGATTATTCCAACTGCACAGCCTTGCTTCATCAATGCCCTGGATGGTGTCTCCTGTCAAAATACAGGAGGTACCATCCATGGACATTGACAAAACAAGGCTCCAAATAGGTTAATTTGTTGCTTTGCTTCTCATTTGACAGCTGTCAAACGGCGAGCTGTCAAGTGAGAAGCGAAGCCACAAAGGGATCTTTGCTCGCACAATGGGGTGGCAAATAGATCACCCCCTTTACAGAGAGATCCTCTAGTTTTGTTTTTGTTTTTGTTTGGAACTGACTGTTCTAAGTGTCCTCCAAGTTTTTCACCCTTCCCCAAGACTCTAGGTCAGGGCTCTCCAACCTTGGGTCCCCAGATATTGCTGGACTACAGCTCCCAGAATCCCTTGCCATTAGCCATGCTGGCTGGGTCAGCAACATCTGGGGTGCTCTAGGTGCTCAGGAAAGGGGAAAAGTGCAAGCCACACCACTTATGGGAGCACAGAGTTTTTACAGCTGTCAAAACTCAGGTTTCCTTTTAAAATGGGGTTTTTGACAGGGCTAATCGGGGTTTATTGACAGGTGACATATACAGATTTCATGACTGCATATGTCCCTGTCAATCCCTTTTCTTTTTATGTCATGTCTTTTAGATGGTAAGCCTCTGGGCAGGGGTAGTCTTATTTCCATTGATGTGGGGTCTTATTTTTCCATGGAAAATTTTCTGTTTCATAAGTTTGTTAGTAATAATAAATGGATGTTAATTGCAAATATAATCTTAGGCAAGGTTGGCAGTTTCAAAGTTATAATTAATATTTCTCAGGTGATTATCTCTAGCAAGTATGTGAGAGAATACATATATGTCATTGAAATATATATTTCTCAGTATGAAATGGAACTGATAAGTAGTAGTGACAGCGTACCTGAGGGTTCCTGAACAACCTCAGTGGAAGACAGTTGAACTCTGTTGAAATAGATGCGTAGTGGTCTGCATATCATGCACAGTTCTTTGGGTTGCTAAAATTTAGTAGTGTATCAGCAGCAAAGCACAAGCAATTGTCTTTTCATTTTTACAAATATACTAATAAAATGGTTGTCAAACCCCTGTCAAACACTCGTTGCCCTGTCAAAACCCCATTTTAAAGGGGAGTTTTGACAGCTACCTGTCAAAACTCCTTTCCCTCTGAAAAGGGGGTGGGATGCACTTTCACACTTTCCTTAACTGCTAGAGTCTTGAGGAAAAGTACTAAATGTACAGTGCCCTGAGGACAGTCAGGCCAAAAAAAAAAAAAAAAAAAAGATGAGAATCTTGCTGCGAAGGGGTTGTAAATCTCAGCACCCCCTTTTCACGAGCAAAGATCCCTCGCACTTTGTTTCCCTTGACAACTCACCTTTTGACAGCTGTCAAGAGAAAGCAAATTTTAAAAAAACAACTATTTGGAGCCTCTTTGGGTCAATTTCCAGGTTGGTACCTGCTGCACTTTGACAGCAGGTACCCCCTCCCAACATTGCCCAGACAAAGCTCCTGATTTGCGCACTCGCAGAACTGTGCACCTCCGCAGTTGTGCAAGTGCAGCTAAATTTGTTTTGTAAAAGAAAATATTTGCGCACATTGTGAGTGAAAAATAACAACTAAAAAAATTGTTTGCCAACTACTGACAGTCTCTCCAATGTGCTGCTTGGGCACTTTGAAGGGGCTGTCAATGGCTGTCAAAATGGAGATTATAAAAACTGGCTGTCAAGCTGGAGATCACGATCTCCAAAGACAAAAAAGGTTAAAGGGACAAAAAAGGCACAGCAACAGCAAAAGGACTCATGATCACAGCAGGGGACACCCAGCCAGTGCCAGTCACCTTAAATGTAAGAAAAAAACCCAAAGGTAATGAAAAGTGTTACCACACTAATTCAACCTTCCCCAACCTGGTACCTTCAGGATATATTGGACTACAATTCCCAGCATGTCCCAGTCAGCATGGCTGGCTGGGGATGTTGGGAGCTGTAGTGCAACACATCTGGAGGGCACTAGGTAGGGGAAGGTTGTGCTAATTAATTTTAGCAAACTGAAGAACTGTGCATGATATGCCGAGAACCATGCATCTATCAACAGAGTTCAACTCTTTCACTAAGCTTGTTGGGACACCTTCAGTTTTGCTGTCATTTGTTCTATTTCACTCTGAGACATATATGTATTTCAATTACATATATGCATTCTCTCACATACTTGCTAAGGATACTGCCAAGCTTGCCTAATATGGTATTTACAATTGGCATATGAACTTATGAATTGGAAAATTTTCTGTGGAAAAATAAAGCGCTGGGGAAAAATTTCACCCCACATCACTGGTTACTGAGGGGGGGACATGATAAGAGGTTTATAAAACCATGCATGGTATCGAGAAAATAGATAGAATTTTTTCTCCCAGTTTCATATTTTCTCCAGTAGATTGGCAGGATATTTAAGGCAGACACAACACAATGGCTATTGTAATGTTTGGGCGGGTGAACCTCTGTCTTTTTAAAAAATTAGTCAAGGCATGTTTGGGAGCCTTGACCAAAAGCAGCTCTCAGGTGGGTGTTTAACAATTATTTTTTGACATCCATCTTCACTTCACATATTAAAGTGGTCACCACAGACACCTACAATGGAGATATAGGAACTTGCATCTCCTGTGATGTGTGAAGTGATCCTTACTTGCATATTAAGCAATATGCTAAATGTGTGCACTAGAGAGCCAGTGTGGTGAAATGACTGGATGTTGGATTCAGACTGGGAAAATATGGGTTTAATTTCCTGCTCAGCCATAGAGTTTATGTGGTGGTTGACCCAGTTGCTATCTCTTGGTTTAACCTATCTCAGAGAAGTATTGAGAAGAAAATGGAATAACCCTATATAAGCTGTCCTGAGCTCCTGGGGGGAACAGTAGATATAAATGTGAAAAAGAGAATAAATGTTTAGGTGCCCCAACATTTGTTCATTATCCCTCACATTTGTGGTTTTCAAACTGCGTTTAGAAAACACAGAGTTCTTCAATAAAATCAGTAATGGCAGAAAACTCAAAGTCAACTTGCTCACCACTAAAGATCTTCCCCTCAATGTGCAGACATGGAGTTTAATGCATTCTAGGATGTTCTATTGCAGGGCTCTCCAACCTTGGGTCCCCAGATGTTGCTGGCCTACAGCTCCCAGCATACCCAGCCAGCATGGCTAATGGCAAGGGATTTTGGGAGCTGTAGTCCAGCAACATCTGGGGACCCAAGGTTGGAGAGCCCTGCTCTATTGGTACACATATGATGATAGTGATGAGGCTTAAGAGGTCTGGCTAATGCCTAGAATAAACAGAGTATGTGCCCTAGAACATCTCAGAATCCTCTGCAGTGTCTGGGAGTTCCATGGCAGACATGCAGGGGTTCCTTGACAGACGATGACCCGGTTCACATTTAATGGTGGCAAATAGTGGCAATCCTATGGCTGGTAGACACTGTCTTGCTGGCCATAGGAAGAGACAGAGTCCCCGCTGCAACCTCGTAAAAGCCCTCCAAGATCGCAGTGGGGACTCTGACTTTGGAGGACCCTCCTTCCACCCTCGCAGCAGATGCGGTTCTTTCAGCACTGGCTGCAGCTCCAAAGACGGAAGACCGTCTTCGGAGCAGGTGCTGGGGGGGGGCATTCCAGGGGGTGGGGAGGAGTGAGGCACTGCTGTCCTCCAACAAATACAGGCGGTGCCTCAGCCCCTCCTCCTCGCGAGGAGGGGAAAAACATTTAGACGGCCAAAATCAGCCGTCTAAATGTTTTAAAGGGCGAAGGAAGCTCAGAGGCAATCCTAGCCTCCGCGCTTCTCCCGCCTTCCATTGAATGCCCATAATCCTCCGAGTTCGGAGGGTTATGGGCAACCACATTGGATGGCATCGCCCATTAATCCACAATCTGCCATGATGTGTGCCATGTGCATTCCACAGACATTTTGAATCATAGAATCGTAGAAAAGTAGAGTTGGAAGGGGCCTACAAGGCCATTGAGTCCAACCCCCTGCTCAATGCAGGAATCCAGGTCAAAGCATCTCTGACAGATGTCTGTCCAGCTGCACCTTGAATGCCTCCGGAGTGGGAGAGCCCACCACCTCCCTAGGTAGTTGATTCCATTGTCTCATTGCTCTGACAGTCAGGAAATTTTTCCTGATCTTTAGATGGAATCTAGGTTCCTGTAACTTGAGCCCATTATTCTGTGTCCTGCAAACTGGCATGATCGAGAAGAGATCCTGGCCCTCCTCTGTGTGACATCCCTTCAAATACTGGAAGAGTGCGATCATATCTCCCCTCAGTCTCCTCTTCTGAAGTCTAAACATGCCCAGTTCTTTCAGTCTCTCCTCATAGGGCCTTGTTTCCAGTCCCTTTATCATCCTTGTTGCCCTCCTCTGAACCCTCTCCAGTTTGTCTATACAGTAATACCTTGGATTGCAAGTAACTTGGTTTGAGAGCGTTTTGCAAGACAAGCAAAATTTTAAATATTTATTTATTTATTTTTGACTTGATATACAAGCGACGTCTTGCAATACAAGTACTGTAGTACGGCTTAAATTAAAAATCTCTGTACAAATTTTTTTGGGGGGATTTCGTTTTGATATAAGAGTGTTTTGGATTACAAGCACGTTTCCGGAACGAATTATACTCTCAATCCAAGGCATGACTGTATGTCCTTCTTAAAGTGAGGTGCCCAGAACTGGACGCAGTACTCAAGATGAGGCCTAACCAGTGCCGAGTAAAGGGGAATTATCACTTCCCGCGATTTGGAAGCTATACTTCTATTAATACAGCGCAAAATTGCATTTGCCTTCTTTGCACCCACATCGCATTGCTGGCTCATATTCAGTTTGAGTGGAAGACCAACAAACTGGTCTTCTGCGCGGGTTTAATGCTAAGGGGGTAGCGGGTGCTGGGGAGGGCCTTCTCTGAGGTCTTCAGCGCCTCGCCTTAGCCTAGAACAAAGGGATAACTTATAGCCACAAAAGTATCTTTTAGAAAGCAAGTTTATTTACAAAATTACTTTCACAAACTCAGACTTACGCCAGCAATACAGCTTATCAGTACGGTACAAAGTAGCAAGCAAAAGCCTCAAGGACAACGTGATTTCAGGGCTCTCAGCTAGTTAGTTTAGCTCGGGTCCCGGCAGAGGCCCGGTCAACTGCACGCTGCTAGCTGGGTTCTCGGCGGGGCCCGGTCTACCCAAGCGGCTAGCTGGGTTCTCGGCGGAGGCCTGGTCTACTTAAGTGGCTAGCTGGGTTCTCAGCGGGGCCCGGTCTATTCAAGCGGCTAGCTGGGTTCCCGGCGGAGCCCGGTCTACCTAAGCGGCTTGTGAGTGATTTCAGCTTGGTTTCTCGGTGGTCTGGTCAACTCAAGCGGCTAGTGATTTCAGCTTGGTTTCCCGGGGGTCTGGTCAACCCAAGCGGCCAGTGATTTCAGCTTGGTTTCTCGGGGTTGCTGATCTTTTGTTCTCTTACTTCAGGCATGGGCAAGATTGCTGATCAGGTCTAGCGAAAAGTTTTCTTGTGCAGGGTGTTTTATACTTTGGTGTTTCAGGTAGCCCCTCCCTCCGTGATCAGGTGGGTTGACACCCTCCCTGAGGGGCGGCCTTTTGGGTCAGGTGGGGTGACGCTTTCTCCCCGTGGGATGGGGTTTCTTTGAAGCCACTTGCTTAATGGTCCCATCTTATGGTGTTGAGTGGCCATTTCTTAGGGGTGCCGAAGCGTCTGCCCTGGAGAGGTATTCAAGTCTTATGTAGATGGGGCTGACATGCAAGAGCATTGACAAACCTGGTGATGCTTCCTGCCTTCCCCCCTGGGGTGATTCTATGTAGATGTTGTTTGTCCCCTTTGGCATCTGTGGAGACTGGTTGTCTCCCCTCCCTGGGTCTCTTTCCCCCCTCCTTGGTGAGTGTGTGTGTGTCAGGCAGGGGGCTTAGGTTGGCTTTCTCCACATCTCTCCCCCGGGGAAAAGATGGCATTGGGGTCCCACACCCCAATTTCCTATCGACTTGCCCATCACCTGAGAAAGCCTGGGGGAGTGCATCAGCCAAGACATTGTCCTTATTCTTGATGTGCTTAATTTCGAAGTCAAAGTCTTGCAACGCCAGACTCTACTGTAGGAGTTTTTGGTTGTTGCCTTTGACTCTATCTAACCAGCACAGGGGGGAATGGTCGGTCTGCAGGCGGAACCGTCTCCCCCAGAGGTAGGGGCGCAACTTGGTGATGGCTCATACCACGGCCAGGCACTCCTTCTCAATGGTGGCAAGACTACGTTCTCTGGGCAGGAGTTTCTTGCTCAGGTAGGCAACGGGGCGCAGCCCTTCTCCTACCTTCTCTTGTAATAACACTGCCCCCATCCCGGCCTCAGAGGCATCTGTTTGTAGAACGAAGGGGGATTCGAAGTTTGGGGCTTGCAGAATGGGAGCTGCCGTGAGGCAGGCTTTTAACCTGTCGAAAGCGGTCTGGCAAGCCGCGGTCCACTGGACCTTGTTCGGTTGGCGCTTTTTACAAAGATCAGTCAGAGGGGCTGCTAGCTGACTGAAGTGTGGCATGAACTTTTGATAGTACTCTGCAAGTCCCAGAAAAGCCTGCACTTGTTTTTTGGTTGCGGGTTGGGGCCATTTCTGAACTGACTCTATCTTAGCTTCTATGGGTTTGATGCTCTCCTCTCCGACCCGATGTCTAAGGTACTCAACTTCTCCTAGCCCCACCTGGCACTTCTTTGCTTTCACTGTCAACCCAGTGTCTCGGATCTGCTGGAAGACCTGCTGGACATGCTGCAGATGCTGTTCTCAAGTGGAGCTAAAGATAGCTATGTCGTCTAGATAGGCACAAGCAACTTCTCTTAACCCGTTTAGCATTCTGTTTACCAGCCTCTGAAAGGTTGCCGGACCGTTCCGGACTCTGAAGGGAAGAGTGGTGAACTGGAATAAACCTAGGTGTGTGACAAAGGCAGACTTGAGAGCAGCATCCGCGTCTAGCGGGACTTGCCAGTAGCCTTTGGTGAGGTCTAGGGTGGTAATGTACTTGGCCCTCCCTAGCTTCTCTAGCAAGACATCTATGTTGGGGATGGGGTAGGGGTCAGGGACGGTCATCTTATTGATTTTCTGATAGTCTACACAGAACCGCACCCCCCCATCCTTTTTGGCCACCAGGACAATCGGGGAGGACTATGGGCTAGAACTAGGAACGATCACCCCTAGGTCTAACATGGCTTTGACTTCTTCCGCAATGACCTGAGCGTGGGGTCTTACCGCCCGGTATGGCAGAGATTGCAGAGGTTGTCTGAGCGTGGAAAGCTAAGCAGGGTCAAGCCTGGTTGTTACTTGGATGGGAGACCCCTCCTCTAGTTTCCTGCATTGAGCAGGGGGTTGGACTCGATAGCCTTGTAGGCTGCTTCCAACTCTATAATCTATGAATCTATGAATAAACCTGTTTGAATGGTGTGCTGGATGAGTGGGGTCCGCCCGGGGCGGTCTGAGAACATGGTCCTAAATTCATCCAGCACCCGCTTCATTTGCTCTTGCTGAGCCTCGGACAGGGCGGGTGACAGTGAAATTTTTTCTATCCCCCCGCCATCTCCCCATTCTCCTAACAGATCTTCATCAGCGAAATCTTTATCATTATGTTCTTTCACACAGCCCACTCTCGCACTTCGGTCCACATACAATTTCAACATATTCACATGAAACACTTTACATTTTTTAGGAGTCTCGGCAAAGAGTATTTTGTAGTTGACTGGTCTAAGTTTCTCAACTACAGTCTCTGGACCCTCCCACTTAAGACACAGCTTGTCCGTTTTGAGGGTATGCAGAACCAACACCGTATCACCTACCTCAAAAGTGTGGGCTACTGCGGTTTTATCATACAGCTCCTTTTGCCGCTGCTGGGCTGCCTTCAGATGCTGTTGGGCAGCTTCTCGAACGCTGTGGAGGGTGTCCCGTAGCCGCCGCAGAAAAGTGTGAACCGGCATGGGCGAACTGCCGGCAGCCCCCTCCCACTCCTCCCGCAACAGAGCCAAGGGCCCCTGTAGTTCTCTGCCAAACATCAGTTTATTCGGGGGAAACCCGAGGCTTTCTTGCGGAGCATCTCGGTAGGCAAAGAGGAGGTAGGGTAGGGCTTGGTCTCAAGTTCCCAAGTTCCCGGGTGACGGCTAGCGTACGCCCGGATCATTTTCCCCAACGTCTGGTTGAAGCGTTCAACCAGTCTGTTGGTCTCGTGGTGGTAAGGCACTGAAGTTACATGGTCAACCCCCCCCAGGCCTCGCATCTTTTGGAACAGTTTAGACATGAACCCGGTGCCGCAGTCTGACACGACTGTGCGGGGCATTCTTAAGCGGGCAAAGAGAGAGAGCAGAGTCTTAGCCAGGCTGGCTGCAGAGATGGAGGCTAGCGCAAAAGCCTCCGCGTAGTGGGTGGCAAAGTCCACTACTGTCAGTACAAACTTCTTCTCTGTCTTGGTGGGCGGGTTCAGGGGACTTACTATGTCTATAGCAATCTGTTCAAAAGGGATCCCCACCACCGGGAAAGGCTGAAGGGGAGCTCTTGGGTGATCGCGATTGTGTCTCACTTGCTGGCACACATCGCAGGACCGACAGTAAGCTTTAATGTCGGAGGCGATCATGGGCCAGTAGAACTCTTCTGTGATTCGAGCTTGGGTCTGCTTCTGCTTTAGGTGTCCTCTCCATGCCACGTCGTGGGCGAGGTGCAGCACGGCGCAGCGGTACCGTTGGGGAACCACCAGTTGCCTTTGCTTGCGCTCTGGTGCCACTTCCCCCTTTGGCTCGAACTCTTGGTACAAAGTTCTATTGTCTCAGACAAATCTTTCGGTGGCAAGGGATACCCCGGGGTCTTGGTTGGCCAGATCGCGACACTCTTGCAAGGAAGGGTGTAGCTGCTGGGCTTCTTTGAATTGGGCTTGAGTCTCAAAGTCTTTAGCCATCTGGGCAAACTTTTCGTTCTTCAGGGGCTCTGCTATGGCCTGGTTCTTTCCAGAGTGCCCCGCAGGGGATGGGGTCACCCCGGGTGGTGGAAGGGGCACGGGCTTAGGCTTTGGGACCGGTGCGGTTGCGGGCGGCCCCCTCTCCTTGCCTGCCCCCGGGTGACGACCCCCATCTTAGCTTTGGCCACCCAGAACGCGAGGTCGTTCCCGATGATGATGCCTCACTCTTTTTGGCGATGGATGATTACTTCTATCTTTCTTTCTCACCCCTGGTACTTGACCCGGACCCGGGCGATGGGGACGGTGATGTCGGGGGAGTTATAGGGTTTGATCGTACACGTACGTCTTGACAAAAGTTGGGACCTTTCTACGCGGTCCCGGGGCAGAGCCGTTACATCTGCCCCAGTGTCTCTATACCCCACCCGGGAAACATTATTGATATAGATGGACTCACAGAATTGCTTGCGGCTCTATCTCAGCTGGTCTGGGGAGGCGATGCGATACAGCGATGCACGGGGTCCGGGACGGTAGGGACCCCACTCTTGGAGATTTTTTCGGCGCCGCGATCCTCGGGGATGCTTGCATGGAGGGAGAGGACCGACCGTCGATCGTCGTCGCTGTCGTCGTCTTGAGCGGCTGCAGCACCCGCGACGCGCCCTATTTTCTCCGGCGAGGGACGGGCATCCCGGTTCTTGGGCCGGAGCTTGGGGCAATCTCGCCGCAGGTGTCCCATCTCGTTACAGTGGAAGCACGCCCCAGACCGAGGGTTTTGGTTCTCTTTGGTCCGAGGGGCCTCCTCGCGCTGTCGGGGCAGGCTCTTCTCTGGCTCTGATTTCTTCTCGGCCACGTCCGCGGAACTTCTCTTGGTGGATGGGGCTGTCTGGTATAGCCCCATCTCGTCGGCCATGATCTCCGCCGCCTCACAGGTATGGGGCTTCTGATCCCTCACGACAGCGGCCAGCTCCTTCGGGATGGTGGTGAAGAACTGCTCTATGGCGATCAGCTCGACAACTTCTTTCAGGGTGGAGGCCCGGGAAGCCTCCACCCAGGACTCGCAGACGTGCATCACCTGGGTTGCCCATGCTACATGGGTGGTCCCGGGGGAAGGTCTACCCTCTCGAAATCTCCGCCGGCAATGTTCGGCGGTGAGGGCGAAGTGTTGCCTGGTCGCTGCCTTGAACGCCTCGTAGCTCGCCGGGGTCTTCCACAGATGCGCTCCGAGGAGGTCGGCGAGGTCCCCACTGACCTGGGTTTGCAGGGCGGACAACCGCAAGTTGTCGGGGACCCGCTGCTCCTGGCACGCCGTTTTGAAAATGGAGAAGAACATCAGGACATCTTGCCCTGGCTTGTAGGAGGGGAACGTCTTGTGGTCCCACGACGGAGGGGGAGGAGCGGAGGGGACAATCGGGGGAGTTTTCCCCGCTTCGAGCTGCAGCTTGGCCAACTCCATCTGCATCCGGATCATTTCGCGCTCGTGGTCCATCCTCTCCCGCTCGTGGGCCATCCATTCCGAGGGAAGCTCGAGGGGCTCCAGAGGCTCTAGAGGAGTGGGGTCCTCGGTCACTACATCCTCTCTCTTATCTGTCTGAACTGGGATACGGCGGCCCTTGGTCGGGCACCCTGGGCCAGACTCGCCAGCAGCTCCCTCTGCCGGATCAGCGCCGCCAACCCCGGGGTGATGGGGGTTGCGGGCAGGGACCGCCGTGGATCGGCTCCCCCAGTCGCTCCGTCAGGCTCTGGGTCACTCATGGTGATCCTTAGGCTCTTGCTATTTTGAGTCTGGGAGATATTCTGGGCTAATAAGTTATCCCACCGCTACAACCAAGTGGAAGACCGACACTTCTTCTGGTCTTCTGCACGGGTTTAATGCTAAGGGGGTAGCGGGTGCTGGGGAGGGCCTTCTCCGAGGTCCTCAGCGCCTCGCCTTAGCCTAGAACAAAGGGATAACTTATAGCCACAAAAGTATCTTTTAGAAAGCAAGTTTATTTACAAAATTACTTTCACAAACTCAGACTTACGCCAGCAATACAACTTATCAGTACGGTACAAAGTAGCAAGCAAAAGCCTCAAGGACAACGTGATTTCAGGGCTCTCAGCTAGTTAGTTTAGCTCGGGTCCCGGCAGAGGCCCGGTCAACTGCACGCTGCTAGCTGGGTTCTCGGCGGGGCCCGGTCTACCCAAGCGGCTAGCTGGGTTCTCGGCGGAGGCCTGGTCTACTTAAGTGGCTAGCTGGGTTCTCGGCGGGGCCCGGTCTATTCAAGTGGCTAGCTGGGTTCCCGGCGGAGCCCGGTCTACCTAAGCGGCTTGTGAGTGATTTCAGCTTGGTTTCTCGGGGGTCTGGTCAACTCAAGCGGCTAGTGATTTCAGCTTGGTTTCCCGGGGGTCTGGTCAACCCAAGCGGCCAGTGATTTCAGCTTGGTTTCTCGGGGTTGCTGATCTTTCGTTCTCTTACTTCAGGCATGGGCAAGATTGCTGATCAGGTCTAGCGAAAAGTTTTCTTGTGCAGGGTGTTTTATACTTTGGTGTTTCAGGTAGCCCCTCCCTCCGTGATCAGGTGGGTTGACACCCTCCCTGAGGGGCGGCCTTTTGGGTCAGGTGGGGTGACGCTTTCTCCCCGTGGGATGGGGTTTCTTTGAAGCCACTTGCTTAATGGTCCCATCTTATGGTGTTGTGGCCATTTCTTAGGGGTGCCGAAGCGTCTGCCCTGGAGAGGTATTCAAGTCTTATGTAGATGGGGCTGATATGCAAGAGCATTGACAAACCTGGTGATGCTTCCTGCCTTCCCCCCTGGGGTGATTCTATGTAGATGTTGTTTGTCCCCTTTGGCATCTGTGGAGACTGGTTGTCTCCCCCCGCCCTGGGTCTCTTTCCCCCCTCCTTGGTGAGTGTGTGTGTGTCAGGCAGGGGGCTTAGGTTGGCTTTCTCCACAGTTTGTGATCTACCACAATTCCAAGATCCTTCTCATTTGTAGTATTGTTGAGCCAACTGTCCCCCATTCTGTAACTCTGCATTTGGTTTCCTCTCCCTAGGTGCAGCACTTGGCATTTATCCCTGTTAAATTTCATTCTGTTGTTTCAGCCCAGCGCTCCAGCCTATCGAGGTCACTTTGAATTTTGTTTCTGTCTTCCAGAGTATTAGCTGTTCCACCCAACTTTGTGTCATCTGCAAATTTGATAAGCATTCCCTGTACCTCCTGATCCAAGTCATTAATAAAAATGTTGAAGAGCACCGGGCCCAGGACCGAGCCCTGTGGTACCCCGCTTGTTACCTCTCCCCAGTTTGAGAAAGAACCATTGATAAGCACTCTTTGAGTCCGATTCTGTAGATCCACCTGATAGTTGTTCCATCTAGCCCACTCTTAGCTAGCTTACTAATCAGGATATCATGAGGCACTTTGTCGAATATTCAGCTCCTAATCGGGATTTGCTATGTGATGTCCAAAACTATAGGTTAATTGTGGGTTAAACAACCTGCAGTTTACCTACAACTAGTTCCATTCCCAATATTTTTGCTTTTGCATTTCTGCTGTTTTTACATACGTTATGTGACTTCACCATTTTATAGGGTATATATATTTATTAATTTTACTGTTGGTTTTATTTGTAAACTGCATTGAGGGTCCTTCAGGATTGAAAGGACAGGATATTAATTAAGGCATAAAATAGTAGCATTCCTTATTTTTATTTATAAATGTATAGATAGCTTTTCTATAGAAATTACCCATAATAGTGATCTGTTTCTTATTCTGAGATCGCCTAATTTTTCTGTGTGTGGAGAGGAGTAACGTTGAGATTATTATTTTCTTTTTTTAATTTTTTATTGTGGGTTTCAACAAAACAAGATTATGAGATTACATTGAGATTATGACCTAATGTTGCACAGCTTTGCACAGACTTCTGTAGCCATTCACTTTTTTGGTTGGGTTGCTGAATTGTATAGCATGTGCTATTGTAGGCTTGCACAACACATGGCCTGTGGGTCGGTTGTTGTCTCCCTCCCTGCCGATTTAGAATCTGTACTTGAGACCTGCGTCAAACATGTGGACAACAGGGGACACGATTGCAGGAGTGTGGCCAGGAGACACAACCCTGCTCCCATCCTCCACACAATTAAAATTGCGGAAAAAGTGGAAAATAACACCCAAATATGGCTAAATATGTAATCAAGTACCCTTCTGCCTGTACTGGCTTCCAGGAGAAATGAACAGGTTCTCTTCCAGCCACAGCCGGAGACTACTTTTAATACTCACTGCCATACTGCAGCTTCTGCGCTCTGGATGAATAAGACCTGGTTTTCTACCATCTTATTCCAGTCATCATTTCTGTTGCTTCATTATTTGCAGATCTCCTGAAAGATAAGGAGCTGCCCAGCTTCACAACCAAGAGACAGTAGGTCATCCATAGGACAGGTAGCCATTTTTATTTACTTATTTATTATATTTATACCCCGCCTTTTTTTCCTGCAAGGAACCCAAGGTGGCTTACATAATCCTCCTCCTCCTGTTTTATCCTCACAACAACCCTGTGAGGTAGGTTAGGCTGAGAGTCAGTGACTGGCCCAAAGTCACCCAGTGAGTTTCATGGCCGAGCGGGGACTAGAACCCGAACTCCCGAGTCCCAGTCCAGCACTCTCACCACTACGCCACACTGGCTCTCCCCTTAGCAATGTAATCCTCTCGATCCGAAATGCTGAACTGGCACCTCTCAGTGCCCCCCACCTTCTCAGCAATTTCTCCGAAGAGGATCGAAGAGAGTACAGCCCTGCCAAAAACGTTATCAGCCCTGGCTCGGACATCCAGTCTGTAATGTCGGATGAAGAGAGGACCAGGTTGCCGCTTTACAGAGGTCTGGCAGAGCAACTCCTCTCCTGAAGGCAACCATCCAGCATTCCCCTCACCTCAGTCTAGTGCAGATGTTTAGGGACAGTGCACAGTCACTGGGTCATCTTGCTAGACCAGTGACTAAGCAGGCACAAATAAAAATTGTACTGCTTAAATCATAGCTTCTTGGCTACTCTATTCAATATTGAAAGAAGGAATGTGGGTGAGAAGCAAATTAAGTGCTTTAGGGTGCAATCCTATGCATGTTTAGACTGAAAAAAGTCCTACAACTCCCAGCATTCCCCAGTCAGCCATGCTGGCTGGGGAATGCTGGGAGCTGTACGACTTATACTTCCAGAGGGTGGGGGGACTCTATTGAGCAGATAGATGATTTGGCCTGAAATACTTCGCTTAGCTTCCTGTCTTTCTTCCAAGGCTATGAGTATCTCACCCTCTGCTTCGAATACCCATTGTACCCGACCTCCACATCCTTCTACTTTTTTTTTTTTACTCACTCACTGATCACTGCTAGTGAAGTCCATGCATGTATAGTACGGTATATCTTCTGCCCTCAAGAATGCAATCTACTCTATTTGCATAATTCATCAATGCATTTTTCGGCACACAAGTACATGCAGCTCTGTTTAAGGCATATAGAAGCTATATGGTAACTGATCTGGAAACAAGCAATTGAGAATAGCATTAGGTAGCATAATTTACTTTGCAAGGTAAAAACTTAAACTGTTTATGCATTTGTGTGCTGCAAGGAAGTTATTTGGCATGTAATCTTCTCTTTAATGTTGCAGTTATTGAAGGGAAGAGATGGCAGTAACAATCTGGAGCTGTTTTTTGGTACATGCTGGTCAGGATTTATGTGGCCTACCCATTATATCCTGGCCAGAACTTACCCCCATGGTACTTGGCTAAATTTTTTAATTGGCTTTTCCATTTGAGTTATTCCTCTGCTGTGCTTCTCTGCACCCCTGACGAAGAGTGGCTTTGCCTGAATGGTGTTGTAGCAGGCATGCCTTTATCCCCACATACGTAGGGGCTGACTTTCATGTTATTTTCCCTACTTGTATTCTTACAGCCTGTATAGGAAATGGCTGAATGGTGTGTATCTTTGCAGCTTGGAATATTTATATAAGTTGCTGAAAGCAGGGTGGCTCAACGTGTCTGTTATATATGCCTTACTAACTGTTGCCCGCGGCTTCGCTCACGTGATGAATAAATGTACGGTAAACTCAATCCAGATAATACAGTTGGTGATAGCGGGGAACTTAGTAGACCGGTTGGCTGCAGATGTGCCTATTCTGGACTCATTCCCCTGTAAGGACCAGGTTTGTAATGCCAGGGTGCTGTTGGATCCAGCATTGCTTCTGAATTCATGTTATGGCCTGGGGTGCCTTTGGCTGATATGCTGACTATACCCGCTGCTGGACGATAGAGATCTGACCTCTGTCATTCATGTTTTGGTTACCTCCAGTTTAAACTATTGCCAGCTGCTCTGGCTTTGAAGATTGTTTGGAAACATCGGTTATTGCAGAATGTGGCAGCCTGAACTGATACTGGATCAAAAATCTGAAAATGCTAGTTATATTGATCTGTTTTGAAGCATCCGTATTGGCTGCCAATTAATTTCCAGGCCCAACTCAAAAGTGCTAGTTCTTTACTTTGAAAGCCCTAAACAATTTGGGTCCTAACTCTCTTGGGGAATGTCATGTCCCCCTACGCACTTAAGACCTTTGATGAGGCTTTGCTATGAATTCTATATTATAGGTAGGCTAAATTAGCCTCCACCAGGAGCAGGGCCTTTTCCATAGCCTTGATGCTGTGGAACTCTATTCTGTGAGACAGTTTGCAGAGTCTTCCCCCTGCTGGCTTTTAGAAGGCAGGTAAAATGTTTGTTTCAGTTGGTTTTTGAAAATTGTCTGCTGATCTTTGCTCAGCCCTATATTTTTGCTGTACTATTTTTTAATTGTATGATTTAAAAAAATATATTGTATGATTTTAGTGGTGGTGTGTGTGTATTTTTAACCACATAAACTGTGTATGTGTGTTTTAACCACATCAACTGCTATGATGATTTCTATGAGAAGCAGTCTAGCTTTTTCTTTGAGCTGTAGAAAGGTAGCATAACAAATTTGAAATAAGAAAATCCAAATTCTGCAACATGGATAGACTATGTGCATTAAGAAAACATGCGTGAATTTGTTCATCTGTGCATCTGCCAGAATGAGAGAGGAACTATGGAAGCACCAAGAGCCTGTCCCATACCTCACGACTGGAATTCCCACCCACTGCCACTCTCCCTTCCGAGATAGGGAAAATGACCATAGCTCAGCAGTAGAGCACATGCTTTGCATGCAGAAGGTCCCAAGTTCAATACCTGGCATCTCAAATGAAGAGGACTAGGTAGCAGGTGATGGAAAAGACCCATGCCCAAGAACCTGGTCAGCTGATGCCAAGCAGAGTAGATAGTACTGCGCTAGATGGACAAATAGCCTGACCTGATCTATGATAGCTTCCTATATTCTTATTTCAATAGGACAGGTGCAGGCAACCTGGTGCCCCCCTCCCAAATGTTTTGGACTACCACTCCCATCAGCTTCAGCCAGCATGACCAGTGGTTGGGGATTATGGGGGGGGGGGTTGTAGTCCAAAGCATCTGGAGAGCACCGGGTTGCCTGTTCCTGTACTAGGCACTATCCACCAGTTTTTAAGATTATCTTTGCAACTCTAAAAGTAGCAACATCTTAAAAATTAAAACTAATATTTTCAGGATATGCCAAGTTCTGTACTATATATTAAATTCTGTATTTTGATTGTGTAATTGCCAACTCACAGAATCCATACAGCGTTTTTGGCTATCTAATATGAAAGGTTCATTTTTGTTTTGCTGGCCAAGTTCCTTTGGAGGGTAAACTAATATTTGCAAGAATTTTCAATGAATATAAAATGAACCTGAGTGATTAAATATTTAAATTGAGAAAAACTTCACCCTCCCAGTTTAATTGTGTGGCATCTGTTGCAATTCTGTTGTTGTCTTGAATGTAAGAATAGGCAAACATGTTGTGATGTTAAAAACATTGGATTGGGAGACTGCAATGTTGATATCTGTGTTTATGATTAGGTATAGTGACTAAGATAGGAGAAACTATTTCTTATGTGCCATCTTTAAATTAGATGAAGCCATTTCTCTGGAACTATATTTCAGGGCCTTCCATTGCTCCGAGGATCAGATGAAAGGTGCTTTCTTGCCAGAAGAATTAAACCTTTATTCTGCTCTCCAGGCGATAAAATGAATAGGCCATTATTAATGAAAATGGTTAACTACCGTACTTGTGCAGCAAATCCTGTACTCTGCTTAGATTAGGCAATAAATGATTTCAGGGATAAGTTCCTTCAATTATGTTTAAGCCACTGACTTAATTTTCTCCTTCTTTTCTAGACAAAATGTTCAGCTGTTGATTGGCAGCTTTCTTCCAGTGAACTGCTGCTGATGTCCCCGTGCTGTAAAACCAGAGTTCCATGACCTACATGTGCTTTGGTGCTCTGCTCCCCAAAGGTGGTCATGTGTTAGTTATTTCCGACAATTCATCTTGTTCCAGAGGAGTTACTTCATTGGTATTTGGGAATACAAGGCGCTCAATGAATCGGGAGCCCCCATGAATGAAACAGCCAGCTCTTGCCAGCAGATGGCTAAAAACTGCACCACACATGTAGCAGGGATGGCACAAGAGGACAGGGGTCAAGTGCCTCCCACTTTCTATCACGGTGCCAGCCAGGAACTTGATTTGTCCACCAAAGTGTACAAACGGGAGTCTGAGAGTCCTTACTCCGTACTGGTGGACCCAAAAGCAAGTAAACCACATCTCCATGAAAGAGAGGAGCAGCCATATTTCAGGGAAGACAGAACAGTAGGAGAGGTCCGAGCCGTGAAAGAAGACAGGGAGAACTCTGACGACTTGCAGGAGGAGGACGAGGAGGAAGATGAAGTGACTTACAAAAGGGAGCAGATAATAGTAGAGGTAAACCTTAACAACCAAACATTAAATGTATCAAAAGGGGAGAAGGGGGTCCCCTCCCAGTCCAAAGAAACTGCTGTTCTTAAGACCAGCAGTGAGGAAGAGGAGGGTGACAGTGGGGAGGAAGAGGCCACTGAAGACAGTAATGATGATGAGGAAAATGAGAGGCAGAAGAAAAAAGAGCAAAGAGAGGAGAAAGATAGTGTTGCACAAAGGAGAACGAGGAGAGCTGCATCTGCTGCAGCCACCACAGCTTCCCCTACTTCCAGAACTACAAGGGGCCGTAGAAAGAGCATTGAGCCCCCCAAGCGTAAGAAGAAAGCTGCAAAGGAGCCCAAGGCACCTGTGCAGAAATCAAAGTGTGAAGAAAAGGAGACTTTGACCTGTGAGAAGTGCCCCAGGGTGTTTAACACACGCTGGTATCTGGAGAAGCACATGAACGTCACTCACAGGCGCATGCAGATCTGCGACAAGTGTGGGAAGAAATTTGTTCTAGAAAGTGAGCTCTCCCTTCACCAGCAAACAGACTGTGAAAAAAACATTCAGGTAGGTTCTCTTGCCTGCTTGCCAGATTTCCCTACCTTCTGCTGTCCCCTGGACACTTTGAAAGGGGGGAAATCCTTTGAGAAGAACAAGGTCCCAAGCCTTTCTACTTCTATCAACATTTTTGCCCACATGAGGAAATTAATCTGCATGAATGTGGAGAGGGGAGGGTATAATGGCTGACTGTTAGGATTTCTCTACACAACACTGCAGGGGAATTTGAAGATAGGGAGCTGAATCGTTAGCATAAGCAGGAGTTGATTTCCCAGAGATCGTGAACATAAATGTAAGGCTGAGTTTGCTGGGCTCTTGGACAATTCAGATTCTAAGAGCAGGCTAAACTATTTGAGTAATACTGCTTACAGGATGTGGGTTGTCACAAAATGTGGCATGTTTTGGTAAGGAAGGGGGAAAGCTTGAGTTGGTGAGCACTTAAGGAGAGGGATGAGACTAGATCTTCCCGCTTGACAATTTTCCTACATGGATATCACTTCCATGTAGGAAAG
Organism: Shinisaurus crocodilurus; assembly: GCA_021292165.1. Taxonomy (NCBI): domain Eukaryota; kingdom Metazoa; phylum Chordata; class Lepidosauria; order Squamata; family Shinisauridae; genus Shinisaurus; species Shinisaurus crocodilurus. The sequence goes on from JAHFWL010000058.1 coordinate 834,492, forward strand.
CTGTAAATAACATTGTAATGTATAACAAATAGAAGGGTCTCAGATCCACACATATAGTGGGTGACTTCTTGCTTTTATGCATATGCTGTGAAATATACATTTGTGTACACCTTACAGCAGTTGTGGGCAGACTTCAGGCTTGCGGGATCTATTTTGTTTTTTACTAGAATCTTGAGATCCACCAACTGGAGCCTTGTGTAAAAGATATGCACTTAGAATTAAACAATTCTGAGCCTAAGAATGTTTTGAGTACCAGAACTGAATGCAGCTCACAGTGCTTCCATACCCATATACAAACTCTCCTGGTTACCCCATGTTCCATTCATTTCAGCAGTATAATTTAGGAGATGGGGGGGGAGATAATTTTGTTGCTGCTATTGTTAAATAATCGTGAGTCAAAATTAATTGCTTATCTACTGCAAATCACCCAGAGATCTACCAGTAGGTCTAGATCTCCCTTCTGCCCAACCTGCATTACAGAACTGTGTACAAATTCAAGGTGCCACAAGGAAGGAACAGATTGCTATGCAGGTTAGACCCTCGGCTCCTATCGCAGTGGGATGAGGCAGGGATTTTAAAGCCTGCTCTGGGTTTATTCTCTCTCCTCCACACTGCCCGCCTCAAGCGTACTTATTCAGAATCATAGGAAGCAAAATCTGTGTTGCTGCCATCCAGATTATATACAGCACCTATGAAGAAATATTCAAAGCACACAAACCTTGTGTGCCACTGACACACTCAGTCTTGAATTCTCTGCATTTCTGAAAATCAGGCCTGTCAAATTCAGATAAATTGATTTCTTCTCTGGTATGGGAACAAAATGGGGATGAATATATAAAAGTGGGAATGTGGTAGTGGGACAACTTGGTGTCATTAGATAATCGGCATGTTAAAAGTGGTCTTAAAAACATATTAAGGGCTTTGCTGGATCAGACAAAAGGCCTATCTAGTCCAGTATTCTGTTCCAACAGTTGCAAACAAGATGTCTTTGAGAAACCTACAAGCATGATGTGCAAAGCCCTCTCCCATTGTTGCTCACCAACTGCTGGTGTTAAGTGGCATACTGCCTTGGAAGCTGGAGGTTGCATATAGTTGTCATGAGTAGTAGCCCTTGATGTGGTTCACACATCGCCAACAACTCATGGTTAACAAGCCATGGGTTATTGAAAATGCTGCAGGAGTGAGCATACATGCTAGTTCCCACACACATGCACCAAGTTCTGCTGTGATAAACAACCTAGGGATGCTGCATCCCTGGATTGTCTCAGATGTCCAAACCCAGAACTCTGGGTTATTGTGGGATGCATGCTTGCTCCTGTTGCATTTCCAACAACCCACAGTTTGTTAACCATGGGTTGTTGGCAATGTGTGAACTGGGTCACTGACTTATCTTCCATGAATTTGTTGAACCCCCTGTTAAAGTCATCTAAGCTAGTGGCCAGCGCCACATATTGTGACCGTGAATTCTATAATTTAATTATGCACTGTGTGACAAAGTACTTCCTTCTGTCTGTCCTGAATCAACCGCCACTCAGTTTCATTGGGCGACCCCAAGTTTTAGTATTATGAGAGAGGGAGGAAAAATATATATCTATCCATTTTCTCTGTCCATTTATAAGCCTCTATCATCTCTCCCCTTCACCTTTTTTCTAAACTAAAATGCCCCACATGTTGCAGCCTTTCCTCATAGGTCTTATTTTCCGGGTTTCACTAAGGGAAGATACCAAAAGAAATTACTTTCACATTCTTTGGTGCCTGCCCACACACATGCATGTGGAAAACTGTCTTAAAATAATAGTTAACCTTGTGTTTTAATCCTCTTATCTGAAATATTTTAACTGAATACAACTTTGAATTTTCTCTTAGCAAATGATATCCTTATGTTGTTCTTTACCTGGAGATTTGTCACTTTTGCTTTAATACATAAACCATGGCTTCTTGGACAATGCTGTTCTGTAACTATTTCTAGAGGGGCAATTGTGTTGGTCTGTTCAGCAAAACTAACCATCTTGCAGCATTTTATAAGATGCACATATTTATTATGGCATAAACTTTCATGAACTAGTGTCCATATTATCAGATGCATGAAGAGTTATCCTAACTTGCACATATTTGGGTGGATGGGGTGGAATTGTAAACACTGAGGTGAGAGGGAAATGAAATGCAGAAAGTACAGACAGTGACTACATTAACAGTGACTATTTACAAAGCAGTGTTGGTGATAAACCAAACATCCTGGCATTTGTAAGCTGGGAACACATGTAGTGTGATAAAAAACAACAACAACCCATTAATCTTGATTCAAGCCACAGGAGAGAGAATTGAACCTTTTGATAAATTGTAATTCTGCAATTTCTTGTTGTAGCCTCCCTTTGAAGTTCCTTTGTTTGAGAATAGCCGCCTTAAGGCCACTGGCAGTAGGGCTGTTTACACAGCATGCTGTGGCTCATCATGGCTTAAACTGCCACACCCATGGGCACCATCCTGAATATTTAACCCCCGACCGTGGGTTGTTGTAGCTTGTGAAGCCTGCCAGCGGGGGTTATGCAGGGGTTAAATTAATGTTAAAGTCATTCTTTTGCTTAAGTCTTCCACAATAATCCATGGACCAGGGTTCTGAAAAAGGGTGATGGTTACTGCGACAACATGGTCACTTACACTTTAGGACCAGGCGCATAAACCCTTCTCAGGCCAAGCATCAACACTTAAAAACCTGAGGGGAGGGTCAAATGAAACCTTTCCCCTACCAATGAGGGAAAAGATTAATACTGGTTACTAAGGATCTATTTTTAAATTTATGATGCTGTGGGTACAAAGGTGTGTGTGTAGATTTAAAAGTAATGCAGGTTAATAACACCAAGTTGACACGTAGGATTTGGGGAGCAAACAAAATAAAAATAAGTTTATTTTAATTCTCAAAATCTTAGTTCCAGAAAATAAACCTGCCTACACCAAACACTTTGTAATTAACCTAAGTCCCTATAATTCCAAATACTCTCACTCCTCATACAATCACTGATTCCTCTTAAAACTCCTGACAAGACACAAATAACCCACCTAACCTAACTCTCTAACACTCCCAACACACTACAACCAACACTCCTTAACTAACTCTGACATCACTCAAACACTCCTTATATACTCCTCCCCCCACCCTTTCCAAGACATCACAAACAACACCCACTCGGTTCAACATTCTAGACACACTAAACATACTAATGCAGACATACACCAGGGAACTGAATTGTGGGGTTACGCCACAGTTACCATCTGGAGTGAATAAACAAGGTAACCTTTTTTTGATAGCTTATGACCCTAATAAAATTGTTAGCCGCAGTGGCTGGTGTAATGAATAGCTTTTACTGAAAAACACCTTAATAGTGTTTTAAAGAAAGAAGGAAAGAAAGTTGAAAATACATAATACTTGTTTGGTGCTATAAAGGTTTGACACCTTTTGCCCAAAGGGGCTCACATTGACCAGAAAAAATCCATAATGTACAGGCAGTCCCCAGGTTACGAATGAGCTCTGTTCTTAAGAATGTCTTTAAGTCGAATTTGTATGTAAGTCAGAACAGCCAACATATTATTCACCATAATTTTCTCCATTTGTTCATTTCTTAAGAATGAATATTTAGAGTCTTATCTACCAAACATAGGCATTTCATTTTCACCTCATGAATGAAACTGCTCTAGTTTGCTCAGTAACTAGCAGACCTTTGCTTCTATCTATCAGTCAGACATTTACTTTTTGTCTGCTGCATTGTTTTTGTGAGGGTGGAGCTGGGCCCAGATCGAAGCATAAAGGAACAACACTAGAAATAAGACCAAATTGTATAATGTGCACAGGTTCCTATACTCCCATACTTCACAAACTGTCATGGGTTCTGGTCATAAGAAAGACCCAGGATGGGAATATTTTAAAGGCATTTTCCTCTATAGATAAAAAAGGAAAGCATGAAAACTATACAGTACAACAAAGAGATGCAAGGCCTGGTTGTAAAAATGAAACAATGTAAATAATTATATAGGGCAGAATCCAACGGGGCGCTTACATCCCAGCCGATTCTGTTTCGCCCCACCAATTCCCTTCTGCGAGCGGTGGGTCCTGCTAATTTCGTTGCACAAGTGGAACCCATAGCTTATGCAGGGGAGATGTAGTGCTTCCTAGAGAAAGCCCCGAAATGAGAGGAAATACTAATTTCTGGAGGGAGGCAGGTCAGTGGAGCTCCTTCCAGAAACAAGGCATTTCCACTTGTTTCCAGTTGCCCTGGAAGCATTAAATCGATGTTGTGCAAGCGGTGGGGACTGCTTGAGCAACAGAATTGGCAGGATGTAAGAATCGACGGAGGCATAAGCGCCCCGTTGGATTCTGCCCTTAGTTGTACATTTACATGATTTAGTAGTCATTTTTGAAGCATTGTTTAGCAAATGCATGAAGAAGTATCCATGCAAAACCTGTTAAAACATGTTTTAAATCAGAAAACCCTGCTTGGTAGTGTTGAACTTGGACTTCTGCGTAAACATGAATTAGGTTGACCTGTTAATGTGGCAAGTAATACTTGAAGTTCAGCCTGAGCTACTTGGCACATTGTGGTTTAAACTACTACTAGATCCTGACATAATTGTTTAAAGCATCTGGAACATTTTGGATAAAACTACTCAGTATATTTTGATGTGCACTTTGAATTCGCTTATGCTCTTTAGTTTTAAAAATGGAACTGGATAAATGTATGAGGGGTATCATAATGTCTTTTAATCTGGAGCCTGTGCAAGGGATCATTGAGTCAGGTGTTGCAGTGCAGAGACACCATACCAGGATTGATGAGTCAGTGATAGGTTGTTCCAGAGTTGCATCCCTTAGAGAGCCAGACAGCTTTAGGGCAGTCTCCCCAGAGCAGTGGGGATGAATTCCTGCAAGAAACCTCTATGACTTGTTCCTTCTGGGTTATGGGATCGTGAAGTGCTGGACTTGAGGTCAGGGACTACTGTTCCAAGGAGCCCAAGCAGAGATCTATGGAAGAACGTGAAAATAGGGAATCGTTTTTGTAGTAAATGTTCAGCAGGTTCACTAGCAACTGCCTGCTTGGACCTGAGGATTCCAGCACTCTGGAGCCAGCTACCCTGATTGTGTTCATCTTTACAATCTGTGACAAAGGACTACAGAACTACAGGGAAACCTTCAGATGCTCCGATTGTGGGTCTACTCTTCAGCTTTTGTCTGTTTGATGGTGATGTTCCTAATGTCTGGTTGCTAAGAATACGAAGACTTACAAGGCTTGCATACCTCAGGCATCCTGGGGGTAGAAACCATGGTCAAAGAATCAGATCTTGCTTTGGATCAGGGATAGCTCAAGTGTTATGGTGGGTTCGCAGTTGCTGCATTCCATGTGCTCGTCATCACTGTTGGAATCTGGTAGTGGGGTGTTCGCGTAGTCCTCCAAGGAGCCCTCTGCCAGCTTCTGATTTTGCACCTATCCTGACTATGAACTGGATGTGACATTTTTGACATGTGTGAGCCCAATGGGTTGAGGCACAAACGTTCCTGCTGCTGTACTTCACCAGCTCCAACTCCTTGTTGTTATAACCTGTTTTAGCTTGGACAATCCTCTGGCCCCAAAACCTCATGCCCTCTTCAATTGGAACTGGATTCCAGTAGCTTCTGTCTACATATCTAGCTCCTAGTCTGGATGGGAAAGAACAAACAAGTAAATTAGATGAGTCACAAGTTAGATTGCACTAATCTGGATTATGTAGTAGGCTAATCCGTTTGAAGAATCCAGCCACAATGCCAGGGGTTGAGTTAGAAACTTTCAGGGCTCTTATTTAATACTTTCTCCTAATATTTGTCTTTTGTTTTTAAATGGTGTTTCTTCAACTTGTACAAACTATACTTGGTGTGTATTTTAAATAATTTATACAAATGGCAAAATTCAGTTTTTCTTGGCAGAGAATTTTAATTTTTTTCAGCACAGAGCCATGTGCATAACTGAGCCATTAGCAGTTGTGTTAAGATTTATTTGTGGCTCTACACATTCCCAATTCATATCATGTTGTCTGATAGTTGATGCAAATTGCATCATTGTATTTTATTTGCATTTAGTTGTGTGACCTGCTGTCTTTATCTAATTGTAATTTTGTACGCCACTTTGGGTCCATTTTTAATGGAGAAAAGCGGGATATAAATTATTAAAACAATAATAATTTGACCACTAATTAATGAAATACAGATTCGTTAGAATTTTGCCCCCTTTGCAACCAACCATCAGTGTCATTATTGCAAATTCACATGACCCTGTTTATGTGTGGTCTGCCATAAATCCTTGATAGAAGGAAATTGTTTGAATGCCTTGGTTCCTCTACCCCACCCTTCATCTCAGTTCCTAACCAGACTCCCAGATTCTTGCAACCTGAATAAGAAATGCAAATATGCTTCACTCTGAATAATCTGTTCTGCTCACATAATACGGACTTTCTAGACCTCTATCAAAATATTCTTGCTCCTAAACCAGCAGATGCAAGGTGGATTTAGTCACTGAATAGGAGTTATCATATTTCAGTCTGATTCCTACTCCAGCACCAGTGCTAGAAGATGTTTTCCTCCATCAGAACCAGATGGATTGAACCACTGCATACCCACCAGGTTCTTGAAATCTGGATGTAGCTGCTGTTCTGCTCTCAAGGAATCAGCAGGTGGCGTTGTAAGTTCAGGAATATTCACTCGTAGTTCTAAGAAATCCAGAAAAGTAGAGTGGGTGGTATTTAGTACCTGCCGCAAAATAATGTACCAAGGATTGTGATCTCCTTCCTTCTATGTTTGCTTCATTTTGGTTACAGTTGCCTTGTACCATCTGAAATAAACCCTTTGAATTATGCTTCTTTGTCCCGTCCATCCATTCAGTGTGTTTCCTGTAATAAATCGTTCAAGAAGCTATGGTCCCTTCATGAGCATATCAAGATTGTCCATGGATATGCAGAGAAAAAATTCTCCTGTGAGATATGCGAAAAGAAGTTCTACACCATGGCTCACGTGCGAAAGCACATGGTTGGTGAGTTTTTGCTGCCCATATGTGCACAATATTGGGCTTCCTTACCTGTCTGCTACTTGATTCTGGAGCTGTTCAGTGTACTTCCCTAGAGCATTGCAAGTACCTCCTATGTTTATAAATAGATAAATGGTATTTATAAGCCTCCTCTCCAATACTATGCCCTTATCCATTGCCATCCCTATTTGCAGCTCAGAGCAAAAGTGGAGGCACAGCGATCAGTCCTTGGCATCTCAATTTGACATTTCTAAAACCAGTCCTCCTTTTTCGGTTGCCTTATAAAATCTGCCCAGTGCAAGAACTGTGATGTGTGAAAGCTGTAAATGCAGCTGTGAGAAAGCAGGTGGTGCTCCAACCTGTTTACAGCCAAGGGATATTGTATCTTGATTCAGCTGCATATGCTGAAGAAGAATATGCTGTTCTTCCTTCCCTAGTCGTATAATGAAGTTTGTCACCAGGATGTGTATAGTATTTCAGCTTAGGTAGACTAAGGGTAGGCAGCTTGTTTGGGCTAACAACTTTTCTGTTGCTTCCAGAGACAATTTAACAAGAATTACACCACAAATAATGGTTTGGCAGAATGTGGTCAGTATAATTGCGGAAGAGGGGATGTCGTCATAGGTTGCCCATATTTGCTTTTAAGTGGGTCCAAAGGACAGAGGATGATTGCCCTGCTTAGTTGGACCTCTTTTCTGTAAAATCTGTCCCTTGTTTAAGATGTGATTCTGATGGATTGATTTGACACAGTAAGATGGCAGGGAAGTTTGAACATAGAGGTGGGATGTTTGGCAGAGTGGGCTTCATGGTAAAACGCTGCTTTCTTCTTCGATGGTAAGAAGTATAGGTAGATAGTTCATTTATGTTCAGGGTCCTGCCATAATTTGGAAGCAGAAAGTAGCCTTTAATCATAGTCAGATTTATAAGCTTTTTGTTTTTGCTAGTTCTGTGGTAAGTTCATTTGAGTCATTTTGCCAAATTAAATGTTGCCCTACAGACTTCTCTGATATGTTCTTTTGACCCTTCCTGGTATAGGACTTTTATTTATTTATTCATTCATTACATTTCTAATCCACCCAATAACCAATGTTCTCTGGGCAGATTGCAAACAGTTAAAAGATTAAAATGCCATAGAAACAGTTAAAAATATAAAATACAATACAATGCAAAACAACAAAGCACAGGAATCAGTGAAACAGCCATAAAAATCTAGAACTAGGTCTCTAAAATGCCTGGGAGAAAAGAAAGATCTTTGCCTGGTGCCAAAAAAATAACAATGGAGGCACCAGGCAAACCTCTTTGCGAAGTTCATTCCATAAGTGGGGTGCCACAACTGAGACGGCAGCCTGTTTTGTAGCCACCCTTAGGTTCCTTTGGCGGGGCACCCTCAGGAGGGCCTCTGAAGATGACTTAAGGGTCCGAGCAGGTACATATGGAAGGAAATGTTCCTTTAGATATTCTGGTCCCATGCCACTTAGGGCTTTAAAGGTCAACACCAACACTTTGAATTTGGCTTGGAAACAGACTGGAAGACACTGCAGCTGACAAAGCATCATATGATCATATTGGCCTGTCCCACTTAGTAACGTAGCAGTTCTGTTTTGAACTAACTGAAGTTTCTGAACTGTCTTCAAAGGTAGCCCCACATACAGCTCACTGCAGAAATGCAACCGGGAAGTTACCAGAGCATGGATAATTGTTGTATCTCTGTCCAGATAGGGCTTCAGCTGGTATATCAACCTAAACTGATAAAAGCAATCCTGGCCACCTGGGCCCCAATTGACAATGATGGATCCAGGAGCACCCCTAAGCTGTTTGCCTGATCTTTCGGGGGAATGCACTTCCCTCCAGGGCAGGTTGAATACCACTCAACCTGCTAACAGTACAGTAATACCTTGGATTGCAAGCATAATTCGTTCCAGAACCGTGCTTGTAATCCAAAACACTCTTATATCAAAGCGAGTCTCTGGCGAGCGTGAGCAGGGCCGATTTCGGCCCACTCGAGGCGAGCGGTTACATCCCTACGACTACTTGTATTGCAAGACGTCGCTTGTTTATCAAGTCAAAATTTATTTTTAAAAATTACTTGTCTTTCAAAATGCTCTCAGACCAAGTTACTTGCAATCCAAGGTATTACTGTACCTGCATCTTGTCTGGATTGAGCTTCAGTTTATTGGCCTTCATCCAGTCTATTACCCTGTTCAAGTACCAATTCAGGACATCCACTGCCTCAACTGGGTTTGATGAAAAGGAGAAGTGGGTGTCATAAGCATATTGATGGCACCTTAGTCCACATCCCTAGATAGCCTCTCCCAGCAGTTTCATGTAGATCTTAAATGGCATGGGGGATAAAACTGAGCCCTGTGGAACCCCATGACATAATTGCCACGGAACAGAGCAATAATCCTCCAGCATCACCTTCTGGAAGTGACCATCTAAGTAGGAATGGAACCACTGTAAAACAGTACCCCCAACACAGACAGCCGCTCCAGAAGGATACCATGGTCGATGGAATCCAAAGCCACTGAGAGATCCAAGAGAACCAACAGAGTCACACTCCCCCTGACCCTATCTTGACAAAGGTCATCCCACAGGGCAACCAAGGCACTTTCTGTCCCAAAACTGGGCCTAAAGCCAGATTGAAATGGATCTTAAAAATCAAGTTCCTCCAAGAAGACCTGGAGTTGATCAACTATGAGTTCAAGCACCTTGCTGAAGAACAGAATGTTTGCAACTGGCCAATAGTTCTCCACTTCTAGGTCCAGGTTAGGTTTCTTTAGGACCGGTCTGATTACTGCCTCTTTTAAGGAGACTGGTACCACTCCCTCTCTCGAGGAATTTACAACCTCCTGGACTCAACCAGCCATCCCCTCCTTATTAGATGTAACAAGCCAAGATGGGCAAGGGCGTGGCCCATGTACAGTGTGGCGTAGTGGTGAGAGTGTTGGACTGGGACTCAGGAGATCCGGGTTCTATTCCCCACTCAGCCATGAAACTCACTGAGTGACTTTGGGCCAGTCACTGACTCAGCCTAACCTACCTCACAGGGTTGTTGTGAGGATAAAATGGAGAGGAGGAGGAGGATTATGTAAGCCGCCTTGGGTTCCCTGCAGGAAAAAAGGCGGGGTATAAATATAATAAATAAATAATAAATAAATAAGGGTTAAGCATGCAGGTGGTCAGTCGAGCTCATCCAGGTACCTTGTCTGTATCCTCTTGCCTCAACAACTAGAACACATCCTATACAGCTGGACCAGACAGTGCTCTGGATACCTCTGTTAATGGAACCAAACTAACAGAGGAGTCCAAGTCATGCCAACTTTAAGACAAAGTAGCAAGCTTTTTAGGTTCTGAGTTTAACTGTGGCTTTTAGTTATTGATTTTTGTGATACTGTTTTGTTTTATATTGTAATGATTTTATTATAGTTTGTTGTAAATCACTTTGGCTGATGGGCACTATAGAAATTTGTTAAATAAAATGAAAACATCAGTTACCATTATTAATACTTTGGTGTGGAGGATTGTGCCTGGGTATATGAGATTGGACTGTGTGGGTTTTGGGTTCTTTCCTACCTCTTTCTTTGACCCACCTCACTAGAGAGGTAAGAATTACTACCCTTATTCTTGTGGAATCTTAGGTAGAACGTAGGGTACAGTATTCCATAAGTGGTAATGTAAACTACGCTATCTGCTCATGTTAGCATGTAAACTCTTGTTCCCTAATTTGACATTTCAGCACATACTAAGGACATGCCATTTACATGTGAAACCTGTGGAAAATCCTTCAAACGCAGTATGTCACTGAAGGTTCATTCCCTGCAGCATTCTGGAGAGAAGCCTTTCCGATGTGAGGTATGAACTCTACTAATTCAGTATGGAATTGGGAATGACTTGGAATTTGGAAAACATGCAGATAGTAGTGAACAAACATTGAGGTCAGATACACAAGAAGAGCCCTGCCAGCTCAGACCAAAGGTCCGTCTAAGTCCAGAATTGTTCCATAGTGGAGAACCAGATGCCTGTGGGAAGCCCACAAGCAAGACATAAGTGCAATAGCGCTCCTACCCCACTGGAGGTGACTGGCCTCATGGTGATTGCTTAAACTCAGTGACTGGGTTTGCATGACATGGCAACCCATTGTGGCTAACTCACCATGGTGGGTTGTCATGTCATGCAAACTTGGACCGCTTCCCACAGGGTGGCTTGTTTGGGGGCAACAAGCCACCCTGACAACCTATAGCTTGTTCTTGGGGTTGCTGGACCCTTGATGGGTTGGCATGTCATCCGAACCCAGCACACCGATCCCATCTTGGGTGTTGTCAAGCGGCTTGTTCACCACTTTCTGAGTGGGAAAACCCCTTGCCAAGCTCATACAGGCCACTGCCAGTGTCAGCCGCTCTAGCAAGTGCCCAAGCGGCACTTTGGAGCGACCATCACAGTTCACACTCCCCCGCTGCAATCGCGACCCCTTTTGCGGTTGCTGCAGCTTCCCCCCATTCTCTCCCCCCCTTTTTGGAGATCGCCTTGCGTGAACTAGAAGGTGACAGCCCCTCCAAAGGTCCCAAGAGGAACATTGGAGGGGCCGTCACTGGTTGCCCCCTCCCAAATTTTTCAGGGGAGTTTTTGTACCTGAAATGTGTGCAAATGTTTTCGTTTAATAACGTCGTTGTTGTTGTTATTTTGGGTCAGTAATTCAGCATTGCACAAGTGCGTAACACTGACTACCCGGAATTTGAAGCCTTACCTGGTCAGTGTCCTGGTAAGTGCCTGCTGTCAAAGCAGGTGCCATATATGGACATTGACAAAGCCAGGCTTCAGATACATTACAGTAATGCCTTGGATTACAAGTAACTTGGTTTGAGAGCGTTTTGCAAGACAAGCAAAATTTTTAATATTTATTTAATTTTTTTTGACTTGATATACAATCGTCGTCTTGCAATACAAGTACTGTAGTACGGCTTAAATTAAAAATCTCTGTACAATTTTTTTGGGGGGGATTTCGTTTTGATATAAGAGTGTTTTGGATTACAAGCACCCTTCTGGAATGAATTATGCTCTCAATCCAAGGCATGACTGTACTCTGCTTTCACTTGAAAGCTGTCAAACGGAGAGCTGTCAAGTGAAAGCAAAGCCGCAAGGAGATCTTTGGTTGCAAAAGGAGGTGGCAAGTATGGTAGGTTATATCGTTTGCAATGAGATCTTCTAAGTTTTAAGGTTGGACCTGATAGTTCTCAGTGGCCTCCACCCTTTCTTGAGACTCTAGGTGGAAAAGTGTAGCCCACCCCACTTATGGGAGCACTTACTTTTGACAGCTGTCAAAAGTAATGCTTTCTTTTAAACAGTGTTTTTGACAGGGCTAAACAGGATTTTTTGACAGGAACATGTACAGATTTCAAGGGGTCATGATCATGGTGGGGAGAGCAGACAATATTAGTTTGCTGTGCAGGTCCCTGGGATACCTGCGGGAGGACCGAGGGGGAGGAAGGGAGGGGGACAACCCATGGTGAGCCCAATCATCCGTCAGATGTGTCATGGGTTATTCTATGAATGACCCACACTGCGTAGCTTATTCGCAGGGTGGGTTGCCATGTCGTGTGAACTTAACCAGAGACTCATCTTATAGAAATGTGAAGTGAAGGTTTTGCCTCCTCCCTCCACCCCATTTTGTTATCTGCAGAAATGAATGAGGGGCCACATGAAACATAAGCTAGGTTTTTTATTCCTCTCCCTCATACCTGCATTTGGTTGTTACTTTATATATACAGTATGTACATCTGTATGCAATACAGTATATCAGTCCAATTACAAATTAGTTTTCACTTTTCAGTTCTTCTAAGAGCTTAAATCTTGGTGACTGGGCTTTGAAATGAAATAAAATGAAATTTTTCCTCTTCATTTCCTGCTTTTTATCCAAGCCATTTCTCCCCCCCCCCCCCCATCTTGCTTTGAGGAATAGTTCATCAGATTTATTTATTTCGTTTGTCAACACAATTATCCAGTAAGATCTTTAACTACAATGTGTCTCTCACTTTGAGACTGTATAGCAACTGCCTCCAGAACTGATTTGCATATTGAGCAGGATTTCATTTCAATTTTGTTACTTCTTATTTTAATTGTTTTATTATATATTGTTAGCAGCTTTGAAACTTTGGGTTGTGAAGCAAGGTATAAATATATTTAAATGAAAATAAAACAACTGTTTTAATTTCTATACTATGGGATATGTTGCTGTTTTATAATTTCCTTTCCTGTGATTCCTACAAATGAAAGATCTGTTTCTCGTTGTGTGTTGTAGAACTGTGATGAGAGGTTTCAGTACAAGTACCAGCTCCGTTCCCACATGAGCATCCACATTGGACACAAGCAGTTTATGTGCCAGTGGTGTGGTAAAGATTTCAACATGAAACAGTACTTTGATGAGCACATGAAAACCCACACTGGTAAGGATGTAATTTTTTGTTTTCAATACAGTTCTGCAACATTAAATAGGTAAAATGTAAGCCATGATAGTAGTGAGATCAGATTTAATTTGTCAGCCAATAACCCTATCTTTCCGATGGTGATGTGTTAATATACAATAGCGAAAGAAAAAGATAGGTCCTTGCCCCAGTCTAAATTTTGGCAGATGGGGAAGGAAAAGCAGGGTAAACTATAGTAGAATTTGAGGAAATGGAATTTCATGTGTTCAGACTTCATTTCAGTTGGGAATTAAGTTTAAAAACACACAGGTTTCACAGAAAAGGTGGGTTTTAAGGAGAGAGTTGGCATAGTACATGTGTTCTGAGCGGGATTTCCAGGCATAAGGGGCAGCATCAGTGTTATCTCAGCATATAAAAGCAAAAAAAAAATAAAGGGGGAGGTGGCAAAGCTGGGGAGAATTTTATATATAAGGAACAGATAGGGTGAATAGCTCCAGTTTTATATTGAGAGGCAGGGAAATGGGAAAGGTGGGAGAGTATCAGAGATACTTGGGATACAAGCCAGAACAATACTCTGTTATTTTTTTGTGATTGTAAATGATTGAGGCGATCTTAACACACTGAAGAATGAAATCAAATACCTGAGTTCCATCTTTAATTTTTAACAGGAGAGAAGCCTTTTATCTGTGAAATCTGTGGCAAAAGCTTCACCAGTCGTCCCAACATGAAGAGACATCGCAGAACTCACACAGGGGAGAAGCCATATCCATGTGACGTGTGTGGCCAGCGATTCCGCTTTTCTAATATGCTTAAGGCACACAAGGAGAAGTGCTTCCGTGTTACCAGTCCTGTTAATGTGCCACCTGCTGCCCAGATCCCACTTGCCACAGCCTCTCCTGCCACCACTGTACCTTCTGTTGCGAACACACCGAATGCTCCTGCCCCTACTCAACCAATCAATATGAACCCAGTGAGCACGCTTCCTCCCCGCCCCATTGGCCATCCATATTCTCACCTGCACCTCCACCCGCACCATCCACATCACCTCCCTGTTCCTGTTCCCCCTGTTCCCCATTTACCTCCACCTCCTGCTCTGTTTAAGAGTGAGCCTTTGAATCATAGGGGCCAAGGTGAGGACAGTTTTCTGCGGCACCTAGCAGAAAAAAATAGTTCAGTACAGCACCACTAACTGCTTTGTCTTCTGTCTGCCATTCTCTTGGTCTTGTGAACCTGGAACTGTGCTCCCCCCGAAGAAATCTTGTGTCTTTTACAGCCCCAAGTGAAAGAACTTTGCATTCATCTTGGTTGTACAGCAAAGTGGTAATCAAACCCAGGGGAACCGATAGGACAGAAGCCCAACTTGGCTTGCACGTTTTACTGTTGACTTTTATAGATTTCAAAATGACTGAGACTTGTGGAATTTTTTATAATTTCATATCAGCTGATGAGGTATGCTTGCTTTTATATCCTGGACTTTCTCCTCAAAGAGGAGATGGGCCTGGTTTCCTTTGTACTAATCAGAAAGACTGTGAGACTAAATCCCAGAGCATTAATTATCACTGTGTATCGTTAATTTCTTTTTCAGCTTTTGTGTGTATGTGTGTGCGCGTGTGTGGATGGGTGTGGGTGTGCTGGTTATGGAGTGAGCCAGCCACATGGTTGCAGAATATCAAGCATTATAGCAAAAAGACAGTAAGCGAAACTTAATCTCGTTTGAGTAGTTCTCCTAACACACTCTTTATTTTAATACAGAAAAATTATTTTAGAGTTTTTGTATAGACCTATTTAGTAGCCTGTTTCTAAAATGAAATGTATTTCGAATAAGCGGTGTAATTTTTTTCAGTGTAGCTGGACCTATGTTGTTACAATAGATAATTTTTTATAATCATTCAAATGTGATTCTTTAAGAAAAAATGATGCAAATAGCTTCTATAGTAAAAATTATTCTTACATCTGTACTACTCTAAAAAGGTGCTTTGAAAGGGAGAGAAAGGAACCCAAGAAGTCTCTGGTAAGGCTGCCTCAAAAGTGGAGATGATTTCAGGACTTTATATAACTTATTCATTGGTGGGGGGGGGGTGTTCTTAACATGATGGTTATCTTTCTGTGTCACTTGAGCTTTATTAGACAAGAACATTAAACTACTGTATTCCCACAAACGTTTTTCACTCGGCTCTGCTGGACTGAAGTGTGAAACGTTTTGAAAGGACATACTCTTAATTTGGGTGGGGGGCACGGGAATTTGGGTATGAAGCTGCAGGGGGAAGAGACTCAACCAGAAGTGGCGTTTTCAAATTAGTATGCTATCATTTCTTGGGCATACGTTAGAACCTAGTTCATTATATAGAAGTGTGTATAAGGTATGACTTGATTTGGGAATCATTTTTGATGCTGCTTGTTTTTTCTTGAGTTCATTAGGCGATAAGTGGAGAACCACAAATAAGGTGCTGTTTGGCTGAACTTGTAAAAAAAATAAACCTGAATTGGGGGATCTGGTCTGGTGGGAAAGCAGTTGCCATGTTGGCTGAAAAATGTTTACTGCAGAGTATGTGCACACATTGATGCTGTGTCCTGTATAGATGATGATGATGATCCATGTTATATAGGATAACTGCTTTCAGGTTTTACTTCAGGTTTCACAGGTAAATGGGAAAGAAATGTTTGAATGTTAAGAAAGTTGATAGTTGTGTTTTTTCAATCTCTGGTGGCACTAAATTGTGGCAAACTAGTTTGAATGCAGAGAGTCATGAGTTATTCAGACATAGTTAATGGAAGTTGAAATACAGTATCATTTAAGCAGCTGTGAAATAGCTATTGGCACCTTGAGGAGAAGGTACAGAAATAACCTCATGATTAAAGAGTTTAAATTTCCCTATTAATTCACCCACCCAAAGACCATCATGCTGACCCCAGCATGTCATTCTCTTTTTTAAAAATTAGGTTTTATGTCTAAGGGAGGGATATTACATCAGAAGAGATGGAGAATCCTTGTCATTGCACACCTGAGGTTGCTGATTATATTTCTATCATCTATTAATTTTGATTTTGCATTAAAAATAGTATTAGGCCTTTTTCATACCTATTCATATTTGAATGAAAGCCTCTTAACCCCCCCTTTCCTTTTTCTGAAAAATAAGTATTTTAAAGATGTTGTGATAACATTTATCTGTTCCTTCTCTTTTGTAGGTAGTAAAGCTAGCTATAAAAGTGAATCATTAATTCGTAACAGTTCGCCATCTTCTGCTACCCTGGATGGTTTTATACATTCTATGTCATGTTTGCAAACCCACAATTCTGTGTAGATATGCTATAGGCCAACAATCTGGCCAGTTAAATCTACTTTTAAAAAAATTAAAGGGAAAAAAAACACCTTGGTAAATCAGTTGTAATCCAATTTTGCAAAAACGGTTTTCTCAATAAATTATAGTATTTGGCTGCTATTTATGAATCCTACTATGTGAGATGGGTGTATTTTTCCTCCCTCAAAAGTGTGCTGTGTCTGAATGTTGGGGATAATTTTATACACTTCAGAGTTGTATTCCTAATATAAAAATGGATAAAGTTGGTCTACCAAAAAGTAGCTAAATGCAGTTCAAGTTACTTCATATTTACATGGATAGATTTGCATCCACCATTTTGCAATAGCTAAACCTTTTGTATGGAGGTCAACATCCCTCAAAAATGTGATTCATTATAATGTCACATCTTGCAGAGATAAAGTTGTCCATGGATCTACAATCCGTTGATTTTCAACACCTTTGTCCTAATGCAATGGTTCCATAACACACACACACAACTCCATGAGTGGATTTGGCCCGTTCTCTGTATTGGGGTGCTTGGATTGGAGATGTTCATGCCAAACATTTCACAACATCAGAAAGAATGGGTCAGCCACTGATGGCATACTGCTTTGTGTGTGTATGTCAAGAGTCCCGTAAAACTTTTTGTTTGTACCTCAGAGCCTATAAAGCTTTGCATATCACTGCTGTTGTTTTGTAATAGTAACATCTATACTTAGATTTCAGTAATTACACCCAAGAATCATCCTGAGGGTCCCCTTTTTTCAAAGTTTTCCAAGATGTTTCTAAATCTATGAGTGCCCTGGTCCAGGAAAATGACACCTGCATAGATCAGATCAATGAAGGAGCTGTGCCTGACCGTTATACCAATACTTGCAAGAAGCTGCAGTTCATTGCATCTCCTCCAAAATATTTTCAAATGGCAATGAAAGGCAGACTTGCTCAAACAAGACATCTGATTTCTTTTCGTGCTCTGACCTAGTGCAGTACTGGTTCTGATAGGAGCAAGGACAGCCAATCTGTTTGAGGTACAAATTAGTTATAACTTTAAATAGCAAAGAGCACCAATAATTTGCCATCACTATGTTGCTGTATGACTGATTTTGGGATCAGTGCTTTCCTAGATCCTTTTTTCCTATAGGATCAGTGATTCTGACAAAATAGCTTAGTTCTGAGGATTGCAGATCTACTTTAAGTACAATACCTTTAAAAAAATCTTGCTGGCTACATGTACCTTTGTAAAATACACATTTCCTCAGGTTGCAAACACAAATGTTGCCTCACTTTACACTATCTCTGTGTTACAGAGTGGCTTGCCCAGTGGGTCTGCCACAGTGTTTGTTTTTCTGCCATGATTGAATGATGAACTGCAAGATGTGTTTCCTTGCTGAAAAATTACTCCGTGTAGACTAGAAATTAAATCATCTTGATTTGCCTAAATGGAATATTCCATTCCTTTCCCTATTTTAAAAAACATTGTGGGCTCCAGTTCTCAGGAGAGCTAGAGCAGAGCAAACAACAAAAAGGATTTCAACTAACTAGACAATGGTGTTAAAAACATTAGTGGGGTATTGCTGAAGCCATTCTCTCTCCTCTTCTCCTCTCCCCCCACCAGATAGTCTGTAAGATTGATTTGAAATCTATATTTTATTTCTTTCAATTATAAATCATCATAGGTTTTTGAACGAGACCATCTGAGCATAAGTTTGCTCATACAATTTGGCTTTCAAGATGGCAGCAGGTAGCACCCAAGTAAGGCTGGAGAACAGATTGAAGAGGTAAGTTGACAGTGGCATGTTATAATTTTGTCAATCTGTTTCAGCAAAAATAGGTTATATGGATATTTAAAAGCAGAAATATGCCATACTCAATTTCTTTTTTGCAGATGTGTATGCAGTTTGGCATAAATGCTGGAACTATCACATGTTGGCTAGAACTCCAAGCAAACTTGCAAAATTAGAAACTTGTGAGGTTGCTGCTTATAGAACAGATTCCACTGTGCTTTTTCTAACAAGAAACCTCTTTGCTTTGGCAGGTCCGCTGTGGACTGGTGAATAAAATCACTGTTCTTCTTTTTCTGTCGTTTATATTTATATGCTTCCATATTTAAAAAAAAAATTAAAAGAGAAAACATAATCTCAGGCACTTTGAGAATAGAAAACTGTCCTTATGGTATTCCAAAGAATTATTAGAGTTCTTCCAGTCATGCTCTGTAGCATCTCTTATTAACAAGCTTTTATCCCATCAGTGTTTGTACTTTTCAGCATGGAAAGACATTGTATATATACAAAAACTAGATTCAAGGAAAAGTGACTTGCCCAGGATAATAGGCAGCTGGGTGTTTGCAGTTAGGGGAACATCTCCTTAAAATCCCCCTGGATTACAGTTGTGCGCTTCTATAGAAATCTCTCAAACTTCATTCTGAAGTATAGTTGAATGTTGTTGATAGCCTTTGCATTAAACTGTCACAGCAATAGACTGTTGGGCACATGGTAGCATTTCTTTTTGCTTAATTTGATTTTTTTCTGCTAATAGGAACATAACTTTGCTTTGCCATTCCGGTGCTCTGCACTGATACATACTAGGCTACCAAGTCTGCCCAACCAATTGTGTTAAGAAATAACTGTGCGAGTTACTCTGAGAGAACTCATGGCATGGAGTGACCTATCTTGTGGCGAATGAGTGCTGGGCTGCTTGAATATCATTGTTCCTTTTTTGCCTTGTTTCTGAGCTAACTCTCCTTGACCCATCATAGCTGTTACTTTTTGTCAGGTTTTGTGGTCTTCATCTGAGCCTGACTTTGGGTGCATTGATATGAAGGCATATGGGATTTATTTGTGTGTTGAATGCCCATCGATCCTTGAACCCCATGTGTGCCTAGAGTTATAACTCATATGGGTCCCCCTTCCATTCTCACTGTTGAGACACTTGTGATGTCAGTGTATACCCGTCAAACAACCCAATGGACTGTGTCCATGTGGAGTTGTCCTGTGCCACGTCACACCAACTGTGCTAGGTACTGTTAAAACCTGGAGCAGAGAGAGCAACCTATGCGCTCAGAGTTAAGACTGTGTCACTTCTGCACAGCACTCATTTCTAATTATTTGTAGCCAAACTGAATTGCTAAATGGCATGACATTGTTTATCTGTAAGTGGGGTTGTATATTTATGGAGCAATAGTAGAAGGAATGAGAGGAAACCCGTGTGAACTTGAAGGCTTGAATCCTAAATGGAACTTTGACTGCTACTTCTGTGTTGCACCACTCCCTCTGTACCCACCCACTTACCCCAAGGCTCCCGTTCCATTTTCTCTAGTCTCTCTCTCCTTTCTTGACCTTTTCCCCACCAGTGTTCTTGCCAAAATATTACAAAGGCTATGAAAGCCCAAGTGTTGAAATGGAAATATTTTTTTTGTTAGATTACATGAATCATGCTCATTTGTATAACACGCATAACTTTTAGTACAATTCAGATGTGGGTGTTCTTGGTGCACAGCTAGGATGCTTTTCTTACAGAGCCTGCCCAGCCCTCCAGATAATTGCATACTGGGAATGACTTTCCATAAAGAGGTTGCAGATATGTGCAGTTCTTTTATCCTTTGTGTAGTTGAAAACATGTAACACTCTCAAGCTGCAACCAGTTCCTTAAGTGATACCATTCAAACCCTAGCTGATTTGGAGGGATGGTGGTGCTGTCAGGACCCATCCTCACTGTTTTGTTATGTCTCTGCAATAACTGAAGCAAAGTTCCTTTACATTTAAAACAGACATTCCCCACAACATTTCTTGATGGTTCTTGAACTTCAGCCGAGTTGCAAGTAGAAGTAACATTTTTTGTCCTATGCTTGCTTGAACAGCTGACATTCCATACAAAGGCTCTTTTTCTCTTTTGTTGTCTTGTAAAACACGTAATGTAAAACTCATGGGGGAAAGAAACAAGCTAATCTGCTGTTTAAAAATTATACTGCAAGGAAATGCAAAGCTGGGGCTTAGCAAACACTTGAGAAGAGAGAGGTTCACTCCTTTATCGCACCTTTTGGCCACCATTCTCTCGAGTTTTATGGAAATTAAAAATGCTAACTTGTGTTACACTATGTCAGGGTTAGGCAACCTGTGGCCCTACAGGTGTTTTGGACTACATCTCCCATAATCTCTGAACAACTGGGGCTTTTGGGGGTTGTCATCCAAAATATCTAGAGGGCACCAGGTTGCCTAGCCCTATACTTTCCCTCTTTTCCTGTTATCCAAAGGACAGACAATTTTGATAAAATACTCAGTTGCAGCTCTTCAGAAAAACAAATTCCTATATGAATTTTCCTCCCTGAAAGTGATAAAGACATTGCATTGCGCATCTTGGTGCGGTTCCTTGAACCCTAAATGTTTATCAGGGAGAGTGAGAAATTATTTTATGGCTTAGTTTGTGTAATCATGGACACAAATAACCTTGTTAGTTTATCTCTGTGTGGAATGAAATAGATAATCAACGGAGGCATGGGGCATTCTGGCTCCTGCTTTTGCTCTGCTTGTGGCACACTGGAGTCTAAATTATCACAGGGTTGGGTTTTTTCAAATATACCACAAGCCCACAACTGGACACCCCTGGCATTTAGGCTGCATATGGCTTTGTCCTGAGCAGTTCCAGTATAGCACACAGGCAGCTTGAAAGAATGAACAGGAAAATAGAATAGAAAAGGAATAACTAGAGCAGTTGTCGTCAACCTTTTCAGAACTGGGACCCACTTTTAAATAAAGCATGCAACAAGGGATGTAATTTTGTAACCATACATGACCCATCTTCCTACTTCTTTCTCTTTAGAGCAGTGTTCTCCAACCTTGGGTCCCCAGACGTTTTTGGCCTACAACTCCCAGCATGCCCCAGCCAGCTATGCTAGCTGGGGCATGCTGGGAGTTGTAGGCCAAAAACATCTGGGGACCCAAGGTTGGAGAACGCTGCTTTAGAGTGACCAGATAGGGAAGACAAGGCAATAGTTTTGCAGAAGAGGGAATTTCAGCAGGTGCAGCTTTTCATGCATACATGAGTAAAGCTGCAGCTGTTAAAATTCTCTTGCTTACATAACTATTCCAGGTACAGGATGGTGGTGATGCCACTGCTGTAACCCACCTTAGGTTAGAGTGTGACTCAGTTGTGGAGCCCCAACTCTCACCGGTCAAAGCTGATGCTTACTGCAAACAATCTCTGATCAGTGTGATTGGAGGTTGTCAGCATGACATGCAAACCTGCACTGCTGGGTTGTTTAGGGGCTAAACAATGCAGCGATTAACCCAACAACAAACCATGGGTTAACCACTGGGTTGTTTAGCCCAGTGCACAGCGTGTGTCCCCAGAGTCACGGGTTAAATAACCCACAATTTGCTGCTGTGACGTGCAAACTGGGTCAACGTGTGCCAGCCCCCCAAGGTAAATGGTTCCTCTGCAATTCAAGGGCTCTAGTGGCAGGGAAGAGTGAAACATGGTAGAGATGACATTGGAAAGAAGTGCAACAGTTGAGACTAAAGTATAGATAGAAGCTGAGTGGGTACTAGCTCTGTATTTTGTACCAAAAGAAGCTAAGATCTTCCTGTGACCTCCAAACTATGCTGGGTTTTTGTTTTTTGTTTTTTACAAATTGTATGTATTTGCTTTTGATATAAGCCTGCACCAGGCTTCTCCAACTTTGTGCCCTCCAGATGCGTCAGGCTACAACTCCCAGCATTCCCCAGCCAGTGCAGGATACTGGGAGTTGTAGTGCAATACATCTGAAGGGCATGAGTTTGAAGAAGGTGGACATACACCACCTTAAAAGCAAGAAGCATGATTTTTAAAACTAAATAAAGTCAAGAGCAGTGCTTTCTGCACCCAGTACCAAATTCCATTTATGTGCAATTAATTTGTACATCTTGTGGCACTTAGCTGTAGTGATTACCTTCAGGGCCAAAGATGTATATAATCATTATCTTGTGGAAATTTGGCCAATTCTGTTGCTCTGAGAACATGTGTCCTGGAATGTACTGCATTTGAGAGATCTCACAGTTGGAGAACCTGTGTGAGGAAATCTCACTGGAGCCTATCCACCACCCCTTCCTCAAAATTAATAGCCATTTGGGTATTGAATGCTAGTGACAAGATAAGCAAAAAGATGAGATATCGATCACTTCACTGAAGATTTAGTTTGGGCATTTGAGTTTGTAAAAGTCACTGATTGGGTTGCAAATGATTGCCTCAATCTAGAGAGGACGTAATCCATGTGCAGAAACTGGTTTTGCTTGCGGAACTGCTATACAGTATGCACAAAAGCCTACTGCTTTTCAGGGTAGCATTCACCAATGAGTCAACATATGGTGCCTTGTGCCTTTATCTTGTGTGGTACCACTTACTGTGGTGAGAAGATGCACACTTTCCCATCCAGAGATCTACGGTAGTTGAAGCCTTTGCACAAGTTTGTATGCTTGACACTGGTCACTTAATCTTGTGTTGCTTTTGTGGCTCTCTGGGTCAGGGCATTTGTAGTGAAAAGTTTGCCAAAAGATCAAGTTCCATTTCCAAAAAATCTTCCTAAAAACTAGAATGAAAAAGAATTTTTTTTACACAGAAGAACTTGTGAAAACAGTGGGATGAAAAGTGACCACACATTTCATAAATTGGGTTTGTGAATTTGTAGAGGAGCTTGTCACAGGAATGCATAAGCAGTCAGTTCAATCATGAGCAGTATTTCTGATAGGCCTTGCCTAGTTTGGACAGAACTTGTGATATTGTATCCCTTTGGAGGCACTCTTAAATTTAGGACAGATCATAGACATTATTTGGTAGTTGATGTAAACCCCAAAAAAGTATATGTAGTTTTTTAGAAGGCTAAAATAGTCCTTGCAAAGACCACACCCTGGGCTTTAATGACCTGTTTCCCTTATCTCTCCGAAGTATGTGGTGCTGAATTAGAAGGCTCTGCAAAACCAAAGATACTTTAGGTGTTGCCTCAGTGTGCTGTCCGCAGTATTTAAGGGTGGAGGTAGGCTTGTTTAACATGCTAC
Source organism: Shinisaurus crocodilurus (assembly GCA_021292165.1). Lineage (NCBI taxonomy): Eukaryota > Metazoa > Chordata > Lepidosauria > Squamata > Shinisauridae > Shinisaurus > Shinisaurus crocodilurus. The sequence goes on from JAHFWL010000058.1 coordinate 858,275, forward strand.
CCTCTGCTTAGAACCCTGTAATCTACTGTTCTGTGTGGCAGAGTCTGAAATCTATAGTTAGCCATTAGCAGCGTGATGTTTTCCAGCTGTGGCAACTCTCTCTCTCTCTCTCTCTCTCTCTCTCACACACACACACAAATGAGTCTATTTATGTTTCTTTGGTTTCCAAGTCTTTCACAGAATGAACTAGAATCTGGCTATATGGCGTAGATTAAATTTGAAAAGTTTGAAGTTTTTAAAAAATGGTGGAAAGAAGTATTTGATGCTACAAAGCACACGTTGACTTCTACTTTGAGGGGGAAGGGAAAATTGAGCAGCGTGAAGCTACTCTTGCATACTGGGTATACCTCCAGTTATCTTAAGAGTATTTGTTATACCAGTACAGATACATGCATCCTTGACTGGTTGCTGAAGCATGAATGAGGGTGGTAGTTAATACCAGGAAAGATAACTTGCTTCTCCATACCATATGGGGAATGTTCTCCCTCCTAGAACACTAAAAATGGGCTCAGTTGTGCTTAAAAAGTTGAGAGAACTTGCTCTTGAAATAGGGATGGGGTTTTTTTTCCAACTGTGCCTGGTATTTGAGATATTGCAGTGGGTCTTCCCAGATATGCACCATATTAAAACTTGTAAGCATACATTTGGCAGGGATCTGATAACATCTCGTTAAGTGGCATGTTTCATTTGCTTGAGCCAGTTACACTGGATTTGGCAAACTGAATTCTGTAGGCTGACTTGCCTGTCTTCTGCCAAACTATATCTGTGGCAAGGTGTGCCTTTTTCATTTTTGTGGTCTGCTTCTGAGATTTTTGGAGTAGGACAGTGCTGGAGATTTTAAGGACTGAGATTGGAAGAAGGAAATAGTTGGGTGGGATTGGTAGAGTCAGAACAAGAAGATCCTTAATGTGCAAGCACAGCCTTAGAACTTCAGTTCCCAAGGTTCTCTGGGAAGACAGAGTGACACTTAAAGCAATGTCACTCTGTAGTGTAGCTATGCCCTTTGATCATGAACTCAGCATAGTGCATCTATATTTTAGGTTCCTGAGGAAAACACAGGAGGTTTTATTGTACTGTGGTCTGAGTTTCCTGCATTGAGCAGGGGGTTGGAGGGTTGGACTCGATAGCCTTGTAGGCTCCTTCCAACTCTATAAATGAAATCTATGAATTGCAGGAGCTGATCTGTGGTGCATGCGTGTGTTCACGTGTGATGCCCCTGATTGCAATTGGGAATGACTAATGCTAGGATTGGGTCCTCTGGCACTTAAAATGACGTGCCCATTCTATCCAAATGGTGTTCCAAGGGAGAGAGGGGAACCCTCTGCTGCCTATGTAAGATATGAAAACTGAGCAAATGTACATAACTTCTCATTTCTGCGTAATTTCGATTTTGCTAGTCATGGGGGGAGGGGAAGCCGCTATGGAGGAGACTGAACCCTGTTCTGAGCCAGTAAGAAATCTGGAGCTTCCTCCCTTACCGTCGGAGATTTCAGCAGGCATCGCTCAGTCCCCACACTTCCAAGTATCTTTGTAGGTATAAAGCTAGAAACTTATTTGGAAAGCTTTCTGTGCTCCTACGGAATCCCCGGCGTTTACTCAGCTCTGCTAATTTGGACATGTCACTGAAGCATTTCCAAGGGTGGTGGTTTTTTTGGGCGGGAGGCTGTTTTGTTGTTGCGGCTTATCGGAAGGATCTCCCTTCCTACTCTCGGTGTTGTTGTGTTCGGAAGCTACAAGGATGGCGCAAGAAGTTCTTGCGTGTCCGGGTGATCCGAAAAGGATGGGCCTTGCGACCCAGTTACAGCTCATTTGGGCCCTGGCACTTCCCGTTGCGTGGCTCTTTTCCTTGGGATGGCACAGGTTGGTTTCTGCTTCCCCCCCCCCCCCGATGTTTTGTCGAGCGCCCTCCGTTTGCAGGCAGCAGGCGACGCCGGGGCACGCATTGGCAGCAGCTCTTAATTTAAAAGTGCAAAGAAAAGCCGTATTGCCCACGGAACAAACTTAAAGGGGGAGCTTCTCTTTTCTTGGAGTGTCCCTCGAGGCGGGCAGGAGGGGGGGGTGGCGGCGTGCTAATGGATGCTCTTTCTCTGTTGCGGTCTCTCCCCTTTTGATCTGTGCCCAGGAGCCGTTCCTATTGGCCGCCTCCCTTGTGACGTGGGGGGGGACTGCAGTCGTTCTTATGTATCAAGCGCCGGGCTTAGTTTCCGTCTCTTTCGAGAGACCGGGGATCGCGGGGTTTCTCTGCTACGGGGGTCGGGGGGGAGAAGCAAAGGAAGACCCGGGCCTGTTTTCTCCCCCCTCCCGACCCTCCTTTAGGACAGAGGGACAGCTCCGTGCTGGGCGGGCGCTGTCAAAGGAGCTGGACGGGGAGGGGGAAGCTTCCCCCCCCCATTGACCGAAGTCAAAGAGCGATGCAGTGAGCTAAGTTGAAGTCTGAACTGAAGCTAGACCCCCTCCTCTCCACTCCCTTCCCCGCTACAACCAGGATCCTGTCCAAGATCGCACGTGAGTCTGCCGCACTTGGGGGGCGGGGGAGAAGAGTTCAGAACTGGCCAAGGGCAAAGGGGACACGGGAGGAGGTAGATGGTGCTGGGATCTCCGGGGCACAAGCATGCGGGGGGGGCCCCGATAAAAACTCCACGTGCTGTTGAGGGGAGAGCATTCTCTAGCGGAGAAGTTCCATGGGGGGGGTGTGTCTATTTGGATGATAACTTCGTGAAGAATGGGACCATGGGCCAGAAAGGGAGGTGGTGGTAGGTCAAGAATTAGTGCGCGGGGGGGGGGGGGTGTTTGAGAACCAGAGAGGCAGCTTTTAATCTTGGCTGTGTGTGTGTAATCTAGTCTAAAATCTACGGCCCAAATGTGTGTTTCAACTTTGTCTTTATACTGGGGAGGGATTTCCCCTCTGGAGGATGTTAGATCAATATGGAGGTGGCCGGAGAGGTGGCGATGATCCAAGGGCTGTCACCTGTCATTGGAGGATGTACATCTGTACATTGTGTCCAAGGCATTTCGCATCCCAGGGAGTTACCCTGGGACCTTCCCTCCCTGACCCCATTCCAAAAGTCATCTAGTCAGCCTGGAATCCCAGTGGCCACCTTGTCTTTTGCTTTGACCAGGAGGAAGTGACTTATTCTCCCAACCATTACTGCTGTGGGGTCTTTTAATGGTGTTTTTGTTTCGCTCTGGCACCTTAAAATAGACAAGGAGTTCATGAAATCCCTGTTCATTTTTCTTTCAACTTCATTGAACCGGTGGAGGGGGGATGAATTTTACAGGCTGGACCTTCTGTCAGTTGTCCCAGGACATGCCCCGCAGCCTTCCCCAAGATGCTTTGGACAACAGCTCCCATCAGCCCCAGCCAGCATGACCAGCAGTCAGTGATAGGAGTTGTAGTCCAAAACATCTGGAAAGCACCACACTGTGGGAGGCAAATGACACACCAACTTTGCCTGAAGCTAAGCAGATCTGGGTCCTGTCAGTACCTGGATGGAAGTCTGCCTGGGAACCCTATGGATGCTGCCTTGAGTTTCATGGAAGAAAGGCCAGGATGAAATAAATACATAAAAATAAAATAGCTGCCATTTTATGGGAAGGTGACATGCCAGCTTCTGATTCTGAATCCAGAAAGAGGCAGAAAGATCTTCAAGAGCTCTAGAGGCAGCGATCCGGGATTTGGGAACATTAGTACAAGAGAGCAAGGACAGTGGTGCATTTAGTGAGCTGAAGGGGGTGCCAATACTGGGGCATTTTGGAAGCTTAGGAGGAGAACCTGGAAAAACAGTTCAGCTGATTGGGCCATCAGTGCCAGGCAAGCTAGCTTGGGAAGTTTTTATAGTGAACCATGCAGGTTGGAAGAATATGGGAGGTGGCAGGATTTGGAGGAGGCTATGGGGCAGGGGGTCTGGCTCTCTAGTGTCAGGAGGAGGGGGGGCGAGGGCTCTAGGAGTACTGCTGTGGTAAGGGACAGCCAACCAAGAGTCGCAAGTGTGCATGCAGTTGCCATGGTTAATTTTCCCCCCCTACAGCTTGCAAAAAGTTTTGGGGCTTCTTGCCTTGCCCATTTCTAAACTCTGCTGTGCATCCCTATTTATCCCATTTTATAGATGGGGAAACTGAGGCAAGGAGTGGCTCATTCAAAGCCACTAGTTGAGCAAAACTCTGAAGCCAGCACCTGCTGGTTTGTTTTTCCAGCACTATTAAGTGCAGTAGCATTGAGGGATTTTTGGAGTGCCCCTAAGCTGATAGATGCAGGCCCTGACATCAGTAGAATAGGAATTCTAGAGGAAGGGGGAAATCTTCAAAGTTGTGTTTGTATCGTGGCAGCTGAGAGTAGAATCAGATTTTCCCATTTGGTCCTTGTGCCATAAGCAGGATTGTGTGTGCTCTGCAGAATTCTGTTTGCAAAAATGCAGAATTCTGTGATGTGAATGCACCATGCAAATGAAGCCAATTTACGTATTTGCCGATTTTGCATCATGTAGTATTTCTTGGGGCAGGGTATAGAGGTATACAAGAGACTTGAAACCTGGGCTGTTGGGAATACTGCTCAACCCAAACCCTTAAAAACATTTCATCAGTCCTTGCCTCTGCATTTTCTAATCTTCTCCTCAAGTGCTAGAAATTTGTTTCTTTTTTAATATTGAAAGCTAGACTGAAATGCTGAATTATTTGCCTAGCACTTGTTGAATGCAAACAGTGGTGGCCATGAGAAAAGGTGCCCTGGTAGTGTTTTGGACTACAACTCCCATAATCCCTGAGCATTGGCCATGTTGGCTGGGGCTGATGGGAGCTGTAATCCAAAACATTGGGAGGGTGCCAGGTTGCCTCCCCCTGCCCTATACTGTGTGTCTGATCTGATGCCAGTATGTGCTGAACTTGTTTGTTTATTTAATCAACTCATATGCAGTTTACCATATCTAAACAAATATCTCTACATGGGCTACAAAATAAAAAATTAAAATACATCATAATAAATAGAAAAACTCATTAGCTAAAAATGTTTAAAATATTTAAAAACCAAATATTTAAAACCAAGATTTAAAATGTGTAAAATATATAAAAACACAACAAGTACTAAACAGTACTTACCACTAACCAGTAACTGGTACCAGAGAGGTTGGTAAGATAGAATGTTACATTACGGCTGCAATCCTAAAGACACCTTCCTCGGTCTAAGTCCCACTGTACTCCCGTGGGGCTTGCGTCTGAGTAAACTTGTTTAAGAATTGCACTGTAAGAACTGTATCTTGCCCTTAGCAAAAGAATCCTGGTTTTTACTAGGGGGTGCTACAAAACTTTACCACTATTGCCCAGTTCCAAATGTGCACACTCAGAACTACTTTGCTTGAACTCTCTGCCAAACACTCACCCACACGAACACACTCAAATACTTGCTTCTTTCCTCTTACCTCTCACCTCTTACACACCTCTATGCATTTAATTATGCTTATTACTATTAAAGAACAGCTTGGGATCCTTCCCACAGGTCAGATAGTGATGGATGGTCCTGTAGGGGAAGTAGGGAAGTCTGGCTGGAGCAGGCACTGAGGTGGCATTCACCTGCCTGCCTCTTCTGAGATCCTTTCTCCCCGGCAGCCGGTGGTATTAACTCATCTTTATGGTATCCCAGCTCAACTTCGTCATTAATCAATATCCTCTGCTGGTTTCTCATCCAATTGTCCTTGTCACATCCTTTCCACGTCCTTCCCTTTCTCCTGCTCTCTCCAGGTAGCAAACTTCCATGCCAAGTTATTCCACCCACGTTTTCATCGCCTGTTGTTTGGCAGAAGAGAGCAACGCCAAATTTAGGACATGTTGTGAAATTGTGGTTTAGACACCTTCAAATATAGCATCACGGAGTTCCTCCCCAAACAAGCTCGGTGTTTTTTTCTGGATGAAGGGCCTTCCAATATAAATACAGGCTTCTCCATACAAAGTTTTATTTCATTCCCTTTAAATTTGCCTCCTCCTTTGTTTGTTCTTCTTCCTTCTCTCTCTCTCTCTCTCTCTCTCTCTCTCCCTCATTCCCCCCCCTTTTCTGGGTCAGCTGTTTTTCTTTGGGAGGGGGCGGACTGTCACTGACCAGCTGCCATCAGAGGCTAGGCTTGTACTGTGTTGATTTGTCAGTGGAAGAAGGGATCTTAGACTATACCAGCTTTACCAAAGAAAAATCAACAGTGGGAAGCTAAATTTAGAAGCTACCTAAATACCTTTTTGAATCCCCTCCTAAATTAAAACCATTCTGTTGAAAATCAAGCAGAACTCCCTCTCAAAGCTCAGTGCAGTTTCCCTTAGCATGCAGAAAGCAAGTAGCACTGTGAAGAGAAACAGTGGCTATATGGACCTACGTCGGCAACCTGGCTTCAGGATAGCAACATGGAGGTGACCCTCACAGTATGGAAGTGTGCAGGAGGGGGCTGTCTCTTGTCCTAAGGCCTGGCAGGGTGGTTAGAAGGATAAAGAGGGTCACCTGCACTGTCTTACCTCACAGGGTTGTTAGAAAAATAAATAAGGTGAGAATTTTGAGTTTGCTATAGGGTGCAATCCTATGGATGTTTAGAGAGAGAAAAGTCTTACAACTCCCCAGCCAGCCATGCTGGGGACGAAGTTGAGCTGGGATACCATAAAGATGAGTTAACACCACCAGGTGCCCTGTGGAAGGGAACTCGGAAGAGGCAGGCAGGTGAATGCCACTAGCCCGGCTATCCCACTTCCCCTATAGGACCGTATATGCTGAAAAGTGCTGTGCTCTAGAAGAAACTGGTTAGATATTGAACCAGTTTGAAACATTTCACCATTCTACTGCAGGGATGTTGAACCTCATTCAGCCCAAGGGTCAAATTCTATTTTGGAGAAGCTCTCAGGGACCACATTCCAGCGGTAGGCAGGGCCAATAATACCAAAACGCCAGCATATTTTAGCTTAAAGCTCTGACTGCCACAAACTGAGCCTTGGGAGAGGCATTTCAACCTTTTAGGATGGGGAAAAACTCAAAAGCTGGGAAACCACCCAGTGATCAGTCGTTCAGGGAAAGGGGGTGGGGACGTCTAGGAAAACCCTGAGGGCTGGATTCAGCCCCCAGGCCTGAGATTTTGCACCCCTGTCCTACTGTGACCAAAACCTGCTTCTTGTGGAAGTGGTAAACCTGTGTTTGGGCAGTATTTCCAGCTGCAGGTGGGGGCTTGCATGAATGAATGCTCCTCCATGGAAAAATATTCTCACTTCATAGAAAGCTAGCAGGTCAGGGTGGAGGTTGGGCGTGAGCCCTCCTCTCGGACAGGCTAACTTTCTATGTGCAGGGATATATATTTTTTGTTTGGAGGGGTAACCATTCCTTTGAACCTCCAGGTTTAGAGGCAGTATGTCAATGAATACCATATGTTGGGGAGAAAAATGGGAGAGGACTATTCCTTTATTGCCCTGCCTGTGGGCTTCTGTGAAGCATCTGATTGGCCAGTGTGAGAAACAGGGAACTGGACTAGATGAGCCTTTGGTCTGATCTAGGAGGGCTGCTCTTACGAGTGCCCACCAGCAGGCCGAAGTGTACAACCCGGGCACAAACGTACCACCTTGGTGGGAACCGAATAGAAGCCAGAGTGGGTCTGTGGTGCGAGAGGGGGTGGTATGCTTAATTCTCAATGGCTGGGGTTACCAGGGGCTGAGAACAGGTTTAACCCCTGAATTTCATTCCCTCACTTCCTCCCACACAAGTGAAGCAGTGCAATTCATTCTTGGGCTTGGGGGAAATTAAGTGCAAGCTCCTGTGTGGCTCAGTGGCAGAGCGCTCACTTTGCATGCAGAAGTTCCCTGGTTCAATCCCCGGCATCTCCAGGGAGGGCTGGAAAAATTCTTGCCTGGAACCCTGGAGAGTCACTGCCAGTCAGTGTTGACAATGCCAGGCTAGATGGACCAATGGTCTGACTCGGTAGAAGGCAGCTTCCTACGTTCCAAAATGCTGTACTGTACCTGGAGACACAGTGAGAGCAAAACCTGCCCGTCCACCCTTGACAACCTTGGCTGACGAGTCCTGTACCGAGACATAATGGGTCTCTGTACAGAGAGTGAGCACTGCATACCCCCTCCAGAGGACCTAGCAATGTATAAGCCCTCCTTCTACACATGTTGCCGATCACGATGACAAATGAAATGCTTCGTTAGTAATGTTGCTTTGGGGGAAAGTACATGCAGTTTGGATGGCTTGCATTGAACTGAATACGACTACGATGGCAGTCTTAATTCTTAGACATTTGACTGCCTTTTTGAAGGGAGATGGAAAATACTACGGGCTGCTGTCTGCTAGCCCAGCATCCCATCTCGCTTTGATATTCCCTCTGCCAGCCCTGCCAAATTCTGTTTGCCCTTTGTGTGGTCCTTCACACAGGGCAGAGATTGAGAAGAGGTAGCAAACACACGTGTGCCTTGCTGAATCCGGACAGGGTTCCATAAATATGCTTGCCACACTCGCCGCAGAAAGTGTGGCGCCGCCCGCTGGCGAGTGTGGTGTGCAGCCAGTGCACTTCCCAGCTGCGAAGCTGCAGAGGTGGGTGGGATCATTCCAGTCAGTTGTGTGGTGATCCCCACCAGCTCCAGAGCTGGGAGGAGCAGGGATGTTGAAGAGTCCTTGGTCTCGAGTCACGAGTCTTTGGACCCGAGTCTCGAGTCCGAGTCCAAGTCCTTGGTCCAAAATGGTGACTCACGAGTCACGAGTCACTCCCAAAGCTGACTCCACAAGTCCCTATTAAAATCAATGGGGGGTTTTCCCAACAAAATAAGGCTACTTCAGATGTGTGGCTTAAATAAATTCTAGGCACAAGTGTGCCTTTTTATCTCAAAACTCTGCCACTGATTTTGACAAGAACAGACCAGGCAGACAAACCCAAAATAACCAGGCAGGGAACCCCAAAACAGGCAGGCAGAGGCCTTTGTCTTGGACAATTCAAACTGTGGAACTGGTTAAGAAGAGACCAGGCAGGCAGAGGAGGCAGGGAACCCCAAACAGGCAGGCAGAGGCAGCCAAACCCAAAATGTCTGAAAGGTTACATTAGTAAAATGATTTTAAAAAATAAACTTGTATTGTTACTGCAAGTAGGTCCAGACAGCACCTGCTGGTGGCATCAAGCAGGGATGTTGACGAGTCCTTGGTCTCGAGTCCCGAGTCGAGTCTCGAGTCCCATTAAAAATATTGGGACTCGAGTCCGACTCGAGTCAGAGGGGGGACTCAGTCCGACTCACGAGTCGAGTCCTCGAGTCCGAGTCCCCATCCCTGGGGAGGAGGCGTGGGATTGTCCAGCGGCTGTGCGGGAAAAGAGCCAATCTGGCAACCCCTCCCCAACCTGCTTGGGGGTGGGAAAGGCAGGCTGGGTGGGAGTGGGGGAAGTGTTGGACCACCCCTGCGTGTCGGTGCTCGCTAGCACACACTCTTGGCCTATCTCACCTTTCCCTCAGGAAAGACTGGGTGGTGGGGAGCTTTGAGTGCTGCCCCACCAAAGACCAAGGGGGGTGAGAGCGTTAGACACCCCTCCCCAAAGGCATTTGGGGAGGGGTGCCCTGCAGTACCTGCTTCCTCCCCGACCCATACTTTCCCTTGGGAGATGCCGAGTGGGGCGGTGTTGACTGATAGGGGGGCTGGCACATGCCTGTGGCAAAGCTCGCAAGCGGGACATGAAGGCAATGTTTTGTTCTATATGTTTATCCTGCTTTTCCGACACATATTGCTCGCATCAGTCAAAGGAGTAAAAAAATGAGAGACCTCAGGTTTACAAATGAAAAAGGCAAGACAGACAAGGGGAAGAAAACAGAGCAGAGGAAGGTAGAGGAGGAAGATCACTCTGATAATGCCAGAACAGAACAAAGTGGTGAATTGTAAGCAGGCTTTATATCCTGTTGGATCTTGCCCAACTGGTGGTCTTGCTTGGATAAAGATATTATGATCGTCCCCAGCAGCCCTTGTTCCTCTGGCTGGGGGTTGTGCTGATCTATGATGGTAATAAATTTATCTACCTATCTGGCTGGGGGCAGAGGCCAGTGTGTGTTTTCCCTTCCGTGGCTCTGCAGTCCCAGGGCAATTGACCGCCTGAGCCAAGCACTTTTCTGGTGTGGGGTCTGCTATTTGGATTAGAGGTGTAACACCTGAGTTGAATACTGTCCATGTCAAATTTTTGCAAGCTCTTCTTCAGAGTCCGAGATGTGTCCCTAATTCAGTTGTACTATTGGAAATGAGTGAATGCCCAATTATAACAAGAGCTTGGTTGGCAGCTTTAAAATTCTGGCTGAAGGTTTTTATTTTTAAGTTGGGTGCAGGACTTTTAGTACATCTATCTAGGGATACGTCTCAGAACCGCTGGATGAAGGTTGTTGCACAAAAAGCTACTTCTATTGGTTTATCACCATCGTCCTTACTCTGGGGTACAGTGATGCACGTAAATTAATTAGACAAAGAATCTGGGATATTGCTTCTCAGGATCTCTTGTCTCATTCATATACATCTTGTTCACTGTATTCCCTGGGTATATGGTACTCTGGCCCCTTTTGTCAAGCTGCATAACTGGGGAATTTGTTTGTACCCAAATCTCAAAGAGCCTTCACCTTGGCTAGATTTAATGCTCTTCCCTCTCAAGTGCTTAGTGGCAGATTTGCTGGTGGTACTCCTTTTTCCTTAAGATTATGCCCCTGTAATAGCCAGGAGATTGAATCAATCAAACATGTTCTTTTATTTTGTAAATTTTATATGGAAGCTCGAAAACATTCAATCAGTCAATTATTGGCTAATATACCAGGGAGGTCAGCTTGTTTCTATGTTAAATATTTACTGGAAGACAAAAAACAACAACCCAGGGTGTCTCTGAAAGTGACAAAATATTTGTCAATAGCTATTAGACTTCGCGAACACCTCACCATGTCTACTAGCTCAAGTTATTCATTTTACTTGAAACAATGGTTATTTACTTATTATGGAAGCTGTTGCCTTTTATTGGTTTACATTGCATAACTGTTTTATTGTGCCACAACTGTTCTTAAATGGCTTTTAAATTGTTTTTAAACTGCATTTACTATGTGTAGGTCAATTGGCTGTAATAAATTATCAATCAATCAATCAATGAGGTGTGGGGTAGAGAGCACGCATCTCTGCCACATCACTTCTCATGCCCATTTTTAACAAGAGGCATCATCATGTTACCTTCCTCGTCCTGAAAAGCCCTTCAGAAGTGTAATGATCTCCTTCTCTTCCTCCCCTTCCCGGCCACCCGTTTTTGGAGTTGCCAAGTGTCGGCATGACTCAGCTGAGCTGTAAGCAATTTCCTGATGTTTGGTCTGTGCTGGGGCCGCCAGTGGAGACGTTGCGCATCGCAGGTTAAGCGGGGACACCCAAAAGCTGACGGGCACAGTCTTCCTGTATGACTCTGATTCTGCCTCTTAACCGCAGAGGTAGACGGCCGCAGTCTCTTGACGGGAAAGCGTTTTGAAATCCAAAGCTCTACACTTGTGGTGGTGGTGGTGTTCTTTCCTTCCTCAAATCGGGGACAGCTCGATGCAGGGGCATGGGGAGGCATTCCAAGGGAGAAGCTACTTATGGGAAGGGTCATTTGGCATAGTTTCTGAGCTGCCTTTACCCTGCCTGAAAAGTAGTTAGGCTTCCAGCTGCAGAACAAGAGGGACTGGATGCAGCGTTGGATCCGAGACACAGGCAGCCTGTTTTCTATTGCGCCTCTCAGCTGTGGGGCTTTGGTCTGTGACCCTAGGTGTGCTGCATGCTCTCCGCCTTAGATCCTGCATCTGTGAAAGCCGGCACATGATTTACTTGTGTTCTCGGCAAAGAGCATGTATGTACATGACATTTGTCATGGACTTGACACATTTACAGCACCATCTTGTATGTACTCAGAAGTGAGTCCCACTGAGAGTTCAATGGGAATTACTCCCAGATAAGGATATATACCTAGGATTGCAGCCTTAAAGTGCTATAAATATGACAGACGGTGTGCTTTCGGTGTAGAGCAGGGGTGCAGACCACATGCCCTCTAGATCGGGGGGCGGGGTAGATCTCTAGACGGAGGCGGTGTTAAAGGGCGGCCCAGTAGGGCTGGAGGCCCTAATCTCTGGGACGCCATCTGCCCCACCACCCTGCTGTCCATGGGCCCTTGCTAAAATAAAGGCACAGGGGCTCTGGTTATCTCTGTTTCATCTGATCCCCCTGGATGAGCTGGCTTCTTGCCCACATGTGCTTCACCTCCTGCTACCTCCCCCCTTTAATCTTTCTGCCTGAGCTTTTTTTCCTGAAATCAAATGCCCTCCTCTCCCCTGTCCATACATCCCTTTTTACAAAGAGGAGCGTCCTTAGGAGAAAAGGTCCTTTAAAGACACACACAAACACAGTTTAGAGTATACGTAAATCAGCATATGCAAATTTTTGCTTCTTTTTTTTTTGTTGTCCTGTGGGCCTGAGCCCTGTATTTTTTCGATACCTAGCACCACCCGTCTCTAGATGTTTTGGACTTCAACTCCCAGCATTCCTGCCCATGCTGGCAGGGGCGTTTGGGAGTTGAAGTTGAAAACGTCTGGAGATCTACCTTCTGCCCACCCCTGCTCTAGATGATGTTAGAGTTCAACTCCCATCTGCCCCAGCCATCATGGCCAATGGTCAGGGATTATGGGAGCTGTCATCCAACAACATCTGGAGGGCCACAAGATTTCCACCCCTGGTGCAGACTACTGTGTTAAACCCATGGCTGGGGTTCAGTAACACACTGGATCTTTTCCGCCCGTCTGCTGGCACAGAAGTTCCTTCTCTGCTTCGTTTTATCACCGCCGCTTCCATGGGTGCCTTTAAATGAGTGTGCTTTTATCACTGCTCCAGTGTTTTTCAAAACTAACAAGGTAGTCCTGTTCTCTTTCTGTCTTCCGGTCATCTTGGCTTCAGATAATTTTAGTTGCCTTGCTTTTCATTTTTGACGGGATCCTTTTTAATTGCTGTTTGCAGAGGGTGGGAAGAATGCCTCAGAGTAGCAGCCACTTCAGCGATTTAGGGTGCAATCCATCCTATGCATATTTAGACAGAAAAAAGTCCTACAACTCCCAGCATGTCCCAGCCAGCATGGCTGGCTGGGGCATGCTGGGAGTTGTAGGACTTTTTTCTGTCTAAATATGCATAGGATTGTGCCCTTACTCACAATGTTCATGAATCCTTTCATGAGAGCATCTCCAAGGCAAGGACCTGCGTTGAGAGATGGCAACAGCCCTTTTGAGATTTCAGAATCTTCAGAGTTGTGTAATGCTTTACGGAGAAGAAGGAGGAGCAACAACAGGGCCACTTCTCCGAAAGGCAAGCAGCAAATATGCTCTAGTGATTATTATATGGAACTATTGGGTAATGCTGGGAGTGCCCTGTGCTTGAAAAATCAAAATTCTGCACCATGGAGTTGAATCCTATTCTCCAATGAATTAATTAAAATTTAATTTGGATCCCACCTTTCCTTTGCAAAAAGAGAAGGGGAAAAATCCACAAAGCAGCTAATGGTAAGTAAAATCACATTCGGAAATATAAAACTACAGTCGTGCCTTGGATTGAGAGCATAATTCGTTCCGGAAACGTGCTTGTAATCCAAAATACTCTTATATCAAAACGAAATCCCCCCCAAAAAAAATTGTACAGAGATTTTTAATTTAAGCCGTACTACAGTACTTGTATTGCAAGACGTTGCTTGTATATCAAGTCAAAAAAATTAAATAAATATTTAAAAATGTGCTTGTCTTGCAAAATGCTCTCAAACCAAGTTACTTGTAATCCAAGGCATGACTGTACAGCAAAGCCGACCGCAGTTCATCAAAACAACAAAAACCATTAAACGCAGCAATTAATATGAACTTATGCCAGGTACTATGAACAAGTCCAGAAGCATGCCAACACAGCGTTGGCCAGCCCACAAAATACAACAGCCAAGTGCACATCCCTAGGTGAAGGAGTTCCACAATGTCGGAGCCACCACTGAAAAGGCCCTACCCTACTCTGTGGTCGCCTTTTGTATTCCAGATGGAATGGACATGCAAAATGGGGCCTCTTGAGTCCACGAACTTGAAAAGGGGATTAGACCAATTCATGCAGGACAAGGCTATCAGTGGCTACTAGTCATGGTGGCTATATCTTACCTCCAGTATTGAAGGCAGTGAGCCTCTCGGTGGGAGTTTCTGGGGGACAGGAGTGAGAAGGTGCTATTGCTTTCGTGTCCTGTTGTGGGCTTCCCTTCGGCATCTGGTCTCGAACACAGTGCTACACTAGATAGGCCACTGGTCTGATCCAGCACAGCTCTTCTTATATTCTTATGAAGATCTTATTCAGTGGATAGGCTCATATGGGAGAAGGTAGTCCTTCAGTATGCTATGCATACACCAGTTGATTCAGCTTTGTCTAGTAATCTTTCTTGGAGATCAAGATAAACGTTGGAGACCACAGATGCCTTCTTGCCACTGGGAGTCATGCTGCGCTTCCCCCTGCAACTGCCTGAAAAGTACACTCCACCTTGCCCTTCCATTTTCAAGTCAGACTGCAGACATGAGGGCTAGAAACCTTTTTCTTTTCAACAAAAGCCGAGTGTCTTGGGAGGAAGAGGCCCACATGACAGCTACCAGATTACTTGCTTGCACAGTGTGATTAGAGTATACGTTAGCAGTTCTGTGGGGTTTTGTTCCTATCTCCGCAGTAAGCACCTCTGACGCCAACTCAGTTGCTGTGAAATCAGGACTTCCACAAATGCACGGCGATGTTCATATCGAAGGGCATGGGCTAATTTTGCAGCAAGAATAAATGCGTACAGTTCTGAGCAAATCTTGGGATGGTGTCATGAAATTTTGAGTAAGCAGAAGTGGAAAAATAAGCATCCCGGTTATATTTAAGCCAAACTGGGAGCCTCGGAACAGGCCGGCTATCTAATCGTTTACAGGGAATGGATCCGTGCAGGTGCCAGGCCCAAGCCAGCCAGTGGGGAGGCATGAGGAGGAAGCCACCCTGCCATAACACTTTAGCTGACCTACCACGGCAGGACTGTGCTTCTTCACTCTGGCCGTCCACTTCTCCTAGAATGCAAGTAGGTATCTGTTGTCCTTGCATAACTTCAAAAATCTGCCTGAGGCAAATGCCTCACCCTCCCTAAAGGTAGGGTTGGTCCTCCTACCCCTGTTTTCTACAGTTCTTCCCATCCAAGCCAGCTAGCATCCTATGGCTACTGTCTGGGGACATTTCTGTCTCCTTAGAATCCTCCCCCCCCCCATTATTATTTTTTTTAAATTTGGTACTTTTGCAAATCTTGAGGCTCCCTTCAACCTGCTGCTACCTCTCTGTTGTGTGTGGAGGCTGCTGCATAGGTGACATAAAAATCCACACCCAGAGGATGAGTACACTTTGCTATAAGTATATAGGACTGGAGGCTTCCTTCCTGGTCTGTGCAAGACACGTGGAATGCCGAGATAACGGTGCCTGCCCTAATGCGGCAAAGGGTGTCAGCACTGCTTGTTAGGTGATCATAGACACCAGTGGAGCACCGCTTACGTACTTAAAAGCCCGTTCCGTAGCATTCCGTCCCACTCTTCCCCAATATTCCGTCACACTCCAGCGTGACCAAGGAACAGAACCCAGAATGGAGCGATGCATATGAAGAGGTGGAGCTATGCGCCTACAGCAGTGGGGTCGGCAGGGCTAGGAAGCCAGTCAGGACCACATTGCAGCATTCTTCCCCACTGCCCCTCTCTTTAATTTGTCCCACATGGTGTAGTGGTGAGACTGGGACTCGGGAGATCCGAGTTCTAGTCCCCACTTGGCCATGAAACTCACTGGGTGACTTTGGGCCAGTCACTGACTCTCAGCCTAACCTACCTCACAGGGTTGTTGTGAGGATAAAATGGAGAGGAGGAGGAGGATTATGTAAGCCGCCTTGGGTTCCTTGCACGAAAAAAGGCGGAGTATAAATGTAATAAATAAATAAATAAATATTCAGGGTCAAACTACGTGTTAAATTAATTACGTAGCATGTGGCTGACCCCCCTCTGTTTTTACTCTAGTGTAAGCACACATGGACCCAATTTTGGATTGGGACCACAGCACCGGGAGGGGAGGATTAAACCTTGTGGCTCATGCTGGCTCAGCTTGTCTGAGCGTGGAAAGCTAAGCAGGGTCAGGCCTGGTTATTACTTGGATGGGAGACCCCCTCCTCTACTTTCCTGCATTGAGCAGGGGGTTGGACTCGATGGCCTTGTAGGCTCCTTCCAACTCTATCAGATCTATGAAATCCCCCACCCCTCCGCAGTGGGGAAGGGGGAGCAGAGGGGTTTTAAAAAGAAAAATGTCTCCATTGGTGTCAATGGAGTAATTTTCCCCCCTTTTTTTAAACCCCTACATATGTGGGGGGGGGGATTTGGGAAGCAGATGGGGGGGGAAGTTTAATCCTCCTGCCCTGGTGCACTGTGGTTCCAATCCAAATAAGAACATAAAAAGAGCTATGCTGGATCAGGCCAAGGGTCCATCTAGTCCAGCATTCTGTTCACACACACAGTGGCCAACCAGCTGCCCACAGGATCCCACAAGCAGGACATGAGTGCAACAGCACCCTCCTGCCCATGTTCCCCAGCAACTGGAGTACATAGGCATACTGCTTCGGATACTGGAGGTAGTATGTAGCCGTCAGGACTAGTAGCCATTGATAGCCTTCTCCTCCATGAAGGGCCACAGATGCTTACACTAGAGTAAAATACAAAGAAGGGTCAGCTACACAGTAATTTGAGGTAATGTGCTGTTTGACCCTCAGAGGGCACTGTACATGTGAACACTGTTGTGGCAAAGACAGCGCTAACACTCGGGGGGGGGGGGGGGCGTCATCTCCCTGGCAGGGATCCCACAGGGCAGTGGAGTGCATGTTTATGGCCTAGATATGCACCGCATCTGCCAAGAGCCTCTTCCTTCTGCACCCCAGCCAGCAAAAGGATGAGCATTTTGCGCATCTCTGAATTTGTTGCTTTTATCTTCACCGCTCTGTTTCTGGCCTTATCTGAGCAGCCGAAAGGAACCAACAGCGTCCTTTTTCACGCAATGCAGCCTTTCCCCAACCTTATTCCCTCGAGATGTTCTAGGCTGCAACTCCCGGCATTCCTGACCGTTGGCCATGCTGGATGGGAGATGCTAGGAGGAAGTGCAGACCAACATGGCCGGAGGGCACCAGGTTGGGAAGGCTAGGCTACGTAGCTCAAAAGTGCTTTAAAATCCTTACTGCATTTCCTCAAACTTCAGTCATATGTAGTAGGTTGCTAAAAATCCCTACCCACCCTAAAAAAAAAACTTTTATATTGTTTTAATTATGTTTGTTTTAATTGTGTTTTATTGTATTCTGCTGTACGTCGCCCAGGGTGGCTGGGTGACCGGCCAGATGGGCAATTTAAAAATATAATAAATAAAGGCTGAGAACATAGCCAGGGCTATACAATGGACCTGTGGCAGAGTTGGTTGGAACTGGAATGAATCCAGGCCCGGTTCCAGCTTGCTGCAGCCCGGCGGCCTCTCTCAAAAGGTCGTCCCGGGTGCTGGCTTGTGCTGTTCTGTCCGACGGTGTCTGTCTTTCTCTACTTGCCAGCAGGGGACAGGGAGTGGAACTAACTGACCGGTCTTTTGAGTCCCGTCTTCTCTTTGCAGGAAGGTCATTGACGGATGTGGGCGGCTGCCTGTGGCATAGCCATTCCTCAAAATCTGACCATCTCAGGTTGTCCCCCAAAGTAAAAATAAAACCTGTTGCTTGTGGTGCCACGTATCACTGTGCTTAGAATCATAATTGGTAGCATGTGGCATTGCTGACTCTGCATATCCCACATGCTCCGTGCTGTGCTTGCCAAGCCAGGGGCAGCCTAGGACAGAGAACATCCTGTGAAAGCGGGGAGGGGGGGAAACCCACTCTCCAGCCCTCCTGGTGCTAGAACTTTGCCATCTGCTGGAGCGGGGATCCCATGAGTGCGTCCCAGCAGCAGGTTTTAAGCCAGCAATTCTTCAGGCTTTCTTTCCCCTTCTGAACTTTGGAGTCTGGACAAATTGATCCCTGTCATTCATAGGATTCGGTTCCCCTCACTACAGACAGCGTTGCTATTCACACACCGTAGTAGTGGCCAGCAAAAGCCTTCAGCTGTTCCCTTTGGGAGTTGAACCTAGCCAGTTCCGTTCCCCCTCCAGTGATTCTAGCCCTCTACAGAGTGGGCCAGGCCACATCTCTTAACATTAGCATCAAACAAGCTTGAGCATCGAGATAGGTTTGATGTGCGTTTGTTTTTGTTTTTTAAATCCACTTTAATTTTTCTCACACAAAGCTGGTGCTCCAGGCACAAGGGCAAATTCCTTCTTCTAAGCCATGTTTTGAGACAATGTCAAATTAACATGGATTGAGGACAAGCCTTTCAATGGCTGCTAGTCATGATGGCTATATATTGCCTCCAGAATCAGAGGCTGTATCATATGCCTCTGAAATGAATACCAGTGGCTGGGGAACACAAGTGGGAGGGAGCTGTTGCATTCATGTCCTTCCCGCAGACAGCTGGGTGGCCACTATGTAGCTGGACTAGATAGGCCTTAGGTCTGACCCAGCACAGCAGTGCTCTTCTTCTGCTCTTAACATGTGTTCACAGGATAGGAACATAGGAAGCTGCTTTACGTTGAGTCAGCCCACGGGTCCATCTAGCCCAGTGCTGTCGACACTGACTGGCAGCAGCTCTCCAGGGTTCCAGGAAGGAGTTTTTCCAGCCCTACCTGGAGATGCCAGGGATCGAACCTGGGACCTTCTGCATGCAAAGCAAGGGCTCTACCACTGAGCCACAGTCCCTCAGCCGCCTCTTGGAAGCTATGGCATTGGGAAATGCTTGGTTCTTTATGAACTCCACTATCCCAGGCCATCGATTAGGATCTATAGGTGAGGAGAACTTGATGGTGGTCTATATGATGCTAGGTGATGCCTAACTTCTTGATGTCCTGTTCATAAGTATTTGGGCTGGTAGTCCCACATATGGTGGTACTGGGATTGTCATGCCAGTAAAGCTTTGGTGCGTGTGTTTGCTAGAGTACTTGCACACAGTCCAGATCTCCTCAAGTCTGTCATGTAAACAGGCAGGCCATACACAAGCTTACAGGTCTAAGTACTCAGTGAAGAGTTTGGGTGTGTACAAATATGCGTTATTCGTGTGACCAGCTGTTGTGGAAGCACACCCACCACATTGTTCAAAGCTACCTATTCCTCTCCTGGATCGAGATAACACAAACCAGTCCTGCCCATTTGCAGCAGAAGCTGGGTGTGCACAGCACTGATTGGCTAGCCCATGTGATATCACGCATCCCCAGAATGGTTTTGCAATGCTTAAAATTAATTGTCCTTGTTTGTTTGTTTGTTTTTAAAATAAGGCAACTAAATGAATGTTTAAATGAATAAATGTTCTTATGGCACTTTAAAAAAAGTAAAGACAATAAAAAGGAGACAGCCCACCCCAAAGAATGGGAGAGGGCCCAGATTGGCAACAATCAGCATTATAATTGCTGGTGTGTAGGGCTGCCTTTCTCTACAAAGCTTCACTTGAAATGTCCTTTTAAGGGCCAAATTACAAGTTAAATTGGAATTCTGTGATTTTATGTCATCAGTCATCTCTTTTCATTAGAAAATGTTGCTCTTTTACCTTTTCTGACCGCAAGATGGCAGTAGAACGTAGGAAGAAGACACTTTCTCCTTCCACAAATAGTGCAAACCTCAAACGAAAGTGGATGCTGGTTTATGTGATCCTAGCTGTCAGGTTTGATGTGAGGCTATGCAATTTGCAGTTCTGCCACATTCCAGACCCTCTTGAGTATGGTTTTTTTCGGGGGTGGATTTCTAGATCTGCTCCTACCCTTGACAGTTTGAGTAGGTAACAATGGTACTACCACTATCATTGATAAGCTTGGATGACTTGGGCTCAGGTCCTCTTCTCGGTCATAGACTTCAGTCTTGGGCAACTACAAAGAGAGAGTTTAGTAAGCAAGCTCCACTGTGGGTCTCACATCTGAAGTTTCCTGGCTGGTTTTTTTTTTTTTTTTTTTTTTGGGTGCTCTCCTCTGATCAAGAGGAGCTTGTGCTGACTTCGATTTGTGAGGGTCTTGAGGTGGGGGAAAGGGGATGAAAGTGTTGGAAATCTGGCTGGAAGGGAAACTTTGCAGGGAGGAAGGCAAAGTTCAGCCCAGGGGCAAGAGGGAGTGAGGGAAGCCCTCCTTGAAGGACCGTCTTCCAAGAGGGCTTGGTAACAGGCTAGCATCTGGTGGCTACCCCATCAGAAGCCGTCAAACTGAGCTTGGACACTGGGGGAGTTGAGATAAGAATGGACCACTCTCTCTTTAGCTTGAAAGAAGTCACTTCCCCTCTTCCCAGATAGGGGTTTCCATGCTTAGACCCCCAAGAGTACCCCTCTTTGGGAGCGGTCCAATAGAATGCAGGATTTCACCAGAATTTTACACTGATGGAGGAGCCCACTCTCCCAGAACCTGAACTCCTATCTGCTTCGCCGTGTGCCCGGGTTATTTTGGGACTGACTTATTTAATGCTTTTTTTTATCCCACTCTTCCGCTGAAAAAGGTGCCCAGAGTGTCTTACAAAGATGAATACTTAGACAGCCCTGCCCTCAGTCCTATCATTTAAAACAGCCTTCCCCAAACCCGGTGCCTTCCAGATGTATTGGACTATAACTCCCAGCATAACTCTACAACTGGCTGGGGGATGCTGGGAGCTGTAGTCCAATACATCTAGAGAGCACCAGGCTGGGGAAGATGCAACACAAAAGGGATTGGGAGAAAGGGGGTGGGGAAGCAAACCCTGGCATCGGTTCTTAGTAGTGTTATCCGTGTCCTTTCTGATGGGAAGAGGCGGAACGAGCTCCCTGTCGCTGCCCTTCTCTGGCCAATGTATGGGGCCAGGTTGTGTCTCCGTTGCCATGATGTTCTTCCTGAGAGACAGGGGAACAGCTTCCCAGGGGCCCTCAAGCCCCTGGCCGATGGCAAATGCCAGGGTGCGCTGCCCTTCAGCTCTGCGGTCCCAGGGCGACTTCACAACAGTGCGCTAAAGAGATGTACAGAGAACAACAAACATGTATTTTGTGTGGAAGTTCCATCTGGAGGAGACGACAGAACTCAGCGGTGATAGTCTCTCTTTGGGAGAAAAATAGACCGGCTGTTTCCAGCATGGGGAAGCATCTGAAGTGGGCAGGGCAGACTCAGTGGAGGGTTGCTCACAAAAAAAATGGTGATTTCTGGTTTCTCTGGCAGCAAAGAGGCCTTATGCAGAGGGAGTTTTGACACAGGGATGCAGCACGTTGGCAACTAAAGTGCCGAAGATGAAAAGGTGCTTTGAAGGCGTTGGGCTGCGATGCTTTCTTAAGGTGAGCACGACTCTCAGAGATTGATAGGGTCGTTGCGAGGATGGAGAATCTCAGAATTGTGGCATATAGCCGCACTCCAGAGTCCAACCAGGCCCCAAACCGTGCCCTCTGGAAGCTAAAGGCAGAGCCAGCCCTGCTATGCAGCAGGGTGACATGGTTTGCTTCAGGTGGCACCGTGAGTAGGGGATAGATGAAGGCTGGAATTGGGGTCTGGCATAGAAAGACTTTTTTTAAAGCATTGGTCAGGGTGGGGGGGTAGCATTTGGACTTTGGTTCAGGCAGCAAAATGCCTTGGGCCAGTCCAGCTAAAGGCCTGAAGCCTCAGCAACTGTCTGTTAGCTTAACTACTTTGCCTCTACCGCCCGCAACCTCTAGGCCACGCCTCTCTCTCTTCATTGGTTGGCATTCCTCATTTCTGATTGGTGGGCTGAATCTATATAAGGTAGTGCGATGGCAGAACAAGAAGTGCAGGTACGTACGTAAACAGGGTAGGAGGAGCATAACGAGATGGTTTGGGACGGAGGGTCAGTCAGCTGGGGGTCAGAAACTCCACCCCTGTCACACTGCTTGTAGCTCCACAACTATGAGAGCTAATCCCCCACTTTTTTTTTTCATTGAACTGAACGCTAAAAAATCTCAGAAGATCCAAGTTCTGAATCTAACTGCCCATGCAGATTTGCTGTACATATCATATCCACTTCCCTCCCCCTCAAATCCTTCGTGCATTCTGAAGTTCTCTGGTGTCAATTCACTGCCCTTTGGGGACAGTAGCATGAGAGTTTCAAGGACAGTAAATCATCTTGCTCACTCCCGGATTAAGAGAGACGCAAACCCTGATCCCCTTTATAGATAGCCTCTTACGGTCAGAGTTGAAGATATATGAGGGAAAAGATTACGGTCCCACTAAGGCCTGAAGGATGCACAAAGCAGTAATCGGGCAGTGGCGACTTGTCTAAGTAGCTCACAAGATTGCTGCAGTCCCAGCTTTGCTGCCCTCCTCTCAGATTTTTTTAGGCTTTTACCACACTAAACCTCCCACAGGAAAATGAAAGGCAAGTCCCTGATTTTTTTCAGAGGCACTGATAATATAAGGCAGGGAGGCTAAAAATATTGCACGGCCACAGGATGCTCTGTAAAGATCATACTCTGTTGCATCTCTCCAAGGATTTTTAAGGAACCAAAGCTGCTAGTCCTTTTGGATGCAAATATTTTAGAGGTGGTGTCTTCACCAATCAGAGATCAGAGGTGATCTGAATGAGTCTCACAGTGACTAGGGAGTAGCGGATCCCAAAAGTTGTCACTGTTCCTTCTTCCTTTCCCCATGGATTATACTGTCTGTTCCCTATACTAATAAGACCAGACTGAAACAAAAACAAAGGACAGTTCAAGTAGTTTGCTTACATGATTTCCAAGCATAGTCATGGATTTTTTGCTTTGGTTAGGACAAAATAGAGGTCCCAGGTCCCATAAGGATCTCCATCTGTTCACGTGTGAGAAGGAGCCTCTGCCATGGATGTGCCTGGTTTTGCACACATGTCTTCACCAACTTTACCTGCCCTTTCTGGCACCCCAATAAAGCTGCTGCATGTAGCTCCCCACGGCTCAGGTAGGAAACGGGCGGAGGCATCAAAGTTGGAACTAAAGAGATGGAGTAGATTCACTGAGCTATTAAATGTATATACTGGAGCATCACGGTCGAGACGACCGGGAGAAATCTGCCATGCCACCCATCTGTTTCCCCACTCCACCGCTAGGGAAAAGGCACTCTGTCCCTGTTATCACTAGAGGAGGCATTGTAAGTGGCCCTAATGCAGGGATGGGCAACTTGTGGCCCCCCAGATGTTTTGCCCCCCCCCCGTCATCCCTCACCATTGGCTATGCTAGCCAGGGCTGCTGGGAGCTGTAGGCCCAAACACCTGGAGGGCCACAAGTTGCCCACCCCCGCTGTACGAAAGGAGGGCATACCCAAACAGGTCTCCGCTAATGGGCCGCTTGTTGTTGCAGGGTGGGACTATGGATGCCCCACAGGGCCAGAAATACCTCCTCGTCTTTGACTTCGATGAGACCATCGTGAATGAGAACAGCGACGACTCCGTCGTCCAAGTCGCTCCGGGGAAACAGCTTCCGGAGTCGCTGCGCCAAACCTTCCGTGAAGGGTCCTACAACGAGTACATGCAGCGCGTGTTGAGGTACCTGGGGGAGCAAGGGGTGAAGATGGCCGACTTCAAAGGCGTCTACGAAAAGATCCCCCTCTCTCCCGGCATGCGGGACCTTCTCCAGTTCCTCTCCAAGCAGCAGGACCGCTTCGAGACCATCCTAATCTCCGATGCCAACATGTTCGGCATTGAATGTGCCTTGCGGGCCGCCGGTGCCTACTCCCTCTTCCGTAAAATCTTCAGTAACCCCTCTAGCTTTGACAAGAGGGGCTACTTCACCTTGGGCCCTTATCACTCGCACAGCTGCCCGCGGTGCCCGGCAAACATGTGCAAGCACAAGATCCTGACAGAGTACCTGGCTGAGAGGGCCCAGGAGGGAGCCAGATTCGAGAGAATCTTCTACATTGGGGATGGAGCCAACGACTTCTGCCCTTCCATAGCCATGAAGTCAAGCGACGTTGCGTTCCCGCGGAAAGGCTACCCAATGCACCAGCTCATCCTGGAGATGGAGAAAAACCAACCCGGGACCTACCAGGCCACCGTAGTCCCTTGGGACTCGGCAGTCGAAGTATGCTGCTACCTTCAAGATGTCCTCAAGCAAAAATGTTGAGGAAGAGCACGTGGTGGAAGATGTCGCTGCTCATGATCCCATCCTTGCTAGCTGTTCAGAAAGACCTGAACAATTAACATCACACCTTTCTCATGCTTGGCTTGGACTCTGGGTTTTCTCCCTCTTGTTGCTCAAAATCTGTCTCTTGATCTTCCCTTCCTTTGGTCTCGAGACAAATGCTCTCTCTATGCAGTTAGGAAATCCATTCAAGGAAGGGTGGGTGGATGTTTGGCCATTTACATATTATTTTTTTGTTCACCTTTTTTTTTTTAAATTCTGCTTTTGCATTCCCTAAAGACACTCACCTATATTTTCTCTCAAACTAGTTCTCAGAAGGAAGCACTTTGGATGGGGGAAAGGCTTCCGTTGCCACCAAAGCGCTTAGCCAGTCACGTGTTGTTGTCCTGCTCCATCTTATACAGGGGCTGGACAACTTGTGGCCCTCCAGAAGTTGTGACCTACAACTCCCATCAGCCTTAGCCAGTGGCAAAGGATGATGGGAGTTATAGGCCAGAACAGCTGGAGGGGCAGAACAAGTTCCTCACCTCATATCTAATAGGTTAAACTAATAGAATAGTTCATTAGTGTTGCTCTAACTAGGAAGGGGTGTGTGTGCGTGCATCTGGTTGTGCGCGCAAGCATTTCCAGCCAGAAAAGGGGGAGCTAGAGAGGTTTTCTAGTCTAGCACAGTGGCTTTGGGCAAGATATCATCCTTTGGTCAGCCTTTAATGCTTCCTGGCACCATTGCCCCTTGTAGGGGTCACTTCACTGCTGGGATGAACAGCCTAGACCAGTGTTTTCCAACCTTGGGTCCCCAGATGTTTTTGGCCTACAACTCCCAGCATGCCCCAGCCAGCTGGCTGGGGCATGCTGGGAGTTGTAGGCCAAAAACATCTGGGGACCCAAGGTTGGAGAACACTGGCCTAGACCAAGCATGTTGTGAGACAGCTTTCTCCAACCTGGAACCCTCCAGATCTTTTGGATGACAACTCCCAGCATTCCTGACCATTGGCCATGCTGGCTAGGACTGATGGGAGCTGAAGTCCAAATCGTCTGGAGGGCACCAGGTTGGGGAAGACTGATCCTAGTGGTATATAGACAGAGCATGGGAGCTGCAAGAAACAAAGCGGTGTTCGGTGCCCTGTTTCTCTAAGAGAGTGTCCAGATTAGCGTTCTGGCCTGACTTCATTGCATTTTTATTTCTTGCTGCCCTGGTATTGATCTTTGCACATTTCCCATTCATGTATAGTCCTCCTCCTTGCAATTGAAGACTTACATTTTCTATTATTATACACACACACACACACACACAGCTAAAATGATGATTTTGTGTGTGTTTGCATCCATGCCCTCCCCAATAAATTGGGGGTGGGGGGGTAGAGGTGTGGGAGAGGGCCCAATGGAGAAAGGAGGATAAAGTAGTTGAATTCTGGGCTTGTTAGCAAGGTGTCCATGCTGAAAGAGTCCCAAGATGCAAATACGGTACATCATTTTAAATATTAAGGGCCCATCTCCACTGTGTACATATGCTGATTTTATAACGGTGTATCTGTTAATAGCTTCCTCCAAAGAATCCTGGGATTGTAGCTGGGGTGGTGGTGGGGTATTGAGTATTCACTAATAAATATCACTGGATTCCCCACCCCCCACCCACCCCGGCAGAACTACAGATTCCTGTTGAGAGGGAATGTCCATTAAATCACTGTAAGATATGCCCACGGGCTTTAATGATGTGCGGAGCAGGCATGGGACAAAGATTGCAAAACTTTTAATCTAGGCCAGTGAAGGGGGAGCCTCGTCTTTTTACTGAGAGATAAGATTTCATACAGCCCCCAATAGCATGCTAAACTGCAGCAATGGGAGATGGATCATACGACTGGGTTCAGACAACATGATAACCTGCACTCAAGGGTTGAGTGTGGGTTTTCATTGAAACGGGGGTTATTGTGTTGTCTGAATCCAGCCCAGATAACAAACCATGGTGAATAACCCACAGTTCACAGCCCAACAACAAACCATGGGTTCTCTTCATGGGTTGTTTTGTGGTTAACAAACCATGACTTGTTAGCACAGCTGGGTTCAGACAACATGATAATCCATGTTTCAACAACAACGCATACTCAGCCCTTGAGTGTGGGTTATCATGTTGTCTGAACCCAATCTTTAGGTTGTTCACCATGGCTTGTTATCTCAGCTCGGTTCAGACAGCATGATAACCCACATTTCAACAACAACCCACGGTTCAACGATAACCCACACTCAACCCATACTCAACCCTTGAGTGTGGTTTATTGTGTAGTCTGAACCCAGTCGATATGTGGATTGTGTCACCACCTTATGCCATCGGTAGCAGGTTGCACCTGAAGGTGCTGTGGTTGCACCCTAATTCCTGCCAGTCTTCTCTGTTTTATTTTACTGCAGCATTTGATTCTCCTCTCTCCACAGCTGCTGTCCTAGAAGCCACCAGCATCCACTTCTCCTTAGCTTGCAGTCTGCTTATCCATTGCAAACTGCATAAGCAGACCATCTGCCTGCCTGCCTGCTTGTCTTTCTTTTCTTTTTTAGAAGATTTGACTTGATTTGACCTTCACCTGATCTCTATTCTGTTTCTTCTGCAATTTCCATTCATTTTTGTTATTGTCCAGGGCCAGCCCAAAACGTTTTGCTGCCTGAGGCAAAGGACAAGATGGCGCCTCCCCCCCCCCACTCCCCATTCTATGTACAAAAGCTGACCAGACTAGCAGCTGAACTTTACTTCAACGGTGGTGACGGGCAACATCTTCCACTGCACCTGAGGGCAGCTAAGGGGGTGCATTGCAGGTCCATGTGCCATATAAATAAATATACAGCTCCATCCCTCCCATGTCCACCTCACTCTGCCTTATGGTAGGGCCGGCCCTGTCATTGTCTCCTGTCCTCCTCCTCGTCTGTCTGTGTTCTTGTTGGAACTGAAAAGCCATGGCAACTTTTTTCTAAGCACTCCCCAAAATGTATCTAGCAAATATTTCCAATTTAAGTTGCCTTTCATACACATGTTGGCATTAGCAGTAATTGTATGATCAGTCTCTATATTTCCAAATGTCTGTTTTCCGGTAGCCGACCATGACACCCAGTTTTGTCATCCTGAAATGTTGTCTGTATGAACACTCTACCCTGATATTATTGGGGTGGGGCTGCCCCCTGTTCCCCCCCCCCACTCTATCCTTGCCTAGCTGGGAGCCACCCTCCTTCTCATAAGCCATCTTCCCCACCTCTCTCCACTTGCGGAGCAAAGTCACTTGGCTGTTGGCAATCCATCATTTTATAAGCCATCCCTTCAACTAATTTCCCCTTAATATGTGTTCTGTCCTTCTTCTTTAAAAAAAAAAAAAGAGGAGGAGGAGGAAGAGGAAGAATTAAAGGGCAGAGAAAACACAAATATTGAGAGTGCTGCATTCCACTATCATTACAAGGTGTGATGGCTACCTGAGGTGCTGAACTGGGAATCCATTAAAGCAGTGGTGGGGAGGGAGCCTGTGCTCCACAGGCCCCATCCCAGGCAGCCCCCAAATCCTCCTGGGCTGGTTCTGAGGGGTGGAGAAAGGAAAGGGTGGCTCTGCCCACCAACAAGTGTAGGCCTCAGTTGACTTTCCCCAATGGTCAATGGCCCTTAATGGGGGGGGGGACCCTTCCCAACCCCTCCATTCAAGGGTGGCCGAGTGGGAAACAAGTCTGCCCCACAGGCTACCATCCACTGGGAAATCTGTTTGCACGCGCTCCATGTCAACTAACCGAAGAGGATGCCATTCTCTTTTTTTCCGCCAACTGGATGTGAAGCTGCCGTCTAGTACAGGGTTCTCCAACCTTGGGTCCCCAGATGTTTTTGGCCTACAACTCCCAGCATGCCCCAGCCAGCATAGCTGGCTGGGACATGCTGGGAGTTGTAGGCCAAAAACATCTGGGGACCCAAGGTTGGAGAACACTGGTCTAGTGGGTCAAACCTTTGGTCCACCTAGCCCAGTTCTACAACTTTAGCCCCCACACTGCCTGGCTAGAGACAAGCAACACAGGAGCACACACACACCCGTTAGTAGTTCAAGAAAACAAAAACAACCACAGAGCCTCCTTCAGTGCACTTCAGTGAAGTTTATTACAATATCGGGGTGAGGAGGGGGCAGATGATGCTGCTGGCTTAAGGGGCAGTTGCTTTGGAATTTAATTTCAGAGAAGCTGGGGGGGTGCGTGTGCGCGCGTGCGCGTGCATGCTACACACGCCACACACGCCAGTTATGGGTGGGGCCCAAAATACCAGACTATTTCAGCTTAAAGCTCTTACTCCCAGTAACTAGGAGGCATTTCAGCCTTTGAGAATGGGGGAAATCTTGCAGGGAAGCTGTGAAACCACCAAACTGTTGGGAAAGGGGGCAGGAGGAGAGGTGGGGCAATCTGGGGAGCCCTGGAAGGGTGCGTTGGGCCCACAGGCCTGAGGTTCGATACTACCACTGTGATAGGGCAATGAGTGGGGATGCGCCTGCCATAATCTTACATGCCACTCCACCCCCTGCTTTATTTCAGCCTGGTTAAGAGCGAGTCAGGGAAGGTATGAACGTTGTTCTAGCTCCAGACACCCACACAGGATTTCTTCGAGGTGCTTTCTTCAAAGCAGGGACAAGGTGGTCCGTCTTCCAGACACGGGTCCATCAGAACTTGAATGTAACTATCTGCATAATTTTGATCTCCTGCTTCCACTCCGCCTCCTTCAGTGCAGAGGCTCAACGTAGTTCCCGGGGAAGAATCCCTCTGCGTCGCGCATCACCCCCTCACACCAGCCGTCCGAGTATCTCCGCGTCACATAAATCACGGCCCCCTCTGCAAAGGAGAGTTGATTCTCCTTCTGCTGAGCATAAGGGTATAGGGTCACTACTGTGGGCAAAAGGAAGAGTAAGACGAAAGGTTAGGGGATGGGAGGGAGCAGTAAAAAGAAAGCTACCTGTGCTTTTAAGGGGAAATCACCAGTCCATGGACCTGATCGGGCCCGCAAAGCCTTCATGGATTCCTCTGGGGGGCTTGTCTTGGCCTGGCCTCCAAGCCCCATCACCTGGAGAAATCTCCACTGAGAGAGAGAGAGAACCTATAGAGCTGACTGTGCCAGAATTGCATAAAGCAGGGGGCGGGGAATGTGTGGTCCTGCAGATGTTGGATTGCAATTCCCATCAGCTCTAGTCAGCATCGCCAATAGTGTGGGATGATGACAGCTGCATTCCAGCAACATCTGGAGGGCCCCACATTCCTGTCCCGGGCGTACAGAGTAGAGGCTGGGTGCTTTTAAAGGTGGCTGTGTGCAAGGCAGAGAGATTAAACCCACGGGCCAGAGTCCACTGGGAAGTTCTGCTGCACTAGCCCTACTGAAATTAACGGCCGCTCCACAGGGGCAGCATCTTCATCTTGAACGCCTGATCTTTTTCAATGGGGCTTGTGTGGAATTGCTCCCCAGTAGACTGGGCCCTGTGTTAATTAGTGTGTGCCAGCTGGATCTTGCGCCTCAGGGAGACAAATGTCTCTGGCCTTGATAAAGGGGCTTCCTAAAATATATAATATATGCACACTTAAGACACCCACACACAGAGGGGAAACCTATCGCCGCAGGTGATAACCATACTGGCTAGAAGCTCAGCATCTACGCAAAGAGAATGCAGGTAAACAGAGAAGTCTCTTTTAGAAGGTGCAAAGGGCTGTGTCCTCAGCACTGCGTGAGTAACCAAGACCAGTCAAAGTGGGGCTGAGCGTCTGCCTTCCAGGTGGTCTGGGCCCCCAGCATCTCAGTGGCCATTGCTGGGAGGTAGAATAAATATCGAATCAAGACAACTTCAGCAATTCGTCTGGTTTTATGAAGGTACCTTTTTCTAGATAGGTGTCCGGGGCCCATGGCAATTTCTCTGGGGGGGGTGGAGGGGGCAGGAATGGAGGCCTCAGCTGCCCCAAATTAGTCATGTCCAGAGGTAGTGGCGGTGGGGATGCTGGAAAATCCAGATCTGCCAAAAAAAGAAAACAGAAAATGAAAGGTGCTTCTATTTGGGATTTCTGTGCTTGTCAGCCATGTGGAAAGAAGCAGAGCATGGTATTTGAGCTGTGTTCCACCCCTCCGGAGACCACTGGCCACCCTGCTCAGCTCTCCACTGGCTTCTGGGGGTCTGTCTGTCCATTTTAAGTTCACCTTTGCAACAATAAGGGCTATATACTTGCTTTAAAAACCAAAAAAGACAGTGTTCTCAGAACACTGTTGAATTGTGAAGGGACCGGAAGGTCCGAGCATATTACACCAGTTCTGGCCCGCTTGCACTGGCTGCCAATATGCTTCCGAGCCGAATTCAAGGTGCTGGTTTTAACCTATAAAGCCCTACACGGCTTAGGACCACAATACCTGACGGAACGTCTCTCCCAACCGTTATCTACCCGGACACTACGCTCAACATCTGGGGCCCTCCTCCGAATGCCACCTCCAAGAGAGGCTCGGTTGGTGGCAACGAGGAGGAGGGCCTTCTCGGTGGTAGCCCCCCAGTTATGGAATCAGCTCCCCACTGAGACCCGCCTGGCGCCAACCTTACTATCTTTTCGGCGCCAGGTTAAGACTTCCCTCTATGCCAAGGCATTTAGTTAGGAGCTTGGAATAGCACGGAGGGGATTGTCACCTGTAGGCTCAGTTTTATTGGCTTTTTTGTATTGTTATTTTAAACTGTGTTTTTAAATTTGGTTTTTAATTTTTTAAACTGTTTTGTATGTTTTAATGTTGTTTTTATGTATAGAGGGTTGTGAACCGCCCAGAGAGCTTCGGCTATGGGGCGGTATATAAATGAAATAAATGAAATGAAATGAAATTCCACATCCTGCACTTATGGGGTGTGTATATCTGGGCTAATGTTGATATTTTATTTTATTTTAAATTAAGTTCTTACCTGGGTCGAAGAGCTGCAGTGGAGGTATATCGTCTATTGCAACAGGTGGAGGTGGCAATATATCTGCTGGAGGAGGAGGAGGAGGAGGAGGAGGAGGAGGAAAGTTCTCTGCTTCCATTGGTGGAGGAATGGGTGACTGCACAGAGGGTGGAGGTGGAGGTGGAGGTGGAGGTGGTTCAGAAGGTGCGCTCATACTGGTGCTGCCCGTAGTAGCTCCCGTGAGGCTGCTGTAACATTCGAACAAGGAATAGTTTCAGGTGCAGGTCAAGGGTCTGGGGCCTAATCTACACATGCAGTGGAGTGAGGTGCCAGAAGCTTGAGCTGGTAGAGGAGGGAAATTTCATTCTTGAATGCTCCCTTCTGTTAAACTAGCAGCTATGGAATGCTAAAAGAGTCAAATTTAGCTTGAGAACAAGCTAAATTTGAAATGTTCAGCGTTCCATAGCACTAAAACGGCTGATTTTTTTTCCCCCGCTGCCAAATTTGGCAGCATGGGGGGGGGGGGAAGGCACATGTATCCCATGGCCTGCATGTTGCCCACCCCTGTATTAAAGCAACGACAAATTTCCTGCAAGTAGAGAACCAGCAAGCAGGGAGCAGGCTGGGCTAGAATATTTCTCCCCGGTGTGTTAGTTCGGTGGTGGTTGTTTTCATCTGCAAGCAGTTAGATGGGGTGCATTTAAAGATCACAGGCCCCCTGCCCACCAGCAGTCTCAAACACTACAGTCCGCTTTACCCGCTCAAGGCAACAGTGAGGGATGATGGGAGTGCAGTCCAACAACATTGGGGGGGGGGGTGCGCGCGTGCACACGTGCATGTTTCCCACCCCTGCCTTAGACCCTAGAGAGACCCTTTCCATAGAGTCAGGAAAAAGCTACTGTGTCTTTCTGAGAAGGCCTGAGCTGTTTTGGTAGCTTTCCCCATCTGCCTGCCGAAGCACCGGGAAGAGGGCACCAAACAGTTGCTGGAATTTGGTAGTGCGATCGCACAATAAGAGCCTCGGCTGGATGCACCCTGAGAGAGCAATCCTATGATCCCCTGGGCGAGGAGCCCAGGGACCGTAGGACGGGCTCGGAAAACCCCTCTCAAGTTCGGAGGCAGCGCTCTGACCTTGGAAGGAGGAGTCGGAGATCCAGGCCCAGAACCCTCTTGCAGCCGGTGCAGAGAGAACCTCGCTGGTCGCCCCTCTGAGGTCGGAAAAGCAACTTCAGAGGAGGAAAGGGGCGTTCCGATGAGCAGGGAGGGGAGGAGACCGAAGAGGCCTCCTCCACCTCCTTTCCCCCCAAAGCGCCCTCGCTAGACATGCTGAAAAGCCCGTCCAGTGAAAATTCACCCAAGACCGAGGATGGGGAGGTGAAGATCGCCTCCGCTGCTCCTCCTCCCGCCTTGTTGGCTTCAGCCTGGCAGGGCGTGCGGGAAACTTGGGGGGGGGGGGCTTCCGAGCAGCAAGGGCACAATCGATCGGGTTTGCGAAGGGCTTTACACAGATACGTGCAAAGGGCTTTACAGATATTGCCTTGTTTATACAAATGATGAGTCACAGTTCTCTGACCTTAGATCAGGGATGGGGGAATGTGTGGCCCTCCAAGCGTCGTTGCAACTCCCACCAGCCCTAGCCAGCATAGCCAGTGGTGAAGGATGATGGGAGTTGCAGCAGCCTAACAGCATCTGGAGTGCCGCATGTTCCCCATCTCTGACTTAGATAGACAGAGATCAATTTCCCCTCCTCCAGTCTGCCCTTTCCACCCCAGCCCCCTTCTCTGGGATCTCACAGATGTTACCTCAAGGAGGACAAAGATGAGGCTGAAGAGAGTTTGCCATCTGGGATGACTGGTGGCCGTATCGGCTCCGGGATCCGGTGGCTTCTCCTAAAACAGGAAGGGATGGGTTATATGCAGAATTTGCACATTTGTGGGGGCGGGGCAGTAAAGATCCAAAGGACATTTCTTTTGAGAGTTGCTTTTCAATTTTATTTGGAGTGAAAATATCATCACAAGCTATATCAAGAAATCATAGAGCAGGGGTGGACAACTTGTGACCCTCCAGAAGTTTTGGCCTACAAGTCCCATGAACTCTCACCATTGACTATGCTGGCTAGGGGTTGTAGGCCAAAACAGGGGTCCCCAACCCCCGGGCCGCGGACCGATACTGGTCCGTGGCCTGCTAAGAACTGGGCCGCGTGCCGCCCGGCCGCCGTGCCACCCAGCCAGCGCACCGCCTGGTTTTACGAAAATGCTCGTCGGGGAGGCGAGCAGAGGGACGAGCAGCGGGGGGTGCTCACTGGAGCTCGCGAGCACCCCGAGAGCCAGGCGGGGTGCTCATGTCGTGGCGTATCCTGGCGGGTGGTGCGGCGGGCGGCCGCCACACCACCCAGCCACCGTGCCCGGCTGCTGCGCTGCACCGCGAGCACCCTGCCTGGCTCTCAGGGTGCTCATGAGCTCCGGTGAGCACCCCCCCGCCACTCGTCCCTCTGCTTGCCTCTCCGACAAAGCCGGAAGTCATGCGACGAGAGACCCGTTGAGTCACTTCCTGGTTCTCTGGTGCTGCCGCCCGGGCCGCACAGCAGGTGAGCGGTGGGCAACCCCACCCCACCCGGTCCGTGGAAAAAATTATTCCACGGGACCTGGTCCCTGGTCCCAAAATGGTTGGGGACTGCTGTGCCAAAACATTGGGAGGGCCACAAGTTGCCCACTCCTGGACAAAGGATGTTTTCAAATGGGATGGTCCTCTGCCAGCCCTTTCAAATGGAGTATTCCCCTCTGTAAAAGAGGACACATGGCCACCTAGCTATGCCACGGGCTAAAATAATATGCAACGCACCCAAGGCTCCCAGATGATTGTGCTGCTGGTGTCTTAGTTCCACGCCGGGCCAGAGTCCCTGTTCTAGACAGCTGTGTGCTTTGATCCTAAGAGGGAAAGATGAGAAGTATAGGTGAGAGACACAAAAAAATCCAGACTGCCATTTTCCACACACACCAGATTTTTTTTTTCCTTCCAAGGAGCTCTTTTTGTCAGAGCATCCCCAAGAGAATTCTGTTTATGACAACTTCAGAGCAGAAGAATCTGCACATCTCACAGAGTTGCATGCTCCTCACTTCCCAGAGAGGCCAGAAGTTCCCAGGTTTTTGTTGCCTTTGGAGGAGAGAGAACTCTGGAGCTATACAGAGCCAGTGTGGCGTAGTGGTGAGAGTGTTGGACTGGGACTTGGGAGATCCGGGTTCTAGTCCCCGCTCGGCCATGAAACTCACTGGGTGACTTTGGGCCAGTCACCGACTCTCAGTCTAACCTGCCTCACAGGGTTGTTGTGAGGATAAAATGGAGAGGAGGAGGAAGACTATGTAAGCCGCCTTGGGTTCCTTGCAGGAAAAAAGGCGGGGTATAAATATAATAAATAAATAAATAAAGGGCAGCCTTCCACAACCTGGTGCCCTCCAGATGTGTTGTACTACAATTTGCATCAATGGCCATGCTGGCTGGGGGTGGTGGGAGCTGTAATCCAACAGATTTGGAGGGCGGCAGGCTGGGGAAGGCTGCTATAGGGAGGGGTGTGGGTTTTTTTGTAACATTCATTTTATTTACAGATGTACAAGCACAGCATACATGCAGGCAAACAGCTGACACGCCACCAAGTCCGCTGCCCCGCTTCAGCGAGAGAGACCTGCTGTAACCACATGTTGCCCTCAGTCAACTTTAAGCTCAGAACTCTGTTCCAATCTCTCTCTCTCTCTCTCCCCCCCCCCCCTCTCTCTCTCACACACACACACCTCTTACATCAACCTTTCATCTTAGCTGGGGGGTGGGGTGGGGGGTAACCTCCTCCAAGCTCTGATGGCTTTTCCCACTGAAAGCAGTCCAGGAGACTGTGCCAATGAGTTCCTATTCAGCCCCTGTCTCTCTTCCTCTCCATGGGCAGTTCACAGCCTTTCTACATGTGTGTGGTGGTGTATTTTATTTTTTATTTATTTACAGCATTCATGACCCATCCTTTAGCCAAAAAACAGCTCCTAGAGCAGCTCACAGGAGATAACTAAATAGCATGACAGTCCCTGCCTTCAGGCTTACAATCTGAATTTGAGACATGACACACACAGGAGGAATAGGGGAGAGGGAGGATATATATATAATTAAGCACTGTTTTAAAACTGACAACAACCCAAAACCAGCTGATGATGACAGTTCGCCTTGCCGGCTTTTTCTTCCTCTCCTGCTCACAGAGTTGAAATGGCCTCTGTGAGGGGAAGTGGGACCGTGTGTGTGTGTGTGTGTGTGTGTGTGTGTGTGTGTCAGGGATGGTGACTCGGACTCCAGGACTCGACTTGTGAGTCGGACTGAGTCCCCCCTCTGACTCGAGTCAGACTCAAGTCCCAATATTTTTAATGGGACGCGAGACTCGACTCGGGACTCGAGACCAAGGACTCGTGTTCCAAAATCGTGTTCCTCAAATGCAACATGGATAGGTTTTAGGAAGTACAGCAAGTTTATTTTTAAAAATCATTTTCCTAAAATGCAACCTTTCAGACATTTTGGGCTTGGCTGCCTCTGCCTGCCTGTTTGGGGTTCCCTGCCTCCTCTGCCTGCCTGGTCTCTTCTTAACCAGTTCCACAGTTTGAATTGTCCAAGACAAAGGCCTCTGCCTGCCTGCTTTGGGGTTCCCTGCCTCCTCTGCCTGTCTGGTTATTTTGGGTTTGTCTGCCTGGTCTGTTCTTGCCAAATCAGTTGCAGAGTTTTGAAATAAAAGGCACACTTGTGCCTAGAATTTATTTAAGCCACACATCTGAAATAGCCTTATTTTGTTGGGGGGGAAACCCATTGATTTTAATAGGGACTCGTGGAGTCAGCTTTGGGAGTGACTCGGGACTCGGGAGTCACCATTTTGGACCAAGGACTCGGACTCGAGACTTGGGTCCAAAGACTCATGGCTTGACTCGTGACTCGAAACCAAGGACTCTTCAACATCCCTGGTGTGTGTGTGTGTGTGTGTGTGTAGTATAGTAGATCATAGAGCTGGAAGGGGCCTACAAGGCCATTGAGTCCAACCCCCTGCTCAGTGCAGGCATTTAGAGGCCTGTAGTAGCAGCAGCCCCCCCCCCCATCCATTGGGGCTGTGGCCCTGCCCACTGCTGAAATGCAGACACCACCACCCACCCCGGGATGTGCTGTCCCGGGTCCGATGTGGCCCTCAGACCGAAAAGGTTTTCCATCCCTCCATTAAGGAAACATGAATCAACCACTGGGGCCAAAAAGCAGCTCCGCCTAAGAAACAAGTAGCAAGCCAGCAGCCATCATAATATCAATCAAGATCATGGACTGGTGCAGGCCTGGCTCCGTTATTCTGGTGGTGGTGGTGGTGGGTGGCTTGGCCCTAGTTTTGCACCATTAGTCATGTGCAGCATCTGCCCCCAGCTGGGAACATCAAACGTCTCCTCTCGCCACTTTTCCAGTACGCATAAAAAATGCACACACACCATGATCCACATTAGCTACTTGCATCAAAGTCTGCTTTCAGATGAGAATCGCCCCTTGCTGGACTGAGAGGCATCTCGCTTTAGGTGTTTTCCTGGAGGGCGCCAGGTTGGGGAAGGCTGGATTAAGGCGTAGATCATCATGGGCCACAGAGGAGGCGTGGGGACGGGAATGAGCCTTGCCCTGAGAGAAAGGCGAGGAGATAAGTGGGGTTTTGTGGCCTCACACCCTGAGCACTGCCATGGCCCTAACCCTTTCAGCTCACAAGATTTCAGCAGGCACAGGCTACCTGCTGTGGAACGTACCCATATCTCGCTGTCTGTGGAGGGCCCCCTTCATCAGGTGCTACCTTGGATTCTGGGACATGTTCTAGGGCAGTGTTCTCCAACCTTGGGCCCCCAGATGTTTTTGGCCTACAACTCCCAGCATGCCCCAGCCAGCTACGTTGGCTGGGGCATGCTGGGAGTTGTAGGCCAAAAAACATCTGGGGACCCAAGGTTGGAGAACACTGTTCTAGGGCTCACTCTCCATTCACATGGGGCTTCCCCATCACAGCACAAGCTAGAAATGCACCTGAGAAGACACCCCCCAGTGGGGAAGCTCGGCGGTGCTGTTGTCCAAATGGCCTTTCAGGGGACCACAGCCACCATTACTGGTCTTTGCGCACTGCATAATCTTTGATAAGATCTTGGGGAACCCCGCAATCTCACAATCTGAAAACTGCTGCCTTATCCTGTTGGTTATTTAACCCATAGGCAAGCGTAGGAGGTAGGAAGGGAGTTGCTGTATTGCTTGGCAGTACACAGCCCTATGTGGCCAAGTGTCCTACTTCACAGAGGCCAGTCCTCTTTTTTGGGGAGAGGTGGCAGAGGACAGTATTTGAAGGTGTCCTCAATGTGATTGACTTTAAACCAGATCTGGACTGGACTGGACTGGACTGGACTGGACAGCCTAAGAACCATAAGGAGGGAGGGCGGTGGGGAGCCTTGAAGTTGCCCATCCATCGTTAGCACCTGGACAGCAGACTGAGCAGGCACGCACAGGTCACAGTCTTCCCCATGACAGGGAGATGTCTTGTGTTTCCATTTAAATTAGAGTTCTTTCTAAATTTGCACCAATACATATAAATGTGCATATGCAAATGGTGCTCTCTTTTTTGTCGATGTATAAGTGCTCCCCCCCCCCCCGGGCCCCACTTCTCTCTCACACAAACACACCCAACAAAACTCTGCTCCAATAATAATAATAATAATAATAATAATAATAATAATAATAATTAATAAATAAATAAAAAACTAGCAGAGGGTTCATTTCTCTCAGGCAGCAGTGTCTCCAGGGATCAGATCTCCAGTCCCACAGCCATGCTGAGTGTAGCAAAATGCACCTTACCACATAGGCACCGGATGCTGTACAGACAACCAGCTCTGTGGTGCAGCTGTGGCATCTTTGCAACATTTATACCAGGGGTCGGGAAGCTGTGGTCTTCCGGATGTTGCTGGGACGGGACTCTTAACGCCCGTCATCCCCTGACGATTGGCCAAGTTGACTTGGGATGATGGGCGTTAAAGAGTTAAAGAATGATGGGCGTTAAAGAAGCAACAAAGGGTACCCATCACAGCGCAAGCAGTCATGTGAATCCATCTCAATTCAGACAGGACAAGAGTTAAAGAGCATTAAGGATGGAACTGAAATGAAGGCGGTGGGGAAGAGGAGGAAATTTTGAAGCAACGTTTCCTGACTCAAATGTGTTTGTAAATATTTGGATGTAGAGTCTCCTCTTTTTGTTGGACTTGGTGGATTTGGGGAGGGGGAGAAGGGGACCGATAATGGGTTGGATCCGGGATCTGCCCTGCCTTGAGAGGAAGGGACCTTCCTGGAGAGAAAAGGCTCTGCTTGCAGAACGTCCATCCACCCAGTTTTTGTGTCATGACTGCACCTGCTTGTAGGGGAGTTCTTTCCATCCTTCCAATTTAAGCACCCAAACAGCAAGTTAGAAAGTTCCCTTCCATAGAAGAGGCGCAACTTTAAAAAACAAAACAAAACTGGGTCATGTCTTTTAGCCCCCCGGCCACTTTGCTTGCCGAGCCGAAGCTGCGTGCTAACAAAAGGCAGCAAAAGTGCTGCACGGCCCCTGCTGTGGCAGCGGCCTTGTCAGCGGTGAGAACACCGTTGGGAAAGAGGACGCCAGCGTGGGAACCGAAAGCTCACACACAGCTTCCTCTCTGTTCAGAACATCTTTGCCTCATCAGTTGCAGACGCTTGTGGTTTTCAGATCTGCCCGATGGCTGGCCACAGCTGACAACCCAATTCTTTTTCTCTTCAAGGTAGCTTGCAAAGCAGGGAGGAAGAAAGAGCTGCTTATCTATTTAACTTGGGTGCATTGTTACGGCTGCAGCTTCTCAGTTTGCTACAGGCCGAATTTAGAATTGTATTATTGCACCAGGCAGGGAGAGAGAAATGTCTGCAATTTGTGAAAGGTGTGTGTGTGTGGAGGGGCAGAATAGATCTTGAAGGGTCAGTCAGTCATACCCTTCAACGTTTCACAGACGAAAATAGGCTTGCCACCTGTTCCTTATTTCAAGAACCGTTCCTTATTTAGCAATATTACATTTAAATCTGAAATAAGGAAGCAGTGCTTGAAATAAGGAACAGATGGCCAGCCTAGATGACAATAAAGACACGCCTGCAACATACGTCTTCTGTCATACCGGGGATCACTCCCCAAGACCTCTCCCTCACCATCATTACATGCGGCTGAAGGCTGTATGCCATCTGTTGAATGTTGCATTCATTTGTATTTATTTTATCAGCTTCATTTAGATCCTGCCTTTTCCCCAAGGAGCAAAAGTCAGCAGCATACATGGTGTGCCCTCTCCCCATTTTATCATCACAACAACCCTGTGAGGTAGCTCTGGCGGAGAAGTGATGACCGGACCAAGGTCACCCAGTCAGCTTCATGGCAGAGTGGAATTTGAATCCCAAAAATGGAAAGTTCCAGCATTGCCTACAACGGAAGAGTGGTTGGTCAAGATAGTGGAGCTGGCAGAGATGGCCAAACTCTACTCACGTCATTAATTAGAGAAAAGACAACATCTACGTTTATTGCAGAGTGGAAACCTCTAATTGGCTTTTTGCAGGGTTTAGAAGACAATGATTTGTTTATCTGTGGTTTTGTGGAATAATAAGAAGATGAACTGACAATAGGGGGGGAAATAATAATAAGATGATAAATCTGTGACAATAGAAAAAAGAGAGCTTTTCTTTTTTTGATCATCGAGTAGAGAAATTATTTGTTCCCTATATTTGCTGTAGAAAAATTCGGAAGTCCATTTTAGTTTTATTAATTGTTAATTATTGTTATATGTTTTGTGTTGTTGTTGTTTTTTGTCTTTTATAGAAATAAAAAAGTTTTTAAAAAGTAATTTGAATCCGGCTCGCCCCAAGTCCTCGTCCGACACTCTAACCCAGTGTTCTCCAACCTTGGGTCCCCAGATATTTTTGGCCTACAACTCCCAGCATGCTGGCTGGGGCATGCTGGGAGTTATAGGCCAAAAACATCTGGGGACCCAAGGTTGGAGAACACTGCTCTAACCACACCACTGCATCACGCACGCTGGCTCTTCATTTGTTCTTCAGCAACAGGCCCCATCTCCACCGCTCTAAAAGCCAGCGGGATGTTTGTTCTTGGAGTTAAAGATATACTAGAAGTATCTTTTTTTAAACACATACACCATAATTGTCCTACAAATATGTTGCCAACCCTTTGAAATATAATTTCAACAGCTTCAGTGTGTGGGCTAGCAGGCTGTGTGCTGCAACGGTGTTCAAGGGTTGGATCCAGATTTATGCTAGATCAACTGCGCTGTCAGAAGTGGAGTTCCCTCCAGCCCCATGAAAATGCTACACAGAGGGCCAGGGAGGCCCTGCTGAATGGGGCGTGCTGTGATGTGGGGGGGAGGGGGATCCTTCCACTCATGGAAGGCAGAATCTGGATCCAACCCCAGGTGTGCACGCTCACATACCGTATATATGCACACGAGAGAAAAGATGCATCCACAAATCCCTCCCCCTCCATTCAGAGATTTTGCTGCTAGAGACTGGGCATTTTAGAGGCTCCGAGCATTTTAATAAGAGCCACATCCATTCCCCGGAACGCAAACATGGGGACAAAAGAGGGGCCAGTGATATACCAGGGATAGGGACTAGAAAAGAGGGATTGATTGTTCAGGGTAAATAGGGACAGTTACAAATGTACAAGAAGTTGATGAGAGATTCTCGGCCAGGTGTAGAGATTTCATTTCTTCACCTGGGTAGAATCCCTCCCCAGAACCCACCCTGCTTCCTATGAAATGAATACAGTCATGCCTTGGATTGAGAGCATAATTCGTTCCGAAAACGTGCTTGTAATCCAAAACACTCTTATATCAAAACGAAATTTCCCAAAAAAAAATTTGTTCAGAGATTTTTAATTTAAGCCGTACTACAGTACTTGTATTGCAAGACGTCGCTTGTATATCAAGTAAAAAAAAATTCAATAAATATTTAAAAATTTGCTTGTCTTGCAAAACGCTCTCAAACCAAGTTACTTGCAATCCAAGGTATTACTGTATATCTAAGCATTTAGTAATGCTTGTGTAATAACCTCCTCCCAAATAGAAGCAACTACAGGACATTGCCAAAACATATGCTTAAAAGAAGTATCAGCTATATTGCAATGCCAGCAATTAGCTGAATTAGACAATCCCTTATTAAAGAGAGGTTGTGGTGTCCAAGAGACATGAAACAAAAGTTTTTTTGCTGATTAAGACGCAACAGCAGGATGCCAAAGTGGCGACCCACTGATTAGGCATTTTGTAGTGGTGCCTACGGCATTTTCTCAAATTCCCAAATGTGCCCACGGGTCCAAAAAGGTTGGGGACCCCTGACCTATGCCCACAGAGCTTTGTATGGATGTATCGGGATGGGCGGAGCTCTGGGACAGAAGTTCTGTTCTGATGGTAGAGCTCCTCTCGGCCAGGGCATCAGCACAGCAGCATTTCCACCACATCCAACAGCCTCTCATTTGGCTTTAGGATTGCTCTGTAACTTTCTCTGAGTTTGGGACATTGTTTTATCTGCGTTTTCCTTTGACTTCTGCAGATGTCAATCTAATCACGCTCTTTTCTTATTAGTTCTTTTCTTTCTTCTTGGTTTGTTTTTTTAATGAAAAGAGGAAGAAGTGTAGTATCAAATGCAAAAAAGGATTGCTAAAGAAGAATAATTTTATGGATATATGGAATCAATTACTAGATTATGTCTTAATAAAGGGGAAGGGGAAGGGGAGCATGCCTTTTCAGGATATGTTATAGTTTTGGAATTTGGAATTCATTTGATCAAGGGGAAGGAAGTATATTAATTGGTCCCTTGGAGGGTGGGGGGGTACACTTTATGATTTACTGTATGTTGTTTATGTTACATTTTTGTGTTATTCTTGCATTTTGTTATATTTTGTATTGAAAAGTAAATAAAAATATTTAATTTTTAAAAAGGTGCAATCCTATGCAGGTTTGGACAGAGAGAGGGCCTGCAGCTTCCAGCGTGCCCCAGCCAGCATAGCTGGCTGGGGCATGCTGGGAGTTGTGGGCCTTTTTTCTGACTGGAGTTGCATTGGGTTGTACCTTCAATCACAAAGATCCCTGGTTTATAAAATAAACAAGACTTATAATCAAAAAAAAAAGAAAGAAAGAAAAGAAAAGAGGAAGAAGGTAATTGCTCGTGGTTCATCAAAGGACTCAACATTTCCACAGAGGAAGCGCTTGGAGACTCGCTGTCTGCAGCTGACTTTCTGTCTCTATATAAGTCATCAAATCTTCTGGGTAAGCCAAATCACCTTCTCTTCATTTTAAGACTTCAGCAAACCCACATGCTCAGTGCTGCACACATCCACGCAACGAAACTTATTAATAACAAGGAGGGTCCGTTTATTGACTTGCTTGTTTCTTTTCTGCTGCTGCTGCTGCTGCTCAATAATTCTGACGCAATTTCAGGATGAGATCGGATATACCCCAAGCCGCTGCCTCCTATCTTTGAGTGTCAGCAGCAGTTGCACAGGAATTTCCTGGCTCTGTGTCAAGTCTGGAGAATGATGTGGGTTTTGTTTGTTTTTTTGCATTGTCTTTAACAGTGGTGATGATGGCACACACACCCTCTCCCCCCCCCCCCGCCGCCGCATTTTGCTTCAGAGAACCAAGAGAATTGCTCTTAGCTTCTATACGTGCTCCATTCCCATGAATTCTTAAAAGTCTCATGGGCTCCCCACCCAATGCATTATGTCAGTGTTCTCCAACCTTGGGTCCCCAGATGTTTTTGGCCTACAACTCCCAGCATGCCCCAGCCAGCGTAGCTGGCTGGAGCATGCTGGGAGTTGTAGGCCAAAAACATCTGGGGACCCAAGGTTGGAGAACACTGCATTATGTGACAGATACTGGAGGAACATCATTATTACGACTACTATTAGAACCATATCAAGTGCTTTATAATATTTCTCTCTTCACCAGGTACGACTGACTGGCACCCTGTTCTGTCAAGGAACAATTGTCACCCTAGTCTGTGACAGGCAGAAAGTCAACAGGTGTGGTGTGTCCCCCTCCCCCCAGAAGATGAAGCAAAGAAGGGACCGTAGCTTAGGGGTAGAGCACCTGCTTTGCATGCAGAAGGTCCCAGGTTCAATCCCTGGCATCTCCAGTTAACAGGTGATAGGAAAGACCTCTGCCTGAATTAGGGTTTTGCGGATTGTCTGGCATCTTTTGTCCCATCCTCTCCTCCTCCTCCTCCATCATCCTCATCATCATCCTCATCATCATCATCATCATCATCATCATCATCTATTCCATTTCTATACCGCCCAATAGCCAAAGCTCTCATTGCCAGAATCAGATTATTTTTTTTTAGGGATTTACAAGAATTTCATTCCATTTGCACAAATGCACATTCCCGCAACTGTGAATTTGCGCAAACCCCGCCCCCGAAAGTGAAAAAACCACTCCGCAAGTCCAGGCCACTGGGAAAAAGCCAGTCCGCTGCAGAATCCGCAGGTGGGATTCCTAGAAATCTAAACTCATTTGAACCTGTTGTGGCTTTCCCTGACATCCCTAGCCTGAGTGGAGCGCTCCAGCCAGTCAGATTAAACCACACTGAGCTAGATGGAGAAATAGGTTGGGGCAGGTATAAGGAGGTCAAATCAAGTGGTGCCCAGTTTTGTTTAGCCTTTGAGCCTTCACATCCTGCCTTTCCTTCAGAGAGCTCAAGCTGGCTCCCTTTGTTGCCTGTG
The DNA here is from genome assembly GCA_021292165.1 of Shinisaurus crocodilurus. Classification (NCBI taxonomy): domain Eukaryota; kingdom Metazoa; phylum Chordata; class Lepidosauria; order Squamata; family Shinisauridae; genus Shinisaurus; species Shinisaurus crocodilurus. The sequence continues at coordinate 902,156 of JAHFWL010000058.1, forward strand.
TGACTTTGCTCGCCTCCTTGGATCTTCACTTCTTTATCACTCCTACCTTGTTCCTCAGGCCCCTTCCTGCTGCGCATCTCTCGTTCTGCTTGTGGTGCACTGGGATCTGGGTTGCACAGGTGGATCTGGGGGCAGGGAAGGGAATGGATGGTCTATGCCAGTGTTCTCCAACCTTGGATCCCCAGATGTTTTTGGCCTACAGCTCCCAGCATGCCCCAGCCAGCTACACTGGCTGGGGCATGCTGGGAGTTGTAGGCCAAAAACATCTGGGGACCCAAGGTTGGAGAACACTGCTCTATGCCAACCTTCCTTGTCTGGCACTTTCCAGATGTGTTGGACTACAAAGCACATTATCCCCAGCCAGCATGCTGGCTGGGGAAGATGGGAGTTGCAGCCCACCAAACCTGGAAGGTGCCAGATTGGGGAAAGGATGGTCTATGCTGTGCAGTGGGAGGTAGATGAGATTTCCTCTTCCAAGTCTATGACTATAATTCTTCCAATTTTAGAGATTTGGAAAGGGAGACTTCCAGCCTTTATTTTTCCCCAGGCCAGTTTGTAAAGGTTTTTTTTTGTTTGTTTGTTTAGCATGGAAGGCCTAGTTCAGCAAATGTGTGAAAGGGGCTTTCTCTGTAGGGAGGTGCAAACAGGTATCAGGGTGGGACAAGAGTTCCACCTTGTCCCCTTCAGGTGTGTGATGCCATGACTGGACCAAGAGGTACCGTCACTGTTGTTGTTGTTGTTGTTGTTGTTGTTGTTGTTGTTATTATTATTATATTTGTTAATCGCCCATCTGTCTGGCCACCCGGCCACCCTGGGCGATGTACAATTTTAAAAATGCAATAAAACGACAATTAAAACCGTATTAAAAATTCTTTTAAAATCCTAACCCACCCCATATTCCCGCCTGAAATACCATGTTTTTAATGCGCGGTGGAAGCTCATCACGGAGGGGGTATGGCGAAGGTCGCTAGGGAGGGAGTTCCATAACTTGGGGGCCACCACAGAGAAGGCCCTCTTCCTAGTCCCCACCAGCCTGGCTTCTCTGGCTGATGGGATACAACACACACACACACACACACACACACACACTGTGTGCAACTCAGGAAGCACAGTGTGCCCCCACACATGAGGCCTGATCCACTGAATGCAATTCACATGAAGCAACGTGGCAGCAGAAGGGAAGAAGAGGAGCGAGGCCACCTCCAGCAACACAGACATCACCCTAGGCCTACTTCCACAGGGATCCCCGTGTGCTCTGAGCTGGTGCACTTGGCACAGTCTCTCTACAGATGCAACAGCGCACATTCCTGCTCTTCCCTGATTTAGGATCTTTCTGTGGCTTGTCCACATAGAGCAGTGTTCTCCAACCTTGGGTCCCCAGATGTTTTTGTCCTACAACTCCCAGCATGCCCCAGCCAGCATGCTGGGAGTTGTAGGCCAAAAACATCTGGGGGGACCCAAGGTTGGAGAACACTGACATAGAGGGAAGCATGCAGCAGCTCCGTTTTAGCTTGGGGAGCAAAACAGGGCGTGCCCAAGACATTTTGCTGCCTGAGCCAAAGGACAAGATGGCGCCCACCCTGGTACTGGCAACGGAACAGCATCCTCCACCGCACCTGAGGGCAGCAGGCTAGCCTAGGGGGCACACGGCTTTGTCCTCCTTGCTGCTTCTCCGACCCACCATCCCTGCCACCTGAGGCAGCTGCCTCACGTTGCCTAACCGTAGGGCCAGCCCCAGCGCAAAAAGGAGGATGTGTCCGCCCCTTACCTTTATCCCATGGCCAATTTCATCCAAACTGCTGAAGTTCAGCGGTTTCCTGTAATACGGCTCCAGGGGCTCGAGGTGCTTGGGGGAGATGATTTTCTGGTAGTGCGGAAATCTCTTGCAAACGGCGAGCGTCCCAATCTCTCGGCGGGCCACTTTCTCCTTATGCATTTCCACCACCTGCAGCAGAGAGACGTTGTGAGGAAGCAGGAGGGGCCTTACCTGCAGCACCGCGTGACGCTGGCGCAGGAATCATTATTTGTTTACTGGCGAACAGCCCCAGCCTCACACAAATAATCTGAGACAGCGAAGCCTTCAAGCCAACTTACACAGCTGTCAGAGCTGGACACGCTGTGCTTGCCTGGTCCGAGTGAAGGCACGCCCGCTGACACCCCTAGGCACGGCCCCCTGCCATGTTGCACCCCTGGTAGCCCCCTGAGGGAGGGGTCTGTCCACATCATTCCCCTGAGGGTGAGGGCTGCCCCACAGCAGGGCGGAGGGCACAGGTGTATTTTAGTCATTTATTTATTATATTTATAACCCGCCTTTTTTGCTCCAAGGAACCCAAGGCGGCTTACGTAATCCTCCTCCTCTTCCTCCTCTCCATTTTATCCTCACAACAACCCTGTGAGGTAGGTTAGGCTGAGAGACCATGACTGGCCCAAAGTCACCCAGTGACTTTCATGGCCGAGCGGGGACCGGAACCCGGATCTCCCGAGTCCCAGTCCAACACTCTCACAAGAAAGCACATTCTTGTTTGTTATAGATTTATAGAAACTGCCCTTCATCCTTGCCGATACCAGGGTGGTGTACAAATATGATTAAAATAAGTGTATTATATGATTGGTCTATTACCGTAAATCAATAAAGTGAAAATTAAAATGAAACAGTGCGATAACAATAAAACCACATGATCATGATGAAAACAGAGGAGACAGCAAAAACACAATAGGATAGACCAGTGTTCTCCAACCTTGGGTCCCCAGATGTTTTTGGCCTACAACTCCAGCATGCCCCAGCCAGCATAGCTGGCTGGGGCATGCTGGGAGTTGTAGGCCAAAAACATCTGGGGACCCAAGGTTGGAGAACACCTGATATATAAAAATAGTGAAGTCACTCTCTAATCCATGGACAACAGGGAGGTATCAGCAGACTTGGGGGAACCCCAAAGTTTGCAGACGTGTGAAAATAAAATAAAATTCAAGAAAAAACAAAACCTGAAGCAGGCAAACCCCCCGCTGCCCAAAACACACTAAATGCTGGCTGACTGTAACTCTAAGAACAGGTACCTGAATTTGCTTGCTTTCCTCTTCCCTCCCCATTCCTTTTGCCTTTTGTACCACGTCTATTATTTATTTATTTTAGTTTATTTATTACATTTATACCCCACCTTTTTTCCTGCAAGGAACTCAAGGCGGCTTACATAATCCTCCTCCTCCTCCTCCTCCTCCTCCTCCTCTCCATTTTACCCTCACAACAACCCTGTGAGGTAGGTTAGGCTGAGAGGCAGTGACTGGCCCAAAGTCACCCAGTGAGTTTCATGGCTGAGCGGGGACTAGAACCCGGATCTCCTGAATCCCAGTCCAACACCCTCACCACTACGGGCAGGGTCTGTCCTTTTTTGTTTAAATTTCTGTAGAGCTCTTAGAAAATGTTAGATTCTTTATCAATGTTAACACCAATAACAGTGTTAGGCAGGGTGAGGTGTCTTGCCTCAGGCAGAAACTGCTGTGATGCCGTTAAACAGCCAACCTTTAATAAACTGACATTTAGTTAACTTTTACCAAAACTGGAGGTGACACTTGGATTTTCCACTTCAAGCACCAGAATATGTGGTGCTGTCTGTTTCCTGATAACACCACATTAGAAGTACTACACTGAATTATGGTCACTGCAGTCCAAGAAGTATATGGACATGTTGGGAAAGATTCAGAAGGGGCCACGATGGTGATAACAGTCTGCAAGGGAATACCATAATGGGAAAGGCTGAGGGAACAAACTTAGTGTGCTCAGAGAGCTTTATCCTGACTACAGTTCTGTGATTCCATGAGCAGTGGTGGTCTTACCATCAGTTAATGACTGGGTTCCGACAACACGATAACCCACATACTCAAGGGTTGAGTATGGGTTGAGTGTGAGTTGTCATTGAACCGTGGGTCGTTGCTGTACTGCGGGTCATCGTGTTGTCTGAACCCAGCTGAGATAACAAACCATGTAATTGTTCTGCATTATGTTGGAGAGGATGTCAGGAAAAAGGGACATATGCTCATATGTGGTGGAGTTGTAAAAATGTATTGGTGTTTTGGCGAGAGGTTTTTACAGAAATATTGAAAATTATTGGTACTAATTTAGAGGTCTGTCCAAAATTAGCATTGTTATCAATAACTGAGAAGCTTATTTGTGATCAAAATAGGAAGGAGTTAATTGTAAACTTGTTAACTGCGGCCAGGCTAATGATAGCGAGAAATTGGAAAGTACATGTTTTCCTAATAACAGACTGGTATAAGGAAGTTTGGGACATAGCCCTAAATGATAAACTAACTAGTAGTATCAAATGCAAAAAAGGATTGCTAAAGAAGAATAATTTTATGGAGATATGGAATCAATTACTAGACTATGTATTAATAAAGGGGAAGGGTAACATGCCTTGTCAGGATATGTTATATTTTTGGAATTTAGACTTTATTTGATCAAGAGGATAGAAGTATATTAATTGGTCCCTTGAAGGGTGGGGGGGAGCACTTTATGATTTATTGTATGTTGATTATGTTATATTTGTGTGATAATTTTGTATTTTGCTAAATATATTTTCTGTGTTATAATTTGTTTTGAAAAATAAATAAAATATTAAAAAAAAAACCCAAAAAAAAACCCATGGTGAACAACCCACAGTTCACAAACCAACAACAAACCATGGATTCTCTTCAGGGGTTGTTCATCATTAACAAGCCATGGCTTGTTAGTGCAGCGGGGTTCAGACCACACGACAACCTATGGTTCAACAACAAACCACACTCAACCCCATACTCAACCCTTGAGTGTGGGTTATCTTGTTGTCTGAACCCAGCCAATGAGTCATCATCCTGCTCAAGTGCCAGACTTAGGCTGCCATTAAAGGGCAGCACAAATATTCCATGCAAGCCTACGCACGCTTGTTCAGAAGTAACTTCCCACAGAGCTCAGTGATTGCTGTGGAGTTGTGGCTGTGAGTGTGAGCTGTAAACTAGGAAGCTCCCAATTCAAAGCTTACCTCAGCGATAAACTCACTTCAAAAGGAAAATGCTCCCTTTCTGCCTCAGCTCTCCCAACAACCCAGCTCCATATGGTGAAAAAAAGACTGTCAGATATGAAAAGGGCGGGGGGGGGGGGTGTCACAGAGAAATGCAGCCAGCAGGCAACAGGCCTGCTTCTACCATGATGCAGAGTGAGGCGGCCGCTTCAGGCAGCAGATGCTGAGGGGCGTGAAATGGTCATAGAGGTGTATATGGCATGTGGACCTGCTCTGAGTCCCCAAAGCTACTCTGCTGCCCAGGACCGGTGCAAGGCAGTTTGGTGCCCTACGCAAGATCAGATATTTAGCGCCCCCCCTCCCACTTGAGAGTGCTGTATTTTTTTTCAAGGCGTTTCTGGCGCCCCTTTTAGCCCTGCACCCTAGGCAGCTGCCTAGTTGGCCTCATGGTAGCACCGGCCCTGCTGCTGCCCTCAGGTGCAGTGGAAGATGCTGCTCTGTCAGCAGCTTTGAAATAAGATTCAGCTGCCAGTCTAGTCAGCTTTTCTACATGGAATGGGCGGGGGGAGGTGCCATCTTGTCCCCTGCCTCATGCAGCCAGATGTTTTGGGCTGGCCCTGGAAAATGACAACAACAAATGGAAATTGCAGAGGAAATAGAATACAGATTAGGATTAGGAGTGGGATTTCGTGTGTCATGGAAGTGAGCGGGAGGAGGCCAATAGTAGACAGGTCTTGTGGGATCGGTCCCGGCCTCTTCCTTCTGATGAAGTGGACAAGGTGCTTTCATCTGTGAAGCCAACCACCTGCTTGCTTGATCCTTGCCCGTCCTGGCTCATTATGAGCTGCAGGGAGAGACTGGGTGAGGGGATCAAGGCGGTGGTGAATGCCTCCCTCAAGGAAGGAGTGATCCCATCAGCCCTTAAGGAGGCCGCAGTAAGACCACTTTTAAATAAGCCCTCCTTGGATCACCAAGATCTGAACAACTTTCGCCCAGTCTCCAATTTACCATTTCTGGGCAAGGTGATTGAGCGAGTGGTGGGGGCTCAGTTGAAGGCACACTTGGATGAAGCCGATTATTTAGATCCATGCCAGTCAGGCTTCAGGCCTGGACATGGGACGGAAACGGCCTTGATGGCTGATATGAGGAGGGCTTTGGATAGGGGTGAATGCTCCTTTCTAGTCCTCCTCGATCTCTCAGCGGCTTTTGATACTGTGGACCACGGTATCCTCCTGGAGGGGTTGGGCGTGGGAGGCACTGTATTGCAGTGGTTCCGATCCTTCCTCTCTGGAAGGTACCAGAGGGTAGTTCTTGGGGAGGAGGTTTTGGATCCTCAGTTGCTCAATTGTGGGGTGCCGCAGGGTTCCATCCTCTCCCTGATGCTATTCAACATCTACCTAAAGCTGCTGGGGGCTATCATCAGGAGGTTTGGGATGCGATGTCATCAATATGTGGATGACACGCAGCTCTACCTCTCTTTCATGTCCTCACCAAGGTTGGCCGTTGAGACCCTGTCCAAGTGCCTGGAGGCAGTGGGTGGCTGGATGGGAAGGAACATGTTGAAACTGAACCCTGACAAGACCGAGGTACTTCTGGTGGGAGACAAGGGGAGGTTAGGGGATGTTGACCTGGTGCTGAATGGGGTACATCTACCCCTGAAGGACCAGGTCCGCAGCTTGGGGGTCATTCTAGACTCCCAGATGTCCATGGAGGCTCAGGTGTCAACTGTGAACCGGGCGGCGCTGTATCAACTCCATCTGATACGGCAGCTGCGCCCCTACCTTCCTAATCACCTGCTCCCATCAGTGGTTCATGCCTTGGTCTCCTCTCGCCTAGACTACTGTAATGCGCTCTACGTGGGGTTACCCTTGAAGACGGTCCGGAAGCTTCAGCTGGTACAGAACGCGGCGGCTCACCTGATTAAGGGCAGCCGCCGGCGTGATCACATCACGCCAGTGCTGAAGGAGTTGCACTGGCTACCAGTTGCTTGCCGAGCCTAATTCAAGGTGTTGGTTTTGACCTTTAAAGCCCTACACGGCTCCGGCCCAGTTTATCTGAAGGAGCGCCTCCAGCAACATCAAGTAGGCTGCTCAACAAGATCTGCCACGGACGGCCTTATCCTTATCCCATCAGCCAGAGCAGCCAGGCTGGTGGGGACTAGGAAGCGGGCCTTCTCTGTGGCGGCCCCCAAGTTATGGAACTCCCTCCCTAGTGACCTTCGCCATGCCCCCTCTGTGATGAGCTTCCGCCGCGCATTAAAAACATGGTATTTCAGGTGGGAATATGGGGTGGGTTAGGATTTTAAAAGAATTTTTAATACTATTTTAATTATCATGTTTTATTGTATTGTTTTAATTGTACATCACCCAGGGTGGCTGGGTGACCAGCCAGATGGGCAATTAACAAATATAATAAAATAAATAAAAACAGATCGGGTGAAGGCAAAACAAGTCAAAACTCCTAAAAGAGAGGGAGAGAGAGATTGTCTTTGCCTCAGGCAGCAATCGAGCCCTGGCAGGAAAGCCAAATAGATGGGAATACGGTAGTTTAATAATGATTTCCCAGGTGTTTCAAAATAACTTGTACAGGAAAGCTATAGGAAATCACACAGAAGTTAAATGGGCACAACACCGCATTCCCTTCTAACACTCCCTTCGTGCCTCCCAGGCTGTTTTCTAGTGAAGCTTGAGGGGGCTTTGAGGCTAGAGCAAGGCTTCCAAACTGGCTCTGGGGCTGAGCATTGGCCCAGATTAACCTTTTGCCTTCTGCCCTAGAGAAGCAGGACATCCGATCTAAAGCTGGCTGATGCCTGTCTAATCTCTTCTTGACATCAAACTGTAAGGAAAGACTCGGTAACCCCTGATAACAACTTCCAGAGGAGTAACCTGTGGTCTGTTGCAGGAAATAATAAAATATAGACTCTTATGGTGCCTTTAAAGACTAGAGTCCACCCACACTGGTGCACCTAGGGCTGGACCTCACAGCCAAAGTCCATGGTGCCCGGAGCCCAGGGGATCTCTGATGACCACCCAGAAAGCAGAAGCTGATGAGGGCATCAGGACAGCAGAAGCAAACTCCATTTTATTCCGGTAGTCATGACAGTACTATGATTTAAGTGAGTTTAAAATGGTAAACTGCACATGCTCAGAGTTTTTTTTTTTATTATCAACATGGGCAAAGAGTGTTGTTGCTGTTGTTGTTCTAACGTATGAGGAATGCAGAAGCAGTTGTAAAGCATGAAATGGTGGTTGGGGGGCAGAGATGTTGGTTTTGTGCCATCACAGCTGAAGTAATACTCATAGCCATCTAAAAGCCCCCCCCCCCAAGATGATTAAGTCTGGGGCTAAAATTACCTAGCTGCACTATTGTCCAGTCCAGTAAATGCATGAAGTTGGCAAGTGTGTATAAATAGAAACACACAGAGAGACGTAGAGAGAGAGGGAAAATGGGGACAAAAGGCAACGAAATGCAAATGGTACCGCCTGACAATTCTATGTAAACAGGGCCGTCCCTCCCATGAGGTGGGGTGAATCCCCAGCCCCGGGCAGCAGAGTTGGAGGAGCGGCAAATCGCATGCTTCCCCCCCCACCCCACCCCAGGAGAACCCCCCTTGGGTGCTGCCAGGTGAGCAGACGCCCAGGCGAGTGAGCGCTGTAGGGCAGGGGGTGCTTTGGAGAGCACCGCTGCCACTTTCCCACGGTGGCATTTGTCAGAGCAGGGGAGCAGAGCAGACGGGACTCTCCGGAGCTGCCACCCGGCAGCACTGCAGCCAGTTGCGGGTGCTTCGGAGAGCCCCCTGCCAGCCCCGCTCTTCCCCGGTGGCAAATGCCAGCTGCAGTGGGAGAGCGACCAGCCAGGGCTCCCCAGAACAGCCACCGCCTGCCTTCTGGCTCACTCCTGAGAGCGAGCCAGTGGTTGAGCAGATGGGCTCGCTCTCTGAAGAGCCACAACGGCCATGTTGTGACTCTGCAGAGAGCTGGCCAGGCCCAAATGCCTGGCTCTGAGGGGTCCTCCCTCAGAGCCAGGCATCACGGGAGGGGGTGTACACCCTTTCCCACTTAATAAAACAAAATCTACAAATGCTCTCCATATTTCTTTAAAATCATTTCGGTTTGATAATCCCTACACGTTAATTTATCATTAATAGCAATATCCCATACCTCTTTATACCATTCCTCTATTTGATAATCACATTGCATTTTCCATTTTCTAGGTATCATTAACCTTGCTATTGTCAATAAGTTTGTAATTAAATCTTTAGTATCTTGAGTACAATAAACCTTATCATAAATTGATAGTAATACTATGCTAGGACATACCTCTAAGTTTACCCCAGTTATTTAATTTATCTCTTTGAATACAATTTGCCAAAAATTTCTGTACATGTTTACAACTCCACCACATATGAACATAAGTGCCAGTTTCCTGACATCCTCTCCAACATAACGCCAATTATTTCTTATCAATTTGATTTAATTTTACTGGCGTTAAATACCATCTCCAGATGGAGCCCTTTCTGAAACCCTAGAGCTGCTGCTAATGAATGCAGACAAAATTGAGCGAGATGGACTGATGGTCTCACTCAGGATAAGGCAGCTTCCTAGGTTTTTATACTGTATCTTCTTAAATTTAAGTTGAGATTTGAACCAGAGATGATGACTAGCATTTATTGCAATAAGGCATTTATTGTGCATTGGTGATTCCTTACTCACAGTTGTTTACGGGTTCTTTAGATGACATTGTGATCCTCCAGTTGTGCTTCTGTCTTTTAAGCGCACTTTCCCGTTGTTTTTTTAGAGTGGGGAAAATGGGGTATTATTTCTGATGGCGAAAGGAAAGGTATTTTCGCCTTGTGTATTTGTGTTATTCTGTTATATCACAGTGCCACCTAGAGGTTATGTAGCAGAAAAGCAGGAATGGAAAAGCTCTTTGCATATAGCCCAGATCTCAATTCTGTGACGAAACTGAAAGTAGATACAGCAATGAACAGCCTTGTGTAAAAAAGCTCATATTCACTCTGCTATGACAGCTCTCTCTCTCTCTCTCTCTCTCTCTCTCTCTCTCTCTCACACACACACACACACACACACACACACACACACACACACAAAGCCCACCCTACCTTTCCTTGCATCATTACACAGCATATTTCTGGCCTATGGACCTCTTGCCCACCATAAGCGCTAATGGCCAATGGTATGTGTAGTCCTCCTTGTAACACCATTTTGAATTAGGAAGTAATGCTTCTGGCTCACTTCCAGGCAAGATTGAGTCTCAGACCTGCTTTTTCTATATTTCATACTTCCTTATCTATTAAGACAAAAAAGAAAACACTCCCCGCACCCTCTATCAGCACCCTTTTACACAGACCATGGATGAACTGTGGAACAACATGGCGCTAGAAGTAACAACTGCCAATCAATAATGCTGCACATGCTTAGAGCTGCTCTCTCTCGCTCTCTCGCTCTCTCCCCCCCCTCCTTCCACAGACAGAGACCTGCAGGCAGAGAAGAAAAACAGAACCAGCAAATGCCATAATTTTTGCAAATCGTGTTCTTGGATCCAGCCTCAGGAAGCGCAAATTAAGCACAGGGTAAACTATTATTCCTTGCAGCTTCCCTACACTAAATGAAACTTGCGCTAAAAGTAGATTTCATAAGTGTTCGGAGATACCAAAGTGGTGAAAGGACAGAGATGATTAATCCATTCCACTGATGTTTCCTGATCCATTATGTTTTTCTTCTGGCATTATTCTCAGGGAAACAGGAAAGTCGTCAAGCGGCTCTCCAGTAACAGGAAGAGGGATCTGCTGTCTGAGAATGCCTGTGTATATACCTCCCTATATTCCAGTAGAAAGGGAAGGGAGAGGGAGGGGGAATCCCATTGATGGGCTTAGAGCTCGAGGGTGTGTCTGCTTTGGGGCATTAGCAATGACCCAGAGTCATGGAAAGAACCCCCTGGAAAAGCTGAACAGGACATCACGCAAAGCAACCCTGCAGAGATCTTGTTCCTCTAGTTACACAGGGCTCCCCAACCTTGGGTCCCCAGATGTTGCCGGCCTACAGCTCCCAGCATACCCAGCCAGCATGGCTAATGGCAAGGGATTCTGGGAGCTGTAGTCCAGCAACATCTGGGGAGCCAAGGTTGGAGAGCCCTGCTCTAGTAGTCCATCTATACCAGTGTTCTCCAACCTTGGGTCCCCAGATGTTTTTGGCCTACAACTCCCAGCATGCCCCAGCCAGCATAGCTGGCTGGGGCATGCTGGGAGTCGTAGGCCAAAAACATCTGGGGACCCAAGGTTGGAGAACACTGATCTATACTGATCATGCTGGCCTCCCATCTGCTGTACTGGTGGGAAGAGCACCCATTGGGCAAAATATGGTAGCATTCATGCTTAGCAAGTGGACGAGCCCAGGCTCAAACTGTGGCATCTCCCCTTGCTGGGATGGTGAAGACTATTGGCTGCTACTTGGGGAGCTGCTGCCTCCCCCAATTTGGTGCCCTCCATCCCCAGCCAGCCTGATATGACTGGCTGCATTAAGGAGCAAATGGACATATGATGTTGTCTCACGTCACGTGGTCATTCCACCCAATGGTCTATCTACCTATCTAGTTGCAGTATTATCCGGCAGCAATAGCTGTCCAAAGCCTCAAGCTTGGCCTCTCCCAGCCCTGCTCCATGTTTTAACCTGGAGGTGGCCTGGGACCCTACAACAAGCAGTGCTCTCTAGTCCTGGGCTATAGCCTCTCCCCAGCACTACTGATTTTTTAAAAAGGAAAATACATCTTCCCCTCATCCCCCAGGAGGAGGTTGCAGCAGGATTCAAACTGGTGGACAAGATCCATTCCGCCAGTCTGCTGCCGAACTAGGCTTAAAGTGTTGGTATTGGTATACAAAGCCTTATACAACTTGGGTTTGAAGGAGCACGAGGAAAAGCAGAGTGCCTCGCATGAGTGAGATGGAAGATTTTAAATCCTATTCTCGTGTGCAGACGCCCATAAATCCACACTCAGAAGTTCAGATCTGTCTCTCCCACTCCCAGCGCAGCTTTCCCAGCGTATCGGATGTCAGCCAGCTCAGCTTCCTCCTGTTTGCAGATTCCAGTAGTAAGGAAATAACTCTGTAAACTCCACAGGTCTATTTACTACCTGTTTATTTACTTAACAAAGCTTATTCTACAGAGTATACATTTCCATGTGCAGAGTACAATGCATAGCAAGCATTTACCGTATTTTTCCGTCTATAAGACGCCCCCATGTATAAGACGCCCCCCACTGGGCAGTTTCGCAACCGCGCGGTTCTCTCCTTGGCTTACTTCCGTGTATAAGACGACACTCAATTTTTAGTCTAACAATTTTAGGAAAAAGTATAGTCTTATACATGGAAAAATACTGTAATCCAGTGGAGCAAGTTGAGCTTCACTCCACACAGCACAGACATTACATGATTGCATTTAGTCCAGCAAGCACTAGTCAGAAGACAAGAGAGTGAAGAAGAGAGAACAGTTCAACATCTCTCCAAAATGGCTACAGACAGAAAACAACAAGTCAATACGTCATCAGAACATACAAACCACGTGACCAGCTCGTATTTCTTTCACACCTACTTTTCCCATGAGAAACACACAGGAAGTAGGAGACAAAACATAACTTGTTTACCAGCCATTCTGTTCCTTTCATTTGTAAACAATGTGCCACAGCTGGTGATTGTGATACAAGTCACAACATCCCCCCACAAGCTGTGATACATCTTGTTAACATTTACTCAATGAGGCCTAGTGCCGTCATTAGTTTCCTGTGTCTTACTACAGGCAATGGTTTTGTGAAAAGATCTGCCACCATATCCCCTCCCCTGTTGCACAGTACTTGAGTGTTACCCACCCTTTTTGCACACAGTCCTTTACATGAGAGTAACGAACATCAATGTGTTTGGTTCTTGGCCTACTTTTTTCATGGAGAGCCATGCTTATGCAAGCTTGGTTGTCCTCAAAAATTGTAACAGCCTTGTCTACTGGTATGTGCATATCAGCAAACAATTGTTTGAACCACTCAATCTCATTACATGCTTGAGATAAACTGATGAATTCAGATTCTGCGCTAGATATAGCCACACAAGATTGTTTTCGTGTATACCATTCAATTAAACTTTGGTCATACATGAGCACAGTACCACTTGTGGACTTCCTATCTGTAGCAGATCCCCAATCAGCATCAGTGTACACACAAAAATCTCCCTCTGTGTGTGATGACAATTTCATTTTGCAATTCATGGTACCTTTTAAATACCTTAACACACGTTTCACAGCTAACCAATCATACATAGAAGGATTTTGCGTTTTCCTGCTAAGTATGTTTACAGCATTGCTGATGTCTGGCCTACTCACATTTGCCAAATATAGCAGGCTTCCAATAACACTCTGATATTTTCCAATATCTTCAAATTCGGTGTTATCTGTGTGTTTCTGATATTCAAGAGTCATTGGAGTGGTAACCGGGTTACAATTCTCCAACCCATGAATTTCCAGCAATTTCTGATTTTTTCCACTTTGTTCAACCATGAAAGAACCTTCCTTATCCTGAGATAACTGCATTCCAAGATAGTGTTGTACCAAACCTAGATCTTTCAGTTCAAAGTGTGCTTGCAATTCTTGTGCAATTTTGTCTTTTTGACTTACTGATTGTGTCACCAGCAATATATCATCAACAAAGACCAACAAATACACCCAGTTTCCCTGTTCTGTGTGATTTGTATACAGACAGTGATCAGCCTTGCTTTGTTTGAATCCCAAACTAATCAAAACTCTGTCTAGTTTCTGGTTCCAGCATCGAGCTGCCTGCTTTAACCCATATATGGACTTGTGCAGACAACATACAAGACTGGGATTTTCTACAAAACCTTTTGGTTGCTGCATGTAGATTTCCTCTTGTAATTCACCATACAGAAAAGCAGTTTTTACATCAAAATGAAATGCCATCATTTTTCTTTGTGCTGCCAATTTCAACAACAGTCTGACAGTTGCATACCTTGTTGTTGGTGCAAACACGGAATCAAAACCTACCCCATGTTTTTGTGCAAACTCCCTTGCAACGAGCCTTGCTCTGTATCTCTCCATCTGCCCCTGGTGATTTGTCTTCACCTTGTACACCCATTTACAGGTGATGGCTTTGCGCCGCACAGGCAAAGATACTAGACTCCATGTGTTGTTTTAATGCATTGCATTGATTTCATCCTGCATGGCCTCAAACCAATTATTCTTCACTTTTGGTTCCATGCTTTGAATTTCCTCAAAACTTTGTGGTTCTAAAGCTATTTTGAGAGCTTTATGTACAACAGTTTTCCCACTTTGGAATTCATCCTGATATCTAACAGGTGTTTTGCGTTCTCGGGTTGAACGCCTAAGAGATTGTTCACCTCCCTCCTGCTCCCCAGATATCTGCCCAGTGGCTTGTTCTGTCCCAGAAGCATCCTGCTGTGTTTCAGACATTGCATGCATTGGCAATTCCACCAGCTGTTTCTGTTCATTTGTTTGCTCGTGAAAAATCACATCCCTGCTCAGAATTAAAAAATCGCGATTTTTTTCTTCTTCGAGTAACCTCTGTTCACTGATCACACAGCATAATTAACGATCCATTGTGAACTAAAAAGACGTTCATTCCCATCACAGAGAGATCTTCGAGCTCTCTGCGAGCCATAGCTGTAATACAGGTTTTTGCTTTGAGATTCAAAAAACAGCTTGCATATGCATACTGCCTCTATGCATTGCATTTGCAATTTGCATACTGCCAGGGGCAATCTGGCTGGAGCCTCTCTGGCTGGAGCCTCTCTGGCTGGAGGCTTCCCTCTCAAAGTTAGAAAAGGTTACCTTAAAATCAATTGGCATAATACTGAGCAGGCTTCCCTCTCAGACTCTCAGTCAGAACTAGAAAAAAAAGTTACCTTAAAATCAATTAGCACATGCCTAAAATCTATAACACAAAATCTATAACACAAAATACTTTTTCATTCTAAGTAGGAATGTAAAGACTATGCCAGCCACAGCCAGAGATGTTGTTCTAATCAGCATAATCACTGGTGACTTAGGAATTTAGCAGTCAATTAAGACACAAACACTCTGGCTGGAGCCTCTCTGGCTGGAGGCTTCCCTCTCAGAGTTAGAAAAGGTTACCTTAAAATCAATTGGCATAATACTGAGCAGGCTTCCCTCTCAGACTCTCAGTCAGAACTAGAAAAAAAATTACCTTAAAATCAATTAGCTACCTTAAAATCAATTGGCATAATACTGAGCAGGCTTCCCTCTCAGACTCTCAGTCAGAACTAGAAAAAAAGTTACCTTAAAATCAATTAGCACATGCCTAAAATCTATAACACAAAATCTATAACACAAAATACTTTTTCATTCTAAGTAGGAATGTAAAGACTATGCCAGCCACAGCCAGAGATGTTGTTCTAATCAGCATAATCCCTGGTGACTTAGGAATTTAGCAGTCAATTAAGACACAAACAAAAGCAAACAAAAGATCTTGCTGTTCATGACTCAGTTGGGTTCGAATTTGCAATAGAAAGGGAGAAAAGAATCGACATGCCTGATAGTGATTCGTGAGCAAGAGGACTTCAAAGCCGACTAGATCGAAAAAATTCTTAAACAGGCTGCTGCAAGATCGTTCACATCACTTGTGGTGTGGTGACCACAACCTGTACCCTTTTGTTTGTGCATCATACCCCAGCAGAAAACATTCAAAGCTTCTTGGAGATAGCTTTGTTCTGTTTTGAGCCTTTATATGAACAAAACATTTACACCCAAAAATGCGCACGTGTGCTATCTTCGGTTTCCTCCCATGAAACATTTCATATGGAGTTTTCCCAATTGTGGTATTTGGTAACCTGTTCAGCAGGTAATTGGCATTTGACAGTGCATCCCCCCAGAAACGGTTTCCCACCTGTGAGTCAGCTAATTGAGCCCTCATCATTTCCTGGAGTGTTCTGTTTTTTCTTTCAGCAACACCATTTTGAAATGGAGAGTATGGGGCAGTGACTTTGTGCCCTATACCCTCACTTTCCAAGAATTTCTTGAACTTTGTACTCATGTATTCTCCCCCACCATCTGAGAGTAATTCTCCTATTGGATATTGTTTATATCTGTTCCCAGCCCATTTAACAAATGATTCAAATCTCTCTTGAACCTGAGACTTATGCTGCAGAAGATAAACAAAACAAAATCGAGAATAGTCATCCACGAGTGTCATGTAGTACCTATTTCCCCCATAGCTATTTTCAAATGGTCCAGCCACGTCAGAGTGTACTAGCTCAAATATTCTTGTGCTATCACTGTGTTTCTGAATGTTAGATCTGTGTGACTTTGCTGTACTGCATACTTCCACATACTTAGAACAAGGTTTCATTTTCATACCCTCACACAGACCCTGCATCTTCTCGATGCTCCTGTAATTGGCATGCGCAAAACGTTTGTGGAAAATATGCACACAATTGTCATGGGGTTTACAATGTGCATACTTTGCCCTCTCATCATGTGTTACAAATGGATTTATAACATACAGAGAATTCTGCAAATCACCTTTTGCACAGATCACCCCTTCATGTGAAATTACGCAGTTGCTGTCAGAAAAACATATTTCATAACCATCATTAGCTAATTGTGAAATACTAATTAAGTTTGTATCCAGCTCTTGAATAAATAGTGCCCTTTGCTGACCCAAAGTAGCAAAGTCAATTGTTCCTGCAGCTGTCACCTGGATTCGCTTTCCATTAGCTAATTCCATGTGTTGATTCCCACATTCTTCCAGAGATTGAAATATGTCTCTAGAATTTGCCATGTGATGACTCACACCTGAATACAGGGTTCAGGGAACGTCTCCCCCTGTACCAACCTCTCAGGCCACTAAGATCTTCAGGTGAGGCCCTGTTGTCTGTGCTGCAGCCTATGGATTTCCATTTGGCGCTGACACAGAGACAGGCCCGCTCTGCGGTGGTGCTCACCCTGTGGCATTATCTCCCCTCATCAGGCCTCAGCACTGGCTTTTTTTTTTTTTGCGGCGTTTACCGAAAATGTATCTGTTTACTTTGGCTTTTCCCCAGCCATGAGCTATCTTTGAACCAACCTATAATATTGTACTTTTGTGTATTTTTGGTATTCCTTGGGAATTTGCTGAGGGATTTGTTCAATGAGAACACTTCAATCATACTAATACTAATGAGCAGCAAGGGGCTGGCCAAACCAATCATGGAGGTTACCAACTGGAAACTAGTTCTGGTGCATGATGGGCCCATCGCAAATGAAATAATCCCAAGCATATCTAGCACATCTTTCTTGTTGTCTTCTCAAATGGGTTTCTTACCCACCTGTGTGATGCAGCAGACGTTGGCTTCCACTCGTCCGACTTCAGTAGCCTGCAAGTCTAGCATCTTGAGGACGTCGCTGGCCAGGCTGTGGATTTGGTAGGCCACTCTGGCTAATGACTGAGCTGTGAAAGCCATGGTTTCCTCTAGGGCTTTCCGTTTGTCTTGTGCCTTAAAGGTGTTTAAAAAGAAACAAAGAAGTTAGGATTGTGCAAGAAAGTAGAGCGACAGACAGAGGCAGGTACTGAGGAGGCACTGGTGACTGCTCCTCAGGTGTGGCATGCAAGGGAATAGAACTGGATCTGGCATAGCTCTGCCCTTTGTCTACATGTCATGACACCGATAATCTGGTGAAGGTTTTAGGCAATCCACAATAGGAGGTGTTCTTGTTGTAGCTATATTGTGCACTATCTTATGACTTAGTTATATTACTAAGGACGCAGTCCTATACATGTTTAGGGAGAAAAACTGTCCTACAACTCCCAGCTGGCTGGGGAATGCTGGGAGTTGTAAGACTTTTTCCTTTCTAAACGTGCATAGGATTGTGCTTTAAATAAAACCGAGAGGCCCAAAAGGACAGTTTGGAGTTTCACACAGGGTGGCCAGGTGTCCTACTTTATAGAGGACAATGCTCTCTTTTGAAGAGTTGGCAGAGGACAGTCCTTTATTTGAAGGCTGTCCAGTCCAAGTCTAATTTAAAGTCAAAGGGGCCAGTGTAGCATAGTGGTGAGAGTGTTGGACTGGGACTCAGGAGATCCGGGTTCTAGTCCCCGCTCGGCCATGAAACTCACTGGGTGACTTTGGGCCAGTCACTGCCTCCCAGCCTAACCTACCTCACAGGGTTGTTGTGAGGATAAAATGGAGAGGAGGAGGAGGAGGATTATGTAAGCTGCCTTGGGTTCCTTGCAGGAAAAAAGGCGGGGTATAAATATAATAAATAAATAAATAAATAAATAAATAAAAAGAACTGTGAGGAGGGAGAGCACCGAGGGGCCTTGACGTTGCCCATCAACAGTGAGCACCTGGACAGTAGACTGAGCAGGCACAAAGCTCATCAGTCTCTCCACTATGGTGAGGTGTCCTGTACTTCTATTTAAATAACAATTATTATTTCTAAATTTGCACCTATACACATGCAACTGCATATGCAAATTGTTGCCCCCCCCCTTTAGTTCTCTTTTTTTGGTGATGCGTTTCCTGCTTCTTTTTTGGTGATGTCTAAGTGGCCACCCTGGTTTCACATACATCAATCCAAACCAGCAAAGACTAAATACAAGTATTCTAACATATTTTTAGGGTGCAGTCCCACGGCCACTAGACACTGTCCAGACAGCCACAGGAAAAGTCAGAGTCTCCGCTCCGACCTCAGAAAAGCGCTCTGAGGTTGGAGTTGAGACTCCAGCTTTGGATCGCCCTCCCTCTGCCCTCGCAGCCAGTGTGTGTGTGGTTTGTTTTTTTTTTCATGCCAGCTGCAGCTCCAAAGATGGAAGAACAACTTCGGAACCGGCGCTGGGGGAGCAGGGAGGGGAGGAGCGAGCAGGGCACTGCTGTCCTACAAGGAATCCTGGCGGTGCCTCTGGATCTTCTCCTCGCTGGCCGGTGTAAAACACTTAGATGGCTGAGATTGGCTATCTAAGTGTTTTGGAGGGTGAGGGAAGCACAAAGTCAATCCTTGCCTCCGCGCTCCTCCTGCCCTCAATAGGATTCCCGTAATCCTCCAAGTTCGGAGCGTTATGAGCAGCCACATTGGATCGCGCTGTAAATGATTTAAATTTATTCAACAGTTTTAAGATAAAACAAAAAGGCACAACCCACACTCATCGAGAGCAGGAGCAACTGTCAAACCAGGGCCCTGGGCAGGAGAGGAACAGCTGAATGGGAAGTGGACACTGACGGTCACCTGTAATGCCAAACAAAAGAAAAAACCCGCAGGTGCTTGAAGGAAAAATGTCTATTTTGTCCAACGCATTTTGGAAGAACATTTTTTTTTCCTCCCTCAGGTGCCTCTTATCTTTCTTCAGGTATACCAAAAAGAATCCTTCCAATGTTTATTTTTTCTTGAAATGCTCCATGGACAACACGCTGGGCAAATTTTTTTTAAAAAAATTCTTCAGGCCCCTGAGAATGTTTTCTCTTCCGTCGGGTGGTACGTTACAGCATTCCCCTCTTGTTGTTTCCCGGTCACATGTAATGGCCAGCAGGCACCCAGGGGTGAACAGCCAAAGTGGGGGAAAGCGGACTCCACTGAGCTCTGTCTCGGTCCTCTTGCCTGTGGGACGCAGGAGTCACGCCCTTTAATTTTTCACTTCAAAATACATCAAATTTAATTCAAAAAAAGGTTGTCATTGCTGGAGAATTCTGCTGCATCTCATGCTCCTGCTGATCCAAAAAGTGTCAGGACAGAGATCACTTACAGCAAAGAATCATCCTGCCGAGGGCCGTTAACGCTTTGTTCCTAACGTGGGTGTCGGGCACTGCAAGCTGCACTGCAGAAAAGGGAAATGAATAGCACCAACACACATGCTGCCTATGTCAACTAAGGACCCCCTCTCCCCCAGGCCGCCTCTGATTGAGACAGGGGAAATCACCCCTTTTTCGTAGCATGGGATGGCTCTGTAGCTTGGCGCTGCGGCTTTCTTTGTCCCTGTAATGCAGAAGATCTTGCTTGGAGGCCTTCAAATACTGCTGTGGTGCGGAACGTTGCCCTCTGGGCCGGATCACGACCAGCTACAGCAAGGTTGCAGAACCTCAGGCCCGGGGACCAAATCCATCCCACCTGGGGGGCCAGACCTGGCCCTCCGATCTGCCAGGTGGCCACGTCCTCCTCCCCTGGGCCCCACCCCCTGCCCTCTGACCAATGAGAGTTTGGGGGCTCTCCAGCTTTCATGCAGTCCCCACCCCGCCCATTCCAATAGGTGGGAATGCCTCTCCTAAGGCTTGATGACTGGCTGCGAACCCTTTTCGGCTAAAATACCTGCTGGTATATTTTTTTGTATCGCTGGCACCGCCCCTTTTGCCTTCGGCCCCGCCCACCCCTGGAATGCGCCCCCCGAGAGCTTCTTTGAAGTTGAATTTGGCCTTCGGGCTGAAAGAGGTTCAACACCCACGGTATGCCTGAACCCGCAACATCACCCCCAGGGGTTCTTGGGGAACAGGCTCCGCTCACCCAGGGAGCAAGAAGCCACGGGGGAGACCCCCGACTCCTGCAATGGGCTGCTGCTGCTTCCCATGGAAACAGAGGGTGCTCCGCGGCGTCTCCTGCAAGGCTGCAGCAGGTGACTGTGGAGCCACCCTTCCCATGTGCAGTGGGAGAGCTGGCCATATACCGTCAGCTGCCCGAGAGCCTAGATCAGACTTCTTCCCCAACCTGGCACCCTCCAGACGTTTGGGACTGCAACTCCCATCATCCCCACCCAGCAGGGCCAATGCTCAGGTATGACGAGAGTTGTCACCCAAAACATCTGCAGGGCACCAAAACTGGGAGAGGCCAGCCTAGGCTCTCCCACTGCAGTTCCAGCACCACCGCCCCCCCCAGATTTCCTCCTCTCTGGGCTACCCCAGGCAGCTGCCTGGTCTGTCTGCCTAGTGGCAGGGCCGGCCCGCCGATATCTACCCTGCCGCAACTCACCTCCTCATAGTTTCTCTCGCAGAAATCGGCCACTTCGAGCATGTTGCTGTAGTTGTCTCGCAGGAGCCCCCTTGCGCAAGGGATGGAGTTTTGAATCAGCTCCTGCAACTCAGACATGTCTCTGCTCAGCCGCCCAGCGCTCCCCACTTCCTCGCTACGTAGCACACGCCGTCTCAGCACAGGGGTTTCTTCGAACCTCACTGCTCTTCTCGGCAACGCAAGTGCAGGCACGAGCCGGCCGGGGACTCTTTTATATTGAGTTGCCTCCCACGGCAGAGCTGGTCCCTCCCCTTGGCCTTGCTCAGATAACTTCTTACTGACAGCCCCGAGATTTATTGTGGGCCTCGACCACAAAGGGTGCAGGAGAACTCCTGGGCGAACCCCTTCCACCGCTGAGCGTGGTGGTGGAACACCTCCGTTCTGCGCTTGAGAATCAAAAAAATCCATTTGCTCTGTGAGAACAAAAGTGATGAGAATTAACTGAGGAAATGTTGGGGTGGGGAGGAACTGTCAAGAGAGGAAACCAGTATTTTTAGAAGCAGGCTTGATTGCAGAGATGCTGGGAGCAGAGAGCTGGCTTTTACTACTAAGCAGGCGAGGAGGCGGACATCTAGACTTAGCTTCGTAAGGGGTAGCGCATTTGCTGTAGCAGCGGCTGAGCATTTCCCTCTTCCCAAGATCACTTTGGAGCACATGTTTCTAGGCATTGTGAAGATCTTGGGA
The DNA here is from genome assembly GCA_021292165.1 of Shinisaurus crocodilurus. Taxonomy (NCBI): domain Eukaryota; kingdom Metazoa; phylum Chordata; class Lepidosauria; order Squamata; family Shinisauridae; genus Shinisaurus; species Shinisaurus crocodilurus. Next base: position 923,856 of record JAHFWL010000058.1, read on the forward strand.
AGGATATAGAGCAAGGGTGCAGAACCCCCAACCTACAGGCCTAATCCAGCCCTCAGGACCTGCGGAGCCATGCGTGTCTCACTCAAGGGGGTGGTGCTTGGCCTGCAAGCACCACCCCCTGGAAGAATCCAGCAGCCACTCTTACCTGCAGCTGCTGAGTCATTTCGGAATCGGATGGCATGCAGAGCCCTCATGGGGATACCAGGTGCTGTGTAAAGCCCGGGGTTTGCTTGGCACTGGAAGAAGCAGCTGAGTCCCTTTCTCTGTGTCTTTCTCAGCATGGAAAAAGGCTGAATGGCCAATGCCCACCATCATGATCCGGCCTGCAGAGGGCCTGGTGAGGGGTAATCCAGCCTTCCACCCATATATTGTTCTGCCCCCCTGATGTAGAGCCTGATACTACCACGAGGAGCCTCCCTTGCTCAGGCAAGGGAGAACAGGAGAGGAACGGGTCCATCGTTGTTCAACGAGTAGCACTATCTTCAGGAGTCTTAGTTAAGAAGTTCATTTTTCACACACTAGTTTGGCTGGGTACTGTAATGTGTCCAAATTGCGAGATCAACACTGGAGAGGTCCAGCTTCTCTGTCCCACTACCATCAAAGTTTTGGCCCTAAGGATACAAAAGACAAAAGGTTATGCCCAACGTTACGCTAGCGGAACAATTACAAGAAGAGTTGGCTTTGTTCCATTAGCAGTTGCACAAGTGCTAGCAGATCAACTAGCACAACTAGTGCAAGCAGCCACACCTAGCTTAATGGAAGTCATAATGAGCGGCGGAATGCCTTGCGGAAAAACTTGTGAAACAGCAGAACAGCTTGCGGAATGACTGATGGAGCAGCTTACGGAATGCATTGTGGAATGCCTTGTGCAAGTGGAATACAAAAGATGGGAATTGATTGACACTTGCCCAAGGATGAAAATGGAATTGATTTATACAAGCAGTACAAACTTTGCACTAGCAGAATGGAAGTATTGGATACAACCCGGGGCTTCTTTTTTTCCCCTTTCTTTTTATTTTGAATCTTTAAAAAATATTTTTTAAGGGCGCAATCCTATCAGGAGGCCCACACTTGGAGGCCTACAGGCATCCAGTGCCAAGCAGAAGGAGCGGCGGGGGCGATCTTCACCTCCCCACCCTCCTGCTCTGCATTTTCACTGCGGGCTCTTTCGCCCGGAGTGGGAAAGAAGGAGGCTGGAGCAGCTTCAGGATACCTCATATCCTGGCCTCTCCAGTCTCCTCCCCTCCCCTCCCCTTTTTACCCCTCTCCGAGGTCGCTTTCCCGACCTCGGAGAGCAGCTGGTGCAGTTCGTTCCATGCCAGCTCCGAGTGGAAGGGGGCTCAGAGTTCCACCTCCCTGCTCTGAGGTCAGAGCAGTCTATGACCTTGGAGCTGGGAATCCAAAAAATCCTGTGGCCTCTCAGACAATGTCTGGGAGCCATAGGATCGCTCCCTCAATCACATAAAGTAACATTACATCTTCTCTGCCAGTGCCTGTCTTGTGCTAACGTTTTCCTCATTACTAACCTGTAGTGCACTATATATTTGAGATAACAATCTGCTTCGCTTATAGGAATTAGAATCTTTTCAAAAGGTATAAGAGATCTGCTCAAACTTATCTGTTTAATAACATTTTGAATGTTGGTTGCTCCTAAAGTAATTTGCAAATATTAATAGAATGGTGAATGCAAACTAGTTGGGTATACAGGTTGGGCATATTAATTAATTAATTAATTATATTTATACCCCGCCTTTTTTCCTGCAAGGAACCCAAGGTGGCTTACATAATCCTCCTCCTCCTCCTCCTTTCTATTTTATCCTCACAACAACCCTGTGAGGTAGGTTAGGCTGAGAGTCAGTGACCCAAAGTCACCCAGTGAGTTTCATGGGTGAGTGGGGAATAGAACCCGGATCTCCAGAGTCCTACACTCTCACCACTATGCCACACTGGCATATGACATCAGAACTTCCTAAAATCCATGAACCTAGAGATATCTCCATTAATCCAGTTAGAAAAGTCCCCTGTATCTCTAGATCTCTGGAGCCAACAATGACATATCTATCCCATATTTTCATTATTGATTTTCTGATTTAATTTGAGTGAGTCTTTTTACATTCATGTCTAACGTCCCAAATCCAATCTGAAACAGGGTATTTTCTGTGGTGGTGCCAAAATTATGAAACAGTCTTTGTGGGGAGGCTTGCCTGGTTCCATCATTGTCTGCTTTTCACAGGGCAGTTAAGATTACGCTACGCATTGGGGGCAGGGTGGGGGGAGTTGTGTCAAAAGAGAGTGACCGAGTTCACACAACATGATAAGCCATGGTGGTTAGTGAGCCATGTTTGTTTCAGGGTGGCTTGTCATGTTGTCTGAACCCGGCTAGAGTGGCTTGTGCATGGTTAAGAAACCATGTTGCTGGGTTCAGACAACATGACAAGCCACTCCGAAACAAACATGGCTCACAAACCACCATGGCTTTTTGTGCTGTGTGAACCCAGTCAGAGTCTCCATTGGTTAAAACAGGGCAAAGTTTGACAAGGGGTGAGATGGGGGTTAATAAACTTTTTGAAGTGTGATATACATTATGGAAAGTTCCTGATTTATTTATTTATTATATTTATACCCCGCCTTTTTTCCTGCAAGGAACCCAAGGTGGCTTACATAATCCTCCTCCTCCTCCTCTCCATTTTATCCTCACAACAACCCTGTGAGGTAGGTCAGGCTGAGAGTCAGTGACTGGCCCAAAGTCACCCAGTGAGCTTCATGGCCGAGCGGGGACAAGAACCCGGATCTCCCGAGTCCCAGTCCAACACCCTCACCACTACGCCACGCTGGCTTTCCTGATAATGTTGTCACACACACCTTCTTAATACATAAACAACCTTCGCTTCAACAGTACCAGTTTTAACAAGCCTTTGCTAGAGAATAAGCGCCACAAGTCATTCTGGGGTCTCCAAGGCAGTGATGATGCCATCAGGGCAGGACTTTGGGGCAGATGTCCAGGGCCCTGCTCAGCAGGATGAGCAGGAGGGCCCCCAAAGTCTCAAACACAACGAGGCAGGCTTACCACATTTTGAAATACGTGAAGTAATGCATATCCATATTCCCCGGTTATCATTAAATAAGAATGCAATGCCCAACTAAGGATTTGTTCTCAATAAGGCAGAGATACTCCAGATGTTAAATCCCTGATGAGACAAGCGATGCTGCTGTAGGACCAGGGCTTGGAGTATGCACACTGCCCTCTTGACATTCGTCCAACTCTGCTCATGTTAAGCCGCTAAGTAACGCTAGGAGGCTAACTCCTACGGAAACTAGACTGCACACAAATACAATTTGAATTTGACCTTGGTGTGCACAACCCGCTATCTGCACTTAATTTCTCCGGAAAAGGGGTGGGGTGGGTCGGGGCTCATGCCTACCTGAAAGCTCCAACCCCACCCCTCAATCTGGGAGCCTTGAATCCTAATCCTATCTGTATAGGGACAGGCTGTCATTATTCATTGGTGAGGAAAATGCACTCTACCTAGGCTCAGAGGCCACCTCTTCTATATTATTATGTAATGGCTTGGTTCGCACATAACGCTAACCTATATTTTATTTAACCCATGGTTAGTTGCCCTACTCAGAGCTTGTCTGGCAGCCAAACAAATCATGGTTTGTTTTCTCAATCCCAGGGTTGTTTGTTTCCCTCCTCTTTTGCCCACTCCCTCCCTGTATTCCAGATGCCTTTGTGGCACTGTACTACTGGCAAGTAGGGTGGCTGTTTGTGTGTTTTTACCACTCTTGCCCGTCGCTTTTGTAGCCTGGAGAAAGAAACAACCCATGAATAACCCACAATTCTGGGTTCACACGTAATGACAACCCATGGTTTAAAGAACCCAGAATTCACAACAAACCATGGGTTCTCTTTCTGGCTTGTTCATAGTTAACAAACCATGGTTTGTATTCAAGGCTGGGTTTGCACATCACAAAACCCAGAATTCAACAATACCATGGGTTAGCATTATGTGCGAACCAGCCCCTGTTCACATGTAATGGCAGCAAATTGTGAGTTAATTAACCCACAGTTTGCTGTGGTGCATGCCCGGCACATGTTGCCACCATTTTGAATATGCAACCTCCAATTAGCCTAATCAGAGGCTGCTCCGTGATGTGCATACCCGGACACTTTCGACTGGTTCGCATGTAATGACAACAGAAAGTATGGGTTGAGTATGGGTTGTTGTTGAATTGTGGGTTGTTGTTACATGCAAACCCTGCAGTATGGTTTAACTATGGGTTGTTAACCATGAACAATGCAGGAAGAGAAGCCATGGTTTTCTGTTGGGCTGTGAACTCTGGGTTGTTTGGGGTGAAGAACCCATAGTTAACCCATACTGTAGGGTTCGCACATAACAGCCCTGTGGGGAAGAAGGAACGACGGAGGCTGGAGCAGGCTGAGGGAACATCAGGGCCTGCTCCAGTTGGACTGCCCCCCCCCCCCAGGGCTAACTGACATCTACAGCCCTGTGGGGAAGAAGAAGGAGGCTGGAGCTTCTTGAGACACAGAGAATTACAGAAGTAATAATTTAATATTCCCCCTTCTTCCCTCCCCATTCCTTTTTCCTTGTGTGTCGTGTCTTTTTAGATTGTAAGCCTGCGGGCAGGGACTGTATTGTTAATTGTTGTAAACCGCCCAGAGAGCTTCGGCTATTGGGTGGTATAAAAATGAAATAAATTTAAAAAAATAAAAATAACAACAATCCACAATTCAACATCAACCCACAATTCAAGCCATACTCAGCCCATACCGTGGGTTGTCATTACATGCAAACCAGGTCTTTGGGTTAATTGTGGGTTAAACAACCCAAAGTTAACCTAACAACTAATTGGGCCACTTCACACAATCAAACAGCCCACCATGGCTTATTTAACCCATAGTGGGCTGCGGATTTTGCCAGTGGCCATTTTGAATATTCAAGCCACGGCCGTGGCTTGTCATGTCGTCTGAACCCTCACATAACCCAGCAACAGGCCATGGATAATGTGAGGCTTGCTTAATCCTCGCATAACACATGGTCTCCAGGTTTGAACAACACAACCAACTGCAGCCACAGCTTGAATATTCAAAAACTGCCTGGCATGTGCTGCAGCTCACTGCTACAGTGGGCAGCAGTGATCATGTGAACTAGATCACTGTAGGTTAACTTTGGGTTGTTTAACCCACGATTAACCCAGTGTCCCGGTTCGAACATCATGGAGGAACCTCCGATCAGGCCAGTCAGAGGTTGCATATTCAGAATGGCAGCAGCACACAACCCCCACAGATTGCGGGTTGATTAACTCATGATTTGCCACCACTCTGTGCAAACGGGGTTCAGTATCTCCCAGGAGTCAGTCCTACCAATGGAAACAAAGTTTGGGGCTGAGCAGACAAAGCATTGACTCTGCAAATGGCCCCACTGACCCTAAATAGGCCAACTCCAGAGTAAATGGGTTCTCTGCATAGCCTAGTGGCCCAAAACCAGACCTGTAGCATCTCATTCAATGACTCTGGAGTCTTTTGGGGACTCAGAGCTGAGGCCTTCACTAAGAGTCCTGGAGATCTAATTTGGTAGTATTTGAAAGGCATGTTTGTCTGCTGGCCTGATTGATCCACTTTTTTTGCAAAGGTGCCATCTGTTGTCTCCTCTCTCTCTCTCTCTCTCTCTCTGCTTACCCTGGGCTTTGAGGTTAATTCTCAACACCTGACCAGTTTTAACTTGCTGAGTCTATTATCAGATTAAGGACAAAGGACAATCAGATTCAGAGCAAGCCACCACCTACCGCCAAAGACGTCTTCGGGCAGAGAAGCGGACAGGGCAGAGGACAGCATCTCACCAACTCAGACAGATGTATCTCTAAAACACAGTGGAGCTTTGCAGGGGAAAACACATCAAAAGAGGTAGGTTTACTCTTCCTTTCATGGGACGGGATTGTTTGTGCTGGAAAGCGTCCCTTGAACTTGCCGTTGGCTGCCCTGCACACATTGACTTGGAAGAAAGTCTAATTTATGTCGAAGGGGAACAAACTTTCAAGTAAGTGGTATTTTGGATGACAGCCTTTTACCCCCCCCCCCCCGACTACTATCTGAAATCTGCAGGCTGAAACAGGTTTCTTTCTTCAGTCATACTTTGGCTGCAGAAAAGAGATTGTTTAAAAAAGAACTGAAAGTGATATGACAGAGGCTTTCCATGCAGAAGGCTCCAGGTTCAATCCCCGGTTTCTCCAGGTAGGGTTGGGAAAGAATCCAGGCTAAACATACCAAATTCCTTCAGCCTTTCCTCATAACCGTCCATTGCCCTCCTCTGGACTTGTCTATATATGCCTATATCCTTCCTAAAGCTTGGTGGCCCAAAACTGGACACAGAACCCTGAATGGCAACTCAGAGCTCATCCAGACAGCAATTTGACATAATGGAGACTGTAATGTATACAGTAGTTGAGCGTAGGGCCAGTGCCTGAGCCAAGACATTTTGCTGCCTGAAAGGAAGCCCAAATCATATACACACCTACTCGGAACATCGGGACACGGGGATCTGCTGTGTACTGAGTCAGACCAATGATCCATCTAAGCCCAGTATTGTCAACACTGACTGGCAGCGGCTCTCCGGAGTTTCAGGCAGGCATTTTTCCAGCCCTGCCTGGAGATGCCGGGGATTGAACCTGGGACCTTCTGCATGCAAAGCAAGGGCTCTGCCATCGAGCCACGGCCCTTCCCCCTACTAGAGCCAACACTTTAAAAACCTTGCTGCCCCATTCAGACACCAATCCCTGCCTTAACTGATCCCTCTCCCTCCCTGGTGCCACCTGAAAACAGGTCGCTTTGTCCTGTTTATTGCAGGGCCAGCCTTGAGCACAGATTCATAGATCATAGGAGCCTACAAGGCCATCGAGTCCAACCTCCTGCTCAATGCAGGAAACCAGAGGGGGTCTCCCATCCAAGTAATAACCAGGCTTGACCCTGCTTAGCTTTCCACACTCAGACAAGCAGGATCAGCTCAAGCATTATTGTTGCCCCAGCCAAAAAGTAATTCAGCTTCTCCCAGGCATCTTCTTGTATGATGCAGGGGCAGGTTGTGTTGCTCCTCCTCAAGTGGGGCACACACACCTACCATGGATCCTGTTGTCCCAAAGGTTCCAGGGCAAAGAGGGGATTGTGTTCTCTTCTGTGGTTTCTCCAGGGTAGCCTGATGCCTCTTGAATTCTGACACGTAAACCCCAGGCGGCTGCCTGTGTTGTATATTGGGTTGGGGTAGCCCTAGCTGAAAGTGTAGAAAATTTCCCTGGGAAAGGCTGACACTTTGGGTTGGATCCAGGGGATCAAACCTGGGACCTTTTGCATACAAACCACGTGCTCTGCCACTCTGCTGCAGCTCTCCCTCTCCTGTGGCTCTAATGTCTAATGACTGCAGACATTAGAGCCACACAAACAGCACTTACTCCCTATCTTGTTGGGATACATGCTTCAGCTAGTTTAAAATAGCTTATCTATATTTCTCTACCTAGTAAAGTCCAAACTAGAGATTCGTTGTTATGGGTATCTTTCTGCAAACTTTAAAGCACACACACCAAAAGCATCCCCAGGAGACTGAAATCTTCAGCAGAGGGGCTCCTTAACTCCACCCCCCCTCACGCGGTTTTTTCCTACTCTAGACTCTTCTCACCCCTAGTAATGGCCCAAAGGCATGTATAAGCCAAAATTGGACACAGGTTCAGAATTCTAGTTTTTGAATTTTGAAAAGCATTCAAGTTGTACATTTGCAATTTGATTTTGAGGGATATTTAAAAATGAAACAACCACCACATCTTCAGGTCCAGTTATGAATTTTAAAGCAATAATTTTAAAAGCTTTTTAAACCAATCAGTTGGAAAGCATCCATCATTAGCAATGGAGATAAACATTCCAATTAGGAGAATACTAGTGGGGCCAGCAACAAAATGTTTTCTGTTTTGTTTTTTGTTTTTTTGTTTTTAAAAAAACCTTTTAATACGGTGTTTTATTATCTTTTATTGTTCACCACTCTGGAATCTGCTTAGATGCAGAGCGGTATATAAATATTGTAAATAAATGAAATAAATTAAAATGTAGAGTGGAGTCCTCCTGATCAGGATTCCAGTCCGCCACCATGTCTTCCTCCAGGATACTCCAACCACCATCACCCCAACAGTCAGCACCCCAAGTCCACTGAGTATGCTCAGTCTTCACTGGGTCGGTTTTTCTCCCCCTAAAGTTTTTTTGTACTTCTGCAAACCTTAGTGATCCCCTGAGCATGCTGAGACCTCCCTCTTGTGTGTTGGTGATGCCATTTTGGCCACAAATGGATCGGCACTTACTCCCAAACATCGCTAATAAAAGGAATGATAAATGTGAATTTTTGCAAGCACTGTTTCGACATTCCCAGTGTAAGGCTAAAGCTTTATACCAGGCAGCATGTGCAGCTCTCGTGCCAATAGAATAGGCCCTCTTCAAACTCCAACTTAGTGAAGAAAAAGAAGAGGAAGAAGAAGTGTTGTATGTTAATAACACTTTGACCTAGAGATGCTTTTAGGGTGGGCCACTGTTCCAGCAGAGGCCAAGAAACTGAAACCCCACAACTCCGGAAGTCACATTCTGCAAATTTGCTTTTAACAATTTTGAACATTTATGTATTGGACTAATATGTCAAATTAGATCCTGCCAAATTAGTTGCACTTGATGCATTAGATGTAAACTCGGTTGGCACAAAGGGGACCAGCTTATCTGAAGAGTGTAATGCAGACTGGGCCAAATATTCTGTCCCGATGGCAACACAGTACAAGAGTGGAGCAGAAGGAGTAGAAATGATGCCAGTAACATTCTTGTGGCAGCCGATAGGGACAGGGAAAACTGGGATTGGTTCCTATGTGTGAAGAACAGAACAAGTGAAAAAGATTTCCTCTCTGTGTCTACCAAAACAGATCAAAGTTCAGCTCTCCCTGTTTGTCGTCTTACGTTAACAATACCATAGCACAATGGTATATATTACCCAATTTTGTTTTTAATCTGGATTTTAGTGTTAGCTGCCTTGAGTGCCATTTCTGAGTGGAAAGGTGGGATACCAATTAAATCATGAGTAAATAAATAAATAAATTGTTAGCTGCATTAATTTATTTCCAGGCTGTTTCTGCGTTGGAAGAGCACACAAGCTGTTCACTTCTCTGATTTTGACCCTGTGGTATCATTTAGAGCAGTGTCCTCCAACCTTGGGTCCCCAGATGTTTTTGGCCTACAACTCCCAGCATGCCCCAGCCAGGGGGACCCAAGGTTGGAGGACACTGATTTAGAGAGCCCATTTCTTCCTCCAGGGTTGTTGTGGTTTTAAAACTTTCTAGTTCCAGGGGTGTTTTCCATGTTGACTTGTCTGAGGAGAAACCCCCTGCCCGTCTGCTAGGAAGCACCTGCTTGTTGCGAGAGCCAGCGCCAACACCTGGCATCCTTGGGCAGCTGCCGAGGCCCCAGCACCCCGATAGCGCCCACTGCTCTGACCCTGGGTTCTTAGCAGCACTGGACAGCTGCATCTAGCTGCCATATTAATTTCCCCACAATGCCCTGGACAAAGCATGACTCTGGGACATTGTGGGAAATTAAAATAGTGGCTAGATTCAGCCAACCAGCACAGTTCAGAGCACTGCTGCCGTGGGGGGGGGGGGGAGTCCAAGGATGCCCACCAGCAAAGGAAGGTGTCCAGCAGAGGTCACTTATTGCCCAGGGCCCCTTCAAACCTAGAACCAGCCCTATGAGTTGCAGAGGATTCTGGGAAGTGTTGTGGGGTGCATACCTAGTTCATACACAGGATGCTGCTGGCCAGGGTATTGGGCCTCAGAGTTACTCTACATCAGCCTTCTCCAAACTGACACCGTCCAGATGTTTTGGGCTACAACTCCCAGCTTTCCTGGCTATTGGTCATGCAGGCTGGGGCTGATGGGAGTTGAAATCCAAAACATCTGGAGGTGCCAGCTTGGGGAAGGCTGCTCTACATGAAGTGGGCACGCACCCATTATTCTGCAGCAGCCGTACATTTCAGAGGAGAATTCATGGGGTGGGGGAGGGGGGAAGGGCGGTATTTAAGAAAAGCTTGCCTGCCATTACTGATATTTATTTATTTCATTTTTATACTGCCCAATAGCCGAGGCTCTCTGGGCGGTTTACAACAGTTAAAATCATAAAATACTATACAATATAAATATAAAATTTAAAACCACAGATTAAAAACAAACAGCAAAGCTAGCAGCAGCAGTTACAATAACAGAGTTAAAAACAACTACAAGATTAAAATGATTAAGATGATAAAAATGATTAAAATGCCTCGGAGAATAGAAAGGTCTTCACCTGGCGCCGGAAAGAGTACAATGTAGGCGCCAGGCGAGCCTCTTTGGGGGAGCTCATTCCACAACCGGGGTGCCACAGCAGAAAAGGCCCTCCTCCTGGTAGCCACCTGCCTCACTTCCTTTGGCAGGGGCTGTCGGAAAAGGACTGCTGACAAGGATCTTAGTGTCCAGGCAGGTACATATGGGAGGAGACAATCCTTCAGATACCCTGGCCCCAAGCCAATCTTCACACCTGGGTTCAAATCCCCACTCAGTCACAAAGATCAGTGGGTGGTCCTGGGCCAGTCGCAGTCTCTCCGCATAATCTACTTCACAGGGTTGCTGTGAAGATAAGATCTGGTGAGAACCATGTATGCTGCTCTGAACTTATTGGAGGAGGGATGGATACATCCAGCTTTAGATTTCATAGATCATAGATTTGGAAGGGGCCTACAAGGCCATCGAGTCCAACCCCCTGCTCAATGCAGGAAACTAGAGGAGGGGTCTCCCATCCAAGTAATAACCAGGCCTGACCCTGCTTAGCTTTCCACGCTCAGACAAGCTGAGCCAGCGTGAGCCACAGGCCTGTAGCCATGCTGAGATCAGACCCATTGCAATCAATGGAACAAGTTAGTCATAACTAAGGTACACCCCACTGGTTTCAATGGGTCTTCTCCAACCATCCCCAAAATAGTGCCTCCAAGATATTTTGGACTACAATTCCCATAAGCACAGGCTATTGGGCATCCTGGCTGGGGCTGATGGAAGTTGTAGCCAAAACATATGGGGGCACATACTATGTTGAGGAAGGTTGGTCTACTCTAAGTCTGGATCCAACCCATAATAAATAAATTACCATTGTGGAACCCCTGACAAATGTTGGAGGAACCTCACATTCCCTGGAACACAGTTTGAAAATCGGTGTTCTAAGACGATTTCCGAATATAAATGGTCTAGTGCCGCCTTCCCCAACCTGGCACCCTCCAGATTTTTGGACTACAGCTCCCATCAGCCCTAGCCTGCATGTCTAATGGCCAAGGGTGATGATGGGAGTTGTAGTCCAAATATCTGAAGGTTGTAACCGGGTTGGGGATGGGTGCGCCAGTCTATATTTAAGCAGTTTTATCTCAACGTTTGGAATCTTTCAAATAACAGGAGTGTTACTGTGCATTAGTGCTGTTTGTTGTCTTAGTCATAAGCCATAACAATCATAGATTAAAAAATAATAATAAAATGCATAGAACAGTCTATATTAACCAGCAACGGCAGGCTGCCAGGAGCGCCAGTCAGGCTGTGCTGGCAGGAACAACTGCTAGCACAACGGGAAGCTGGTGCTTCAGAGCAGAACCCTGGAAACTTGCTCAAACCAGTGCTTCCAGAATGGGACAAACCAGTGGAGTTCCCTTCAAGGACATCCCCTAGTATTAAATCTTGCATGGGGGGGCCTGGGGGAGGCTCCATGACCTTCTTAACACCATTGAAGCCACTGGAAGCCCTTATACAGGCCATGAGTCAAGAAATCATAGAAAAGTAGAGCTGGAAGGGGCCTACCAGGCCATCGAGTCCAACCCCCTGCTCAATGCAGGAATCCAAGTCAAAGCATCCCTGACAGATGGCCGTCCAGCTTCACCTTGAATGCCTCCAGAGTGGGAGAGCCCACCACCTCCCTAGGTAGTTGGTTCCATTGTCTTATTGCTCTGACAGTCAGGAATTTTTTCCTGATGTTCAGGTGGAATCTGGGTTCCTGTAACTTGAGCCCATTATTCCGTGTCCTGCAAACTGGGATGATCAAGAAGAGATCCTGGCCCTCCTCTGTGTGACAACCCTTTAAAATCTTTGGATGCAATCCTATGGTGATGGCCATAAGCCCCCAAACTCAGAGGCTTATGGGCATCGAATGTGGAGCAGGGGGGAGTGGCAGAGGCAATCTTCACCCCCGTCCTCCTGCCCTGCTTTTTCGCTAGACGGGCTTCTGCGCCCATCTAGCTGAAGTGTCTTGGAGGGGCCCACAGGGCAAAAAATATATATGCACAAATCTGCATATGCTAATTTACATATGCTTCTAAAGTCTGTAAAAGACCCTGTCTCCTAAAGACAGCCCTATTTGTAAAAAGGGATGTATGGACAGGGGAGAGGAGGAGGGCATTTGATTTCAGAACTTCTGAATCCGAAGAAAACCTCAGGCAGAAAGATTCAAGGGGGGCAGCAGGAGGTGAAGCACATGTGAGCAAAAAGCCAGCCAGCTAACCCAGGGGGATCAGAGGCAACAGAGGCCATCAGGGCACCTGCACCTTTATTTCAGCAAGTGCCCATGGACAGCAGGGTGGTGGAGCAGATGGCCTCCCAGAGATTGGGGGCTCCGAATAAAAGATTTGGGGCTCCAGCCTTACTGGGCCGCCCCCTGACACCGCCTCTGATGACTACTGGCACCCATCCAATCCATTACCAACTCCAGACACCCATTCAGTAATGCCATCCTGTATGCATACATACATCTTTACAATTCTGTAACCATGATTTCTTAGGTACCCCCCAACGTATCTCAAGATAAGGCAGCTCTGTGCAGCGACCTGTTTTAGGCAGTGCCATCAAGCAGGCTGAGGTGGAGTAGAATAGAGGAGGGCAGGAATTGGTTTTCTGAATGGTGCAACAAGACTTTTTAAGGTGTTAGCCCTAGTTGGGAGGAAGCTGTCATTTGGTCACCATGTCAAGCAGCAAAATGCCATGGACTAGAACTGCTCGAGATCAACACATCTTGGCCAAACAACCCACGTTTGCTTGTTTTGATCAGATGATGAATGAACCACAACCTCCACTGTATTTTCACATGTTTCCCCTGAATTCAGCCTACATCCAGATCTAGGCATGACACCAAAGCTGAATTCAGACCATGTCAGTGCATTCACACGTGCAGCTCAGGATAGATCAAAGGGGATGGAAACAGGGTCGGTGCAAGGCAGTTTGGTGCCCTAGGCAAGATCAGATATTTAGTGCCCCCCCTTCCCACTTGAGAGCGCTGTATTTTTTTCCCAAGGTGTTTCTGGCGCCACCCTTTAGCCCTGCACCCTAGGCGGCTGCCTAGTTGGCCTAATGGTAGCACCGGCCCTGGATGGAAATAACCAAGGGCTAGCATTTTCCAGCAATTATGGCGTAGTGGTGAGAGTGTTGGACTGGGGCTCGGGAGATCCGGGTTCTAGTCCCCGCTCGGCCATGAAACCCACTGGGTGACTTTGGGTCAGCCACTGACTCTCGGCCTAACCTACCTCACAGGGTTGTTGTGAAGATAAAATGGAGAGGAGGAGGAGGAGGAGGATTATGTAAGCCGCCTTGGGTTTCTTGAAGGAAAAAAGGCGGGGTATAAATATGATAAATAAATAAATAAATAAATTGTAATGGCACAAGCCTGGGACAAACAGGAGCCCAAACCTCAGCCTGGTTTGTTAAATGACCTTGGAGGAGCCACTAAAACTACCCACCTCCAACACTATCGGTCTCCAAACCACAGATAAGGCTTACCTTCCTCACAGGGGGTTGGAGAGGCTTAATTCATTAGCGATAATAAAGCGCTTTGGGTCTCATGGATGGAAAAACTTGAGCGAAGGGCAACTTCTTAACTTCTGCCTGGAAATAGCAACAAGGTTAGCAACATGTTATGCTTGTTCCATTTAGCAGAAGCAGGTCAGAATGACGCCGGGGGGGGGGGATTATCACCCACTCCAGGAAGTTAGGAGATTCCCCCCCCCCCCAACAGATCTGAAGCAGTAGAAAGATGTCATCCCAACTCCTGTTTGTACAAATACTCAGGCAGGGCATTTGCCAAGAATTACAGCCTCCTTAAATTTATTTATTTTATTTATTTATTTCATTTATATACCGCCCCACAGCCGAAGCTCTCTGGGCGGTTAAATTGACAAATAGCCTTGTAGTACCTTTCTAACCCAAGGTGGGACAACCCAGATTAATTAAGGGTGCAATCCTATATGGGTTGTGCCCTCGATGCTCAAAAGCCCCCAAAGTCGGAGGCTTACAAGATCCTCTGAAGGCCAAGAGGAACGGTGGAGGTGATCTTCACCTCCCTGTCTTCTCACCCTGCATTTTTTGCTAGACGGGCTTTTTTTTTTCATCTAGCGAAAACATTGAGGAGGGGAAGGGAAGAAGGCTGGAGAAGCCTCAGGCTACCTCATACCCTGGCCTCTCCAGACTCCTCCCCTCCCACCGAAACGCCCCCTTTTACCCCTCTCCGAGGTCGAGTTCCCAACCTTGGAGAGGCAGCCAGCGTGGTTCTTTCCGCGCCGGCTGCGAGGGGGAGGGGGTCGGTTCTCTGATTCCCACTTCTGAGTCTGGAGTTCTGTCTCCGACCTCGGACTGGGGAATCCGAACTATCCTATGGCCGCTCAGATGCTGTCTAGGGGCCATAGGATTGCTCCCTAAAGAGCTATTGACCGAGAAAAGGAATCCTTCATCCTGTTTGGGGTTGTCCACCCTAATGGAGCCTCCCTCAACCCCTGTCATCCCCAGCCAGCCCAGGGAAGTAAGGTTAAGATGTGGCACAGAAAAGGCTTTGATGAAGAAGCAGATCTTCAACAGGAATTTAGAAAAGGGAAAGGAAGAGGCACCATAAAAAGGGGGGTGGGGCTGATCCATGTAGGTGTTGAGCCTCAGGCCTGTGGGCCAGATCTGGCCTTCTGGGTTTCCCCAAATGGCCACTCCCCCTTCCCTGAATCCGCCCCCTTCCCCCAACCACCAATTGTTCGGTGGTTTCCCAGCTTGTGTGCAGTTTTTTTTTACCCCCCAGTCTAAAAAGCTGAAATGCCTCTCCTAAGGCTTAGTTATGGGCAGTAAGAAGTTTAAGCTAAAATATGCTGGCATATTTTTTTTTGTAGTTTGGCCCCGCCCACTGCTGGCACGTGGCTCCCGAGAGCTGCTCTGAAATTGAGTTTGGTTCTCAGGCTGAACGAGACTCACTCAACAGCCCCGCCACAGAGGGAGCAGGTGCAGCAGAAAGCACAGAGGCCCAAGCGTGAGAAGGAGAGAAAGGGCACGCCTGTGTGCGCTGCAAATCTACCACGTGGCCTCCCTCAAGGAATTGTAAGAACCATAGTTTAGTGAAGCTACTGAGGATTGTTAGAGGCCACTCACTCCCCCGTGGAGCTCTACAGTTTCAACAATTCTTTAGGGAGAGGAAACGGCTACTGAACTAGTTTATGCCTATACAGTAATACCTTGGATTGCAAGTAACTTGGTTTGAGAGCGTTTTGCAAGACAAGCAAATTTTAAAATATTTATTTATTTATTTTTTACTTGATAGACGAGCAACGTCTTGCAATACAAGCACTGTAGTACGGCTTAAATTAAAAATCTCTGTACAAATTTTTTTGGGGGGGATTTCGTTTTGATAGAAGAGTGTTTTGGATTACAAGCACCTTTCCGGAACGAATTATGCTCTCAATCCAAGGCATACATGACTGTAGTGTAGATATGCCCAAGGCTGGCGTCAAGGGTAGGCATGGCTGGGCAGCTGCTGAGGGCCCACATTGCAGCAAGGGCCCACTGAAAGCTTCCTGCACTGCTCCTCCTCTTCCCTCTTGCAACCGGCTTGTTTACCTGCCCAGACTGTCTGGCCCAAAAAAAAATGGTGGCGGTGAGGAGGAGGAGCCATAGATAGATGCGACTGCCTACTTGCTCACAGCCACTGGTGACAGCGGTGGTGAGACTTCCCGAGAGAGGGGCCCCATGGAGAGTATCTTGCCCAAGGGCCCCCAAAAACCTGGAGCTGGCACTGGATATGGCTATTGGACAGAGGCGGTGTTAGGGGCAGCCCACTAGCACTGGAGCCCCGAATCTCTGGGAGGCCACCTGCCCCACCACCCTGCTGTCCATGTTTTTTTTTCTGAAATGAAATGCCCTCCTCTCCCCTGTCCATATATCCCTTTTTACAAATAGGGGTATCCTTAGGAGACAGGCTTACGCTGGCTCAGCTTGTCTGGGTGTGGAAAGCTAAGCAGGGTCAGACCTGGTTATTACTTGGATGGGAGACCCCTCCTCTAGTTCCCTGCACTGAGCAGGGGGTTGGACTCGATGGCCTTGTAGGCTCCTTCCAACTCTATGATCTATGAAATCTATGAAGACAGACACACACACAGACTTTAGAGCCTATGTAAATTAGCATATGCAAATCTGCACATTTTTTTCTTTTGTCCTATGGCCTGAGCCCCGATGATCTTTCAGTACCTAGCACTGCCCCTGCCATTGGGATAGATTTCATAGATGTCATAGATCATAGAGTTGGAAGGAGCCTACAAGGCCATCGAGTCCAACCCCCTTCTCAATGCAGGGAACTAGAGGAGGGGTCTCCCATCCAAGTAATATCCAGGCTTGACCCTGCTTAGCTTTCCACGCTCAGACACGCTGAGCCAGTGTGAGCCACAGGCTTGTATTGTATGGGATTTCATAGATTTCATATATCATAGAGTTGGAAGGAGCCTACAAGGCTATCGAGTCCAACCCCCTGCTCAATGCAGGGAACTAGAGGAGGGGTCTCCCATCCAAGTAATAACCAGGCCTGACCCTGCTTAGCTTTCCATGCTCAGACAAGCTGAGCCAGCGTAAGCCACAGCTTGTATAGCATAGAAGAAAAAAGAGAAAAGAGAAAAAGGGTGCAGATACCATCAGGAGTTTTAGTGGGGTTGTCCATCATTTCTCACTCTCTCTCTCTATATATAGAGAGATATACATTTCCCAAGCACACACTTCACTAGTTCCTTTTTTAAGTAGGGAAATAACTGAGGGCTTTTGCAGCCATCTAGGGGAAGAATAGCTAATCAAAGTGCTGACATATGGGGCGGTAACAGGCCTACAGATAAGCTGCTTAGCTACAGAACTAATTGATTAAACCCAGATTTATTTATTTATTTTACAACCTAGAGCGTTAGGGAGATTGGAAATCCTCCCCGCTAGGATTGCATTATGGAGCGAGCAATATGGCCTAAAAACAAATGCACAAAACCGAGTGGACACTCCTGAGGCTCTTGGCTGGAGGCCAAACTAGACCGGATGTTGATTACCTATAAACAATTATTAATATGCATGGTTCTAAAAAAATTAAAGAGCCGCCTGTGGCCTTCCTTCTCCTTTGCCTGGGGCACCCCCTGCCCAGAAACTGCATCCTTTACTCCGTTTCCACCACCTTCCACTCCTGGCTACAGTGCAGCTTACATCTTTTTCAGTAGGACGGCCACTCATGTACTGCCAAAAAGAAGAAATGCATCCCAAAAAGACAGGGCAAAGGAGGACACCAATTTGCATAATATGTGCACATGCTAATTTAGAAAGAATGACTATAATTTAAATAGACATACAATACATCTCAACATAGTGAGGAAGACTGACCAGGTGACCTGTGTGCTTGCTCAGTCTGCGGTCCAGGTGCTAATTCTTGACGGGCAACTTCAACATTGCCGCTCCCCGTTCCTATGGTTCTTTGACTTTTCACCATATTTGAACGGAACAGCCCTTCAAAGAGAGGACCCCTTCAAAGAGAGGACCCCTTCAAAGAGAGGACTGTCCTCTCACAGTTCTTCAAATAGAGGGCTCTCCTCTTCAAAGTAGGACACCTGGCCACCCTAGAAGTGCTCACCACCAGTGCTGGCTCCAGGTTTTTGAGGGCCCTTGCACAGGACACCCTCAACGGGCCCCCTGCCCTCAGCAAGTCTACCTTCTCACCACCGTTGTCACTGGCTGCTCTTGCTCCTCCTCCTCCTCCTCCTCCTCCTCCTCCTCATTGCCACCACTTGCTTGCTTGCCAGGCAGAGAGCCGGCGGGCAAGCAGGCAGGGGCACCTGCTGCCCCTCCTTCTCACCACCACCATGGCCTGAGCCAGAGTGAGAGGCAGGTGAACCAGCAGGTTGCAGCGCTGGAGCAACTTCTTCAGAGGGCTCTTGTCAGCAGACCCCTGCTGGGGTGTGGGCCCTTGGCAGGTGCCCGACCATGCCTACCCTCGACGGTGGCCCTGCCGCCCACTCTGTAGCTCTGGGGTCTTCTCCCTCTCTCTTTCCAAGCCTTCTCACTACTGCTACTTCTTTTTCCTCCCCTCCCTACTCCTCTAATGACTATGACTAGGCACTCCCATCTCCTCTTGCAAACTCCTCTCACCGCTCCCGCCCGACACAGTCTTGCTTCCTTATCTTCAGAAGCTCCCGACTCCACCCCAGACTCTCCGTCTTTATTATTTATTTATTTATTTACGGTCATGGACCAAAACCAATTTATACAAAATCGTACAGAATCATACGAAGCTACAATAGTGCATAACAAGATCTATTAACATGCAAGAAGTAAAAATTTAAAATGTATCATAAATATTAAAAATAAAAACTAAAAGGAAGCAATATTAGATTAAAACTAGATAGAACTAGATAATATAATAACAATTTTACTTCTGCTCATATTTAGTGCGGATTTTAACCACATAGGCACAAAACTTAGCTACAGTCATGCCTTGGATTGAGAGCATAATTCGTTCCGGAAACGTGCTTGTAATCCAAAACACTCTTATATCAAAACGAAATCCCCCCCAAGAGATTTTTAATTTAAGCTGTACTACAGTACTTGTACTGCAAGACGTCGCTTGTATATCAAGTCAAAAATAAATAAATAAATATTTTAAAAATTGTCTTGCAAAACGCTCTCAAACCAAGTTAATTGCAATCCAAGGTATTACTGTACCTGTTTTGTAATGTTAGGACTATCATCGACTAGCAATTTTCTTATACACGGTCTTATCTGGCAAATGTAATAAAGTCTCTAAAAAGGGGGAAATAAGTTTAGTCCTCTTTTCAGTATAGAAGGAACAACGTAAAAACTCTCGGTCTGTCTTCTGGCCTCGGCAACCTTTCTGGTTTCTCCTACATTAGGCCCCCACTGCTGCTCCGGGCCCAGAACCCCCTCTTAGTTCAGTCTTTGCTTGTTGCTTCTAGCAACCTATCCAGCCACCTATCCAGTGCCTCACGCCATCTCAGGGTGGTTGGACAGAGGCAGCAGAATTTGGGCTACAGTGCAGGGGCAGCATTTAACCCACCCCACTGCAAGGGTCCCAGTGAAAATCAGTCCCCGAAGCTGCTCTCAGCCGCGGCAGGAGGGAAGCTCCCATTGGGCTTCTGCAGTGGTGACTTCTTATCATTTCAAGCTTCCCGGAAGATAATTATTTTGACGGAGGTGCTTTTAAGCTGCGCGTAGCTGGCTAATGTGGGTTTATGTTTGGATTACAGGGCAAGATGGCCCAGGATATGACCGAGAAAGAGCTCATAAAGATGGAATTGGACCAACTGAAAAAGGAAGTGAAGATTGAAAGGCAAATGGTAACAATTTCCGAATGCTTTAGTACGAAATAGCAAAGCATTGACTTTCCCCCCAGCCAACCAGTGGTGGTGGTGCCACCAGTGCAGTCAAGCTTTTCAGGTTCTGCAGAACAATTTCTCAGGTGGAATGGAGAGGCAATTCATCTCTGGCTATGATAAAATAGAAAGGGCGCATAACCCCCTGGGAAGTTCTCCTGCACAACACTCACAGAAATGAATGGGAGCTGTGTGAGAATTACCACGCTGTGTTACGCAGCTCCCCTGCATTAAAATGTGCTTGCACACGAGATATTCCTGGCGGATTATGCCCAGTGTTATTTACCACTGCAAAGATGTTTGGTTGTTTCACCCAGACAGCTGGTTGCACTAACCTTTTGCATCTCAAACACACGAGTACAAGGCAGACTAAAATAACATAAATGTGGATTTCTGCAAGCACATCCAAGCTAGGGCAGCTTGTGGCCCTCCAGAGGTTTTGGCCTATAAATCCCATCAACCCTCTCTAGCCAGCATAGCCAAGGGCGAGGGATGATGGGAATTGCAGGCCAAAACGTCTGGAGGGCAACAAAGTTGCCCACCTGTATGAAGGCAGCCTTCTCCAGCCTGGTCCCCTCCTGGCTGGGAATGATGGAAATTGCAGTCCAATGTATTTGGAGGGAAGCAGGTTGGGCAAGGCTGCTCCAGTGGAGTGAGCCTGTATTAGAACCCACAGGGTTAGTTGTTGTTATTTATTTCATTTCTATACTGCCCAATATTATTGCTTTAGCAGTGGCCCAATCCTAGACAGGCTTACTCAGAAATTAGTCCTATGGAATTTGTGTGTTCAGAAACCTCAGAGACAGCTCTACTATGATGAGGCAAGGGGATGCCACTTCTGTTTACACACTATTTAAGACAGTGTTCTCCAACCTTGGGCCCCCAGATGGGGCATGCTGGGAGAGTTGTAGGCCAAAAACATCTGGGGACCCAAGGTTGGAGAACACTGATTTAAGATGACAGAGTGGGACACAGAGAGAGTGGCCCTTCTGGCACAATCTGAGGGGAACCTCCCCTGCACAAGCCCAAGTGGAATGAATGAAAGCTACGCAAGGCCTGTGGCTCACGCTGGCTCAGCTTGTCTGAGCGTGGAAAGCTAAGCAGGGTCAGGCCTGGTTATGACTTGGATGGGAGACCCCTCCTCTAGTTTCCTGCATTGAGCAGGGGGTTGGACTCGATAGCCTTGTAGGCTCCTTCCAACTCTATGATCTATGAAATCTAAGAGCAACTCCTGTTCGTTTCAAGGAGACTGCTCTCTTGTCAGGAGAGCTCCCCAGTGGATCGTACCCCGTGTTCATTCACTAGCAGGGCAGTGCGATTTGGATTTTCTACCTCAGGAATCAAAACAGCTTGGGCCAGCCCTCAGAAAAACACTGGACTAAGAACACCTTTCCGCCTCCCTCCTCACACAGGTCTCCAAGACAGCAAAAGAACTCAAGGATTATATAGAATCCGCGTCTGCAGAAGACCCCCTCATAAAAGGTGTCCCAGAAGACAAGAATCCATTCAAGGAGAAGGGAGGCTGTATAATCAGCTGACCCTGGCCCCACCAAGAGAAGATCTTTGCTGCCCTCCTGATACAATACCAGGACTGTACAAATCTTGTTTACCTGTCTAGCGTAACTGTCTCCACAAGTATAAATGATCTTCTCTGGGGGGTGGGGGGAACTGGGACTCCTTGGCTGGAATTTAACCCTCCCACGGGTCAAAGGAATCGGAAAAGAGGTCTCCACCGAGATAAACTGAGAGAAGGACTGTCTCCAGTTTAGGACTTCCAAGTTCAATTCTGATTTTGTAAATACACTGCAGTCTTTACAGCTTTCCCGAAGAAGCCTGGGTTTAATTGTTGGTTAAACTTAAAAAGAACAAAACTAGACTTTTGAGTTTGGCTTATTATTTTTTGGTGTGTGTATGTGTTTTAAGTAGATACCAGCTTGAAATAGAAGAGACATAGAAAAGGACTCATCATTGTGTAGGGTGTTTCTTTCTTTTTTTAAGAGGCGAGTATCTTTTAGAGCAGGGGTGGGAAGCCTTTTTTCAGTCAGGGACCACATTCTTTCGGGGGTAACCTGTTGGGGATCATATGCAAGTGGTGGGTAGGGCCAGAGCCAAAAAGTGGGCAAGATTGCCCCCTTCTCTCTCTCTCTCTTTCTTTCTCTCTCTCTCTCTCTCTCTCTCTTTCTGCCTCCCTCTCTTTGACACTGCATTTTCTTTCTCTCTCTTTCTGTCCCCACCTTTTCTTTCTCTTTCTTCCTTTTTCTCCCCATCTGGTGGACTGCCATGGAAGGCATTGGCCAGATTAAAGTCTTTGTAGGCTCCAGGCACTCTCATAATCATAGGCCCCCAAGACAGATCTATCTATCTATCTATCTATATATATAATATATATATAATATATATCAGATAATCATAGATCTATACATGGGGGGGGTGTTACCTTGAGCTAGTGGGGCACTAGAATCCTGGGAGGATTCTAGCCTCCAGAATATTCACAGGGAACCCCAAAACTATAGTCTAGAGGCACCAGATACTCCCCCCCATATTTATATCTTTTCATTTAAACATACCGGGACTTTTCTATCCTTCTCCTGACACTGTGCTGTTGCCACCAATTGCTCTTACATAGCAGAACTAATCAGAACCGTTGCTATGGTGGCCCATCCTATCCCTCATCTCGGGGGGGGGGGGATTGCCAGGTAGTTTTCCCTTCCCCCCCCCCCATCAATTTTCAAAAGGTTTGGAACGCTGACTAATTAGAACAGGACATATGGCTACACCCACCCTTACCAAAAATGGGCAAGGCTAAGATCTGAAAGGCTTGCCTAGCAATTAGCCAGTAAGAAAGCTACTGCAAAAGAACTCATACATCCAACTACACAATGCAAATGACTGAGAACCTGTTTTTTGTTTTTTAAATAAAGTTGGCATGGATAATACGGACTCAGGTTGGAGTGCCAGTGACAAATTCTGCACACAGTCCTTCTATCCTTTAATGGATAAACTTATCATTGAGATGGGCAGACGGCAAGGAGCATACACCCCACCAATCCTGTATCTGGAGGAGGCACCACATTGATCCAACTACACAATATTGCAGTTTGGGTGCTGAGAAAAGTCAGTATCCCCACAACAGAAGCATAAGCATGACACATCAACACAAGAAATGAGTGTGTATCTATTGTGCAAAATCAGATCAAGTGGGAAGTCTCTTGCCCTGCTTTAAACGATCATGGCTCCCCCTCAACCTTTTCTGGGAATTGTAATCATGTAAAGGAGGCCTCAGACGTTTCTCAAAAGTCTTTTGTTCTTGGGGGCCCTGATGATATATATGTGCAAGTAATGAAAGCTCAACGTCTGGTTTTCCTTGGCAAAACCGGCTTCAGGAAGGGCAATTTGGAAAAGGGAAAACTGCAGTGGGAGGGGTGTGCAATCCTTTCCTCTCCCACAACTTATCTGCTCCATATTACCCCCCGCCCTGCAACTTCCCCCCCTGCTCCCAGGTTTCTAAACAAAGCCTCCTAGCTTTGTAGTTTTTGTAACAGCTACAGTAATACCTTGTATTGAGAGCATAATTCGTTCCGGAACCGTGCTTGTAATCCAAAACACTCTTATATCAAAGCAAGTCTCTGGCGGGCGTGAGCAGGGCCGATTTCGGCCCCCTACGCCCGCTCGAGGCGAGCGGTAACATCCCTACGACTTGTCTTGCAAGACGTCGCTCATTTATCAAGTCAAAATTTATTTTAAAAATTTGCTTATCTTGCAAAACGCTCTCAGAACAAGTTAATTGCAGTCCAAGGTATTACTGTATGCATAGTCTATCAAGTTGAACACTTCATCTGTTACTCTTACCCCTCTCCCCTTGCTTCAGGTGTGTTGCCCACTTTTAAAAAAATAAAATAATTATATGGGTTGAGGCCAATGTGTTTTAATCTTATGGACATTTAGAAAAGGGCAAGGCAGCACAAAATATATATTCTTGGCTCCAAGCCCTCAAATGTGGCCCATCACTACAGTCAAGGGCAAATATTGTGTCGTTTCCCCGCCCAAAATTAATGTAATTATTTGTTCCTTAAACAGCAGCATCAACACATTTAATTGTCTTTTAAAGTAATGTTAGTTTTGACGTCAGCTTTTCAGTTGTCAATGGTATTGTGAAGTACATATACAGCCTTCTAATTGTTTGAAATTAAACATGCAGATTTTTGTGCGCAGCCTTGTTTTGACTCTGTTGATTCATTTATTTAGTTCGAAGCCCAAGTCAAGCATTGTTGGAGAAGTGTATTTAAGCCATGTAGCAGGGTGTGTTTGTGTGTGTGTGTGTGTGTGTGTGTGTGTAGGGGGGTGGGATTCTGAGTTGAAAGTGTTGGGTTCAGTGAAATACCTTAGTTCACCTCAGAAGTAGAATTGCTAAGTAAATGTATTGACTCCCATGTTTTAGGGCAAGGGTGCAGAACCACTTTCAGCTCGAGGGCTGGATTTCATTTTGGACAAGCTCTTGGGGGCCGTATTCCAATGGTGGGTGGATCCAAAGACAAAGGGGCGGGCCAAAAATACAAAAAAAATTTATACCAGCATGTTGTAACTTAAAGCTCTTACTGCCAGTAACTAAGCCTCAGGAGAGGCATTGCAACTTTTTAGAATGGGGGAACAACTGCACAAAAGCCAGGAAACCACCAAACGAGCGGTGGTTGGCGGGGGGGGAAGGGGGGGAAACTGGATTTGGTACCTTCCAGCTGGAAGAAACAGCCAGGGCGCCGCCACCATTGTCCCTTCACACACACACCCCAGTATCCCCAGCCCCTCGCTCTTCCTAATGGTAGGGGTGGCCCCTGACGGTTCCTCACCCCTGTCTTAAGGGGGAAGCCTGATTTGACCATCTAGGCCCCTAACCCACTGATTACAATCTCAGGCCCAGTTCACACTGGAGGTGCCCCCCCCCCACAAAAGCAGCTCAAGAGTGCACATGGGCCAGCGCCAGACCACATGCATACAGTCAGAGGCACTTCTTGTAAGAACCACTGCCTTTATATGGGGGAACTATAGGCAAGGCCCTTATTAGTGGCACCACTGCAGCGGCTTACAGGGCCAGCCCTACCATTAGGCAGAGGTGGCTGTGGATACTGGGGCAATGGTGGCAGCCCGCCCCTCCAGCTGTTCCCTCCAGTTGGAAGGTGCCACACGCCCCCCCTGCATCCCCCCTCCTATTCCGTGTACCCTGCGGCCTGCCCTGCACCCCTAAGCTAGCCTGCCTGCTGCCCTCGGGTACGGTGGAGGATGTTGTCCCATCACCACCACCAGCAACGAAGTAAAGATTCAGCTGCAATCCAGTCATCTCCTGTACGTGGAACGGGGGGGGGGGGACATGGGACATGGGACATCGTTTCGCTCTTCTCCCCAAGTAACAAAAATGTTTTGGGTTGGCCGGCCCTGATACTGCAGTTGCACAAACCAGAGCTTCTGCACATAAATCCCAGTGTGGAGCAGCTGGTGAGTGGAGTCATGTTGCATACCAGGAGGCAGCCTTCTATGCAATCCTTAGGCACATGTGTGGGGGGCGGGGAGGCGGGGGCTGCCACCGTTGGAGTGAGGGAGAGTGTGTGGGGAAGAGAAAGTTCAGGAGGGCGTGAAGTGCTGTTTGGGAGTCTGTGAAGCTGACTGGAGAGAGAGAGAGAGAGAGAGAGAGAGTTGAGCTTAGGATTGTTGAGAGATCAGCTAGCGCAGTGTTCTCCAACCTTGGGTCCCCAGATGTTTTTGGCCTACAACTCCCAGCATGCCCCAGCCAGCTACGCTCCACACTGGGATTTATGTGCAGAAGCTCTGGTTTGTGCAACTGCAGTATCAGGGCCGGCCAACCCAAAACATTTTTGTTACTTGGGGAGAAGAGCGAAACGATGTCCCGTGTCCCCCCCCCCCCCGTTCCACGTACAGGAGATGACTGGATTGCAGCTGAATCTTTACTTCGTTGCTGGTGGTGGTGATGGGACAACATCCTCCACCGTACCCGAGGGCAGCAGGCAGGCTAGCTTAGGGGTGCAGGGCAGGCCGCAGGGTACACGGAATAGGAGGGGGGATGCAGGGGGGGGCGTGTGGCACCTTCCAACTGGAGGGAACAGCTGGAGGGGCGGGCTGCCACCATTGCCCCAGTATCCACAGCCACCTCTGCCTAATGGTAGGGCTGGCCCTGTAAGCCGCTGCAGTGGTGCCACTCATAAGGGCCTTGCCTATAGTTCCCCCGTATAAAGGCAGTGGTTCTTACAAGAAGTGCCTCTGACTGTATGCATGTGGTCTGGTGCTGGGAGTTGTAGGCCAAAAACATCTGGGGACCCAAGGTTGGAGAACACTGAGTTAGTGAGTGCAGGGACTGGGGGAGGATTGATATAAGATAGCACATTACTTAGGATTAACTGAAATTTACACATGAAACTCCAGAACTTGTTGTATTTCAAAATAAATATGATTGGAAACAGCCTGTGTGGGAAGCTGTGCTTATTGTACTGGTCAAAGAGGTATTAGGTAGGGATTAGACATCCCAAAGTCAGTGTGAGAGGTGTAAGGGTAAGGGTTTGAGGAAAAGAAAAAGAAAAACCCCAATGTTACGTGAGCGCACCCAGAGATTCCAGTAAGGAGGGCAAGCTTGAGGCCCTAGTGAGGGGTGGGTTGTGACAGGTGTCAACATAAACATGAATTGCTCCCCGATACAGAAAGACGTTGTTTCATACAAAACTGCCGCAGCTCGTGTACAAAAGGTACATCACAGAGAACAAACAGCAAACGGAGCCAAGGCAAAAGGGCTGAACCGGTAGATGAATAAAGGTATTTATTAAAGACTGTGTAAATTGCCAATGCATTTTGAACCTAAGTTCTTCCTCAGGGCAATTCTCTTTTTCCAGGATCCGTAGAAAGCACGGATATTCACCCAGTACCTGCCTCCTGTGTGTGTATATATATATATATATATATATATATATAACCATGTGGCTCATCTAATTCCTGTCGCCACACAGACTTTGCACAAGCGTGACACACTGTTTCCACAGGTGCAACAACAACACAAATTGATCCATTTTCACCTGGGTCCCATTATAGCCAAAATTTTGAGCCCATTTTATCATACATTCCTTCACTTGCTCTTCCTCAGTTTCAAATTTCAACAAAAGCTTATACATTCTTGAAATAAGATGTTCATCATTTAGACATAATTCCCTTTCAAAGTCAGATACACTCTGTTCAAAATCATACAACCTTTTATCAACTTTAAACCTTTCTACCATCTGTAAATAGGAAAACCATTGACATGTATGACCTTCTTTTATCAGTTCTTCTCTTGATTTTATTTTACATTCCACCTCAAAACTTATTTTGACATAAAGGCTGCAAGTGTCCATACTTTCAGGAACTGCATTTTTAAAAAAAGTCTGTTAGCCCTTGATCAATTGAGGGCTCTTCACTGACCTAATTAAACAAAGCTACATACCGTACTTTGTAACCTTTGTCGGAATGAAATAATCTTTCTTAAAGGGATTTGGGTTTCTAGGTCTTTCCTGATTGACTTTGGATTCTTCTCAGAGGATTTCCTGACAACCCAGGAAGCAACGACGTCATGGCCAGCAGTTTGGAGCCTCCATGATTTGATACGTTCTCCAGAAACTTATGGTCATACCTGACTGTCCTGAAGTGACCAAGTTAACTAGGAGGCTGACATCTCTTTGGTTTGACTATGTAACCACAGGCCTCAGGGTTCAACCCAAGAGCCAAAGAATTAGTTTTACAACTGCAAATAATTTGCTCACCAGAATTCACCTCATCATTTCACCCCTGCGTCTTGCTCACCACTTCCCGTTACCCACGATTGGGTCAGTCACCCAGTCCCAGATGAGATGACAACCCAGTGTGGGTAAAACAACCCCTAGAACTGCCCATGGGTTCTCAGGGTGGCTTGTTGGGGAAAAAACAAGCCACCCTGCAGGATGCACTGCAGGATGCACTGGGTTTGGATGACCTGACAACCCACCGTGGCTAGTTACCCACAATGGGTTGTTGTGTTGTGCAAACCGTGTGAATGGAGCCTACAGGCAGAGGTGGTGTTAGGGAGTGGCCTACTAGGACCCCAAATCTTTAATCTGGAGCCCTGAATCTCTGGGTGGCCATCTGCCCCACCACCTTGCTGTCCATGGGCACTTGCTAAAATACAGTCATGCCTTGGATTGAGAGCATAATTCGTTCTGGAAACATGCTTGTAATCCAAAACACTCTTATATCAAAACAAAATCCCCCCAAAAAAAATTTGTACAGAGATTTTTAATTTAAGCCGTACTACAGTACTTGTATTGCAAGACGTCGCTTGTATATCAAGTAAAAAAATAAATAAATAAATATTTAAAAATTTGCTTGTCTTGCAAAACGCTCTCAAACCAAGTTACTTGCAATCCAAGGTATTACTGTAAAGGCACAGGGGCCCTGGTGATCTTTCTTGCATCTGACCCCCCTGGATCAGCTGACTTTTTGCCCACATGGGCTTCACCTCCTGCTGCCCCCCCCTTGAATCTTTCTGCCTGAGTTTTTTTCCTGAAATCAAATGCCCTCCTCTCCCCTATCCATACATCCCTTTTTCAAATAGAGGTGTCCTTAGGAGACAGGGCCCTTTACAGACACACACAGACAGAGAGACTTCAGAGCACATGTAAATTAGCATATGCACATTTGTGCTTTTTTTTTGGTCCTGTGGGCCTGAGCCCTGGATCATTTCGGTACCTTGCACCGCCCCTGCCAGGCAATCAAGCGTTTGTGAGCAGGCTCCAGCAACCTGCACAGTGGAGCAGAAGAACTCGCGCTGCTCTTCCGCTATGCTGCTTGAACATCGTTTCCTGTTTTCTGTGCATACTGAAGCCAAGAAATAAAGCCCAGGATGGGGCTATGCAGATGTTTATTTTCTTTATTTACTCAATTTATATACTGCTTATCATATCTAAAAATTTTATCTCTAAGCGGTTTGCAAGATCCAAAATGCATCATCATCATCATCATCATCATCATCATCATCATCATCATCATCATACAAAAGCCTCATCAGATAAAATGTTTAAAATATTTAAAACCAAAATTAAAAACACAGTTAAGTACTAAAGTTTAGCACCTAAACGAACTGACTGGGCAGCACAATCATTCAATGAAGCCTTGGGTAAAGAGATGGGTGTTCAACAGACGCCTAAACCAACCAAGCCACAAATTGGTGTTTCTTTCCCAAATACCTGAGAGGGGAGCATTCCATAAGGTGGCCAGGGAGAAGGCCCGCCAGGTTGCCACCAGATGGTAATTTGCAGGTACAACCAGGAAGACCTCCTCCGGTGATCTTCGCAATCGCACAGGTCTATATCTGATAAGCTGTCAGGTAACCTGGTCCCAAGTTATTCAGGGTTTTATATACAGTACAAGATCCTGAACTTGGCTCGATAGCTAATAGGAAGCCAGTGCAGTTCCTTCAACACTGGTGTAATATGTGCCCAGCCAGGCATCCCACTCAGTCAGCATCTTGGCCACCGCATTCTGCATCAGTTGCAGCATCCGACCCGGGGCAATGATAAGGATGGCTCCCACCCTCCATAAATCACATTAAAATAATCAAAACAGTAATCTAGATCAGTGCTCTCCAACCTTGGGTCCCCAGATGTTTCTGGCCTACAACTCCCAGCATGCCCCAGCCAGCGTAGCTGGCTGGGGCATGCTAGGAGTTGTAGGCCAAAAACATCTGGGGACCCAAGGTTGGAGAACACTGATCTAGAGACTATTTATTTATTTATATTCAAAATATTTATGGGCCACCTCTGGGCAGGAGCCCTCCCAAGACAAACGTGATTCCAATAACTGGGATTACTAGGAAAGGGGGAAAGCTTCATCCACACAACCCCAATGTTGTCTCCAAAGTGCACCCCTTTATTTTCTCCCGTATAAATTAACAGTTGCCATTTGCCGATCCTGGGGGGGGGGGGAAGGAAAATGCTGCACCTGAGGACAAAATTGGCCCTGCCACCAACAGGTGTGTTGCGGAAAGGCAGCCCGGTGGGTCCTCCCCCCCCCCCCGCCCCCTTGTCCTCCTTCCAAGGGCAGTTCCAGGTCTGTAGGAAAGGAGATAATGTGCTTCCAAAGCTCCCCTTTTGTCCTTCAAAAATACACAAAGATGTGGATTCAGGGAGGGAAGGAGGGAACAAAGCACAGTGCCAGCCTGAGACATTTTGCTGCCCAAAGCAGAGCCCAAATGTGCAAAGGGGAACAGTTTTAAAAGTCTTTCTCAAGTCTGAACCATCAGACACCAGTTATTCCTGGATAGTTCAGTTATCCTCCACCATCCCCCTGGTGCTGCCTGAAGCAGGTCATTTCGCCCTGCTGCATAGCAGGGCTCGCCCTAGATTTCATAGATCATAGAGTTGGAAGGAGCCTACAAGGCTATCGAGTCCAACCCCCTGCTCTTCTGACAAGGTGATGCAGAGCACAGCTTCTGGCTTGGGGGATGAAGTGCTTCTTACCTCCTCCTTGGACCTGGAGGTCATGGCTGGTACCTTCTCTCTTTTGTGCCCGCTTATGAGGAGCTGGACTGGATGGTTATGCTACAAAACAGATCATTAAATGTTTGGTGTGTGTGTGTGTGTGTGTGTGTGTATATGTATATGTATATATATATATATATATATTTGCTTGGCCATTATATTTTACTTAGCATTGTTCTACTGGTGAAATTGTCGTCACGACTTCTTGTCAACAGGTCTTCCTGGGTGAGAGTCCTTTAAGGTCATCATCAGACGATCACTCGTGACCGAGTAAGATTGTCTTCCAGGATAAAAAAATAAAAATAAAAATTAAAAAAATACAAAAAGGAAATTTTAAAAGGAGGAAATTCTTAAAAAATTGTGTAGACTCTAGCGATGGGTCCGTAAGTGACTGTGGAGGCAATTCTAGATCCACACAGCTTCCCACAGTGAGGACACAGGTTACCAGATGGAAGATGGTCCTGTAAAGGATTCGTTTGACGTGCTTTTCGCTTAGCATGTTTCTCCCTTTCACCTTGCACTCGGGCTTCTTCAAAGTCCATAGAACCTTTGTGAAAGGCCAACCTCCAGTTAGATCGTTCATGGGCCAGAGCTTCCCAGTTTTTGATGTTTATGTTGCATTTTTTTAGATTAGCCTTATGAACATCTTTAAACCTCTTATATTGACCACTGATATTCCGCTTTCCATCCTTGAGTTGGGAGTAAAGTAGCTGCTTTGGGAGACGGCAGTCAGACATTCGAACAACATGACCAGTCCACTGAAGTTGGTACCTTTACCGGTAAGTACCTTTAAGGTACTTAAGTGCAGTTCCATAAGGCTCAACCCATCGCACCTGTGTTTACAATCACATGGTTTAAAGAATGACCCACACCTTTCATGCTCTCATACACAGTTTGCTGTTCTCCACCAGGATGACTCCCTGCGTGTCTTTAGCGGTGTTTTGAATCATCCAGGTGTGAGTGAGTATGTAGCCTTTTATATGTTGATCGGTTTGTTTAAATGTGTTTGTAAAATTTTAATAAAACTTTTTACCAAATTGTGTTTAGGATCTCAACAGTGCCCTGCCTGCACCAGAACTAAACATTTGTGGGGAGCCTCAGGTCCTGTTTAGTTTTATAATATTGTGGTGTGTATTCTCTTTGGCATGAACATACACTTCTTTTGGTCGGGTACGGCCCATGCCTTACTGTCTGATCTGGTGCGGTTTTACAAATATATGTAAACATTTAATGAGCTGGGTTTTTAATATATATACACATATTTTTAATGAATAAAACATGTTTCTTTTAATTACAGGTGAGGACACCACAGTTTTATACTTTTAATAATTGTATGTCAGAGGCTTGGATTATATTACATCGTGTATGTGTGCATATAAGCCTTAGCATTTTTATACACTAGATGGCTGAAGAAGACCTCTAAGGTCAAAACGCATCTGGGACTGGTTCTTGTTATTTATTTAGGAATTATAGCACACCATATGTACAATTTAGTTCATTTGTTTGTTTGTAAGCTGTAAGCCAGCACGTATTCAGATAAAACCAATTGTTCAGACTTCTTTAAAAACTTTCACCGGTTTGCTCATCCCAATTCTTTTACTGAACGGGTCATTCCATGTAAAATCAACCAATGAATTTTCCTGACCGTCACCGATTTTGAAAGAACTTGGTGAACTTGTTGGGTCTGCTGAGAAAATAAGCTGCTCCAAAAATTAGACTTCTGGGACAAAAACTTTTGCAGATATGGCAATCAAAAATATGAAGAAAAATGTTAAATTTTGTGCGTCGGACAACATTAAAATGACAGTAATTCCAGTTGTACAGAACCTAGAAAGTTAATCATGGTGTTGATGGAAAGCCTTTGAAATGCTCTTTCATTTGATATGTAACATAAATGGTTTTTTGCAATAAATATATTTCAAGGTCAAATAGTAAAATTTGACCTTGAATTATGCAAAAACTAAAAAAAATTTCTCCATGATTTTTCTTTTAGTATTTCATCTGACAGTGCTTAATATATGTACCAATTTTCAAAATGGGGCTCTTAACAGAAAACGAGTTACATCTTTTGAGGCGCTCTGTGTGTATGTGTTCATATGAATTGTATCTCACTGTACATTCTTTAGAATTTCCTCCTTTTATCCCGGAAGACAATCTTACTCGGTCACGAGTGATCGCCTGATGATGACATATCTTAAGAAAATATGCATTATCACTTAGGTTTTGAATAAATATTGTGCACAAGTACAAGCTACCCTGTCATAATTGTGCAGCTCTGAATTAGGTATTCTTTTTCACAAAGGCATACTTCTGACATTTTGTGTAGAATAATGATACTTCCTCTAGGTGGTCATTCTGGTATGAAATCAATCAAAGAATATTTCCAACTGAAAGCAAATTGCTTAAGATTTGGTGAACTTGTTCTGCTTATTAAAAAATAAGTTGCAGGGCCTATTGTTTTCAGAAGAATGAGGTTTAAAATATGTACTTTTAAAAAGGTACTCACCAGTATGCTTGGGAAAACATGTTCATTTTATTTTTTTCAAATAAATACAGTAATACCTTGGATTGCAAGTAACTTGGTTTGAGAGCGTTTTGCAAGACAAGCAAATTTTAAATATTTATTTAATTTTTTTTAACTTGATATACAAGCGATGTCTTGCAATACAAGTACTGCAGTATGGCTTAAATTAAAAATCTCCGTACAAATTGTTTTGGGGGGATTTCGTTTTGATATGAGTGTTTTGGATTACAAGCACGTTTCCGGAACGAATTATGCTCTCAATACAAGGTATTACTGTATACAGAAGTTTGACCTTGAATAATGACAAAAAAACTCCTTTTGTTTTAAATAACGTTTAACATCCCTGGAAACATGTACTTGATTTCAAAATGGGACTCTTACTAGCATAGTTTTTTTGATTTACTTAGATGTGGGCTTGAAAAACCATTATTGTGCATAGATGAGATTTTCCATTTTACTTTTATATATGCTGATCAGATTTTATGCAGTTCAAATATTACTTGCTAACATTTTGTTAACAAGTCCTAAATTAAGGAGCTTTTCATAACAGTAGTTTCTAGTCTTGAAGTTGCTGCTTGACACTCTTTGTCTGTTAGTGTATAGAAGCGCCCTGTTGGGCAACAAGGATCAGCTTTTGTCAAAACATCTGAAGATGGTATCCATAGGACATCTTGTTTATCTGGATACATAAATGATTTTGCTGGTCCAGCTGGATGAAGAAAGCTCACTAACACTTCTGCTCTCTGATCATCTGTTTGTAAAACACAACCTAACCACCATTGTGAGATATAAACGCATGTAACAAATCCTCGTATTTCTTGCAATTCCAGTTCTCCTTCTTTAATAGTCACTGTCTCTTTTCTGGATTCGCATTGAAATGAATATCTTTTAGTAGCAACAGTGTGTTTTGTTAATGGAATTACAGCGTGAATTTTCTGTGTCCCAGGAATTGTCTTGAATTCTCGAAGCAACATTTCAGAAGCTTTTCTTCCAGTTCATAATCTTTACTTGTGGTGTATTGAAATGCAACCTGTGTGATGTTCTCCTTTGCCCAATCAAAGAGCTGACGAGGGGTCATGATTTGTTTTTCATACGGATGCTGCAAACTTGCTCGAGCAGCTAACCTTTTCACAGTGCCACCCAAACCATCACAAGGCCCTTTTCCATGTGATGTGGCAAAGAAGTGCCATTCTGCATCGATACCGAAATCTGACTTATGCTTACTTAAGTTGTTGAAGTTTTTACCGTTTTTATACTGTGCTACTGTACCATCAGGGAAATAATAGATCTTAGTTATGCTACCTGTAGAAATGGTGTGCAGGAATTCAACAATTTGAAAAGTCATGAACACATTGCAGCAGAAGTGGGGTCAGCACTTGTCACGGCTTCAGGCCTGCCTTTTTCTTTCTTATCAGAATCTGTGAATAAAGCTTGATTTAATGTACCGTAGACATCCAAAGAGATATATCCCTGTGAAGGTTTGAGGCCTACCCATGCCTGGTTTGGTTTCAGCCTGAAGGCTCCGGAAGCTCCGGAAGGGAGGGGGCAGGCTTAAGTTTAATTTCCCTCCAAAAAATTATGTTTTAAGTGTGTATAAGGGGGTGAAGTTATTGTAGGGAGGTACTGTGCATGTATAAGAACATTCACATCTTCTGAACTGTTCGGAACCCCGTTCTGGAAATTGGTACATATACTCAAAAGGTAAACATGGGTTATCTGTGGAAAAAAATCAGCAAAAAAAAACCATTTGGTTTTTTTGGAATTCAAGGTCAAATTAAGGAAACTATGACCTTGAATATTTTATTTCACATGCATGCTTCATGTTACATATCATATAAAAGGGTAGTTTGAGAGCTTTCATATGACACCATGATTTACTTTCTAGGTCAATTCTGAAGGAAGTTATGATACTTTTTGTGTAGTCACAAATGCTGAAAATCGTGTTTTGGGCATTTTTTGAGCACACTGTACTTTTGAACCGTGAGGTATAATGACCTATAATTTGGTGTATGTTAATTTCTCATGCTGGTCTACCAGTATGCCAGTTTTTTAAAAAATCACAGATGGTGAGGTAAATTTTTCATTTTGGGGGGTTGATTTTACATGGAATGACCCGACCTGTTTTGTTGTTGTTGTTGGGATACATCATCCTGTAAGTTGTCTTGTCAAGTGGGGACTAGAACCTGGATCTCCCAAGTCCTAGTCCAACACTCTAACTGCTACACCACACTGGCTGTCCATATATGGCAACCTAAGAGAGGGCGTCCTTGATATAGGCACTGAGTCTTACAAGCTTTTTGCACAGTTGATCCGGTGCAAGTCTGGATCCAACCTGGTATTTGTATGGTCCTCAGTGATTTGCCACACTGTTCTATGGTGCATGTCTAACCCAGAAGTACATCTCATTGAGTTCAATGGGATTGACTCCCATGGAAGTGTGCATGCAGGCCCAGATACATGATCACAGCAACCCTAAGGAGAACTATATAAAATGGACCAATGTTATCATCACCATATTACAGATTGGCAGGTGAGGGACTCGGGGGGTGGAGGGAGAGAACTGCTTGTCTGAAGTCACATGGTAAGCTCACAGATGAGCTGAGCTGAGGGTACACCATTTCTCAATCGGCAAACTAGAACAGCCCTAGAACATGCTAGACATGATGCTCTATCTATCACATTGCCTGTGCTTTGCATGTATTAAAACTGAGCATCAGGAGCCACTTAAAAGATTTGGCACCCAGGCCCATAAGACACACATCTGAAGAAAATTTGCATATTCTAATCTATATCTATATGCAAATTTAGAAATACTAGGATTTATAGAAGGCGAAGGAAGCCAATTAATTTCTCATCTCAAATAAAATAATTTTTTCAATTAATTAGCATGCCACCCCAGATCATTGCAAATTAGTACATAGTTGCTCTTTAGTTACCATTAATTTGCAAACCCTTGCTGTCTCATCCCCACTTCTCTCTCTCCCTCTTGTAGGAAAATTGGCCTGACCCCATGCAATTAAGTTTTAAAGAAATCTTCCATTGGCATAAATCAGGGATTTTAAGAATAGACCTGGGGCCCAGGCAGGCCTGTAGCTAACCTAAAAGTTTGGGGGGGGGCACCCAAAAAGTAGGGGAGGGCAGTCCATCTGGTTTGCAGGCCTTTTAAAGACTAAATTGTAACCTGTTTTAAGTATTTGTTTGTAAGAAAATAGGGGGCAGCCCCCCCAGCTACAGGTCCAGGCCCCGAGAAATAGTGTTGGGGCCGGAGCCCCATGGGCCCAGCCTTAGCAACACCCCTGCTGTGCATTAAATATGCCCCAGGTGCTTGTTCTGCGACTGTGCGCATGGGTATTCATGGCACTGTTTTTGAAGATGGTTGAGTGGAAGGCCTGTGCTAGCCTAGCAATATGGGGCACATGATACATTTGCTCAGCTCAGTGATTCTGCAAAGTACCTTGATGAATGAATCTTGCTCTACCCCTGCCCTCTGCAGCCTGGCGCCTTCCAGGTGTGTCGGACTACAACTCCCATCAGCCCAGCCTTCATGACTGATAGTTGGGGATGATGGCTGGGGATGATGGGAGTTGTGCTCTAACACATCTGGGAGGCTGCCTTAAACTATTCACATCTCCCTTCTCCCTGCCCCCCCTCTCAAACACATCCCCACACCCCAAAATATGAAATGGCACCCCTGGCAGGTTACTGTTACTCAGTAGTTCAGGAAAGGCACTCTGCACATGTTTGGAGTCCGTCTTATTTTCCCATATTCCAGGAAGTAATTCCCAGCATTGAAAACTGATCCCTTGGGATGAATGTCTTCTTGTCCTTGGACTCAAAAAACCTGTAGCATATCCTGAAGCCCATCACAATTTCTTATATGGTCATGTGTAAATTGTAAAATTTTCATATGTGCCTTTCTGGCAAAGCTCACCTGAAGTTAACCGATGTTTGAAAGGCCCAAAGGCCGGTGCAGTCAAATTAGGGTAGCCAAAAGCAAAGACAAGGTCAGGGCTCCTGCACCTTAAATAAAATTATTGTGTAAAAGAAGGAATTTCAGCAGGTGTTGAAATGGCAACAAGCTACACCTGCCGAAATTCCCTTCAAGCGAAGCAACTTGATCGCCCTGCTCAGTTCTGAGAGAAGGGTACGGGAAACTCTGCAGGATTCCTCAATGAATTGGCGGAGATCACTTTAAAGTGAAAGCAGGGAGGAAGCTTAGAAAAGAAAAAAATAAAATAGATTAGGGCGGGGGGGGGGGAAGAAAGACACTCAAATCCCGTGTACCCAATTTTTAATGCCTAGCCAGCATTGCCCACCTGCGGCAATGCAAACCGCGACAACCGACAAAGCTTGTTTTGCGTTTGCCCGTCTTAGCCAATGGGGGGCGCGCAGCGGGAGGCGCTCCGTCCACTCTGCCCAATGAGCGGAAGGAGAACCTTCCCCTTCTTTCATTCCCCTCCTATTACACACCCCTTCGGAAAGCCGCACGCATGCGCAGTGATACTGCCTCTGCTACTTGCAAGCTCAAAATAGAGCCCCCTCCCCCTTTCCCTGGTTTTCAGTGGCGCTTAGTGGCCCCTAAGCACGTTCTGCCGAGGCTCCCTAATTTTATGGGAAGTCTTGTCCGGGCAAAAATGTCCCCGCGAGGTCCCACCGAGATTTGAACTCGGATCGCTGGATTCAAAGTCCAGAGTGCTAACCATTACACCATGGGACCTGCCGACTCCTCAGAGGAGCAGGAGCCTTCCTCAGTCATTGTCACGACGGCGTGTTTCCCCTGGAAATGCTACTGTTCTCAGTATTGTTAAATAGACAACAGAACCGAGAGGATTAAATTGGGGGGGGGGGGAGAGGAGAGAGAAAGCATGAACCGAGCAGAAAAAGAACCTGCCCACTTATGCAACACTAGGCTGCCTCTCTAGAAAGCTCCGCGCTTGCTCCGACGCTGAAGCGGATTAATGGACGCGCATCCTATCCTGCGTGACGTTTGCACCGCATGGAGGCGTTCAGCCTTCAGTTGCACGCCGGGAGACTGCGGGGGGGGGGCGGCTCCAGACCAGACGTACGTCCCGTGAGCTTACGATGCCAGCCGTGCCTGATACCAAAGCAAGATCCGCCTATTGTGGGGCCCGATAGGGGAAAAGGAAAGAGACGCCCCCTCCCGCTGCTTGTTGTTGTAGGGCGCACACCCCCACCCAGTCCTCCTCCTGCGCACAAGCCTCCTTTGAAATGAACGGGCGCTGAAAATCCGATGACCCCATTACTTTGAGAGTAATAATAAGCACATCTGTTGAAGGGGAGGAAAGCTTATGCCAGAATACATTTATTAGGGCGCTGGGGACAGTGTAAAAGCTGGAACGGAACAGGCTGGAACGGCCTTTTTCTTTTTTAAAAAAACAAACAAAAACTATGCCAAACACAATGGCTTGTGTTAGAGGCACTTAGGGCTGAAACCCTTGCAATGCTGTGCTATTATACACTATTGCAATATCATTAATTATTTTTGTGGAGATTTTGTGGTTTATTACATCCCTCCCATGTACTTATGTGGGACTGGTGATTTGGGTTTTTTTGGAGAGCTCACTTTGAATTTGCTGTTCCGAGCCATTCTCCAGAATAAGGACTATTGCCCAGAACAGGTATTGGAACGTGGTTTCTGTGGATCATTGCATCACTCCCTACAGATTGTGTGACTGGAGAATTTTGTTGGTTGGGCTCACTTGGAAGATGCTGTTCCTGGCCATTTTTACAGAATATGGACTATTATCCAGGTCGGGTACCAAAACATGGTCTCTGTGGAGGTTTTGTGGCTTACTGCATCCCTGCCGTCCAGTTATGTAGTGCCTGGTTGATTTGGCTCACTTGGAAGTTGCCATTCCAAGCTGTTATATGGAATATGGACTATTGCCTGGAACAGCTACTGAATCGTGGTTTCTGTGAGTGTTTTGTAGCTGATGCTGTCAATCGTATCTAACCAAACTGATGAGTTTGGTTGATTTGGCTCATTTGAAAGTTGCTGTTCCGGGCCGTTTTCCAGAATATGGACTATTGCCTGGACTGGCTACTGAAATGTTTCTGTGGAAGCTTTGTGGCTTATTGTATCCCTCCCAACCAGTTATGTGTGCTTCGTTAATTTGGTTGATTTGGGTTACCTGAAAGTTGCCATTCCGGACCGTTTTTCTGGAATATGGACCATTGCCTAGAACAGGTACCAAAACGTGGTTACTAACTGTGGAGAAAGCCAACCTAAGCCCCCTGCCTGACACACACACACTCACTAAGGAGGGGGGAAGGAGACCCGGGGGGGGGGGGAGACAGCCAGTCTCCACAGATGCCAAAGGGGACAAACAACATCTGCATAGAATCACCCCAGGGGGGAAGGCAGGAAGCATCACCAGGTTTGTCAATGCTCTCACATATCAGCCCCATCTACATAAGACTTGAATACCTCTCCAGAGCAGACACTTCGGCACCCTTAAGAAATGGCCACTCAACACCATTGGATGGGACCATTAAGCAAGTGGTTTCAAAGGGACCCCATCCCACGGGGGGAGGGCGTCACCCCACCTGACCCAAAAGGCCGCCCCTCAGGGAGGGTGTTAACCCACCTGATCACGGAGGGAAGGGCTACCTGAAACACCAAGGTATAAAGCACCCTGCGCAAGGGAACTGGTTGTTGTTCAGCAATCTTGCCCATGCCTGGGGTAAGGGAACGAAGGATCGGCAACCCCGGGTAGCAGCACCCGGCGCGCTCCAGCTAGCTGAAATCACTGGCCGCTTGGGTTGACCGGACCTCTGGGAAACCAAGCTGAAATCACTGGCCGCTTGGGTTGACCGGACCCCCGGGAAACCAAGCTGAAATCACTCACAAGCCGCTTGGGCAGACCGGGCCTCCGCCGGGAACCCAGCTAGCCGCGTGCAGTTGACCGGGCCTCTGCCGGGGCCCGAGCTGAACTAACTAGCTGAGAGCCCTGAAATCACGGTGTCCTTGAGACTTCTTGCTTGTTACTTTGTACCGTACTGATAAGCTGTATTGCTGGCGTGGGTCTGGGTTTGGAAAGGTAATTTTGTAAATAAACCTGTTTTCTAAAAGATACTTTTGTGGCTATAAGTTATCCCTTCTTTCTGGGCTAAGGGTGAGGCGCTGGGGACCTCGGAGAAGGCCCGCCCCAGAACTCGCTACCCCCTTAGCATTGAACCCGCGCAGAAGACCAGGTTGTCGGTCTTCCACTCTAACTATGGAAGTTTTTTGGCTTATTACATTCCTCCCATCCAATTCTGTGTGACGGATGAATTTGGTTAGTTTGGCTCACTTGGAAGTTGGTATTCCGGGCTATTTTCCAGAATACAGACCCAGAACGGGTATCAGAACGTGGTTTCTGTGGAAGTTTTGTGGCTTATTGCATCCCTCCTATGTAGTTATGTCTGACCGGTGAATTTGGTTGGCTTGGGTCACTTGGAAGTTGCGGTTCCGGGCCATTTCATTCTGTTCCAGATGGGTTCTCGGCATTGTGGGGTAAATAATAATACTACAATATTATTACCTATAACCTATAAAGCTCTACACGGCTTAGGACCACAATACCTGACGGAATCTCTCTCCCAACTGCAAACTACCCAGACACTACGCTCAACATCTGGGGCCTTCGTCCGACTGCTGCCTCCAAGGGAGGCTCGGTTGGTGGCAACAAGGAGGAAGGCCTTCTCAGTGGTAGCCCCCCCCCCAAATTTTGGAATAAGCTCCCCACTGAGGCCCGCCTGGTGCCAACCTTACTATCTTTTCGGTGCCAGGTTAAGACTTCCCTCTGTGCCAAGGAGGCATTCAATATTTTAACTGTTCAAAATAGCACATGGGGGGTGGGGGGGATTGTCACCTGTAGGCTTAGTTTTATTAACTTTTTGTATTGTCATTTTAAATTGCACTTTTAAATTTGGTTTTAAACTTTTTAACTATATTGTATGTTTTTGTTGTTTTTTATGTAGATTTTATTGTATGAATTGTTGTGAGCTGCCCAGAGAGCTTCAGCTGTGGGGCGGTATAGAAATGATGATGATGATGATGATGATGATGATGATGATGATGATGATGATGATGATGATGCAAGGGTTTCCATCCTAAAATATTGTTCTCAAATGTGTTTAACACATGCCATTGTTTTGGCATGTTTTGTTTTAAATAAAGGGCCCATTCCAGCCTGTTCTGTTCCAACATTTACACAGTCCCCAATCCTATGCATCTTCAGACAGAAAAAAGTCATACAACTTCCAATATTTCCCAGCCGGGAATGCTGGGAGTTGTAGGACTTTTTTTCTGTCTAAACGTGCATAGGATTGTGCCCTAAGTCTTTAAGGTGACACAAGGTTCTTAATCTGTTTCAGGAAAGAAAAAAACACAGCAACCACCCCCACCACCAGAAATTGGGAGTATCTGTGACGTGTGCGTAGGTTCAGCTGCTGTACATCAAGAGACTAAACCGAACTCTCAAAGCAACAGCTTTGGCTGTTTTGCCCACAAGGGGTGCACTTTAATACACTACGCCCTTTCCTGCATTTGCAATTAGAATAAAATGCCTACATTGGCTAGTTTGTGGGCATTCCATTTTTAAAGGGATCTTTTTGGCTTTCTGTGCTGTAATAACATCCAAGCAACACATTACAACTGCAGTGGTCTGGGTGGGTGGGTGGGAGGGAGGTGGTGGAAGCTTTCTTGTTAGCACTGCAATTTTCTTTCAGAGTCGCAACTGGGCCTGTGTCCCACCTGCCCTCTACTGGTGGTCACTGGAACTTCTCAAGACAGCCAAGGAGAGGGCAGTAGGCACTGCTGCACTTGGTATGGCTGCCTCCAAAAAGACAGTGTTGTTGGGGATGATTCATTCACCAGCAGTGGCTGGTGGCTCCAGTTTCAGCGGGGTGGTGTATCCACTCTAGGTTTCAGCCTGAACTTTAAAGGAGCTATCCTTGGGGGCCGAACCTATTTTGGGGATAGGGTTCAGCACCATGGATAGCTTCTTAAAAGTTCAGACTGAAACCTGGAGCAGATACACCACCCCACTGACATTGGCGCCACCAGCCTCCACTGTAATTAGCCCAAGGTATTTGCACCTCAGCTTTCCGCAGGGGTTGTGTGTGATGGGCACCTTGTCAAGACGCTCATGTTCTCCCTTTCTCTGTAATAAGCCACACTCTAAAACAGTGTTCTCCAACCTTGGGGTCCCCAGATGTTTTTGGCCTACAACTCCCAGTATGCCCCAGCCAGTATAGCTGGCTGGGGCATGCTGGGAGTTGTAGGCCAAAAACATCTGGGGACCCAAGGTTGGAGAACACTGCTCTAAAAGACACATTAAGCAAGAAAGTGCATATTTTATCAAGATAAAAAGTGAGCTAGGATGCAGGAAAATCCCCAACTGGAATCTCACCTGATGTTAACTCAATCGGTGGGTTAGACAAGCCACTACCTTTGAGCCCTCTATGTGCAGTTAATCATTGGGGGCAGCCCAAGACATTTTGCTGCCTGAGGTGTGCCAACAAATGATGTCCCTCCCTGTAAGTCAAGGTATATAGTACCCAAAGCTGTTCAAGTTATCCTAGCAACTGAGGCAGAAAATCCCACACACGCTTCTTCCCCTCCTTAGGCAATAGAAAGCCAATAATAATCAATTAAATTGGGCAGTGAGCTTTCATGAGATCCCAAACCGCCGCCTCCCTCTGCATAACAGTAGGGCCAGCCTTGTTAATAATTTCACACTACAGGCTGGTTGTAACGATCGCTGAGATAATCCCTGTGTGAAGTGCTCTGGGTGCACACCCAAAAAGCACCATATCAGTACTGTTGTGGCCACTTTGTCCATGTGCCAGAGCCTCGCAGAGTCGGTGGCTGAGTACAAAAACGTAAGCCATACCCCCCCCCCCCCGGTTCTAAACATGCTAGTTTGGAAATAAGTCTCACTGACTCTGTGGCAGGGGCGGGGATTTCTCCCCCCCCCCAGCCCAAGGGTGGAATTCAATTTTGGGAACAGTCTCGGGAGCCACATTCGAGGGGTGGGTGGGTCTGAAGGCAAACGGGGCGGGGCCAAATGCAAAACGATTGGGGCAGAATACAAAAAATACCAGCATATTGTAGCTTAAGCTCTCATGCTGCCAGTAACTAAGTCTCAGGGCTTCTCTACATGAGGTGCTTCCCCTGCTGCCTTCCCGAGGCTGCTTCTTCCATTTTCATTGCGGGAGTAAGACTGCCTCAGTTATACGTGGCTCCCCACCCCCCAGTTTTTTCTTTCTCTGCCTTTCTATATACAGGCAGTCCCCGAGTTAAGAACGTCCGACTTAAGAACGTCCGACTTACAGGCAACCCATACTTAAGAACAGGCTTCTGGGTTCCCCGACACTACGTCATTTACGTACATAGCGTAGTATACTGCGCAATTTGCATAATTTAAGCAATTTGTGCAAATGCCGATTTTAACGCATAGAACGCCATGCTGTTCCGACTTACATACAAATTCGACTTAAAGACATTCTTAAGAACGGAACTCGTTCGTAACCTGGGGACTGCCTGTATTGTATTAACCAAGCACAAGGTCGTGCTGTGGTGTAACGGCAGTATACTGGTTTTTCCCCTGTACCAGAAGCCTTTGGTTCTGGCATGTTCAGATTTAAATTTTAATAGCTTGGGCGGATCTACTACATTGCACTGTATATCGTCAAGTTAGCAGAACGGTACTGATATATTCATGTTCCACGATCATTCCTCACAGGGCACACTCTTGTTAAATGTACTGCAGTCATCCTGGTTTGCCACCCCACACCTAACTCCGTAGTGGTGGAACTGGTCTGGGCGTTCCCTTGAAAAGGGTTTTTATATATATATAAAAAGCAGAGACGACAAAGATATATATATATATATTTGTTGTCTCTGCGCAGGTGCGAACAAGCGCAGGAGCGATTTTTAAATAAAGAAAGGAAAAAGCTCTTCCGGCTCCTCACTAAAAAGAAGGTGGATGCTGCTGCTGCTGCTGCTGCTGCTGCTGCTGCTGCTGCCCTCCCACAGGATCGGGGTGAATCCAACAGGCTCAGCGTGCCGTGAGCCTGTTGCTCCCCCCTCCCCCAAATGCAATTTCCCAAAGCAGTGTTCCTCCCCCATTCTGAGTTTCCCGAGCACAAGGCTCCTGTTGAATCAATGTGATACACTTGGGAGTAATTGGAGAGAATGTGATTTACTTCTGACTCTGAGCAGACATGCCGTTTGGCTAATTTACAGCTCCTCATTCTTTTGGCAAGGGGGTTAACACAGCTGTGAAAACAAGGGGAGAAAGCCTCCCGCTCCTGTCCCCTCTCAAACTCCATGGTAGTTATCCTAGGGGTACTGCCTTTCACATGCAGGGGAAACAGCCATTTCACAAGAGGGGTTCTTTGTTTCTGGTCCACCATCTATGCGGTGGATGTGCACAGGAGCGAAATCATTTTTTTTTTAAAGCACCCAAATGTGATTTCCCGAAGCAGCCTGCTCAAAGGTGCAGCGCAGGAACATTTACAAGCAAACAAAAAATTAAGAAGCTTCCGGGGAAGAAGTCTAACTGCCGCACAACAACAAATGATGGACACCTCTCTTCCCCACCACTTCGGGAGACACACCTCACACCGCATTTCCCCCGCCCCTCGTAAACT
The DNA here is from genome assembly GCA_021292165.1 of Shinisaurus crocodilurus. NCBI lineage: Eukaryota > Metazoa > Chordata > Lepidosauria > Squamata > Shinisauridae > Shinisaurus > Shinisaurus crocodilurus. Next base: position 968,324 of record JAHFWL010000058.1, read on the forward strand.
ACTGGCTAACTCCAGTGATGATACTTGTGGCCACACCTTGGGCGGGCAACGACAGTGCCACTGTAGCATACACTAGCCGCTTACCTGTGTGGGTTAAAGTGCAACTAACTTGAGTGCCATTTTGGTAGAAAGGTGGGGTTCAAATCAAATAAATAAACAAACAAACATGCATAGTCTGGATCCAACCTTTTGTTGTTTTTAGCTGCAACATACTAACATATGTAGAAGTAAAATTTGTCCAGACTTTAGTTTAAACAGAAAAGTCAGACCATTCCTTCTACCTTCCAGAAACTTGTCCTGACAAGTCAGACCCTTTCCTTGACCTTCCACAGAACAACCCTGAGGGCAAATCACCCATCTGTTGATTTGCCTAAGCCTCTTTCCTGCTTATGCTAAAAGTACTGTGAGCCAGTACCATCTTGGGATTATCACCTTGGGAAAGACTACTGATTAGCATAATGGCTGGAAGATGGGCGATACCTGTTCTTTTGTTTTGTTTAAATGTCTCCTTTTGAATTGTCTCTCTGTTTCCTGTACTGACTCAATTGTCACCTGACCTCTACATGATGCTATTTAGTATAAATGGAAGTGTCTCCCTTGCATTCTGGTTAGCATTCCTGACTGTGCTCAGATGCCATCCGTGAATTCACTAATAAACTTTCCTCTCTAAGAACCTCTTAAAAACACAACGCAGTAGATCAATTTTTCCACAACACATGGCTAACCCTCAGGCAGAGCAATCTTATGGCCTCTAGACAGCATCTAAAGGGCCATTGGATTTTTCAGAGTCCCAGCTCTGAGGTCGGAAAAGAGCTCCAACCTCGGAGCTGGGACTTGGTGCTTAGATCACCCCACAGCCAGTGCAGAAAGAACCGCGCTGGCTGTGTCTCCGAGGTCGTATGGGTGACCTCGGAGAAGGGGTAAAGAGGGTGTTCTGGGGGGTGGGGAGGGAGGAGACCGGGGCTGCCAGGATACAACGTATCCTGGCAGTGCTCCAGTCTCCTTCCCTCCCTGTCCGAAGTACCTTAACTAGGCAGCTGAAACCGGCTGTTTAGCTGACTTGCAGGGCAGGAGGAGCATGGAGGCGATCTTCACCTCCGCTCTCCTCCCACCCTGCCTAGGATGTCCGTAATCCTCCGAGTTCGGAGGCTTACAAGCATCCCCATTGGATTGTGCTCTAACACTCTTAGACACTAACTTCCCACCACCCCGGCTAAATTCCCCACAATTTCTTTTGCCCATAAACTTTGGGAACTGCGACTGATGCGGAAAAATGGATTTATGGTCTCCCGCTGATACAGTTATCTGTGAATCATGGAAGACCAAACAAATAACTTGTTTTGATGATTTCATGCTCCAGAACTGTAGATAAGAAACTGCCTGAGGGACTGCATACAATTCAGAGACTCTTCCCCTGTAGCACTTCTTGCTATCTGGAGCACAGAGTGGAATGTATTTGCATGTTCGCTGAAGACACAAAGAAAGGCATCCTATCATGGGCTCAGACCATTGGTCTGTACAGCCCAGTATTGTCTGCTCTGGCAGGGAGCAGCTCTCAAGGATCTCAGGCAGAGGTCCTTCCCAGTCCTATGACCTGAGATCCTTTAACTCAGGGATGGGGAACCTTTTCCCTATTGAGGTTCCCATTACCTTGGCCAAAACCTGCCAGGGTCTGCATTCCAGCTGTGGGCATGGCCAGAGCTAAAAACAGACTCTTACCTGTGCTCTGTACGCAAAAGCAGTGGGGGAAAGACATTTGCATCCTGGTATTTTCCTTCCTCAAATTGTGCAAGCCCCCCCCCCCCCCCCAGTCAGCTCTGTTGTTGGCTTGCAGAGCAGAAGAAGTAAATTATATCAGTAAGCCAGCACAGGGCTGGTGAGGGTGTTGGATTATGAATCAAGCATGAGCTTGCATAAAGATTTTTCTTTCAATAAAACTTAGCAGTTGGCACTTCAGCATTGCAATACTGAAGGTCTTTGGAACAGGTGTTCCTCGTTCCCATATCTAGATGTCCTTGGCCATCTAGTAGGAGAAAGTGGGTGTCACGTAATATGACAGTTGCTATACTGTCATATGCCTGCCCTGATTCCCATTGGCTCTCTGGCACAGCTGGGTGTGTATGTTTGCTGTGCTTGCTTCTTCGTCTCTCTTCTAATTTGGATGTCTATGTTATGTTATGTTCTCTGAACTGACTCTGTATTAGTTTGTAGTGTGTAATTGTTTTATGAATATAATAAAACAATTAGAATAGAAAGGCTTCTGTTTCCTGATTGCTGCAACAGAGCAGGAGAACTAAAAGTCGGACTGTGGAAGGAATTTACTCTATGTTTGCTGGAAGCTAAAGGAAAGTAGCAGGTAGCAGGCACACAGGTAAAACCACAGGACTTTAAGCAGGCATCTAAAATCCAACAGTGGGTTATGGGCCCAGGATTTGCTAGTTTTGCCAGGACTGCCAGGAGCCAGGACTAGACCAGGTCAGAAGAGCCAGGCTGGACTCTGTTTCGTGAGTCAGCTGAATGGTTCTATCTGCTGCTGTGTTTTTGGCTGCTGTTCTCGGAAGTTGTAATCTGAGAAGCTGACTGATAAGGAGGAAGGCGAGCCATCCGAAGTAACGGAAGAAGCGGGTGAGTTACTGGACTTTTCTCCAGCTAAAGAAGAGGAAACAGAAAGCATTCCCATAGGAGGGGGAGAGGGGGATGTGGATTCTTCAGAAGACGAGCCAGTGGTTCCCTCCCCAGTTCCTATAGCCATGGCTGTACAGGGAATGCAAATGCCTCTGTTTGAGAAACTGTCAGACCTGAACTTTTCATTATGATCATTTAAAATGGAAATGTATTTGACACAAGCCCAGTTATGGACTACAATATCTCAGCCCCCACTGCAATATGGGGATGCAGGATATGATCTCTGGCTAGAAAGAAATTCTAGAGCGAAGGCTGCGATTGTTTTATCTGTGGAAGATTCTCAGATTAGTTATCTGAGAAACTTGGAAACAGCCCATGACTATTGGAGAGCTCTTGAAAGGATTCATCAAAGAGCTACAGCCGGTAGCCGTGTACTCCTCCTACGGCAATTGCATAACACAAAGCTGCAACCAGGAGGGAATCTGCCTGACCATATTAAAACCATGCTGGATCTCTTTGAGAAGTTAAGAGTCCAGGGAATGGAGATTGATCCCATAAACAGGATATATACTTTGTTTTCATCTTTGGATAATTCTTTTGATGTTATAATCCAGATTTTGGAAAGTCAAGATGAACAATTATTGACTATGGATTATGTGACTGGATCCTTACTACAGGAATATCATAGGAGACAATTTGGAATGTCTAACACTAATTCTACTGCTGAGGGGGTTGCTAAAGGCAGTCAGCCTAAGTCTCAGCAAAAGGCTGGAAATAATGGTGGTGTTGTATCTGCTTTGAAAGTTAAGAGATGCTATAATTGTGGATCTCCCTCACACTTGCAGAAGGATTGTACCCAGAAGAACAACAAGAAGAAACCATCTGGACACTTTAAGAGTAAACAGAGTTCCTCTTCTGGGGGAGGGGATGTAAAACTTGTGCAAGGTTTTGTTGCTAGAGTTAAAAAGAATATGGCTTCTTGGTATCTTGACTCAGGGGCCAGTCGTCATATGTCTTATCAAAAGTCTTTATTTGATGGTGTGTCACTGAAATCTGTAAAGTACTCTGTATCTCTTGCAAATGGTGAATCCATAGAGCAGTGATGGCAAACCTTTTTGAGCCCGAGTGCCCAAACTGCAACACAACACCAACTTATTTATTTCAAAGTGCCAACACTGCAATTAAACCTGAATACCGGGGTTTTAGTTTAGTAAAAACAACTCATACAGTTGTCCGAACTAATTAACATCTTTTGTCTTAAAAGAAAAACACAATAACAGGGCTTTCAATGATACAAACAGTTTTTTATTGAAAAAAACATCAACTCATTTTTTTTAATAGTACTACAATGTAGCCTTAAGGTAATTTAGATAGATTTTTAAAATAATTTTAAATAATTAGGCGCATGTATTTTTGGATAAGGGATTCTCAACTTGTAATATGATTAATGTGATTTTTGCTGTTGCGTGCATGCTGATAATTTGTCAAACTTTGGCTCATGCTCAGTTTGAGAGCAACACATGCAGCACTCAGCTCATCTGTTAATCTGTTTCTGGTATCAGATTTGATATAATTCAAAGCTGAAAAGAGCTGAACTCATGTTTTTTTTGTTGTTCTTCAAGTCTTGGAGTCTACAAAAACACAAAATTTATTTAAAAAGACAGATAAAGCACCTGCAAGGAACCCAAGGCGGCTTACATAATCCTCCTCCTCTCCACTTTATCCTCACAACAACCCTGTGAGGTAGGTTAGGCTGGATGTGTTGTGAGGATAAAATGGAGAGGAGGAGGATTATGTAAGCCGCCTTGGGTTCCTTGCAGGCTCTAAGATTGTTAACAGGACTGGCCAATGTGATCATATTCATATTATGCCAGTGTAGATGGGAAAGTACTGGCATAATATGATCACATTGGCCAGTCCTGAGAGGAAGAAGAAACTACTGGGGTGCGGAGCGGGGAGCCAGAAGTAATTATTAAGATGATGCAAATGGGGAGAAATGAAGGAGGGGGGAGGAGAAGAGAAGAGAAGGGAAGGGAAGCAATATTGAGAAGGGAAGCCTGCTGCAGTGAAATAAAAGCAAGAATTTGTGTGGCAAGCAGAGGGAAAAGGCACCTGCGGCGAAGGTGCTGGCTAGGAGAGAACTAAGAGAACTTAGTTACAGAGAACTAAGGGTGGGGGGCAAGGGAGGGAAGAGGAGGAAGCGCTATGGGGGGGGGGAGAAAATATTAGTAGCATTGGCTGCAGGGGTTGAACTGCCATGAGAGGAAGAAGAAACGACTGGGGTGCAGAGTGGGGAGCCAGAAGTAATTATTAAGATGATGTAAACGGGGAGAAATGAGGGTGGGGGGGAGCATGAGAAGGGAAGCAATATCGAGAAGGGGAGGCTGATAGGAAGAAGGCAGTGCGGGGGGGGGAGGGGGAGAAGCGACTATTAAGGCAGGTAATTATGAAGACGATGCAAACGGGGAGAAATGAAGGAGGGGGGAGGAACACAAGAAGGAAACTGGAGGGAAAAGGAGAAGAGGAAATAAAAGCAAGCAAGAATTTGTGGGAGCAGACGGAAAAGGCAACTGCTGCCTCCCCTGCCCTCCCTCCCTCTCTGGCGGCCGCCATCCACCAGGGATGTTGAAGAGTCCTTGGTCTCGAGTCACGAGTCGAGTCACGAGTCTTTGGACCCGAGTCTCGAGTCCAAGTCCAAGTCCTTCGTCCAAAATGGTGACTCACAAGTCACGAGTCACGAGTCACTCCCAAAGCTGACTCCACGAGTCCCTATTAAAATCAATGGGGGTTTTTCCCAACAAAATAAGGCTACTTCAGATGTGTGGTTTAAATAAATTCTAGGCACAAGTGTGCCTTTTTCTTTCAAAACTCTGCAACTGATTTTGGCAAGAACAGACCAGGCAGACAAACCCAAAATAACCAGGCAGGCAGAGGAGGCAGGGAACCCCAAAGCAGGCAGGCAGAGGCCTTTGTCTTGGACAATTTAACTGTTGAACTGGTCAAGAAGAGACCAGGCAGGCAGAGGAGGCTGGGAACCCCAGACAGGCAGGCAGAGGCAGCCAAACCCAAAATGTCTGAAAGGCTGCATTTTAGAAAAATGATTTTAAAAAATAAACTTGCTGTACTTCCTAAAACTTATCCATGTTGCATTTGAGGAACATGATTTTTTCTAAATGTTTGGCCCCCATTCTGGAACGGTGAGATCTCATCACAATTCCACCCTCACTGAACACCCGCTCCACTGGTGATGAACTTGCTGGAACCAGAAACACACTCAGAGCAGCCACACAGAGTAATCTCAGGTCCTTCTTCTGCCTCTCCCAAGTACGCAACACATCAATCAAAATAAATCTTGACACACTGTTGGGGCTGCACTCCTGGTAGCCGTCCATAGTGGCCGAGCAGCGGCACACCTCGCTTCCATGCGCTCTTCACCAGCAATCACGCTCCTCTCCACTCCTTCTGGCACAGCCCAGGGATGTTGAAGAGTCCTTGGTCTCAAGTCCCGAGTCGAGTCTCGAGTCCCATTAAAAATATTGGGACTCGAGTCCGAGTTGAGTCAGAGGGGGGACTCAGTCCGACTCACAAGTCGAGTCCTCGAGTCCAAGTCCCCATCCCTGCCATCCACTCCTCTACCCGACACCGGCGGGGCTCTGGCTCCTCTCCTCTTTTTCCTCCTTATCCTCATCCTCCGCCTCCTCCCCCTTCCACACAAACAGCACCAGCTTCTCGTTGGGAGGGAGGGAGGGAGGAAGGAAGGAAGGCAAGCAGGCAGCAGCCTCAGCCGCCGCCAAATCCCGCCCACGCAGCCTCACGAGACTACCGCCGAGAGACAGACACCCCAATCCTCCCTCACCCACCATTCAGACTTGTGGAGGCTGCAGCAGCCACCGGGACACGCCCCCTTGTGCCCGAGGGCCAATTGCGGCGTGGAGCTCAACTTAAAGGCACCCCCCACATCAAACTCTTCGGGTCAACAAACAGGCCGGTTAGGCTTGGACCGCCCCTTTCCCCCGCTGAGGACAGCCCTGCGAAGAGCGCCACTTCTCTCCAGGCCTGCCCGCCCCGCCCCGGGAGGACCTTGAGGGCTGGCGACCTATGGCTCACGTGCCCACAGAGAGGTCCCTGCGTGCCAGCTGTGGCATGCATGCCATAGGTTCGCCATCACTGCCATAGAGATTGCAGGGGAAGGTGAGGTGTGTTTTCCAAGTCTTGGAAGTGAACCACAAAAGTTTTATTTTGTCCCTGATTTAGATTCAAATCTTTTGAGTGTTTCACAATTAACAAAAAATGGTTTTCAAGTGTCTTTCACAGATTCCATGTGCTATATCAAACATGCAGGGAAAGTGTGTGCACAAGGGGAATTACAAAATTCATTGTACATACTAGATCCATTTGAAAATGATTGTGCAATTGCTGCTAAAGCTGAGGCTGAGGCAAAAGTGTTTAACTGCAAGAAACATGACAATTGTGTACAATTATTCCACAGGAGAATGGGACATGCTAGTTTTAGCTCAATTGCAAAACTACCTGAGTTATCTGAGGGTGTAACTTTGAAACCATGTTCTGAATATGTAGAATGCACTGTTTGCAGTCAAACCAAATCACACAGAGCTGAAATCCCTAAGCATAGTGACAGAGTATCAAAAAGAATTTTTGAACTCTTACATGCAGATTTATGTGGACCATTTGAACCCAGTCATGGGGGGAATAGATATTTTCTATCAATAGTGGATGATTTCAGTCGCTTTGGATTTATTTTTCTTTTAAAAAGAAAAAGTGATACATTTGAACAGTTTACAAATTTTGTACAATGGGCTGAAAATAGGTACAACAAACCCATAGCCACCCTAAGAACAGACAGGGGAGGTGAGTTCCTCAGTACCCAATTTAAAGGGTTTCTAGAAGAGAAAGGTATTCAGCATGAGCTGACAGCACCTTCCTCTCCTTTCCAAACTGGAGTAGCAGAAAGAAGAAACCGTACACTTCAAAACATGTTGCAACACATGTGCCCAAATGAAAGAATCTGGTTTTAGTTCTTCTTTTTGGGGTGAATCTCTAGTAACATCCAATTATTTGGTAAACAGATTGCATTGTTCTGTGTCTGGAAAAACTCCTTATGAGTTATTTCATGGAAGAAAGCCAAAGTTGGCTCACATCAGAGTTTTTGGGTGTGTTTTGTCCATGTGCAGAGTGAAAAGCAAACAAAGCTGTCTCAAAGAAGCTTTGAATGGAAATTCCTTGGCTATGATGCACATTCAAAAGCTTACAGGTGTTGGTCTTCAAGTCACAATGGTGTTGTTGTGAGCAGAGACATTATATTCCATGAACATTCACAGGAAGAAAAAACAAACAATTTGGTGGTTTGTCATTTCAGGAGGAGTCTGATACACAGAACCAGGCTTCTGTGTCAGATTCAGATGAAAATGAACCTGAGATAGAGGGACAGTCAGAGGCTGCTGATGAACAACCTCTAAGACGTTCAGGAAGGGAGAGAAAAATCCCAATCAGGTATCAGGATGAATTTCAAAGCAAACATGTGGTTCATAGAGCATTAAAAATGGTGTTTGAACCAGAAAGTTTTCAAGAAATTAGGAACATGGAACCAGAAATGCAAAAACATTGACTTGATGCTATGGAGGAAGAAATAGAATCAATGCATACAAATGACACGTGGGAACTTGTACCTTTGCCCACAGATAGAAAACCCATAACGTGTAGATGGGTATTTAAATTGAAACAAAATGAAAATGGTCAAATAGAAAGGTACAAAGCAAGACTGGTAGCAAGAGGTTTTGCACAAAGACACAACATTGACTATGACACAGTGTATGCTCCCATAACCAAATATTCCAGTGTGAGATTGTTACTGAAACTTGCTGCAGAGAAACAACTCTGTGTTTCTCATTTTGATGTCAAAACAGCTTTTCTGTATGGGCATCTAGAAGAAGAAATTTACAAGCAACAACCTGAAGGGTTTGTAACAGAACCAGGGTTAGTATGCAAGCTCAAATGCTCAATTTATGGATTGAAACAAGCTGCCAGATGCTGGAACAAAAAGTTAGACACTGTTTTGACAGGTATAGGTTTCAAACAAAGCAAGGCAGACCATTGTCTATACACCCTCTTTACACCAACCCAGTCAGATTCAGTGGGATTACCGTACTCACTTTCCTGCTGAGAATCCCCGCTGCACTCGCAATGTCTGGCCTACAGGTGGTGGCCAAGTAGAGAAGCTTTCCTATTGCTGACCTGTACTTGTTGTTGTCAGGCAAAGGCTTTGACTCTTCCTGGTTCTTTAGAAAGTCAGTGTTCATGGGTGTGGCGACTGGATGTGCTTCTTGCATCTCCAGGCCGTTAATTAGTTCAGCAACCTTCTGCTTCTGACTTAGTAGAAAAGAACCATCTTCTTCTCTCTCTATTTGGATTCCAAGGTAGTAGTGTACTTTTCCTAGTTCTTTGACTCCTACATCCTTGCTTAAATGTTTCACAACCTCTGTGTAGTCTCTGTCATTTGCTGTTGCAATGATCAAATCATCAACAAATGCAAGAACGTAAGAGAGTTGTCCATCATTGCATTTGGTGTACAAACACTTATCTGCATTCCCTTGTTTGTACCCTAGTTGTGTCAGCATCTTGTGTAACTTTATATTCTAGGCCCTGGCAGCCTGCTTGAGTCCATACAAGCCCTTCTGGAGCTTGCACACCAAATGGGCTTCCTGTGGTTTGACAAAACCCTTTGGCTGTTTCATATAAATCTCCTCTGAGATTTCACCGTACAAAAATGCTATCTTTATGTCAATGTGCTCCATCTGCTTTGAAGCCGCTATGCTCAAAAGCGTTCTCACTGTGCTGTACCTCACAGTGGGGGCAAATGTGGCATCATAATCTTCTCCATATTGCTGGCTGAAGCCTTGAGCTACAAGTCTCGCTTTGTAGCGCTGCACTTCCCCTTCTGCCCCTTGCTCAATTTTAAAAATCCACTTACTTCCTATGGCCTTCTTTCCAGGAGGTAGGTCAGTAAGCGTCCATGTCTTGTTCTGATGCAGTGCATCCATCTCCTCCTGCGCAGCCTTCCTCCAGAGATTGGCTTCTGTGTCTGGCATCTCCTTTATCTCCTCCCATGTTAGAAGGTTCTTGGGGTAGCGCCGACCCTACAGAGTAGGACAGCCGGAGTGGTGGAACATCTCTGTTGGATCTAGATGACCGTCTGACCTGTGGTTCTGGAACCGCATCAGCTTCATCGTCCTCCTCCAGTGCAGGCATGTCCTCATCACTCTGCTCCTCTTCGTCTCTGCTGCTGCTTTCAGGGGTTGGGTACTGTGGGGCTTTACCTCCTCTTGCCAGCTCCTTGCGCTGCAGTTCCTTTATTGTGCTTGTGTCTCTATGTCCAAGTCTTCTGTGCCAAAGCTCCAGATCAGCCTCATCCTTCTTCTTTGGGCACGCCACTTTAGCAGACTGAGATTCTGAAACAATAACCTCATACACGCCATTGATCAGACTAGCTTCAACAAACACTTTACCATTTTCGGCCACTTTACACCTGTCACCTTCAAATAGTACTTTGAAGCCTTTCCTTGCTAAAGTGGAGACACTGAGCATGTTGCAACTTAATTTTGGAACGTAGAGAACTCTGTCTACACAGTTCTTTCTGGTTTCACCACCAACCTTGCAGTGTAGAACTCCTGAGCCTGCACCTTGTGCCTTTATCACATTGCCATCTGCAATCTGGATATCCTCACTTTGTGATTCTTCAATCTCATTGATTTCTTTGAAGAATCCTCTCTCGTGTGAGAAATGGCTCGATGCACCCGAATCTATGACCCATTTGTTTGACTTACTTTTGTAACAGTTAGCTGCTAAACTCTTCTGTTGCATCAGTAAGCTATTCTCATCAATCCCCTTCTTTTCCTTTTGCTGCCTAAAAGGTGGGGGCTTCTTTGTCTTTGGGGCCTTACAGAACTTGGCAATATGTCCCTCTTTGTTGCAATTAAAGCAGACAATTCTCTTGGATGTGCCTTTCCCATTCCCTTGGGACAAGTAGTTTGAGTCACTTTGCTTAGAATGCCTGATTGGAGATTCTTCCCTTCTCTCAACACATTCTTCTCTCAAATGACCAATTATATCTTTTAGGGTTAAATCTGGGACACTGTCCATTCTGGATATAAAAATCTCAAACTTATATCCCAGTGACCCCAGGAAGTAGCAGACCTTCTGATCTTCATTCATCACGTATTCTGCCAGTCTTAACTTTTCAATAATAGTTAAAAACTCTTCCACATGACTTCCACAATCTTTCTTGCACTCAAGCTTCAAATGAAACATATCTCTCACTAGGCGCCTGTGAGACCGCTTGCTTGTAAACCCAAATGCCTTTTCTAGGTTATGGAGCACTTCTCTGGCTGTTTCCCCTTCTCCAGCATGGATCATTTGGCAATCAGTTAAATTTTCTATGATAACAGATATTGCTATCCTGTTTTGCTTTTCCCATTCTATGGCTGCTGCTCTGGCCTCTTCACCAGTGCCACTGGGCTTATCTTCTTTAATACAGCCCAGGACTTCAAGTCTGTCCAAAATCACTTTCAATCGCCTATTCCATTGTATGAAATTTGCTTAAGTTAATTTGGGCAGCCTGGAGAAGCTCTCTCCTCTTGAGTTTGCTCCGCTCATCTTCAGGGATCAAAAATCAAGAAAAATGCCCAAAAATTCAAAATTGGGAAAAATGCCAAACTCAAAAGTGGAAAAATGTGCAAAACTCAAAAACTGAAAATGCCCCAAACTCAAAAACCTTCACTGCCTTACTACTGCCTTCTGAGGAAAGGGGGTTTCTCTTTCACAAGGAGACAATGGAGTCACCATGTGCTCACCAGGGAACAAAGAAAAATATGACCGCTTTGGATTCCCCCTGAAGAGGAATCCAGTGGCATCCACCAAAATGCTACCAAAACAATCTATTCTGGGCCCATAACCCGTGTTGGGACTTGAAAAAGATACTAGGAGAGGATATATTGTGGAGTAATATCCTTCCTATCTCACGTTAGTGAGATCAGCAGAGTACAGTCCCTTTTCAGCTTAAAAGAAGCTTAGATTTGGCTAGTGTTAGCCAGTTAGCATTTGGTAATCCAGGATGCTTTAAGGCAGACTGGATTTCCCTGGTTTTGCCCCCTTTTCTCTCCCTCAGAACAATAATCAGAGACACAGTCTTGTAAAAGTTAAAAGTAACATTTACTCACTCAGATTATGCAGTTTCATTCAGGCAGGCTTAAAAGCGTTTCTTACAGTTGGTTACAAGTTCATTTGTAGTTACTTGGGGTCTGAACTTGTGGAGTTCAGACCAGCAACTCTGGCTACATGCTGCTACAAGGACCACGTGGAGACAACAACCTGGTGGTGCCAAGCTCACTCCAGTCTGAACAGAAAGAGGAAGAAGCTGGGAGCAACGCCCACTTCCTGTTCAGGCTGTTAATAATTCACTGAGTACCTTCTAGGAAAACCACCCTAGAAGGTATCAGTGATCTTAATCATTTCACCCAATTACCTGGTGAAACATTAGGTTTTGACTGCAATTTTAATTATCCAACATTTGATAATGATGACTCCCAAGGACACATGCACAGAATGGGATAGATCAACAGTGGATAACTGCAAGAGGTCCAGAGGAAACTTCTGCCCACCCCCCCACCACACATATCCCCCTGTGGACCGCAGAAAAGGATGTGCATGGAATCTGTGGGGGTGGTAAGGAAGCTCAATCCACGGTCCAATTCTGCCCACAGCTGACTTAAGGGGAATAATCAGCCAGAGAGGGTCAGAACTCAGAAAAGAATCCCTTCATTGACAACACCACGCTGTAATGAATCTCTCCAAGGAAGGGGCAGGCACAAGAAAGGCCACCCTCTTTATACCTTTCCATCAGGCATTTTGCTCTAAACATGCGTTCTGGCAATATTTCTAATGTCAGCATTCTCATTTTTCTCTGCAAGACTTGTTCTCGTTGAAACCTTACGATCTGATCTCCTCTGCCATTTTCCAGGAGGAAAAACCCCGATCATATAGGGAGTGAGAGGAGGATAGAGAAGGAAGAGGACACTTCTTTGAAGGGTATATGCCCTTTTAATTCAGTCTTGTAATCTTATCTTGCATGATCAACATCACAATGCAGACAATTATTTTACTACTCTATCTCATCAAGGAATATCAACAAGCCAGTTAAAGTTACAGCCTGAGCTAGACTGCTTAGAGTGTCTTTCAAAAGCCAGGGGGAAAGTTCCGTGCAGAAAAGGCAAAGGAATACTTATTACATTATTTTTTTCATATTACATAGGGACACCCCCCCTATTTTCCCTGAGTAATCAGGCTTGTGGCCATGTGACACTGTGAGTATGTGTAACTAAAGCACTGCACCTCTCCCAGCCTGTGATGGAGGCTGGGTGGTGACGGTTATGAACAACAGAGCTAGGACTAGGAGCCATCCCACTAATTCATCAATCTCTTCATCAATTCCCATAATTCGGGGGCGGGTAGCTGCTGGCCCAGCAGACAGAGGTTGCTGGAAAGCTACTCCCATAAAATCTTTCGGGCATCGGAACTGGTGGTGAGGCATGATGGGAGTTGCAATTCAGCACGATACGGAGGGCCACCACCAGTTGCCAAGGCATGCTATAAACGATGTGTCTACTTACTACACATTGCACCGTTTAGCCCAGTGCTGCCTCTCTGATAGATGATCTTTCACCCGCAGCAAGTCAGGAAGAGCACCCCTGCCCTAGTGCCCCACAGAACCAACACAGAAGGATAGCTCCTGGCCTGGCCTCCTCTCCATCCTTGGCTTGTGTTGCCCCCACGTCATATAGAAAATATCATAACAAATCTATTGGGAGATCTTAGTTATACCACCAAAGTCCATTTTTTCCTTTTCACATGTAGGCCGTTGCACCACATGCCCAGAAGAACAGTATCCAAACATGGACCAAGATATCAAGCAACCTGGGGGAACAGCAGTCTGACAGCAATCCCCGGGAAATTTTTGGAGCAGATTATAAGAAGTCAGTCTGCAACTGCAACTGTACGCCCCTTGAAAGCAATGCATTTTATAGGGTATGTCATTTACTGGGGTCAAAATTAATTTTTCTCAAATTTGTGGTATAGGGGATCTAAAACTATGTCTTTTGATGTCAGGTATTCAAATCTGCTATTATGTTTTTGATTGGAGAACATTTGGCACGGGCAAATCGGCACTTGAACATAACACATTGACATTAGTCACTGCTCTCGGAAAACAGTGTATAATGCTAAGAAGCTTTTATCTTCTGTTGTGAAAACCATAGAGTTTGCATAAAACATATCTCTCTAAACAAGCAACAACAAAACAGAATGTAACACCCCTTTAACAATTATACAATAAGTTTCATTACGTCTTGTTTTGATTCATTCATTCTTAGACATCAACCGCCGACTTGCCTCTTCTTGACCTCTTATATATCCCTCAGATCAGGTTTCTCTGCTGTATATAGTTTGCCTGCTGCAGTGCTGTGCTGCCTGCCTCTGTGACTTGTTTGGCAATTCTTTCTACAGAATGTTTGCTCCGCCCAAGTGCATAACAGAGCGGCCTACCAGGCCAGAATAGAATAACCCGCACTCGATCCCTTTGCAGTTCATTGTATGTAAATATGTAAATAAACGTGGCCCAGTTAAACACCAACTGATTGTCTCGATTCTTCATTTCCCACCTGTACGTCCGCAATTTATGCCTCGTGATGTCTGGCCTGATAATTTAAAACCCTGCACTCCCCACCAAATGGCCTGTTTGGTTAATGTGAGATTAGTGTTTTCTGTATAGTCGTGGTGTCCATGTGAAAACTCATAACAGGTTTATTCTGTATTTTCAGCACAGCCTTGGCTAATATGCCAAGTTTACGCGTGTCCAAACCCCCACCCCCACCCCCAAACTTGTGAGGATAAAAGAGACAACAGAGCCTGTATGCCATGGCACCATTTTATTCTGCTTTTACAGTTGTAAGAAAATCTTTATAGTTTCTGTTTTAAATCACTTTCATGACATGATTTAAAAATACATGGTCAGAGCTTTTAAGATATTTATTTAATTGCTTAAGCGCCTTGTGCGACCTGCCAACCTTAGTCACCGATATTAATACAGTGTCCACACAATTCTGGGTCAGAGCAAGGCAATTAAAACTATAAGCGATCAGAGTGACAATGTGCAAGATGCTTTTAAAACATATCTTCCCACATACAATTCTCAGCTTTCTAGAGATGACTCTATTAGTCCATGTCAAACACTCGTGGGAAGACAAGCCTGGCTCTTGAATTTGGCAACCCAGACAGGTCTCCTTCGCATATTGCATTAAACAATATCGCAAGACGCCAAAAACGGTTGCCCTGACGATACAAAGCATAGCCCTCCGCGATTTCCGGGGTGAAGAGCAATCTATTTCCCCAGCCTGCAGACCAAGGATACTTTTAAGGACAGAGCTGCGTGGCTGATCCATTGTCAGCTCAGCAGAATCCTAAGAAAGAATTTAAAGAAAGGTTTAGACCATGAGTTTATTTCTGTCTTTTAATACAAGATGCTACAGATAATCACACAAACCTCTGGCTGAATGTTTTCAGTCATACTTCACAGCATTGCTGCGGTCAGTCCACCATCTTCTGCTTCTTCGTTCTTTGATACCTCTCCCTAGAAATAGAAATAGAAAAAAAACCTTCTATTGAAATACTTCTGGGGCCTGTTACCATTTTCCTCTATTCGCCCCCGGCCCAACACAAAAAACTGCCCCCACCCCCCACCTCTCATTCCTTCTTTTTCTTTACCTGTGCAAGTTCAACGAGGTTCTCGGCCGCTACCACTTCCAAGAGGCTGTGCCACATTCGGTGTTTAGTAGTCTCCTCTGTTTGTATATTTTTAGGTGATGGAAAAACTTCATCAGCACTATCTTCAGAACTGATATACCGCTTTTGGGGGGTAGGTTCTGCATCCATTGGAGGTGTAGCGGTAGACTTTGTTTGGCTGTTCTGGTTCACAGCTGCGGGTTTGTACTGTCAAAACATGTCGTCTGTGCTGGGGAACTTGTCCGGGCAAGGGAGAAGGCCGCCTCGATCTGACCCTGTTCTGTCTCACCTGGTGGGAAAGGTCGTTTTTTCTATGGAGTCCATGTGTGCGTCAGGCCTCTAAAACCATTTCCTATTGGTCCGCGGCGGTCTGGTGAGTTTGTAGAGGGGTCACATGACCCTGCTGGACCAACCTGGAGAGGGGTCAGTGGTGGCCGGGGCCACCTCCTTTCCGGGGGTGTCAGGGGTCTAAAACCGCTCCCTATTGGTCCATGGGGGTCAGGTGAGTTCGTAGAGGGGTCACATGACCCCGCTGGACCAACCCGGAGAGGGGTCGGTGGTGGCCGGGGACATCTTTGTTCCTGTGCATGCCATGGGTCTAAAACTGCTCCCTATTGGTCCGCGGTGGTCAGGTGAGCTCGTAGAGGGGTCACATGACCCCCATCAGGTGACCCCGGTCACCTGACCAGATCTTCCGGAGGTGGGCCTTCCGGCTGAGGCGGGGCTTACACTGGGGGCGGGGCTTAAGGGCCATAAATCATTCAGGGGGCAGGACTAACAGTTTTGACAGGAGGTACTACCATTCACTTCTAATTTCCCAATCTGAAGCTCAGAAAAATGCATTTGCAAACCAATTGCAATCACATTTTGAAATAAAAGATCTGGGGCATGTAAAGAATTATTTAGGCATGCAGATAACCAGAAATACTGATGGATCTTTTTCAATTAGTCAGACTGGGAAAATCAAGAAACTGCTAGAAGCACATAACATGGAAAACTGCAATCCAGTTTCCACTCCAATGACAACAGAATACTTGAAACACACAGATGACTCTGTATTTGAGGATGTAAATACATATCAGAGTGTCATGGGAAGTCTGTTATACTTATCATCAAATGTTAGCAGACCAGATATTACAAATGCTGTGAACATTCTCAGCAGGAAAGTACAAAAACCTGCTAAGAGTGATTGGGCAGCTGTAAAGCGTGTATTAAGATATCTCAAAGGTTCTATGGAGTATAAACTGCATCTGTCAACACAAAACAAAGGTGGTTTTCTTGTGTACACTGATGCAAATTGGGCATCTGAAATGGACAGGAAGTCCACATCTGGCACAGTATTTTTATACAACCAATCCTTGATTGATTGGTACTCAAGAAAACAAAGTTGTGTTGCAGTTTCCAGTTGTGAAGCAGAATTCATAAGCTTGTCTTTAGCCTGCAATGAAATCGAATGGTTTAAACAGTTATTTACTGATTTAAAGATAAACATTCAAACTCCAGTAACAATTTGAGGACAACCAAAGTTGTATCAGAATGGCTATTTCAGAAAAGACTAGGCCTAAAGCAAAACACATTGATGTCAGGTATTCACAGGTGAAAGACTGTGTACAAAAGGGTTGTGTAATACTTACATATTGTGATACTGAACACATGCTAGCAGATGTTCTAACAAAACCTCTAGCATGTGAGAAACACAGAATATTGATTGCTGAGTTGGGTGCTACTGAAAAGTAAAACAATTAAGCAAGAGGAGGAGTGTTGGATTATGAATCAAGCATGAGCTTGCTTAAAGGTTTTTCTTTCATTAAAACTTAGCAGTTGGCACTTCAGCATTGCAATACTGAAGGTCTTTGGAACAGGTGTTCCTCGTTCCCATATCTAGATGTCCTTGGCCATCTAGTAGGAGAAAGTGGGTGTCACGTAATATGACAGTTGCTATACTGTCATATGCCTGTCCTGATTCCCATTGGCTCTCTGGCACAGCTGGGTGTGTATGTTTGCTGTGCTTGCCTCTTCGTCTCTCTTCTTCTAATTTGGATGTCTATGTTATGTTATGTTCTCTGAACTGACTCTGTATTAGTTTGTAGTGTGTAATTGTTTTATGAATATAATAAAACAATTAGAATAGAAAGGCTTCTGTTTCCTGATTGCTGCAACAGAGCAGGAGAACTAAAAGTCGGACTGTGGAAGGAATTTACTCTATGTTTGCTGGAAGCTAAAGGAAAGTAGCAGGTAGCAGGCACACAGGTAAAACCACAGGACTTTAAGCAGGCATCTAAAATCCAACAGAGGGGGCATGACCTGGACAGAGGGGCATGGTCTGGGGAGACTTTAGAAGTCCTGCGTGAGAGTCCTGGACTTGGCACCCAGGCTGGAGGTTCCCCACCCCAGTTCTAACAAGAGACACAGGGGGACTGAACCTGGGCTTTTCTACCTGCAAGGTGTGTAGGAAGCTGCCTTATACTGAATCAGACCATTAGCTTAGTAGTACTATCAACCCTGGCTGGCAGCAGCTCTCCACCAGGGCTTCAGGCAGGAGTTTTCCAGCCATGCCTGGAGATGGCATTGGCAGGGATTGAATCTGGCATCTTCTGCATGCAAAGCCGGTTCTCTTCCACTGAGCTGTGGCCTCACACGTCACACCATAACAGTGGAAGACCGACAACCTGGTCTTCTGCATGGGTTCAATGCTTGGGGGAGTTTTCCCCGCCTCGAGCTGCGGCTTGGCCAACTCCATCTGCATCCGGATCATTTCGCGCTCGTGGGCCATCCTCTCCCGTTCGTGGGCCATCCATTCCGAGGAAAGCTCGAGGGGCACCAGGGGCTCCAGAGTAGCGGGGTCCTCGGTCTCCACATCCTCTCTCCCATCTGTCTGAACTGGGATAGGGCGGCCCCTGGGTCGGGCACCCTGGGCCAGACTCGCCAGCAGCTCCCTCTGCAGCTCCGTCTGCCGGATCAGCGCCGCCAACCCCGAGGTGATGGGGGTTGCGGGCAGGGGCCACTGTGGCTCGGCTCCCCCAGTCGCTCCGTCAGGCTCTGGGTCGCCCATGGTGATCCTTAGGCTCTTGCTGCTTTGGGTCTGGGAGATATTCTGGGCTAATAAGTTATCCCACCGCTACCACCAAGTGGAAGACCGACAACCTGGTCTTCTGCATGGGTTCAATGCTAAGGGGGTGGTGAGTCCTGGGGCGGCCTTCTCCGAGATCCTCAGCGACTATCACCCTTAGCCCAGAACAGTGATGGCGAACCTTTTTGAGTCCGAGTGCCCAAACTGCAACACAAAACCAACTTATTTATTTCAAAGTGCCAACACTGCAATTAAACCTGAATTCCTTGCTTCTACAGGTTTTAGTTTTAGAAAAACAACTCATACAGTTTTCCGAACTAATTAACACCTTGTTTTTTTAAAGAAAAACACAATAACAGAGCTTTCAATGATACAAACAGTTTTTTGTTGGGGAAAAAATCAACTCAAAAAATTATTATAGTACTACATTGTACACATAGCCTGAAGGGAATTTATACAAATTTTTTAAATAATTAGGCACATGTATTTTTGGATAAGGGATTATCAACTTGTAATATGATTATATGCCAGACTGAAATTGTATGGGGCAAGCTTTACCCCGGGTCCTTTCCTTGCTTCTACAGGTGTCGGATTAGTAAAAGTAAAAGTCAACCTGTACTAGGATGAGCAAGATAAACAAGAAAACTAAACATGCTTAACACATTTTAAACACTTTATGTCTTGGACTGCAAACACTGCATTAGGTAAAAGTTTGCATTGGGCATGCTTTTGCACAATTAATGTGATTTTTACTATTGCATGCATGCTGATAATTTGTCAAACCTTGGCTCATACTCCATTAGTTTGAGAGCAACACATGCAGCACTCAGGTCAACTGTTAGGGCTTTACATCCAAGCCATGCTCTGTGCATCATTCTTCAAAATCTTTTAAATGTGATAACAATGTAGAAAAGAATTCTGTAACAGGAATTCTAGAATAAAATCATTCTGTTCTACACTGTGAGAAAGAACAAAATCATTAGTGTTTTGCAGAAGGGGACAGTCTTTTCGCGATCTGGTGACCAATGGCTCGAGTGCCCACAGAGAGGTCCCTGAGTGCCAGCTGTGGCACCCGTGCCATAGGTTCGCCATCACTGGCCCAGAACAAAGGGATAACTTATAGCCACAGAAGTATCTTTTAGAAAACGGGTTTATTTACAACGTTACCTTCACAAACCCAGACACACGCCAGCAATACAGCTTATCAGTACGGTACAAAGTAGCAAGCAAGAAGTCTTGAGGACACCGTGATTTCAGGGCTCTCAGCTAGTTAGTTCAGCTCGGGTCCCGGCAGAGGCCCGGTCAACTGCACACTGTTAGCTGGGTTCCCGGCGGAGGTCCGGTCTACCCAAGCGGCTAGCTGGGTTCCCGGCGGAGGCCCGGTCTACCCAAGCAGCTAGCTGGGTTCCTGGCGGAGGCCCGGTCTACCCAAGCGGCTAGCTGGGTTCCCGGTGGAGGCCCGGTCTACCCAAGCGGCTAGCTGGGTTCCCGGCGGAGGCCCGGTCTACCCAAGCGGCTTGTGAGTGATTTCAGCTTGGTTTCCCGGGGGTCCGGTCAACCCAAGCGACCAGTGATTTCAGCTAGCTGGAGCGTGCCGGGTGTGGCTACCCTGGGTTGCCGATCCTTCGTTCTCTTACCCCAGGCATGGGGCAAGATTGTTGATCAGGTCCAACAACCCAGTTCCCTTGCGCAGGGTGTTTTATACCTTGGTGTTTCAGGTAGCCCCTCCCTCCGTGATCAGGTGGGTTGACACCCTCCCTGAGGGGCGGCTTTTTGGGTCAGGTGGGGTGACGCCCTCCCCCCGTGGGGTGGGGTCCCTTTGAAGCCCCTTGCTTAATGGTCCCATCCTATGGTGTTGAGTGGCCATTTCTTAGGGGTGCCGAAGTGTCTGCTCTGGAGAGGTATTCAAGTCTTATGTAGATGGGGCTGATATGCGAGAGCATTGACAAACCTGGGGATGCTTCCTGCCTTCCCCCCTGGGGTGATTCTATGCAGATGTTGTTTGTTCCCTTTGTCATCTGTGGAGACTGACTGTCTCCCCCCCCCCCGGGTCTCCTTCCCCCCTCCTTGGTGAGTGTGTGTGTGTCAGGCAGGGGGCTTAGGTTGGCTTTCTCCACAATAACAAAGATATTTCCTCATTCAGCTACCGCTTGCAACATCCAAAATCCACCAGCAGGCAATACCTTAATGAAGCCCAACAAAAATGTCACAAAATCATGAGCCAGCTTTTGAGTTGTTCCAGAACATTTCATCAGGCTGGGAGTGTGTGTGTGTGTGTGTGTGTGTGTGTGTGTGTGTGTGTGTGTTTAAAGCAGGGGTCTTCAAACTACGGCCCGCGGGCCGGATCCGGCCCGGCGTGCCCTTCCATCCGGCCCAGCGGCTGCCCACCGATGTCCGCACGGGCTCTCCGCCGCCCGCACGGGCTCACAAATTAATCTTTGCTCTCCGTGGAGAGCCGGCCGCGCTGCCCACGCTGGTCCCGTCGCGTCACTTCCGGCGCGATGGGACCCTGCTCCGTCGCGCTGGACTCCCGCGCTCTGTTCAAACCAGAGCACGGGTGGAGTTCCAGCGCGCCGGAGCAGTGGCTCCGGCGGTGCGCAGGACCAGGGAGGTGGCGCACAGGACCAGGTAGGAGCCGGGGGGGGTAGGAGCTGGTGGGGAGTCAGGGGGGGAGGAGCTGGGGGGGAGCCGCCGCCACTGGTGGCGGCGTTCGGTGCTCCGTTTATATTGTGTGATTTTAATTCAATTATTTTTTTTTATAAAAACATTACTATACTGCCTTTTGGCCCACAAGAGGGTCCCTAAAGGTAATGTACTACTATTTAAAATATTGTTATATTTTTTAAAAAATTGAGAGCATTTAACACAAATAAAACAAAGCCAAGCAGTCAAGTTTAAAACACACCAAAAGCTTGGCAGAATAAAAATGTCTTGACCACCTGCCTGAAAGAGTTCAGAGAGGGGGCCAATCTTCTCTGTTTTTATTCTTATTTTTAGATCTTGGTTTTAAAAAAATTGAACTTGAACTTCAATTTGAAAGGAAAGTGGGGTAAAAATATTCTAATACTGCAATCCTGTTTCCTGGGAGTAATCCCGATTGAACTCAGTAGGGCTTACTTTTGAGTAGACATGTCTGAGCGCTGGGAAGTGGGGCGGGAGCCATCCGCTCGCCCGGAGCCCTGCAGGGTGGGCGGCAGCGCCTGGGCCAGTGTCTCCTCCAGTGGAGGCGCAGTTGACCCGGCGGCGGGGCACGAGCTGCCCACCGGCCCGGAGCCCCGCAGGGCAGGCGGCAGCATCACGGCCAGCGTCTCCGCTGGAGGAGGCGCAGCTGAGCGCCGGGAAGTGGGACACGAGCCGCCCGCCCAGAGCACCGAACGCCGCCACCGACGGCTCCCCCCCAGCTCCCCCCCTGGCTCCCCCCCAGCTCCTACCCCCCGGCTCCTACCTGGTCCTGCGCGCCGCCTCCCTGGTCCTGCGCGCCGCCGGAGCCACTGCTCCGGCGCTCTGGAACTCCGCCCGCGCTCTGTTTTGAACAGAGCGCGGGGGTCCAGCGCGACGGAGAAGGGTCCCGTCGCGCCAGAAGTGACGCGACGGGACCAGTGCGGGCAGCGTGGCTGGCTCTCCACGGAGAGCAAAGATTAATTTGTGAGCCTGTGCGGGCGGCGGAGAGCCCGTGCGGACACCGGTGGGCAGCCGCTGGGCCGGATGGAAGGGCACGCCGGGCCGGATCCGGCCCGCGGGCCGTAGTTTGAAGACCCCTGCCCTAAACACTCCAGCAGTTATGCATAAGACTGGCAGGTTTGGAGATGCCACAACTTTTGTAAGATGTCCAGATAGTCAAAGCTTTGTACCCTTATGATGTACATATTTTGCTATCATTGTTTCCCTAGCTTTATTTTTTAATGTTATTTTCCTGACTTTGCCTTTTCTGTGCAACGGAGGTTTGTTTATTTATTTATTTATTTAATACATTTTTATACCGCCCAATAGCCGAAGCTCTCTGAGCAGTTTACAACAGTTAAAATCATAAAATACAATATAAAATATAAAATTTAAAACCACAGATTAAAAACAAACAGCAGAGCTAGCAGCAGCAGTTACAATAATGGAATTAAAAACAACTACCCGATTAAAATAATTAAGATGATTAAAATGATTAAAATGCGTGGGAGAACAGAAAGGTCCTGGCGCTGGAAGGAATACAAAGTAGGCACCAGGCGAACCTCTTTGGGGAGCTCATTCCATAACCGGGGTGCCACCGCAGAAAAGGCCCTCCTCCTGGTAGTCACCTGCCTCATTTCCTTTGGCAGGGGCTCTCGGAGAAGGACTGCTGAGGAAGATCTGAGTGGCCGGGCAGGTACATATGGGAAGAGATGGTCCTTCAGATACCCTGGCCCCAAGCCGTTTAGGGCTTTAAATATTAGCACCAGCACTTTGAATCAGGCCCGGAAACAGACTGGCAGCCAGTGCAGATGAAAAAGCACTGGCATAATATGTTCTCGTCGGCCAGTCCCGGTTAATAATCTCGCTGCCCTATTTTGGACCAGCTGAAGTTTCCGGACCGTTTTCAAAGGCAGCCCCACGTATAACGCATTGCAGTAATCCAAACGAGAGATTACCAGAGCATGGATAACTGTAGCTAGGCTATCTCTGTCCAGATAAGGACGTAGTTGGTATATCAGACTAAGCTGATAAAAGGTGCTCCGTGCCACTGAGTTGACCTGTGCCTCGAGTGACAGTTGGGGATCCAAGAGCACCCCCAAACTATGAACCTGATCCTTCAGGGGGAGTGCAACCCCATCCAGAACTGGTTGAATATCACTTAGCCGGGCAGACGAACCACCCACTAACAGTACCTCCGTCTTATCTGGATTGAGTCTCAGTTTATTAGCCCTCATCCAGTCCATTACTGTGTCCAGGCACTGATTCAGAACAGCCACTGCCTCACCTGGATTAGATGAAAAGGAGAGATAGAGCTGGGTGTCATCTGCAAATTGATGACACCTCAGCCCACACCTCCGGATAACCTCTCCCAGTGGTTTCATGTAGATGTTAAACAGCATAGGGGATAAAATAGAGCCCTGTGGCGCCCCATGGCATAACTGCCAAGGGACAGAGCAGTAATCCCCCAGCACCAGGGCCGGATTAAGACCATTATGGGCCTGGTGCTGAGGATTTTGGTGGGCCTTTTTATGGAAATAAATAAAATGAAGACGCAATTTTATATTAAAACAAATTAAATATTTTAATTACCATTAAAGTGCCAAAACAGAAACATATTGAAAATATTTCTTTTTTTGTAAACAATAAGCTTGTTAACTCAATACAACCGTTATAAATAGAACATTCACAACAACCATTTTTAAATAAACATAAACCATATAAACAATTTAAATATAAGTGTATGATCTTTGGCTCATAAATATTTGTTCCTTAAAGTATTATTATTATTATTATTATTATTATTATTATTATTATTATTATTATTAAAGCATCATAATCAATACAGCCTGAGTTATGATAATGGTGCAGAGAGTAACTCTTGAAATAAATAGCAACCACTAGTTTTAAACACACAAACAGGTTATTCACTGAACTCTAACCTGCATTTAAACTAAATGAATCAAGCTGGTAGATGAAAATAAAACTACACATTAACTTTTCTTCCTTTTTTACTTGCAAATTCCTCAATTGTAGAATCAAGATTAAGCTCGTTCAGCAAACCATTTTCAATGCACAACAGAGAGAGCGCATTTAAACGCTCGTGACCCATGGAAGATCTTAGTTCATTTTTCACACGTTTTAATGCTGAAAATGAACGCTCACCACTGCAGTTGCTGACCATTAAACACAAATACATGCGGAGGGTCACAAATGTATTTGGAAATGCACCAACTAGAGATTGTGCAATCATAAACTTGTACATTTGTGTTTCTTGACTCCCATGAATGTCTTGATTTGCAGTGGAAGATTGGAACATTCTGAAAATAGATGAAAACTGTACAATTTCATCTGCAAACCGGGGTTCAAGATCTTCAGGATATTTTGACACTAGTGTAGTGGCTCTGGAACGTAGACTATCAGCTGCTAGAGTGCATATTTCTGATAGAAATCCAAATCTTTCTTGAATTATATTGTATGCTGCTTGCCTGTGCCTCAGTGATTCTGTCAATTGGTCAATTATAGGATAAAAGGTATGCACTTTAAACCTCTCAGAGGGTGTCATATCAGCATTAGCATCTTCTGCATCACCATAGTCCCACCTCCTATTTCTTTTCACTTTCCTTCCACGTTGTAGCTGGTACTCCTCGCAGCTGGAAATATTTTTACCCTGCTGTTCAAATTCAGAGAATCTAGAACGGAGAGACTGCACAAAATCCTTTAGAGAGTTCAGCATGTCTGTTGCTGTATGCAGATCTAATTTTGCATCTTGGAGACACTGACTGGTTCTGTGAAACCTTGGTAAAATGACAGACCATACTTCAACCATCATTCCAGTTTCCAATTGATCCATGACATTATTTAGGCCCTTTGCTTGTAAACGGACCTCTCCCTTTGTGGATTCATCATTCATAATATTTGAAAGGACATCTCTGATAGTACTATAGCCTTTTTGTAAGGCATTCACAGCATCATGGTGAGCAGACCAACATGTATCAGATAACCTTTTTAATGTCGGTATACCATATAGTTTGAAACTATCTGTTAACAGATTCCATCGATGAGTTGAAGCAGAAAAAAAACAATACAACTGCTGCACAAAATTAAAGAACGAAACTGCAACTGGACAGCTGTTTACGGCATTTTGTCCAACAAGATTAAGTGAATGTGCACAACAAGGAATGTATTCAGCAAGTGGGTTTTTCCCCCGAATTAAGGCCTGCATACCATTATATTTGCCACTCATATTAGATGCGTTATCATAAGACTGACCCCTGCAGTCTTTGATGGAAATTCCATTTTCATCCATGAACTGCAAAATAATGTTTGCTAGCTCCATACCAGTGTGTCCGTGCATTGGCATGAATTTCGTAAAACGCTCCACTGGACCACTAGGTAGTACATAGCGAAATATAATTGTTAGTTGATCACAATGTGCTATGTCAGGGGTGGAGTCAACAGAAATTGAATAATATTTGGCTTCTTTTATCTCGTTTATGATTTGCTGCAGCACTTGCTGACCAATCAGTTCAATAAACTCATCACATATCGTTGATGATAAGTACGATATGTGACCCCTTCCCTTGTTGCCATGTTTTTGAATATGCTCTGCAAGAAAAGGGTCATATTCAGCTAAGAGTTCAAGACAGCCCAAATAATTGCCATTGTGCACGGACCCAATAATTTCATCACTTCCTCTAAAAGCAAGACCTCGAGATGACAGTAGTTTTATAACACTTAGGATACGGCAAAGTATTTCATGTCAATATTTTTTCTGGCTCTCAAACTGTTTAAGAAGACCTTTGTCAATCCGTTGGCCAGAAGTTTTTCTCCTGATTAGGTTTTCTATTGCTTTCAAATGTGAAGCACTATTTTCATGCCTGCTTAAATCTCTTGTGGCATGTCGCCAATCTGAAAACCCTGTTGAAGCCAAATGGGCTTCCTCTTTAGAAAACAGTTTGCAAAATGCACAAAAAACTTTGCCAGTTTTTGGAGAATAACACAGCCATTCACGCTTAACTTTCTCTCCATTTAACTGTTCTCTGAAAAACAAAGATTTTGTACAATGCCTTGTAAAAGATTCACCTAGACATGTCTTTTCTGAGGCTCTGAAATCACTGTCCATATGTTGACAATCATCAACTCCTTTTTGGCAAAAATAATCCCTCAAAGCATCACATACATTCCAGTCCCCAATATCATGTGAATACATTTCCTCTTGTTCTGTGACATTTTCACAGTCCAACTCAGTGGATCCAGTTGCTCCTGCACTAGTTTCACTTTAACTAGCTGCATGTGAAACAACCAAACTTGTGCTGACATCAGCTGCATTTGAAGTGGAAGCATGTATATCAGTTGTAGCACTTGTTCCAGATGTGCTTTTTGTACAAAATTCTGTTATTTTTTTGGTGTTTGACAATAGTTTTTGTATTTGTTTGTCTTCCTCTTTCTTAGCTTTGACTTTATCCCAACCACTTCGTTGTTTCTTCATCCTTATATGTAAAGGGAAAAAAATTATAGTACTTTCTCCTACTTTAATATCTCAGGCCCATGCAACCATGCACAGGCCACACTGATCTATTTGGCATTTGTAAAACCAGCTCCATTTACATATACAGTGGGTAAAATAACTATTGAACACCTCACTGTTTTTCTAGGCAAATATATTTCTAAAGGTGTTATTGACATTAAATTTTGACCACATACAACCCATGCAATCCATACATACAATTGCACTAAACAAAGAAGTTCAGAAATGAAGTTATGTGTAATAAAATTGAATGACACAGGGAAAAAGTATTGGACACATGAAGAAAGGGAGGTGCAAAAAAGACATAGTAAGCCAAGACACCAGCTGAAATCTATTAGTAGTTAGAAAGCAATCCTGTCCCATGTCAATGCAAATTAATATCAGCTGGTTCAGTCTCAACTGATGGCCTATAAAAAGGTGTCTTAATACCAAGGCGTCACACAAGAAACCTCTCACATGATGGATAAAAGCAAAGCGCTCTCTCAAGACCCTACAGCTACCATGCAAATAGGGGGCAGAGCAATGCACAAATCTAATTGTAGAAAAAGGACCAAGGTAAGAAAGTTTTGGACCCAAAACTCATAGATGAAGTTTTTCAAGTTTTAGGGGAACAGCAGTATATGGAAACCAAGACCCAAAGGGGCAATTATGGGGGGGGGAATCCCCCAAAACACAGAATTCTAGGCAAAGCCCACCCAGAGATTCAGATATAATGGCTATCCAGAGACATCCCCATCTTTTCACTGAGCATCCTTAGCTCAAGAGTACTGTACAGACCTATACAAGTTTACTCAGAAGTAGGTTCTGGATCTTTCTGCGATTATGACCTAAGGGTGCTATCGTAGGACTTTTTGCATGTTTAAACATCCTACAACTCCCAGCATTCCCAAGCCAACCAAGATGGCTGGGGAATGCTGGGAGTTGTAGGCTTTTTTTTCTGTCCAAACATGCATAGGATTGCACCCTAAAAGTATTTGGGGGGGGAAGAAGAGAAGAAGCCCTTCAAGAACCAAGGTCCAGAGCTTGAGAGACCCCACAGATGGGAAGCCCAGTAAAGCGGGAACAAAGTCCTCCACCCCGCCCCCACATATGTACCCCAAGAACGATGTCCTAACCTACCTCACAGGGCTGTTGTGAAAATAAAAATGGAGGAGGAGGGTTATGCACGCCGCCTTGGGCTCCTTGCAAGAGGGGAAAAGGCGGGGTATAAATGTAAATGCACACCCACACACACCAGGATTCCTTTATTGTCACTGCATCTGCCCTAAATCCCCCCCCCCCGTTTTAAAAAAGAAACTGGGGAGAAATAGCCCAATTCTGTTGTCTCTGCAGACGGAAGCATGTGGAATGGTGATTATTACCCCCCCTCTCTTTCTCTCTTTTGCTGTCTCTCCTCCACTCTGATGAGAAAGGCACAAACTCAAGGGGGGGGGGATGGGGGGGATTCTACCAACCCTAGGAAAGGTCACTGCATTATTTCACGAGAGTTGCAATTAAATTGTTTTGCAGGGTGGTTGTCTTTCTTTCTTTCTCAGTCTCTGGGCAGTGATGTTCACACAAACACAACCCTCCCCCCCCCCGGCCATTTGGAAGAGAGGGTACCAGGAGGGAAGGCTATACACCCCCAACTCCCACCCCTGCAAAAATATTGTCATTCTGTTGGAGAAGAGTCAATGTTTGAAGCAACGCAGAGAAATGAATATGCAACACAAATTATTTCCCTTAAACACAAACACACATAGTAAATTCTCTCTCTCTCACACACACACACACACACACACACACCTCTTGTCTGGCGGGGCGGCTGCTGAGCTGAAGCCTCACCTCACCCCTGCTGCCGGGCAGGCGGCAGAGGAGGGAGGCGGCCGGGCGCGCGCGCGCGCGGGCAACAACAACAACCACCTTACCTTGTTGTGTTGAGAGTCAGTGGCTAAAGAAGAAGTCCTCTCTCCCTGCGCCTCGCTCGCGTGGGTCGGCCCTTCTCCGTCGTTGTGGGAATCAATAAATGGCAACAACCGGCTGCTCGGCGTGCTCGCCTCGCTCTGGGCTCCGCCCCGGCAACGCCCCGCAGGACAGGTGAGCCGGAGCGATGTGCCGCGCGTCCCTATTGGTGGGCCTATTTGGGGGGACGGGCCTGGAGCTGCCGCTCCAACAGCCCCTACCTTAATCCGGCCCTGCCCAGCACCACCTTCTGGAATCGGCCGCCCAATTAGGATTGGAACCACTGGAGCACAGTGCCTCCAACTCCCAACCCAGACAACCTATCCAGAAGGATACCATGGTCGATGGTATCAAAAGCCGCTGAGAGGTCCAAGAGAATCAACAGGGTTGCACTCCCCCTGTCCCTCTCCCAGCAGAGGTCATCCCACAGGGCGACCAAGGCAGTTTCCGTTCCAAAACCAGGCCTGAACCCAGATTGAAATGGATCTAGATAGTCCATTTCATCCAAGAGTGCCTGGAGTTGACCAGCAACCACCCGCTCAAGCACCTTACCCAGGAATGGGATATTAGCTACCGGCCTGTAGGTTGCTGTTGTAGCAGCAAAATGTGGTTTCAAAGGAGTGATTTTGTGTTGCTGTTTGGATCTTTTCCCTGCTTGGCATTCAAGATGTTAAAGTCACTTGCCTCAGTTTCCCCTTTCTATGCTATGGTTTACTGGTGGAGCAGAAAAATGTGAGTTCAGGGAAGTGCTTTGGTTTTATTCTATGGGTATGAAACACCGCCCAACTCTGTTTTGCACTCTTGAGGTTAACGTTAAATAATAATAATAATAATAATAATAATTATTATTATTATTATTATTATTATTATTATTATTATTATTATTATTATTATTATTATTGCTAGTAGTAGTAGTAGTATAGTTCACTATTATGCCTCAGTTTTCCCTTTCTGTTCACTGACTTGCTGGTGGAGCAGACAAAATGCACCATGTGAAGTCTGCAAAAAAGTCCTATGCCGCCCGTATGGCTGGCCACCTTTTATGTCCTTAAAAGCTCCTCTGCTTTTGTTGGTTGGTTGCACAATATGCCTGAATATGCCTATGCCTATGCTGGGCATCTTTAAAAGCTCTGCCTCTGGTGACTCCTCATCTGCCCTACCAGCCACAGTGGGCACCAGCCACCACCGCTTACCGCCAAACTACTATTGCTGGAGGAGTGTGAATCCTGTAGTCGTGTGTCCTGGCCCTGAGCTCAGTCAGATGAGCAGCCTGAGCCTGGGGAGCTGTTGTATGACCAGCTTGGGAACCAGGGATGGGGACTCGGACTCCAGGACTTGACTCGTGAGCCAGACTGAGTCCCCCCTCTGACTTGAGTTGCACTCGAGTCCCAATATTTTTAATGGGACTCGAGACTCGACTCGGGACTCGAGACCAAGGACTCGTCAACATTCTTGCTTGATGCCACCTGCAGGTGCTGTCTGGACCTAGTTGCAGTAACAATCCAAGTTTATTTTTTAAAATAATTTTCCTAAAATGCAACCTTTCAGACATTTTGGGTTTGGCTGCCTCTGCCTGCCTGTTTGGGGTTCCCTGCCTCCTCTGCCTGCCTGGTCTCTTCTTCACCAGTTCCACAGTTTGAATTGTCCAAGACAAACGCCTCTGCCTGCCTGCTTTGGGGTTCCCTGCCTCCTCTGCCTGCCTGGTTATTTTGGGTTTGTCTGCCTGGTCTGTTCTTGTCAAAATCAGTGGCAGAGTTTTGAGATAAAAAGGCACACTTGTGCCTAGAATTTATTTAAGCCACACATCTGAAGTAGCCTTATTTTGTTGGGGAAAAAACCCATTGATTTTAATAGGGACTCATGGAGTCAGTTTTGGGAGTGACTCGTGACTCGTGAGTCACCATTTTGGACCAAGGACTTGGACTCGGACTCGAGACTCAGGTCCAAAGACTCGTGACTCGACTCATGACTCGAGACCAAGGACTCTTCAACATCCCTGTTGGGAACTGGACCAGGATCTTGACACTGAATCTCTGTGGCTAGTAGTCAACCATCTGCAGAACCCAAGCCAGGACCCTCACAGACACAGGACAGTGCCTTCTACTGAGTCGGACCATTGGTCCATCTAGCCCAGTGTTGTCAACACTGACTGGCAGCGGCTCTCCAGGGATTCAGGCAGGAGTGTCCCCCCCCCTCCAGTCCTACCTGTGGATGCCAGGGATTAAACCTGGGACCTTAGCGGCTCCTGTTCCACCATACCTGCCCAACTGCTAAGGCAGCATGACAGGCAGGCCACAAAAAAGGAATGGAGCACTCCTCTTCAGGCCTGGGGGTTGGCCCTTTAAGTGTTCACCTTCTTCAGGCAAGGAGGGGTGGAGCTTCGGAGGGGTGTTCTGGATACAAGGAGTCATAAAACCTCAGTTCACCTCAAGCCTTCCGTAGTGCTAGCTGCTCACTTGAAACTTTCTATGGTGTTGCCGTTCTGTGTGGGCATCTGGTATGGATGGAGCTGAGCAGAGTAGTCCTTAAGGAAGGACAGTTTGGGGTATAATCTGGTGTAGCCATGTTTGGAAGAATGCATTGTTTGGCACAGTAGCTTGGGGAAGAATATTCATGTAGTATTTTGTCTCTGAGCAATCAAGAGTTCACCAAATATGTATATGTATGTGTAGCAAAGAGTACAGGTCCCAAGATATGATGTGCACTGCCCATGCGCAAGAGCCAGTGTGGTGCAGTGGTTAATGTGTTGGGCTTGGATGCACTTGGGGAGAACTGGGTTTGAATCCCACTGGAGCTCACTGTGTGATCTTGGGCCAGTCACTGTCTCTTGCTTCAACCTACCTCACAGGGTTGTTGTGGGGAATACAATCTGGAGAGCCCTGTACACAGTCATGAGTTCCCTTGAAGAAGAGTGTGATAGGAGCAACTAATAAATGTGCAGAAACAGGATTCCACAGGCAGATCTGCCCTAACAGCTGCTCAGGAGACAGCTGGACACATTTAGCCATGAGTTGACCAGCAACCACCCGCTCAAGCACCTTGCCCAGGAATGGAATATTAGCTACCGGCCTGTAGGTTGCTGTTGTAGCAGCAAAATGTGGTTCCAAAGGAGTTTCAAAAGGTTGGGCAAATCAGTAACCATCTCCTTTTGATGGGATTTTGATTCTGAAGGTTAGGATTTGTGGAGAAAGCCAACCTAAGCCCCCTGCCTGACACACACACACTCACCAAGGAGGGGGGAAGGGGACCCAGGGGGGGGGGGAGACAACCAGTCTCCACAGATGCCAAAGGGGACAAACAACATCTACATAGAATCACCCCAGGGGGGAAGGCAGGAAGCATCACCAGGTTTGTCAATGCTCTCGCATATCAGCCCCATCTACATAAGACTTGAATACTTCTCCAGGGCAGACACTTTGGCACCCCTAAGAAATGGCCACTCAACACCATAGGATGGGACCATTAAGTAAGTGGCTTCAAAGGGACCCCATCCCACGGGGGGAAGGCGTCACCCCACCTGACCCAAAAGGCTGCCCCTCAGGGAGGGTGTCAACTCACCTGATCACGGAGGGAGGGGCTACCTGAAACACCAAGGTATAAAACACCCTGCACAAGGGAACTTTTCTCTGGACCTGTTCAGCAATCTTGCCCATGCCTGGGGTAAGGGAACGAAGGATCGGCAACCCCGGGTAGCCGCACCCGGCGCGCTCCAGCTAGCTGGAATCACTGGCCGCTTGGGTTGACCGGACCCCCGGGAAACCAAGCTGAAATCACTCACAAGCCGCTTGGGTAGACCGGGCCCCCGCCGGGGCCCGAGCTGAACTAACTAGCTGAGAGCCCTGAAATCACGGTGTCCTTGAGACTTCTTGCTTGTTACTTTGTACCGTACTGATAAGCTGTATTGCTGGCGTGGGTCTGGGTTTGTGAAGGTAATGTTGTAAATAAACTTGTTTTCTAAAAGATACTTTTGTGGCTATAAGTTATCCCTTTGTTCTGGGCTAAGGGTGAGACGCTGGGGACCTCGGGGAAGGCCCGCCCCAGGACTCGCTACCCCCCTTAGCATTGAACCCACGCAGAAGACCAGGTTGTCGGTCTTCCACTGGATTCCCCCCCTAATCAGCTGCCCGGACCCAGGGGACAAAAGGAGTTGTATGCGCATTGATGCGATAGAGTAATTTTTCAATGGCTGCCATAAGGAGTTTTGTATACCGTCTAAAAGACCTTCAAGGCATTGGCTTGCGCAACATATGCAATGCAACACCCCGGTGAGACTGGACTGTGCAGCTAATCACTTGAAGGAAGTTCTTTGCTGTGCCTGTGGCTGGGTGGGGCTGTTGGATAATCGAAGCCTGGAGAGCTGTTGGCTGCATCCCTGCAGGTGGAGGCGGAGCTAGTAACCTTTGCACACCAAAGGCTAAGATGGACCAGGCACACCTGTGTGGGTGGGGTTGATCGGTACTTGCTCATGACACAGTTGCTCTTTGCCCAGTTGGGAGCTTCCTCAAAATGAAGGGGCAGCCTTCTAAGTTGCACCAGAAGTTATGGAGGTGAGTGGATCTTGAGATTCTTTGTGCTCGTGGCTGGGATCCAAGAAATTGTCGGGCAAAAACAATGAGACAAAAAGTCTCCAGTTTCTCTTAGAGCGCTGGCTTAATTTTTTTTATGATTTTTTTTTTTTTTAACTGGCCTGTTTTGGCACAACAAATTAAAGCATACTGCCAGTCGTGCAAGGTGTGCCGGGTGGCGAACAGTGATAGGAAGGGAGAGGCTCTGTTACATCCTCAGCCTATCATGGGGAGGGGAAATATGCGACCTTTTGGGGTAGGTAATTTGTGAGTCTCTTGAATGGGTTCTCAGGGGTGGGCTCCTGCTCTTGCCAAACGTTGTATTTTTCCTATAGCTGCGGAGGATGTGTGCGGTGTAATAACAGAGTGGGGGGACGGGACAATCTCTTAGGAGCTGAAACTCTCTAGGGAGTTGAAGGTTGCCAACCAACTAGTAGCCCCTGGGGGAAATTACACACTTTTGTGTGCATGTGGTTTGCTTGCTTTTTGGTGTGCATATATAAGACCTTCAGCCAACGTTTGGAACTGCACAGAATGTCAGATGTTCCTTTTATGTGTTAAATTTAAATTGCCCTACTTTTCCAAGGAGGAGAGGCTATGATATTATTATTTTTTAAGCTTCTACCTTAGACTTCCTTGGTGTCTGTCCCTCCAGGACATTTTGAAGCTGCTTTTAATTGTCTTGCGGTGCCACTTTAAATGATTTTTTTTTATTTAAAAAAATATAATGGCTAATTGTTTGCAGTTGGTTGTAAAGGACTTGAAGCTCATTCTGCTTCCCTGGCACTTGTCCTTCGACATTCAAACAGAAATACGCATTCGCATTTGCTAAATGCATGTTACAGTTTTCTGAGTTTATTGAGCAGGCTTGGGCAGACCTCTGGCTTGTGGGATCGACTTCTGGTTGTTGTTGTTTTTACTAGAAGCCAGAGATCCACCAGACAGAGCCTGGTATAATAGACATATACACTTAGAAGTATTTATTTATTTATTATATTTGTTCACCGCCCATCAGCCAAAAGGCTCCCTGGGCGGTTTACAAAGAGAAACAGGATAAAAACAAAGAATTGTGAGCCCAGGAAGGTGGTGGTGGGGGGGTTGTGTATGGTTTTTTTTTAGTACCAGAACGGAAGGCAGACCTCAGTCCTTCCACCTGCAGCACCACAGCTGGTTGTCCTGAGCTTTCTTCATTTTAAGCACTATAATTTAGGGTGGGATGGGAGTCATTCTGTTGCTGCTACCGTTAAACAATCAGGAGTTGGAAATCTTTGCCAATCCACATCAAATCACCCAGGTATCTACCAGTACATCTATAGTACTTTTGTGAATACCTGTAAACAATGTATGTGAAATGGCGCTCTGCCTTGCAGTTACAAGGGTCCCCCAACACATTTTAGTGCCAGAGTTGGAAAATCAACCAGCCCCCCCTTTCTGCTAATTTAACAAGTGGTTATGCACAAGGATAAATTGAGAGCCAATGTGGTGTAGTGATTAAGGGTGTCAGCTTAGGACAGGGGAGACCCGGGTTCAACTCCCTGCTTACCCAAAGTCACCCAGTGAGATTCTTGTCTCTTAGCCCAGCCCAGGGCCGGATTAAGATAGGGGCTGTGGGAGCGGCCGCTCCAGGCCTTAACAGACAATCGGCCCGCAATTATAGGGACACGCGGCGATTTTTCCCCCTTCGGAGTTAGCTCTGATCGTTATCATTCAGCATAATTAATTATTTTTTCAAGATTAGAAAGGTGTTCTAAGCACATCTGCATTACAGGCTTGAGGCAAGACCTAGCAAGAACTGTTGTTCTCAAATTAGCATTTCAGTATCTTTGCATTTCAATCACTGTTACTACATTTCTTTGTGAGAACGTCTAGCACATGGGGGGCTTGCTAGGGTCTGCAATATTCAGATTTAGAAGGGACCTCTCTCTCCAGCCTCGAGCAAAAGATCTTTCTGATTCGCAGCTCAATTGTTCAAATGCTAGTTTAACAAAAAAAAAAAAAAAGCAACAAGAACAACACAATTATTCTTGGTCAAGCAAAGCTTCCCGGCTTTTTGTTGTGGCTGCTTTTTTTTTTTTTTTTAATAAATAATTTGGGGGAAATTGGGAAGACCCTTACTGATGAGCTGCAGGAGTTTTTGCTCCGTCAAGCGACCCCTCTCTGCCCACCCGCCTCTAAAATCTCCACCATGACTTCTGCTTGCTATGGGACAAACCTCTGGGATGGTCTTTACCTGCCGCTGGTCCTGATGGCCCTCCTCTGCACAGGTAAGGTTCAAAAGTTTGACTCTTTTGATCTGCAAGTTCTCCTTCTCCTTCTTTTCTGTAAAAGGGCTTTCCCTCTTTTGTGAGCCAAACTGAACGTAAGGGCTGTGTGTTTGTGGGTGTGGGTGTCTGCCTTTTGGGGGTGTTGATCCTCCTGCCGCCTGCAAAATGTCACCTGCTTGGCTAATACTGTGTGTGTGTGTGTGTGTGTGTGTGTGTGCACATGCGCTTTCATGGGGAATTGTGTGGCATTTTAAGTTTTATTTTGAAAAACCCCAGAGAACAGAGTTCACCAAATATCCCTCTTGGATATTTTGGACTACAGTTCTCATTTGCCTCAGGCAGCATGGCCAGTGGCTGGGGAAGATGGTTTATGTTTATTTAAAAATGGTTGTTGTGAATGTTCTATTTATGTGAATGTGTCTGCCTTTTGGGGGTGTTGATCCTCCTGCCGCCTGCAAAATGTCACCTGCTTGGCTAATACTGTGTGTGTGTGTGTGTGTGTGTGTGTGCACGTGCGCTTTCATGGGGAATTGTGTGGCATTTTAAGTTTTATTTTGAAAAACCCCAGAGAACAGAGTTCTCTCTCTGTGTGTGTGTGTGTGTGTGTGTGTGTGCACGTGTGTGTGTGTGTGCTTGGCTAATACTGTGTGTGTGTGTGTGTGTGTGTGTGCACGTGCGCTTTCATGGGGAATTGTGTGGCATTTTAAGTTTTATTTTGAAAAACCCCAGAGAACAGAGTTCACCAAATATCCCTCTTGGATATTTTGGACTACAGTTCTCATTTGCCTCAGGCAGCATGGCCAGTGGCTGGGGAAGATGGGAGCTGGGGCCCCAAACATTTGGAAGGGCCCCGGTTGGGGAAGACTGCCCTAGAGGTTAAAAAACGTGGAGGTACTTATCATCAACGATATGTGATGAATGGTTTTATTGAGTTAACAAGCTTATTGTTTACAAAAAAAGAAATATTTTCAATATGTTTCTGTTTTGGCACTTTAATGGTAATTAAAATATTTAATTTGTTTTAATATAAAATTGCGTCTTCATTTTATTTATTTCCATAAAAAGGCCCACCAAAATCCTCAGCACCAGGCCCATAATGCCTCTTAATCCGGCCCTGGCCCAGCCTAACCTACCTCATAGGGTTGTTGTGAGCATAAAATGGGAATGGATGGAGAATCATGTGCACCACCTTGGCCTCCTTGGAGGAAAGGCTCAGGATACAGACATGAGAGATAATAAATGAAATAATCAAAAGGGGTAGCAGGAAAAAGCAAGAATCTTGTAAGTTTAAAGTCTGTCGTGGCCCAGAGCTTACTTTGTAAGCTGCATAACCTAAGTCAGCCTTCCCCAACCTTGTGACCTCCAGATATGCAGGGCTACAACTCCTATCATCCTGGGCTAGGCTGGGTGGGGATGATGGGAGTGGCAGTCCAAGTATTGGAGGGTGCCAGGTTGGGGTAGCCTGACGTAACTAGATATCAACGGCTCTAGTACAAAGCCAAAGAAGGGATTTGCTTTTTTAACAAAGCAAGATGGTGTGTTTATGTAGAGCACGAACAGATAAAAAGAGGTGTGTAGTTGTTTTTTATTTGCCTCAATGTTGAATTTTGAATGTGGACGTCTGAAAAAGTTCTGAAATTCAAAAAGTTGGATTCTGAATATGTTTGAAGTTTACCAAACTGGTGCAAAATTTAATTTAGCCTCTTCTGTATAAAGCACAGACTTGAACTAGTATGATTTATTATGTAAATGTATATAATTTACGTTAATTTATGTAAATTTTACATATTTGGCTCATAGATTCATAGATCTGATAGAGTTGGAAGGATCCCACAACAAGGCCATCGAGTCCAACCCCCTGCTCAATGCAGGAAACTAGAGGAGGGGTCTCCCATCCAAGTAACAACCAGGCTTGACCCTGCTTAGCTTTCCACGCTCAGACAAGCTGAGCCAGCGTAAGCCACTCACAAGAACTTACTAAGTAACACTTCCTTATAGCGTTCTCCTTTGAAAAATCTTCTGGAAATCTGGATAAACACATTATAGGCTGCATTTTCTTAATCTCAGTAGCAGCTCTTGGGCTGAGATGGTTTACTTTTAGACTGCAACGGGTGACAGGCTCATTTGAATTGATTATAGAGTTGAATTGTTAACCGTGCAACCCGATGCGGATGCGCGTCGTAGCCCTCTGAACGCAGAGGATTACGGGCATCCTATCAGGAGGAGTGCAGTGCGGAGGCAAAGGTCAGCTCTGCGCTTCTCCCGCCCTGCAAGAGATTTAGGCGCCTGATTGGAGTGAGGAGGACAGGCTGAGGTTTTCATAGATTTCATAGATCATAGAGTTGGAAGGGGTCTACAAGGCCATCGAGTCCAACCCCCTGCTCAATGCAGGAAACTAGAGGAGGGGTCTCCCATCCAAGTAAGAACCAGGCCTGACCCGGCTTAGCTTTCCACACTCAGGCAAGCTGAGCCAGCATAAGCCACAGGCCTGTGCCACCAGGAGCCTCCCTTCTCCCCTCCCCTCCCCTCCCCACCCCACCCCACCCACCCCCGAACGCCCACCCAGTCTGGCGACTTCAGAGCTGCGGCCAGTGTGGAAAGAACCACGCCAGGCTGTGAGGGTGGAGGGAGGGGGCTCCAAGTTTGGGGTCCCAGCTCCCGACCTTGGAGCTCCACGGTCAGAGCTGCTCGAATTATCCCATGGCTGTCTAGACAGCATCTAGCGGCCATAGGATTGCACCCTAACTGTGTTATATTAGTTCTTGGGTTCCTTCTTCCCCCCCCCCCCCCGTGCATGCTGTGAGCAATTACCAATATTTTTACATTACAAGAACTTTTGACTGAACAATCAATGCTGAATTTGTTAGGAAACTGATTCTTGATTCTGCTTTCCTATAGACACAAGTGTTACTTTTTCCCAGTCTTGTGTGGGACAATCATGTTCTACTCTTACATCTACGCGGTGAAAGGGAGGCAACCCAAAAATAAAACCGGGCAGGAATCTTCAGCAACTCCATTTCCACTTAAGCTTTTGCCGGATGAAAAATACAAGTCCATGTTCCAATTCGACGGAATTTGGTAAGTTCTCTTTGTACAACTTTGCTTTTAAGAGAATTTAGATTAGAAAGAGGAATGAGACTTGACTACTGTATTGTCAAGTACTTGACAATAAACTTGACTATTGACACTTTAACTTCTGGGAGTGGTCCTTTTTCTAAGTGGTGTAATTGGCAGTAATAAAACTGATGGTGTTTGAGGATCTGATCCTAGCCCTTTAAAGTATATGCGTGGATCAAAATTTGTTAGCTTACATAAGCCTTGACCTTGGAATGGAATTGATAATATAAGTTGTTGTTTAACAAGGCCTTTTAACGCCATATTGTGTATTTGTTTCTAGAAAATTATCTCAAGTCTCAAACTTCCATGAATTGTAATATGTATTCAGACATATTACAAGACGCTTCGGTCTTGTCTAGATTAAGTTTCAATTTGTTTGCCCTTATCCAATCCATTACCAACATCAGACACCAGTTAAGAACTAGAACAGCGTCCTTGGATTTGGATGGAAAGGAGCAATAGAATTGGGTGTCATCAGCATACTGGTGGCACTGAACCCCCAAACTCTGGACAGTCTGTCTCAACAGTTTCATGTATATGCATGGGGGATAAGATGGAACCCTGAGAGACACCACCGGCCAACAGCCACATCATTGAACAGGAATCTCCCAGCGCCAGCTTCTGAAATCACCCCTCCAAGAAGGACCAGAGCCACCATATAACAGTGCCTCCTGGTCCCATCTTAGATGCCTCAGAAAGGATACCATGGTCGACGGTATCGGAAGCCTCCAAGAGGTCCAGCAAAACCAACAGAGAGGCACTCCCCCTGTCCAGTTCCTGGCATAGATCAAAGCAAAGCAGTCTCTGCCCTATTAGGTGACCCAAGCAGTCTCTGCCCCATAACCAGGCCTGAAGCCAGAATGTAATGGATCAAGATAATCTGCATCATCCAGAAATCCCTAGAGCTGAGAAGCCACCACACGCTCTTGCCCAAGAATGGAACATTGGACACCCACCAGAAATTATCCATTTCAGTGGGGTTCAGGAAGGGTTTTTTTTAAAAAAAACAACAACACAAAGGTCTCACCACTACCTCTTTTACACAAGATGGAACCATACTTTGCCATAAAACAGGCATTCACCACTATCCTTTGTCACTCAGCCAGTCCCCCCACCTGGCTATTTTTATAAGTAGGAAGGGGAGGGGAGGGTCCAGCACACAAGTGGTAGGCTTCACTTCACCAAGGTCCTGACTACATCCTTG
This sequence comes from Shinisaurus crocodilurus, assembly GCA_021292165.1. NCBI lineage: Eukaryota > Metazoa > Chordata > Lepidosauria > Squamata > Shinisauridae > Shinisaurus > Shinisaurus crocodilurus. The sequence goes on from JAHFWL010000058.1 coordinate 1,008,150, forward strand.
GGCTGTACAAACTGAAAAGTATCCATTGTAACTGGACAAGCAGAAGCCAATGAAGGCAAAGAGTGAATTTTAAGGAACCCTCTTTTGTGTGTGTGTGTGTGTGTGTGTGTGTGTGTGTTTATAATGGTTTTGACAAGGAAACAACATTTGCTTATTAAAACCCTCCCAAGATAATGCTCACAAGCCTCAGCTCCAAAAATTAATAGTTTTTCACCCCATTGACAGAATGTGTTCCTGCGGAGGAAAGTTTAGAAGAAGGGGTATGTGTGTGGCTATTTTTATAAGCAGGAAGGGGAGGAATCTGGAGGATCTGCTTATTTTTATAAGCAGGATCTGGAGGAAAGGGACCCAGAGGACTTCTCCATATTTGATGTGAAATTCCAGAAAACCATCATACCATCTCAGCATTTTCCCCTGCTGGATTTCCCCCAAGTCTTTATACCTGTACAAACAATGATGGGAACACATATTGACTCCTCTGTTTTTGATCCTAAAAAGACAGATACTGAGAGCCAACATTCTAACAGCTCAAGTGAGTTCAATATAGGTCCTTTAGCCTCTTTAGGGGACCTCTGTTTCTTGACTGTTGCACTTGCTGATCAAATTTTCAGCAGAATAACTACTCAGCTTAAACGTGTCTGATCTTGAAGCCACTATCTCTGTTTTAGGTGGTCTGATAGAATCTGGCATAATGACATTCGCTCCTCCAGCAGATATTCTAAATATGGAGGAGAATATGGGCGAGCGAGCAAACCGTAGAAAGTTTCCCACCAGCTGTGAAGATCTTTTAAAGTCCTCAACTCAGACTGATCCTAAGTCTCCGACAGTGAACTCCCTTAGCGATGTGCTATCTCCAACAGATGTTAGTCTACCTGGTGAAAGCCAAGCAGGCTATGACCTGCTGGGGGAATTCACGCATGTGGATGGTTCCCCAGTTGACAACGTTACCAGTAAATCACCGGAGGAGTCCATGTGGACTCTGGATGAACTTAGTGAAAATTCAAATGGGTCCCTAGATGACATGGAATCTAATAGCCTTAAAGATACATCCATGCAAAGCAAACCCCCAGAGAACCTAGTTGTTACTTATCCGTTCCCCATCCCCAATAATAGCCTAGAGTCAACCCTCCCAGAGCCATTAATGAAGCCCTCAATTCTAATCTTCCATAACTGGAGAGTAAAGAACTCACAGGGTTCCTTCATCAGCAAGTATGAAACATTAAGAGACTTGTACTGTTTTTCGGGAGTCCATTTAGAATGGGAAGAATACTACTCAAATGGACCGTATGGGAGTGTTGAATTGGGTTTTACTAATCCCAATGCTTGTTTGAAAGTTTGGGAAATGATGTCATCATACTCCAATCCCACAATATATTGTTGGAAATTGGGCCAATTCAACCCATGCCTTTATTAACCACTTCCCACTATAAAAGGAAGCCTTTAGACCTGGACCCAAAGTCTCTCTTGGAATTTAAGGAGGACTTCAGAACAATAAGTCTACATTATCTTAGGGAAGGGAGAAGGAACTCCCCATTGACTTTCCCAAACAACATACCAATCTGAAACCCCTGTACGACAGCCTCAAGATGTCCAAATGTCTTGTATGAGCAAGGAAATTCTAATAGTAAACTGCCACCGAATCAAAGAAAAGGAACAGGCAGTCTACATGATAGACTAAAATTAAGATCCTCACTTGAACATTTGCCCACAAAGGAAGACAGTAATCACTCTGTGAACTTAACATTAATGAACAGAGAAATCATCCATGAGGATATCTCCTTATCAAACCACTTCACCCCACTTAGCCTTCTAAATGATTGACTAGGCTCTTCAGACACTTTCTATCCAAGTTCTACCCTTCAGATTCTCTCTTGGAATGTATGTAGCAGGATGGAGAAACAAACTCGTGGCTTTTGAATTTATACAATTGATTCAAACCTTTGATATTATCGCCATCCAGGAAACATGGCTATTGGAGGATAATTCTGTACAAGTACATGGTTATAAATCATTAGAAATACCAGCAATTAAGGGCCAGAAATTTGGCTGGAGTAGTGGAGGGTTTTTCATCATCATCATCATCATCATCATCATCATCATCATCATCAGGCGATCACTCGTGACCGAGTAAGATTGTCTTCCAGGATCAAAATTTACAAAAAGGAGATTTTAAAAGGAGGAAATTTTAAAGAAAATTGTGTAGACTCTAGCGATGGGTCCATAAGTGACTGTGGAGGCCAATTCTAGATCCACACAGCTTCCCACAGTGAGGACACAGGTTACCAGATGGAAGATGGTCCTGTAAAGGATTCATTTGACGTGCTTTTCGCTTAGCATGTTTCTCCCTTTCACCTTGCACTCGGGCTTCTTCAAAGTCCATAGAACCTTTGTGAAAGGCCTGAAGGTGCGCGAGGAAAAGTAGAGCGCCTCGCATGTGTGAGATGGAAGATTTAAAATCCTATTCCCGTGTGCAGACGCCCATAAATCCACACACAGAAGTTCAGATCTGTCTCTCCCACTCCCAGCGCAACTCCACAGCGTATCCGTATTGGATGTCAGCCAACTCAGCTTCCTCCTGTTTGCAGATTCCAGTAGTAAGGAAATAACTCTGTAAACTCCACAGGTCTATTTACTACCTGTTTATTTACTTAACAAAACTTATTCTACAGAATATACATTTCCATGTGCAGAGTACAATGCATAGCAAGCATTTAATCCAGTGGAGCAAGTTGAGCTTCACTCCACTCAGCTCAGACATTACATGATTGCATTTAGTCCAGCAAGCACTAGTCAGAAGACAAGAGAGTGAAGAAGAGAGAACAGTTCCACATCTCTCCAAAATGGCTACAGACAGAGAAACAACAAGTCAGTACGTCATCAGAACATACAAACCATGTGAGCAGCTCGTATTTCTTTCACACCTACTTTTCCCATGAGAAGCACACAGGAAGTAGGAGACAAAACACAACTTGTTTACCAGCCATTCTGTTCCTTTCATTTGTAAACAATGTGCCACAGCTGGTGATTGTGATACATGTCACAACAAGGCCAACCTCCAGTTAGATCGTTCATGGGCCAGAGCTTCCCAGTTTTCGATGTTTATATTGCATTTTTTTAGATTAGCCTTATGAACACCTTTAAACCTCTTATATTGACCACCGATATTCCGCTTTCCATCCTTGAGTTGGGAATAAAGTAACTGCTTTGGGAGACGGCAGACTGGAGGGCTTTTACTATTAGTTTCAATTGAACTAGATATGGAAACAGTGTATCTGGAGAAGTATACAAGCAATTTTATCTAGGTTGTGCTCTTTAGTAATCTGCATATGGGCAGATTATCTGCCTAAATATTTATATTCCCCCTCAACACACCCTTCTTCCTAACATTTTAATAGATTACCAAGAGGCAAAACTCATTTTATGTGGGGATTTTAGTGCCCGGATGGGCGCAGACTATCAATCTGGGAAAGGCAATGAAATTGGATATTGAGATATATTTTTTTACACAGGAATGGCTATCACAGGACGAAAAGGTTAATGAGGCTGGACAGGCACCATTTCACATAATATCTAAATATCAGCTATTTCATGTAAACGGGAGCCCTAAGGATAATTCTAAGGGTTATTTTACCTATTTATCAGACAGAGGTGCCAGTGTGGTGGACTATATATTAGTCGCCACATCTCACTGGAATCAAGTTTTACATCTAACAATAGGGAACGGAACAGAGCTGAAAGTGACCAGCTGCCCCTGATATTGATGGTGTCGCTGCCTGACTGCCACTTTACAATATATCCCAACCCTGTGTGGTAGGCAATCTTGTTGACTAAAAAAGATTTAAATGGTCAATCAAGTTGGATGAGGAAATTGGTGCAGTCTTACTAAGTGAAAACCTCTGTAATCTCAGGCATCTATGCCGTGAAAGGGATGGTAATATGTGAAGGACCGCCGCCGGTCCTTTGCATGAGTTCGGGAGTTAATGGGTTAACCAGAGCTGAGAAAACTCCCTTCGAGTGGTTCCTGGGCTCTTAAAATGTAACAGCATTCAACAACCTTACCGGGGCTTGGTGCCCCTCTTTTGCCTCCTCCTTTGCTCCCCCCTCCCTTCTTGTTGACAGGAAGAACCGGTTCCTCCTGCCAGGATCTCTGTGCCCCCTGGGTGCTTGAGAGTACTTGGCAGCACTTTGAGACTGCCGGGGCATCCTGGCGCCCCCCGGTACTTGAGCGTGATTCACAACTCTTTGTGAGACTGCCAGGGGAAGCCACTGGGGGGTATGTAGATGTGTCCCATTGAGGTGAATGCAAATGTATTTGGCTGATGTGAATGACTGCTCGGACTGGACTGCCTCTGCCCACATAATAATATAGAGCTTTACCAGAAAATAGCACTTGTGTTAAGACCTTATGTAACAGCTGCCTGTACCATAAAAAGGAATATCCAGCCATCTACATGGTATGATAAGAATGGGAAAAAGAGGCTATCCAAGCTGCTTAAGGCAGCGAGGCTAGATAGATCAGAGGAAGCTAACCAAGCCATTCTAGTCCAACGACAGAGTTAACAGGAAAAAAAGCAGCATTTTTATGAGAGGGAATGGATGGTCTTGCGTCAAGCGATGGCAGATAGAAATGAGGCCAGGTTTTGGAGACTGGTGACAGTAGGGGAAGAGAAGGGGAGATTTGCACAGGAAGCTCTAATCCCCCCCCCCCAATGAATGGGCATTGCATTGTAGTAAAAAATTTGGGAATTCCTCAAATGATCACCTTACACACACCGCCCTCCCCATGAACCAGGTTCTACCCCAATGGCAACCAGTGACATCAGAGGAGGTGCTGGAAGATATCGCAGAACTTACAAAAGGGAAAGCACCAGGGGGTGATACGTTACTGTGAAGGACTGCCAACCGGTCCTTTCCTCAAGACGAGAGATCAAAGGTGCAAAACTGTCAGCCTGAGCTCTGCCGTCTTGACCTGATTCTCTCAGGGCCTTGCCCTAGGTCTGTACTCTGGGTCTATACTCTGTGGTTCAGTGGATTTTAGCACTGAACCACAGAGGAACCACACACACCGTGTGGGGTAAAAACCAGGAAAGTTTATTTAAGGTAAACAGATTACAACAAAAGGTGGGAAATGAGGGAAGGGGGAAAAGGTGGGAGAGACACCTTGATACATACAAGCAGAGCTACAAAATAACAAAAACTAGTTCCTTTACTATATAAATACCCAGGCACTCTCTTTGCCTGGGGGTTGGTCTTCTCAGGGTTTGCCTCAGCAAAAGCCCTACTCCACGCTTCTTCCAGACAACAACACCCAAAAGCCACAACTGGCAATATGGATTCTCCCCCCACCCCTCCTTTCAGTAGCCCAGCTGTCTTTGGCCAATCAGGATGAACTTCATCTGGGCTAGGCAGGGGAGAGGTGGCTCCTTGATTATGACTAGAGTGCTTGGGCTGCATTTGCATACGAATACTTGGGCACAGGGGCATCAAAGAGGAACTATGCATATTTGCAAGAGACTCTTGGCGCCTAGAGTCTTCAGAGGAACTATGTACATTTTGCATGGGTTTCCCAACCTCCAGCTGGGATTACACTTGTTTACATGTGTGGAGATTCAAAATCTGGATTTACCGTAAATTGTTAATTTTTAAGAACGGTCCGCCCTAGAGGCTAATGGATTCTGACGGATTCTGGAGGGCTGGGCGATTTTCCTGCTGGCATGGCTGGTGCTCCTGTCGATGCCCTGCTCACGCTGTGGAACATGGAGATGTCCCAGGTGGTTGACGTGAGCAGATGCCCACTTCGCAGAGCCCGGGCCGCTCCGTGTGTGTGTGTGTGTGTGTGTGTGTGGTGCAGGAAACTCTGACGCTATTCTTCACAGTTACCTCCTGATTATTCCCATATTTTAAAAAAGGAAACACCCATGATTCTAACAATTATAGACCAATAAGCCTGCTGAATGTAGTTTCAAAATTATACTCCAAACATCTTTTATGTAAAGTAATAGCTTGGGAGGAAGCAAATAATGGATTTAATGAAGCACAAGCAGGTTTCCGCAAAGGCCGAAGAACAATAGATCAGTGCTTTGTCCATCATTTAATTAAAAAAACTACACAAGGACCCTCCAAAAAAATATACGCAGCTTTCATTGACTTGTCTTCCGCATTTGATTCATTAAACAGGTCCCGTCTTTGGGAGAAGCTTGTTGATTCCAACATTGATGCCAGACTACTTTGGTTAATTAAAATTCTCCATTATAGAAATGTGACCCAGGTCACATTTAGGGATTAAATGGTCATCTTACAAAAGCCATCAATGTTGGCCAGAGAGTCCACTAGGGTTGTATACTGGCTCCCTTCTTGTTTAATTTCTTTGTCAACAATGTAGTGCAGGAAATGGAATCCCCAAATTTCCCGCCCCAACTCTTGACTCAAGCAAAGTCCCAAATTCCCAATCTTGATGTACGCAGATGGTGTAGTTCTCCTTTCACTTAATAAAATAGGCCTGAGACGCATGTTAAGTTCAGCGCTTTCTGTAGAAATGAGCAGCTTAGTACTAACTACTCCAAAACTAAGGTAGTGGTCTTTGGGAAAGAATGTAAAAAGCATAAATGGACAATGGATGGCTATCCTATTGAGCAATGTAGCTCTTTTAAATACCTGGGTATCCACTTCAATGAAAGAATCAATTGGAAAACACATTATGATGCAATCAAATTAACGGTATCTAGATCCATACAACAGATTTTTTTTTTAAAAAAAAAAATCTTCTCCAAAGGTGGCCAATTAGTAGAACCTGTCTTGAGAATATTTGTTGGGAAGGTAATTGCTCAAATGTGCTATGGAGCTGAGATTTGGGGTGAAGGGAACACTGTTCCACTGGAAGCACTCCAGAATGGCTTTATAAGGAAAATACTTGGTCTATTCCCAGGCACACCAGCAGCCCTGATGAGAGCAGAATCTGGTCTGCCCCCTATCGAATCTAGAGTTAACAAAAGTATGATACAATACTGGTGCAGACTGAAGGAAATGGATGATTCTAGACTCCCCAAGAAATTTTGGTATGAATGAACAACTTAGACAAGGGGGATGGGTGAGGATATGCCAGCAAAGAATGAACCTATATTCAGTCATCAGACTCTGCCACTATGTTCGGCTTTCAGCCTAGGCTTAATCAAGAAATTGGAAAATTCCATCTATACCTTGATAGGGAGATTATTAATAACAATTGTTCCTCAGAATGGTTTGCTGTTATTAAAAAAGACCATCAGCTCTCAAGGTATTTAAAAACTATTACTTATCCACTCTTGAGGAAGGCCTTTCCAGAGCTAAGATTCCAACAGATTCCTTCAGCTTATCTCAGGGCTCTCCAACCTTGGGTCCCCAGATGTTGCTGGACTACAGCTCCCAGAATTCCTTGCCATTAGTCATGCTGGCTGGGTATGCTGGGAGCTATAGGCCAGCAACATCTGGGGACCCAAGGTTGGAGAGCCCTGGCTTATCTGGATGGCAGGTACACCCAGGGCCAGTGCAAGGCAGTTTGGTGCCCTAGGCAAGATCAGATATTTAGCGCCCCCCCTTCCCACTTGAGCCCTCCCTCCCTCCAGCCCTATGCTCCTGGTGCCCCCTTTAGCCTGGCGCCCTAGGCAGCCGCCTAGTTGGCCTAATGGTAGCACCGGCCCTGGGTACACCCACATCCCTGTTAAGACCAGAGACTCTGTATCTGTGGAAATGGTTGTGTGGAGGATCTAGTACACACAGGCTGCTCAACTTTTTATGCACCAGCCACAGGAACTGATGAAATCTCTTGCAGCTGGCAGAAAGTCTCTTGGAGAGAGTGTGAAGTCAGGGGTCTGGTCCTGCAAAGAGGCAGCATTTTCTGGCCCCAGAAAGTCTCTCTGGGGCAGCCACAGGTAGAAGGTAGGAAGCACGGTAATAAAGTTCACTTGTTGTCTACCTGGGTGATGTCTCTTCTGCTTCCTAGGACTTATCTAAATGACGCATTTCACTCACCACTTAACTGAGGCTTCTTCAGTTTTCTTTGCAGGAGGAAGCACGTATCCTTTACATTTTATTTATTTTTATTCATTTATTTTTTTAATCATCCATCTGGCCGGCCACCCGGCCACCCTGGGCAATGTACATTTCAACAATAAAACAGACATACATAATTAAAACAGTATACAATTTTTTTAAAAAAACCCTAACCCACCCCATATTCCCGCCTGAAATACCATGTTTTTAATGCGCGGCGGAAGCTCATCACGGAGGGGGCATGGCGAAGGTCACTAGGGAGGGAGTTCCATAACTTGAGGGCCGCCACAGAGAAGGCCCTCTTCCTAGTCCCAACCAGCCTGGCTGCTCTGGCTGATGGGACAAGGAAAAGGCTGTCTGTGGCAGACCTTGTTGAGCGGCCTACTTGATGTTGCTGGAGGCACTCCTTGAGTTAAGCTGGGCCGTATCCTTTACATGAGGTTTTTTTCTGGAGGTTTTCCTTCTTTGCCTTTCTATATATTCCTATATGTTCCATTACACAATCACAAGATGGCACTGTGGTATAGAGCAGAATTGTGAATATACAGGAGGCTTCTCATAGCAAATCATAGCTGAATCCCAGATAATACTGCACTGTCTTCGCTCTAAAAAAAAGAGCCATGAAAATGGCTGCAAAACACAGGAGAGGCCCTGGAGGAGGATGACTTTGTGTAAAGGACCTGCAAACTTCCATGAAGGAGGGATCATGAGCACAAAATAAATGCCTCATGTAGAGAAGCCCCTAATAATCCAAGGTTTCATCAATGTGCGTTAATGATGAGATATAATTTCTCCTGGTGGCTAAAATGTCTCTGTCCAGGTTTTCGAATGTAGTGCCCATGAATTTGGAAAAGTGACTCCATTCCCCTTCCAACTAGGGGAAGGGGCAGAGAAACAGTGGCTTGGAGCAAGATGAGCAACAGCTTGAAGCCATGGGTGAGGGAGAAAAAGCCTTTAAAGACCTTAGAAACCTTTTCCCCCAGAGCATAAGCTCACTGAGCGAGCCATTAGGGGTGAGCAGACAGGAGAAGTTCCGGGTGGAAGAGATAAGGAGTTTACAGTCAGGTCAGGTGTTGACACAAGGAGAAGAGTGATAAGGGCTCATGCACTGTAACAGGAAGTGGGAGCAGTTGTGGGGCCTATTAAACCGCTTGTTGAAAATGCAGCGTGGGGCTAGGGGAGGTTGAGTACCTTGGACATCGGGTCGGAGGGGGGAGCATCAAGCCCATGGAAGCTAAGATCGAGTCGGTTCAGAAATGGCCCCAACCCGCAACCAAAAAACAGGTGCAGGCTTTTCTGGGACTTGCAGGGTACTATCGGAAGTTTGTGCCACACTTCAGTCAGCTAGCAGCCCCTCTGACTGATCTTTGTAAGAAGCACCAACCGAACAGGGTCCAGTGGACCGCGGCTTGCCAGACCGCTTTCGACGGGTTAAAAGCCTGCCTCACGGCAGCTCCCATTCTGCAAGCCCCAGACTTCGAATCCCCCTTCGTTCTACAGACAGATGCCTCTGAGGCCGGGATGGGGGCGGTGTTGTTACAGGGGAAGGTGAGAGAAGGGCTGCGCCCCGTTGCCTACCTGAGCAAGAAGCTCCTGCCCAGAGAACGTAGTCTTGCCACCATTGAGAAGGAGTGCCTGGCCGTGGTGTGGGCCATCACCACGTTGCGCCCCTACCTCTGGGGGAGACGGTTCCGCCTGCAGACTGACCATTCCCCCCTGTGCTGGTTAGACAGAGTCAAGGGCAACAACCAAAAACTCCTACGGTGGAGTCTGGCGTTGCAAGACTTTGACTTCGAAATTGAGCACATCAAGGGTAAGGACAATGTCTTGGCTGATGCACTCTCCCGGGCTTTCTCAGGTGATGGGCAAGTCGATGGGAAATTGGGGTGTGGGAGCCCAGTGCCATCTTTTCCCCGGGGGGGAGATGTGGAGAAAGCCAACCTAAGCCCCCTTTCTGACACACACCAAGGTGGGGGGAAGGAGACCCAGGGGGGGGGGGAGACAGCCAGTCTCCACAGAGACCAAAGGGGACAAACAACATCTGCATAGAATCACCCCAGGGGGGAAGACAGGAAGCATCGCCAGGTTTGTCAATGCTCTCGTATATCAGCCCCATCTACATAAGACTTGAATACCTCGCCAGAGCAGACACTTCGACACCCATAAGAAAGGACCACTCAACACCACAGGATGGGACCATTAAGCAAGTGCCTTCAAAGGGACCCCACCCCACGGGGGGAAGGCGTCACCCCACCTGACCCAAAAGGCCGCCCCTCAGGGAGGGTGGCAACCCACCTGATTGGCAACTCACCTGATTACGGAGGGAGGGGCTACCTGAAACACCAAGGTATAAAACACCCTGCGCAAGGGAACTGAGTTGTTGGACCTGATCAGCAATCTTGCCCCATGCTTGGGGTAAGGGAACGAAGGGATCGGCAACCCCGGGTAGCAGCACCCGGCGCGCTCCAGCTAGCTGAAATCACTGGCCGCTTGGGTTGACCGGACCCCCGGGAAACCAAGCTGAAATCACTCACAAGCCGCTTGGGTAGACCGGACCTCCGCCGGGAACCCAGCTAGCAGCATGCGGTTGACCGGGCCTCTGCTGGAGCCCGAGCTGAACTAACTAGCTGAGAGCCCTGAAATCACGGTGTCCTTGAGACCTCTTGCTTGCTACTTTGTACCGTACTGATAAGCTGTATTGCTGGCGTGTGTCTGGGTTTGTGAAGGTGATTTTGTAAATAAACTTGTTTTATAAAAGATACTTTTGTGGCTATAAGTTATCCCTTTGTTCTGGGCTAAGGGTGATAGTCGCTGGGGACCTCGGAGAAGGCCCGCCCCAGGACTCGCTACCCCCTTAGCATTGAACCCGCGCAGAAGACCAGGTTGTCGGTCTTCCACTTTTATAAATAAAACAAATATTACAGACACCATTACGTCTCCGGTCCTCTCTCTTCCAATGAAAAATGAATTCTGTAACACAGCTCTTTGAACTTCTCACAGCTCAGGGAATTGGGTGTTAGAAATTTCTATAATATTTAGAAACACTTAAGCTTCGCTGATTGGCTCATGGGGGTGTGGAGAGAACACCTTAAGCCATGAGATTTTCTCTCTTTAGAATTCCATTTTGCCAGACAGAATGGTTTAGCCCCAGTCATGTCAGGGTTTTAAAAAGAAAAAAAGAACACGCCATCTGGCAAGAACTTTATTGTCTTGCTCTCTCTCAGACAAGAATAGAACTGACACAGGAATCTCCTGACTTCACCTGGAATACAACTAAGTCCAGGGTCACCGGGTTCCTAAAACTGCCTTCCCCAACCTGGTGCCCTCCAGGTGTGTTATACTACAACTCCCATGCACAAAGGTTCAGAGTACATCGATCCGCAGAAAAGCATTCCCGATGCATCTTCAGTTTTGAAGAACTTGCTCTCTCTGTAACCCTATGCAGGCTGCAACACATGAGGGGCTATGTGGGCGCACATGCAAGGTGAATGCACCTACAAAACTGCCCACAATCAGGAACCTTGATAAGGCAGAGTTCCCAAACATGGGGCGCTTTCAGCTGTTTGCGCTAAATGTACACAGATCTTTAAGAGCAGCTGGGCGTGCAGGAACATTGGATTCATGGTCTGTGTGTGCGCCCACATCCCCACAAAAGATTTCGCCCTCACATGCTGCAAGCAAATGCCTGCATAGGACTTGTGTTGTGTGTGCATGTGTGACGGAACATGTTATTTAGCTTCCATAGCATGAAATATAAAACAGGCTTTATTTTTGTTTTTCTTCCATTTCCCCGAACCCATTTAAGGAAGAAGAGCCCCATAACCAGGCTGCCCCAAGTAATTTTGCTTCGTGAGGTAGCACTTCCCTCCCCTAAGCACTTCCCTCCCCATCAAGGTGGATAGTGCCCAAGGTCAATCAAGTTATTTTGGCATCTGAGGCAGAAAATCCCCCATTTAAGATATGATCATACATTAAATAACAATTTGCTGTCCTTTTCATGTCACCAAAAATCAGTTGCTGGAGGCAGCCACCTCACTCTGTCTAATTTATTTATTATAAAATATTTCTATACTGCCCTTCACCAGTAGCAATCTTAATTCAGAAGCAATGTTGTTTTTCAGTCCAACGGGTTATTAGTGATCCTGAAGGTCAGTTCTTTTCTTCTTCTTCTTTTGGTGGGAAAATATAATTAATGACAAAGTAATTGCTATGATTAATGTATATGGGCCTAATAATGATTCTCCAGTTATGTTTCATGAGTGTTTCAGTAAATTGGTTGATGTTACATATAATTATTTGATTGTGGGTGGGGATTTTAATGAAGTTTTAAACCTGCTGTTGGATAGAAATACACCTGCCCCTAAGAAGCAAATGATGGTGAGACTTACACTTCAGGCATATATGGCCGAATTTGGTTTGATTGATGTATGGAGAGCTTTGCATCCTCTTGAAAGGGACTACCCATTTATTTCATCTGTTCATCATAATTGTTTTTGATTATATTTTTTGTTTTTGTTTCTACATCGTTGTTACATTATATAAATGTCTGTAAAACTGAAATATTGGTAGTTTCCGACAATGCCCCAGTTTGCCTGGAGTTGCAGTTTTCAGATTCACTTAGGCCCCCTGCTCTTTGGAGTTTAAATGTGTCCCTTCTTAATGATGAGATGTTTAAAAAACAGATTTTGGCAGAATTAACTGAATACTTTGAAATTAATGAGGGTACAGTTGATTCTTGTGCTATGGAGTGGGAGGCCAGTAAAGCTTTTATACGGGGCCGAATTATTGCTTATGCTTCATATAAAAACAAAATTTTAAAAATGAAGCAAGTAGTTTTGAGTGAGAAGTTGAAATCCATTATAATTCAGTTTGCTGCTTCTCCAGCTGCACAACTTTATCAGGAGCTGCAGAGCATTAAATATGAATTGAATAATATCCTTTCACAGCAGGCAGAATTTGCTTTAACCTGTTTACGACAGGCATACTGGGAAAATGGTGAATGTCCTAGTAAGCTTTTGGCACATCGTCTTAAACAGAAAAAGCATCAAGGTGTTATTTCTGCTATTAAAGATGAGAGCGATATGATATACACTTCCCCTAAAGATATAAATTCACAATTTTTAAAATTTTTATTCCGATTTGTATAGTACAGGTAAAGAAATATCAGAGCAAGATATGGACGTTTTCTTTTCTCAGCTTAAACTTCCAAGGTTAGATTCCCCACAACAACAGTTCCTTATGGCTCCCCTGCGTATTGAGGAAATAATGAAAATAATTTCAAATATGAATGTTGGGAAAGCACCTGGCCCAGATGGGTTTCCAATTGAGTGGTACAAAACATTTTCTAGCCTTTTGGTCCCAAAGCTTCATCATCTTTATAATTATATTTTTGAATCTGGTTCTCTTTCAGCATCATTAAATGATGCTTATATATCACTATGATTCCTAAGCTTGGAAAAGACCATACCTATTGCACTAACTATTGACCTATTTTGTTAATTAATGTTAACATTAAAATATTAACAGCAATTTTGGCTGATAGATTGCAACAAGTTATTACAACACTTGTTCAATCCGATCAGGTGGGATCATTAGAAATCGACAGGAATACAAAAATCTTAGATTAATAGTTGATCTGATTGCTTTAAATACAAATAGAACAGACTCGGCAGCTATAATTTCTTTGGATGCTGAAAAGGCCTTTGACAAAATTCATTGGAAATTTATTTTTGCTACGTTGCGAAACTTTGGCTTTCCCATGGAATTTTTAAATTGGGTTAAAATTTTATATTCAACCCCAAGAGCGAGAGTTAAGACTAATGGGTTTTTCTCAGACTATTTTATACTTGGGAGAGGTACTAGACTAGACAGGGATGACCACTTTCTTCATTGATATTTGACTTATGTTTGGAACCCCTGGTGTGCACTATTAGACAGAATAGTAGTATTCATTGATTTTTACATGATTGTTTTGAATTTAAAATTATTCTCTATGCTGATGATCTTTTGTTGTTTATTTCAAAACTCCAGTCATCAGTTCCTGCTTTGATGAAGATGATTAAGAACTTTGGTGATTTGTCTGGCTATTTAATTAATTGGTCAAAGTCAGAACTGATGCCGATTGGAGATAATATATTTCAGAGTGTATTAACGCAGTGGCAATTTCGATGGTGCCCAGATTTTATTACTTACTTGGGAATACTTATCCCTAGAGACATATCCCAAATGATTAAACTTAATTTGAGTAAGTTGATTAATGAGATCTCACGGGATATAAACAGATGGGCATCTCTTAAGTTGAATTTGTGGGGTAAGGTGATGAATATAAGATGAATATAATACCTAGGATTATAACACTTAAGATGAATATAATACCTAGGAATGTATATGTTTTATGTGGGATCCCTCTATTTATACCTGGAAATTATTTTCAAAAACTTAATGCTTTGTTTCACAAATTTTTCTGGGGTTCTTTGCCTCCACAAATCTCTTTGAAAAGGATGCAACTTGCAACTAAAGAAGGTGGGTTTGGTTTTCCAGATCTTGTCTTATATCATAGGGCTTATTTGTTGACTAGTTCTAAATTCTGGTCTTTTCCACTTAGATTAGATTATCCACCTTGGTCAGTTTTGGAATCCTTGTGTCAGGATCCTCTCTCCAAATGGATGGCATTAGGGTTTCACTACACTAAAACAGATAGGGTGCCTCCTACAAACACGGCAGAGAGGTGTGGCGTATTATATTTCGTCAATTATCGTTTGACCCATTTTCTCATGCTAAACTGACTTTATGGGATAATCCAGATTTAAAAATTGGTAAGAAAACGTTCCTGTGGCGGACTTGGGCAGACAGGTTGATATTTACTTTGGATCAATTAGTGAGTGTAGATGATGAGTTTTTGTCATTTTCGGCTTTGCGTACTAAATATAACTTGCCTGCCTCAGCTGAATGGCAATACTTGCAACATTTGTTAGAATCTACCGGTAGGTTTGGTCCAGCTGCTTTTACAGCTTCAGAGCCTCCTTTGCTGCTGGATGCATTGATTGAGGTTGAGCAGTTATATATCGACCTACAATTCATGTTTATAAATACTTATTATTGGTTAATAAGTATGATATACGGAGTCTTAAAGATGAATGGAATAGGGAATTGGATGGTCTTAATCAATGGAACATGGTTTTTGCGTCTGTGTCAGAAGGGTCTATGGTATGGATCTTAGGTTACATCTTATTCAGCAAAAACTTTTGTTTCATGTTTATTGGACACCACAATGTCTTTTTAATAAGGGTGGCATGCCCTGACTGGATTCCTCCCCAAGGTTTAGGCTGTGAAGAGGTTCTAGTGCCAAACCTCTGGCAGCAAATCCCTTTTAGGTCCATGTGCTGTGGCTGAATAGCTCCATGTGCATAAGCAGTGGAGCCACCCTGACCAAGGCACCAACTGGAGGAGCATTCTTCCACCAGGTGCCTTGGCCGGGGAGGATGCAGGGCAGGTGGTGAAGCTCTTTGCATGGCACTCACTCTTCCAGTTGGGACAGCAAGTTAGTGCACTCAGGGAATCCCCACTTGCCCTGAAAGAAGGAGGTTGGGGGAGGCCTCTCAGCTGAGGTCCCATAGGCCAGATGGGCCAGCCTGGCAGGCTAAGTTGGCACATAGGCTGGACATCCCCATGGTGGTTAGAATGTAGTGCTAGGGCGGGGGAGACCCAGGTTCAAATCCCCACTCAGCCAAAAAAACATTTGCATTATGGCATAAGCTTTTGTGGACACGGTCCCCTTTATCAGATGCATTAACTGTTAACCTCAAGTTGGCAGATTTGTATACATATATGTTTGGGGTGTGGGGAGGGGAATTGTGGGGAGGTTGAATTGAAATGCAGAAAGTACAGACAGTAAATGTATCTGCTATTAAGTATCTGTTATGATCCATAACTCTCTCTTCTTGCCCCCACCCTCTTCCCATTAGGCTAGGACCAAAGAATCGCTGCGAGTGTGCCAGAACCGGCAGGTTGACAGTCTATCAATTGGATAACTATATTGATAAAGATAAACTTGCCTCCGCCACAGAAAGACGTGAGAAGGAATTCCGAGATTATCAGAGAAGGTAACTTTAGCCTACCCCAGGGAATATAGAATTATTCCAGAGAATGTGATCGTATGGGTCTTGCTGGAGTAGACCAAAGACCATCCTTTCTCTTCTGTCCCCAGCATCTGAGAATCAGAGGATCATGTACTACTTGTATGAGAGGTTCTGTTCCTGTTGTAATATTCTATCTATCTATCTATCTATCTATCCATCCATCCATCCATCCATCCATCCATCCATCCCAGGGATAGGCAACCTGGTTCCCTCCGTAATCTCTGACCATTGGCCATGATGGCTGGGGGTGATGGGAGTTGTAGCTCAAAACGTTTGGGGGGCACCAGCTTGTATACCCTTGTTCTATACAAAGGGTTGGGACCAGACTTAAGGAAAGATCTTATGGTCCCTAGACAGTATCGGAGGGGCCATAGGATTGTTCGGATTCCCAGCTCCGAGGTCGAAGACAGTGCTCCAACCTCAGAGTGGGGAATTGGAGCTCTGACCCTCCTCCCTGGCCCCACAGAAAGAACCACACCAGCTGGTCTCCATGCTAAAATATGCTGGTATTTTGTTTTGGTTTGGTTTTTTGCTCCACCCCTTTTTGCCTTTGGCCCCTCCCACCACTGGAATGCGGCCCCCGAGAGCTTCTCTGAACTTGAATTCGGCCCGTGGGCTGAAAGGGGTTCGCCACCCCTATTCTAACATATCAGCAATGTAGAAACCATTGTAAACCATGGAATGGCAGCGGGGAGCAGGCAGGAAGAGAGATGTTAGTTGTGTGCTTCACAACCGAAGGAATGCACATGGCCACAGGAAAGGGGGACCATTAAGTCCAGGGCCTAAAATTGCCTTGCTGCACCACTTTCTCCAGGGCAAGACTCCTGTGTGAGGGCCAAACTAGATCTGAAGAAGTAGCATCAACTGGGGGCGCGGGCATGGGGAATGGGACGGGACTGATAACTATTGGGATTACATTAGGCATGGAGGAGACATTTAGCCTTTTCTCCCCCTGCTTCAATGCTAAGGAAAATCCTTCCTCTAACACAGGTCCGGGGAGGGGGGTTTCATAGATTTCATAGATCATAGAATTGGAAGGGGCCTACAAAGCCATCGAGTCCAACCCCCTGCGCAATGCAGGAAACTAGAGGAGGGGTCTCCCATCCACGTAATAACCAGGCCTGACCCTACTTAACTTTCCACGCTCAGACAAGCTGAGCCAGCGTAAGCCACAGGCCTGTATTGTGTGTGTGTGTGTGTGTGTAATCCTCCACTGGCACTAGCAGATGTCAGAAATGTGGAGAAAACTGAGGAGAAAAATTGCTTGAGGTAACACAGTGCCCTGAGGTGAGGTGCGGGGAGAGTGTTGGGTTTAACTTCCCTCACCAACGTTACTCCTTTTAATCTACATATCCCCTACTTTATATATGAAAAATGGCAGAGATATGAATAAAATACATGTGGCTGTGCTACGTCCTCTCATTTTGGCCTGTAACCGGCTTGCCAACTGTGTCATTCGCAAAAGCAGGAGGAACACTTTAGCAAGCAGCTGGCAAACAGAATGAGAGAGAGAGAGAGAGGAGAATTCAGAAGAAACTGGATTGTTTGAAGTAGTCTTCATGCTTTTGTGAGAGACCTGGCACGCAACTTCCAGAGGGGAAGGTGTGTTAGTCAGTTGCAGCAAAAGTGATAAAAGGGGCTCTCCTGGGGCCTGCCTGGTGCCACAATGAGTTTATTTGTCTCCGTGCTTTCTTGGGCCAGAGCCAGCTTGATTAGATACATGAAGTGGTCGCCTAGGTGTGCACACTGTGAGTGAAAAGGAGAGAAAAAAAATTCTTTTTACAAGGTAAGGTCAAAAAGGAAATAAAAAGGCAGGGCTGCTTCTGCCATGTAGCAGGGTGAAGCAACCTACTTCAGGTGGGGTCAGGAGGTAAGGATAGATGAAGGCAGGAGTTGGTGGTTGAATGGTGTGGAAAGATTACTTAGGGTGCAATCTTCTGTATGTTTAGACAGAAAAAAGCCCTGCAACTCCCAGCATCCCCCAGCCAGCCATTCCCCGGTTATCCCCAATTTCATAGATTCATAGATCATAGAGTTGGAAGGAGCCTAGAAGGCTATTGAGTCCAACCCTCTGCTCAATGCAGGAAACTAGAGGAGGGGGTCTCCCATCCAAGTAACAACCAGGCCTGACCCTGCTTAGCTTTCCACGCTCAGACAAGCTGAGCCAGCGTGAGCCACAGGCCTGTTTGTTGCCTTCTAGATGGGTTGGACTACACGCACACACACACGCACACACACACTGGAGAATACCTAATTTTGCAGTCTAAAAGGGAATCCTAGAACTGAAAGAGAATGACCATCTACTACCACCTAATATAACTTTGTCCAAAAGGGAAACATGCCCTCTAACCATTAGGTATTTCGACACAGTTTGGCTTCTTTTGACACCATATCTAGCGTGTTAACGAAAATTTATGTACAGTTTTGGCAATATTAGGATTAAGAACAACAAAGGGGATTTAGACACGCAAACAAAAAAAAGCTGTAAAAAGGCAAAACAAAAGCAAAGACAACTGCACCAACATTATAATTCTGATGTACCCTTATTTCAAGATTCTTCCATTGGTGGGTTGGAAGCCATTATTTGGATGTTTTTGAAGAAATCCATTGCCCTTGATAACATTTGAAGAATTTCAAAATGCATTGGGAATTATAACATTGGTGCAGCTGTCTTTCGTAATATTAGGATTACCATTTTTTCTTCTGCTTAATGCCACACAAGGGCGTTGCAGCAAGTGCTTCTTTGTCCCCAAACTGATAAGACCTGAGATTCTTTATCTTTATATGTATGCAAATTAGCCTACAAAGAGCTTCCTGAATTACCAAGCCTGTTGTATCAACATTATATTTTACTCCCTCACACCACCGGTTAAAATTGTGCCTGAGGAGAAATCTGTTATCAGGCACGATTATGAAAATTAGCTCATCCTTTTGTGCTTTTTAGCTGAATGTATTCATAATATTTTGTCATTGACTGGGTTCAGACAACACGGCGATAACCCACTCTCAAGGGATGAGTATGGGCTGAGTGTGGGTTGTCTCTGATCTGTGGATTGTTGCTCAAACATGGGTTGTTGTGTTGTTTGAACCCAGCCACACTAACAAACCATGGTTTGTTAGCCACAAACAACCCACAGTGCACAACCCAACAACAAACAACCGTGGCTTCCCTTCATGGGTTGTTTGGAGTTAACAAACCATGTTTTGTTAGCGTGGCTCGGTTCAGACAACACGATAACCCATGTTTCGGCAACAACCCACAGATCAACGACAACAACCCACGCTCAGCCCATACTCAGCCCTTCAGTGTGGGTTGTCGTGTTGTCTGAACCCAGCCACTGTTCCCCATTTCAAAGTAATTCTCCCAAAGAAGTCCAATTTAAATGCACTGCCCCCACCCATCTTTTATGCTGGCTTTTGAAGACTTCCGTTCTGCCTCACTGCGTTTGTCTTTTTTTGCTTTTGACCCCAGGTATCCCCTTGAGACAAAAGAGGTCATTATTGCTCAGCCAAACTCTCCTTTAAGCTACCCCATTCAAGGAGCCGAGGTGATGCCTTTGCACACCATTGTAATTCCAGGTATGTCGACTGCAATAGCTAAACCGCTGCTGGGGGGAAATGAAACAACAAGGGATGTTCTAACTTGACTGGTAGAGCTGGTCCAAGACATTTTGCTGCCTGAGGTGAAGGACACGATGGTGCCCCCCCCCCATTTCCACATACACAAGCCGACTGGGCTGGCAACTGAATCTTTCTTCAACACTGGGGGCAGGATGGCATCTTCCACCGCACCTGAGGATGTTGGAAAGGCCATATGGCATGCATAGCCCTGTCCTCCAACAGCTCCTTGCTGCCACCCAGGGGTGTTGCTTGGCCCATCTGGCCTCTGACCCAGATCTATTTCCCAGAGCCCAAAGTGTCCGTTGGTGCCAGTGGAAAGGTTTTTTTTCTCAGCTTAATTGCTGTGCAGGGGGCAATTATCAGGGGGGACCACATCTGGGGAGTGAAGAGTAAACTCTTTCTTCCCTGTGCACTGTGGGGGGCCCAATCCCCCCCCCTCTGCATGGCAATTAAGCTTAGGAACAACAACTTCCATTGATGCCAGTGGAAAGATGGGACCCCAAATCTTTGACGTGCCTAGCAGTGCCACTGCTATCACACCTGACCTGACTGCCTGAGGCAGCCAGCTGCACCGCTCTCCCTAATGATGCACCTGTGGCCACCTGTGAAGCTTGTCCACTATCTGTTTGCTCATCTGTGGTAACTTAAGCAGGCCTTGGTCTCTGAGCATCCATTCTTTGTGTACCAATGCTCCGTATCTTTAATAAATGTAACATTCAGTAAAGGGATCTTATGCTTTGATGTCCAGTTCCAGGTTCTCTTGGCAGCTATGGAGTCTTTACCTCCATAGACTACGGAGTCTGTAGTCTTTACCAGGGCAAGCGACAAGTGTCATTATGGTCAAGTATCTGCCGAGGGTCCACTCCCCACCAGGGGCCCACTAGCAATAGGCCGGTTGAAGTCGCTCCTCCTCTTCACTGTTGCAACCTGCTTGTTCACTTGCCTCTTGCTCTGGCCCAGACAACGGTGGTGGTGAGAAGGAGGAGTTGTTTAAGATCCTCTTTGCAGGGCCGGCGCTACCGCTAGGCAAACTAGGCGGTTGCCTAGGGCGCGTGGCTGAAGAGGGCGCAGAAACGCTGCACTCCTTTTCACTGTCGCCGCCGCACCGCCCCCACCGGGCCTCGCCCCCCGCCGAAGCCGCCGCCGCGCCTCCCACCCGCCTGCCCCTGCCACGCCTCCGCCGCCTCCGCGCCTCCCCACCCGCCCCACCCGCCGCCGCTGCACCTCCCCGCCCGCCCCCGCCCCCGCCCCCGCGCCTCCCCTCCCCTCGCCACCAACCTTCTCTGCGTCACTTCCAGTCGAGCCCCGCCTGTGTTGTTTTGGCAGGAGGAACCAGGGCAACAGGGCTTAAACAGCCCTGTTGCCCTGGTTTCCCCGGCAAAAAACAGAGTGCGGGGGTCCCGGCGCGTCACTTCCTCCTCGGAGGCGGAGGCGGCGGCAGCCAGGGCAGGGGGAAGGTAGGTAGGTAGGTAGGTAGGTGGTGGTGGCGGTGCGGGGGCGGGGGTTGCAGAGCAGGGCTGCTTTGCTCCGGAGGGCCCCCCCACGGCACGAGAGGGGGGCGCTAAATATAATTCCGCCTAGGGCGCCAAACTGCCCTGCACCGGTTCTGCCTCTTTGAATGCCTTTCTGCATATCCCACCACTAAGAGAGAAACACAGGATAGGGCCTTCTCTGTGGCAGCACCCCACCTGTAAAACTGTCTCCTAAGGGAAATAGACTGGCCCCTTTGTTCAGTATTATAACTTGCTAGTATTTTACATGCATTAGCTCTGCACTTTGTTATTAAGATTCTCTCCTGCTCTTAATCCTGCTTTGGGTGATGTTTTAAAATGTTTTCATTTTTAAAATTGTATTTTTTAACACTGTTTTAAGTTTTACTTGTAAGTCGCCTGGGGAGCCTTTTTCAGGCTTCATGGATCTACTGGATTCATTATGGATTTCATAGATCATAGAGTTGGAAGGAGCCTACAAGGCTATTGAGTCCAACCCCCTGCTCAATGCAGGAAACTAGAGGAGGGGTCTCCCATCCAAGCAATAACCAGGCTTGACCCTGCTTAGCTTTCCACACTCAGACAAGCTGAGCCAGCATAAGTCACAGGCCTGTATTAGGCTGAAAGACAACTCATAAACGTGTTTTGTTTTGTTTTTAAATATTGCATTCTCCTTAAAGATTGATTTGCTTTCAAACCTGCAGACAAAATGGCACCCCTCTTTTGCAAGGGTGATTAGAGCCATTGTCCTTTGCTCTGGAGTAGTTTCTTGCAGAATCCATTTTCAGTCCTGGATCTAATCTTTTGGTATATCTGAAACTAGGAATGTGGGAGAAATCTGCAAGGGATTCATATGAGTTTGGATATCTATGAATCTGACCTGAGGATTTCTCAGCAGACCAGCTTTTTCCAAGCCACACGGATTCCACAGACTGCGAACTCATACATCCCTACAAAAAAATCCAATTCCATCAATGAGTGGACGATGGAATGAAAGATGCCTGACAATCCACAAAACACAGACAGAACGGATTTGACAAAATATAACCTATATAATATAACCCTATAACCGTAGTGAAATCTGGGCATGTGCAGGAGCACATTTCTCTCATAAGCATCCCCCACATAACGGGCAGGGCTTCAGGGTCAGAGGGCATAGTTCCCAGTCATGCCTGAGTGCTGTAATTACGGATGCATCCACTCGCCTCGCGTGGGCGTAGCGGGCCAAAATCGGCCCCACTCACGCCCGCAAGAGGCGAGCGGGCCTTACCGGCTGTTAAGCCCTGTTGCCCTGGTTTCTATGGAAAATACGTAGAATTGGGGTCCTGTCGCGCCAGCGCAGGGTCCCGTCTGTGAGAGCTGGACTGACACGGGTTCAGAAGCTTACCTAGCCAGTGACCCTCAGTCCCAGTCACGCAGACGGAAGGAGGAGATAACAGCAGTTAATAAAGATTAAAGAGTTTATTTGTAAGACCCAGTTACATGGAATTAAGGCAAGCAATGCATCTCTTACTCACTACATGATTGCAGATTCAAATCCAAGACCCCAGTGGTAAGGCTGAGATGAAGTGACTGACTTGAAGTAGAAGTGCAGAACAAGAGAGAAGTGAGGGGATGTGTGTCTTACCCCAACTTATATAGTAAGACCCTATTTACAGTATCTATAAATAGGATATTACTCACCAGTTATATAACCTGTTATTCACACAACATGTTGATTCCAACTTGCCCCATGAGTCTGAGTCATAGACCTTGACATTATGTCTGGTGACAATAGACCTTGTGTACTTCACCTCAAGAGACATCCTCCATGTCAGCTGACAATCCTGATGTCAGCTGACAATCCTCGTACTGCCCATGCAAAACCTAACACCGTCGTGTCACTTCCGGCCAGCCGGAAGTGACGTGACGGGACCGGCACGGCCGGCTCGAGCAGCATGGAGAATTGCTCCGCGCTGCTGAGGATCGAGTGGCGGGGGGGGCGCTGTGGAGAGGAGAGGCGGGGCGCCCCCCCCCCCAGGTACGTGGACATCCCTAGTTGTAATCTCTTCCTTTTAGACATGAAAACTTGGATTCATGCTCCAGTCTTTGCAATTTCTTCTTTCCTAGCTGCTTCATCACCGGGCCGGGCCCAATCATTCACATATTAATTATATGTTTATCTTGTTCTTCCTTCCAGGAGCTCAGCAAATTGAGATAGATCATAGGCTTCCCTTTGCATTACATTGTTGTGGTTTGCTAAAGGGCTGGAAACTGTCAATTGTTTGGTTGATTATTTAATGTTTACCATATCATTTTGGATGTTCTGCCTCAGGCAGCAAAATATCTTGGGCTGTCTCTGTTGGGAAAGATCAATGAATTCAGGGAGAACATGATGAAGAGAAATTTCTCCCTTCTGTCTTTGTCCACATCCCTTTCCTCTCATCTCTTGCCTTCCGTGCTGGCGAAAAACAAATGCCGCGTAAGATGGAGAAGAAAACTAGCTGAAAGAGTGAAGCACAGAAGGGAGAGTTTGCAGTTGAGGGGGGACTGAGATATTTGCCTCATGGGGCTGAATTTGGCCCATTGGTCCCTTCTGGGAGAGTATTGTCACCTACTCTGTAAAACAGGGCAAAGCAAGCTTTGTTGCACTTTCAAAAACAAAACAAAACAGCTATTGTGCCATGCAAGTAAATTATTGTTTCCCGTAATTTAAAAGGTTCTGTTTGCTTTTGTTCTTGAAGGGCTTGGTTTCCATGGAACAAGTACAGAAGAACAACAGGTAACGTTGTGTTTCGTAATGATTTGAAGTGTGTGGTACCACTCCAGGTTTGGGATGGGTTCTCTTGAGAAGTGTGGAAAAGCAAGACTGTAGTCGTTTTGCACGTCACAACAACTGGTTTCTTAACTGTGGATTGTTCTGAATGAAGTGGGAGGGAGGGAGCATGCAAGTTCTTGATGGCCAGGGATGCACCATCTCTCAGATGTTTATCTTCTTTCTTTTTTTTAAATTATCTTTTATTGTGAGTTTCAGAAAATTATAACAAAAACAAAAAACATTTTTAAAAAGCAGGGGGGGAAGGAAAAATAAAATTTAAAAATGTACAGTTTTCATTACATAAAGTTTAAATATATCAATTGCAATACATACATGTGAAATGTATGCCCATATATATTATATATGTGTAAGAAGGTGTACTGCTATAAATATGAATAGTTATGCATAAGCTTCAGTAAAGGCAAACCAAATATCCCTATATTTGTCCATGCGTAGGTAGCGTCTAAATACCACCACTCGAAAGTTGAAAGTGTCATTAAGTCCTTGATCCATTGCTTATCGGGGCTAGCCATTTATCCTTCCAGTGTTGTAGTATCAGCCTTTTAGCTGTCAAAAGGGCGCAGAAAATCCATTTACAATACATCACCTTGCGTTAAGTTCCAAGAGACGGGTAAATAGTTAAGAGGAACGTGTACGTCAGTAAATATTAAAGAACTTGGTTGTTTATCATGCTGTCTGAACTTGGACACCTGGCCAACACAAAGCAAAATCTCAACCAGACCCGTTTCTTAAGCCCTTGTAGAAAACGTATGGGCATCGCAGTTGAAACTGGGCCGTGTATAATGCATGAACACGCATCATGCCAGCGCAGGCATTGGTATTTGGGGACAGATAGGGCTAGGCCTACCATTCAGCAAAGTGATGCAGCCTCCATAGGCAGCTGATTTGGGGTGTCATGAAAAGGGCAGCAAGTTCTTACTTAATTGATTATTATTGTGTTTTTACTGCCGGGGAGGGGAAGAAGCACTTGTGGGATTTTCTGCCTCCGGTGCCAAAATGGCTTGGCCCACCTTGGGTACTATGCACCTTGGCTTGGGGGAGGGGCATCAGTTGTTGCTCCACCTCAGACAGCAGAGTGTCTTGGGCCGAGTCTGAGTGTAGAATTCAATGTTAATTTAAAATATGCCCATGCTTGCAGCTGCACTTTGTATAGTAGCCTCAACTGTACAAAGAGAGTCTCAAAAGTGTGTGTGAGGAATGATCTGATGACAGAAGTTGTGGTTTGGCAGCACCTGGACTTCAAGCACTTATGGGAAGTGCCCGGCATAGCTCTTTGCTCCTTTATGTTTGTGAGAGAAACAGAATAAATTGTTCCAAATAAGCCAATATATGCAAACCTGTTTCATTTGCACAATGTATACAGATTGCACAATTCTGAGTGCCCTCTAAAAGAGTGCAATATATCCATGGCCTTTCCTATGAATTGCTTGGGCCTTAGAGACTAGCCTCCCTTCCTATAGCGTTGCAGTCTTCCTGATATAATCGAGTAGTCTCTTAAAATTCCATTTATGTGCCAATTCAATGCACCAAGGACACAGAGAGGCATACAGCAGCTCTCCCACATGTGTGGAACTCACTCTTCATAGAGACAGGCCTGTGGCTCACGCTGGCTCAGCTTGTCTGAGCGTGGAAAGCTAAGCAGGGTCAGGCCTGGTTATTACTTGGATGGGAGACCCCTCCTCTAGTTTCCTGCATTGAGCAGGAGGCTGGACGCGATGGCCTTGTAGGCTCCTTCCAACTCTATGATCTATGAAACCTTGAAACCTGCACTATCTGGTCATACCCCAAATCTTTCCAGATAGCGTCTTAAATTGCAGCAAGTGACACTTTATGCTCTCCTGCTCTCCTGTAGGGGGTTATGCTGCTGCTGCAACAGCATATGCAAAAGAGTGGTCTTGAATCAAATCTTATAATCCTGTGCAGCTTATTGCCTCTCAACAAGTATGCACACACAGGTGTTTGTACTAGGGCTAAACCAAAATGCACCCCCCCCTGCCCATTTTAACACCCATTTGATGGGTGGCAAAAGGAAGGGCGTTTGGGCTGTTTTCAAGGGTGGGGCAAATTTTGAGGGTGGAAGCACAAAACTTACCTGTACTCCTCATGGGGCCACTGCTGCTGGCTACCATGTTTAATTTCCCACAGTGCACCCAGAACGACATTGAGTCACATGGCATATCTTTGTCCCGAGGAGCATTCTGGAGGTAAAAATAGTAGCCCACATTGACAGCTGCCTAAAATTGTGGATATCAGTGTGGCCTTCATATTCCACCAAAATAACCCTCGGAATGAAGCAACAACATGACATAACATTGTTCCAGGAGAATTATGGGAAATTAAAGATGATAGCCAGAGATGCACAGCCACCGGGACAAAAGTCCCAGCTCCACTGCCATTGCTGCTAGAACCCTGGTTTGCACAACATGACCAAGTCATCGTGGTTGCAACCCCTGATCAGGGCGATTAGGGGTTGTGCCATGTCATGTGAACCTGGCCATTGTGGGTTATTCAAGAGTTAAACAACCCTCACATATAACCCTCAATTAGTAGTAGGGTTATGTAAGGGTTGTTTAACCAATAACCCATGATGGCCGGGTTTGCACAGCATGGTGCAACCCCAGATTGCCCCGATCATGGCTTGCATATTCAAAATGGTGGTCGCACATGCCCAGCATGCACTGTGGGTCATCTTGGGTTAAATAACCCACAATGAGCCAGGTTTCTCATGCATACCAGCTCAGAGAGTGGAGGTGCAAAGCAACCACTCTACCCCAAAAGTGGAAATGAACCGCCACCAGTAACCGTGATTTCAGGCCTTCTGCTCACTTCCGACCCCCAAATTTAAAAAAATTGTGACTAATCCGAGTTAGCTGGAGGATGGGGACATATTCCTTGCTCCTAATTTTTTTTCTTTTGTCTTTCTGCAAAAACTCTAGGTGATTCTACAGGCATCATTTGGTACTCTGAACACCCTTGCTGATGTTTCTGAAGATGTGGTGCGTGGGCGAGGGGAGAAAGAGCTGATCATCTCTACTTCCAGTGTGAAGCTACTAAATCACATCCTTGAACACATCACCTACACTAGTACAAAGTACTTGCTCGATGTAGTGGACATGGGTGAGCTGGACTGCTGCTGCTGGACAAACCTTCCAATGGCTGGCTTGCCCTTCAACTTGACTCGCTCTAGGCTGGGGATAAAATGACTGCAAGAAGTATAAGCAGTAGCTTATTCTGCCATTGAAAGAGACTGTGACTGGGTTCAGACAACACGATAACCCACACTCAAGGGTTGAGTATGTGTTGAGTGTGGATTGTTGTTGAACCGTGAGTTGTTGAAACATGGGTTAGAGAACAAACCATGGTGAACAACCCATAGTTCACAACCCAACAACAAACCATGGCTTCTCTTCATGGGTTGTTTGTGGTTAACAAGCCATGGCTTGTTAGCGCAGCTGGGTTCAGACAACATGATAACCCACGGTTCAATAATAACCCATGACTCAACAACAACCCACACTCAACCCTTGAGTGTGGGTTGTCGTGTTGTCCGAAACCAATGTGTGTGGTACATTCTGGAGGTGAAGGGAACTAATTTTTATCCTTTTTAAAATTTCTTGGTAAAATCATTAAACTGCATGCCATCCTTGCAATTTTGAAAATGACTGACTGGTATTCCTCATCTTAAGACCTTGGGGGAATTAATAAAACAGCTGACAGAAGAACACTGTTGTAAATCAGAAAGGACATTTGAGACAACGGATTAAAAACAGCCTTCCTCCCTGACCTGGTGCCCTCCAGATGTGTTAGACTACAACTCCCAGCATCTCCCCAGGCTGTGGACTAAAACACAGCCTCTAAATTGGGGCGGGCAGATCTACTTTGCATTTTACTAGAACCCCAGATCCACCAACCAGAGCCAGGTGGAAAAGATGTAGAATTATTAAAGAACAGGATGCTTCTGAGCATTTTCTGAGCCTAGGAATTTGTTTTCAGGATCAGAACTGAACTGAGCTCACAGTCCTTTCACACAAAAGTACACTCTTGGTTATCCCAAGCTTTCCTCATTTCAACAGCCCAATTTAGGTGTGTGTGTGTGGGAAACAAACTCATTTTGTTATTGCTGTTGTTAAACAAGTGGGAGTCAGAAAGCCTTGGTGATGTACAGCAAATCACTCAGAGATCTACCAGAAGATCCCGATCTACCTTCTGCCCAGCCCTGCTCCAAGCAGTGCTAAAACCGGGATGGGATTGATTGGGAGGGACTGTGGCTCAAAGGCAGAGGGCCTGCTTTGTACACAGAAGGTCCCAAGTTCAATCTTTGGTATCCCTTAAAACAGAGACGCAGAACCAGAAACGGAGGGGGAGTTCCATGGTTCTCTCAGCATGGAGAAAGGGACTCAGCCAGCAATGAGAGGAGCAGCCACTCCCACAAATGCTTTCCGGGTCTCTGGCTTCACGTGGCATCCCCATAGGGGTGGGTGCTCCCCACAGCCCCGTCCGAGTCCCTGACTTTGCTTGGCATGTACCGTCATTCGGCCAGTGCTGGGGGAAATGGTTCCTGCTAGCCCTTGCCAAGTCCTCCGCTGCTTGCACCTCCTCTGTTATCTCTGACCTGACCGTTGCAATGGGAGATGTTGCTGGAACAAGTAAATGTGGGTCCAAAGGAGTGCTGTTGTATGGCTGTGTGGATTCCTCTTCCCCCGCCCCCCATTTTGCACTCATGAGCTTTAAAATGCACGTGCCTCGGTTTCTCCTCTCTGTGATGAGCTGCTGGGGAGTTAAAAGACTCCTCTGTCTCTATTGCCCTCCATCCCATCAGCCTCAGTGGGCACCAGCCTCCACTGATTCCCCACTAGCATGACCTATGCTGGAAATGCTGGGAGTTGCAGTCCAACACATCTGGAGGGCACCAGATTGGGTTGGGGAAGGCTGGTCCACTAAAATATTTTGAAAACAGAAGACTGGATGTCCTCCCGGCAAGGATAGGGTGACAGATGTTTCAAGGGCCAGTTGGACTGTGGAAGGTAGCCCTGCAACTGACAGCTAACTAACCACCTCCCGCTCAATTGCTTTCCAGTGAACTTTGCAATAGGGACTCATCAGATCAGGTTTCCTGTGACCATCCGACAGCCAGGCCTTCCTAAGCTGTTTGACCCAGGACCAGGTGAGCTTTCAGTACATGCACAAATAGCAACCCCATGCCTGTGGCTTATGCTGGCTCAGCTTGTCTGAGTGTGAAAAGCTAAGCAGGGTCAGGCCTGGTTATTACTTGGATGGGAGACCCCCTCCTCTAGTTTCCTGCATTGAGCAGGGGGTTGGACTCGATAGCCTTGTAGGCTCCTTCCAAATCTATGATCTATGAATCATAAACAGAACTCATTGTTTGCTCTCCTAAAGCACTAGAAGCCATGAAAGCAAATGGAACTCTCCAAAATATATGCTGCTTCAAATAGTATCTATATCAGGAGTGGGCAACCTCCTTTGGGTCAAGGGCAACCAGTTGGGGGTTGCGCATCCTAAAGGCGGCAGGCCAGAGCAACAAGGGAAATGTGGGAAATGTGCATAGGATTGCAACCCAAGCTTCAGAAATCCTAAGCCACAGCTGAGCAAAGGGACAATGGCAGTGGTGATGGAGGAGGAGGTGGCAGTAATGCTTCAGCCTGAGGCTGCTCCTGCCACCTTTTTCTGCACTCGTTGCCCTCCCCTTGCTTCTTCCTGCATCTGCCACTGATGCTGGCCAGGACTCCACTGGCCAAACAGAATAAAGTGGGGGCTTCTGAAGGAGGGAAGGTTGATGGAGAACAAGGAACTAGCCAGAACATGCATGTACTTTCTGGATCTCTCCAGCAAACCACAGGGATCTCGTTCTGCTCTTCCCAAAAGGCTAGGATAGGAGAACCAGCATGCATGCTGTTGGGGATTGCTGAAATTGCTGGGAGAGGATATTAGGGGAGATATTATCTCTCCCCTCTTGCGATTGCAAGCACAGCAGAGCAGACCCCGACTACAGTGGGAAAACGTGAGCGTGCGGAGCTGCCGGTTAGAGCAGGATCGGCGATTAGTGGGTACAGGCTGCCCTTTTGGCAGACTGGATCTTTACCTGGCTTCCCCCTTATACTACCAATAAGACAAACAGTCTTTTGGAGGTTAAAAACAGAGTTTACTCACTCAGATCTTGCAGATTGGATACAGGCAGACTTAGGAATGTATTTACAGTTGTGCAGGAATCATTTGGTAGTCGACCGTGTTCTGAACTTGGGACAAGTTCAGACATGCTGCTCTCGGCTACATCTTTAGACATGCTGCAGTTACAGGTTCATGGCTCAGACTGAGTTCCCGGGCAGGACGTCTGGGTAATTTCCTCAGAGTGTCTACTCCAGCCAACTGGAGGAGGCACAACTTTGTAGTCCCAATTACATCATGCACCTATACATGGCGTGTGAGGTTTTGGCTGCACATCCCCAACACATGCATGGGTGGCCATTTGTGCATGCTAGAAATGTGAGGGTAAAGGAAATCATTCCAGTTCTGTAGGAGGTGACTACTGTTGCATCTGAGAACAGCAGCCCTAGGGCAGGACTTTCACAAGAACTGCTACAAACTGTGGCAGGAAATGTCTCTACCTACGTATTCGTTATATACAATTGTTATTTTATAGAATCTTGTTTCACTGTAATGACCTTTGGTTATATACAATAGAAATTACAGTTATAGTGAGAGAGGGAGAGAGGAGCACTGAGTGTGTGTGTGAATAGATGGGGTATGTGTGGGGTGCGTGTGTGTGGGTGAATGGAGGGGTGTGTGTGGTGTTTGTGTGGAGTGGGGGAAGAAAGAGAATGTGAGATGGTGATGAATGTAAGATTATCATCACCCCAGTCTCGCTCTCTCTCTCTCTCTCTCTCTCCCCCTCTCTCACATTTCTTAATAGAGAAAGACAGAAAGAAAGAGTGTGGGTTAGTGATGATCTTAAGAGAGGAAGAGAGAGTGTGTGGTGACACTCACCCCACTGGCAAGTGGCTCAGGAAAAGATTACCTCCGAGGGAATGTGGCCCTCAATGACCACAGACTCACAGCTGTAATTGCTGCCAAAGGTGCTTGGGTATTGACTTGGGTGTGTGTGAATACTTATACAACCAACTAGTGCCAGTTTGTTTGTTTTTTTACTTAATTTTTGTGCCACAATAAAATTATTTTGCATTGCACCTTCACAGTGTTGAGTATCTTGGGCGCACCAAGTGGTACATTTCGATTCCAGGTTGTAACACAACAAAATGTGGAAAAGTCAAGGCGGGGTGAATACTTCTGCAAGGCACTGTATGTGTGAGAGTTAATACAAGACTCATAGGCCCAGATCAGATAATTGTTCGAGACTTCACAAAGCATGGTTAATGAACCCAAGAATGAGTGTTAGGGCCAAACCTCCCTTGCCCTTCCTCCCATTGTGCACCAGCTTCAAGGCAAAGATCATGGTTTTGTACCATCAGGCTGCGGGTTCTGCCAAAGCCCTTACTGTAACCTGGATTGCAGGGATGTGCTATGAGTCAGATCTTGAGCAAGGTTCAGATTTGCTCAGGTTGCTCAGGTGAGCATGATGGGAAGAGATAAGCATCACAGAATGCTCCAGGTGAAGCTGGGGCTGGAAACCAGACAGGGTTGTCTGTATGTTGCTCCAACAAGGAGTAAAGCAAGACTAAGCCTTAAGTAAGAGTTTGTTTGCATTTATCCTCCATACTGAGGCTTGGCCTCCTAAAGGGGCCTGACCTGTTTTAGAAATCTCTGGGTACATCGACATGGGAGTGACTGGGGTATGCTAGTGTCCTCATGGCTGAAGTCTTCAGAGTCTGAGGACAGTAATGCGACCTCCTGTGGGGTCTTGCTGGAGAACTGGGGCTGGGGGACCTGAAAACCTCATGACACCTTTCTGTGGTTGAGTCATCTCCTTGAATTATGGAGCCTCTTCTTCTGAGCACAAGGGGCCAGCTTCCTCTGAGGGTGAGGGGTCCTGGTCCATGACAGGCATATATTGAGAGTTCCCCATTACATCTGAAATAGGGAACTCAGATTTAATGTTGGTTACAAACTGCATCCTGGTTTCTTTTCCTGGTTCATTAACTGACATTAAGCAAGAGCTCCCTGGTTTGGACATAACGGGGAACTCTTGCTTCATACAAGCCAGGTTCTTTTGTGCTGAAGCCAGTGCACAATAGGAGGAGGGGGCAAAAGAGGAGTGCTCAGCCTCAACACTCATTCCTGACTTCTTATATCATGGTCTATGAAGCCTCCAACAATTGTCTGAACAGCGCCAGAGAGTACAGATAAGGGAAACAAAACCACACAGGTCTTTGATTGTGTAAGCCCACCCTTTATTTCTTCTCCTTTGTGCCCCAGATAACAACATCAATAATATGGTGACCATCACGACAAAGACCTTCTTGCGCTACCACAAGCTGCGAGTCCTCATCAAGAGCATCAAACAGTATTATCCAAATATAACAATAATTGTGGCCGATGACAGCGAACATCCAGAAATGATTCAAGAGGCTAATGTTGAACAATTCATTATGCCCTTTGGAAAGGTACCCAGGAATATGGGTGTGGTTTCTTCATTTAATGCCACCAAAGAGTGGAGTTTTCTGGCTCTTTGGAAAGTTAGCCGCTCCTCGGCCTTCTCATAACTATATGGCAGGGAGAAGCGTGATGGGCCATGGGGTACGGTGAATTTACAAGCTTTGTGCATGTCCCCAGCTATTAAGAGACACTACTTTCACTCAGCTAACAAAACTAACTGGAGCTGGGGTTGGGTGGGGAAGGGTCACAGGAGAAGGCTTTGGTAGAGGAGGTTTCTGTCCTTTATTTTCTCATCCTTGCCCCAATGTGTTCCCCTGCTCTGCAGAGTGCCTGCTCTGCGCTATTGAACTTGCTGGGGTCCTCAATCCCTTCTTTATTTCTGTTCTGCCTCTTAGGAACCCTAGAATTCTCCTCTGTTCTTTACAAACCTTCATTGATGTGAGACAGGAAGAGGACTTCACCTTCATGCACAAATGGGAGATGGGGAGTCAAAGCTGCAGGACCCCATTTCTCTTTTATGCCCCCTCTTCATTCAGCCAGGGTCAGCACCAGACCTCAGTGGGCCCTTAGACGTGGCATTGCAGATTGGTCTACTGCTGTAGCTGAAGCCAAACCTAAAAAGGGATATTGTAGAGTTGGGAAAAGGGCAGAAAGGGGCAACTAAAATGATCAAGGGTCTGGAGCAACTCCCCTATGAGGGAAGGTTGCAACATCTGGGACTGTTTAGCTTAGAAAAAGGGCGAGTAAGGGATACATGATAGAGGTGTACAAAATTATGCATGGTGTGGAGAAAGTGGACAGGGAGAAGTTTTTCTCCCTCTTTCATAATACTAGAACCCAAGGTCATCCTATGAAGCCGATTGGTGGGAGATTCAGGGCAGATAAAAGGAAGTACTTCTTCATACAATGCATAGTTAAACTATGGAGTTTACTTCCACAAGATGTAGCGATGGCCACCCATTTGGATGGCTTTAAAGGGGGATTGAACAAATTCATGGAGGAAAAGGCTATCAATGGCTACTAGTCTTGATGGCTATATGCGACCTCCAGTTTCAGAGGCAGTATGCCTATGTACACCAGTTGGTTGAACTCATGTCCTGCTTGTGGGTTTCCCATGGGTAGCTGGTTGGCCACTGGGTGAACAGAATGCTGGACTAGATGGACCTTGGTCTGATCCAGCATGGCTCTTCTTATGATCTTATGTTCAAACTTCTGCCTCTGCCAACCACCACTGGTCACTCATGAACCTCATCCTAGCAGGCCACAACCAACAGTATGTGTTTCCTGCGCAGGCAGTGGCAGTGGTTCTTTCGAATGGGAGCTGCTGGCTCAGCTCCTATCAGTAGCAGCTGCCCACCACTTTAGATTACCCCCGAATGCCCAACATTGGGTCAAGCACTGCATTTTTATTAATCTAAAATGGTGGCAGACTGCTGCAAATGGGAACCACGTGGCTCAGCTCCTTCAAAAAGCACTGTCACCTGCTGTGCCAGGGAAACATCAAGTTATCCACACTCCATAGGGTTGGCAGGGTCAGACATTGGTCCTTCTGCAGCTACTTGACCGTGTGGACTCCTGACAACAGTCCACCTTGCAGGCTTTGTTCCTTGTCTTCTTCCCACACCTAGAGCTTCTCATTCTCTGAACGGTATTTCGGTGTTCCCTTTACACTACATGAAATAGCTGGGAGCTTTGTGGGGAAAGGGGAGAGCCACATTCAGGAAAGAGGATGGGTGATACCACGTGAGAAAGAAGAGAAGAAGAATCTGTCTTCATCTCTTTCTCTGCCCGGTCCTTCCCAGGCCCATTTCTCACCAACAGCTTTGTGAGAATGTTTGAGTA
Source organism: Shinisaurus crocodilurus (assembly GCA_021292165.1). Classification (NCBI taxonomy): domain Eukaryota; kingdom Metazoa; phylum Chordata; class Lepidosauria; order Squamata; family Shinisauridae; genus Shinisaurus; species Shinisaurus crocodilurus. The sequence continues at coordinate 1,042,655 of JAHFWL010000058.1, forward strand.
GGAGAAGTGCAAACCCCCCAGAGAGCATCCACTTTGCGGTACCAGCATGCCTTTCTATTATTTCCTTTTGTATGTACCATACCTGTAATTACATGCACTTACATACAATACCTGTAATTATGTGCATGTTGAAAATATTTACATAGATTTTGCAACCTTGGTTACCCAGTGGGTTGGAGCCAGACTTAGTCCTACTTGGAATAGACCCATTGAAATCAATGGGATTTAAGATAGTTATGACTTACTGAAGTCACATTGATTTCAGGTGGGTCTACTGTAAGTAAGACTAAGTCTGCCTCCAACCCACTGTGCGTCGTGATTTTATCAATATGTTTCGAAGTTCTGTGTGAGTTGCCTTGGGAGGATCTGTATCCTGGAAGGCAGGATATGAATCATTATAATAAATATAATAGTTCTGGTTCAAGGCAGCTGGAGGAAACAGACTTAACAAGAGTCTTCCTGGTGCTTATGTTACTTCGCTGGCACAGGAGCCATGGCAGTGCTGCTCTCTCCCACTCCACCTGGGTAATGTGAGAGGCTTACAGGAGCAGCCTACACTACAGCACCTTCTCGCGCCAATGTTTAACTCTCTCGAATCTTAAGCTGACACCGGCATAGGCAGAACTTGAGCTCCGGTGAGGCTTGGGACGCCTTGTACTACCAACCCCAATGTAGGAAGGAGTTGCACTGTCAACACTCCCAGACCTCAAGAACTAGGCATTGGGCTTATTGCTGGAATGAAGAGGAGCCATGGCATCAGGGCCGGCCCCATACATTTTGCTGCCTGAGGGGAAGGACAAGATGGTGCCCTCTCCCATTCCCATGAGGAGGGCAACAAAGATGATTAAGGGACTGGGAAGAAGGCCCTATGAGGAGAGACTGAAAGAACTGGGCATGTTTAGCCTTCGGAAGAGGAGACTGAGGGGAGATATGATAGCACTCTTCCAGTACTTGAAGGGTTGTCACACAGAGGAGGGCCAGGATCGCTTCTCGATCATCCCAGTTTGCAGGAGACGGAATCATGGGCTCAAGTTACAGGAACCCAGATTCCACCTAAGCATCAGGAAAAATTTCCTGTTAGAGCAACACGACAATGGAACCAACTGCCTAGGGAGGTGGTGGGCTCTCCCACTCTGGAGGCATTCAAGGTGCAGCTGGACAGCCATCTGTCAGGGGATGCTTTAGCTTGGATTCCTGCATTGAGCAGGGGGTTGGGCTGGATGGCCTTGTAGGCCCCTTCCAACTCTACTTTTCTATGATTCTATGATCAGGGCCGACCCCAGACATTTTGCTGCCTGAGGGGAAGGAGAAGATGGCGCCCCCTCCCATTCCTCGTACAAATGCTGACCAGGATAGCAGTTGAATCTTTCTACAGCGCTGGCGATGATTCAGCATCCCCCATTGCACCTGAAGGCAGCAAGCTAGCTTATGGGACACAGGGCAGGCAGCATGGCACCTTGCTCTCTCCTCCAACACATTGCTACTGCCTCCCAGCATCTGCCACCTGAAGCAACCACCTCACTTTGCCTAATGGTAGGGCTGGCCCTGCACAGCATGGGTTACTCCCATGTGCTTCTCACAATAACCTGATGCCATGGGAAGGAACAGCAATGCAGTGGTACTCACGCCACTGGAATAACATAGGAACCAGACCCAAGGTACATGTCTGGCAAGTGGGACCTCTTCAGTTGACTGAATTTGTCTGGGGAGGGGGAGGTGTTGCTAGTTATTGATTCCCCCACTGAAATATGTCCCATATGTCAAGAGATCCAGTGGGGTTGACCAAGCTACTTGCCCTGTAACACTGCCTCCCGTTCCTCTGAAGCCTTGCTTCGAAACCTCCGCAGCAGTGCCCACTAATGGACAGGCTGAACTGCTTTTTCACTGTGGAAAGAGCTCCTTAGCCATTAAGACAGCCTCTGCATGTTCGTCTCATGTTCCTTCCTGGTTTGTCTCATTAGGGCTGGTTTGCAGGGAGAAACCTTGCCATCTCTCAGGTCACAACCAAATACTACCTCTGGGTGGATGATGACTTCGTGTTCACTGAAAAAACCAAGATTGAGAAACTGGTGGATGTGTTGGAAAACAGCAACTTGGATGTGGTATGAAATTCAGGCCATTAACCCTTCCTCTGAACTCCTGGTTTTACTGTGTCCTCTACTATATATCTCAACCTGGCTCTGGACAATGTGATTTTTATTTTTATTTTTCCGTATTCCTAGAAGTTGGTTGGATCCAGTTTTAGGTGCATACAACAGGGCTGGTGGAAGTTGAGTTCCCTGCCCCCTCCTGCTCCCCACACCAGCCCCTTAAAATGCTGCTTAGCGGGTTGGGGGACCCTGCTAAATGGAGTGGGTTGTGGTGGGGGAAGAGTGGATCCCTGAAAATCCATCAGAGGCACCTTCTGTGAGCAGAGCCCTTCCATCAACAGAAGGGAGATCTTGGATCCAACCTGTTCTTAACTTTAATGGGTCTGAATCATAAGGAACTAAGAGACCAATGGTGGTGCCTAACAACTTTTGGTCCCTTGAGTCCATTTAACAGGAGTAATTCACCAAAGGGTTCTGTATTTAGATAACAGCTATAACCTACTTAGATAAATCTTATACTGCAATCCTATGCATGTTTATTTGGAAATAAGGCCCACTATGTTCAATCGGACTTGCTCCCTGGTAAGTATGTGTTAGATTGTAGTCCGGTTCATTGCATGCATTTTAGTTGACTGAGTAATTAAATCTGCAAGAATTTGTGCATGATTTTTTTTTAAAAAAACTACTATTCTATGATTCTATGACAGCAGCCACCATCTTAAAAATATTTCTCTCTCTCTCTCTCTCTCTCTCTCTCTCTCTCTCTCTCTCTGTGTGTGTGTGTGTGTGTGTGTGTGTGTGTGTGTGTGAGAGAGAGAGAGAGAGAGAGAGAGAGAGAGAGAGAGGGTGGGGTGGGGAAGGCAGGGAGATGGTTCTAAGATGGTTCCTGCCACCTACCATTTTTGCAAATTCTTATACTAAAAATAATTTATTTATATGTGTGTCTGTATATATATCTACATACACACAGTTTTGAAAATTGTCCTAAAAATAATCACACACACACATGTATGCGTGTATAATAGTGAATTCAAAGATTTCAATTAATTGAGCCAATTAATCAACTCAGCACTGCAGCCCATACTTGGATATTTGTCCTTTGATCCCTCCAAAGCCTTTCCTACTTAATACTGCCACATCATGAGACCATATTCCTGGAGGAGGGCAATAAGAGAAGCTCAGTGTTTCCTTGGCACATCTGCATTACACAGTCCCTTTAAATGCGTGATCACATTTAACATGTTTGGGGTTTCCTGTTAAATAGCTGGGGGGAATATCAGGATTGGGACTGCAGGGAGGGGCTAGCCTTTCCGCCTACGCCATGTTCCCCTCCAAAACACCCTGAAGCTGCTATTTGCTGGGGGAGGGATGCTGCTCTTGGTGTGGAGGGAAAGGGTTAAAAAGCCCCTCCCCCCATGCAGGCTGCAGTCCCAGTCATGACTGCCCCCCAACCCATTGTTGGCTGCTGATAAACAGCAACAAAAAAGCATGTTAAATACAATCCCATACTTAACGTTTTGTGTATTCTAAGACTGTGCTGTCCAGGAATAGAATTCGATATTTAATAATACACAATTCAACATTCCAAGAATTTATCTTTCTCCCCCCCACACACACTTTCTGTTTTCTAAGTAGACTTACAGCCTTTATGGAAGAGGGTTTAAAAGGTGTTGGGAATGGTGAAATTCTTGTGGGGTGCTGAGCTAGACTTCCACTGACAATAGGCACTGCATACAGTGTGTGACCAGACTACCCGAAAGACCACCTTTTCTCATATGACCCTGCCCAGTTTGTAAGATCTTTTGGAGAGGCCCTTCTTTTGAGACTGCCACCTTCAGAGGCGCATTTGGTGGTGACCCGAGGGAGGGCCTTTTTAGTGGCTGCTCCCAGGCTATGGAACTCCCTGCCATGGGAGGCTAGGTTCGCTCCCTCTCTGTTGTACTTCTTCCTCTGGCAGGCAAGGACCGCCTTATTCAAGAAGATCTTTGACCTGTAAGTCGGTCTGTTGGGTTGGGTGCTGTTTTTTTTGTTTTTGTTTTATTCTGTCATTCTTGTGTTTTTATTGTATTTTAATGTATTGTTTTATTCTTTTGATCAATTTTAATTCTGCCTGTAAGCCTCCTTGAGTACCATTTTTTGGTAGAAAGGCATGGTACAGATCAAATAAATAAATAAATAAATAATAGTTCCTTACTGTTCACTCTGGTTAACTACGATGGAAGGAACTAGGCCAAAAAAATAAGCAAACTTCCTTACTTTGTAGCTGCACTTCGCAGGGCAAGATTGGTAGCGGCTGGCAGGTGTACTCCTGGGAGACTGGTCTTCCATTTCTGAACTTCTGATTGAGCTTCCTGCGGAGCTTCCAAGGAGTTTGCCACTTACAAACCAGTGATTACATCCTTCCTGGTGTCTTTAAAGCAGGGGGTGTTGAACCTCTTTCCGCCTGAGGGCCAAATTCAATTTCAGAGAAGCTCTAGTTATGTGACCCCCAAGTTCTGGAGGCATTCAAGGTGCAGCTGGACAGCCATCTGTCACGGATGCTTTGACTCGGATTCCTGCATTGAGCAGGGGGTTGGACTCGATGGCCTTATAGGCCCCTTCCAACTCTACTTTTCTATGATTCTATGATTCCTGGGGGCTGCATTCGAGAGGTGGGCTGGGCCAAAGCCAAAAGGAGCCAGGCCAAAATCCCCCAAAATACCTGCATTATTTAGCTCAAATCTCTTTATGACTGAACACTCAGTCTTTCAGAAAAGACGACCCCCTAAAGATGACACACCATACCAATGGAGAGGCAGGAAGTTGTTGTGTCCCTTATTACTGCTAATAACTGAGCCTTAGTAGACGTATTTCAACCCTTTAGATTGGAAAGAAAACTGCAAATGGCCGGGAAACCATCAAACTTTTGGCAGTGGAGGCTGGTGGCGCTCCAGTGTCAGTGGGGCGGCATATCTGCTCTGGGTTAGAGTCTGAACGTTAAAGGAGCTATCCAAGATGCTGAACACCACCCCAAACTAGGTTCAGCACCGTGGACAGCTCCTTAAAAGTTCAGCCCGCGGCCCAGAGTGGATGCACTGGCCCACTAACATTCTAGCCGCCAGCCTCCACTGACTGTTGGCTGTCAGGGGAAAGGGGTGTGGCTAAGGGAAGGGGCGGGGCCCTCTGGGGGACCCTGGAAGTCTGGATTGGGGTCCCAGCTGGTGGGTCAGATTTGGCCTGCCTGCTTGAGCTTCAACACTCCTGCTTTAAAGGAACTAAGTATGCAGATGCCAACAGCAACAATGTATTTGTAAAGCCAGGGTAAACAACAAGGCTGGATGGTGCTGAGCAGAGCTGTGTGGTTTATAGGTTGGAGGCAGTGTGGCTGGGAATGACTACAAGTTTAAGATCACCTATGAGGAAGGAGAGGACAGCAGCTGTCTACACCTCAGATATGGCTCCTACCACCGCTTGGAAGGCTTTCCCAACTGTGTGGTCACCAGTGGCGTGGTCAACTTCTTCCTCGCTCGTACTGAGGAGAGCAGGCGTGTCGGATTTGACCCAAAGCTGCTGAGGGTGGCTCACTCAGGTAAAATCCATATGCCCCCCCACACCTCCAGATGTTTTGCCCTAAAGTAGTCTCTTCTCTCGGAAGAAGATGGATCATATGTGGCTGGCCCCAATGAACGTTGGCATGCCCTGCAGGATTCTTGTTCAAATCCTGTTAGATTTTGTGTGTTTAAAGCTGTGTTGCTAGTCCTCATGGTAGCACAGGCAAGTTTGAAATCCCCTAAATTGGTGGTTCTTGAACTTACCATGGTGGCCATCTCCAACCAAGACAAGAAAACTTTGCAAGCCAGCCTGCTCAGAGGTGAGGCAGAAGATGCAGTTTTGCACTATTCCATCAAAAAGAACAGGGAGGTAGCAGGGTTGAAATGGCCATGGTAAAAAGGCAGGAGAGCAAAAACAAGTCGGGAGAAAATAGGTGCCCTCCTTAATCCCCACATCCCACTTTGAGAACTTCAATCAATGAGTATTTAAAGTAGCTCTCCCCAACCTGGTGGCCCCCAGATGTGTTGGGCTACAACTCCCAGCATCCCCTAGCCAGCCATGCTGGCTGGGGTGTGTGTGCTGGGAGTCATAGTCCAACACATCTGGAAGGTACCAGGTTGGGATAGGCAGATTTAAAGTATAAACTGATCGGGCCCCAAAAAAGAGAGGCAGAAATTAGTGGGATTGGGGGCTCCCAAATTTTGTTTCTAAGCCCCTTGAGGGGCTTTTTCAACACGTCACAATGCTTCTGGGCTCAGGAATTCCAGAAAATCAATGTTTCCTGGAGAGTGCGGTGGGAAATGCATCAACACTTCATCACAGCTATGGCTTGAATCACAGCTTCTGCCTAGCCTTCCTCTTCCAGACATGTGTTCAACCATGTTGGGAGGGGGAGGTATGGTCCCACATTGTCCTGCAGGAGTTTACCAACAGGTGGAGGATACATATAAAAAGAGCTCTTGTATGTACGGATGGAGAGAATTTCATTTCATTTGCATTTTAATGTGAGCTTCCCTAATTTTGCACTTTCAAACTACTATGCAGACCACAATCCATTGTCTTTTGAAATTGGCATCTCTCGGAATTTTGTAATGGAGTTGTCCAATTTAAAAATAAATAAATTTAAAAAATGCATATCGTAGGGGAAATTACATTAAAATACATTATATTAGGAAATTTGGTTGCAAAGATTTGTATGGCAGACAAAATGCATACCAAAATGCACATACTAGGAGGAATATGCACAAAAATGTTGATAAATTCTCACGCTATTATTATTATTATTATTATATCTCAAAGTTTGAGATGAATCATACTTAAGATTGGAAAAATGAGAACCTCAGAGAAATTGAAAGATTTGTCTAACCCTAACAAAAGTTCATGTCGTAGTTTGTTCCAAGGCTTACTGACTGACTTCTCTCCCCCCCCCCCCCCCGCTATACAAATGTTCTTTTCAGAATATTTTATGGATGGACTGGGGCGTCTGCAGGTCGGCTCGTGCAACCACGTTATCGTTGGTCACCAGCCACGCAATTCTGCAACCAACTCGCAGGAGGAAGCTCTTGAGAAGACGTATCGTAAATTCCGGACCAGTACACAGGCAGAGGTCCGGTTTAAATTAGCTTTACATTACTTTAAGAACAGGATGAAATGCTACACAAGGGGATAACTGCCATCTTCCAACTTGCTCCTGTCCCATGTCCCCCAGCTGGGACATTTTTGAGTGATCTTGGACTGAACTCAGCAGCTCCTATGATCTTGTTCTGGGAACTGCAACTTCTGGCTTGGAGCCACAAACTGCAAAAGAAGTTTTAAACTCACTGAATGAAAAATCAGGTTCTGCTTTAAATCTCCCGATTATGGACATTCTCGCAGCAGGACCCTACCATGAAATGGATGTCTGAAGTGCCATTGACAATGTTTTCCTGACTCCTTAAATATCTAATTCGACAAACATGTTAAATTCTGTACAGTGAGATGGAGGCCATTTTGTATCTGCTCTGTGTAAATGGTACTGTGGTAACATAAGGGTGATCTGCAACAAAATGTTGCCACGTGGAATGCTCCTATTTAGGAAACCTCATTCCAGGGATGGGGACTCGGACTCCAGGACTCGACTCGTGAGTCGGACTGAGTCCCCCCTCTGACTCGAGTCCCAATATTTTTAATGGGACTCGAGACTCGACCGGGACTCGAGACCAAGGACTCATGTTCCAAAATCGTGTTCCTCAAATGAAACATGGATAGGTTTTAGGAAGTACAGCAAGTTTATTTTTTAAAATCATTTTCCTAAAATGAAACCTTTCAGACATTTTGGGTTTGGCTGCCTCTGCCTGCCTGCTTTGGGGTTCCCTGCCTCCTCTGCCTGCCTGCTTTGGGGTTCCCTGCCTCCTCTGCCTGTCTGGTTATTTTGGGTTTGTCTGCCTGGTCTGTTCTTGCCAAAATCAGTTGCAGAGTTTTGAAATAAAAAGGCACACTTGTGCCTAGAATTTATTTAAGCCACGCATCTGAAATAGCTTTATTTTATTGGGGGGAAAAAACCATTGATTTTAATAGGGACTCGTGGAGTCAGCTTTGGGAGTGACTCGTGGCTCGTGAATAAATCCTAGTAACTTTTTTATAAATTTGCATATATCTGTTATAAATCAGCACATGCAGATTTTATGCAAATTTGTGTTCTATGGGCCTGAGTCCCAAATCCTTTAAGTGCCCTGCCCCACTGTTTTCTATTCCCCCTCCCTCCTGGGTCCATCCCACCCTGCTAGTCGGTCAGCCTTCTGCGCCCACTGTACATGCTTAGTCCTCATTGGGCTGTTTTGGGATTCCCCTCCCTTGGTTCCCCCCCCAAGGGCTTTTGTATTCTACAAACCTTGGGTTTCCCCCAAGTATGCTGATATCACCCACTTGTGCATAGATGGTGCTGTTTCAGTACATAAGGACGCACACTTGGAGAACTGAAATATATATATGTTGACTGATGATACCTAAAACCTAAGGGTATAATCCACCATGTTTGTGCATATCAACCAGACATTTACATGGAGCTCATACTGGGAAACTGCATGGATATTTTGCACCTAGTTTTTTTCTTCTTTTTTCTTTTCGAGTTGCACTGACTTGGGGATGAAGAAATACGGGTATTCTTATCTAAAGATTGTAATGAACACTTACCTCATTTGTTTATGGTTCAGTTTTTATTTAAAAATGCCTCCAGGTTCTCAGAAACTTCCTGTGAAGCTGCAAGAACAACTGGCTTCAGGCTTCAGTACCCAGCCGCAGATGTGTAGTCATGTTAAATACTGGGCTGTGCCGTGGAGGCTGAGAATGGAGATCTCACTTTCTCTCGCTCAGATTGAGATGGGAAATGTTGGCAAGCCGCTTGGCACAGAGCAGACACAGCCAGCCGCCGCCATGGTTATTTGGCGATATCTGGTGCATTCACTTTAACAGGCTCAGACCTAGAACGGAGCAGGTCCGGGGCTTAGACTCATGATAGAGGAGTTAACCAAGTGATCCTGCCAGAAGGAAAGTAATATGAAGTCACGTCCATAGTCTAAATTAAGCACAACCACTCAATCAAAACAGCACTTAATTAAGTGCCCCATGATTGACTTTTGAGCCTGCAGCACTGTTCTGATTAGATGGTGCCCATCCTGAGCTAGCCTTTTAGGACCTTTGATGGCTTAAGTGACAAGCCATCCCTATCTTTTCTTGGTGGTCCAAAACCACTGTTGGCTCTGCCAAGGGTCTTCTCCTGTTCTTTTGCTTAATTGTCATTTTCGGACTCTTTTGTCCCTTTGTATGAACCACAGAAGAACCCTGGGTTTCAAGCCCTCAGTGTTCCATTGACTGGTTTCACACAACACGATAAACCCACACTCAAGGGTTGAGTATGAGTTGAGCTTGGGTTGTCATTGAGCCATGGATTGTTGTTGAAACATGGGTTATTGTGTTGTCTGAACCCAGCTGCGCTAACAAGCCATGGCTTGTTACCCACAAACAACCCATGAAGAGAACCCCTGGTTTGTTGTTGGGTTGTGAACTGTGGATTGTTCACCATGGTTTGTTATCTCGGCTGGGTTCAGATAATACGATAACCCAAGTTTCAACAACAACCCACAGTTTAATGACAACCCTTGAGTGTGGGTTATCGTGCTGTCTGAACCCTGTAAGTGTATCTGACTGGTCCCACTTGGCTACGTATGTACTTGGGCGCAGTAACACACACTGGTTCCACTCCGCTCCGCTGAAATCACTTAGTTTCCTAGCTGCCCATGAAGACAGGATACCACACTTGCTTCTGCTGCATGGCAAGCTCTGTAGTTCCATAGCCTTCCAAGGGCCTGATGCCCCTGCTCTCTGGTTGCGTGAAGAGCCCAGTTAGTCCTGGCTATGTCTGCTGTCTGTTCGGCTGGAGTCACTTGGAGCCACAGAATGCCAGCAGTTCCGCCACTTAAGCCTGGCTACCCACTTATCCCAGACCATGCAAGTCTGTCTGCTTAAGTCCCCGCTTTAGCTGAAGCAGTGACCTGTTTGCAGCCCCTTTCAAGTACCCCTCTTTTGTTGCCGAAACCTCAGGGGTCTCACCGCACTGCAGCTTCATCTACAGCAGTGTTCTGCCACTTCAGTGCAGCCTTCTGGTCATGTAGTGGGAACAAGAACTGCAGCCAGGCTTCCTCATGTGAGCCCTCTCTGTCTTCCCTTCAGCCCAAGGCCTATTGTGGTCAGCCAAATCCTCTAGAGAGTTGATTTGACACACAAGTGGTTAGGAAGAAGTGCCTGTGTTGCATTGGTGGCTGTGAGCTTGCGTCTCCCAAAGGGAAGACAAGAAGGAGGGATTGCGCATATGGCTCTGGAAACTGGGAGGCCGAGTATGAATTAGGCGTAGGCAGCTCCACTCCTGCCCTCCCCTTTTGTCACAGTGACTGCGTGCAAGGACTAGCCTTGGTGCACTGCTTTTTGCCCAACCAAGCCTCTATAAGATCTTTTTCTCCTCCCTTCTCCTGGAAGCTCATTCCTGAACTGTTCTCTTCCTCCCAGGAGCGTTAGGGCCCCAAGTTGCTTAACCCCAACTTCCGCAATGCCCTCAGAGCCATTGCCCAGCCCTGTTCATCTTGGATAATCCTTGAATCTCTGGTGGCCGAATCCTCCTTGCAGCACAGCCTTCAGTTTATCCACTGAGTGGACTTTTGAGCTAATTTCCCCACCATTTGAACCTATTCTCCATTTTACATTTATGTACATTGGCTTAATATGCATAGTCTCCAATTCCACACACCCCCCAAAAAATGCCTTAAGCCATCACTGGCGTCTCACTTTGTCATGCAGAGTCCTGAATCCCCCTGCCTCCCGCAACTGCAAGCTACTTAAAGGGGCCATGGGCAAAATTGCAGCTAAGCTCGCAGTTTTAGCTTAGCTGCATTTTTTCCCATGGCCCCTTTAAGATAGCTCTACTTAGGCTCGAACAGCCAGCCGCAGTAAGCAGGGAGGGAACACTGCTAAGATGGGAGGGCCAGGCGAGGATGTGTGTGTGCGTGCACACATGCTCTACCTGCTGCCTCTGATGCACATTGCTCTGGGAAAGGGATTAGCTGGGTGAAAGCCTGGACCAACGGAGAGGTGAATGAGGGAATTTATCACATGATTCCTATCTTTATATTGCCAAAGATTTTATTTCCTAACAGAGCTGACTCTGTGCCTCTAACAGGTGAGTTTACAGTGTCAGAAAGAAATGCAAGAAACTTCCCCGTCTCTCTGAAGCTCCATGTTTGGGGGTATGGGGTAGGTGGGTAAGCTTCGACTGTTGAATTTGTGCCAATCCTGACAATTGTAAAACAAAAAGAGATTGCCCTGCAAGCACTGACCCCCACCCATGAAAAACACCAGATATCAACAATTAAGGGTTTAAGTAAGTTTTTAAAAAAAAAATTACAAAAGCCACTTATAAAATTATATAATAATGTAATAATTATAATATATAAGATTTTGTGTGTTTCCTCTAATAACTTTTGTACTTGACTATGCCCTTTGGTTGCCTGGCCATACCCTTGGCCACGCCCTCATGTCACCTGGCCACACCACGCCACACCCTCTTGATCACACCTTCATGTTGCTTAACCATACCTCTTACAAATTCACATGTGTGTCCCTATTTTCATCTGTGAAATGTTGGAGGGTATGAATCTGCCTAGGTTTATTTGTAATCTGTGAACTAGTTAAATCCATTTTAAGAGTTTGTGTAAGTGCCTTTTGCTGACCAGCTAATTCGCCAGAGAAATCATTGTGTGATTCTTGTGTATTTGATTACATTTGATTCTTATGTGTTCAATAAAATTCCCCCATTTTTTAAGAAACGTGTGTGTGTGTGTGTGTGTGCGCGCGCGCGCGCGCGCGTGCACACGCACGCATAGGCGTATCACTGGATCACCTCTGCAAAGACATGCTCTTGCCAAAGTGAAAAGGTCCCTTAACAGGTCTATCTCAGAACGTGCATACTCTTGTACATGTGTCCAATGTGGAAATTTGATAACAGAAGGGAAACTTGAGCTCTGTGCGTCAAGCTATGGTATGTAGGCTGAGCATTGGGCTGGGCCCGATCCAGCTGAGCAGCCTTAGCCTTGTACATCTAAGGATGGGGAGAGGGAGTGCGTGATGGTATTTCAGGAAGGAGTATTATAGTTGGGGAGAGGGTGAAGGGAAGATGGGGGCCATTCCCCTAATTGTGCTTGCTTGGAAGAGGGTGGCTTGCGTGTAACATCTTTGCCCTCCCTGGTGGCTGCTTTCTGGTCCTTCCCAACTTGAGAAAGACAGGTTGCTTACCTGTAACTGTAGTTCTTCGAGTGGTCATCTGTGCATTCACACATATGGGCTCTGCGCCTGCGCGGAGACAAGTTTCGGGAAGATTCTATCGCTGAGGCGATTTGGGTGGGAGCCCCTCCCCCCACGCATGCCCTCTAGGGGGCTCCCGCCCTCTCCCTCAGTTCCTCTTTGACCGCCATCGTGTGTGGCAGCGTTTTGGGGATTCTCTTGCTTATAGCAATATTTCGCTGAGGAAAATGATCTCTCAAAATTTATTTTCAACTACCTTCGTTCCCCCCCCCGCCGCCCGCCCGCCCATTCATCGTTGTTCTGCTTCTTATTTCGTTATCTGATCTTTTTTTCAATCGAGTTTGCCTTTCGGCATTATGCCGCCGAAAGCGGCCTTTCGCAAATGTGTCAAGTGTGGCACAAAATTGCCCCCGGGCAGACGGACGCTCATTGTGCCTTGTCTGCTAAGGAGAAGCTCATAACGTTGAAACCTGCCACCGCTGTCAGGCTTTCACAAAGCAGGGCCAGGAAACACCGGGCGGACAAACTAAAAGCCCCTGCTATGGAGTAAGGCCCTCCAAGCCCCCGCGGAACTGCCCGCTCCATTAGTGAGGCCTAGTACGCCGCCCTCTCACACCGTGACTTCTGCGGCCTCGTCAGACAAATATATGGAGACGATGCTTTCCAAGAGCCATGCAAAAAAGGTTCGCAGAGGGGGGGGGCTCTAAGAGACAGAGCAAAGAAAAAGAAAAAGGGAGAAAGTTGGCAAAAAAGCTTGCGGCTTCGCTCTCGGGCTCGAATGCGCTGCCGCCAGGAGAACAGGTGGCCGCCAAATCTCAGGAAAGCCCGGCTGGACAGAGATCTTTGCCCTCCCTGGTGGCTGCTTTCTGGTCCTTCCCAACTTGAGAACTCCAGTGACTGTCAGCGGGCCCTGAAGACAAGTATGCCCTGCGTACCTGAACTCCTGATACAGCCTGTTTCAAACATTATGGCATCCACCTAACTTCTCTCTTCAATTCTCAGTTCTTTTTACCACCTTTCTCCCCTTGCTTCCCTTCTCCAATTGCTGCTCCCTCATCCAGATAGCAGTCACAGTCCATAATCTTTCCCCTTTTTGGTCCCTCGAGCTGAAACCGAATACACATTACCCTGTACCTGGCACATGCAACCTCTGGGTCTTGTCCTGCAGAGGCCTGTCCTGATTATGGCCGAGTAGTCATGCATTGGCTTTCCCTGCTTACTTCTGAGTAGACATGCAGAGGCTCAATATTTAGGATGCTCCTTGAAAGTGCTGCTGAGTGATTCAGTCCTGCTTACTTCTGAGTAGACATGCTTCCTACTATACATTTAGTAGCAATGGAATGCGGGTGGGGTGGATTATTTTTTTTTAGCCTCATCCACTTTGCTAGTGGGCAGGGCCACCACTGAAATGTGAACCCCTCCCCACAGATTTGCTCCATTAAACTTACTATAAACAAATCCCGTATTTTGTCAATTTCAACTTTCATTCAGGCTCTATTGAAGGGGTTGCTTCCTATTCACCCGGGAACTGCTTAAAGGGAGTTTTCTCAGTTCTGATTAACCCGTTAACTCCCGAACTCACGCAAAGGATAGCTTCTTCAAAATGGACTTAGGCCCTTGGGCTGTACTAGTTTCTTCATCCCTCCCTATACTTTACTGTAGGCACGGGCAACCTGGTGCCTTCCAAACCTTTTGGACTAGAACTCCCATAATTCCTGACCATTGGCTATGCTGGCTGGGGCTATGGCAGTGATGGCGAACCTTTTTGAGCCCGAGTGCCCAAACTGCAACACAAAACCAACTTATTTATTTCAAAGTGCCAACACTGCAATTAAACCTGAATACTGAGGTTTTAGTTTTTGAAAAACAACTCATCGTTGTCCGAACTAATTAACATCTTTTGTCTTAAAAGAAAAACACAATAACTGAGCTTTCAATGATACAAACAGTTTTTTGTTGAAAAAAAACATCAACTCAAAAAATTATTATAGTACTACAATGTACACATAGCCTGAAGGGAATTTATACAAACTTTTTAAATAATTAGGCACATGTATTTTTGGATAAGGGATTCTCAACTTGTAATATGATTATATGCCAGACTGAAATTGTATGGGGCAAGCTTTACCCCGGGTCCTTTCCCTGCTTCTACAGGTGTTGGATTAATAAAAGTAAAAGTCAATCTGTACTAGGATGAGCAAGATAAACAAGAAAACTAAACGTGCTTATCACATTTTAAACACTTCATGTCTTGGACTGCAAACACTGCATTAGGTGAAAGTTTGCATTGGGCATGATTTTGCACAATTAATGTGATTTTTGCTATTGCATGCATGCTGATAATTTGTCAAACCTTGGCTCATACTCTGTTAGTTTGAGAGCAACACATGCAGCACTCAGGTCAACTGTTAGGGCTTTACATCCAAGCCATGCATGCTCTGTGCATCATTCTTCAAAATCTTTTAAATGTGATAACAATGTAGAAAAGAATTCTGGAACAGGAATTCTAGAATAAAATCATTCTGTTCCACACTGTGAAAAAGAACAAAATCATTAGTGTTTTGCAGAAGGGGACAGTCTTTTCGCGATCTGGTGACCAATGGCTCGAGTGCCCACAGAGAGGTCCCTGCGTGCCAGCTGTGGCACCCGTGCCAGAGGTTCACCATCACTGGGCTATGGTATCAGCTATATTTGCTATGGTATCAGCTTTCAGGAACTAGAGTCCACTTCATCAGGTGAATCTGATAAAAGCTGGTGTAGTGTGGTGGCTGAGAGGCTAAGCTGTGAATCAGAAAGCCCCCCGTTTGAATCTCACCTTTGCCATAAACTCATCAGATGGCCTTAGGCTACCCACTCTCTCAGCCTCAGTACCCCAACTGAAATATGGGAGAGCCAGTGTGGTGTAGTGGTGAGTGCTGGATTGGGACTCGGGAGATCCGGGTTCTAGTCCCCACTCGGCTATGAAGCTCAGTGGGTGACTTTGGACCAGTCACTGACTCTCTGCCTAACCTACCGCACAGGGTTTTTGTGAGGATAAAATGGAAAGGATTATGTAAATTGCCTTGAGTTCCTTGCAGGAAAAAAAAAGGTGGGATATAAATAAATGATACTGATTTAACTTCGTGTTGTAAGGATTATGAATAGGTAATGCACATTAAGCACTTTAAAGCGTTATACAAATGTGGAGAATGATCATCATCTTTATTGTTGCTGTTGTGTGTCTTCGAGGTGCTACAAGGCTTCGTATGTGTGTGTTGCCTGTTGTTGATGAAATAGCCCAACCTCTCTGGAAGCTGTATGCTAAATTTAAATTGAATTCCTTCATATTTAAACCTGGCTGTTTTAAACCCAGCTCAAAACAGGCAGTCTTCCCACACTTTCTGTACAACACTACTCCACCTTGCACAAATCTCTAAGCCAGGGATGCAGAACCTTAGGGCCAGAGCCCACATCCTGCCCTCCGGTGGTTCCAACCTGGCCCTCTGGGGGTCCCCTACCCCCCCCCCAGTCATTTGGTGGTTTTCTGGCTTTTGTGCAGTTTTTCCCCATCCTAGAAGATTGAAATGCCTCTCCTAAGGCTTAGCTACTGACAGTTAAGCACTTTAAGCCGGCTCATGCTGGCTCAGCTTGTCTGAGCGTGGAAAGCTAAGCAGGGTCTGTAAAGGATTGAGGCCTACTCAGGCTTGAGTTTGTTGAAGCCTGAAGGCCCAAACACTTCCCTCGAGTAGTTGAAGCCTGAAGGCCCAAACACTTCCCTCGAGTAGTTGAAGCCTGAAGGCCCAAACACTTGGATGGGAGGGGGAGTTTGAGAGTTTAAGTTTACCCAATAGAAGTTAAGAATTAGATCTCCTATTCAAGGTCACATGATTATAGCCTTCCATTCCTGGGAAGGATATGTGTGTGTGGGGTGTGGTCAGCTAGCAGTTAGTGCAGAGAGTCAGCTGGAAGCAGCAGCAGTGAAACAGCAGAGAGAAGCAGAGAGAGAGAAAGGGAAACTGGCTGCATAGCAGATAGGTAGTCTGAAGTTATACTAGAGAACGTTGGATTGTTTGTTTGTTTGTTTTATTTTATCATACTTGCTTTTGGATTATAACCACTCTATTAAGTAAAAACCCTAATATTATAAGTAAAGTGCTGTTGTTTACCCTTAAAGTTTGGAGTGACTTATTCACCACGTCTACAGCCTACACCCATGCTATTGGAAGCTGTAAAAGGACTTGATCTCCTGGAACGGGAGGGGCTTTGAGGAGAGGCAGAGATCTCCCAAAGGAAGGTTAAGGGGTCCCTGCAGTAGCGGGACCTTGACAGGGTCAAACCTGGTTATTACTTGGATGGGAGACCTCTCCTCTAGTTTCCTGCTGCATTGAGCAGGGGGTTGGACTCGATAGCCTTGTAGGCTCCTTCCAACTCTATGATCTATGAAATCTATGAAATAGGATGGTATTTTGGCCCGCCCCTTTTGCTTTTGGCCATGCCCATCACTGGAATGAGGCCCACGAGAGCTCCTCTGAAATGGAATCTGGCCCTTGCACTGAAAGAGGTTCTGCGCCCCTGCTCTAGGCAAAGGAAATTCTGCCACTACAAGGCTGCAGGGATTATCAGGACCTGCCTATCTCTGCTCAGGAACCACACACACCCTGGACTTTCCACTAGCCACTTCTGCTCACAGAAGATATTAGGCATGCCCCACTTTCTTCTACCTGGCCTCTATGTTTGGCTCCATTCCCAGATTCCTACTGGTCACTGGTGCTCCTGGCTTGGCTATAAAGCAGTTCCAGGTTAGCCTCTTGGCTCTGTCCCTGAGCAACCAGAAGTCACATTCCTGCACTCTGGTCTTGCTTTTGTTCCTGGGAGGAGCACAGCCTTGCAAAGCTCCCCATCTTGCTGCACCTGCCTTCCTCTGACCTTCGCTGTACCCTGGCGAACATTTACCAACACTTGACCTTGAGGAGTGACTGACCTTGATCTTTTCCTTTTGATATAATCCCGCAAGCATGACCTCAGTTCTCGGAGACGGTAATGGAAGACAGGGAGGAGCGCTGTGAGGTATCCTGGGCTCAAAGGACCTGCTGTTTGTAGGCAGCAGCCCAAAACATTCTTACCAAAGTTTGCAATGTCTGGACTCCAGCCATGAATGTATGGAGTGTTCTCACCCTATCAGGGATATCTTAACTTCTGCAATTTGGAGAAATACAAAGCAGGCTCCGATTCAACCATAGGTGTGTATACACAAGAGCTGCCAGAGCTATGCAGTGTAGAAACACAACAAAGAATCAAGTAGAAAGAGGCCAGAGCAAGGTCTCTTATCACCTAAGCTACTGCCCAGCCAACTCGGTACCACCTTCCTTCAATGGAGCTGGTAACTATGGAGAAGAATCAGCCACCAACCAGTTCCTTGCGTGTCCACCCACTTGCATCCCATTGGATTTAGAAATGTGCATGTGTACCACCCAGTGTGATTACAGGTGGTGTGGGGATTAGTATTGAGACTTTTTTTAAGGGGAAGGTCCAAGACTTGCCAGATGTTGTGTCTGGATGTTATAAGGGAGGATACAGCCTTGCAAACAGCCATGGCCATAAACTTACTAGGTGGCCTTAGGGAAGCTACTCTTTCTGAGCCTCACACTCCCCCTCCCAACCTGCCCTAGCCAAGATGACAACCATGGTGAACCCACAGTTCACAACCCAACAACAAACCATGGGTTCTCTACATGGGTTGTTCGTGGTTAACAAGCCATGGATTGTTAGTGCAGCTGGGTTCAGACAACACAATAACCCACATTTCAACAACAACTCACATGTCAATGATGACCCGCACTCAACCCTTGAGTATGGGTTATCGTGTTGTCTGAACCCAGCCACTGACTTACTTTACAGGCTGGTTGTAAGGATTACACTTGAAAACACAACACAAATGTTGGCTTGGATCCAGATTTAGGTGCATGCAACTGGGCTGGCAGAAGGAGACTTCCCTCCCTCCTCCTCCTCATGGCAGCTCCTTGAAAATGCTACAGAGGGTCAGGAGACCCTGATGAATGGGGTGGGCTGTGTTGTCAGGGGTGAGGTGGGATCCCCCAAAATTGGGCAAAGGTACCTTCCAAGAGCAGGGCCTTTCTGTCCATGGAATGCAGATCCTGGATCCAACCCATTAAGTATTAAATCAGAGCACAAACTAAAAGATGGGTGTTTTTTCTCATTTTATTTTTTAAAAAATTGAAACAGTGACGTAAAGCAGTTCGTGGCAATAATCAAGCTGGAAGAAAAATAGAGCCAGCATCCATCCGTAATCGCAACTTCGGATCTGAGCCAACTAACCTGCCTCATGCAAAAGACAAGGGGTCAAAGAACAGAAATTAGAAAGGGAAACTTAAAGGGAGAAAAGTTTTTAAAATTACAGTTGACCAGAGAGAGAAAAATAATTATTAAAGAGTATTAAAGATGATTTCAATGGTTTAGAACAAAAGGGAGAAACAGTTTGACACGCTTCTTGAAGTCATTACAACATTGTATGGCAGACAGATTACTTTCCAAATTCACACAAGCTTTTTTTTTTTTTTTTGCATAAACATGATTTCTCCAATAAGATCATAACAATTGATTGCTGCGATAGAAGGTAATCAGGACCTACACCCAAGTAGCAAAATAGTTTCATACAAGATCTCCAACAAAGTAACTGGAAAAGGTGAACTTCTTGCTGCTCTGCTGCTGGGTGTCCCCCCCCCCCCTAGCCTGAGATGGCTTTAAAGAAAGATTAGATAAATTCATGGAGAATAGGTCTATCACAACAATGAATAGCCATAGTAAAGAAATTTGTGACCTCTGTGTTCAGAGGCAGTATACCAGATGCTGACGGCAAACAGTGGAGAATGCAAAATCACCAACATGGTTTGCAGTGAGCTTCCCAAAGCCATCTAGATGACGGTTTGAAACAGAATGCTGGACTCGATGATGGATCTCTCTCACCCAGCAAGACAATCCTTACGATTCCTTCCCCCCACTTAAGTTATTTTGATGAACCAGCCTTCCCTCATCCTGGCGCCCTCCAGATGTGTTGGCCTACAACCCCTATCATCCACAGCCCACGGTGATTGGGGATGAGGGGATTTGTTGTCCCAACACAACTGGAGGGCGCCAGGTTGGGGAAGACAGTGCTAAACCATTGACGGAGATCCATCGAGGGTTTTGTGGTTTTTTTTGTTTCTTTTTCAAGGAATGCGGATGTTTGGCACCCTTGAAGGAGGGAGAGAAAACATTTGCAAAAGACTTTGCACTTGTGGGTCTAAGGCACAATTCAATCAGATGCTGATAAAATAGCTGTCTAAAACTTTTTGTCACGACTTATGCTAAGAACGTGGAAAGAAAATGGGAGTAATGAGTTCTGATGGGGGTTAGGAAAAAAAGAAGAAACAAATAATGGTGTATTTTAAAAAAAAAGTCATAAAAGGGGAAGAGAATGGTTGAGGTTTGGGGGCTCTTACAAACTAACAAACACTTTAAAAATCAGGGTTAATCAACTTGTAGAGGGGAAGTGGGTAACACAGCCTCAGTGGAACACAAGTAGTTGTCCCAACAGCTTTGGGTCTATGGCTTGTAGTCATGAATTATTTCTATGGTGCTCTTAACATGCAAACTGCTTTCCAGTCTTCCTTGCCTTTGTCCTCATAACAGCCCTGGCGAGGTAACAGAGATTATTTAGCCCCATTTTACAGACTGGAAGCACTGAGGCTGGGGAGACAGACTTTCTGATCCAGCAAACACAAATCTACCTGCAGGATCAGGTGCACACAAACACCTGTCATGCTTGGTTTGGGGGAAACCACATCCGGCAAAATGTGCGTATCCTCATAGTAACACCTGCAGAGATCAACTGTGCTCAATTTGATACTGTTTATTGGAGCGCACAGCCATTGGCTGCTCTCATTGCTCTTCGGATCAGGACCAGCAACGTGGTTCAGCGATTCCATGGCAGGAATCAGAATTTGGGCTTGCCCAATGATGCAGCCATTGGACTACACTGGAACATGTTGGCCACACTTGGTATATGGCCCAGCACGCGGTCCTCTTACCTGCAGTGTGGAAAGCTTGCCTCTAGCCCATAATTTTACAGCCCTCTACAATTCACCAAGTCCGCTTTAAAATGCAGAGAGAGCCCATAATTTCTATTTCTTTAAGCAGAACAATATTTATTTGGGGGTGGGGAAGTATTTTTCTCCCTACACTACACAGCATGTTGTATTATCACTACCTATTTATTTATTCTTAATCTATTGGCGCTAAGAGGTAGATAAACAAACATGAATTGGTTATATTCATATCATATGTATATATGGTCATCATGCCTCGAGGTCTGACATGAAGTACGGCTCAACAGGCACTTAACAGGGTGTTGATCGATACACTGGCTGAGAGGGTGGGAAGGTTGACTTGGTGGCATCGAATTGGAACTAAGCCCAAAGACACTGGGAGTGTGTGTCTTTTCTTTTGTTCCCATCATTAACCTGTGATGCACGGAATTGCTGCGGTTAAAAGGGAGAGTGTCAGGCCATGGCTTGCATTCCTATTGCTGAAGAAAAACTAGGCCAGGCAGTCTTTTTAAAAAGACAGGAAGCGAGATTTTGAGTTCGACAGATCTCTTCTTCAGGCTTGGCTGTTCAATGCAAAACTAAAAAGCGACTGCAGCAAGGCCAGGTCTCATGGTGAACCAGCGGAGCCAGCTGCTTTTTAGAACAAAGGAGGTCAGAGCAGGCAGCAGCCCGAATCTGGAAAAGCAGGTTTCTACGTATGGATCTGCTGGGTTGAATCCAGATTTAGTTAAGAGTAGACTCACTGAAACCAATAGGACCTCTAAGTCAGTCATAGCTCACTTAAGTCCCATTGATTTCAATGGGTCTACTGCAAGTATGACCAAGCCTGAATCCAACCCCCTAGTCCTTGCTGAGCGGGATTCAATTTATACAAAAACAACAAATATATTTCCCTTTGGGGATTCACAAACCAAAATGTAAAGTATTCCTCCATGCCCTGCATATTTGGCCTTCACGCCACCCATGGAAGGCAGACAGCAGATATAGCAAAACTGTTTGTAATGTTACGTCAAAAACCTATGCTCAATTATGCTTTTTGGTAAAAAAAAGAACCTAGCCTCTCCCCACTCCCCCAACCCCGGATAGCCAATGTTTGCTGACATTTGTGCCACGAGGATGTTACCTTGCATGTAGGCAACGAAATGTCAAAAAGCAACCTCATTCCCCTGAAGGCAGTTGAATCCAGTCATTCCACAGAGATGCATATGCTCTTGTTTATTTATTTAGAACAGCCAGAAAAGCATATTGCAGGCTGGGGGTGGGCATGCTACCTTTTCCTCTGACACTCCCTTCAGCTGCTACTTAGTTCATGGTCACAGCCATTCCAGCTACCTTGACATGTTCTAAATGTCATAGATTTCATAGATCATAGAGTTGGAAGGAGCCTACAAGGCTATCAAGTCCAACCCCCTGCTCAATGCAGGAAACTAGAGGAGGGGTCTCCCATTCAAGTAACAACCAGGCTTGACCCTGCTTAGCTTTCCACACTCAGACAAGCTGAGCCAGCGTAAGCCACAGGCCTGTAGTGGCAGTGAATTGGGAAAACAGCCAATCATACCAAATCAATCTTTGCCGGAGAGGAAATGGCGACTGCCTAGGACGCACAACGTTCTCTGTGCAAACAACCGGTGCCTGAAAGCTGACGCCCCGCTAGGCCTGTACACCAACCGCGAATCGGAGAGGTATTCAGTCTTTGAAAAAGTCAAACATTAAAAGAAAAGATTAAGTAACGGACAACAAAGCAGCAGGATTCAAATACATATTTAAATGAATGAGGGGGGGACATGTGGTTGCTGTTGGGTTGGATCCAGCTTTAGGCGCATGCAAGCTGGGTTGGCAGAAGTGGATGTCCCTGCGCCGCCCCCCACGGTAGCCCCTCTGGCCCCCTGAAAATGTTACACTGGGTGGGTGGGGACCAGGTGGGGACCCTAGTGAATAGGGTGAGCTGTGGTTTTGGGGCATCCCCCCAAATTGGGCAAATGCGCCTTCCAAGAGCAGAGCCCTTCCATCAACAGAAGGCAGATCCAACCCACTGTTTCAAAAAGTGGGGAGGGTTTCAACAGCTGAAACTAAGTCTGGGTGAGCAGACAGTCATTTACCAAAAGGTAACTTCCCACAGTGTGCGCATATAAGCATACTGGAAGTGGAATGTTTGAAATATTCTGTAAAAGGGGTGGAGAGAATTTTACTGATCCTAGTTTTTGCTCCCCTACAGAAACTACACTGACAGCATAAATTACACACAGGCCTGGTTCAGACATAACATGAAACCATAGCTAAGTGCTATGGCAATGAGTCTCCTTGAGCCTGGACTCAAGTGCTCCCTGCTCCCCTCTCCTTCTCTGGCGCAAGTCAGAGAAGGAGATTAGACGTCTTAATTACACTTCCTGATTTAAACTAACCACAGTTTGTCATTACATCCAAACTGGGAACTCCGGTTAGTTTACTGGAATAAGCCAAGATCAGAAACTATGGTTTGATCTTGGCTTGTGTTAATAAACCATAGATTCAGCTAACCAGTTTGTCCTCGTCAGATGTAACAATAAACTGTGTTTCAAATCTGGAAGCACTGGTGTTCTTAGGCACCAGGTTGCCTACCCCTGAGCCAAACCTTGGTTTCGCACTATATCTGAATCAGGCAACAGCCTTAATATGCATGATTTTTAAAAAGATGTGCCTTTAAATACGGTTCTCCTCTGTCCACTTCCATCAAAGCCAACATAGCAAACAAGAGTGATATATCTTGACCTCTACCTGGCTGGCATAGAAATGTCCGATGATTTTGACAATGACTTGCTCATTCTCATCAGGGGTCTGGTCCCATGGGACAACTACTTCCGCTGCCGTCAGGTTCTGCAGCTCATTGACCTGCATTAGAAAAACAGCAACATTTATATGCATGTCACTTTTTTAAAAAGACTAGAAGCCATAACTGAGCAGGATGTTCTCCTGCACATGCCCCACACCCCGTTTCAATGGAATTTGTGTGCAGGAGAGCTTCCAGCTTGATTGTGCCCCAAGTATTCTTGTTTTTCTGTTTCAGTCTTCTGCAACTTAAACCATGTTGTGCCCTCTAGAATTCTTAACTCTTATCGACACTAAGTAAGGGCTGGTCCGGATGTAACCGTGGCTTGTGCTAACTATAATGAACATTCCAAAGTATGAGTTGTGTTCAAGATGTACAGACATAAGACTATGGTTTGTGAGGTTCCCTTCTTCCCCTGCCTTCCCCAAGAAATCTCCAAATGCTATCCCCCAAACAGTGGCCTGTGAGGGCAGAGCAACGTCCCGTAACATCTGGCCCGTGTCAGTTCAGATGTAATGCTACACCACAATTTGCCCAAGCTGCAAATGCTACGCTAGCCACTCACAAACCATGGTTTATCAAGACAGTGTCAGTTCAGTCAGATATCATTATGTATGTATGTATGTATTTACATACATCACGAGAAACCATGGTTTGGCTTTGCAAACCATCGTTTGGTGTTACGTTTGAACCTCCTCTAAACATGGTACAGGTGTAAGGGCAAAGTGTGCCCCCAATTTTAACTTAGACAAAATGCTGCTGCTGCAGATATTAGAAGTTTGGGAAAGGTGCATCTAGTATATTTGTGGACTTTAAGTCAGGGGTGTTGAACCACAAGCCTGTGGGCTAAATCCAGCTCACCTGGGGTCCCCATCCAGCCTTCCAGGGTTCTCAGATGCCCATGCCTCCTTCCCCTGGCTTTACCCCTTTTCCCCAACTGCTGACTGTTTGGTGGTTTCCCAGCTTTTGTGCAGTTCCCCCCCCTCCCCATTCTAAAGGGTTGAAATGCCTCTCCTAAGGCTGGTAGTAAAAGCTTTAAGCTAAAATATTCTGGCATTTTGGGGAATTTTGGCCCTGCCCCCTTGGGCCCAACCACCAATGGAATGTGCTCCCAGAAACTGAGTTCAGCTGAGTTTGGCCCTCGGGCTGAAAGAGGGTCAACACCCCTACTTTCAATTAATAATAATCAAACACAGCATCCCCATTAAGTCATACAAAGACCACATCATTTAACGCCCCATTTTGGGGTCATGGCAGCCCCAGCTGCTCCCAGTGGTTTGTTTCCAAGGTGGCCTTTGGTGTGGCCCAACCCTGCACTCACCGTTTTGCCTCCTTTGCCAATGACTCTCCCTGCGGCTGAGGCGGGGACTCGGATGTGTGTCTCTAGCTTCACTTCTTCTTTGGGCCCAAAAAAGTTCTCCTCTTTAAGCTTTCCGTAAATTCGCCCTTGAGCCTGAAAGGTGTGGGGAGAAAACAAAGAGGCCTTGGAGCTATTAAACAATGAGTTAGGTATTTTATATACAAAGTTAGGACATTTCCCAGCCTTGCCTCATCTCAAAAACTAAGGAAAGGTTATAATTTAAAACCTGGAATGCACTTGAAGATAGCCCATCCTTCTCACTCTTGTCTCCCTTTTTCTTCTCATTCCTCTCCTACTGGAGGTTGGACATCATCATGGCTAAACTGTCCTTAGATGTGGCCACTCGAAACAGTGATATTGTATTGCCCCTGACCCATTCTCTAAGGTTTTTTCAGCCAAGAAGTTCTTCACCTTCCTACACTTCTTTTCCCATTTATTTTACCTTGAATAATCAGTTGCAACAATCTATATTTTTTATTTCTCATTATATGACTGAAACGTTCTAATTTTCTGCATTTTATCTCGTCTCCCTTACTGTGGAGATTTAGATTGAAAGCTCCTCAGGGCCGGACCTTCTCTTTTTTGCTTATTTATGTTGCCCTGTAAAGCATTGTGCACACGGATTGTGACATAATAATGATCATGGTGATCCATAAATACAGCCAGTCCCCTGGTTACGAACCAGTTCCATTCTTAAGAATGTCTTTAAGTCAAATTTGTATGTAAGTCGGAACAGCATAGCGTTCTATACGTTAAAATCGGCATTTACAGAAATTGCGCAAATTACGCAGTATACTACGCTATGTACTCTATGTAAACGATGTAGCGCCGGGAACCCAGAAGTCCATTCTTAAGTATGGGTTGTCTGTAAGTCGGACGTTCTTAACTCGGAGACTGCCTGTAATAATCATAGCAATAAGAGGCAGCAAAATATGACCAAAATTAAAATATGTGCTCCAACTCAATACGCTTAAAGGTGCAGCCAACCTAAATAAGAGGACCATAGGAGCCAGATGTATATGGGTTGGACCTGCAATGAACTGTTACAGTGTGGAGTGCTTCTGTTCAGGATTCTGGCCAGCCAGCCATGCCCTCTTTCAGGAGACTCCATTCAATCCCACCTCCAGTTTCTAATCCTCCTCCCCAACAGACAGACAGCATTCATAGATTCATAGATCACAGAGTTGGAAGGAGCCTACGAGGCCATCGAGTCCAACCCCCTGCTCAATGCAGGAAACTAGAGGAGGGGGTCTCCCATCCAAGTAATAGCCAGGCCTGACCCTGCTTAGCTTTCCACACTCAGACAAGCTAAGCCAGCGTGAGCCAGTGTTTGTTTATTTACCGGTATTTCATTTCTATAACGCCCAATAGCCGAAGCTCTCTGGGCGGTTTACAACAGTACTCACCAACAGTATTCACCAAAGGATCTTCATTGGGCTGTTTTGGGTTTCCCCCGCTGTTTCCCCCACCAATTAGAGTGTTGTTTTAATGATTTTTTTGTACTATTGCAAACCTTGGGCTTCCCTCAAACCTGCTACAACTTCCCTTTTCTGAGTGAATAGCACTGTTTTGGTTACATAAGGATCCATACTCAAAGAATGACTTTGCTATGAGCATCTATGATATTTATTCCATTAGGTGTACCCCCCAACACACACATACACACACACACACACACACACACACGGCATGCCAGAAGGAGCCACGTCAGCAGGGGTCCCATCCATGTGTTTTCACAGTGCTCATGTGTTCAAATTAATGTGTGTATATCCATTGAATGCATTATGGGGGATACATTGCAGATACAGGCTGGATCTGTAAAAAGTACTTGATAAAACTGTAACACAGCCTTCCTCAACCTGGTGTCCTCCAGATGTGTTGGACAGCAACTGGCCAACAGCCATGCTGGCTGGGAATGTTTAGAGATGCAGTCCAACACATCTGGAGTGCACCAGGTTAGGGAAGGATGCTGCACCATGAGGCATTCTTGCGTACAGGGTAGGAAGGGTAGACCTTGCCTCTCCAACTGGAAATACACACACACACCCGGTATGACAGCTAAGCTTAGGAAAAAATCTCCTTTTGGCACCAATGGAAATATTTTTTCTAAGCTTAATTGCAATATGGGGGGTTGGGAGGCAATGCAGCATGTGTGAAGGCAGGCAAACCCTTCCCTCCCCAGCTACAACCCCCCTGGGAAATTGCCCCCGCTGCCAATTAAGCTGATTTTTAAAAAAACACCCTTCCATTGGCACCAGTGGATCCTTAGGTCTCTGGGGAATAGATTTGTGGCTACGGCCCCAGGAGCCCAGGCCTAGCAATGCCCCTGTGGCGAGGGGAGGATGAGAGTTGTAGGCCAAAACATCTGGAAAAAAGCCGAAACACCCCTACTTGAACAGCTGCTGAAATTTGAACTGATTAGGTCTCTGGGGAATAGATCCAGGCCCATGGAAAACTGATTTGCAGCTGGCGCGCCCTGAGCCCACGCCTAGCAATACCACTGCACACGCACACGAACACGCACACCCCATTTCATGTAGGGAAGCTGACAGGAATTGTGGTTAGATCTTACTTCAGCCCTAGCAATGGGAAATGGCGTGTGCACATATGCTCAGGAGGAATGGCCAGCGGGATGCAGCTGCTGCCCTCCAGCATCTGCTGCCTGAGGTGGTAGACTCAAAGGGACCCACTCCACACCTTTCCAGGACACAGCACATCTGCAGCAAATTCTGCACATAGAGGATGCTTCCTCTTTTATCCAGGTGAGACCCGGTAGGGTGCAGGGACCGACTCACACTACAGAAATATCCATCTGCCAATTTCCATGCTCAGCAGCCTCAGCTAAAGAGCTTCTCTACTTGGGAAGGTGCTTTCTCGGTGATGAATCTTATTACTGAATGTTGCTGCTTGACGTGTGCCCTGGAAACTGGTTTAGAGTTATGGGTGAAGGCAGAGGTAACAGTAAGCACATAAGAGGAAGCGGTTGCACACACATGCTCTGCCCTAAAGACTTGGAAAGGATATTTGGAGCACTCCCCCCACACTTGGAATGTTACATCGGTCTTCAAGGTTTGCCTTACTGCAGCCTTCCCCAAACTGGCTCCCTCCTGGTGTGTGGGACTACAACTCCCATCATTCCCAGCCAGCACGGCCTGCCATGGTGGCTGGGGATGATAGGGGTTGTTGTCTGGCACATATAGAGGGAGCCAGGTTGAGGAAGGCTGCTTTACAGCTTTGACAATAGTTGCTAGTCTGTTTTAATTAAAGTCTGATGATGATGATGATGATGATGATGATGATGATGCTTTAATTTTTATGCGTACATCCCTTTGAGTTCTGTTAAATCAAGTTACTTTTTAGAAATAGATACACTCCTGGCAAAAATTAAAAAAAAATGCATGCCAAAATGGGAGGAAAGAAACCTTGAATTGGGCTTCTGGTGGTCCAGTGATTATCACCATTCGCACTTTGGAATCCAGCGTCTCTGGAGGAGCGATCTGGGGGAACACGAGGGGAAGAATGTAAGAGGAACTGCTTCATCAGCAATCTGGCCAGCCAGCAAAACCTGTGTGAGGGCTTCATTCCGCACTCCAACCCCTCCTCCCAAGTGACTTGCCCAGGGCCCATACAACAAGTAGCACCAATACCCAGACTCAAGTCAAAGGGCATCACCCACGGGCAGAGGTGGTGTTAGGGGGCTAACGAATCTTTCCCCAAATCTTTCATTTGGAGCCCCAGGTCTCTGGGAGGCCATCTGCCCCACCACCCTGCTGTCCTTGGGCACTTGCTGAAATAAAGGCACAGGGGCCCTGATTATCTCTGCTGCATCTGATCCCCCTGGGTTACTTTATTTATTTATTTATTTATTTATTATATTTATACCCCGCCTTTTTTCCTGTAAGGAACCCAAGGCGGCTTACATAATCCTCCTCCTCCATTTTATCCTCACAACAACCCTGTGAGGTAGGCTTAGGCTGAGAGTCAGTGACTGGCCCAAAGTCACCCAGTGAGTTTCATGGCCGAGCGGGGACTAGAACCCGGATCTCCCGAGTCCCAGTCCAACACTCTAACCACTACGCCACACTGGCTGGCCCCCACACCTGAATCCTTCTGCCTAAGGCTTTACATCCTTTACAAAGGACGGGCTTGCCATTTTCTTCGCTCTCCCCGGAGAGCCAGCTGCGCGGGCTGCGCCGCCCGCACTGGTCCCATCGCGTCATTTCCGGCATGGCGGAAGTGACGCGCGGGACCCTGCTCCCGCGCTCTGTTTTTGAACAGAGCGCGGGAGTCCAGCGCGACGGAGCGCAGCAGAATGACGCGGCGGGGCTTTGGCGGGGACGGGGCTTCAGCAGCGGCGGCGGGTGCAGGTACGGCGGAAGGGGGTGGCGGGGTGGGTCTGACGGTGGTAGCGGGGGTCCTGGGGGGCTTTGGCGGCAGGGGGCGACTGGCGCAGCGGGGCTTTGGTGGGGACGGCGGGGACGGGGCTTCGGCGGGGACAGCGGGTGCAGGTACGGCAGAGGGGGTAGCGGGGTGGGTCTGGCGGTGGCAGCGGGGGTCCTGGGGGGGCTTTGGCGGCAGGGGGGCGACGGCACGGTGGGGCTTTGGCGGGGACAGCGGCGGGGACAGCGGCGACAGGGCTTCAGCAGCAGCGGCGGGTGCAGGTACAGCGAAGGGGGTGGCATAGAATTTTAGCCATATAGTCTGATCCTACACATGTTCACTAAATGCCACTGAATTCAATGAAGCTCCATGTGATTATCTAGACTCTTGCCTTACATTGCAACTACACATGTCTAAACAAGTGAAGTAACCCACTTTAAATCCCAAGGGTCTTACTTCCATCATGTAAGTGAGTGTGCAGTGGTTGTAGTTGTAGCCTCAGACTGAAATTCCGTAGCCGCTATTCTACACACACTTACTTACCTGGAAGCAAATCTACTAAATTCAATGGGGCTTAGAGTAGACTTACTGATATACATGATTGCTACTGTGGCGCAGTGGTGGGGTACTAAATTCAATGGGGTACTATTGAATTTAGTAGTAGTAGTAGTGGTACTAAATTCAATGGGGCTTACTAACGTGTAGACATATACATGATTGCCAGTGTGGCGTAGTGGTTAGAGTGTTGGACTGGGACTTGGGAGATCCGGGTTCTAGTCCACACTCGGCCATGAAGCTTTCTGGATGACTTTGGGCCAGTCACTGCCTCTCAGCCTAACCTACCTCACAGGGTTGTTGTGATGTGAGGATAAAATGGAGAGGAGGAGGAGGATGTAAGTCGCCTTGGGTTCCTTGCAGGAAAAAAGGTGGGGTATAAATATAATAAATAAATAAATAAATAAATACTGTAGTGGTGCAGGATTAGCACCTGTTAGAACGCACTACCAGATTTCTCCTGCACTTCGGAAATAAAGGAGTTCTTCTGGGGTCTCCGGCTAGCGGCTACATCTACCTTTTTCTTTACCCTTGGCAGCAACAACTCAGAGATCATGATGATTGCAAAGAAGTGTATCTGTCAATTTAAAGAGGATTTTAGAAACAATAAACACAAAATATTTGTTCAGTTTAGAGTATCCATTTGGTGGTTCTGCATCCTTCTCTGTACACTATATCAGAGCAGCCGATGTCTGCCTGGGCTTTCCCAATCCCCGAACTGCTTTCTCGCTGCCGTGGCAGTGAGGTGTGCCTCAGGTCAGGCTCAAGAAAACTTTCAGATTGACAGTAATCCATTGAAATGTAATTGGAATTCAGTATCAAGAAACAAAATATGCCTGAAGTTGAAGGTTATAAGAAGGAGGTATAATTTTGAAAAACAGTTTTCCTGGTTAGAATCATAGAATCATAGAAAAGTAGAGCTGGAAGGGGCCTACAAGGCCATCGAGTCCAACCCCCTGCTCAATGCAGGAATCCAGGTCAAAGCATCCCTGACAGATGGCTGTCCAGCTTCACCTGGAGGAAGAAAGAGTGCCAAAGGTTACAGGTCGCAGGTGCAAAGGACAGGAAGTAAAAACGAAGAAGCAGGCAAAGATCTGGTGCTCACAAGGACCATTTCTGGTCATAAAGTAGAGTGGTTGAGGTACAGGTCAAGGGCCTTGTTTGTATAGGAAAGAAGTCAAGAAAGGGCTGAAGGTCACAGAGCAAAGTTATCTTCGCAAGGGTTGAAGTTGAGCAACCAAGGGAAAGAGGTCACAGCATGTTGCTTTTGAGCGCAGATGCTTAACGCTGCGGGCATGAGGCCCTTTTACGGTCTTGACAAACATGTAGATAACATGTTTGTCAAGACCGTAAAAGGGCCTCATGCCCGCAGCGTTAAGCATCTGCGCTCAAAAGCAACATGCTGTGACCTCTTTCCCTTGGAGACACCTACTGTGTGTGTAGACCGATTATGAAAAGATGACAACTACTTATTCTAGCATACTGCTTAGAGCATAGCACCAAGGCCCAGCTTCCAGTCAGAAATGATCCAGGCGGCTCTGATTTTACAATTCAAGTGCCTCAAAATCCTATCAACATACACAGTTCTCTTTTAACATAGGAAAGCATGGGGGTTTCACACTCAAGCTGGCCAAAGATCCCATCCTCTCATCTCATATTAAAAAGATACTAGGAGAGGATGTGTTGTGGAGTAATATCCTTCCTATCTCACGTTAGTGAGATCAGCAGCGTACATTCCCTTTTCAGCTTAAAAGAAGCTTAGATTTGGCTAGTGTTAGCCAGTTAGCATTTGGTAATCCAGGATGCTTTAAGGCAGACTGGATTTCCCTGGTTTTGCCCCCTTTTCTTTCCCTCAGAACAATAATCAGAGACACAGTCTTGTAAAAGTTAAAAGTAACATTTACTCACTCAGATTATGCAGTTTCATTCAGGCAGGCTTAAAAGCGTTTCTTACAGTTGGTTACAAGTTCATTTGGAAATACTTGGGGTCTGAACTTGTGGAGTTCAGACCAGCAACTCTGGCTTCATGCTGCTACAAGGACCACGTGGAGACAACAACCTGGTGGTGCCACACTCACTAGAGTCTGAACAGAAAGAGGAAGAAGCTGGGAGCTATGCCCACTTCCTGTTCAGGCTGTTAATAATTCACTGAGTACCTTCTAGGAAAACCACCCTAGAAGGTATCAGTGATCTTAACCATTTCACCCAATTACCTGGTGAAACATTAGGTTTTGACTGCAATTTTAATTATCCAACACACCCCTTCTCAGGCAAAACAACACACATTCATTCACAATTTTATTAATCCACCCACAGTCCCATCTTGACTCGAAGATTCTGGAAACTGTCTCTTGGTAGAGCCTTGGTTAGGATGTCAGCAGTCATTTAGTATGTCAAGTCCACAAGTCCATCTTGGACAGCCTCACGCACAAAGTCTTTGATCAGTTGATCCAGCCAGACCACTTCTCTGCAGACTTGATCTTTGAGCTACAGGCCACACTTTGTAGCGCTGCACTTCCCCTTCTGCCCCTTGCTTAATTTTAAAAATCCACTTACTTCCTATGGCCTTCTTTCCAGGAGGTAGGTCAGTAAGCGTCCATGTCTTGTTCTGATGCAGTGCATCCATCTCCTCCTGCGCAGCCTTCCTCCAGAGATGGGCTTCTGTGTCTGGCATCTCCTTTATCTCCTCCCATGTAGAAGGTTCTTGGGGTAGCGCCGACCATGCAGAGTAGGACAGCTGGAGTGGTGGAACATCTCTGTTAGATCTAGATGACCGTCTGACCTGTGGTTCTGGAACCGCATCAGCTTCATCCTCCTCCTCCAGTGCAGGCATGTCCTCATCACTCTGCTCCCCTTCGTCTCTGCTGCTGCTTTCAGGGGTTGGGTACTGTGGGGCTTTACCTCCTCTTGCCAGCTCCTTGCGCTGCAGTTCCTTTATTGTGCTTGTGTCTCTATGTCCAAGTCTTCTGTGCCAAAGCTCCAGATCAGCCTCATCCTTCTTCTTTGGGCACGCCACTTTAGCAGACTGAGATTCTGAAACAATAACCTCATACACGCCATTGATCAGACTAGCTTCAACAAACACTTTACCATTTTCGGTCACTTTACACTTGTCACCTTCAAATAGTACTTTGAAGCCTTTCCTTGCTAAAGTGGAGACACTGAGCATGTTGCAACTTAATTTTGGAACGTAGAGAACTCTGTCTACACAGTTCTTTCTGGTTTCACCACCAACCTTGCAGTGTAGAACTCCTGAGCCTGCACCTTGTGCCTTTATCACATTGCCATCTGCAATCTGGATATCCTCACTTTGTGATTCTTCAATCTCATTGATTTCTTTGAAGAATCCTCTCTCGTGTGAGAAATGGCTCGATGCACACGAATCTATGACCCATTTGTTTGACTTACTTTTGTAACAGTTAGCTGCTAAACTCTTCTGTTGCATCAGTAAGCTATTCTCATCAATCCCCTTCTTTTCCTTTTGCTGCCTAAAAGGTGGGGGCTTCTTTGTCTTTGGGGCCTTACAGAACTTGGCAATATGTCCCTCTTTGTTGCAATTAAAGCAGACAATTCTCTTGGATGTGCCTTTCCCATTCCCTTGGGACAAGTAGTTTGAGTCACTTTGCTTAGAATGCCTGATTGGAGATTCTTCCCTTCTCTCAACACATTCTTCTCTCAAATGACCAATTATATCTTTTAGGGTTAAATCTGGGACACTGTCCATTCTGGATATAAAAATCTCAAACTTATATCCCAGTGACCCCAGGAAGTAGCAGACCTTCTGATCTTCATTCATCACGTATTCTGCCAGTCTTAACTTTTCAATAATAGTTAAAAACTCTTCCACATGACTTCCACAATCTTTCTTGCACTCAAGCTTCAAATGAAACATATCTCTCACTAGGCGCCTGTGAGACCGCTTGCTTGTAAACCCAAATGCCTTTTCTAGGTTATGGAGCACTTCTCTGGCTGTTTCCCCTTCTCCAGCATGGATCATTTGGTAATCAGTTAAATTTTCTATGATAACAGATATTGCTATCCTGTTTTGCTTTTCCCATTCTTTGGCTACTGCTCTGGCCTCTTCACCAGCACCACTGGGCTTATCTTCCTTAATACAGCCCAGGACTTCAAGTCTGTCCAAAATCACTTTCAATCGCCTATTCCATTGTATGAAATTTGCTTAAGTTAATTTGGGCAGCCTGGAGAAGCTCTCTCCTCTTGAGTTTGCTCCGCTCATCTTCAGGGATCAAAAATCAAGAAAAATGCCCAAAAATTCAAAATTGGGAAAAATGCCAAACTCAAAAGTGGAAAAATGTGCAAAACTCAAAAACTGAAAATGCCCCAAACTCAAAAACCTTCACTGCCTTACTACTGCCTTCTGAGGAAAGGGGGTTTCTCTTTCACAAGGAGACAATGGAGTCACCATGTGCTCACCAGGGAACAAAGAAAAATATGACCGCTTTGGATTCCCCCTGAAGAGGAATCCAGTGGCATCCACCAAAATGCTACCAAAACAATCTATTCTGGGCCCATAACCCATGTTGGGACTTGAAAAAGATACTAGGAGAGGATATATTGTGGAGTAATATCCTTCCTATCTCACGTTAGTGAGATCAGCAGAGTACAGTCCCTTTTCAGCTTAAAAGAAGCTTAGATTTGGCTAGTGTTAGCCAGTTAGCATTTGGTAATCCAGGATGCTTTAAGGCAGACTGGATTTCCCTGGTTTTGCCCCCTTTTCTCTCCCTCAGAACAATAATCAGAGACACAGTCTTGTAAAAGTTAAAAGTAACATTTACTCACTCAGATTATGCAGTTTCATTCAGGCAGGCTTAAAAGCGTTTCTTACAGTTGGTTACAAGTTCATTTGGAAATACTTGGGGTCTGAACTTGTGGAGTTCAGACCAGCAACTCTGGCTACATGCTGCTACAAGGACCACGTGGAGACAACAACCTGGTGGTGCCAAGCTCACTCCAGTCTGAACAGAAAGAGGAAGAAGCTGGGAGCTATGCCCACTTCCTGTTCAGGCTGTTAATAATTCACTGAGTACCTTCTAGGAAAACCACCCTAGAAGGTATCAGTGATCTTAACCATTTCACCCAATTACCTGGTGAAACATTAGGTTTTGACTGCAATTTTAATTATCCAACATTTGATAATGATGACTCCCAAGGACACATGCACAGAATGGGATAGATCAACAGTGGATAACTGCAAGAGGTCCAGGGGAAACTTCTGCCCACCCCCCCCCACCACACATATCCCCCTGTGGACCGCAGAAAAGGATGTGCATGGAATCTGTGGGGGTGGTAAGGAAGCTCAATCCACGGTCCAATTCTGCCCACAGCTGACTTAAGGGGAATAATCAGCCAGAGAGGGTCAGAACTCAGAAAAGAATCCCTTCATTGACAACACCACGCTGTAATGAATCTCTCTAAGGAAAGGGCAGGCACAAGAAAGGCCACCCTCTTTATACCTTTCCATCTTTTTTATCAGAGATAATCCATATCTCTCAAGACATCAGGCATTTTGCTCTAAACATGCGTTCTGGCAATATTTCTGATGTCAGCATTCTCATTTTTCTCTGCAAGACTTGTTCTCGTTGAAACCTTACGATCTGATCTCCTCTGCCATTTTCCAGCAGGAAAAAACCCGATCATATAGGGCAGTGATGGCGAACCTTTTTGAGCCCGAGTGCCCAAACTGCAACACAAAACCAACTTATTTATTTCAAAGTGCCAACACTGCAATTAAACCTGAATACCGAGGTTTTAGTTTTAGAAAAACAACTCATACAGTTGTCCGAACTAATTAACATCTTTTGTCTTAAAAGAAAAACACAATAACAGAGCTTTCAATGATACAGTTTTTGTTGGGAAAAAAAATCAACTCAAAAAATTATTATAGTACTACATTGTACACATAGCCTGAAGGGAATTTATACAAACTTTTTAAATA
This sequence comes from Shinisaurus crocodilurus, assembly GCA_021292165.1. Taxonomy (NCBI): domain Eukaryota; kingdom Metazoa; phylum Chordata; class Lepidosauria; order Squamata; family Shinisauridae; genus Shinisaurus; species Shinisaurus crocodilurus. The sequence goes on from JAHFWL010000058.1 coordinate 1,078,245, forward strand.
ATTAGGCACATGTATTTTTGGATAAGGGATTCTCAACTTGTAATATTATTATATGCCAGACTGAAATTGTATGGGGCAAGCTTTACCCCGGGTCCTTTCCCTGCTTCTACAGGTGTCTGATTAGTAAAAGTAAAAGTCAGCCTGTACTAGGATGAGCAAAATAAGCAAGAAAACTAAACGGCTTAACGCATTTTAAACACTTTATGTCTTGGACTGCAAACACTGCATTAGGTAAAAGTTTGCATTGGGCATGCTTTTGCACAATTACTGTGATTTTTGCTATTGCATGCATGCTGATAATTTGTCAAACCTTGGCTCATACTCCGTTAGTTTGAGAGCAACACATGCAGCACTCAGGTCAACTGTTAGGGCTTTACATCCAAGCCGTGCTCTGTGCATCATTCTTCAAAATCTTTTAAATGTGATAACAATGTAGAAAAGAATTCTGTAATAGGAATTCTAGAATAAAATCATTATGTTCCACACTGTGAGAAAGAACAAGATCATTAGTGTTTTGCAGAAGGGGACGGTCTTTTCGCGATCTGGTGACCAATGGCTCGAGTGCCCACAGAGAGGTCCCTGCGTGCCAGCTGTGGCACCCGTGCCATAGGTTCGCCTTCACTGATATAGGGAGTGAGAGGAGGATAGAGAAGGAAGAGGACAGTTCTTTGAAGGGTATATGCCCTTTTAATTCAGTCTTGTAATCTTATCTTGCATGATCAACATCACAATGCAGACAATTATTTTACTACTCTATCTCATCAAGGAATATCAACAAGCCAGTTAAAGTTACAGCCTGAGCTAGATGGCTTAGAGTGTCTTTCAAAAGCCAGGGGGAAAGTTCCGTGCAGAAAAGGCAAAGGAATACTTATTACATTATTTTTTTCATATTACATAGGGACACCCCCCCCCTATTTTCCCTGAGTAATCAGGCTTGTGGCCATGTGACACTGTGAGTATTTGTAACTAAAGCACTGCACCTCTCCCAGCCTGTGATGGAGGCTGGGTGGTGACGGTTATGAACAACAGAGCTAGGACTAGGAGCCATCCCACTAATTCATCAATCTCTTCATCAATTCCCATAATTCGGGGGCGGGTAGCTGCTGGCCCAGCAGACAGAGGTTGCTGGAAAGCTACTCCCATAAAATCTTTCGGGCATCGGAACTGGTGGTGAGGCATGATGGGAGTTGCAATTCAGCATGATACGGAAGGCCACCACCAGTTGCCAAGGCATGCTATAAACGATGTGTCTACTTACTACACATTGCACCGTTTAGCCCAGTGCTGCCTCTCTGATAGATGATCTTTCACCCGCAGCAAGTCAGGAAGAGCACCCCTGCCCTAGTGCCCCACAGAACCAACACAGAAGGATAGCTCCTGGCCTGGCCTCCTCTCCATCCTTGGCTTGTGTTGCCCCCACATCATATAGAAAATATCATAACAAATCTATTGGGAGATCTTAGTTATACCACCAAAGTCCATTTTTTTCCTTTTCACATGTAGGCCGTTGCACCACATGCCCAGAAGAACAGTATCCAAACATGGACCAAGATATCAAGCAACCTGGGGGAACAGCAGTCTGACAGCAATCCCTGGGAAATTTTTGGAGCAAATTATAAGAAGTCAGTCTGCAACTGCTGCAACTGCACGCCCCTTGAAGGCAATGCATTTTATAGGGTATGTCATTTACTGTGGTCAAAATTAATTTTTCTCAAATTTGTGGTATAGGGGATCTAAAACTATGTCTTTTGATGTCAGGTATTCAAATCTGCCATTATGATTTTGATTGGAGAACATTTGGCATGGGCAAATCGGCACTTGAACATAACACATTGACATTAGTCACTGCTCTCGGAAAACAGTGTATAATGCTAAGAAGCTTTTATCTTCTGTTGTGAAAACCATACAGTTTGCATAAAACATATCTCTCTAAACAAGCAACAACAAAACAGAATGTAACACCCCTTTAACAATTATACAATAAGTTTCATTACGTCTTGTTTTGATTCATTCATTCTTAGACATCAACCGCCGACTTGCCTCTTCTTGACCTCTTATATATCCCTCAGCTCAGGTTTCTCTGCTGTATATAGTTTGCCTGCTGCAGTGCTGTGCTGCCTGCCTCTGTGACTTGTTTATATAAAAAAAAAGTGTGAAAACACCACCGTGATAGAACTTTCTTTTATCTTTTTTTAAAAATTTCAACTTTTTAACAATACATGTTCAATCATTATATTTAAACTTTCTTTTGTCTATTTTTGGAATTTTTAACATTTTTTTACAACACATATTGATTTAATATTTATATAAACTTTAAAAACTTTTCAATAATCAAACTTTACAAACTGTTCACTAATCATGCTGTAACACAGAGTATACATCATGTATAATTATATTCAATGGTAATCACCCCCTTATCTTTCAGGGGTTTAGCATCCACCAAACTTGCTGTATTCTTATAGAGTTAATGAAAACCTTCCTTTGTTTTTTACAACAGTATGGCCACTAGAGGATGTAAATGGAATAACAACCCACAAAAAAGAGAACGTAAGTGAAAATGTTGGGATTTATGGTGGTTGACTGTTTTGGAAATATGTTTGGCAACACAACAAATGTTTTTGTATTATAGAGGGTAATGAAACTGATATAAGCCCGTGACTATCCTTGAAACCCTTGAGAAAGGCAAATATTGCACGAAACAAGAAGTCCAAACCGGTTTCTTGTTGGGGAAAAAAACAAGTGAGGATACGCAGAATATCAGGCTTCTGGAAACCATTCCAAGGAAAAATAATGCTTTAAGCCACTCAGAAAGAAAAAACGGAGAGGAAGGCTCACTTGAAGGCCATCTCAAAAAATAAGAGTAAAGGCTGTAGCAACTCCATGAAGACAAAGAAAAAACAAAGGAAGGTTTTCATTAACTCTATAAGAATACAGCAAGTTTGGTGGATGCTAAACCCCTGAAAGATAAGGGGGTGATTACCATTGAATATAATTATACATGATGTATACTCTGTGTTACAGCATGATTAGTGAACAGTTTGTAAAGTTTGATTATTGAAAAGTTTTTAAAGTTTATATAAATATTAAATCAATATGTGTTGTAAAAAAATGTTAAAAATTCCAAAAATAGACAAAAGAAAGTTGAAATATAATGATTGAACATGTATTGTTAAAAAGTTGAATTTTTTTTAAAAAAGATAAAAGAAAGTTCTATCACGGTGGCGTTTTCACACTTTTTTTGATATACTCATATTTCCGTGATTCTCCTTTGTTATCAGCTAGTTCTGTGACTTGTTTGGCAATTCTTTCTACAGAATGAGCATGACAGGGACACTTTGGAACTTGCATTGGCTCAATAATGAACTTCTTGACTTATGATATCGACAGTTTTCATGTCAAAGGAGGTGCACATACATATACATTTTCAGCCTATTCTCTGAGTTCTAACTGGGAAGTAGCAGCAGGATTTATAGAAGGAGTCTTTCTGGGATGTACGGAAAGATCAGCCAGGAAATCATCCTAAGTCAACAATCTTCAGCAAACCACCTTTTCCCTGCATTACTGTCACTGGAGCCCAAGAGTGTCTGAATGATCATTTTCACTGCTGAATGCGTACCATGCTGAAGCTGAACGCAGTATTGTTGGCAAAACTGCATCCACTACAGCTTTCTTTTTGAGTCTGAGGAGCTGGAGCTGGAGCTGGAGCTGGAGCAACACATGGCGTGGACCTTCCACTCAATACTGTTTTTATCTGGTACCAGCAGGGAAAGTACTCACCACCAGCAATGTACTCTACTATCAGTTTAAGGTTCTGGAGGGTTCTCCCCTTCAAACCATGTTTTTGATACCCATATACGGCAAACCGGGTTGTAGTAGTCGTTGACCATCTCGAGTGACACACTGGACCAATTCCAAGAAGGGCAAGATCTATAGGGAGGTCACTTCTCCTGTCCTTATGGCCTGTGGAAATCTGTTCCCACATGCGTGATCTGTTGACAAAATGGTTATTACAGTGTGAGTAAGGGAAATGAGAGGCTCTCCTATATTTGAGACTTTAGTAAATGAAGCATCAACTTCCAGCTCTGTGGCATTGTCTAGCATCTTCCCAATTACTTCAGTCCATTTGTTGTTTGATAAGGTCTTCCCATCTAGTGTCGTGATCAAGTGTCACAGGGCCAGCTCATTCGTCTGAAGAGCACGCACAGACTGTAACCATATGAGCTTGCGGCAAAGTTTAACCTCAACCAAGTGCATGATACCACCAGTCCAACCAGTGTTTACATTTGTGGAATCACCCCCAATGGCCTGCCGCCTGCAGAGTTTCATCAATGCTCTTCTTCTAAATGAAATCCACTAAATTATCAGCAATAATTTCAGCAGGTTTTTTTCTGTTTGAATCTTTCTCCGGAGTGAAGTGGTAAAGAAACCTTCCCCACCTGGCTTGCCGCATATACACAATAATGCTCTTCATTAATGATGCTGGGGAAACACCGATCGCAGTTATCAGTCTTCATCATCATAACTTCTGTTGTGTCTTGACGGTCATCAAAGAAGATGCAATCAATTGTACTCTTCTTAATACGGTAGTTCCTCAAAATTTTGATCTAGCGATTTCATAAGTCTTTCCTGGGCCCTCTTGACTTTATCATGATGATGCACTACAAAATGTCTTGTCAATTTAGTAACTAAGTCAACGTCGATGAAAGCTGCAGTGGTAATGGCAGCTGTGGGCTGCGGCATGCAGGCAAGCACCATTTCATAATGCTCTGCATAGCAACATTGAGGATTTCCAATGTGTTCCGCTGCTTATTTTAATTTGAAGTCGAAGAAGTACTTACTTGGCAATTCTAACGAAATTCCATCAACTTCATCCTTTCCATCATCAGAATAAGTCATTTGTTTCTTCTTCATCAGCAGTGCAGGAAATTACCTCCTTTGATGATATTGGGCTTACTCCTCTGCTTATATTCAGAAAGTCTTCTACTCTCTCAGCCTCTTGCCACCGTTTCTGCCTTTTGCTTTTGGAAAAAATGCTCAGGAAAATCTGGCAGACCAATCTGTGGTCCAATAGAACCAGTATTGTCTCTCTGTCCCTTAAGGAAAGCAAGTTCATTCATTCAGTTCATGGGATCTCAAAGTCTGAGCCATATACATCAAATATGAGCTACCTTAGTGTGCACTGTGCAGCACAGCCTGCTTCACAGCAAAGTACAAATTTTCACTTGCAGTGAGGATGAGAGAGGATGTCAAGAAGATGCTTGTCAAGTTTTAATGTGAAAGCCACTTTGGTTTCAACTTCAAGCCTTCCACAGCAAAGCTAAATATTCTTAGCCTGCCCCCAGCTATCTTGCATCTTATGTAAGATTCTAATTTTTGAATTTATAACAGGCACAACAAAAGCAATGTTAGCAAGTTCCCACTTCTCAATCAGTTTGGGTTTGGGATAAATGGTCCTTTGCCAGACTGATTTCAGGATTGCTTCTAGTCTAGCATCCTCAGCACTTTGTCCTCGTAGTAAAATAATCCATATCTCTCAAGACATCTCGCAGAGTAGGTAGCTCAGAAGGCAAGAGGTCTTCTTGACCAGTTCTGTGGAGAAAGCCAACCTAAAACCCCTTTCTGACACACACACACTCACCAAGGTGGGGGGAAGGAGACCCAGGGGGGGGGGAGACAGCCATTCTCCACAGAGACCAAAGGGGACAAACAACATCTGCATAGAATCACCCCAGGGGGGAAGGCAGGAAGCATCCCCAGGTTCGTCAATGCTCTCGTATATCAGCCCCATCTACATAAGACTTGAATACCTCGCCAGAGCAGACACTTCGGCACCCATAAGAAATGACCATTCAACACCACAGGATGGGACCATTAAGCAAGTGGCTTCAAAGGGACCCCACCCCACAGGGGGAAGGCGTCACCCCACCTGACCCAAAAGGCCGCCCCTCAGGGAGGGTGGCAACCCACCTGATTGGCCACCCACCTGATTACGGAGGGAGGGGCTATCTGAAACCCAAGGTATAAAACACCCTGCGCAAGGGAACTGAGTTGTTGGACCTGATCAGCAATCTTGCCCCATGCTTGGGGTAAGGGAACGAAGGGATCGGCAACCCCGGGTAGCAGCACCCGGCGTGCTCCAGCTAGCTGAAATCACTGGCCGCTTGGGTTGACCGGACCCCCGGGAAACCAAGCTGAAATCACTGGCCGCTTGGGTTGACCGGACCCCCGGGAAACCAAGCTGAAATCACTCACAAGCCGCTTGGGTAGACCGGACCTCCGCCGGGAACCCAGCTAGCCGCTTGGGTAGACCGGACCTCCGCCGGGAACCCAGCTAGCAGCATGCGGTTGACCGGGCCTCTGCTGGAGCCCGAGCTGAACTAACTAGCTGAGAGACCTGAAATCACGGTGTCCTTGAGACTTCTTGCTTGCTACTTTGTACCGTACTGATAAGCTGTATTGCTGGCGGGTGTCTGGGTTTGGGAAGGTGATTTTGTAAATAAACTTGTTTTATAAAAGATACTTTTGTGGCTATAAGTTATCCCTTTGTTCTGGGCTAAGGGTGATAGTCGCTGGGGACCTCAGAGAAGGCCCGCCCTAGGACTCGCTACCCCCTTAGCATTGAACCCGCGCAGAAGACCAGGCTGTCGGTCTTCCACTAGTTCCAATAACATTTGCTCATATGAGTGAATGTTCCTTGTCTCTCGGCTTTCTTTTTGAAGCCATTTTATCACTCCCAAAATGATATCAATATATACATAAATAAATAAATAAATGAATAAATAGCACTCTTCCAGTACTGGAAGGGTTGTTGTCACACAGAGGTGGGCCAGGATCTCTTCTCAATAATCCCAGTCTGCAGCACAAGGAATAATGGGTTCAAGTTACAGAATGCTGGCTCAGCTTGTCTAAGTGTGGAAAGCTAAGCAGGGTCAGGCCTGGTTATTACTTGGATGGGAGACCCCCCTCCTCTAGTTTCCTTCACTGAGCAGGGGGTTGGATTCGATAGCCTTGTAGGCTCCTTCCAACTCTATGATCTATGAAATCTATGAACCCTGATTCCACCTGGACATCAGGAAAAATTTCCTGACTGTTAGAGCAAAAAGACAATTAAGGAACCAACTACCTAGCGAGGTGGTGGTGGTGAGCTCTCCCACTTCAGAGGCATTCAAGGTGCAGCTGGACGTGGACGGGCCATCTGTCAGGGATGCTTTGACTTGGTTTCCCACATTGAGAAGAGGGTTGGATTTGGACTCGATGGCCTTATAGGCCCCTACTAGCAACTCTTCTTTTCCATGATTCTATGAACTCACGTCATGCACGACTGAGTTCATTCGTTATTATATTTATATCCCACCTTTTGCCCTGCAAGGAACCCAAGGCAGCTTACATGATCCTCCTCCTCTCCATGTTATCCTCACAACAACCCTGTGAGGTAGGTTAGGCAGAGAGCCAGTGACTGGCCCAAAGTCATCCAGCGAGCTTCATGGCTGAGTGTGGACTTGAACCCGGATCTCCCAAGTCCCAGTCCAACATTCTGATCACTATGCCACACTGTCTGGCACCCTTTTAGAAATTAAGCAAGGCACACACAGTCTTGGCCCGCTCCAGCATCTGATGTGCATTTAACATGTTTGATGAACAACACATCGCAAGACAGGGCGGGCCCACTCACAGGGTCTGACAAACAATGCGGACTGTAGGTTTTTGTTCCTAGTGGGAATGAACAAGGCGCCTCAGACAGGCAGGCTGAGACCTGAGGTGCTCAAAAAGTTTCCTCAGGCTGGCTCCAACTCCAAGTACTTCTTGAGCTCCTTCGCTCATCATCAGCCTTTAATATGCGCTATGCTGCTCAAATGCTCTGAATGAAAAAGGAACAACAAGAACTCCAGCAAGTTGCAACTTGATTAGAGAGAGAAGGATACTGGTGTGGTGTGGCGGTGGGCCTCCTAAACTTTCATGGAAAGAAGCTTAGAGAATCAATGGCTCCCCATGGATAGTTACTGTCTTTAGCCTAGTGCCTTTACTCGCACAGACAGACTCCCTTTAGGATTGAGGATGAGGAGAAAAACCTTTTATTTTTTAAAAGCCTTTTATTTTTTAAACCTCAAGCAGAGTTTATAAAACTTGTATCTCTTCAAGTAAGTAGTTATCCAGCATCCACAGCAGAATAAGCTTTATTAGGTCAAACTAGAATGTCACCAAAATGCATGCAGGCCTTGGAGTTCTCAGGCAAGAAGTTAAGGAGCATGCAAAATGGTAGGCTTGACATGAAAGGAAAAGGTATTGGGAGGGAGGAGGAAAATATAACAAGTCATGCACCAGTACCAGTCTTTTGGTTTCAAGTTGTTCTAGAAATTTTCCTATTCTTTTCTTTTCTGACTGGGAAGGGAAGAGCACATCAAGCTTCCTGCGGTTGTACCTTCAAAGAGTGCTAATCAATGGCACCTTCTCTAACTGGGGTGAGTTGACAGGCGGGGTACCACACTGGGCTCAGTCCTGGGCCCAGTGCTATTCTAAATCTTTATAAATGACTTGGATGAGGAGGTGCGTGGAATGCTTATAAAACCTGCGGATGACACTAGGTTGGGTGTGGAGCAGCTAATACTTTGGAAGACAGATACCTATTTCAAAGCCATCTCAAAACGCTGCCGCTGGGCAACAACAGAATGTAATATATTACATTCAGAATGTAATAAACAACAGAATGTAATATATTAGTGATAAATGCCAAGTGCTGCTCCTAGGGAAAAGAAACCAAAACGCAGAGTCACAGGATGCGGTATACTTGGCTCAACAATACTACAAGCGAGAAGGATCTTGGAATTGTTTTTTTTTGTTTTGTTTTATTTTTTTTTAATTTCTATATAAGACAAACATAATATCAAACATATAACAATAAAACCAAACAACAAATACATACATAACCCACAACAAAACAAAACTAAAATAGACTTCCAACCCCTATTACAGCAATATAAGCATTTCTTATATAAAATAATAATAATTTCTATACAATAATTAATTCTAGTTATGGCAAAAAGAAACCACTAGAGGTCTCACCCTACATATAAATCCTAACTCAGCCATCTATTAAAAATCCAAAGAGAATAAAATTCAATATTCTTTTTTCAACAAACCAACATAATTTTGAAAGCAATCCATCCACCCCATTAAACCCCCCCTTTTTTCTAGATAACACACTACAGATTTTAACTTCCAATCCAATATACAACCCACACATTTTTTAGTCCCCTAATATTTCCATAACAAAACTGATATATATGACAAAGTTAGCAAATAAAACAATATTCCCAACCCTTAATGAAAAAATCAATCTATTCTAATACTCTGTGGGGCATTCCAATTAAAAAAAAAAAAAACAATAAAAGGAGATGCGTCGGCCATCTTCTTTCCAATCATCCTGCATCTTACACATTTTCTGGATATATTTTCACCAACTAATAATATATTTAACATATATATGTTAACTAATGCATACTTAACCCTGATTCTCATTTTTCAAGTTCCAAATCAACCTAAAGCATAAAATTTTAAACTCCCAATACGTTTATATCTTAATATTTAAAATCAGAGCATATTTCAAAATCAGCCAATAAAACAATATTCCAAACCCTTTATCTTGCCCAGTAAATCCAAAACTGTCTCTTTCATATCCCCCTCCCCCTATCAAATGGAAAGCCCTTAAGAATCAGTCCAAAAGCAAAGAATAAAGTCAGTTTATTCTGTTGCACTGAGGGTTCCTGCCTTCCCGTTTGTACTGTTGAAAAGGACACATCGTCCATCTTCATTCCAATAAACTGCGCCACACGTACCTTGTGAGTTGTTTCTTCACCAGTTAATATTTCAAAGCCTCTATGTATGCAGATCTGGTAAACTTCCAAAATTGTTACTTACTTCTTTCTTCTTCTGTGACAGACCTGAATAAGTATCCAGTTTCTCTTGATCATGTTGTAATTCCAATTGAGGGTTAACACACCAAACATCCATTTTCAACACCATTTTGTTTACAAAGTCTTCCACCTTGTCGTCAAATTGCAATAATTTATCTCTTAGTCTCATAAACATTTCCCATGAAACCATCTTTTCTTGTAGATATTTTTCAAAGCACTCTCAGCCGAATTCCTTATTTCAAGCTACTATAGATAAGATTAGGGAACCTCCTTTCAGACATTCCATTAACTTTTTTATTTTTGCCTCCCGGTTATATCTCTTGATGTACTCACATTAAATTTAAAGTCCAATTATGCTGTAGAGAGATTCCTTGCCGTTACAAATCCAGATGTTTCCATTCATTTTGGAAGCAAGCACGGACTTTCCTAATGATCGGTAAACCGACCTCCGAAATGCAGCGCTGCTTTCCCTCTATCTCAGATCACGAGCCGCAAATCTATCTGTCAAAAAGGCAGACAGAAAGCAATGTATGACCCTTGAGACGATTTGAGAGTAACGCCAATCTTATCTTCTTCCATAAGAAGTAGATTTCCCGGCCAGAGGACGTCTCTGACACAAGAAACGTTGCATTCGTATTCCCCACAGATCTCTCTGTGGGTCTTCTAGAAAGCCATGTTTTGCCCGGAAGTCAAGGATCTTGGAATTGTTGTGGATGGATCACAAACTGAATATGAGCCAGCAACGTGATGTGGCTGCAAATAAGGCAAATGCAGTTTTGGGCTAGAAGTATAGCTTCCAAATTGAGCAAAGTGATAATTCCCCTTTACTCAGCACTGGTTAGGCTTCATTTTACTACTGCGTCCAGTTCTGGGCACCACACTTTAAGATGGATGTAGACAAACTGGAGAGGGTTCAACTGAGGAGGGCAACAAAGATGAGAAAGGGAGGCCCTATGAGGCGAGACTGAAAGAATGTGGCATGTTCAGCCTTCAGAAAACGAGGTCACGAGGAGACTGAGTCTGAGGGGAAATATGATAGCACTCTTCCAGTACTTGAAGGGAAGTCACAAAGAGGAGTGCCAGCCAGGAGTTCTCATCCCAGTTTGAAGGACACAGAGTTACGGGCTCAAGTGAAAAGGAACCCAGTTTCCAGCTAAACGTCAAGAAAAATTCTATATCTGTTAGTCATAAATGGAACCGACTACCTACGGAGGTGGTGGGCTCTCCCACTCTGGAGGCATCCAAGACATGGAAGGACAGCCATCTGTCAGGGATGCTATCTATCACTTGGATTCTGGCATTGAGGAGGGGGTCAGACTCGATGGCCTTCTATCTAGGCTGCTTCAAACTGTACTTTCCTTTCTATGATTCCATGATCCTATTTGAGATGCCTGGGGAAGAGTTTGGCCAAGGCCAACTTCGTTGTCATCTCCTCTGATAGTGTCCAAGGTGTCATCTGCAGCATTTGACTGGGTATCTCTCCCCCATTCCCTGACTTTATTTTTCATATAGATAGGGTTGCCAATGTTAAGATGAGATATAGTTCTGATCATTTGGTTATGACTACACCTCCAAAAGGAAGTCCACAGCCCTCATAAGAAGCGTTGGGTAAGCAAGGGTTCAAGAGAAAAGAAGCAGCCTGCCCACCTCCCTAGCAGGGCAGAAGGCAAAAGGTCATGACTGAAGGCTTGAATAGAAGAGTGAGTGAAGCCTAGAGGTATGCATAGGCAAATGAGTGGCAGGCTTGCATCGATTAAGACCTGAATATTGCATATCGCCTAAAACACAGGAGGATTTCTCCTGAAAAGATATGGCTCCCCCCCCCCCACTGGGCGAATACCACCAGAAGCTTACTCCAAAAACAGTCCCATCAGCAAGAAGACCCAAACCTTTGTACACCCATCAAGAGCTATCAAAATACAAAGAGTAAGGTCGTTAGCAGGGTTAGAAGACATCTGTGGGGCAAAGACCACCCCCATTGCTCTCATTCCTTCCAAAAAGGCGGGAAAGAGACTATAAGAACCAAGAGGTTTTAGCAAGGGGGTCGGGAGAAGGAGCTGAAGGGGTCACCTTGGAACGTGAACTGCAGGGCTACAGCTGGAACCTCATCACAGCAGACAGGTAGTAGCTGGGACTTTGCTTTTCTATCCTTCTAGGCGGGAATCTCTCCCCCCCCCCCTTTCCTATTCAGGCTTGTCAGGGCAAAAGGGACTCTTTCTCCTCTCCAGAATACAGGGTGTGTTTGAACCATAGCGTAAGGATATTTTGCTGCCTGACATCACTAGGTTTGCTTTACCAACAAGTAAGACGCTGTATGAAGTGGTCACCTTTTACCTCAGACAAGGACAACGAGGACCAACTCGGGTTATTGGAAAAAGGTTTATTGTGCACAATAGGTCCTGCGGACTGTGTCGCAAAGCAGAACCCCGGGCGGGGCTTTTACAACCACTTTTATAGCATACATAAGTCTGGTCATTTGGCAACAGTTCTTTACATTGGTTAGCAAGGTCAAGACAAAAGGGGGCTGCTTTAGGGGAGGGGGATTTCCTTACAAGGAGACAGGAGGATGATCTTACAATCAAGCAGCTGGTAGGTATTATCTGATCTTGGTCACGTAGGCAGGGTGAGACAGCAAAACACCTCAACCCTTTTGAATCAACATAGCCATTGCCACAGTCATTACCCTGGCAATCTGTCTACATGCCTGGCTAGAATCTCTTGTAAGATTTTCTTTTAACTATTTCGTTTCCTTCACTCCCCCCTCTTGAAACTTCAACACCTATCTGGAGTTTCAACTTGGGGGATGGGGCGATATTCCCACATAGCCAGGACCTGGGCAGCCGCCCTTTTTCTGCCACTAGGCTCAGGCTATTTTGGATTGTCTGGACCACAACAGGGAGGACACAAGGGAGCAGGATGCAACCCATTGCGATTAGCCTTATCGCTTGCAACCCTGGTAACTTGGGGAACCATCTAGAGAAAGCTTTCCTAGATCGAGCCCTTCCTAGGTCTGGACTGGATGCATATGTAAGCCATAGGATTACATTCAAGCAGAATAACAATAAACATTGGCTACAGGTTATGTGTTTATACAATACAGAAATTACATTTTGAAACTACACTTTACCACATTCTCTCTTTTTGATTCTAAGTGAATGCACACTGAGGGTCACTTTTAATTAAGGGCTGATAGGTAAGGCTGGTTCAGACTGAGCTGGAGTTGACATCAGTTCATCTCGTCCGATCCTCTGGGTGTTGTCTTTGATGGTCGTCCCGTCCGAGGTCTGAGATGATATTGATGTTCTGGCACAAATTCTTCTGTTTCAGGGGAAGAGGTTTCTAGCACGTTCCCCCGAATCGTTGGAGGCGTTATTATGTCCTCATTCTTGTTTCGGGTTTGAGGCTTTTTATGGCTGAAGTCCTTGGCACTTCACAGCATTAAGTACACTTCCTTTCGCTGTACTTGAATATGAATCCATTCACCTGGGACAGAGTGTCCCTCCATGCTGGGCTGGTGCTGAGCCGCCTTCACCCGTGAATGAAGAGTCTTCACACATCTCACCAGGGCCTTGCAGTAATTCTGAATTGAATGTCTCATCAACATCTTACGAGGGATCAGGTCTCACCACTCGACCTGGCCTGGATCTCACACACACAAGGGCCATGGAAGGTGCATCTGGCCACATCAGTCTTGTCTCTGTGCATACTTTGGCCAGCTTGTCTTCTAATATTTTAGCAAAAAGGATTCTCTCTCTCTCTCTGCCCGCTGCCATGGCATTAGCTCTCACACAGGGGCATGTTCTACTCACTTAGAACCATACAAACAACTACAAACACATATTTATAGGAACAATACTTAGGCATTTCAACAAAATCAAATTGTACACCACAAAAAAGGTCTTTAGGGTGACGTTGTATGCTCACCCTGTCTTTTACAGGTTTTCCAGTATTATGAGCCTGGCACACTGTACACTGGACAAAGTACTGAGTTACTGCAGATGTAAAATTAAATTCAAACCACTCTTTGTTAACAATCAAACCCATAACTAAATCTGCTTTTCTGACTGACGCTGTACATAGTCTTTAGCAGGAAAGCAACTTGCTAATTTGTGACTTTGCTATAAAGAATGCAGGAGAAACTGACTTGTTTTGAGTTGGAAGGGACTCACAAGGCCATCAAGCCCAACCCCCCCCCCTCAATGCAGGAAACCAGAGGAGGGGTTTCTTATCTAAGTAATACCCAGGCCTGACTTTGCTCAGCTTTCTACACTTTAGATAAGCTGAGAACCAGCATGAGCTACAGACTTTTATCTTTAGCAAGGCAAATCAAGCTTTTGAAAATCACATAAAACACAACAGGTCATTTGTACAACTTTTTGAAAACTAACTTAACAACAACAGAAGGATTGCAATTCTTTTGGTATTTTGGTGCCATTGCGTTATGCTACACTTAAATACTTATTTTACAAAAGTGCTCTGTTAGCTTGCTATAAAAGCCACTAGACAAGCATACATTTTGCAACTAAACTGTTCAAATTTACCAAAGCTGCCCTGTTGGTTTGCCTGTGGCAAAAACTAACTAAGCATACATTTTTAAAAAGGACAATAAAGAGGGTAAAATTTCAGGAAAGCCCATTTCAACAAAACTGGGCACTAAAACGTACAAAAACTGAGTTAGTAGTTTAGATTTATTTTTGATAGCTGCACTTCTTTTATTGCTGGTAAATAATCATGCTCCCCCCTCCCCTTGCTTACCCTTCTTTTTTGTTGGGAGCAGCAGCAAGGTGGCAAGGTTTTAAGTGACACAGCATTTTACAATTTTTCTTTTTGGATTTTTCTCTTTACAACAACCCTTTGAGGTAGGTACAGCTGAGAGTCTGTGACTGACTCAAAGTTACCTAATGAGCTTTATAGCATTTATTGCTTCTCGAGGGAGTGGATATTGCAGCATATCTCCCTTTTCTTCTGTTTGAACCAGAGAAGTAGACTTTTAAGAGTCTTACTTCTTTTTTTTTTTTTTTGGTTTTCCGCCTAACATTTTGCTGGTACCAAAGCCAATATTGGCGGAAAGCCCTGTTTTTTTTTTCATTCCCCAGAGACTCAGCAAATGCCAGGAGAATTGGGACTACATTCTATTGTAGCCCTTAGTTTACACAATCCATTATGACTTAACAGAACCATTTTTCATTTTTTCTTTCAAGAAGACAAGAAAACTTTTGATTTTTTTTTTCTGCCTTGTTAAGAACAGAACTGCACGTTACTTCTCAATATATATATATATATATATATTTAAAGATACGCATTCTCTTTTTTTGTTTGTTTTTTTGACACTGCTTTACACAACTTTCTTTCAAATAGCTTTTTTTTCAAAATCTTTACTTTTTATTACATTTTTTACAACTTTCTTTTTCCTGCATACCTTGGGCAGAGAGGGTTTTATTTCTTTTTCTATGCCCTTTGTTTGCAACTCTAATATTTCTTTTGCATCTGCCCTTGTCCAACCTTTCTCTTTGCCTAGTCTTTATTTTCTTTATCTTTTTTCCCCCTACATTTTTTTTTTTTTTTTTACTTACTATTTCTTTCTCTATGGCCCTCTTCTCTCCCCCCTCTCCTCAGGGCAGAGGGGACAGCCTACATGCCTTTAAATAATCATCTCTTTTCCTTTTTCAAAAACCTTTGGGCTCCACTCATTGGTGAAGCTCTTGAATTTTCTGTGAAAAATAGTTAACCATTTCTTTTTGAACTTAGTCTGCATCAGCTGTAGTCTCAGGGAAAAAACCTGCCTTGATCAGGGGCAGACTTTTTCTGACCTTTTAAAGCTAACACAGTTCAATTCTCAAAAGGCACTAACACTTTGTTTATGCTCAGAAAACCTGCATTCTCAATACTCAGACTCTCTTACCGTAATTACAGTTCTTAAAAAAACACTTTAGTATTGTTTTTTTTGCTCTAGTGGTTAGCTGCTGATTCTCTGGGAGCGTGAATGGCCAATTCTTGCATACCAGGAAACCTGCAGTCACTTGAGGGCTTTTGTTTGTTTGTTTTCAATCTTTGCAATTCGTGGCTGCTAATCTTCTCACATCTCTACTCGCTTTTGCCATACAAGAGGAAGCAACCTCGCATTTGCATAACCAGAAGCAACATTTTTTTTTTCCTTTGCTTACTTCAGAGATTTAACCCACACTCAAAACAAAATAAAAACCTTTTCAATTTACACCATCAACTAGCCCCACTTGGAAGAATAAACATTTAACTTGAACATAAACCTTCTTTTTTTCTTTTTGGCTACACACATGGCTTGCAGTAGCCAGAATCTTATTTACATGTTTTTTCTTCCCCTTTGAGAATGTTTTACAAATGGATATTACTAAAGGCTCATTTATTTATTTATTTATTTATACCCTGCCTTTTTTCCTGCAAGGAACCCAAGGCGGCTTACATAATAATCCTCCTCCTCTCCATTTTATCCTCACAACAGCCCTGTGAGGTAGGTTAGGCTGAGAGACAGTGACTGGCCCAAAGTCACCCAGTGAGTTTCTACCCCTCTAAACAAGTGGATTTGTTGTTTTCACCAGTACAGAAATTGTGCTGGAGATTATGCTGACAACTGCAAGCATTCTTTAACTGTTTTCAATTGCTTGAGTTCTTAAAGTTCTTAAAGCATCATGAAGCACTTTTTGTCTGGTGAACCTACTTCGGAAGGCTTAAGGTAGCCCTTTTGAAATCTCACTTCTGTCTAAACATACCAATCCTCTAATTGTCTTTGGAATTTGTTCTCTAGGGCCACCAGAAGGTCTCTCAGGTTTCATTTTTCTTAGGACCCATTTTGGGCCAAGTATTTTTCCCTCTGCATGGCCATTCCTCAGTACAAAGAGTTTGCCACTATGTCTTTGACAAAGTCTTACTTCTAGGTAAAGAGGCAAATTTTTGGAGTACTATTGCTAACGGTGCCCCTTTTGGAGCATTTTGGTTCCCACCTATGATGTACTGTGGCACAGAATTCTACCTTTTGAGCTCACTTTGTGTGTGTGTGTAGTGCTTTGGTTTAATTCACAAACAGGCACACAACATTCACATGTCACTGGATCATGGGAGGGGGGGTTCAATCAGGCCCACTTGCTTTTGAAACTCTGCCGCAACAGAGATCAGGGCGTCTTGACCTGATTTAATCCCAGATCTTGTTCAGCGACTTATATGCATTCACCAGCAGGGAGGTTTGGAAAGAAGGGGGGGTGTCCCTGTCTGTTGACTCTGGTGGGACTCGAACCCACAATCCCCAGCTTCAACAGCTTATGAATTCTAATAAGCGAAGGAGAGAGAGATGGGCCTGTCTGTCTTTCAACAGCTTATGAATCTATTCATGCACACAGACATTTTCACACGCACATGTATACTACCCTTATTGAAGGTTTCCCTCTTTTCTAAACTTTAAACCTTTTAACATCAATAACAATAACACAATATCAATAACACAATGCAATAATCAAGAACCAGAAGAAAATGAAAAGGAGGTATTTCAATTCATTTTTGCCCATTTCTTTGGAGAACTGTTTGATTTTGCTAGCAGCTATAACAAATATATATATATATATATATATATATATTCATTTTGGAACTTCTCACCTCTTAGTTCAGATCTGAGGAAGTATGTGCTTGGGTTAGGAGCACACTCTTTTCCTTTTCACTAAACACAGGACTGGTGGAGACTCCAAAAGGCACCAAAACTTTGCGTATGCTCAGGAACTCTTTGCAAAAAAAGCTCACAAACATTTTTGTTGTTGTTGTATTTCTTTAACACAACACAGGGTTCTTTGGGTACCAGTACTTCTTGCCATTCCTAGATCTTGTGTTTGACTTCTAATCCATTATGAATGTGATTAGCTAGTCTGTGCTTTTTTTTTCTTTCTTTTTTTTTTGGTTTGGCACGTTCCTCTTTTCTGGGCCAGGGCAGGGTCTCTTTCCAGGCAATTATTATGTGTGCCGCCCCCATCTTGCACTCCTTTTTAACCATGGGGTGGGTTTGTGCTGGCCATCCCACTCCCATGGATGGCCACTCTCTACCTTGCACAGGGTCTGGAGAATTTGGCGTTTAAGTTTTCGCCCGTAGTCTCTCCCAAACCCCGCTTTGAAATTCCTTTCCATGTATTGAAGCTGTGTCCTTGGGACGCTGCTTCCCCCCCCCCCCCACCCCATTCTCTTAATTCTAAGACCGACAACAAGAACAGAAACAGAAGGGTGGGGTACGGACAGGAGAGTAAGGAGTCTCTCCTGTTAGACGTTAAGGGATTTCACACACACGCTCCGCTGACCCGTGGCCCCGGATGTTCCACGGTCACCTACGGGAACTGCAGCGGCATTCACACTTCACCACACATACTAACACATTCCCTCCCGAGATCTCTTATATTCCTTTACCAAAAGGGAGGCCAGTTCAGCCTTTTTCAGCTGCCTCGTAGGCCCAATCCTTTATTCCTTTACCCAAAAGGGAAAGAACCAGTTCAGCTTTTTCCAGCTGCCTCGTAGGTCCAATCCCCGGAGGATGGCCAATCCTCCTCCCCTTGTTCCTATTCTCTCCTGTAGGAACCCTAGAGTATACTCGCCTGTTCCGCCGGTCCGGCCCCCTTGGTCCTAGTTCCGCACCGAGTTTTGTTGGTTCTTGGAGTCACCGTCCGACCACTGCCCCGTCAGGCCCCCTGTTCGGATTCCCTCACAGCCAAGTGCTGTGATGCGCGCTGGGAGCTCCGCAAGGCCTCTCCCTAGGGGGCAGAGGTGGGCTGTGCCCCTAGCAAGCTGCAAAGCTTCCTTGCTGTCCCTTCATGGTTTGTCAGATGAAGTGGTCACCTTTTACCTCAGACAAGGACAACGAGGACCAACTCGGGTTATTGGAAAAAGGTTTATTGTGCACAATAGGTCCTGCGGACTGTGTCGCAAAGCAGAACCCCGGGCGGGGCTTTTACAACCACTTTTATAGCATACATAAGTCTGGTCATTTGGCAACAGTTCTTTACATTGGTTAGCAAGGTCAAGACAAAAGGGGGCTGCTTTAGGGGAGGGGGATTTCCTTACAAGGAGACAGGAGGATGATCTTACAATCAAGCAGCTGGTAGGTATTATCTGATCTTGGTCACGTAGGCAGGGTGAGACAGCAAAACACCTCAACCCTTTTGAATCAACATAGCCATTGCCACAGTAATTACCCTGGCAATCTGTCTACATGCCTGGCTAGAATCTCTTGTAAGATTTTCTTTTAACTACGGTATTTCGTTTCCTTCAGTACCTACTCTGTATTCTTCTTCAATAAAACCACCCTTTTGTTTCTAGAGTCTGTGTGTGTGTGTGTGTGTGTGTGTGTGTAGGTTTGTTTAAGTGTAAAAGGAGCAACGCGCACACTTCCCCCCCCCCCCAGCAGCGCAGGTTTTACCCCAGCCAAAGATCCTAAACCTTTCGTAAGAGTGTGGGGTTAGAGGGAATCTAGCGCCCAGAATTATCTGTCGTAACAGATTGGTGGAGAAAGCGGGGCAGCAAGGTGGTGGATTTTTAAGATCAGGCAGCAAAGTGTGGGTCCTTAAGATCCTCACTGGGGAGCGTGTAGCAGTTGTGGCGGGGAGTGTGTCAGGACCTTTCCCTTTCTATTTCTAAGCACTTTGGGTTGAGGGCGAGGGGCCAAAACATCCAAAAGTTGGGATTCTGTTCTGGGGTATGAGCGTGGGCTGACCCAGAGCGCAGTGCTTAGCTTGTGTTTGTTCTGGGGTATGAGCGTGGGCTGACCCAGGGATTGTGTCTGTTCTAGGTGGAGGGCGAGGGCCAAAACCTGGGCAGGGATTTGTGATTGTATTGTGTGTTTTGGGTGGAGGGCGCGTAGTCAAAACCCAGGCACTCGTTCTTGGTTGTTGGACAAGGAACAATTGGGAGCGTGTCTCTTGATCACTGGAAGAACAGTGAGTTGAGGGAAATCCAAGTGTGCACAGGAGAGAAAAGGAGTAGTGGGAAACAGCACTCACAAGTGGCAGCAGGGTCTTCTGGGAAACGGGAAGCGGCCAACCCGTGATCCCAGGAAACCAGCAGCCAGTTCATAGAGCTAAGAAACGTAGGAGGTGTTTGAGAGAATTAGGAACATCACATTGTGGGACTTGTAAGTCGCAGCAACACGTGCAGAGTTCCTGAGCATAAGCAAAGTGCAAGTGTCTTTTGGAAGGTGATTTGGAGCAGCTGCGGGTTGCAAGGCAAGGGATCGCCCCTGATCAAGGCGTATCCACTCCTGAGACCTGGGCAGGACCAAAGCACCCCCCAAAAAGAGTTCTTCTTCCCTAGGGGTAACCACAAAGGGGAAAGTAATGGCAGCTACTTCAACAGCCTCCCCCATGAGTGGAGCCAGGAGATTTCTCAAGAAGGGAGGAGAATTGACAGAATTAGAGGCATACATTGCCAAAAGAGGAACATGTGTATGGGGAGATGATTGTTTTAAAACAAGCAATCCTTTTAAAACACTCAATGAAGCTTTGGAAGAGTATTTTAAAGAAAGCAAGCCTTCCAAATCACAGAGAAAGGCAGCCATTCTATGGGGAATGCATAATGTGTGTGGCAGCTACCAAAAAATGGTAGAGGCAATGCAGGAGGAGTTAGACCAGCAAAAACAGTTTGTAGAAGGGTGGAAGTTGGAATGCCAACAGTTAATCAGAGAGAAGGAAGAGATACAAGCAGACAAGGTGCGTTGGGCTTCAGCTCTCAGGCAGATGGAGCGGGAAAGAGACCAGGCTGTGCACCAGGCACAAAGGGCAAGTGGTGAAGTAGAAGAAGCCACGAAAAATCTAAACCAGGCTAGGGCAGCCACTGAGGTGTTAATAGGGAAGTTGCAAAGACAAAGGCATGTGGTCACACATGACCACTGCAAGAAGCAAATCCAAGAGCTTCAAAGGCAGCTAGAAGCTCAGCTAGGGCTCAATGTCGCCATCCAAAGCGTCTTGCCAGATGCGGAGGTTAGCGAGTTGAGGGCATTTATCCACCACACGCCAAGCCCAGAGCCAGATCCTCCAGCTCAGCGCCTGGGGAGCCCCGAAGGAAGAGAGCTAGAGGCTAAGGGAGAAATGCCAGTAGCTCCAATAATAAGCAAGACAGTGACTACAATTGGCTCTGGGAATAATAGAACTAGAGTAGAAGAAGTACAGGACACAGTGAGGTGGTCCCCATCTCAGGCAAAAGCTTTGGCTGAGGTTTTGGGTCCACTCAATAAAGCAACGGTACTGGCATGGCTTGCTCGAATCAGTACTATGCACCCCACTGCTGACATCTTTGATGTAGGCCAAGTGGCACGGTACTGCGCCTCTGAGAATGACATCACGTGTATCGAGGCAGGAGTAGGATTGATCACTGGTCCCAATCTCAGTGATTGGATGAAGGTGGCCATAAAGACTTTCTTTCCAGGCACACCGTGCCTCAGACTGTATTTAATGGACTCTCAGGCACCCCATGAGGGACCAGAGGTCTATTTAAACAGAAAGAAAATGCTAGCCAGACTAGCAAATGGAGTTTTCAGAGCACAGGGGCAATGGGATTACAACACTAGGGAGTTTGTTGAGGCAGCCTACACTGGGCTAAACACCCAAACAAGGAGGGCGATAGGAAGAATAGACCCCCAACAGATTACATGGGCCAAGCTGCAGGAGGCAGTCCAGCAAGTCTCGGAGTGGATAAGGGAAACCGCCCCCCCCCCAGAAAGAGGGAACCCCCAAAAAGAAAGGGCTTCCAGAGCCAATCCAGGCATTTACTTACACAAACCAAGGACCTCATTCTTCAGTAGTCCCTGGGGCAGACAAAGGCATGCCCAGGCAACAGAATGGATCTAAATGGGGCCGAGGCCAAGGGAAAGGGCAAAATGGGGTTGGAAGAGGCTGCCTGCCAGGAAAGGTGCCTATTTACCCAGGTGAGGCTGCAGTGGCAAATGCCAGGCTGCAGCTAGAGCAGATATTGCAGAGGGACAAAAGGGATGGCTACACAGAACCAGTCCTAAGAAACCAAAGGGATGGGCCCAGAGACCGAGAAAACTCTCCACGGGGAGTCCTGTGGAGACTGCTAAAAAGCTTTGGGGAAGACATGAGGCAGTTTGACCAACAGCCAACCAGCGTGTTGAAAGAAGCGGTCCGGCAAAAATTGGGGAGTAACCTTGGTGGGTGGGAGGAAGCCACAGCTCTAGTCGTGCCCTCCGCCCCAGTGTATCCAGAGCCTGCCAATGGGGTAGCCCCCACAGCAGCAATCCATGCCCGGACAGCAGAGCAGCAAGAAGCCATTCAGGCACTGCATGAGATCCAGTGGGATCTCTGCTAGGGAGGCCCGGTTCCCCTGGCCCCTCCTAGTCTCATCTGCAGGCTAACGCCTGACCAGTGGGGGAGGCCAACAGTTCGGGCTGTAATTGGGGAACCGGGAACTGTAGCCCAATGTTTAATAGACACAGGTGCATCAGTCAATGTGCTGGATCCAGTCTGGGTGAACCAAGGGACCAACACCAAAGTTGTAATTAGCATCAAGGGATATGGCGGCGCTTTGCAAGAAGTTACAGTCTGGCAAGACATCCCCATAGCTTTAGGATCATTTAAAGGGACAGTAACAGCAGCTTTGCACGGGGGGAGAAGGCATTCTAGGAATTCCATTCCTGCATGCACACTCTATGGTAGTAGATTTGGCAAATAGTGTTTTGTGGCAAATTGAGGGAGGCCCAAAGGAGGTCTCTGCTGTACACCGGTGTGCAGCTATCAAGGCACCTCAGCCTCTGGCAGCCTTGGTAGATGACCCGTGGACAGAGGAGTTTCCAGAAGTTTGGGCTAAAAACAAAATAGAGTGTGGGTGCGTGAATGAAAGCGTGCTGATTAAAGAGGCAAAGTCCAATCATCCCATAGCTGCGCTCACAACCAGGGGACAAGCATGAAGAGCAAGTGTAACCACTCTAGACCTAGCAGAGCTGCAGAAGGGAGACAAGGAGGTAGAAGCATTAGCAAAAGCAGGCCGAAGTTCAAAGGGAAAATACCAAATCCGGCAGGAAGACGGATTGTGGTGGGCCATTAGGTCAGACCAAGTTCGCCACTGGATAGTCCCAGGGTGTGTACGGGGGGACTTGATTCAGTTCATTCATGAGCAAGGACAAAAGTGGGAAGGGCCAGCCTTAACTGTAGACAGAGCCAGTCCAGCAGTCTACCAGGTTGAGATCCCAGCAGGTAAGAAGGGCAAGGCATGGAATAAATACTTTCACTGCCCCCAGTTAAAAGAATGGAAAGGAAAGCCTCCAGATGCAGGTGCAGTGGATCTGAGCACAGCAACTGATGGGCATTGATGAGTAAATGGGCATTCTCTCTCCTGGTGTTCACAGAATGACCCAAGCCTCAGGTTGCAAGTGCACAGAAAAGAAAACCACAAAAAGATCTGGGCAGGAAGTCTATGTGTGTCTGTCTTGTATGTTGTGTGTGATTAGAAATAATTGGGCATCACCAAACTAAGCGGGTGGGGGAGGGTTAGGACTTCACAGTCTCTCTCTCTTTACCCTATCCAGCCAACATGTGGAAGACCCTAGTTCTGTGGGGAATCGTGCGAGGAGTCATGGGCGATTGGGAAGTCACCAACGGGTGGAGGTGCCATGAGGTGGCGCGGCCAGAAATCAACATGGCGTGCACTCTGACAAACCTAATCTGGGAACAAGTCCCAAGAAAGGCATTAAAATCCTCCTTCCGGGTGAATGTGCAGCATGATGCAGCTTGTGAGGCAGAACACAGAATTCCCTGCACGCGCAGTGGGGCGGAGATCCAAACCAGCTTCTGCTTAACTGGCGACCACAAGAGCTCCAGGGCACAGTTGCAATGTGCACCCCTTTTCAACGCCAGCCAAGGAGTGGATGTTTCCAGAGAGCCCATCTGTCACATCATCTTAGTCACTGCGGTCACTTGGGCAGTAGGTTCACCAGTCCACTTCCAAATCATGGTGGTCAGCGAAAAGGAGAGGCGGAAAGGCAAAGAAATCCTGCTCACTCTAACGGCCTCCACTGGGCAAGTTTACCGGAGATCTTTCCAGAACTGGAAGCATTTTAAAGGCCACGTGTCTGTGGAGAAGCTGAAAAGCCAAGGCATTTTGGACTGGGGTTTGATGTTAGATGAGAGGCATTGTGGAACTAACAGGGAACATATTCCATTTAGCTCGGTGAGTTATGACGCTGTTATTGACTTCAAAAGTGCCCCGGACCCTTACACCCTCAGGGTTGGGCAGAAGGTTCTAGCAATAGATCCCCTAATCAAAAATGTGACAATGTTGTCCAAGTTAGAATACCCTATAATCGGGTCACACGTGCTAAAAATGAATCAATTCCAAGAAGTGATTTGGCAACCAAAAAGATCCTTGAAACAGGTCATTATACCACTCCATAAATTGAATATCTCCCAGGAGTTTCCACAATGCGCACCATACCTGACCACGAGTCAGCAGGGATGGGGAAAATGGGAAGACTTATGGCAAGGGAGGTTTGGGAGAACCAGGAACACCAGGAGTGTCAGAGAAGCATTAAGCTTAGGCGTAGGCTTCTTAGATGCAGGAGACATTGAGATTGTGGACAATAAACTGATGTATGCCACCGAGCGAATTGAAGAACTGGCAGAGCCCATCACCAGGGAACTGGCACACACAGTAGAAGTGCCTCAGGTCATTTCTGCAATCCTCCCATTGTGGGAAAGGGTGATAGAAAAGGACAATTTCAAGATTGTAAATACTGTCATGTCTTTGCAACAAAATGTCTCTTTAGCAATGTCATGCATGCAGGCTCAGGGACTAGCCCATCAGCTAACAATGTCTCTAATTCACATGGCCATTAACCAGGTACTCCCCCAAGAGGTCAAAAATGTAATTGCTCCCTACATGTCCAAAGGAGAGCAAGAGCTAGACAAATGGTGGGAGCTAAGGAATGCCACGTATGACAGAGAAGGTGAAGAACTCACACTGTTCCTAGTCACTGTAGGAGCCAGGGAAACCATGAGAGTTTTTCCAGTTGTTCCCTTGGGTATCCCAATCAGTAAAGGTATGGTCATGTATGCGCAAGAAGAACAATACTGGGCACGCCTCAGGGCGGGAGTTTGGGAGACCATAAATGTCAGAGGGTGTCAGCATCACCCAGGGTTAGGCTTTGTGTGCGAGGACCAAACCTTTGAGACTCCACGCAACTGCTTTTCCTATGGGGCAAGAAATACATCCTACTGTTCATTTATGCTCAAGAAAGAGTCTAGTTCAGCTGTCATATACACCGGACAAGGGTGTGTGTGTATCAGGACAAGTTGTGCATATGTGATAATCAACAAGCAGTTCATTCAACCAATGGTTAGATATGTAAATAGGTGTTTTTGTAGCATAAGTACAATAGTAGGTTGTGATTTTGAATTTAGTGTGTCAGTATGGACAGTGCAAATGATTAAGGAACAGGTAGGGCTTTACCCTACCCTCACACCCATTTCCTTAGGTTATGGCTTGCAAGACCTACAGGGATTGCTAGCCCACCCAACACTGCAAAAAGAACTAGACATGGTTAAGGAACTAGGAGAGCAAGCAGTTCTAGAAGTTCACCATGACAATCAGGAAATCAAGAAAATTGCAGCCTCAGTGAGGCAAGCAGGAGCAAAGAGCTGGTAGAGTTCACTAGAGGGGTGGTCCCCAAATTTGGCAGGAGTGTGGGCAATCTTGCTCCACCCAATCGTAATCATGGCCATAGTGCAAAGCTGTCTTTTCATTGCAACCCTAGGTATGCTTGTATAGATGAAAAGGTTGACACGAAAGTTCCAGAGGCTGGAGCTGCGAATGAATGCCCGGTGCCAATTAAAGAGGTGGTAGCTTCATATTCTCCGAATACCAAGCTACCAACGGGGGGACTGTTAAGATGAGATATAGTTCTGATCATTTGGTTATGACTACACCTCCAAAAGGAAGTCCACAGCCCTCATAAGAAGCGTTGGGTAAGCAAGGGTTCAAGAGAAAAGAAGCAGCCTGCCCACCTCCCTAGCAGGGCAGAAGGCAAAAGGTCATGACTGAAGGCTTGAATGGAAGAGTGAGTGAAGCCTAGAGGCATGCATAGGCAAATGAGTGGCAGGCTTGCATTGATTAAGACTTGAATATTGCATATCGCCTAAAACACAGGAGGATTTCTCCTGAAAAGATATGGCTCCCCCCCCCCCCTGGGCGAATACCACCAGAAGCTTACTCCAAAAACAGTCCCATCAGCAAGAAGACCCAAACCTTTGTACACCCATCAAGAGCTATCAAAATACAAAGAGTAAGGTCGTTAGCAGGGTTAGAAGACATCTGTGGGGCAAAGACCACCCCCACTGCTCTCATTCCCTCCAAAAAGGCGGGAAAGAGACTATAAGAACCAAGAGGTTTTAGCAAGGGGGTTGGGAGAAGGAGCTGAAGGGGTCACCTTGGAACGTGAACTGCAGGGCTACACTGGAACCTCATCACAGCAGACAGGTAGTAGCTGGGACTTTGCTTTTCTATCCTTCTAGGCGGGAATCTCTCCCCCCCCCCCTTTCCTATTCAGGCTTGTCAGGGCAAAAGGGACTCTTTCTCCTCTCCAGAATACAGGGTGTGTTTGAACCATAGCGTAAGGATATTTTGCTGCCTGACATCACTAGGTTTGCTTTACCAACAAGTAAGACGCTGTACCTACTCTGTATTCTTCTTCAATAAAACCACCCTTTTGTTTCTAGAGTCTATGTGTGTGTGTGTGTGTAGGTTTGTTTAAGTGTAAAAGGAGCAACGCGCACACTTCCCCCCCCCCAGCAGCGCAGGTTTTACCCCAGCCAAAGATCCTAAACCTTTCGTAAGAGTGTGGGGTTAGAGGGAATCTAGCGCCCAGAATTATCTGTCGTAACACCAACTGATTATTGCATCTGTGCCTTTTACAGCAGCTTTGTGCT
The DNA here is from genome assembly GCA_021292165.1 of Shinisaurus crocodilurus. NCBI lineage: Eukaryota > Metazoa > Chordata > Lepidosauria > Squamata > Shinisauridae > Shinisaurus > Shinisaurus crocodilurus. Next base: position 1,105,087 of record JAHFWL010000058.1, read on the forward strand.
GATAAATAAACAGGTTAGGAAGTTGTCTTGGGTATTTCTGAGTATGGGGTGCTCCAGTTAAGGGTTCACCCAGCCATGCCTTCTTCCAAGTGACTCCACTCCATTTCCCATCCTGGTTTTCTATGGCTGACTGGGGAAAGCTGGGAGTTGAAGTTCTTTTTCTGTGTAAGGATGCATAGGATTGCACCCTTAGAATGCATTGATAGTGTGCCCTTACCTGCTGATTTCTGTATCTCTCAAGCTGATGTTAAAGGCACAAAATCAGGCCCGTTCTTTTTCCTGGTTAGTGGGCAACCCAGTTCCCAGCACTGCCAGTGCGCTAACAGTAAAACCAATAAGAATCGGCTTCACTTAAAAGAAGTATCAGAGGTAATTTATTCATTTGTTTGGCTTGGAGTCTACACCCCTTCAGTCAGAATCTTATCCTGAGGAGTGCATGTCCACTCCTTGTCAATTCCTGTGGCCCACAGAGCAATAGTTGGTGGAAGGGGAAAGGTACAGCGTGTGAAGAACATGCCAGGAAATTAAAATTGAGGTTAGGGTAATATCATATAGTGAAAGACCGACAACCTGGTCTTCTGTGCGGGTTCAATGCTAAGGGGGTAGCGAGCCCTGGGGCGGGCCTTCTCCGAGGTCCCCAGCGCCTCACCCTTAGCCCAGAACAAAGGGATAACTTATAGCCACAAAAGTATCTTCTAGAAAACAAGTTTATTTACAAAATTACCGTCACAAACTCAGACCCACGCCAGCAATATAGCTTCTCAGTACGGTACAAAGTAGCAAGCAAAAGCCTCAAGGACAATGTGATTTCAGGGCTCTCAGCTAGTTAGTTTAGCTCGGGTCCCGGCAGAGGTCCGGTCAACTGCACGCTGCTAGCTGGGTTCCCGGCGGAGGCCCGGTCTACCCAAGCAGCTAGCTGGGTTCCTGGTGGACGCCTGGTCTACCCAAGCGGCTAGCTGGGTTCCCGGCGGGGGCCCGGTCTACCCAAGCGGCTAGCTGGGTTCCCGGCGGAGGCCCGGTCTACCCAAGCGGCTTGTGAGTGATTTCAGTTTGGTTTCCCGGGGGTCCGGTCAACCCAAGCGGCCAGTGATTTCAGCTTGGTTTCCCGGGGTTGCTGATCCTTCGTTCCCTTACCCCAGGCATGGGCAAGATTGCTGATCAGGTCCAGAGAAAAGTTCCCTTGCGCAGGGTGTTTTATACCTTGGTGTTTCAGGTAGCCCCTCCCTCCGTGATCAGGTGGGTTGACACCCTCCCTGAGGGGCGGCCTTTTGGGTCAGGTGGGGTGACGCCTTCCCCCCGTGGGATGGGGTCCCTTTGAAGCCACTTGCTTAATGGTCCCATCCTATGGTGTTGAGTGGCCATTTCTTAGGGGGCCGAAGCGTCTGCCCTGGACAGGTATTCAAGTCTTATGTAGATGGGGCTGATATGCAAGAGCATTGACAAACCTGGTGATGCTTCCTGCCTTCCCCCCTGGGGTGATTCTATGTAGATGTTGTTTGTCCCCTTTGGCATCTGTGGAGACTGGTTGTCTCCCCCCCCCCCCGGGTCTCCTTCCCCCCTCCTTGGTGAGTGTGTGTGTGTCAGGCAGGGGGCTTAGGTTGGCTTTCTCCACACATATGCATATAACCAAAACCTCCCCCCAGAGAGAGAGACACACATTCACACAGAGATGCATCTCTCTCTGGCAAACTTGCCCGCGCCCCAACACCACTTCCCCCCTCCTCCTGAACATGCCCAAGAGAAAACCCTGCTCTGAAGAGAGAATGGAAAAGGCCCACAGTCAGGTGCCAGGCAGGGAATGATCTACCCGTTTCATTCATTCATTCATTCATTCATTCATTCATGAACTGCATATCAGAGGTTTCCTTTTTTCCTGCAAGGAACCCAATGTGGCTTACATAATCCTCCTCCTCCTCCTCTCCATTTTATCCTCACAATAACCCTGTGAGGTAGGTTAGGCTGAGAGGTAGTGACTGGCCCAAAGTCACCCAGTGAGTTTCCTGGCTGAGTGGCGACTAGAACCTGGATCTGAGTCCCAGTCCAACACTCTGTCTTCTTAACCACTATGCCACACTGGCATCCTTGCACAGGAGGAGTAGCCATGGAGAGAATTATAGACTGACATCCAATGTCATGGCATGCAGCCATGCAAAAACACAGCTACCATGTCCACCCATCAAGTGTGTGTGTGTGGGGGGGGGGGGATTGTCACCTGGCTGTAGGCTTAGTTTTATTAACTTTTGAATTGTTATTTTATATTGTGCTTTTAAATTTTGTTTTTAATCTTTTAAACTACATTATGTTTTTATTGTTGTTTTTATGTATATAAACTGTTGTGAACTGCCCAGAGAGCTTCGGCTGTGTGGGGCTATAGAAATGTAATAAATGAAATGAAATGAAAATCCGGAGGAAAGATTTTCCCCAGTAACCAGTTTGACAAGTAATAAGTAGCTGTGATCTGTGAACTGCATATCAGAGGTTTCACAATGACTCATCAGAAAGCCTTTACAGATGCAAAAAAGTTCTCAGACTCAGCCTCAAGAATCTCAGAATAGGCAAATGGGTGGGAACAAGTTTTGAAAAAACTAGATCTCTGACTGACTGCATCTGCTCCAAAGAAAAAGTGGGATTTATTTTTGTGAAGGAAGGCAGGTTTTAGAAAGTTAATAAATTATATCCCTCTACCATTTTCACTTCGCCTCTCTCTGCCTCAAATTTGCTGAAGCTTTGGGAGTTGCTTGGGAGTTGTAGAAAGAAACCAGGTGAGGCAACCCTAAATGTGCCTTGCCATTGTCCTGGAAGTGTTTCAGATCCTGTTCTCTCCCACACCTTTTAAAAAAAAATTGTGAATCAACATTTTCTTTCTTCCTAGATCCTAGGTTTCCTTGTGAGCGGGAAGAAAAGGACATTGGAATTTTGGAACTCCTCTTCTTCACAAGCTTAAGCTCTCTCCACAGGGAATAAAACATGTTGTCTGGGAGCTTTCTTCTGCGAGGTGGGGGGGGGTCCATTTGTTTTGAGGTGGAAAGGGAACTCTGTCCATGCTTAGTCAAGCTTTTGCAGAGACTTGTTCCTTAGAATATTTATTTGAGTAAGTTTCTTATTCAACTTTCCTACCTAGCTAGCCGGTTCTTCTGAATGGCTTCAGCACCGAGCTTGAAAGCAGATCAGTGTGTGTGTGTGTGTGTGTGTTTTTCCCTCTTCTGCAATAAAGGGTCAGGCAGCAGAGTCTCCACTGCAGGCAGCAAGATCATCATCATCATCATCATCATCATCATCATCTCTTACCCGCCTCTCCATCTAGATCGAGGCGGGGAACAGCAAAAATATAAAATACATAGACTAAACAAAACACAATACATACTATTAAAACATCTTAAAACATCTTAAAAACAAAAGCAGAGGGGGAAATGGGAAAATCCACACACAGACAGAGGATCCACTGTATGAGTGGGCTGCGATGCCACCTACTGGAGAAAGTGAAATGTTGCATCCAATCAGGCTGAGAGCACCCTTTCTGGCTCGGCTTCTTATGCAAATGAGACTGGGAGTGGGGGAGGGCAAGGAAACAGTCTCGGAAAAACCCGTTTGAGAGCTAGCTCGAGGCACAAAAAAAATCGTGAGTTTTTTAGCACAACCCTACTTATCTACGACAGCGTAGCCATCTAGAAAATATGTACCAGCTTTGAATTCCCCACCCTTTAAGGCATGCTGGATCTGAATCTTTTCTTTTCTTTATGCTCTATATAGCACAACCATTGGATCACAGGAGTGGAGAAACGTTTACACACCCTGTGATAGTTGTCAGGCGGGGGAATCGCTATTGTACCTTCCTTCAGAAATGTAAACTGGTACATCGCAAAGCATGTGCTAGCCAGGGTCGGAAATTGCAGGGGATCGATGGTGAGCCTCTTCTGCACGCATTTCTTGCCCTTCCTAAATTCTCTCATGACCTGTGTCATTTCCATGATTTCGGGTCTATACTTTGTGCATGCCCGCTCCAGAATGTCAACATCTTGCTGGCAATAAAACGCCAGCTCCTTCTGCATATCAAAAGTTTTTGACTTGTTCTCCTCATACCAGGCTAAAAAAGTCTCTCTGTCTTCAGGCATCATGTGCTTGACGCCGTAGTCCCCCGCTTTAGGCAAAGGGCCCACATAACCCCAATTCTCATTTCTCAGGCTTGTTAAAATAATGGGGGAAGTAACCCTTGCAACCTTCAAAACCCAGGGCCTTTGCCAGCTTAGAGAGGGCCATGGGAAGATGACAAAGAGAATCGATAAATTTTATATTTAGCCCCTTGACTGTGATACATATTAATTTCCCCCCTTGTGTGGTCAGCTCCACAGGCATGTTTTCTTTTATCAACTGCTTGAGAACGAAGTAACGGTCATACCCTTTAGCGTTATGGGCAATAAACATACAATCTTCGAACTGTATACTGTCTGTGAAGGTCTTGATAAACTCAGACAGACACGACTCCCCTTTAAATACCCAGGTTTTACCGGCCAAATCCCAGGGCTCCACATCTCCGTGTGTTTTCACGCTCCGTTTTTTCTTCTTACCCTTACTAGGCGCTTCCTTAAAGCTCTCAACCATCTCACCCACAAACGCCTTTGCAAAACAGAAATTAGGTACATGTGAAACCTGAAGACTGATGGGCTTCAAAGTCATAAAATACATATTTTACAGATACCACGGGATTCTTAAGAGGGGGCATATAGCATTGGTGCTTTTCACCACCTCTGATAAACCCCCAACAAACAGAGCACTGCCTCCCTTGACAATGCACAAAATCGTGGTTGTATGTCTGGTAAGTCTCACACTCTGTACAGTACTCCCTAAGGTCACATTTTACTTTATGCTCCAAAGCTAGTTTTTTATGCTTATTTAAACAGACCCGAGATCTACAGTTCATCTTGGGCGCACCTCTGCATTTTACCTACGCTGGCAGTGCACTCTGCGTGCAAACAAAGCCTGCACATGTACAGACAGCTGTGATTGTGTGAAAAGAGTGTGTTGCATAGTTCACAATAGTTTTCAGCACCAAAAACAGCTTTTACATTAAGTGCGCCATAATAATGTCCATCATGGAGCAACATAGTATAGGTTTTGGGGTATCTAGGCCCTGGTATCTTAACTAGCCCCCAGCCTTTTTTAGTGAAGCTCATTACTTGTATGTTGACCCTGAGGTAGTGTTCCAAGAATGAAACATCGCTGAGAGCTACTTTTTTCTGGTCGGGCCAGCCAAGGTCGATATGTAACTGTCTGGCTGCGGTCAGCATCTCTGCATCTGTGAGAGGCCTTTCGGCCATAACTGCTAAAAGACCTCCTGCAAAACAGAGATTGCCGCCTGTGAAATTTAAATCTACCAAGTATTGCCGTTTTCTATGTATGATTTTACTATTGGGGATAGAACTTATTTTCCGTATTTTTCCGCCACCATTTGGTGCCCTCACAATAGTAATAACCAGACGCAAAGAGGTGTCCCCACATATTTCAGCGTTGCTTTGCGCGAGATTACTAATATGAGATAGAAAGTCCTTGACATTCAAAACATCTCTATGCCTTTTAACCGAAAACAGTGGAAAGCTTAATCCCCCACCGTCCAGCCGTAATTGAACAAAGTCTTGTGGTGAGATTCTCCTGTTAACATCATGGAGTATCTCCTGTATAACATTGTACAATGCAGCAATGGCCTGGGAGAAAGATCTTATGTGCTCTAAATTGACAAATCGAAATTCTTCAGCTATATGGATTGCCCGGAACCGCCCCTGCTCCCACTCCCAGCTCCTCACACACTCTGCAAATACCTGTGGGGGTTCATCATCATCATCTGAGGAATCGGGGGTTTGGGGGAGCCCTGTAGCATCTCTTGATACTTCTGAAGCCTGTGAAAATGCCTGTGGGGGTTGATCCTCATCTCTAGATGCTTCTGAAACCCGTGAAAAATCTTGAGAGACCCCCTCGGTATCGGGGCCTGCTTCAGAAAGTCGCGTAACATCCTGAGAAGCTGAACTTCTAGAACAGCATTTCTCAGGAGGCCTTCATTTTTTACAGGCAGATAGTGTTTTTTTTAGCCCTGTTTAATATTTTACTAACCCTCCAGTATGGCCATTTCTTTTTAAAGATGTTCCTCTTTTTCCAGATCCCAGGCCTTGTCTTGCCAGCCCCTACTTGTACATGTTTCAATAGATCGTTACAGCGCATGGTATACATTTGCTGTTTTTTAATAGGCGATAAAGAGTTTAACACAGATGCACCATCATTTCCACCCATTAAAAGCTTATTCATGGCCACTACACAGTGTCTGTCACACGCTTGCGGAGTTCACAAGTGGCTTTCAGTGTCTTAGAAGATTTTTCAATCAAGAGGCTGATTGGCTCTAATAAGATGTTTACTTGCTCCTGAGACATGCGTGCAGGCTGATCTTTTGTAGACAAGTCTCCATATCTTGCCCTCGTAGGCCCTAGTGGTTCAGATTTCTCATCTAAAAACAAAGACAGGCCAGAGATGAGAATACCCTTGTTAGTTATGCACACACACACACACACACACACACACACACACACACATCTTACCACAGCTTTTGGAGGTTGACTGATCTTTCGTAGACAAGCCTTCATATCTCGCCCTCTTGCTCTCTGGACCACCACCACCTTGTGGTTCAGGTTTCTTGTCTAAAATCAAAGATAGAAATACTTTTTAGTTATGCGTGTGCGCACACACACGCTCACACACACACACCATTCTTACCACGGTTTTTGTTAAGTGATGGTCTGGCAACCTCAATTTTTTTAACAGGGGCTATGGCTGGCGTGTCTATGTGTTTTGTTTTTCTTTCAGCTTTCTTGGGGAGATCGGTGCTGGGTCCAGGCTGAACATTAGCAGAACCTTCTAAAAAGAAAACACACACTCAGGCACATCTCAGTTTTTACAGGGCCCTCACAAAGTATTTCACTATCATTTTAAAAAATAAAGAAAAAACCCTTTACCTGTGCTGCCTAGCACCGGCATAATAGCTCCCCGATTCCCTTTTCCTTTCAGAGACTGGTCAGATGTCACAAAATCATCTGTAAATACCGCTTCTATAAAACAACCCCCACCAAATAGTCAGTACTGTCTGAAACCACGTTATGATGTTTTTACATGACAAGCCCCACTACAATAAAGACCCTTACCCAGTTCAGTCATGGCGATGTATCCTGGCAATGCACAGGGGCTGCCGCTTCCCTTCTTTTGCCCTGATTTTGGCTCTTTTTCTATGGATGGGTCAGTGGAGAAAAGCTATTAGTTTGTGCATCCTAAGGCATGTAGAGGCTTGCCCCGAGCCCCGCCCTCAACCTCACGGGACCCCAAAGACCGGCGTCTATGGCCATTTATAGCAGTACCTGGTAGGAGAAACAGAATGGAGGGGCAAACCTTTAAGCTGTTCCATGCTTATTTGAGTATGATCTGTGGACAAACAAGCAAGGTGGCATCAGAATGCAAAATGATTTTAATTTTACAAAATGTAGCCTCTACACTTCAAAAGGATATTGAAGAAACGCTAAGCCCGCTCACCAAGGACCTACAGATCCAATCTTTGGATGATGCATTTCAGACTTTTATTCTAGTGATGCGCGCAGAATTTGCTGATGGCAAAAGTAACTGGGGCAGAATTTTAACCATTTTCCTGTTTGGCGGTGTTATTGCAAAGAAACTACAGGCACACGGCGTTCCTTTAACAGGGGAGAATATAGACCAGCTGGCTAATTTTATAACCAACCATATAATGAACACCAAAGCAGCGTGGATCATAGAAAATGGTGGCTGGGTACGTATCAATGTGAGATGCTACTTAAATTCAAACAACTAACCCCGTACGTTTTTTGCTTGCCATTCAAATAGTCTAATAACACATTTATTTTTTATTATTTCAGGAAAAAGGATTTGTAACATTTGAAAACCAAAAGCTGGGGACCCCCTACCACAACCTGAAGATGAAAATAAAAGCTCTGTGCACACATTATTTTCCCCTAAAATGGTTGTTGTTCCCCGCATAAAGATTGCAGCAACATCTCTGAATGAAAATAAATATCTTTGAAATACCCCACTCCTGCCTTTTGTCATTATTTGTTTAATATAAGTGACGGCTGAAAACAAACAACAACCCCACCCACCCACCCCAACCCTTTACCTCAGACCCCCCTTCCCACCCCACCCATTTTTTTTGAGGGGGTTGGGGGGGTTGGAGGTAGTTGACAAAGCCTCTACAAAATACCACAGCTTTGCCTGCCTTTAAATTAGAAGAAATAATCTGCAGCGCCTCCGTTTATGCTCTCATAGACTACAAAGCCTGTCTGCTTTTCAGCAAGACTTCTCTACTTACAAAATGCCTTTGCACCACACACACACACACACACACACACCCCACACAGAGAGAGAGAGAGAAAAAAGAAAAACAGAATCTCTAACAGACTCCATTTTTACATTAAAAACAAAAAGCCTTTCTTAAACTAAAGATCTCTGTAGGAAAAATGACTATCTTTCCTGCACACACACACACACACACACACTCCTGTAACTTTAATCTGTGTGACTGCTGAAAACAAAGGGGTCTGGGTAGATGGGGTGGGTGGCTGTGTTTGGGGTGGGTGAAATACACACACTCTCTTTACCTTTGACCAAGTTTTGATTTGTGTGGTTGGGATGGGGGGCGCGCGCGCATAGCCTGCTTTTGCCTGCCTTTAAGTTAAAACTAGAAACTGCTTTTAAAAGCTCACAAGCCTGTCATTACCAAATAAATACAAACTGCCAGCAATAAAAAGGGGAGGGGTTAGAATCTGCACCACCGTAGCCATTTATAAACTACAACACATGACTAAAAAAGAGGGGGGAAATAATAGCACGTGGCTTCTCAAACCTACACAGAAAACCAGATACATGTCTCCTGACAAATTGCAAGAAATTAAAAGAGCCTACCCTTTGTAACTTTTACATCCACCCACCCACCCCCACACACACACAAATAAAAAAAGAAATAGAATAAAAAGCCATGCCTGTAGACATTCTATAGCCTTTTTACAATTCTAAGGGAATAAATTAGAAAAACATGATTTCTGCCGCATTATATTTTAAAGCCCCCTAACTAGACAAAGAATAAATGAGTAAATGATACTCACGCCTAGTAAATTCTGTAGCTTCAGGCGAGATACAGGAAGCAGAGAAACACCCAGGGCATGGTCTGGGTTTTTTTTTATCCCCGCAGACTCCTATTGCTTGAATTTTGGCCCTCTGATTGGCTACAATTAGTGGGGTCCCCCATCCCGAGACTCTGATTGGCTTTTGCTAACATTATGGCTATCTCTGTTCTATATCTGAGCACATGGTCCCATCTCCATTTTGAATCCCCATAAACACGTGTGTCTGGCCATTTGGCCACTTCCTTTGTCTATCTGGAAGACAGACCTGCGTATCCAGATAACCATCTTGGATACTCCCTTTGAACCTCCATAAACACACAGCTGGCCATTCTCTATCTTGGGGGACATGGACCCAATCTCCATTTTGAATCCCCATAAACAGGTGTCTGGCCATTTGGCTACTTTCTTTGTCTATCTGGAAACAGGCGTGCGTTTCCAGATAACCATCTTGACTCTGTCCTTTAAGGGAAACTACAGTGACATTTTATGCCTCGTGATATCTGGCCTGATAATTTAAAACCCTTCACTCCCCACCAAATGGCCTGTTTGGTTAATGTGAGATTAGTATTTTCTGTATAGTCATGGTGTCCATGTGAAAACTCATAACAGGTTTATTCTGTATTTTCAGCACAGCCTTGGCTAATATGCCAAGTTTACGCGTGTCCAAACCCCCACCCCCACCCCCAAACTTGTGAGGATAAAAGAGACAACAGAGCCTGTATGCCATGGCACCATTTTATTCTGCTTTTACAGTTTTAAGAAAATCTTTATAGTTTCTGTTTTTAATCACTTTCATGACATGATTTAAAAATACATGGTCAGAGCTTTTAAGACATTTATTTAATTGCTTAAGCGCCTTGTGCGACCTGCCAACCTTAGTCACCGATATTAATACAGTGTCCACACAATTCTGGGTCAGAGCAAGGCAATTAAAACTATAAGCGATCAGAGTGACAATGTGCAAGATGCTTTTAAAACATATCTTCCCACATACAATTCTCAGCTTTCTAGAGATGACTCTACTAGTCCATGTCAAACACTCGTGGGAAGACAAGCCTGGCTCTTGAATTTGGCAACCCAGACAGGTCTCCTTTGCATATTGCATTAAACAATATCGCAAGACGCCAAAAACGGTTGCCCTGACGATACAAAGCATAGCCCTCCGCGATTTCCAGGGTGAAGAGCAATCTATTTCCCCAGCCTGCAGACCAAGGATACTTTTAAGGACAGAGCTGCTTGGCTGATCCATTGTCAGCTCAGCAGAATCCTAAGAAAGAATTTAAAGAAAGGTTTAGACCAGTGGTGGCGAACCTTTTTGAGCCCGAGTGCCCAAACTGCAACACAAAACCAACTTATTTATTTCAAAGTGCCAACACTGCAATTAAACCTGAATTAAACGTGTTTTTAAACACAGCAATTAAACGTGTGTGTGTGTGAGAGAGAGAGAGAGAGAGAGAGAGAGAGAGAGAGAGAGATCTTCAATGTGTGTTTATGCCAGATGGGCCAGATGGGCGATTAACAAATATAATGAAATAAAAATAACGCACTCGCGGCCTGCCTTTCCTCACTGCTGCCCTCCTCCAGGGACCTGGTCAGCCTTCTAGCCCACTACGCCACCGCCCGCGGAGCCTCCTGAGGCGGGACTTGGCCCAGCAGCCCTCCGGCCGCTCCGGCCTCTTTGCTGCCAGTGTGACCAGGCCGCCCTCCGCAGCGCCAGGCCGCAGAAGAGCCCTGCAGCACCTGCAAGCTCGCTTCCCGAGGGGCTGCACCTCGGGCTGCAGATGGGCCGCGGAGGCAGCGCCAGCTGCAGGGAGGTGGCATGCGCGCCCTGCGAAGAGCAGGCACTCCCGTCGGCCCTGCCCGCTGTGTCACGGCCTGAGCTCGCACACGGGGCGTGACGCCACCTCACGCCGCTGGCGGGGAGCATTGCCGCTGCCCAGTGACATCGTTGCTGGGGTGACAGCGGCTCTCCAGGCCTGCCCGCCCCGGGAGGACCTTCTCGGCCCTTCCCTGGCAGAGGCGGCAGCCTGCGGGATGCCTGGCGACGCGCGGTGGGCAGGAGCAGCCACTCCGCCCACCTCCGTCCTTCAGTGGCTTTGCCCCCCTGCTCTCGAGCTCTGTGCTCCCAAAGCCGCTCGAGGGCTGGCTACCTATGGCTCGCGTGCCCACAGAGCGGTCCCTGCGTGCCAGCTGTGGCACGCGTGCCATGGGTTCGCCATCACTGGTTTAGACCATGAGTTTATTTCTGTCTTTTAATACAAGATGCTACAGATAATCACACAAACCTCTGGCTGAATGTTTTCAGTCATACTCCACAGCATTGCTGCGGTCAGTCCACCATCTTCTGCTTCTTCGTTCTTTGATACCTCTCCCTAGAAATAGAAATAGAAAAAAAGCCTTCTATTGAAATACTTCTGGGGCCTGTTACCATTTTCCTCTATTCGCCCCCACCCCAACACAAAAAACTGCCCCCACCCCCCACCTCTCATTCCTTCTTTTTCTTTACCTGTGCAAGTTCAACGAGGTTCTCGGCCACTACCACTTCCAAGAGGCTGTGCCACATTCGGTGTTTAGTAGTCTCCTCTGTTTGCATATTTTTAGGTGATGGAAAAACTTCATCAGCACTATCTTCAGAACTGATATACCGCTTTTGGGGGGTAAGTTCTGCATCCATTGGAGGTGTAGCGGTAGACTCTGTTTGGCTGTTCTGGTTCACAGCTGCGGGTTTGTACTGTCAAAACATGTTGTCTGTGCTGGGGAACTTGTCCGGGCAAGGGAGAAGGCCGCCTCGATCTGACCCTGTTCTGTCTCACCTGGTGGGAAAGGTCATTTTTTCTACGGAGTCCATGTGTGCGTCAGGCCTCTAAAATCATTTCCTATTGGTCCGCGGCGGTCTGGTGAGTTCGTAGAGGGGTCACATGACCCTGCTGGACCAACCTGGAGAGGGGTCAGTGGTGGCCGGGGCCACCTCCTTTCTGGGGGTGTCAGGGGTCTAAAACTGCTCCCTATTGGTCCATGGGGGTCAGGTGAGTTCGTAGAGGGGTCACATGACCCCGCTGGACCAACCCGGAGAGGGGTCGGTGGTGGCCGGGGACATCTTTGTTCCTGTGCATGCCAGGGGTCTAAAACCATTCCCTATTGGTCCGCGGCGGTCAGGTGAGTTCGTAGAGGGGTCACATAACCCCCATCAGGTGACCCCGGTCACCTGACCAGATCTTCCGGAGGTGGGCCTTCTGGCTGAGGTGGGGCGTACACTGGGGGCGGGGCTTAAGGGCCATAAATCATTCAGGGGGCAGGGCTAACAGTTTTGACAGGAGGTACTACCATTCACTACTTGGATGATTTACTTCTAATTTCCCAATCTGAAGCTCAGAAAAATGCATTTGCAAACCAATTGCAATCACATTTTGAAATAAAAGATCTGGGGCATGTAAAGAATTATTTAGGCATGCAGATAACCAGAAATACTGATGGATCTTTCTCAATTAGTCAGACTGGGAAAATCAAGAAACTGCTAGAAGCACATAACATGGAAAACTGCAATCCAGTTTCCACTCCAATGACAACAGAATACTTGAAACACACAGATGACTCTGTATTTGAGGATGTAAATACATATCAGAGTGTCATGGGAAGTCTGTTATACTTATCATCAAATGTTAGCAGACCAGATATTACAAATGCTGTGAACATTCTCAGCAGGAAAGTACAAAAACCTGCTAAGAGTGATTGGGCAGCTGTAAAGCGTGTATTAAGATATCTCAAAGGTTCTATGGAGTATAAACTGCATCTGTCAACACAAAACAAAGGTGGTTTTCTTGTGTACACTGATGCAAATTGGGCATCTGAAATGGACAGGAAGTCCACATCTGGCACAGTATTTTTATACAACCAATCCTTGATTGATTGGTACTCAAGAAAACAAAGTTGTGTTGCAGTTTCCAGTTGTGAAGCAGAATTCATAAGCTTGTCTTTAGCCTGCAATGAAATCGAATGGTTTAAACAGTTATTTACTGATTTAAAGATAAACATTCAAACTCCAGTAACAATTTGAGGACAACCAAAGTTGTATCAGAATGGCTATTTCAGAAAAGACTAGGCCTAAAGCAAAACACATTGATGTCAGGTATTCACAGGTGAAAGACTGTGTACAAAAGGGTTGTGTAATACTTACATATTGTGATACTGAACACATGCTAGCAGATGTTCTAACAAAACCTCTAGCATGTGAGAAACACAGAATATTGATTGCTGAGTTGGGTGCTACTGAAAAGTAAAACAATTAAGCAAGAGAGGAGTGTTGGATTATGAATCAAGCATGAGCTTGCTTAAAGGTTTTTCTTTCATTAAAACTTAGCCGTTGGCACTTCAGCATTGCAATACTGAAGGTCTTTGGAACAGGTGTTCCTCGTTCCCATATCTAGATGTCCTTGGCCATCTAGTAGGAGAAAGTGGGTGTCACGTAATATGACAGTTGCTATACTGTCATATGCCTGTCCTGATTCCCATTGGCTCTCTGGCACAGCTGGGTGTGTATGTTTGCTGTGCTTGCTTCTTCGTCTCTCTTCTTCTAATTTGGATGTCTATGTTATGTTATGTTCTCTGAACTGACTCTGTATTAGTTTGTAGTGTGTAATTGTTTTATGAATATAATAAAACAATTAGAATAGAAAGGCTTCTGTTTCCTGATTGCTGCAACAGAGCAGGAGAACTAAAAGTCGGACTGTGGAAGGAATTTACTCTATGTTTGCTGGAAGCTAAAGGAAAGTAGCAGGTAGCAGGCACACAGGTAAAACCACAGGACTTTAAGCAGGCATCTAAAATCCAACAGAGGGGGCATGACCTGGACAGAGGGGCATGGTCTGGGGAGACTTTAGAAGTCCTGCGTGAGAGTCCTGGACTTGGCACCCAGGCTGGAGGTTCCCCACCCCAGTTCTAACAAGAGACACAGGGGGACTGAACCTGGGCTTTTCTACCTGCAAGGTGTGTAGGAAGCTGCCTTATACTGAATCAGACCATTAGCTTAGTAGTACTATCAGGGCCGGCGCTACCGCTAGGCCAACTAGGCGGTTGCCTAGGGCGCGTAGCGGAAGAGGGCGCAGAACGCTGCGCTCCTCTTCGCTGCCGGCGCGCTCCTGCCCTGCCCGCCCGCCCTCCTCTCCGAGAAAGCCAGGTAAGTGCGCCCGGAGTAGTGGTGGGGCCGAGCCTGGGCGCCTCCCCCCTACCTTGCCTCGCCTCCGCGCCGCCTCCCACCTCGCCTCGCTTCGCCTCTGCGCTGCCTCCCCCCCGCGCCGCCTCCCCCCACCTCGCCTCGCCTCGCTTCGCTTCGCCTCTGCGCCGCCTCCCCCCACCCGCGCCGCCTCCCCCCACTTCACCTCACCTCGCTTCGCCTCTGCGCCACCTCCCCCCCGCGCCGCCTCCCCCCCACCTCGCCTCGCTTCGCCTCGCCTCTGCGCCGCCTCCCCCCCGCGCCACCTCCCCCCCACCTCGCCTCGCTTCGCTTCAACTCTCCTCCGCGCCGCCTCCCCCCCCCGACACCTACCTTCTCCGTGCTGTTTCCGGAGCCCCGCCCGCGCTCTGTTTTGGCCGGGGGAAGTTTCCCCCGGCCAAAAACAGAGCGCAGGGGTCCCTTTTCGGAGGAGGCGTCGGACTGGGAAGGTAGGTGGGGGGGCGGCAGCAGCAGTGGCAGCGGCAGCGTGCGGGGGGGGGCGGGAGGTTGCAGAGCAGGGCTGCTTTCCGGAGCCCCCCCCCACGGCATGTATTAATTACATATAATTTAGCCTAGGGCGCCAAACTGCCCTGCACCGGTCCTGAGTACTATCAACCCTGGCTGGCAGCAGCTCTCCACCAGGGCTTCAGGCAGGAGTTTTCCAGCCACGCCTGGAGATGGCATTGGCAGGGATTGAACCTGGCACCTTCTGCATGCAAAGCCGGTTCTCTTCCACTGAGCTGTGGCCTCACACGTCACACCATAACAAAGATATTTCCTCATTCAAGCAACATCCAAAATCCACCAGCAGCCAATACCTTAATGAAGCCCAACAAAAATGTCACAAAATCATGAGCCAGCTTTTGAGTTGTTCCAGAACATAAAATGGAAGGTTATTATAAATTAATAATAAATTAATAATAAATTAATTTGCTGTCTAAAATTGAAATACATTAAAAAGGCATAGAAAGGCTTGATTTGCATACTGAACATATTTATTTGTAGTGCAAAAAAAAAAACAGGAAAAAACAATACAATATTTATATTGTGTGATTTTAATTCAATTATTTTTTTTATAAAAACATTACTATACTGCCTTTTGGCCCACAAGAGGGTCCCTAAAGGTAATGTACTACTATTTAAAATATTGTTATATTTTTAAAAAAAATTGAGAGCATTTAACACAAATAAAACAAAGCCAAGCAGTCAAGTTTAAAACACACCAAAAGCTTGGCAGAATAAAAATGTCTTGACCACCTGCCTGAAAGAGTTCAGAGAGGGGGCCAATCTTCTCTGTTTTTATTCTTATTTTTAGATCTTGGTTTTTAAAAAATTGAACTTGAACTTCAATTTGAAAGGAAAGTGGGGTAAAAATATTCTAATACTGCAATCCTGTTTCCTGGGAGTAATCCCGATTGAACTCAGTAGGGCTTACTTTTGAGTAGACATGTCTGAGCGCTGGGAAGTGGGGCGGGAGCCATCCGCTCGCCCGGAGCCCTGCAGGGCGGGCGGCAGCGCCTGGGCCAGTGTCTCCTCCGGTGGAGGCGCGGTTGACCCGGCAGCGGGGCACAAGCTGTCCACCGACCCGGAGCCCTGCAGGGCGGGCGGCAGCGTCACGACCAGCGTCTCTGCTGGAGGAGGCTCAGCTGAGCGTCAGGAAGTGGGACATGAGCCGCCCGCCCAGAGCACCGAACGCCGCCACCGGCGGCGGCGGCTCCCCCCCAGCTCCTACCCCCCTGGCTCCCCCCAGCTCCTACCCCCCCCGGCTCCTACCTGGTCCTGTGCGCCGCCTCCCTGGTCCTGCGCGCCCCCGGAGCCACTGCTCCGGCGCGCTGGAACTCCGCCCGCGCTCTGTTTTGAACAGAGCGCGGGGGTTCAGCGCGACGGAGCGGGGTCCCGTCGCATCGGAAGTGACGCAACGGGACCAGCGCGGGCAGCGCGGCCGGCTCTCCACGGAGAGCAAAGATTAATTTGTGAGCCCGTGCGGGTGGCGGAGAGCCCGTGCGGACACCGGTGGGCAGCTGCTGGGCTGGATGGAAGGGCACGCCGGGCCGAATCCGGCCCGCGGGCTGTAGTTTGAAGACCCCTGTTTTAACTGATGGCTGTGCAAACCGCTCAGAGAGCGCCGGCTATTGGGCGATATAGAAATTAATTAAATAAATAAATAAACTCAAAGATCACAAAAAAAATGTGCAAGCTTTCGAGATCTCCAGATCTCTTCATCAGGGAAGAGATGAAGCCAGTGTGACGTAGTGGTTAGGGTGTTGGACTGGGACTCGGGAGATCCGGGTTCTAGTCCCCGCTCGGCCATGAAACTCACTGGGTGACTTTGGGCCAGTCACTGACTCTCAGCCTAACCTACCTCACAGGTTGTTGTTGTGAGGGTAAAATGGAGAGGAGGAGGAGGAGGAGGAGGAGGAGGATAATATAATGTAAGCAGCCTTGGGTTCCTTGCAGGAAAAAAGGCGGGGTATAAATATAATAAATAAATAAATAAATAAATAAGCAATCTTGCCGGATGAAGCAATCTTGAGATCTTGAAAGCTTGGACATCTTTTGTGATCTTTTGATACGGTCCATTGGGAGGGGCAATGAATCACCTTCCACTTCCCTCCTTCACCTTCCCCAGTACCAGTTTCAGCCATGTACCTTAGGACTTACCTAATTAACAGTTCCCTGTTTGGAGGGGTCAGAAAGGGTTGCACCCCAATAAAGTCAGTCAGATTGGACAGTCCAGAATCATATACACTATTCTCCAACAGATGCTGCTCATTTCATCCATGCACCTTATGATATAATTATTAGCCCCCAAAAGGGGTTTTGGTGGGCTGCCACTCCCTAAACACTCCAGCAGTTATGCATAAGACTGGCAGGTTTGGAGATGCCACAACTTTTGTAAGATGTCCAGAGAGTCAAAGCTTTGTACCCTTATGATGTACATATTTTGCTATCATTGTTTCCCTAGCTTTATTTTTTAATGTTATTTTCCTGACTTTGCCTTTTCTGTGCAACGGAGGTTTATTTATTTATTTATTTAATACATTTTTATACCGCCCAATAGCCGAAGCTCTCTGGGCAGTTTACAACAGTTAAAATCATAAAATGCAATATAAAATATAAAATTTAAAACCACAGATTAAAAACAAACAGCAGAGCTAGCAGCAGCAGTTACAATAATGGAATTAAAAACAACTACCAGATTAAAATAATTAAAATTATTAAAATGCCTGGGAGAACAGAAAGGTCTTCACCTGGCGCCGGAAGGAATACAAAGTAGGCACCAGGCGAACCTCTTTGGGGAGCTCATTCCATAACCGGGGTGCCACCGCAGAAAAGGCCCTCTTCCTGGTAGCCACCTGCCTCATTTCCTTTGGCAGGGGCTCTCGGAGAAGGACTGCTGAGGAAGATCTGAGTGTCCGGGCAGGTACATATGGGAGGAGACGGTCCTTCGGATACCCTGGCCCCAAGCCGTTTAGGGCTTTAAATATTAGCACCAGCACTTTGAATCGGGCCCGGAAACAGACTGGCAGCCAGTGCAGATGAAAAAGCACTGGCATAATATGTTCTCGTCGGCCAGTCCCGGTTAATAATCTCGCTGCCCTATTTTGGACCAGCTGAAGTTTCCGGACCGTTTTCAAAGGCAGCCCCACGTATAACGCATTGCAGTAATCCAAACGAGAGGTTACCAGAGCATGGATAACTGTAGCTAGGCTATCTCTGTCCAGATAAGGACGTAGTTGGTATATCAGCCTAAGCTGATAAAAGGTGCTCCATGCCACTGAGTTGACCTGTGCCTCGAGTGACAGTTGGGGATCCAAGAGCACCCCCAAACTACGAACCTGATCCTTCAGGGGGAGTGCAACCCCATCCAGAACTGGTTGAATATCACTTAGCCGGGCAGACAAACCACCCACTAACAGTACCTCCGTCTTATCTGGATTGAGTCTCAGTTTATTAGCCCTCATCCAGTCTATTACTGTGTCCAGGCACTGATTCAGAACAGCCACTGCCTCACCTGGATTAGATGAAAAGGAGAGATAGAGCTGGGTTTCATCTGCATATTGATGACACCTCAGCCCACACCTCCGGATAACCTCTCCCAGTGGTTTCATGTAGATGTTAAACAGCATAGGGGATAAAATAGAGCCCTGTGGCGCCCCATGGCATAACTGCCAAGGGACAGAGCAGTAATCCCCGAGCACCACCTTCTGGAATCGGCCGCCCAATTAGGATCGGAACCACTGGAGCACAGTGCCTCCAACTCCCAACCCAGACAACCTATCCAGAAGGATACCATGGTCGATGGTATCGAAAGCCGCTGAGAGGTCCAAGAGAATCAACAGGGTTGCACTCCCCCTGTCCCTCTCCTGGCAGAGGTCATCCCACAGGGCGACCAAGGCAGTTTCCGTTCCAAAACCAGGCCTGAACCCAGATTGAAATGGATCTAGATAGTCCATTTCATCCAAGAGTGCCTGGAGTTGACCAGCAACCACCCGCTCAAGCACCTTACCCAGGAATGGGATATTAGCTACCGGCCTGTAGGTTGCTGTTGTAGCAGCAAAATGTGGTTTCAAAGGAGTGATTTTGTGTTGCTGTTTGGATCTTTTCCCTGCTTGGCATTCAAGATGTTAAAGTCACTTGCCTCAGTTTCCCCTTTCTATGCTATGGTTTACTGGTGGAGCAGAAAAATGTGAGTTCAGGGAAGTGCTTTGGTTTTATTCTATGGGTATGAGACACCGCCCAACTCTGTTTTGCACTCTTGAGGTTAACGTTAAATTATTATTATTATTATTATTATTATTATTATTATTATTATTATTGCTAGTAGTAGTAGTAGTAGTATAGTTCACTGTTATGCCTCAGTTTTCCCTTTCTGTTCACTGACTTGCTGGTGGAGCAGACAAAATGGGTTTGTTGTCTGCACCATGTGAAGTCTGCAAAAAGTCCTATGCCGCCCGTATGGCTGGCCACCTTTTATGTCCTTAAAAGCTCCTCTGCTTTTGTTGGTTGGTTGCACAATATGCCTGAATATGCCTATGCCTATGCTGGGCATCTTTAAAAGCTCTGCCTCTGGTGACTCCTCATCTGCCCTACCAGCCACAGTGGGCACCAGCCACCACCGCTTACCGCCAAACTACTATTGCTGGAGGAGTGTGAATCCTGTAGTCGTGTGTCCTGGCCCTGAGCTCAGTCAGATGAGCAGCCTGAGCCTGGGGAGCTGTTGTATGACCAGCTTGGGAACCAGGGATGGGGACTCGGACTCCAGGACTTGACTCGTGAGCCAGACTGAGTCCCCCCTCTGACTTGAGTTGCACTCGAGTCCCAATATTTTTAATGGGACTCGAGACTCGACTCGGGACTCGAGACCAAGGACTCGTCAACATTCTTGCTTGATGCCACCTGCAGGTGCTGTCTGGACCTAGTTGCAGTAACAATCCAAGTTTATTTTTTAAAATAATTTTCCTAAAATGCAACCTTTCAGACATTTTGGGTTTGGCTGCCTCTGCCTGCCTGTTTGGGGTTCCCTGCCTCCTCTGCCTGCCTGGTCTCTTCTTCACCAGTTCCACAGTTTGAATTGTCCAAGACAAACGCCTCTGCCTGCCTGCTTTGGGGTTCCCTGCCTCCTCTGCCTGCCTGGTTATTTTGGGTTTGTCTGCCTGGTCTGTTCTTGTCAAAATCAGTGGCAGAGTTTTGAGATAAAAAGGCACACTTGTGCCTAGAATTTATTTAAGCCACACATCTGAAGTAGCCTTATTTTGTTGGGGGAAAAACCCATTGATTTTAATAGGGACTCATGGAGTCAGTTTTGGGAGTGACTCGTGACTCGTGAGTCACCATTTTGGACCAAGGACTTGGACTCGGACTCGAGACTCAGGTCCAAAGACTCGTGACTCGACTCATGACTCGAGACCAAGGACTCTTCAACATCCCTGTTGGGAACTGGACCAGGATCTTGACACTGAATCTCTGTGGCTAGTAGTCAACCATCTGCAGAACCCAAGCCAGGACCCTCACAGACACAGGACAGTGCCTTCTACTGAGTCGGACCATTGGTCCATCTAGCCCAGTGTTGTCAACACTGACTGGCAGCGGCTCTCCAGGGATTCAGGCAGGAGTGTCCCCCCCCCCTCCAGTCCTACCTGTGGATGCCAGGGATTAAACCTGGGACCTTAGCGGCTCCTGTTCCACCATACCTGCCCAACTGCTAAGGCAGCATGACAGGCAGGCCACAAAAAAGGAATGGAGCACTCCTCTTCAGGCCTGGGGGTTGGCCCTTTAAGTGTTCACCTTCTTCAGGCAAGGAGGGGTGGAGCTTCGGAGGGGTGTTCTGGATACAAGGAGTCATAAAACCTCAGTTCACCTCAAGCCTTCCGTAGTGCTAGCTGCTCACTTGAAACTTTCTATGGTGTTGCCGTTCTGTGTGGCCATCTGGTATGGATGGAGCTGAGCAGAGTAGTCCTTAAGGAAGGACAGTTTGGGGTATAATCTGGTGTAGCCATGTTTGGAAGAATGCATTGTTCGGCACAGTAGCTTGGGGAAGAATATTCATGTAGTATTTTGTCTCTGAGCAATCAAGAGTTCACCAAATATGTATATGTATGTGTAGCAAAGAGTACAGGTCCCAAGATATGATGCGCAAGAGCCAGTGTGGTGCAGTGGTTAATGTGTTGGGCTTGGATGCACTTGGGGAGAACTGGGTTTGAATCCCACTGGAGCTCACTGTGTGATCTTGGGCCAGTCACTGTCTCTTGGTTCAACCTACCTCACAGGGTTGTTGTGGGGAATACAATCTGGAGAGCCCTGTACACAGTCATGAGTTCCCTTGAAGAAGAGTGTGATAGGAGCAACTAATAAATGTGCAGAAACAGGATTCCACAGGCAGATCTGCCCTAACAGCTGCTCAGGAGACAGCTGGACACATTTAGCCATGAGTTGACCAGCAACCACCCGCTCAAGCACCTTGCCCAGGAATGGAATATTAGCTACCGGCCTGTAGGTTGCTGTTGTAGCAGCAAAATGTGGTTTCAAAGGAGTTTCAAAAGGTTGGGCAAATCAGTAACCATCTCCTTTTGATGGGATTTTGATTCTGAAGGTTAGGATTCCCCCCCTAATCAGCTGCCCGGACCCAGGGGACAAAAGGAGTTGTATGCGCATTGATGCGATAGAGTAATTTTTCAATGGCTGCCATAAGGAGTTTTGTATACCGTCTAAAAGACCTTCAAGGCATTGGCTTGCGCAACATATGCAATGCAACACCCCGGTGAGACTGGACTGTGCAGCTAATCACTTGAAGGAAGTTCTTTGCTGTGCCTGTGGCTGGGTGGGGCTGTTGGATAACCGAAGCCTGGAGAGCTGTTGGCTGCATCCCTGCAGGTGGAGGCGGAGCTAGTAACCTTTCCACACCAAAGGCTAAGATGGACCAGGCACACCTGTGTGGGTGGTGTTGATCGGTACTTGCTCATGACACAGTTGCTCTTTGCCCAGTTGGGAGCTTCCTCAAAATGAAGGGGCAGCCTTCTAAGTTGCACCAGAAGTTATGGAGGTGAGTGGATCTTGAGATTCTTTGTGCTCGTGGCTGGGATCCAAGAAATTGTCGGGCAAAAACAATGAGACAAAAAGTCTCCAGTTTCTCTTAGAGCGCTGGCTTAATTTTTTTTATGATCTTTTTTTTTTTTTTTTTTACTGGCCTGTTTTGGCACAACAAATTAAAGCATACTGCCGGTCGTGCAAGGTGTGCCGGGTGGCGAACAGTGATAGGAAGGGAGAGGCTCTGTTACATCCTCAGCCTATCATGGGGAGGGGAAATATGCGACTTTTTGGGGTAGGTAATTTGTGAGTCTCTTGAATGGGTTCTCAGGGGTGGGCTCCTGCTCTTGCCAAACGTTGTATTTTTCCTATAGCTGCGGCGGATGTGTGCGGTGTAATAACAGAGTGGGGGGACGGGGCAATCTCTTAGGAGCTGAAACTCTCTAGGGAGTTGAAGGTTGCCAACCAACTAGTAGCCCCTGGGGGAAATTACACACTTTTGTGTGCATGTGGTTTGCTTGCTTTTTGGTGTGCATATATAAGACCTTCAGCCAACGTTTGGAACTGCACAGAATGTCAGATGTTCCTTTTATGTGTTAAATTTAAATTGCCCTACTTTTCCAAGGAGGAGAGGCTATGATATTATTATTTTTTAAGCTTCTACCTTAGACTTCCTTGGTGTCTGTCCCTCCAGGACATTTTGAAGCTGCTTTTAATTGTCTTGCGGTGCCACTTTAAATGATTTTTTTTTATTTAAAAAAAAGTAATGGCTAATTGTTTGCAGTTGGTTGTAAAGGACTTGAAGCTCATTCTGCTTCCCTGGCACTTGTCCTTCGACATTCAAACAGAAATACGCATTCGCATTTGCTAAATGCATGTTACAGTTTTCTGAGTTTATTGAGCAGGCTTGGGCAGACCTCTGGCTTGTGGGATCGACTTCTGGTTGTTGTTGTTTTTACTAGAAGCCAGAGATCCACCAGACAGAGCCTGGTATAATAGACATATACACTTAGAAGTATTTATTTATTTATTTATTATATTTGTTCACCACCCATCAGCCAAAAGGCTCCCTGGGCGGTTTACAAAGAGAAACAGGATAAAAACAAAGAATTCTGAGCCCAGGAAGGTGGGGGGGGGGGGTGTATGGTGTTTTTTTTAGTACCAGACGGAAGGCAGACCTCAGTCCTTCCACCTGCAGCACCACAGCTGGTTGCCCTGAGCTTTCTTCATTTTAAGCACTATAATTTAGGGTGGGATGGGACTCATTCTGTTGCTGCTACCGTTAAACAATCAGGAGTTGGAAATCTTTGCCAATCCACATCAAATCACCCAGGTATCTACCAGTACATCTACAGTACTTTTGTGAATACCTGTAAACAATGTAATGTGTGAAATGGCGCTCTGCCTTGCAGTTACAAGGGTCCCCCAAGACATTTTAGTGCCAGAGTTGGAAAATCAACCAGCCCCCCCCCTTTCTGCTAATTTAACAAGTGGTTATGCACAAGGATAAATTGAGAGCCAAAGTGATTAAGGGTGTCAGCTTAGGACAGGGAGACCCCGGTTCAACTCCCTGCTTACCCAAAGTCACCCAGTGAGATTCTTGGCCAAGTTCTTGTCTCTTAGCCCAGCCTAACCTACCTCATAGGGTTGTTGTGAGCATAAAATGGGAATGGATGGAGAATCATGTGCACCACCTTGGCCTCCTTGGAGGAAAGGCTCAGGATACAGACATGAGAGATAATAAATGAAATAATCAAAAGGGATAGCAGGAAAAAGTCTGTCGTGGCCCAGAGCTTACTTTGTAAGCTGCATAACCTAAGTCAGCCTTCCCCAACCTTGTGACCTCCAGATATGCAGGGCTACAACTCCTATCATCCTGGGCTAGGCTGGGTGGGGATGATGGGAGTGGCAGTCCAAGTATTGGAGGGTGCCAGGTTGGGGTAGCCTGATGTAACTAGATATCAACGGCTCTAGTACAAAGCCAAAGAAGGGATTTGCTTTTTTAACAAAGCAAGATGGTGTGTTTATGTAGAGCACGAACAAATAAAAAGAGGTGTGTAGTTGTTTTTTATTTGCCTCAATGTTGAATTTTGAATGTGACGTCTGAAAAAGTTCTGAAATTCAAAAAGTTGGATTCTGAATATGTTTGGTAAACTTCAAACTGGTGCAAAATTTAATTTAGCCTGCTCTGTATAAAGCATAGACTTGAACTAGTATGATTTATTATGTAAATGTATATAATTTATGTTAATTTATGTAAATTTTACATATTTGGCTCACAAGAACTTACTAAGTAACACTTCCTTATAGCGTTCTCCTTTGAAAAATCTTCTGGAAATCTGGATAAACACATTATAGGCTGCATTTTCTTAATCTCAGTAGCAGCTCTTGGGCTGAGATGGTTTACTTTTAGACTGCAACGGGTGACAGGCTCATTTGAATTGATTGTAGAGTTGAATTGTTAACCGTGCAACCTGATCCGGATGCGCGTTCTGAACGCAGAGGATTACGGGCATCCTATCAGGAGGAGTGCAGTGCGGAGGCAAAGGTCACCTCTGTGCTTCTCCCGCCCTGCAAGAGATTTAGGTGCCTGATTGGAGTGAGGAGGACAGGCTGAGGTTTTCATAGATTTCATAGATCATAGAGATGGAAGGAGCCTACGAGGCTATCGAGTCCAACTCCCTGCTCAATGCAGGAAACTAGAGGAGGGGTCTCCCATCCAAGTAATAACCAGGCCTGACCCTGCTTAGCTTTCCACGCTCAGACAAGCTGAGCCAGAGTAAGCCACAGGCCTGTGCCACCAGGAGCCTCACTTCTCCCCTCCCCTCCCCACCCCACCCCACCCCCGAACGCCCACCCAGTCTGGCGACTTCAGAGCTGCGGCCAGTGTGGAAAGAACCACGCCGGCTGTGAGGGTGGAGGGAGGGGGCTCCAAATTTGGGGTCCCAGCTCCCGACCTTGGAGCTCCACGGTCAGAGCTGCTCGAATTATCCCGTGGCTGTCTAGACAGCGTCTAGCGGCCATAGGATTGCACCCTAACTGTGTTATATTAGTTCTTGGGTTCCTTCTCCCCCCCCCCCCGTGCATGCTGTGAGCAATTACCAATATTTTTACATTACAAGAACTTTTGACTGAACAATCAATGCTGAATTTGTTAGGAAACTGATTCTTGATTCTGCTTTCCTATAGATACAAGTGTTACTTTTTCCTAGTCTTGTGTGGGACAATCATGTTCTGCTCTTACATCTACGCGGTGAAAGGGAGGCAACCCAAAAATAAAACCGGGCAGGAATCTTCAGCAACTCCATTTCCACTTAAGCTTTTGCCGGATGAAAAATACAGGTCCATGTTCCAATTCGACGGAATTTGGTAAGTTCTCTTTGTACAACTTTGCTTTTAAGAGAATTTAGATTAGAAAGAGGAATGAGACTTGACTACTGTATTGTCAAGTACTTGACAATAAACTTGACTATTGACACTTTAACTTCTGGGAGTGGTCCTTTTTCTAAGTGGTGTAATTGGCAGTAATAAAACTGATGGTGTTTGAGGATCTGATCCTAGCCCTTTAAAGTATATCTGTGGATCAAAATTTGTTAGCTTACATAAGCCTTGACCTTGGAATGGAATTGATAATATAAGTTGTTGTTTAACAAGGCCTGTCAATTTTAATGCCATATTGTGTATTTGTTTCTAGAAAATTATCTCAAGTCTCAAACTTCCATGAATTGTAATATGTATTCAGACATCAGTAACTCAAAGAAAATTATTTTATTTATTTTACCTGTCTACTTTTTATAATCTTCTCTTAGCTATTTAAATAATTTAAAATTTGGTTTTAAAATGTCTAGTGAAATTTTTTCCGATGTTTTTTGTGGAGGAAGGGGGGGCTGGCTGGCCCGCCACACCCCCACCCTTTCCTACTCCAAAGGAACCAAGACCCCCAGAGATCTCAAGGTACCAGATTGCCAGCCTCAGCTGTCTACAATCCTACTTGAATCTCTGTTTAGGGACTCGCCTTTAATTCTGTAACCTGGATTTAGATACTGAAGCCACAGAGCAATCCACAAACACCATGTGGGGTAAAACCAAGACAAGGTTTATTCTGGTAGCATTTTACAACAAGATTAGGGAAATGAGGGAAGCACACAAAATAAAGAGAGAGACACTTTAGTACACAGTAAAGCTGCAAAACAATAAAACCTGATTCCTTAATATCTCTCAGGCATACACCTATGTTACCTGAGGGTATTCTCTTCCAGGGTTAGATCCAGCACAGCCCTGCCGCCCGGGGGGAACTATTCCATCTACCCGCAGGTCCGAGATGGATAGCCCTCCACAAGACATGCTTTCACTAGAGCCCTCAATCAGCTAATTTCACCAGGAGCTGCCTGGGGTCTTTGGCTTACCGCCATCACTCCACAGCCGGGTAGCCATGCGATCCAAGACCAAAGAACAAAGACCAAAACCCACGCTTTGGGAAATATACCTTTTCCCCCCCTCCCCTCCTCTCCTCCCTGTAGCTCTGCTTCCTCTTAGCCAATCATGATGAACTTCACCTGGCCAGGCAGGGGGAAGGGAACTCATGACTTACTGGGTTTGACTACATTTACATATGAAGGCTTTCAGCCTGGCTCCTCCGGACTTCCAGGCGCCACCCCTTCAAGAGGAACTATGCACACACACACACACACCCAGCCTTCACACATGAGTGTGTGTGTGTGTGTGTGTGTGTGTGTGTAGTGTGCATGTGGGGACCCCCCAAAGGCTCCTCTTCTTCACATTTTTATTGTTTGTATTTTTTATATTGTATTTTATTGTAAAATTGTATTTTATTGTAACATTTTATTATTGTTGTAAACCACCCGGAGATCTTTGGCTATTGGGCAGTATAGAAATGAAAATAATGATGATGATGTTAAAATATTGGTCATAGCTGTAACATCAAACCAGGGTACTATTGGTATTGAAGAGGAATAATACAAAGTGTGATTTGGTTGAGATAAGAATCATCATTATGATTATCCCAGTGCAATCTTTTACACAAATTACTAACCTGATTCATCTAGTAAGACTTCTGGTTATACTTCAAATATGACATAGGTGTGAAGTGATGGAGTCAACAGATCAGACCTGTAGTCAACCAAAAGATTTGGCGGGGGGGCACCGGGGGGTTGTAGGGGGGCAGTTCATCTGGTTTACAGGCCTTTGAAGACAAAATTGTAAACTGTTTTTAATTGTTTAAAAAAAGGGGGAGCAGAGAAAATTTAAGGGTGGCAGCCCCCCCCCCAACCTATCCCTGGCTACAGGGCCATTACTGATTTCTCCTGATCGTAAAATGATTTGCCTGGGTACCTTAGGAAAAGAGGAAAAATATGGTCCAATAATTTTATTATCCAACCCAGAATAACTCTACACTGATAAGTATTGAACTTTGTTAAATAATGTAGTCATGGACTTGGAAAGGTACTTGAATGGTCAACATTGTAGTCTGGGTGAATAGTACTGATAAATGTTTTGCCAGTTTTTGTGTGTTCCCTCCTATAACAGTTCAAAAAGTGATATGTAAACCAAATGTATGTGATTAATAAATATAAGAAATAAATAAAATAAATAAATGTGGTCAATTTATCTGAGAAAAAGATCTGCAAGGCAGGCTTGTCAATGTATGTCCACAAAAGTTACTATTCTAGTAGTAGCCTGTGTTTCCATGGTGGCTTTAAAGAGGAGAAAGCCCCCTCTGTGGCTCGCACTGAAATACTGGATACTAATCTCTTAGCAAGCTAATTTTAAAAAAAATGATTTCCAGAAAATAGGCTGGTGGTGGAGGGACAGAGCTGAAGATTTCCAGAAAATAAGCTGGTGGTGGAGGGACAGAGCTGAAGGACCAACTTCCTTCCTCTTCAGCCAGCATGGAAGCTAACGGACAGGTGGAAGAAGATGGAGAGATCCATCCCTCCTCCACCAGATCACTTGCTCATTTCAATCAATCTTTTTATTAACAGTCAACAGACCATTTATAACACAATTAAAAACCCAGCTAAACAAGAGCTGCGTAATACAATAAAAGAATAAAAGGATAACAGGATAAAAGACCAATATATATACATAAACAAATGGCACACATTAATAATGAAATTGACAAATCGATAGCCTAGCACACCAACATCTGTGGTCTAGTAGTGATGGCCAGGTTCAATATTTCGCTACTTGCTTGTAATTTGTTGGTTTGTGCCAAGAAGTAATATAGTCTCAAGAGACTCCATTGAGTGACCAGGGAACTTCTCTGTTATAGGAAGTATCAAATCTTTCCTCGCCCCTTGGTAAAAGCTGCAATGAAATAATACATGTAGAATCGACTCTATCTCCATGTTGTTGCACGGGCAACATCTGGTGTTCCTAGGAGTTTTGCCATATCTACCCTCCAGTAAGCTTGAGGGGAGGGCATTGAACCTTGCTAACGAAAAGGCTCTCCTATATTTGGGGATAGTTAGCCACTCCAAGTAAGACATTCCTTTACTTGGAGGGTATCTCAAAAGGCCCAATGACTGAGGGGAGCATGGACCCCGAGCTGCACTTAGCAGCTCTTGGTTGTCTATATCTATTAATCTCTGTTTGACTATAAATCTGGCACTATCTAGATCCATAGAGAAAAGATAAGAGGGGGCAAGACCTATTGAATTAACTTTATTCTCTATAGCCTTTACCCACTGAGATTTATAAGAATTAACAAAACCTTAGACACCAGTGAATCAGGAGGGAGTACCCGAAGCCAAAAGTGGATAGAAAACATCCATGCCACACATTGCAATGAATTAATTCCAGCCTCTAAATTAAGGGCTGCCCCTGCAACACACCTAGGAACACCAAATATTGCTCTCAATAAATAAGTTTGAATGCCCTCAAGTGAGTTCTTGGAGTAGGGAAACCATATAGGTGCTCCAAAAAGGGTCTGTGACCGAGTCTTAGCTTTAAACACCTGAATGGCAGCAGGTAAATATTTCCCACCTTTCATAAAGAAAAGCGGAGATTTGCGCCCACACTCTGAGCTGCATTTGATTTAATATAACTTCCCTGTACGCTCCATCTAATGGCCTGGTGGAACCATATGCCCAAATATTTATATGAGTCAACTTGTTCGATTTTCTGGGACTCCACATACCATGAAAAACTGGTATTCCGCTTTGAGAAGACCAATATTTTTGTTCTTGTAAAATTGATTATTAAATTATTGTTTTTACAATACTCTGTGAAGCCCTTCAGTAATCTCTTCAGACCCAATCGGGTCTGAGAGACCAGTACCGCATCGTCTGCATAAAGAAGAATAAAAAATTTTGTGTGGGCAATTTTAGGTGGATGAGATGAAATTGATGCCAACGTGGAGGGAAGGTCTGCCAGATATAAGTTAAATAAAATGGGGGCAAGAACACATCCTTGTCTTACACCCCGGGTAGAGGCAATCTCATTAGTGAAATGACCGTGATTGCTACATCGGATCTGGGCTGTTGTGTTAAAATAGATTGAATAAAAAAAGAAGCCTTCTGTCAATTGAGTGCTGTTCTAATTTGTTCCAGAGATGTTCACGTGAAATGGAATCAAACGCTGATTTTAAATCAATAAAGGCAGTAAAGAGTTTACCACCTTTTGGCGCTGAGTATTTATATGCCAAATGTGACAATACCAGACAGTGGTCTAATGTCGAGCGGCCAGCTTTGAAGCCAATCTGTTCTTCCCCCAGAATGTTGTTGTTATTGATCCATTCCCTTAATTTAACACCTAAATAGCTGGCATAGATCTTCCCAACAACTGAAAGCAGGCTGATGGGGCGGTAATTATGAGGATCGTCTTTAGGGCCTTTCTTATAAATCGGAATAATAAAGGCCTTCAACCAAATTGCCGGAATTATGCCCGTCCTGTTAATTAAGGTGAACAATGAGGTCAACAGTGGGGTCCACCAGCTTATATTTGATAACAGCAGCTCCGGGGGAATACCATCTGGGCCGGGGGGGGGGCCTTGCCCTTCCTAAATTGGGCTATTAGTTCCTCTATGATGTTGGGATCAACATTATGCCATTCCGGGGTGTCAGGAGGCAAACAGGGGAGGGGGGAATTTGAAGTACTGGTGTCATTAAAAAGTACTTGAAAATGTTCTTCCCAAATGCTGGCTGGGATATGGCATACAGGGCCTCTGTTGCTATTTCCTAATGCTCCCGACACTAGCTGCCAAAAGGTTTTACAGTTTCGTGTGGCCGATGCTGCAATCAGCATTTGCCACGACTCCCTGATTGCGTCACATTTTTTATGCTGTAAAAGCTTTTTATAGTCCTTCCTCAGAGCATAGTATGAATATGGTAGTTGACACTCATTGTTTGCTCTATAAGTACAATAGACAGACTGAATTTGTCTCCTGAGATTATCACTCTCCTGATCATACCATTTTTTTGATGATTGACCCAATTTTGGGGGAATCTATCAACTGCGTGGATGAAAAGATATAAATCCTTCATGGCATTCTCATAAACACTTATACCCACATCGGGGGAAGTATCAACATTGATCTGATTGATAATATTTACAAGGCTGGGGGAGCGAATAAATCTATTAAAGGCCTGCCCAGTTTCTTTAGACCATTTGATCTTTTTGGAATTCACACAGATAGCTTTGCTGGAGAATGGAATATGACAGGACTATGACACTTGCTCATTTGCATGGAATCCTATGTGCTCGCCTACAAAGAATTTGTGGTCACCTGTGGCTACCAAACAAGTTGTGAAATACAAGGATACTGCAAGGATATATTTATATTTAGGATAAATATAAATAAAATACTATGCAGACGTCCCCAGTGAAATGTGGTCTTGTGATACCAAGAAAATACTGCATCTCTGCTATTAGATTTAAATTATTGGTTTAATATTCTGGTTAATAACCTGGTTATAATATTGGACAAGATCAGCTATACAGTCTGTTATCATCTTTACGCCTGTGAAAGATATTCTATGTGGCAGCCCAGAGACTGGGCTGCATTTATCCTCTGATTATAATGAAAAAGATGCTACTGCATGCTCTGTATACTTGATGTAATTACTAATGGTTGGATCCAGGCTTAGGTGCATGCAACTGCGCTGGTAAAATGGATTTCCTTGCCCCCCCCCCTCCCCATGGCAGCTCCTCCATCCACTGAAAATGCTATACAGAGGGTCAGGGGACCCTGCTGAACAGGGTGAACTGTGGAGCGGGGTGCGGGAGAAAGGATCCTGAAAATCTGGCAGAAGCACCTTCCATGAGCTTACTTCAGGGGTCTCCAACGCAGCACCACCTCCCCAATGAACCTGTGAAGAGATCCCCATGTGGTGCCCGTGGGCACCCAATTTCCCCTCTTTTTAATATATGTACATGGATTGTATGAAATGCATACAACTTTCTAGCAGCTATACATAGGCTTCAACAAAAGCAGACCAAATATCCAAAAATTAAGTATCCATTTGAAGGTGGTGTCTATATGTCACCCGTTCATACAGTCATGTGAA
The DNA here is from genome assembly GCA_021292165.1 of Shinisaurus crocodilurus. Taxonomy (NCBI): domain Eukaryota; kingdom Metazoa; phylum Chordata; class Lepidosauria; order Squamata; family Shinisauridae; genus Shinisaurus; species Shinisaurus crocodilurus. Next base: position 1,136,535 of record JAHFWL010000058.1, read on the forward strand.
AAAGAAAGTACACCCTTCTCGAGTTCCATGGTTCCACGTATCAGGAGAGAAGAAAAATCATCGGGCCCGTAGCAGGTCCCAAAATTAGGTAAAGACAACCTCAGATGAACAACAACACATGACAGAGTACACCGTGGCATTATTTATTGTACAGAAATACAGCCAAAATGGAGAAGCCATGTGGGAAAAACTAAGTACACCCTTACTGCTGCCATAGGTATGAAGAGGCTAAGGAGCAGCCAGGTGCTGCTAAGCAAATGCCCTTGATGAATTGATCATCAGCAAGTGTGACCATCTCTATAAAAGCTGAAGTGTCAGGGGTTTGCTGGTCTCCAGCAGTCAGGTGTGTGTTACCACAATGCCAAGGAGAGAAGACATCAGCAATGATCTTAGGGAAGCAATTGTTGCTGCCCATCAATCTGGGAAGGGTCATAAGGCCATTTCCAAACAATTTAAAGTCCATCATTCTACAGTGAGGAAGATTATTCACAAGTGGAAAACATTCAAGACAGTTGCCAGATTTGAACCTTTGGCATGCAAAGCTAGTATATAATTTATTTTGTTTATTTACAGCATTTTTACCCCACTCTTAAGTCAAAAAAGGCTCCCAGAGTGGCTTACAAAGATTAATAATAAGACAGTCCCTGCCCTCAGGCTTACAATCTAAAAGACATGACACACAAAGAAACAGGATATGGGGGGGGGGGAAGCAAAACTCCTTTTGTTTAGTTACCTGGTTCTTATAGATGGGTTGGGGTTTTTTTCCTGGTAGGGAAGGGCAAAACAAGCTCCCTGCAGCTGTTCTTTCTTTGGCCGATGTATGGGGATTGGGATTGGGGACTAGGTTGGTCTCCCCCTTGCCATGATGTTTATCTTGGCAGGGGGTGCAGCCTCCCAGTGCCCCTTGGTGCTCTGGCTGATAGATGAGGCCAAAAACTGTCAGTTGGAGCTGTGTGTTCCTTCTGGCAGGGAGGGGTGAAGTGAGCTCCGTGCAGCCACTCCCTCTCCGGCTGATGTATGGGGTCAGGTTATTTATTTTATTTATTTATTATATTTATACCCCACCTTTTTTCCTGCAAGGAACCCAAGGCGGCTTACATAATCATCCTCCTCTCCATTTTATCCTCACAACAACCCTGTGAGGTAGGTTAGGCTGAGAGTCCGTGACTGGCCCAAAGTCACCCAGTGAGTTTCATGGCTGAGCGGGGAATAGAACCCGGATCTCCCGAGTCCCAGTCCAACACTCTCACCACTACGCCACACTGGTATTACATGCCTGTTTCAATGCTTATAATATCAGTAGCCACCTTGAAGCACAGGTTTCATAGATCATAGAGTTGGAAGGGGCCTACAAAGCTATCGAGTCCAACCCCCTGCTCAATGCAGGAAACTAGAGGAGGGGTCTCCCATCTAAGTAATAACCAGGCCTGACCCTGCTTAGCTTTCCACACTGTCACAAGTGACTTGAGGAAACAGGAAGTTGGGTCTAGCATATTCCTCTCACAGAATGGAGATCCTGGATCCATCCATCCATCCATCTACCCCCCCCCCCGTAATACACACACACACACACACTGTCCAGTGCTGTGTTGCATTCCTGGCTGTTCCCCCAGATCCCCCAACCAGATGTTTTGAACTCCAAATCCTGTCAGCCCCAGCTAACATGGCCAATGGATGGGAGTTGTAGTCCAAAACATCTGGCAGGCACCGGGTTGGGGAAGACTGTATTATGGTGAAGCAAAAAACATGATTTGCAGATAAATTCTATGCATGTTAATTTAAAGTGATCCCCACTGTGTTCAATGGGACCTATCCACATGGCTGCAGTTTTAATCAATCTTGAAAATCTTAATTGACTTTTAGAGAGCTAATACACAAATAAGAAAGTACCTTTGAGAAAATGTTGCTAAATTATATTAAACATCTTATCTAAAATATGCAGATTACTTCGAAACTATGAATGTGAAATGGCGCAGGTGAAAGATTACATGTTGGTTTGAGCACATGTTATAAGAGATTATAGAGGAAGGGCCTTCTCCGTTGTGGCACCCCATCTATGGAATCAGCTTCACAAGGAGGTGCACCTGGCACCAGGTGAAGACCTTTTTATTTGCCCAATATTTTAATGGTTGATTTTATTCCTTTTATTATTGCACTGTACCTCCAGATTGAATTTATTTGGCTGCTTGTTTTTATCGTGTTATATTTTAATATGTTTGTGTTTTTATACAATTTTTGTTGTTATTTTTGTGTTGTGTTTTGGAAACCGCCCAGGGAGCCTTTTGGCTGATAGACGGTGAATAAATATATTAAATAAATAAATTAAATACAAACGTATCAGGGAGAACTTGGGTGAACAAAAGACCCCTCCTCTAGTTTCCTGCATTCAGCAGGGGGTTGGACTCGAGGGCCTTGTAGGCCCCTTCCAACTCTATGAATATGAATCTATGAATATCGGGGAGAATTGCTTTAACCTGATGCAAGGTGGTGTGTAACTCCAGTAATTCGATAGCTCAGTCTGCTGATAATGTTTTAAACAAAGAAAAGAAAGAAAAGTGGCTTGTTCATATTGGATGAAATTGTTCCTTTAGCCCAAATTCTTGTAGTGGGGGAGGGATTTAAATCATATTGGAGAAGATCCTGGTGTACTAAGTTCAGTTTGATCCATTATTCCTTCTGACATAAACCAATGATATGATTCAGCATAACAATGGAGAGTTAATATCATATAGGGTTACTGCAGCATGGATCCATGATGTGAAATACAGGAGATTGGGTTGACTCCAAATGTAGTCATACTTAGTAGACCCATTGAGATATATGGGACTAAGTTAGTCAAGGCTGACTTAATTCCTGTTGATTGTGGTGGCTCTGCTCTAAATATGACTAAATCTGGAATGAATCCACTGCCTAGAGCTCCAACTGTAAGAGAGTGCCAGGGGTGGTGAAGGAAAGTTGTGTTTATGGGCTAAATTAGTATGTTGCACTCAAAAGGGAAAAGACCAATAATGGAATGAGTAAAATATCGGGGGAAATGTGGAGGTCGTTTAATTAGGATTGTAAAGTAGCATGGTTCTAAGATCTTCTGTATCCAGGCTTGGCTTCCACAAAGAACAATTTAAGGACAGAATTAGCAAGCTGCATCTTGGTGAAATGTCTCACTGACTGGGTTCAGACATGATCACCCACACTCAAGGGTTGAGTATGGGTTGTTGCTGAACTGTGGGTTGTTGCTGAACCGTGGGTTATCGTGTTGTCTGAACCCAGCTGAGATAACAAACCTCGGTGAACAACCCACCGTTCACAGCCCAATAACAAACCATGGATTCTTTTCATGGGTTGTTTGTGGTTAACAAGCCATGGCTTTTTAGCGCAGCTGGGTTCAGACAACATAACCCACATTTCAACAACCCACCCACCCAGGGCCGGCGCTACCGCTAGGCCAACTAGGCGGTTGCCTAGGGCGCGCGGCTGAAGAGGGCGCGCGGCTGAAGAGGGCGCGGAAACGCTGCGCTCCTCTTCGCTGCCGCTGCGCCGCCCCCGCCAGGCCTCCGCTGCGCTGTCCCCGCCAGGCCTCCACCTCCCCCGCCAGGCATCCGCCTCCCCACCCTCCTGCCTGCCGCCTCCGCCGCGCCTCCCCCCGCCCACCCGCTCGCTCGCTCGCTCGCCCGCCGCTGCGCCTCCCCCCGCCCTTCGCCCTTCTGCTCGCTCGCTGCCGCTGCGCCTCCCACCGCCATCGCCACCCCCCCAACCCCCCCGTCACCCCCCCAACCCCCCCGTCACCTACCTTCGTCGCGTCGCTTCCGGAGCCCCGCCCGCGTTGTTTTGGCGGGAGGAACCAGGGCAACAGGGCTTAAACAGCCCTGTTGCCATGGTTTCCCCGGGCAAAAAACAGCGCGGGGGTCCCGTCGCGTCGCGTCACTTCAGGAGCAGCAGCAGCAGCAGCCGCAGCAGCCGCCGCCACCGCCGCCGCAGCCAGGGCGGGGGAGGGGAGGTAGGTTGGTGGTGGCGGCACAGGGTTTTTTTTTTTTTGCTTTGGAGAGGGGGGGCGCTAAATATTTTTTCGCCTGGGGCGCCAAACTGCCCTGCACCGGTCCTGCACCCACCCCAGTCAACATCATGTTGTCTGAACCCAGTAAGGACTCCAATAATGAAGGATGAGAGGAGTGGGACAATGGCTAGGAAGAGTCAATGGTTGTGCCCAGGCCAACAGCACAAAGGGTTTGTACTTCTTTAGTGGATGGGGACAGAGTGTGTAGTACAAGTCGTGATAAATCAGAAAATACAACTCGGGTTGTTCCGCCTCCTTGTAAATCTTACGTTAACTCTAGATGCATCATGGGGGTTTGCAACTTGCAACCTGCTTTCAAAATCTCTCTATTGAAAAACACACTGGGGATGTCATCATCATCAGGCGATCACTCGTGACCGAGTAAGATTGTCTTCCGGGATAAAAGGAGGAAATTCTAAAGAAGATTGTGTAGACTCTAGCAATGGGTCCGTAAGTGACTGTGGAGGCCAATTCTAGATCCACACAGCTTCCCACAGTGAGGACACAGGTTACCAGATAGAAGATGGTCCTGTAAAGGATTCATTTGACGTGCTTTTCGCTTAGCACGTTTCTCCCTTTCACCTTGCACTCGGGCTTCTTCAAAGTCCATGGAACCTTTGTGAAAGGCCAACCTCCATTTAGATCGTTCATGGGCCAGAGCTTCCCAGTTTTCGATGTTTATATTGCATTTTTTTAGATTAGCCTTATGAACATCTTTAAACCTCTTATATTGACCACCGATATTCCGCTTTCCATCCTTGAGTTGGGAGTAAAGTAACTGCTTTGGGAGGCGGCAGTCAGGCATTCGAACAACATGACCGGTCCACTGAAGTTGGCGTTGAAGGATCATTTTTTCAATGCTAGTAGTCTTTGCTGACGAACAAAGTTTAGGCACTCTGGCTCACTCCTTAATGTAGAAAAGCAGGAGGTGAAGCAAAAAGTAAAAAACGATATGTAGAAAGCTAGGTTGGGGATTTGGGAAAAGGGAATTGTGTAACTTTGAACAGAGCTGGCCTTGTGACTTTCATAAACAGGGTGAAGGGTGGGTGAGTCAGATACAGCTAAATTACTATAGACAAAAGAGTGGGCCAAGGAAACAGGAGTACTAAACACACAGTGGTCTGAATTTGCTTTACTTATTTCCTTGTTGAGGAGGGACCATGGAATTTTAAGCTTCAGAATACATATGGCTTCATTTAATTGATCATATGATTGATTAATGTAGCTATCTACAGGCATGCGTGACCGTGGCCAGATCAGGCATCTCTAGGAATGGGTGCAGTTGGCGCACTCGCCTCAGCTGTGCAAACACACTCCTGGCCACCACCGAAACCTGGGCATCCAGGTTCAAGGCCAAGTCCAAAAGTACACCCAAACTGCAAGCCTGAGTCTTCAGGGGGGAGTGTAACACCATTCAGCACAGGTTCAATCCATATTCTCTGATCTGCCTTTTAATTAACCAGGAGCGCTTCAGCCTTGTCTAGATTAAGTTTCAATTTGTTTACCCTTATCCAATCCATTACCAACATCAGACACCAATTAAGAACTAGAACAGCGTTCTTGGATTTGGATGGAAAGGAGCGATAGAGTCGGGTGTCATCAGCATACTGGTGGCACTGAACCCCAAAACTCTGGACAGTCTCTCCCAACAGTTTCATGTACAGTATTTTTCCATGTATAAGACTATACTTTTTCCTAAAATTGTTAGACTAAAAATTGAGGGTCGTCTTATACACGGAAGTAAGCCAAGGAGAGAACCACGCGGTTGCGAAACTGCCCAGTGGGGGGCGTCTTATACATGGGGGCGTCTTATAGACGGAAAAATACGGTATATGCATGGGGGATAAGATGGAACCCTGAGAGACACCATAGGCCAACAGCCACATCATTGAACAGGAATCTCCCAGCACCAGCTTCTGAAATCGCCCCTCCAAGAAGGACCAGAGCCACCATATAACAGTGCCTCCTGGTCCCATCTTAGATGCCTCAGAAGGATATACCATGGTTGACAGCATCAGAAGCCTCCAAGAGGTCCAGCAAAACCAACAGAGAGGCACTCCCCCTGTCCAGTTCCTGGCATAGATCAAAGCAGTCTCTGCCCCATAACCAGGCCTGAAGCCAGAATGAAATGGATCTAGGTAATCTGCATCATCCAGAAATCCCTAGAGCTGAGAAGCCACCACACGCTGTAGCATCTTGCCCAAGAATGGAACATTGGACACCCGCCAGAAATTATCCATTTCAATGGGGTTCAGGAACGGTGTTTTTTTAAAAAAACAAAAACACCAAAGGTCTCACCACTGCCTCTTTTACACAAGATGGAACCATACTTTGCCATAAAACAGGCATTCACCACTATCCTTTGTCACTCAGCCAGTCCCCCCACCTGGCTATTTTTATAAGCCAGGAAGGGTGGGAGGGTCCAGCACACAAGTGGTAGGCTTCACTTCACCAAGGTCCTGACTACATCCTTGGGCTGTACAAACTGAAAAGTATCCATTGTAACTGGACAAGCAGAAGCCAACGAAGGCAAAGAGTGAATTTTTAGAAAACCTCATTTTGTGTGTGTGTTTTTATAATGGTTTTGACAAGGAAACAACATTTGCTTCTTAAAACCTCCCAAGATAATGCTAACAAGCCTCAACCCCAAAAATTAATAAAGGAGTTTTCACCCCATTGACAGAATGTGTTCCTGCGGAGGAAAGTTTAGAAGAAGAAGGGGTATGTGTAGGTGATCTGGAGAAAAGGGACCCAGAGGACTTCTCCATATTTGATGTGAAATCCCAGGAAACCATCACACCATCTCAGCATTTTCCCCAGCTGGATTTCCCCCCAAGTCTTAATACCTGTACAAACAATGATGGGAACACATATATTGACTCCTCTGTTTTTGATCCTAAAAGGACAGATACTGAGAGCCAACATTCTAACAGCTCAAGTGAGTTCAATATAGGTCCCCTAGCCACTGTTTCTTGACTGTTGCACTTGCTGATCAAATTTTCAGCGGAATAACTCAACTTGAGCGAAAAGTGTCTGGTCTTGAAGCCACTATCTCTGTTTTATGTGGTCTGATAGAATCTGGTATAATGACATTCACTCCTCCAACAGATATTCTAAATATGGAGGAGAATATGGGCCAGTGAGCAAACCATAGAAAGTTTCCCACCAGCTGTGAAGATCTTTTAAAGTCCTCAACTCAGACTGATCCTAAGTCTCCGTCAGTGAACTCCCTTAGCGAGGTGCTATCTCCAACAGATGTCAGTCTACCTGGCGAAAGTCAAGCAGGCTATGACCTGCTGGGGGAATTCACACATGTGGATGGTTTCCCAGTTGACAAGGCTACCAGTAAATTATCGGCGGAGTCCATGTGGACTCTGGATGAACTTAGTGAAAATTCAAATGGGTTCCTAGATCAGCGGTCCCCAACCTTTTTGGCATCAGTGACCGGTTCTGTGGAAGACAATTTTTCCATGGACCGGGGTGGGTGTGTTGCCCACTGCTCACCTCCTGTTGTGCGGCCGCGGGGACGTATCCGAGAGTCTTGAGGGGGCTGAAGTGAGTCGAACTCACCCTGCTCAACCCCTCCCAGACCCTCAGCGACTTACCCGCTGCCGCCCAACCCAAACACGCCAGGGAAAGATCCTACGAGGTCCCCGGCACGTCACTTCCTGGTTCTCCGGTGCTGCTCTTTTTATGTAAATACCATGGTAAAGTACCTTAAAACGGCTGCGATTTGCTACTCGTGGCTGTTTTAAGGTACTTTACCATGGTATTTACATTAAAAGAGCAGCACTGGAGAACCAGGAAGTGACACGACGGGTCTCCTGTTGCGTCACTTCTGGTTTTCCGAAAATGCTTGCCGGGAGGCGAGCAGAGGGATGAGCGGTGGGGGGTGCTTGCCGGAGCTTGTGAGCACCCCGAGAGCCAGGTGGGGTGCTCATGGCGTGTCCTTGCCGGCATGGCAGCTGGGTGGCCTGGCCCAGTTCCTAACAGGCCATGGACCGGGATCGGTCCATGGACCGGGGGTTGGGGGGGACCCCTGCCCTAGATGACATGGAATCTAATAGCCTTAAAGATATATCCATGCAAAGCAAACCCCCAGAGAACCTAGTTGTTACTTATCCTTTCCCCATCCCCAATAATAGCCTAGAGTCAACCCTCCCAGAGCCATTAATGAAGCCCTCAATTCTAATCTTCTATAACTGGAGGGTAAAGAACTCACAGGGTTCCTTCATCGGCAAGTATGCAACATTAAGAGACTTGCACTGTTTTTCGGGAGTCCATTTATAATGGGAGGAAGTCATGTTGTTAAATGTATACTACTCAAATGGATCGTATGGGAGTGTTGAATTGGGTTTTACTAATCCCAATGCTTGTTTGAAAGTTTGGGAAATGATGTCATACTCCAATCCCACAACATATTGTTGGAAATTGGGCCAATTCAACCCATGCCTTTATTAACCACTTCCCACTATAAAAGGAAGCCTTTAGACCTGGACCCAAAGTCTCTCTTGGAATTTAAGGAGGACTTCAGAACAATAACTCTACATTATCTTAGGGAAGGGAGAAGGAACTCCCCATTGACTTTCCCAAACAACATACCAATCTGAAACCCCTGTATGACAGCCTCAAGATGTCCAAATGTCTTGTATGAGCAAGGAAATTCTAATAGTAAACTGCCACTGAATCAAAGAAAAGGAACGGGCAGTCTACATGATAGACTAAAATTAAGAGCCTCACTTGAACATTTGCCCACAAAGGAAGACAGTCATCGCTCTGTGAACTTAACATTAATGAACAGAGAAATCATCCATGAGGATATCTCCTTATCAAACCACTTCACCCCACTTAGCCTTCTAAATGACTGACTAGGCTCTTCAGACCAGGGATGGGGACTCGGACTCGACGACTCGACTCGCGAGTCCGACTGAGTCCCCCCTCTGACTCAACTCAAGTCCCACTCGAGACCCAATTTTTTCAATGGGACTCGAGACTTGACTCGGGACTCGAGCCCAAGGACTCCGCCACCGCCGCCACCGCCGCCGCCGCTCACGTCACCGCTGTCGCTGTCTCCCTCGCCACCACCCACTCGCAGCCACCGCTGCCGCCATCGCACGCCACGCTGCCATCACGCCGCCACCGCCATCGCACGCCGCCGCCCGCGCCGGTCCCGTAATCACTTCCAGCGCAGCGGAAGTGACGCGCCGGGACCCTGCTCTGGCGCGCTTGGCCGCTGCCGCTCTAAACAGAGCAGCGGCGGCCAAGTGCGCTGGAGCAGGGTCCTGGCGCGTCACTTCTGCCGCGCCGGAAGTGATGACGGGACCGGCGCGGGCGGCAGCATGCGATGGCGGTGGTGTGGCGTGCGATGGCGGCAGCGTGGCATACGATGGCGGCGGCTGCGAGCGGGTGGCGGCGAGGGAGACAGCGACGGCGGTGACGTGAGCTGCGGCGGCGAGCGGGTGGCGGCGAGGCAGCGAGGAGGAGGCGGCGAGGCGGCGGCGGCAACTCGAGCGGCATAGAGAACACTCTCCGCGCCACTCAGAAGAGCGAGATCGGTCCACGCCGCCGCTGCGGAGAACTACAAACCCAGGGAGGGCTCGTAATGCTTCCCTGGTGCGGCAGCGGCGGCGGCAGGAGCAGGGACGAGGGAAGGACCCACCCATGGTAAGTGGGGGCGGCGGCGGCGGCGGCAGCCCATGGAGGGAGCGGGAGGGTCTCCGCGGGAGGAAGGGCAGCTCTTCTTCCTCTCGTGGAGACCCTCCCGCTCGCTCCATGGGCCGCTGCTTTGGGAGTGACTCGAGACTCGAGTCACCATTTTGGACCTTGGACTCGAGACTCGACTCGAGACTCGGGTCCAAAGACTCGTGACTCGACTCGTGACTCGAGGCCAAGGACTCTTCAACATCCCTGCTTCAGACACTTTCCATCTAAGTTCTACCCTTCAGATTCTCTCTTGGAATGTAGCAGGATGGAGAAACAAACTCATGGCTTTTGAATTTATACAGTTTATTCAAACCTTTTATATTATCGCCATCCGGGAAACATGGCTACTGGAGGATAATTCTGTACAAGTACATGGTTATAAATCATTAGATACCAGCAATTAAAGGCCAGAAATTTGGCTGGAGTAGTGGAGGGCTTTTACTATTAGTTTCAATTGAACTAGATATGGAAACAGCGTATCTGGAGAAGTATACAAGCAATTTTATCTAGGTTGTGCTCTTTAGAAATCTGCATATGGGCAGATTATCTGCCTAAATATTTATATTCCCCCTCAACACAACCTTCTTCCTAACATTTTAATAGATTACCCAGAGGCAAAACTCATTTTATGTGGGGATTTTAGTGCCCGGATTGGCGCAGACTATCAATCCTTGGGAAAGGCAATGAAAATGGATATTGAGATTTTTTTTTGAGACAGGAATGGCTATCACAGGACCAAAAGGTTAATAAGGCTGGACAGGCGTCGTTTCACATAATATCTAAATACCAGCTATTTCATGTAAACATGAGCCCTAAGGATAATTCTAGGGGTTATTTTACCTATTTATCAGACAGAGGTGCCAGTGTGGTGGACTATATATTAGTCTCCACATCTCTCTGGAATAGATAGATCAGAAGAAGCTAACCAAGGCACTCTAGTCCAATGACAGAGTTAACAGAAAAAAGCAGCATTTTTACGAGAGGGAATGGATGGTCTTGCGTCAAGCGATGGCAGATAGAAATGAGGCCAGGTTTTGGAGACTGGTGACAGTAGGGGAAGAGAAGGGGAGATTTGCACAGGAGGCTCTAATCCCACCCACCCCCAATGAATGGGCATTGCATTTTAGTAAAAATTTTGGGAACTCAAATGATCACCTTACACACACACACCGCCCTCCCCATGAACCAGGTTCTACCCCAATGGCAACCTGTGACATCAGAGGAGGTGCTGGAAAATATCGCAGAATTTACAAAAGGGAAAGCACCAGGGGGTGATACGTTACCTCCTGAGATATTCAAGATAAATCCTGAAGGGTGGGCCCCTATACTCGCCAAACTCTTTACGTATATTAATACAACAGGCATCCTACCCTCAGGGTGGACTTCTAGTGTGATTATTCCCATATTTAAAAAAGGAAACACCCATGACTCTAACCATTATAGACCAATAAGCCTGCTGAATGTAGTTTCACAATTATACTCTAAACATCTATTCAGTAAACAGGTCCCGTCTTTGGGAGAAGCTTGCTGATTCCAACATTGATGCCAGACTACTTTGGTTAATTAAAATTCTCCATTAAAGAAATGTGACCCAGGTAAGAATGGTATTAAATGGTCATTTTACAGAAGCCATCAATGTTGGCCAGGGAATCCGCCAGGGTTGTATACTGTCTCCCTTCTGATTTAATTTCTTTGTCAACAATGTAGTGCAGGAAATGGAATCCCCAAATTCCCCCCTAAACTCTTGACTCAAGCAATGCCTCAATCTTGATGTACGCAGATGATGTAGTTCTCCTGTCACTTAACCAAATAGGTATGAGATGCATGTTAGATAAGTTCAGCACTTTCTGTAGAAATGAGCAGCTTAGTACTAACATACTTAGTACTAAGTAGTGGTGGGGTCGAGCCTGGAGTCGGCTCGTGTCTCGCTCCTGGCTCGGCCCTCCTGGAGTCGGCTCGTGGCTCGCTCCTGGCTCGGCCCTCGAGGCGGCGGCCAATCTCACCATTCAGAGCGGCGCGGAGTGTTCTCCGTGCCGCTCGAGCCACCTCCGCTGCTGCTGGACTCTGAATGTGGCTGCAGAACGTTCTCCAAAGCTTGCCCGAAAGCAGGGGTGCAAAACCTCAGGCTGGCAGCCAAATCCGGCCCTCTTTCTCCAGATGGCCATCCCCCTTTCCCATGACCACCAATCATTTGGTGGTTTCCTGGCCATTGTGCTGTTTCCCCCCATTCTAAAAGTTTGGAATGCCTCTCTTAAGGCTTAGTTACTGGCAGTAAGAACTTTAAGCTAAAATATGCTGGTATTTTGGGCCCCTCCCATTTTGGCTTTGGCCTTGCCCACCCTGGAATGTGGCCCCCGAGATCTCCAAAATGGAATTCAGCGCTTAGGCTCTAAGAGATTCAGCACCCCTGCCCTAAAGCCTCTGCCCGTGTTTCTGAGGAAACTTGGGGATTTCTTAAGGGATCCTTTTGTGAGAGATCTCGTGATGGGAGATTTAACAAACTAGAGAGCTCATCAAGACTTACCTTCCTATTGTAGAAAAGATAACATTTTCTCGTGGAACTCTGACTCTATATTTATTTTTTATACTAATCGATTATAAGCATGTGTGTGGGGGTGTATAATCCCAGATAAGCCCCCACAAATGTAACCCCAGCTGATGTGATGCTCTCAGTTCCGCATCATCAAGATTGGGTCGGATTCAATTTATTCTCCCATTTAAACCAACAAAACGCCACATGAACTTTGGGATTGATTTTATAATTAGCAAATATAAATGAACAGAGTTAAATATTTGCAGATGAGTAAGGACCTCCTCAGAGCCAGGCATTTCAGCCTGGCCAGCTCTCTCAAGAGTGGGACCAGTCACTTCCTTGCCCAGCATGGCTCCCCAGAGAGCCCGCCCACCCTTTGGTTTGAGCTGAGAGGATTCTTTGTGCAACCCATCTTCTGTTTGGCTCAAAGCTCTGGAGAGCCCCACTGGCCACTCTCTCACTACAGCATTTTACAAATGAGAGAGTTGGACTGGCGGGGGCTCTCTGGAGCACCTGCTAGCATCGCTGAGGCAAATGCCACAGCAGGAGAGTGGCTGGCAGGGCTCTACAGAGCACCTGCTGGAGGTGGAGGTGGCTGACCCTCCTGGTGGGGGTGGGGGGAGTTCGCAATTTGCTGCACCTCCCACTCTGCCACCTGAGGTGGGAGATTCACCTTGCCGCGTGTGAGGGCCAGCCCTGGGTACTGTAAACCACATGGTTACAGTAATCCAAAAGGTTATTGTAATCCACACATTACTAAAATCAACCAGTTCTCTCCTCCAAAATGTCCCGCCTGCTCACTTGGTCCCCTCTGCTGTGGGTGTGTAGGGAAAAATAGCAGAGCGCCTCTCCTGTGTGAGATGGAAGATTTAAAATCCTATTCCTGTGTGCAGACGCCCATAAATCCACACACAGAAGTTCAGATCCTTCTCCCCCTCTCTCAGCGCAGCATTCCAGCATTTCAGTTCTCAGCCAGCTCCCTGTAATCTGACACCCGCTCAACTTCCTCCTTTTGCAGATTAATCCAAGTAGCAAGGAAATAACTCTGTAAACTCCACAGGTCTATTCTACCTGTTTATTTACTTTAGCAAGTATATTCTACAGAGCATACATCTCCTAGTTACAGTCCATGTGCAGAGTATAATGCATAGCAAGCATTTAATCCAGTGGAGCAAGGTGTTTACTCCACCTCAGCTAAGACATTACATGATTGCATTAAGTCCAGCAAGCACTAGTCAGAAGACATGAGTGAAGAGAGTGAACAGTCCTGTTCCTCTCTCACCAACAAAGAGAAAGGCAATGGCTACAGACAGCAAAACAAGGCAGTACGTCACCAGAAAGCATAAATCATGTGACAGGATCATACTGTTTCCCATACCCTCTAGTAAAACCTGCGAAAGCACGAGTTCATAGGAAAGACATAACAAACTTGTTTACCGCCAGTCTGTACCTTGCATGTGAAAACAATGTGCTCCAGCTTGTGAATGTGATACATATCACAACATCTGCAGCCTCTCCTCCTCCTCCAAGTTCATCTTTTTATCAGCTTCTTCAACTGACAGTCCCAACTGCCACACCAAGATTCCAGGCTCACACACCCCCACACATACACATATAGAATGTTTGTAGGCAGGGCTTACCTAAACAATTCAGATGATGGAGAGAAATGGGAATTAGGTGCTGCCAGCCTACAGAAGCCAGTTCTAGCAGTACAGCAGAATGTACCTCCAGACAGGGCCAGTGCAAGGCTGTTTGGTGCCCTAGGCAAGATCAGATATTTAGCGCCCCCCCTTCCCACTTGAGCCCTCCCTCCCTCCAGCCCTCTGCCCATTATGAAATACATTTCCCTCCCTGGGAACTGCCGAGCCCCATAGAAAAGCTTTGTTGACTTTGAGACTTTTCCTTTGTGTTCACGCAGAAAGCAAAGAGGCAACATCAGCCCAGCTATGCCAGGAACTCCCCACCAGCTATGCCAGGAACTCCCCAAGGGCCTTCTCCTACTCCATATATATGTAAAAGCTTGTCTCCTCCTGCGAGCAGCACAAGGGATATGAAAAAAGGATGTGAGAGAGGTGTGGTGGCGTTACCTGTGAGGAATAGAAACAGAAGGGCGTCTTGCAGCCTGTCCTACCTCGCAGAGTGGAGGTGCAGAGACACCGGTTTGACTCATACATCTCTGGGTTGCGGGGGGGGGGGGATGCATGTAGTAGAAACATAGCAAAGAGAGAGCCCATGGATCATCTGGTTCAAATTTAGGAGGGGCTTTACGAAACTTGCTGCTTCCCCTCCTCTCTCTATCACTTTGTTGCAATATTTATCAGAATAATGTATATTATCCTGTCTTTCCCTTTACCAGCCTAGTGCTCAAGGCAGACAACAATATTCAAAGTACAGTAAAGCAAACATCAACAGCTCAGGGCACAATCCTAAACACGTTGAGGCAGAAAAAAGCCCCACAACTCCCAGCATTCCCCAGCCAGCATGGCTGGCTGTTGGAATGCTGGGAGTTGCGGGGCTTTTTTCTGCCTCAACGTGCGTAGGATTACACATGGCTGGCTGGGGAATGCTGGGAGTTGTAGGACTCCCCCCCCCCCGGTCCAAACACGCGTAGGATTGCATCCTAAAAGCATTTAAACCAAAACACAGAAACAGCATGGTAAATAATTAAAACATTGGAGCCCCAGCTAGCTTAAAATACCTTTCCCTCCCTCCCTGGTTGCTGGAAATAACTGCTTTCAGGGGACGTTGAGCTGAGGAACCTGAGGAGGGAAGGCGAAGGAGGTGTTTGCAGGTGCCTCCTTCCTGCCGCCCACTAGCCTCCCATCATTGGCCCCTGCCCGCCTTCTCCAGCCTGTCACCTTCTCTGCCTCTTTTGATGCTGGTTGTGAGGAGGAGCCTGCCTGAAACTTCAGCGGCACCAGCAGCACCAGCGGCTGCTGCTCCTGGTAACGGCGGCGAGGCTTGGAGACCGAGCCCTGAGGTGGAGGAGAGAGGGAGGGGCGCGCTTCTTTCGCCTCCCCTTCCCCGCCACAGGACATGATTGGTAAAACAAACTTGGTAAAATACGCATTTTAGCGCTGTATTTTTTCCCCAAGGTGTTTCTGGCGCCCCCTTTAGCCCGGCGCCCTAGGCAGCTGCCTAGTTCGCCTAATGGTAGTACCGGCCCTGCCTCCAGACATGGAGCATAACATATTGCCACTATAAAGATGTGCAGTTTGGTCAGGGAGAATGTGATTGGAGCAGGACCCTCTCTCTGCACATCTCCATTAAGCTCACATGGACATCCAGCAGTGAGGATTGCTGTATCCCAGCCAACTCCAGCCTAGCACCCTCTATATGTGTTGGAATACAGCTCCCATCATCCCCAGTCAGTATGGCCAATGGGTTGGGGATGGCTGCTGTATCCCAACACAAAGAGGAGTGTGGCTTCTCATAGATTCATAGATCATAGAGTTGGAAGGAGGACTACAAGGCCATCGAGTCCAACCCCCTGCTCAATGCAGGAATCTAGAGGAGGGGTATCCCATCCAAGTAATAACCAGGCCTGACCCTGCTTAGCTTTCCACACTCAGGCAAGCTGAGCCAGCATGATGAGCCACAGGCCTGTATGTTAAGTGAATTGATAGCAGAAAAAGGCTTAGCAAAAAACATTGTGGGTTTTTAAACTTATTTTTATTATAAAAATTCAATTTAAAAAAATGTGGCTACATAGATTTGAATATATAAATTTCAATGCATACGTATGAGTGTGTGTGTGTGTGTGTGTGTGTGTACGCACCAGGAAGCAGGTAGATAATTTAAAAGATCATGTGCATCAGTAAATATTATGGAGTGTTCCAATACAAAATTTATCCATATAATGACCTCCTCCCTCAAAGGGGCAGCTACTGGACATTGCCAAAATAGTTGCTTAAAAGAAGCATTAGCTGTGTTACACCTCCAGCAATTAGCCGACTTGGATAAACCATTCTTAAAGAGATGCTGCGTCATCCAATAAACATGAAACAAAAGCTTTTGCTGAATAAGACGCAACCTGAGACCCTGAGTGGGTTCGCATGATCAGGGAAGGAAAATAAGCCACCATGGCTTATTTTCCCACCCCACTCATCCCGGTCATAGATTTGATAGATTTCATAGATTATAGAGTTGGAAGGACATGCACTGCTTAATTATCATAATTACTCTCACCAGGTGTGGCTTGTCACATCATCTGAACCCGACGAGGGTGGGTGGGTTTACAAACCACCCCGGAACCCATGGCTTGCTCTAGGATTGCGGGGTGGTTTATAATCCACCACCACCACCCACCCTTGCTGAGTTTGGATGAAATGGCAAGCCATGCCCACTGAGGGTAATTATGGTAATTAGGCGGTGTGCAACCAGCATGTATGGTGTGGGGAAATAAGCCATGGTGGCTTATTTTCCTTCCCTTATCATGCAAACCCGGTCCCTTGTTTTATATCATCCGACCTATTTGGTTACCTGTACTAATTTTGGTCTTTCCCACTTAGATTAGATTTTCTACCTTGGTCAGTTCTGGAATCTTCTTGTCTGGATCCTCTTTCCAAATGGATGGCATTAGGGGCTCTTGGCATATTAAAGTTGTCAGGCTTCCTCCCACAGTTAAGGTTGATATAGACGTGTGGTGGATAATATCGAGTCAATTACATTTTGATCTTTTTTTGCATGCTAAATTGACTTTATGGTGAAATCCAGACTTAAAAATTGGTAAGAAAATGTTTTTGTAGTGGACTCGGATGGATAAGTTGATTTTTACTTTGAATCAATTAGTTGATGATGAGCTTCTGTCATTTTCGGATTTCCGTGCCAAATACAATCTGCCTGCCACGGCTGAATGGCAATACTTGCAGTTGCAGCATTTGTTAGAATCTAGGTGTGGCCCTGCAGCTTTTACAGCTTCACAGTCTCCTCCACTATTGGAAACACTTATTGAGGCTGATCAGTCATATCGACCCACGATCCATGTTTACAAATGTTTATTATCAGTGAATAAATATGATACACAGGGTTTAAAGCAGGAATGGAATAGGGAATTGGATTGTCCTATTCAGTCTAATCCAGGGCTCTCCAACCTTGGGTCCCCAGATGTTGCTGGACTACAGCTCCCAGAATCCCTTGCCATTAGCCATGTTGGCTGGGTATGCTGGGAGCTGTAGGCCAGCAACATCTGGGGACCCAAGGTTGGAGAGCCCTGGTCTAATCAATGAATTGTTGCTTTAGCATCTATATATGAAGCTTCAGTGGATATCAGGTTACATTTTATTCAGCAAAACTCATTTCATGTTTATTGGAGGCCACAGTTTCTCTTTAATAAGGGTTTGTCTAAGTCAGCTAACTGTTGGAGGTGTAATAATGCTTTCTTTAATAATATATTTTGGCAATGTCCAGTAGTTGCCAAATAAGAGCTAAGTTTGTCCTTATTTGGGGAAACATGTTCTGTTGTTTTTAGGATAAAGTGTTTTTTATAGCTTTCCAACAGAAACAGTCCGGGGGTAGGGGGATGTTGAGCAATAAATACCCCACATGAAAGCTAATATTTGGCAGCTAATGTTTGTATATTTGGACAGATAATGCAGATAATCTGAATGGACAGATAAGTAGGCTAATAACATGTGAATTCCTCTTGTCCTTGTCCTACGGATCTTTGTGTAACTTGTTTCATCTTAGAAAATTGCTTACGGTAAGTAATGGAGAAGTGGAAAGAGGTCATACTCATAGTTAAGGAAATCCTACCTGGGTTTGCAAATCTGAAGGAACTAGTTGAACGACTTACAAATGTTTGTCGTCATGGGAATGGAAACGGACAAAAGAATGGCTTTGTGCAAGTTAATACTGTTTGTGAGTGCTTGAAAGAAGATTTTATCCTAAAGGGAGGGGAAATAACTGATGTTACAGAAACCAATTTCAATAACCTGACGTGGCTGATCCGAGAAGAAATGTCATTTGTAAATAGTTAACTATGAATCACCTTGTATGAATCATAGAGAATCATAGGGTGTGATAGAGTTGGAAGGAGCCTACAAGGCTATCAAGTCCAACCCCCTGCTCAATGCAGGAAAGTAGAGGAGGGGTCTGTTTGGTGTTTTCCTTTGTTTGATGGTACTGTATATGTATGTGTGTGCATGCACATGTGTGTGCATGCACATGCATGTGCAGCCCCCACCCCACCTCAGCAGACACCCAATGTGGCCCTTAGGTTGTGCACTCCATGTTTAACCTCTTCATTTATCCTCTTGTTACCATGAAGAGCTATAAGCATTAAAGAGAACCAGCCTGGAGGTCAGAGCTTTTGAGGGAAGGGATGGTATCCTCCATGCTGGGAGACTATCTTTTGTTATGCTAATTGCTTGCGAATAGTTCCAGTTGATTGGTAGATGACTGATCAATGGGAGCTAGAAGATGTTCTCCTGATAGCTGAGAATCTGTCTCCAGCCTTTGTAATGTAATACCCATCAGAGCTTAGGAAGCTGACACCCTTGTCCAGGCTTCCCCAACTTTGGGTCCCAGATGTTGTTGCCTCTGCTCTACTCTGCTTCTATATTTATAAATAAAACAAATATTACAGACACCATTATGTCTCCGGTCCTCTCTCTTCCAATGAAAAATGAATTCTGAAACACAGCTCTTTGAACTTCTCACAGCTCAGGGAATTGGGTGTTAGAAATTTCTATAATATTTAGAAACACTTAAGCTTCGCTGATTGACTCATGGGGGTGTGGAGACAACACCTTAAGCCATGAGATTTTCTCTCTTTAGAATTCCATGTTGCCAGACAGAATGGTTTAGCCCCAGTCATGTCAGGGTTTTAAAAAGAAAAAAAGAACACGCCATCTGGCAAGAACTTTATTGTCTTGCTCTCTCTCAGACAAGAATAGAACTGACACAGGAATCTCCTGACTTCACCTGGAATACAACTAAGTCCAGGGTCACCGGGTTCCTAAAACTGCCTTCCCCAACCTGGTGCCCTCCAGGTGTGTTATACTACAACTCCCATGCACAAAAGTTCAGAGTACATCGATCCGCAGAAAAGCATTCCCGATGCATCTTCAGTTTTGAAGAACTTGCTCTCTCTGTAACCCTATGCAGGCTGCAACACATGAGGGGCTATGTGGGCGCACATGCAAGGTGAATGCACCTACAAAACTGCCCACAATCAGGAACCTTGATAAGGCAGAGTTCCCAAACATGGGGCGCTTTCAGATGTTTGCGCTAAATGTACACAGATCATTAAGAGCAGCTCCTTTAAGAGGAACATTGGATTCATGGTCTGTGTGTGCGCCCATGTCCCCACAAAAGATTTCGCCCTCACATGCTGCAAGCAAATGCCTGCATAGGACTTGTGTTGCGTGTGCATGTGTGACGGAACATGTTATTTAGCTTCCATAGCATGAAATATAAAACAGGCTTTATTTTTGTTTTTCTTCCGTTTCCCCGAACCCATTTAAGGAAGAAGAGCCCCATAACCAGGCTGCCCCAAGTAATTTTGCTGCCTGAGGTAACACTTGTATAGTATAGTATACCTGTAGTATACCTGTATAGTACAGGTATACTACAGTATACTATAGTATACCTGTATAGTACAGGTAAAGATTCAAAAAGATCCCATATAGCAGTGATGGCTTTTTGAGCCCGAGTGCCCAAACTGCAACACAAAACCAACTTATTTATTTCAAAGTGCCAACACTACAATTAAACCTGAATACCGGGGTTTTAGTTTAGTAAAAACAACTCATACAGTTGTCCGAACTAATTAACATCTTTTGTCTTAAAAGAAAAACACAATAACAGGGCTTTCAATGATACAAACATTTTTTATTGAAAAAAACATCAACTCAAATTTTTTAAATAGTACTACATTGTACACATAGCCTGAAGGTAATTTAGATACGTTTGGGGGAAAGAGGGGGTGGGATTGTGAAGAAGCCAGGGAGAATGTGGGGAAAGGAGGAGGAGGTGCTGGCTAGGAGGGAATGAGGCGGCTGGGGGGCAAGAATGAGGCGGCTGCATGGGAACGCGCGGCAGGGATGTAAGACGAGCCTTACCTGGGCTCCTCCAATCGTTCCTGCGGCGGTGGCGGCCCAATCTCACTCTTCTGAGCAGCGCGGAGCGTTCTGAGCGGTGCAGAGTGTTCTCCGCGCGTGCTCAAGCTGCTGCTGCTGCTGCTGCTGCTGCCGCTGCCGCTGCCGCTGCCGCTGCCCATCGCTCTTCTGAGCGGCGTGGAGCATTCTCCGCGCCGCTCAAGCTGCTGCTCAAGCTGCTGCCGCCCGTCGCTCTTCTGAGCGGCGCGGAGTGTTCTCCGTGCCGCTGAAGCCGCCGCCGCCTCTGGACCCGCCGTCGCAGCCCGTCGCATCATGTCCTGTGTGCTGGATCCCCGCGCTCTGTTTTGGGGGGGGGAACCAGGGCAACAGGGCTTAAACAGCCCTGTTGCCCTGGTTCCCCACCACCACCAAAAACAGAGCGCGGGGATCCAGCGCGCAGGACATGACGCAACGGGCGGCAGTGAAAGGGCGATGACACAGCCCTAAAGGCTTTTCAACCAATCCACCCGGTAGGCACGCCGGCCTCGTGGAAAAGCAGAGCGATTCACTTGTGTGAGATGGAAGATTTAAGATCCTGTTCCTGTGTGCAACGGCCCATGAAGCTACACACAGAACTGCAGACCTGTATCTGCCATCAGCAGCATTCCAAGCGTCTCGGATTTCAGCCAGCCCAGCCTCCTCCAGCAGCTTCCAGTAATAAGGAAATAACTCTGTAGACTTCACAGTTTATTTGCTACCTGTTTATTTCTACATCAAGTATTTACTACAGAGTTTACATCTCCTACATTACAGTCCATATTGCAGAGTATAATGCATTACAAGCATTAATCCAGTGGAGCAAGTCCACCTCAGCATTTGACGTTACATGATTGCAAGTCCAGCAAGCATTAGTCAGAGCAACAGAGAGAAAAAAAGCAATCCATCTCTCTACTAAAAATGGCTACAGAAACGAAAGCTAACAAATCAATTCTACGTCACCAGAACATACAAACCATGTGACCAGCTCGTATTTCTTTCACACCTACTTTTCCCATGAGAACAGGACAGGAAGTAGCAGACAAAACATGACTTGTTATTCAGCCTTCTGTTCCTTTCCAAATATCAACAATGTGTTCACAGCTGTTCTTTTGTTACATGTCACAACAGGCAGATCCGGCACGCAGGACATGATGCGACGGGTGGCGGCGGGTCCAGCGCGGCTGGCGCGGCCGGCGCAGAAGCAGCAGGTAGGCCCGTAGGCCCCACCCGCCGCATCATGGCCTGAGCCCTGGCGCGCAGCATGACACTGCCTCACGCTGCCGCTGGTGACCTATGGCTGGTGGTGACCTATGGCTCGCGTGTCAGCAGAGTGGTCCACACGTGCCACCTGTGGCACGCGTGCCATAGGTTCGCCATCACTGCCCTATAGCAAGCGGACCTGCCCATGTGGGACAGGGGAGGTAGAAATAGCGGGTCATGTACTTCTTTATTGTAACTTTTATCAAGGCCTTAGAGATACCTTCATAAAACCACTTTTACAAAAAATCCTGGTAGGTCAAACAAATTTTATTTAGAGTATCTGCTGTCCGACCAGAATCCAAGTATCACAGCCAAAGTGGCCAGTTTTTGTGCAGCAGCCATAAATTGCCGAAAGGGGATGATGGATTAAAATAGCTAAATAATGAAGCCACTAAATACTGTGTATTTTTTTTATTGTATGCTGATTCTTGAATTCTTAATTTTATATTTTATTTTTAAAATTTAATTAATTTTAATAACATTTCCT
Source organism: Shinisaurus crocodilurus (assembly GCA_021292165.1). NCBI lineage: Eukaryota > Metazoa > Chordata > Lepidosauria > Squamata > Shinisauridae > Shinisaurus > Shinisaurus crocodilurus. The sequence continues at coordinate 1,158,647 of JAHFWL010000058.1, forward strand.
GTTTTGTATTGGATTGTTTATCTGTGCTTATAGCTGGCTATTTGCCGTAATAAAATAATTATATTATTATAACACTTCCCTCCCCTATGCCATCAAGGTGGATAGTGCCCAAGGTCAATCAAGTTATTTTGGCACCTGAGTCAGAAAATCCATTTAAAATAGGATCATACATTAAATAACAATTTGCTGTCCTTTTCATGTCACCAAAAGTCAGCTGCTGGAGGCAGCCACCTCACTCTGTCTAACTTATTTATTATAAAATATTTCTATACTGCCCTTCACCAGTAGCAATCTTAATTCAGAAGCAATTTTGTTTTTCAGTCCAACGGGTTATTAGTGATCCTGAAGGTCATTTTTTCTTGGGGGGGGGGGAAATATAATGACAAAGTAATTGCTATGATTAATGTATATATGGGCCTAATAATGATTCTCCGGTTGTGTTTCAGTAAATTGGTTGATATTACGTATGATTATTTGATTGTGGGTGGGGATTTTAATGAAGTTTTAAACCTGCTATTGGATAGAAATACACCTGCCCCTAAGAAGCAAACGATGGTGAGACTTACACTTCAGGCATATATGGCCGAATTTGGTTTGATTGATGTATGGAGAGCTTTGCATCCTCTTGAAAGGGACTACCCATTTATTTCATCTGTTCATCATAATTGTTTTTGATTATATTTTTTGTTTTTGTTTCTACATCGTTGTTACATTATATAAATATCTGTAAAACTGAAATATTGGTAGTTTCCGATTATGCCCCAGTTTGCCTGGAGTTGCAATTTTCAGATTCACTTAGGCCCCCTGCTCTTTGGAGTTTAAATGTTTCCCTTCTTCATTATGAGATGTTTAAAAAAAAGATTTTGGCAGAATTAACTGAATACTTTGAAATTAATGAGGGTACAGTTGATTCTTGTGCTATTGAGTGGGAGGCCAGTAAAGTTTTTATACGGGGCCGAATTATTGCTTAAGCTTCATATAAAAACAAAATTTTAATAATGCAGTGAGTAGTTTTGAGTGAGAAGTTGAAATCCCTTATAACTCAGTTTGCTGCTTCTCCAGCTGCACAACTGTATCAGGAGCTGCAGAGCATTAAATATGAATTGAATAATATCCTTTCGCAGCAGGCAGAATTTACTTTAACCTGTTTACGACAGGCATACTGGGAAAATGGTGAACATCCTAATAAGCTTTTGGCACATCATCTTAAACAGAAAAGGCATCGTGTTATTTCTGCTATTAAAGATGAGAGCGATATGATACACACTTCCCCTAAAGATATAAATTCACATTTTTTAAAAAATTTATTCCGATTTGTATAGTACAGGTAAAGAAATATCAGAGCAAGATATGGACATTTTCCTTTCTCAGCTTAAACTTCCAAGGTTAGATTCCCCACAACAACAGTTCCTTATGGCTCCCCTGCGTATTGAGGAAATAATGAAAATAATTTCAAATATGAATGTTGGGAAAGCACCTGGCCCAGATGGGTTTCCAACTGAGCGGTACAAAAGATTTTCTAGCCTTTTGGTCCCAAAGCTTCATCATCTTTATAATTATATTTTTGAATCTGGTTCTCTTTCAGCATCATTAAATGACGCTTATATCACTATGATTCCTAAGCCTGGAAAAGACCATACCTATTGTGCTAACTATTGACCTATTTTGTTAATTAATGTTAACATTAAAATATTAACAGCAATTTTGGCTGATAGATTGCAACAAGTTATTACAACACTTGTTCAATCCGATCAGGTGGGATCATTAGAAATCGGCAGGAATACAAAAATCTTAGATTAGTAGTTGATCTGATTGCTTTAAATACAAATAGAACAGACTCAACAGCTATAATTTCTTTGGATGCTGAAAAGGCCTTTGACAAAATTCATTGGAAATTTATTTTTGCTACGTTGCGAAACTTTGGCTTTCCCATGGAATTTTTAAATTGGGTTAAAATTTTATATTCAACCCCAAGAGCGAGAGTTAAGACTAATGGGTTTTTCTCAGACTATTTTATACTTGGGAGAGGTACTAGACTAGACAGGGATGACCACTTTCTTCATTGATATTTGACTTATGTTTGGAACCCCTCGTGTGCACTATTAGACAGAATAGTAGTATTCATTGATTTTTACATGATTGTTTTGAATTTAAAATTATTCTCTATGCTGATGATCTTTTGTTGCTTATTTCAAAACTCCAGTCATCAGTTCCTGCTTTGATGAAGATGATTAAGAACTTTGGTGATTTGTCTGGCTATTTAATTAATTGGTCAAAGTCAGAACTGATGCCGATTGGAGATAATATATTTCAGAGTGTATTAACGCAGTGGCAATTTCGATGGTGCCCAGATTTTATTACTTACTTGGGAATACTTATCCCTAGAGACATATCCCAAATGATTAAACTTAATTTGAGTAAGTTGATTAATGAGATCTCATGGGATATAAACAGATGGGCATCTCTTAAGTTGAGTTTGTGGGGTAAGGTTAATACACTTAAGATGAATATAATACCTAGGATTGTATATGTTTTATTGGGATTCCTCTATTTATACTTGGCAATTATTTTCAAAAACGTAATGCTTTGTTTCACAAATTTTTCTGGGGTTCCTTGCCTCCACAAATCTCTTTGAAAAGGATGCAACTTGCAACTAAAGAAGGTGGGTTTGGTTTTCCAGATCTTGTCTTATATCATAGGGCTTATTTGTTGATTAGTTCTAAATTCTGGTCTTTTCCACTTAGATTAGATTATCCACCTTGGTCAGTTTTGGAATCCTTGTGTCAGGATCCTCTCTCCAAATGGATGGCATTAGGGTCTTGCTACACTAAAACAGATAGGGTGCCTCCTACAAACATGGCAGAGAGGTGTGGCGTATTATATTTCATCAATTATCGTTTGACCCATTTTCTCATGCTAAACTGACTTTATGGGATAACCAGGATTTAAAAATTGGTAAGAAAACGTTCCTGTGGCAGACTTGGGCAGACAGGTTGATATTTACTTTGGATCAATTAGTGAGTGTAGATGATGAGTTTTTTTGTTATTTTCGGCTTTGCGTACTAAATATAACTTGCCTGCCTCAGCTGAATGGCAATACTTGCACTTGCAACATTTCCATAGATTCCATAGATCATAGAGTTGGAAGGAGCCTACAAGGCTATCGAGTCCAACCCCCTGCTCAATGCAGGAAACTAGAGGAGGGGTCTCCCATCCAAGTAATAACCAGGCCTGACCCTGCTTAGCTTTCCACACTCAGACAAGCTGAGTCAGCGTAAGCCACAGGCCTTTGGTTTGTTAGAATCTAAGTTTGGTCCAGCTGCTTTTACAGCTTCAGAGCCTCCTTTGCTGTTGGATGCACTGATTGAGGTTGAGCAGTTATATCGACCTTCAATTCATGTTTATAAATACTTATTATCAGTTAATAAGTATGATACACGGAGTCTTAAAGATGAATGGAATAGGGAATTAGATGGTCTTATGTTGCCTAATCAATGGAACATGGTTTTTGCGTCTTGTGTCAGAAGGGTCTATGGATCTTAGGTTACATCTTATTCAGCAAAAACTTTTGTTTCATGTTTATTGGACACCACAATGTCTTTTTAATAAGGGTGGCATGCCCTGACTGGATTCCTCCCCAAGGTTTAGGCTGTAAAGAGGCTCTAGTGCCAAACCTCTGGCAGCAAATCCCTTTTAGGTCCATGTGCTGTGGCTGAATAGCTCCATGTGCATAAGCAGTGGAGCCACCCTGACCAAGGCACCAACTGGAGGAGCATTCTTCCACCAGGTGCCTTGGCCGGGGAGGATGCAGGGCAGGTGGTGAAGCTCTTTGCATGGCACTCACTCTTCCAGTTGGAACAGCAAGTTAGTGCACTCAGGGAATCCCCACTTGCCCTGAAAGAAGGAGGTTGGGGGAGGCCTCTCAGCTGAGGTCCCATAGGCCAGATGGGCCAGCCTGGCAGGCTAAGTTGGCACATAGGCTGGACATCCCCATGGTGGTTAGAATGTAGTGCTAGGGCGGGGGAGACCCAGGTTCAAATCCCCACTCAGCCAAAAAGAGACTGGTGTGGTGGTACCTGTCAGGATCCGCGCCGCCAGGGTAGCGCCACCGCGCCACCTGGTGGCAACGCTACCTCCCTGCAGGAGCGAGCCCCGGGGTTGTAAGCACTCGCAGGGTGTAGCCTCCTGCTCCTGGCTGCTTTCAGGCCAGCTAATGCAGCCCAGCTGGAAGCAGCCAGAGAGACCTACGTAAGGACTGCAGTTTGCCTCCAGCCTTTGCCACAGCAACACTAACCTCAGTGTTGTCTGCAGCTGGTTCCTGTTCCCAGAGACTGGCCTTTGGCCTGTGACTGATCCTGATCTATGCTTCTGCCTCTGGCCCTTGCTCTGCCTGGTACGTTCTTGAACTCTGTTTGTGCTTTGGACTTGTCTCTCTGCCTCTGACCCTTGCCTGGACTCTGCTTGACCTGCCTTCTGCCTCTGGCCCCTGCTTGGACTCTGTTGCCCTAACCTGTGCTGGACCTTCTGCCTGTTACCTGGACTTGCCTTCTGCCTCTGGCCCCTGTTTGGACTCTGGTGCCTGGAAACCGTCTTGACCGTTGGGCCTACTGCTTGTCTCCGCCTCCATCTTCCCTGGCCCCGGCGTTCCAGCCCTGAACCCTTGCCGCCCACGCCCCGGACCTTACAGTACCTGAAAGACCAACACTTGCATTATGGCATAAGCTTTTGTGGACACGGTCCCCTTTATCAGATGCATTAACTGTTAACCTCAAGTTGGCAGATTTGTATACATATGTTTGGGTTGTGGGGAGGGGAATTGTTAACGGTTGAATTGAAATGCAGAAAGTACAGACAGTAAATGTATCTGTTATGATCCATAACTCTCTCTTCTTGCCCCCACCCTCTTCCCATTAGGCTAGGACCAAAGAATCGCTGCGAGTGTGCCAGAACCGGCAAGCTGACAGTCTATCAATTGGATAATTATATTGATAAAGATAAACTTGCCTCCGCCACAGAAAGACGTGAGAAGGAATTCCGAGATTATCAGAGAAGGTAACTTTAGCCTACCCCAGGGAATATAGAATTATTCCAGAGAATGTGATCTTCTGGGTCTTGCTGGAGAAGGCCAAAGACCATCCTTTCTCCTCTGTCCCCAGCATCTGAGAATCAGAGGATCATGTACTACTTGTATGAGAGGTTCTGTTCCTGTTGTAATTAATATTCTATTGATTGATCGATCGATCCATTCATCCATCCATCCATCCCAGGGGTAGGCAACCTGGTTCCCTCCATAATCTCTGACCATTGGCCATGATGGCTGGGGGTGATGGGAGTTGTAGCTCAAAACGTTTGGGGGGCACCAGCTTGTATACCCTTGTTCTATACAATGGGTTGGAACCAGACTTAAGGAAAGATCTTATGGTCCCTAGACAGTATCGGAGGGGCCATAGGATTGTTCGGATTCCCAGCTCCGAGGTCGAAGACAGTGCTCCAACCTCAGAGTGGGGAATTGGAGCTCTGACCCTCCTCCCTGGCCCCACAGAAAGAACCACACCAGCTGGTCTCCATGCTAAAATATGCTGGTATTTTGTTTTGTTTTGGTTTTTTGCTCCACCCCTTTTTGCCTTTGGCCCCTCCCACCACAGGAATGCCCCCCCCCCGAGAGCTTCTCTGAATTTGAATTTGGCACTTGGGCTTGAATTTGGCTTGATTAGATACATGAAGTGGTCGCCTAGGTGTGCACACTGTGAGTTAAAAGGAGAGAAAACATTTCTTCTTACAAGGTAAGGAAAAAAAGGAAATAAAAAGGCAGGGCTGGTTCTGCCATGCAGCAGGGTGAAGCAACCTGCTTCAGGTGGGGTCAGGAGGTAAGGACAGATGAAGGCAGGAGTTGGTGGATGAATGGTGTGGAAAGATTACTTAGGGTGCAATCTTCTGTATGTTTAGACAGAAAAAAGTCCTACAACTCCCAGCATCCCCCAGCCAGCCATTCCCCAGTTATCCCCAATTTGTTGCCTTCCAGATGGGTTGGACTACAACTCCCATAATCCCACAGGCCATATATATATAAATCTATCTCCCTCTCCCTCTCCCTCTCTCTCTCTCGATATATATATATATGAGGATGAATACACACACATGCGTGTGCATGCGTGCGCACACACACACATACACACACACACACACACATATTGGAGAATACCCAATTTTGCAGTCCAAAAGGGAATCCTAGAACTGAAGGAGAATGAACGTCTACTATCACCTAATAGTAACTTTGTCCAAAAGGGAAACATGCCCTCTAACCATTAGGTATTTCGACACAGTTTGGCTTCTTTTGACACCATATCTAGCGTGTTAACGAAAATTTATGTACAGTTTTGGCAATATTAGGATTAAGAACAACAAAGAGGATTTAGACACACAAACAAAAAACGCTGTAAAAAGCCAAAACAAAAGCAAAGACCACTGCACCAACATTATAATTCTGATGTATTTCAAGATTCTTCCATTGGTGGGTTGGAAGCCATGAGTTCTAAGCATTATTTGGATGTTTTTGAAGAAATCCATTGCCCTTGATAACATCTGAAGAATTTCAAAATGCATTGGGAATTATAACATTGGTGCAGCTGTCTTTCATAATATTAGGATTACCATTTTTTCTTCTCAATGCCACACAAGGGCGTTGCAGGTGCTTCTTTGTCCCCAAACTGACCTGAGATTCTTTATATGGATGCAAATTAGCCTACAAAGAGCTTCCTGAATTACCAAGCCTGTTGTATCAACATTGTATTCTACTCACACCACCGTTTAAAATTGTGCCGGAGGAGAAATCTGTTATCAGGCACGATTATGAAAACTAGCTCAGAGTTAGCTCATCCTTTTGTGCTTTTTAGCGGAACATATTCGTAATATTTTGTCATTGACCGGGTTCAGACACCGCCGCGATAACCCACTCTCAAGGGATGACTATGCGCTGAGTGTGGGTTGTCTCTGAACTGTGGATTGTTGCTGTAACATGGGTTATTGTGTTGTTTGAACCCAGCCACACTTACAAACCATGGTTTGTTAGCCACAAACAACCCACAGTGCACAACCCAACAACAAACAACCGTGGCTTCCCTTCATGGGTTGTTTGGGGCTAACAAACTAACAAACCATGGTTTGTTAGCGTGGCTCGGTTCAGACAACACGATAACCCATGTTTCAGCAACAACCCACAGATCAACGACAACAACCCACGCCCAACCCATACTCAGCCCTTCAGTGTGGGTTATTGTGTTGTCAGAACCCAGCCATTGTTCCCCATTTCAAAGTAATTCTCCCAAAGAAGTCCAATTTAAATGCAATGCCCCCACCCATCTTTTATGCTGGCTTTTGAAGACTTCCATTCTGCCTCACCGCTTTTGTCTTTTGTTGCTTTTGACCCCAGGTATCCCCTTGAGACAAAAGAGGTCATTATCGCTCAGCCAAACTCTCCTTTAAGCTACCCCATTCAAGGAGCCGAGGTGATGCCTTTGCACACCATTGTAATTCCAGGTATGTCGACTGCAATAGCTAAACCGCTGCTGGGGGGGAAATGAAACAACAAGGGATGTTCTTGTGAGAGCTGGACTGACCCGGGTTCAAAAGCTTCCCTAGCCAGTGACCCTCAGTCCCAGTCATGCAGACGGAAGGAGGAGATAACAGCAGTTAATAAAGATTAAAGAGTTTATTTGTAAGACCCAATTACATGGGATTAAGGCAAACAATGCATCTCTTACTCACTACATGATTGCAGACTCAAATCCAATACCCCAGTGGTAAGGCTAGATGAACAAGACCAGAGAGCCAGGAAGTCAAGACAAGTCGAGTGAGACGAGAGGAGTGAGACGAGCAAGCAAGCAAGCAAGAAGTGAGGAGTGAGGGAAGCTGTCAACAAGTGTGTCAGCTTTATACCACTAGACCTGTACCTATAAATAGGATATTACTCACCCCAGTTGTATAACCTATTCATCAACATGTTGACTGCTAACCTGTCCAAGGCTGCTGAGTCATATCACCTTGAGACTATGTCTCGTGACTAGAGACCTTGTGTACTTCATCTCAAGAGACATCCTCCATGTCAGGTGATAATCCTGATGTCAGGTGGTAATCTCGTTCTGCCTATGCAAAACCTAACAGTTCTAACTTGACTGGTAGAGCCGGTCCAAGGCATTTTGCTGCCTGAGGTGGACACGATGGTGCCCCGCCCCCATTTCCACATACACAAGCCAGGGATGGGGACTCGGACTCAACTCGTGAGTCGGACTGAGTCCCCCCTCTGACTCGACTCGGACTCGAGTCCCAATATTTTTAATGGGACTCGGGACTCGAGACCAAGGACTCTTCAACATCCCTGGGCTGTGCCAGAAGGAGTGGAGCGTGATTGCCGGCGAAGAGCGCATGGAAGCGAGGTGTGCCGCTGCTCGGCCACTATGGACGGCTACCAGGAGTGCAGCCCCAACAGTGTGTCAAGATTTATTTTGATTGATGTGTTGCATACTTGGGAGAGGCAGAAGAAGGACCTGAGATTACTCTGTGTGGCTGCTCTGAGTGTGTTTCTGGTTCCAGCAAGTTCATTACCAGTGGAGCGGGTGTTCAGTGAGGGTGGAATTGTGATGAGATCTCACCGTTCCAGAATGGGGGCCAAACATTTAGAAAAAATCATGTTCCTCAAATGCAACATGGATAAGTTTTAGGAAGTACAGCAAGTTTATTTTTTAAAATCATTTTCTAAAATGCAACCTTTCAGACATTTTGGGTTTGGCTGCCTCTGCCTGGCTGCTTGTCTGGGGTTCCCAGCCTCCTCTGCCTGCCTGGTCTCTTCTTGACCAGTTCAACAGTTGAATTGTCCAAGACAAAGGCCTCTGCCTGCCTGCTTTGGGGTTCCCTGCCTCCTCTGCCTGCCTGGTTATTTTGGGTTTGTCTGCCTGGTCTGTTCTTGCCAAAATCAGTTGCAGAGTTTTGAAAGAAAAAGGCACACTTGTGCCTAGAATTTATTTAAACCACACATCTGAAGTAGCCTTATTTTGTTGGGAAAAACCCCCATTGATTTTAATAGGGACTCGCGGAGTCTGCTTTGGGAGTGACTTGTGACTCGTGACTCGTGAGTCACCATTTTGGACCAAGGACTCGGACTCGAGACTCGGGTCCAAAGACTCGTGACTCGAGACCAAGGACTCTTCAACATCCCTGACACAAGCCGACTGGACTGGCAGCTGAATCTTTCTTCAACACTGGGGGCAGGATGGCATCTTCCACCGCACCTGAGGATGTTGGAAAGGCCATATGGCATGCATAGCCCTGTCCTCCAACAGCTCCTCGCTGCCACCCAGGGGTGTTGCTTGGCCCATCTGGCCTCTGACCCAGATCTATTTCCCAGAGCCCAAAGTGTCCGTTGGTGCCAGTGGAAAGGTTTTTTTTCTCAGCTTAATTGCTGTGCAGGGGGCAATTATCAGGGGGGACCACATCTGGGGAGTGAAGAGTAAACTCTTTCTTCCCTGTGCACTGTGGGGGGCCCAATCCCCCCCCTCTGCATGGCAATTAAGCTTAGGAACAACAACTTCCATTGATGCCAGTGGAAAGATGGGACCCCAAATCTTTGACGTGCCTAGCAGTGCCACTGCTATCACACCTGACTGCCTGAGGCAGCCAGCTGCACCGCTCTCCCTAATGATGCACCTGTGGCCACCTGTGAAGCTTGTCACTATCTGTTTGCTCATCTGTGTAACTTAAGCAGGCCTTGGTCTCTGAGCATCCATTCTTTGTGTACCAATGTTCCGTATCTTCAATAAATGTAACATTCAGTAAAGGGATCTTATGCTTTGATGTCCAGTTCCAGGTTCTCTTGGCAGCTATGGAGTCTTTACCTCCATAGACTACGGAGTCTGTAGTCTTTACCAGGGCAAGCGACAAGTGTCATTATGGTCAGGTATCTGTCGAGGGCCCACTCCCCACCAGGGGCCCACTAGCAATAGGCCGGTTGAAGTCGATCCTCCTCTTCACCATTGCAACCTGCTTGTTCACTTGCCTCTTGCTCTGGCCTAGGCAACGGTGGTGGTGAGAAGGAGGAGTTGTTTAAGATCCTCTTTGGATGCCTTTCTGCATATCCCACCACTAAGAGAGAAACACAGGATAGGGCCTTCTCTGTGGCAGCACCCCACCTGTAAAACTGTCTCCTAAGGGAAATAGACTGGCCCCTTTATTCAGTATTAGGCTGGCTGTTAAAATGTTTTTCTTCGAAATAACTTGCTAGTATTTTACATGCATTAGCTCTGCACTATGTTTATTTATTTCTTTATTACATTTATACCCCGCCTTTTTTCCTGCAAGGAACTCAAGGCGGCTTACATAATCCTCCTTCTCCTCTCCATTTTATCCTCACAACAACCCTGTGAGGTAGGTTAGGCTGAGAGGCAGTGACTGGTCCAAAGTCACCCAGTGAGCTTCATGGCTGAGCGGGGACTAGAACCCGGATTTCCTGAGTCCAGTCCAACACTCTCACCACTACGCCACACTATTAAGATTCTCTCCTGCTCTTAATCCTGCTTTGGGTGATGTTTTAAAATGTTTTCATTTTTTAAATTGTATTAAAAAAAAGAAAAAAAAGAATTAACACTGTTTTAAGTTTTACTTGTAAGTCGCCTGGGGAGCCTTATTCAGGCTTCATGGATCTAGTGGATTCATTATAGATTTTATAGATCACAGAGTTGGAAGGAGCCTACCAGGCTATCGAGTCCAAGCCCCTGCTCAATGCAGGAAACTAGAGGAGGGGTCTCCCATCCAAGTAATAACCAGGCTTGACCCTGCTTAGCTTTCCACGCTCAGACAAGCTGAGCCAGCGTGAGCCACAGGCCTGTATTAGGCTGAAAGACAACTCATAAATGTGTGTGTGTGTTTTTTTAAAAATTGCATTCTCCTTAAAGATTGATTTGCTTTCAGACCTGTAGACAAAATGGCACCCCTCTTTTGCAAGGGTGATTAGAGCAATCGTCCTTTGCTCTGGAGTAGTTTCTTGCAGAATCCATTTTCAGTCCTGGATCTAATCCTTTGGTATACAGTCATGCCTTGGATTGAGAGCATAATTCGTTCTGGAAACGTGCTTGTAATCCAAAACACTCTTATATCAAAACGAAATTCCCCCAAAAAAATTGGTACAGAGATTTTTAATTTAAGATGTACTACAGTACTTGTATTGCAAGACGTCACTTGTATATCAAGTCAATTTTTAAAAAATAAATATTTAAAAATTTGCTTGTCTTGCAAAACGCTCTCAAACCAAGTTACTTGCAATCCAAGGTATTACTGTATCTGAAACTAGGAATGTGGGAGTACAGGCCTGTGGTTTACGCTGGCTCAGCTTGTCTGAGCGTGGAAAGCTAAGCAGGGTCAGGCCAGGTTATTACTTGGATGGGAGACCCCTCCTCTAGTTTCCTGCATTGAGCAGGGGGTTGGACTCGATAGCCTTGTAGGCTCCTTCCAACTCTATGATATAGGAAATCTATAAGAAATCTGCAAGGGATTCAAATGAGTTTGGATATCTATGAATCTGACCTGTGGATTTCTCAGCAGACCAGCTTTTTCCAAGCCACACGAATTCCACAGACTGCGAACTCGTACATCCCTACAAAAAAATCCAATTCCATCAATGAGCGGACGATGGAATGAAAGATGCCTGACAATCCGCAAAACACAGACAGAACGGATTTGACAAAATCTGTACATCCCTATAACCATAGTGAAATCTGAGCATGTGCAGAGCACATTTCTCTCATAAGCAGCCCCTGCATAACGGGCAGGGCTTCAGGGTCAGAGGGCATAGTTCCCAGTCATGCCTGAGTGTTGTGTTAGGGATGTATCCGCTCGCCTCACGCGGGCGTAGTGGGCCAAAATCGGCCCCACTCATGCCCGCAAGAGGCGAGCGGGCCTTACTGGCTGTTAAGCCCTGTTGCCCTGGTTTCTACAGAAAATACGTAGAATTGGAGTCCCGTCACTCTGGCTCAGGGTCCCGTCACAGCCGGCATGGCCAGCTTGAGCGGTGTGGAGAATCGCTCCGCACCGCTGAGGATCGAGTGGCGGGGGGGCGCCACGGAGAGGAGAGGCAGAGCGGGGGGTGCCCCCCCCCCAGGTATGTGGACATCCCTAGTTGTAATATCTTCCTTTTAGACATGAAAATTTGGATTCATGCTCCAGTCTTTGCAATTTCTCCTTTCCTAGCTGCTTCATCACAGGGCCGGGCCCAATCATTCACATATTAATTATATGTTTATCTTGTTCTTCTTTCTAGGAGCTCAGCAAGTTGAGATAGATCATAGTCTGCCCTTTGCATTACATTGTTGTGGTTTGCTAAAGGGCTGGAAACTGTCAATTGTTTGGTTGATTATTTAATGTTTACCATATCATTTTGGATATTCTGCCTCAGGCAGCAAAATATCTTGGGCTGTCTCTGTTGGGAAAGATCAATGAATTCAGGTAGAACATGAAGAGAAATTTCTCCCTTCTGTCTTTGTCCACATCCCTTTCCTCTCATCTCTTGCCTTCCCTGCTGGCGAAAACAAATGCGGCGTAAGATGGAGAGGAAAACTAGCTGAAAGAGTGAAGCACAGAAGGGAGAGTTTGCAGTTGAGGGGGGACTGAGATATTTGCCTCATGGGGCTGAATTTGGCCCATTGGTCCCTTCTGGGAGAGTATTGTCACCTACTCTGTAAAACAGGGCAAAGCAAGCTTTGTTGCACTTTCAAAAACAAAACAAACCAGCTATTGTGCCATGCAAGTAAATTATTGTTTCCCGTAGTTTAAAAGGTTCTGTTTGCTTTTGTTCTTAAAGGGCTTGGTTTCCATGGAACAAGTACAGAAGAACAACAGGTAACGTTGTGTTTCGTAATGATTTGAAGTGTGTGGTACCACTCCAGGTTTGGGATGGGTTCTCTTGAGAAGTGTGGAAAAGCAAGACTGTAGTCGTTTTGCAAGTCACAACAACTGGTTTCTTAACTGTGGATTGTTCTGAATGAAGTGGGAGGGAGGGAGCATGCAAGTTCTTGATGGCCAGGGATGCACCATCTCTCAGATGTTTATCTTCTTTCTTTTTTTTAAATTATCTTTTATTGTGAGTTTCAGAAAATTATAACAAAAACAAAAAAAAAATTTAAAAAGCAGGGGGGGAAGGAAAAATAAAATTAAAAAATGTACAGTTTTCATTACATAAAGTTTAAATATATCAATTGTAATACATACATGTGAAATGTATGCCCATATATATTATATATGTGTAAGAAGGTGTACTGCTATAAATATGAATAGTTATGCATAAGCTTCAGTAAAGGCAAACCAAATATCCCTATATTTGTCCATGCGTAGGTAGCGTCTAAATACCACCACTCGAAAGTTGAAAGTGTCATTAAGTCCTTGATCCATTGCTTATCGGGGCTAGCCATTTATCCTTCCAGTGTTGTAGTATCAGCCTTTTAGCTGTCAAAAGGGCGCAGAAAATCCATTTACAATACATCACCTTGCGTTAAGTTCCAAGAGACGGGTAAATAGTTAAGAGGAACGTGTACGTCAGTAAATATTAGAGAACTTGGTTGTTTATCATGCTGTCTGAACTTGGACACCTGGCCAACACAAAGCAAAATCTCAACCAGACCCGTTTCTTAAGCCCTTGTAGAAAACGTATGGGCATCGCAGTTGAAACTGGGCCGTGTATAATGCACGAACACGCATCATGCCAGCGCAGGCATTGGTATTTGGGGACAGATAGGGCTAGGCCTACCATTCAGCAAAGTGATGCAGCCTCCATAGGCAGCTGATTTGGGGTGTCATGAAAAGGGCAGCAAGTTCTTACTTAATTGATTATTATTGTGTTTTTACTGCCGGGGAGGGGAAGAAGCACTTGTGGGATTTTCTGCCTCCGGTGCCAAAATGGCTTGGCCCACCTTGGGTACTATGCACCTTGGCTTGGGGGAGGGGCATCAGTTGTTGCTCCACCTCAGACAGCAGAGTGTCTTGGGCCGAGTCTGAGTGTAGAATTCAATGTTAATTTAAAATATGCCCATGCTTGCAGCTGCACTTTGTATAGTAGCCTCAACTGTACAAAGAGAGTCTCAAAAGTGTGTGTGAGGAATGATCTGATGACAGAAGTTGTGGTTTGGCAGCACCTGGACTTCAAGCACTTATGGGAAGTGCCCGGCATAGCTCTTTGCTCCTTTATGTTTGTGAGAGAAACAGAATAAATTGTTCCAAATAAGCCAATATATGCAAACTTGTTTCATTTGCACAATGTATACAGATTGCACAATTCTGAGTGCCCTCTAAAAGAGTGCAATATATCCATGGCCTTTCCTATGAATTGCTTGGGCCTTAGAGACTAGCCTCCCTTCCTATAGCGTTGCAGTCTTCCTGATATAATCGAGTAGTCTCTTAAAATTCCATTTATGTGCCAATTCAATGCACCAAGGACACAGAGAGGCATACAGCAGCTCTCCCACATGTGTGGAACTCACTCTTCATAGAGACAGGCCTGTGGCTCACGCTGGCTCAGCTTGTCTGAGCATGGAAAGCTAAGCAGGGTCAGGCCTGGTTATTACTTGGATGGGAGACCCCTCCTCTAGTTTCCTGCATTGAGCAGGAGGCTGGACGCGATGGCCTTGTAGGCTCCTTCCAACTCTATGATCTATGAAATCTATGAAACCTTGAAACCTGCACTATCTGGTCATACCCCAAATCTTTCCAGATAGCGTCTTAAATTGCAGCAAGTGACACTTTAAATGCTCTCCTGCTCTCCTGTAGGGGGTTATGCTGCTGCTGCAACAGCATATGCAAAAGAGTGGTCTTGAATCAAATCTTATAATCCTGTGCAGCTTATTGCCTCTCAACAAGTATGCACACACAGGTGTTTGTACTAGGGCTAAACCAAAATGCACCCCCCCTGCCCATTTTAACACCCATTTGATGGGTGGCAAAAGGAAGGGCGTTTGGGCTATTTTCAAGGGTGGGGCAAATTTTGAGGGTGGAAGCACAAAACTTACCTGTACTCCTCATGGGGCCACTGCTGCTGGCTACCATGTTTAATTTCCCACAGTGCACCCAGAACGACATTGAGTCACATGGCATATCTTTGTCCCGAGGAGCATTCTGGAAGTAAAAATAGTAGCCCACAATGACAGCTGCCTAAAATTGTGGATATCAGTGTGGCCTTCATATTCCACCAAAATAACCCTCGGAATGAAGCAACAACATGACATAACATTGTTCCAGGAGAATTATGGGAAATTAAACATGATAGCCAGAGATGCACAGCCACCGGGACAAAAGTCCCAGCTCCACTGCCATTGCTGCTAGAACCCTGGTTTGCACAACATGACCAAGTCATTGTGGTTGCAACCCCTGATCAGGGCGATTAGGGGTTGTGCCATGTCATGTGAACCTGGCCATTGTGGGTTATTCAGGAGTTAAACAACCCTCACATATAACCCTCAATTAGTAGTAGGGTTATGTAAGGGTTGTTTAACCAATAACCCATGATGGCCGTGCTTGCACAGCATGGTGCAACCCCAGATTGCCCCGATCATGGCTTGCATATTCAAAATGGTGGTCGCACACGCCCAGCATGCACTGTGGGTCATCTTGGGTTAAATAACCCACAATGAGCCAGGTTTCTCATGCATACCAGCTCAGAGAGTGGAGGTGCAAAGCAACCACTCTCCCCCAAAAGTGGAAATGAACCGCCACCAGTAACCGTGATTTCAGGCCTTCTGCTCACTTCCGACCCCCAAATTAAAAAAAATTGTGACTAATCCGAGTTAGCTGGAGGATGGGGACATATTCCTTGCTCCTAATTTTTTTTTCTTTTGCCTTTCTGCAAAAACTCTAGGTGATTCTACAGGCATCATTTGGTACTCTGAACACCCTTGCTGATGTTTCTGAAGATGTGGTGCGTGGGCGAGGGGAGAAAAAGCTGATCATCTCTACTTCCAGTGTGAAGCTACTAAATCACATTCTTGAACACATCACCTACACTAGTACAAAGTACTTGCTCGATGTAGTGGACATGGGTGAGCTGGACTGCTGCTGCTGGACAAACCTTCCAATGGCTGGCTTGCCCTTCAACTTGACTCGCTCTAGGCTGGGGATAAAATGACTGCAAGAAGTATAAGCAGTAGCTTATTCTGCCATTGAAAGAGACTGTGACTGGGTTCAGACAACACGATAACCCACACTCAAGGGTTGAGTATGTGTTGAGTGTGGATTGTTGTTGAACCGTGAGTTGTTGTTGAAACATGGGTTAGAGAACAAACCATGGTGAACAACCCATAGTTCACAACCCAACAACAAACCATGGCTTCTCTTCATGGGTTGTTTGTGGTTAACAAGCCATGGCTTGTTAGCGCAGCTGGGTTCAGACAACATGATAACCCACGGTTCAATAATAACCCATGACTCAACAACAACCCACACTCAACCCTTGAGTGTGGGTTGTCGTGTTGTCCGAAACCAATGTGTGTGGTACATTCTGGAGGTGAAGGGAACTAATTTTTATCCTTTTTAAAATTTCTTGGTAAAATCATTAAACTGCATGCCATCCTTGCAATTTTGAAAATGACTGACTGGTATTCCTCATCTTAAGACCTTGGGGGAATTAATAAAACAGCTGACAGAAGAACACTGTTGTCAATCAGAAAGGACATTTGAGACAACGGATTAAAAACAGCCTTCCTCCCTGACCTGGTGCCCTCCAGATGTGTTAGACTACAACTCCCAGCATCTCCCCAGGCTGTGGACTAAAACACAGCCTCTAAATTGGGGCGGGCAGATCTACTTTGCATTTTACTAGAACCCCAAATCCACCAACCAGAGCCAGGTGGAAAAGATGTAGAATTATTAAAGAACAGGATGCTTCTGAGCATTTTCTGAGCCTAGGAATTTGTTTTCAGGATCAGAACTGAACTGAGCTCACAGTCCTTTCACACAAAAGTACACTCTTGGTTATCCCAAGCTTTCCTCATTTCAACATCCCAATTTAGGTGTGTGTGTGTGGGAAACAAACTCATTTTGTTATTGCTGTTGTTAAACAAGTGGGAGTCAGAAAGCCTTGGTGATGTACAGCAAATCACTCAGAGATCTACCAGAAGATCCCGATCTACCTTCTGCCCAGCCCTGCTCCAAGCAGTGCTAAAACCGGGATGGGATTGATTGGGAGGGACTGTGGCTCAAAGGCAGAGGGCAGAGGGCCTGCTTTGTACACAGAAGGTCCCAAGTTCAATCTTTGGTATCCCTTAAAACAGAGACGCAGAACCAGAAACGGAGGGGAGTTCCATGGTTCCATGGTTCTCTCAGCATGGAGAAAGGGACTCAGCCAGCAATGAGAGGAGCAGCCACACCCACAAATGCCGCCCGGGTCTCTGGCTTCACGTGGCATCCCCTAAAGAGCCTGCCCTCCATCCCATCAGCCTCAGTGGGCACCAGCCTCCACTGATTCCCCACTAGCATGACCTATGCTGGAAATGCTGGGAGTTGCAGTCCAACGCATCTGGAGGGCACCAGATTGGGTTGGGGAAAGCTGGTCCACTAAAATATTTTGAAAACAGAAGACTGGATGTCCTCCCGGCAAGGATAGGGTGACAGATGTTTCAAGGGCCAGTTGGACTGTGGAAGGTAGCCCTGCAACTGACAGCTAACTAACCACCTCCCGCTCAATTGCTTTCCAGTGAACTTTGCAATAGGGACTCATCAGATCAGCTTTCCTGTGACCATCCGACAGCCAGGCCTTCCTAAGCTGTTTGACCCAGGACCAGGTGAGCTTTCAGTACATGCACAAATAGCAACCCCATGCCTGTGGCTTATGCTGGCTCAGCTTGTCTGAGTGTGAAAAGCTAAGCAGGGTCAGGCCTGGTTATTACTTGGATGGGAGACCCCCTCCTCTAGTTTCCTGCATTGAGCAGGGGGTTGGACTCGATAGCCTTGTAGGCTCCTTCCAAATCTATGATCTATGAATCATAAACAGAACTCATTGTTTGCTCTCCTAAAGCACTTGAAGCCATGAAAGCAAATGGAACTCTCCAAAATATATGCTGCTTCAAATAGTATCTATATCAGGAGTGGGCAACCTCCTTTGGGTCTAGGGCAACCAGTTGGGGGTTGCGCATCCTAAAGGCGGCAGGCCAGAGCAACAAGGGAAATGTGGGAAATGTGCATAGGATTGCAACCCAAGCTTCAGAAATCCTAAGCCACAGCTGAGCAAAGGGACAATGGCAGTGGTGATGGAGGAGGTGGCAGTAATGCTTCAGCCTGAGGCTGCTCCTGCCACCTTTTTCTGCACTCGTTGCCCTCCCCTTGCTCCTTCCTGCATCTGCCACTGATGCTGGCCAGGACTCCACTGGCCAAACAGAATAAAGTGGGGGCTTCTGAAGGAGGGAAGGTTGATGGAGAACAAGGAACTAGCCAGAACATGCATGTACTTTCTGGATCTCTCCAGCAAACCACAGGGATCTCGTTCTGCTCTTCCCAAAAGGCTAGGATAGGAGAACCAGCATGCATGCTGTTGGGGATTGCTGAAATTGCTGGGAGAGGATATTAGGGGAGATATTATCTCTCCCCTCTTGCGATTGCAAGCACAGCAGAGCAGACCCCGACTACAGTGGGAAAACGTGAGCGTGCGGAGCTGCCGGTTAGAGCAGGATCGGCGATTAGTGGGTACAGGCTGCCCTTTTGGCAGACTGGATCTTTACCTGGCTTCCCCCTTATACTACCAATAAGACAAACAGTCTTTTGGAGGTTAAAAACAGAGTTTACTCACTCAGATCTTGCAGATTGGATACAGGCAGACTTAGGAATGTATTTACAGTTGTGCAGGAATCATTTGGTAGTCGACCGTGTTCTGAACTTGGGACAAGTTCAGACATGCTGCTCTCGGCTACATCTTTAGACATGCTGCAGTTACAGGTTCATGGCTCAGACTGAGTTCCCGGGCAGGACGTCTGGGTAATTTCCTCAGAGTGTCTACTCCAGCCAACTGGAGGAGGCACAACTTTGTAGTCCCAATTACATCATGCACCTATACATGGCGTGTGAGGTTTTGGCTGCACATCCCCAACACATGCATGGGTGGCCATTTGTGCATGCTAGAAATGTGAGGGTAAAGGAAATCATTCCAGTTCTGTAGGAGGTGACTACTGTTGCATCTGAGAACAGCAGCCCTAGGGCAGGACTTTCACAAGAACTGCTACAAACTGTGGCAGGAAATGTCTCTACCTACGTATTCGTTATATACAATTGTTATTTTATAGAATCTTGTTTCACTGTAATGACCTTTGGTTATATACAATAGAAATTACAGTTATAGTGAGAGAGGGAGAGAGGAGCACTGAGTGTGTGTGTGAATAGATGGGGTATGTGTGGGGTGCGTGTGTGTGGGTGAATGGAGGGGTGTGTGTGGTGTTTGTGTGGAGTGGGGGAAGAAAGAGAATGTGAGATGGTGATGAATGTAAGATTATCATCACCCCAGTCTCTCTCTCTCTCTCTCTCTCTCTCTCTCTCTCCCCCTCTCTCACATTTCTTAATAGAGAAAGACAGAAAGAAAGAGTGTGGGTTAGTGATGATCTTAAGAGAGGAAGAGAGAGTGTGTGGTGACACTCACCCCACTGGCAAGTGGCTCGGGAAAAGATTACCTCCGAGGGAATGTGGCCCTCAATGACCACAGACTCACAGCTGTAATTGCTGCCAAAGGTGCTTGGGTATTGACTTGGGTGTGTGTGAATACTTATACAACCAACTAGTGCCAGTTTGTTTGTTTTTTTACTTAATTTTTGTGCCACAATAAAATTATTTTGCATTGCACCTTCACAGTGTTGAGTATCTTGGGCGCACCAAGTGGTACATTTCGATTCCAGGTTGTAACACAACAAAATGTGGAAAAGTCAAGGCGGGGTGAATACTTCTGCAAGGCACTGTATGTGTGAGAGTTAATACAAGACTCATAGGCCCAGATCAGATAATTGTTCGAGACTTCACAAAGCATGGTTAATGAACCCAAGAATGAGTGTTAGGGCCAAACACTCCTCCCTTGCCCTTCCTCCCATTGTGCACCAGCTTCAAGGCAAAGATCATGGTTTTGTACCATCAGGCTGCGGGTTCTGCCAAAGCCCTTACTGTAACCTGGATTGCAGGGATGTGCTATGAGTCAGATCTTGAGCAAGGTTCAGATTTGCTCAGGTTGCTCAGGTGAGCATGATGGGAAGAGATAAGCATCACAGAATGCTCCAGGTGAAGCTGGGGCTGGAAACCAGACAGGGTTGTCTGTATGTTGCTCCAACAAGGAGTAAAGCAAGACTAAGCCTTAAGTAAGAGTTTGTTTGCATTTATCCTCCATACTGAGGCTTGGCCTCCTAAAGGGGCCTGACCTGTTTTAGAAATCTCTGGGTACATCGACATGGGAGTGACTGGGGTATGCTAGTGTCCTCATGGCTGAAGTCTTCAGAGTCTGAGGACAGTAATGCGACCTCCTGTGGGGTCTTGCTGGAGAACTGGGGCTGGGGGACCTGAAAACCTCATGACACCTTTCTGTGGTTGAGTCATCTCCTTGAATTATGGAGCCTCTTCTTCTGAGCACAGGGGACCAGCTTCCTCTGAGGGTGAGGGGTCCTGGTCCATGACAGGCATATATTAAGTGAGAGTTCCCCATTACATCTGAAATGGGGAACTCAGATTTAATGTTGGTTAACAAACTGCATCCTGGTTTATTTTTGTGAAGGACCAGCACCAGGGTCCTATGCGTGAGTTCGGCGCTTAACGGGTTAACCGGCACTGAGTTACAGCCCGTACAAGCGATTGAAACCGACTAGGAGGTTTGCGCCACAAAAGGAAACTTCAGCCCTTTATATGACCAAATAAAGCTTTTATTTACTATACAATATACGGAGCGGAACTAACAGCTTTCTAGGAATACTATAACGTCAACATGACCTGACGTGATCTCCGAGTTTATCAATGAACGGGTTCCCAGGCTAGCGTGTTGGGATTAGTCAGTTACCTTAGACTAAAGACTTTACGCTGGTCAATTTCAGCCTGGCTCCGGGTCTGCCCGATCCGGGGAAGAGAACAGCTTATCCCAGCCACTGCTGGAGGACGAATCTTGATAAGAGTAACCCGTGTTCCCAACAACCCCCAAAAGGAGGGGAGAGGGGTTTTCTACCCCTGAGTTTCCCGCTCTCTCCGCCCCTGCGGTCAGGTGGGGCTTATGCCTGCCCCTTCGTGTCAGGTGGGCTTATTCCTGACCGGGAAAAGAAGGTGACGTGTTGGGTACTTTACAGCTCTTTGAGACTGCCCTGCTAGTTTGATGGTCTTGATGGTCCTTTCCTGGGTTTTGTGGAATCCAACCAAGGCCCTCCATTGTTGGTATGTGGATCCGTCTGGCTACTTCCTCATCTCTCCAGCCTCCCTCCCCTGCACCCCGGGGAAAGAGACTGAGGTGTACGTGCGCGTGTGCGTGTGCATGTGTACTCATGTCAGGCTTTCTCCACAATTTTCCTGGTTCATTAACTGACATTAAGCAAGAGCTCCCTGGTTTGGACATAACGGGGAACTCTTGCTTCATACAAGCCAGGTTCTTTTGTGCTGAAGCCAGTGCACAATGGAAGGAGGGGGCAAAAGAGGAGTGCTCAGCCTCAACACTCATTCCTGACTTCTTATATCATGGTCTATGAAGCCTCCAACAATTGTCTGAACAGCGCCAGAGAGTACAGATAAGGGAAACAAAACCACACAGGTCTTTGGTTGTGTAAGTCCACCCTTTATTTCTTCTCCTTTGTGCCCCAGATAACAACATCAATAATATGGTGACCATCACGACAAAGACCTTCTTGCGCTACCACAAGCTGCGAGTCCTCATCAAGAGCATCAAACAGTATTACCCAAATATAACAATAATTGTGGCCGATGACAGCGAACATCCAGAAATGATTCAAGAGGCTAATGTTGAACAATTCATTATGCCCTTTGGAAAGGTACCCAGGAATATGGGTGTGGTTTCTTCATTTAATGCCACCAAAGAGTGGAGTTTTCTGGCTCTTTGGAAAGTTAGCCGCTCCTCGGCCTTCTCATAACTATATGGCAGGGAGAAGCCTGATGGGCCATGGGGTACGCTGAATTTACAAGCTTTGTGCATGTCCCCAGCTATTAAGAGACACTACTTTCACTCAGCTAACAAAACTAACTGGAGCTGGGGTTGGGTGGGGAAGGGTCACAGGAGAAGGCTTTGGTAGAGGAGGTTTCTGTCCTTTATTTTCTCATCCTTGCCCCAATGTGTTCCCCTGCTCTGCAGAGTGCCTGCTCTGCGCTATTGAACTTGCTGGGGTCCTCAATCCCTTCTTTATTTCTGTTCTGCCTCTTAGGAACCCTAGAATTCTCCTCTGTTCTTTACAAACCTTCATTGATGTGAGACATGAAGAGGACTTCACCTTCATGCACAAATGGGAGATGGGGAGTCAAAGCTGCAGGACCCCATTTCTCTTTTATGCCCCCTCTTCATTCAGCCAGGGTCAGCACCAGACCTCAGTGGGCCCTTAGACGTGGCATTGCAGATTGGTCTACTGCTGTAGCTGAAGCCAAACCTAAAAAGGGATATTGTAGAGTTGGGAAAAGGGCAGAAAGGGGCAACTAAAATGATCAAGGGTCTGGAACATCTGGGACTGTTTAGCTTAGAAAAAGGGTGAGTAAGGGAGACATGATAGAGGTGTACAAAATTATGCATGGTGTGGAGAAAGTGGACAGGGAGCAGTTTTTCTCCCTCTTTCATAATACAGTCATGCCTTGGATTGAGAGCATAATTCGTTCTGGAAACGTGCTTGTAATCCAAAACACTCTTATATCAAAACAAAATCCTCCCCAAAAAATGTGTACAGAGATTTTTAATTTAAGCCGTACTACAGTACTTGTATTGCAAGACATCGCTTGTATATCAAGTAAAAATATATAAATAAATATTTAAAAATTTGCTTGTCTTGCAAAACGCTCTCAAACCAAGTTACTTGCAATCCAAGGTATTACTGTACTAGAACCCAGGGTCATCCTATGAAGCTGATTGGTGGGAGATTCAGGGCAGATAAAAGGAAGTACTTCTTCACACAGTGCATAGTTAAACTATGGAGTTTACTTCCACAAGATGTAGCAATGGCCACCCATTTGGATGGCGTTAAAGGGGGATTGAACAAATTCATGGAGGCTATCAATGGCTACTAGTCTTGATGGCTATATGCGACCTCCAGTTTCAGAGGCAGTATGCCTATGTACACCAGTTGGTTGAACTCATGTCCTGCTTGTGGGTTTCCCATGGGTAGCTGGTTGGCCACTGGGTGAACAGAATGCTGGACTAGATGGACCTTGGTCTGATCCAGCATGGCTCTTCTTATGATCTTATGTTCAAACTTCTGCCTCTGCCAACCACCACTGGTCACTCATGAACCTCATCCTAGCAGGCCCCAACCAACAGTATGTGTTTCCTGCACAGGCAGTGGCAGTGGTACTTTCGAATGGGAGCTGCTGGCTCAGCTCCTATCAGTAGCGGCTGCCCACCACTTTAGATTACCCCCGAATGCCCAACATTGGGTCAAGCACTGCATTTTTATTAATCTAAAATGGTGGCAGACTGCTGCAAATGGGAACCACATGGCTCAGCTCCTTCAAAAAGCACTGCCACCTGCTGTGCCAGGGAAACATCAAGTTATCCACACTCCATAGGGTTGGCAGGGTCAGACATTGGTCCTTCTGCAGCTACTTGACCGTGTGGACCCCTGACAACTGTCCACCTTGCAGGCTTTGTTCCTTGTCTTCTTCCCACACCTAGAGCTTCTCATTCTCTGAACGGTATTTCGGTGTTCCCTTTACACTACATGAAATAGCTGGGAGCTTTGTGGGGAAAGGGGAGAGCCACATTCAGGAAAGAGGATGGGTGATACCACGTGAGAAAGAAGAGAAGAAGAATCTGTCTTCATCTCTTTCTCTGCCCGGTCCTTCCCAGGCCCATTTCTCACCAACAGCTTTGTGAGAATATTTGAGTAGGAGAAGTGCAAACCCCCCAGAGAGCATCCACTTTGCGGTACCAGCATGCCTTTCTATTATTTCCTTTTGTATGTACCATACCTGTAATTACATGCACTTACATACAATACCTGTAAGGACTAAGTCTGGACTAAGTCTGCATGTAGAAAATATTTACATAGATTTTGCAACCTTGGTTACCCAGTGGATTGGAGCCAGACTTAGTCCTACTTGGAATAGACCCATTGAAATCAATGGGATTTAAGATAGTTATGACTTACTGAAGTCACATTGATTTCAGTGGGTCTACTGTAAGTAAGACTAAGTCTGCCTCCAACCCACTGTGCGTCGTGATTTTATCAATACGTTTCGATGTTCTGTGTGAGTTGCCTTGGGAGGATCTGTATCCTGAAAGGCAGGATATGAATCATTATAATAAATATAATAGTTCTGGTTCAAGGCAGCTGGAGGAAACAGACTTAACAAGAGTCTTCCCGGTTCTTATGCTACTTCACTGGCACAGGAGCCATGGCAGTGCTGCTCTCTCCCACTCCACCTGGGTAATGTGAGAGGCTTACAGGAGCAGCCTACACTACAGCACCTTCTCGCGCCAATGTTTAACTCTCTCGAATCTTAAGCTGACACCGGCATAGGCAGAACTTGAGCTCCGGTGAGGCTTGGGACGCCTTGTACTACCAACCCCAATGTAGGAAGGAGTTGCGCTGCCAAGACTCCCAGACCTCAAGAACTAGGCATTGGGCTTATTGCTGGAATGAAGAGGAGCCACGGCATCAGGGCCGGCCCCATACATTTTGCTGCCTGAGGGGAAGGAGGGGCGCCCCCTCCCATTCCCATGAGGAGGGCAACAAAGATGATTAAGGGACTGGGAAGAAGGCCCTATGAGGAGAGACTGAAAGAACTGGGCATGTTTAGCCTTCGGAAGAGGAGACTGAGGGGAGATATGATAGCACTCTTCCAGTACTTGAAGGGTTGTCACACAGAGGAGGGCCAGGATCGCTTCTCGATCATCCCAGTTTGCAGGACACGGAATCATGGGCTCAAGTTACAGGAACCCAGATTCCACCTAAGCATCAGGAAAAATTTCCTGTTAGAGCAACACGACAATGGAACCAACTGCCTAGGGAGGTGGTGGGCTCTCCCACTCTGGAGGCATTCAAGGTGCAGCTGGACAGCCATCTGTCAGGGGATGCTTTAGCTTGGATTCCTGCATTGAGCAGGGGGTTGGGCTGGATGGCCTTGTAGGCCCCTTCCAACTCTACTTTTCTATGATTCTATGATCAGGGCCGGCCCCAGACATTTTGCTGCCTGAGGGGAAGGAGAAGATGGCGCCCCCTCCCATTCCTCGTACAAATGCTGACCAGGATAGCAGTTGAATCTTTCTACAGCGCTGGCGATGATTCAGCATCCCCATTGCACCTGAAGGCAGCAGGCTAGCTTAGGGGACACAGGGCAGGCAGCATGGCACCTTGCTCTCTCCTCCAACACATTGCTACTGCCTCCCAGCATCTGCCACCTGAAGCAACCACCTCACTTTGCCTAATGGTAGGGCTGGCCCTGCACAGCATGGGTTACTCCCATGTGCTTCTCACAATAACCTGATGCCATGGGAAGGAACAGCAATGCAGTGGCACTCGTGCCACTGGAATAACATAGGAACCAGACCCAAGGTACATGTCTGGCAAGTGTGACCTCCTCAGTTGACTGAATTTGTCTGGGAAGGGGGAGGTGTTGCTAGTTATTGATTCCCCCACTGAAATATTATGTCCCATATGTCAAGAGATCCAGTGGGGTTGACCAAACTACTTGCCCTGAAACACTGCCTCTCGTTCCTCTGAAGCCTTGCTTCGAAACCTCTGCAGCAGTGCCCAATAATGGACAGGCTGAACTGCTTTTTCACTGTGGAAAGAGCCATTAAGACAGCTTCTGCATATTCATCTCATGTTCCTTCCTGGTTTGTTTCGTTAGGGCTGGTTTGCAGGGAGAAACCTTGCCATCTCTCAGGTCACAACCAAATACTACCTCTGGGTGGATGATGACTTCGTGTTCACTGAAAAAACCAAGATTGAGAAACTGGTGGATGTGTTGGAAAACAGCAACTTGGATGTGGTATGAAATTCAGGCCATTAACCCTTCCTCTGAACTCCTGGTTTTACTGTGTCCTCTACTATATGTCTCAATCTGGCTCTGGACAATGTGATTTTATTTTTCCGTATTCCTAGAAGTTGGTTGGATCCAGTTTTAGGTGCATACAACAGGGCTGGTGGAAGCTGAGTTCCCTGCCCCCTCCCCCTCCCCATACCAGCCCCTTAAAATGCTGCCTAGTGGGTTGGGGGACCCTGCTAAATGGAGTGGGTTGTGGTGGGGGAAGAGTGGATCCCTGAAAATCCATCAGAGGCACCTTCTGTGAGCAGAGCCCTTCCATCAACAGAAGGGAGATCCTGGATCCAACCTGTTCTTAACTTTAATGGGTCTGAATCATAAGGTACTAAGGGACCAATGGCGGTGCCTAACAACTTTTGGTCCCTTGAGTCCATTTAACAGGAGTAATTCACCAAAGGGTTCTGTGTTTAGATAACAGCTATAACCTACTTAGATAAATCTTATACTGCGATCCTATGCATGTTTATTTGGAAATAAGGCCCACTATGTTCAATCGGACTTGTTCCCTGGTAAGTATGTGTTAGATTGTAGTCCGGTTCATTGCATGCATTTTAGTTGACTGAGTAATTAAATCTGCAAGAATTTGTGCATGATTTAAAAAAAAATATGACTATTCTATGATTCTCTGACAGCAGCCACCATCTTAAAAATATTTTTGTGTGTGTGTGTGTGTGTGTGTGTGTGTGTGTGTGTGAGAGAGAGAGAGAGAGAGAGAGAGAGAGAGAGAGAGAGAGAGAGAGAGAGAGAGAGGGTGGGGTGGGGAAGGCAGGGAGAATGCATTTTCTAAGATGGTTCCTGCCACCTACCGTTTTTGCAAATTCTCATACTAAAAATAATCTATTTATATGTGTGTCTGTATATATATCTACATACACACAGTTTTGAAAATTGTCCTAAAAATAATCACTCACACACATGTATGCGTGTATAATAGTGAATTCAAAGATTTCAATTAATTGAGCCAATTAATCAACTCAGCACTGCAGCCCATACTTGGATATTTGTCCTTGGATCCCTCCAAAGCCTTTCCTACTTAATACTGCCACATCATGAGACCATATTCCTGGAGGAGGGCAATAAGAGAAGCTCAGTGTTTCCTTGGCAC
This sequence comes from Shinisaurus crocodilurus, assembly GCA_021292165.1. Taxonomy (NCBI): domain Eukaryota; kingdom Metazoa; phylum Chordata; class Lepidosauria; order Squamata; family Shinisauridae; genus Shinisaurus; species Shinisaurus crocodilurus. The sequence continues at coordinate 1,185,978 of JAHFWL010000058.1, forward strand.
ATCTGAAGCATTACTAATGGCCTGCATTACACAGTCCGTTTAAATGCGTGATCACATTTAACATGTTTGGGGTTTCCTGTTAAATAGCTGGGGGAAATATCAGGATTGGGACTGCAGGGAGGGGCTAGCCTTTCCGCCTACGCCATGTTCCCCTCCGAAACACCCTGAAGCTGCTATTTGCTGTGGGAGGGATGCTGCTGTTGGTGTGGAGGGAAAGGGTTAAAAAGCCCCTCCCCCCATGCAGGCTGCAGTCCCAGTCATGACTGCCCCCCAACCCATTGTTGGCTGCTGATAAACAGCAACAAAAAAGCATGTTAAATACAACCCCGTACTTAATGTTTTGTGTATTCTAAGACTGCGCTGTCCAGGAATAAAATTCGATATTAATACACAATTCAACATTCCAAGAATTTATCTTTCTCTCCCCCACACACACCTCCTGTTTTCTAAGTAGACTTACAGCCTTTATGGAAGAGGGTTTAAAAGGTGTTGGGAATGGTGAAATTCTTGTGGGGTGCTGAGCTAGACTTCCACTGACGATAGGCACTGCATACAGCGTGGGACCAGTCTACCCGAAAGGCCACCTTTTCTCATATGAGCCTGCCCAGTTTGTAAGATCTTCTGGAGAGGCCCTTCTTTTGAGACTGCCACCTTCAGAGGCGCATTTGGTGGTGACCCGAGGGAGGGCCTTTTTAGTGGCTGCTCCCAGGCTATGGAACTCCCTGCCATGGGAGGCTAGGTTCGCTCCCTCTCTGTTGTACTTCTTCCTCTGGCAGGCAAGGACCGCCTTATTCAAGAAGACCTTTGGCCTGTAAGTCAGTCTGTTGGGTTGGGTGCTGGTTTTTTTGTTTTTGTTTTATTCTGTCATTCTTGTGTTTTTATTATATTTTAATGTATTGTTTTATTCTTTTGATCAACTTTAATTCTGCCTGTAAGCCTCCTTGAGTACCATTTTTTTTGGTAGAAAGGCATGGTACAGATCAAATAAATAAATAAATAATAGTTCCTTACTGTTCACTCTGGTTAACTACGATGGAAGGAACTAGGCCAAAAAAATAAGCAAACTTCCTTACTTTGTAGCTGCACTTCGCAGGGCAAGATTGGTAGCGGCTGGCAGGTGTACTTCAGGGAGACTGGTCTTCCATTTCTGAACTTCTGATTGAGCTTCCTGCAGAGCTTCCAAGGAGTTTGCCACTTACAAACCAGTGATTACATCCTTCCTGGTGTCTTTAAAGCAGGGGGTGTTGAACCTCTTTCCGCCTGAGGGCCAAATTCAATTTCAGAGAAGCTCTAGTTATGTGACCCCCAAGCTCTGGAGGCATTCAAGGTGCAGCTGGACAGCCATCTGTCACGGATGCTTTGACTCGGATTCCTGCATTGAGCAGGGGGTTGGACTCGATGGCCTTATAGGCCCCTTCCAACTCTACTTTTCTATGATTCTATGATTCCTGGGGGCTGCATTCGAGAGGTGGGCTGGGCCAAAGCCAAAAGGAGCCAGGCCAAAATCCCCCAAAATACCTGCATTATTTAGCTCAAATCTCTTACTTTATGACTGAACACTCAGTCTTTCAGAAAAGACGACCCCCTAAAGATGACACACCATACCAATGTAGAGGCAGGAAGTTGTTGTGTCCCTTATTACTGCTAGTAACTGAGCCTTAGTAGACGTATTTCAACCCTTTAGATTGGAAAGAAAACTGCAAATGGCCGGGAAACCATCAAACTTTTGGCTGGTGGCGCTCCAATGTCAGTGGGGCGGCATATCCGCTCTGGGTTAGAGTCTGAATGTTAAAGGGGCTATCCAAGGTGCTGAACACCACCCCAAACTAGGTTCAGCACCGTGGACAGATCCTTAAAAGTTCAGCCCGCGGCCCAGAGTGGATGCACTGGCCCACTAGCATTCTAGCCGCCAGCCTCCACTGACTGTTGGCTGTCAGGGGAAAGGGGTGTGGCTAAGGGAAGGGGCGGGGCCCTCTGGGGGACCCTGGAAGTCTGGATTGGGGTCCCAGCCGGTGGGTCAGATTTGACCTGCCTGCTTGAGCTTCAACACTCCTGCTTTAAAGGAACTAAATATGCAGATGCCAACAGCAACAATGTCTTTGTAAAGCCAGGGTAAACAACAAGGCTGGATGGTGCTGAGCAGAGCTGTGTGGTTTATAGGTTGGAGGCAGTGTGGCTGGGAATGACAACAAGTTTAAGATCACCTATGAGGAAGGAGAGGACAGCAGCTGTCTACACCTCAGATATGGCTCCTACCACCGCTTGGAAGGCTTTCCCAACTGTGTGGTCACCAGTGGCGTGGTCAACTTCTTCCTCGCTCGTACTGAGGAGAGCAGGCGTGTCGGATTTGACCCGAAGCTGCTGAGGGTGGCTCACTCAGGTAAAATCCATATGCCCCCCCACACCTCCAGATGTTTTGCCCTAAAGTAGTCTCTTCTCTCGGAAGAAGATGGATCATATGTGGCTGGCCCCAATGAACGTTGGCATGCCCTGCAGGATTCTTGTTCAAATCCTATTAGATTTTGTGTGTTTAAAGCTGTGTTGCTAGTCCTCATGGTAGCACAGGCAAGTTTGAAATCCCCTAAATTGGTGGTTCTTGAACTTACCATGGTGGCCATCTCCAACCAAGACAAGAAAACTTTGCAAGCCAGCCTGCTCAGAGGTGAGGCAGAAGATGCAGTTTTGCACTATTCCATCAAAAAGAACAGGGAGGTAGCAGGGTTGAAATGGCCATGGTAAAAAGGTAGGCGAGCAAAAACATGTCGGGAGAAAATAGGTGCCCTCCTTAATCCCCACATCCCACTTTGAGAACTTCAATCAATGAGTATTTAAAGTAGCTCTCCCCAACCTGGTGGCCCCCAGATGTGTTGGGCTACAACTCCCAGCATCCCCTAGCCAGCCATGCTGGCTGGGGTGTGTGTGCTGGGAGTCATAGTCCAACACATCTGGAAGGTACCAGGTTGGGATAGGCAGATTTAAAGTATAAACTGATCGGGCCCCAAAAAGAGAGGCAGAAATTAGTTGGATTGGGGGCTCCCAAATTTTGTTTCTAAGCCCCTTGAGGGGCTTTTTCAACACGTCACAATGCTTCTGGGCTCAGGAATTCCAGAAAATCAATGTTTCCTGGAGAGTGGGGAGGGAAATGCATCAACACTTCATCACAGCTATGGCTTGAATCACAGCTTCTGCCTAGCCTTCCTCTTCCAGACATGTGTTCAACCATGTTGGGAGGGGGAGGTATGGTCCCACATTGTCCTGCAGGAGTTTACCAACAGGTGGAGGATACATATAAAAAGAGCTCTTGTATTCAAAGTAGGGATGGAGAGAATTTCATTTCATTTGCATTTTAATGTGAGCTTCCCTAATTTTGCACTTTCAAACTACTATGCAGACCACAATCCGTTGTCTTTTGAAATTGGCATCTCTCGGAATTTTGTAATGGAGTTGTCCAATTTAAAAATAAATAAATTTAAAAAATGCATATCGTAGGGGAAATTACATTAAAATACATTATATTAGGAAATTTGGTTGCAAAGATTTGTATGGCAGACAAAATGCATACCAAAATGCACATACTAGGAGGAATATGCACAAAAATGTTGATAAATTCTCACGCTATTATTATTATTATTATTATTATTATTATTATTATTATTATTATAATATCTCAAAGTTTGAGATGAATCATACTTAAGATTGGAAAAATGAGAACCTCAGAGAAATTGAAAGATTTGTCTAACCCTAACAAAAGTTCATGTCGTAGTTTGTTCCAAGGCTTACTGACTGACTTCTCTCCCCCCCCCCCCCCCGCTATACAAATGTTCTTTTCAGAATATTTTATGGATGGACTGGGGCGTCTGCAGGTCGGCTCGTGCAACCACGTTATCGTTGGTCACCAGCCACGCAATTCTGCAACCAACTCGCAGGAGGAAGCTCTTGAGAAGACGTATCGTAAATTCCGGACCAGTACACAGGCAGAGGTCCGGTTTAAATTAGCTTTACATTACTTTAAGAACAGGATGAAATGCTACACAAGGGGATAACTGCCATCTTCCAACTTGCTCCTGTCCCATGTCCCCCAGCTGGGACATTTTTGAGTGATCTTGGACTGAACTCAGCAGCTCCTATGATCTTGTTCTGGGAACTGCAACTTCTGGCTTGGAGCCACAAACTGCAAAAGAAGTTTTAAACTCACTGAATGAAAAATCAGGTTCTGCTTTAAATCTCCCGATTATGGACATTCTCGCAGCAGGACCCTACCATGAAATGGATGTCTGAAGTGCCATTGACAATTTTTTCCTGACTCCTTAAATATCTAATTCGACAAACATGTTAAATTCTGTACAGTGAGATGGAGGCCATTTTGTATCTGCTCTGTGTAAATGGTACTGTGGTAACATAAGGGTGATCTGCAACAAAATGTTGCCACGTGGAATGCTCCTATTTAGGAAACCTCATTCCAGGGATGGGGACTCGGACTCCAGGACTCGACTCGTGAGTCGGACTGAGTCCCCCCTCTGACTCGAGTCAGACTCGAGTCCCAATATTTTTAATGGGACTCGAGACTCGACTTGGGACTCGAGACCAAGGACTCGTGTTCCAAAATCGTGTTCCTCAAATGCAACATGGATAGGTTTTAGGAAGTACAGCAAGTTTATTTTTTAAAATCATTTTCCTAAAATGAAACCTTTCAGACATTTTGGGTTTGGCTGCCTCTGCCTGCCTGCTTTGGGGTTCCCTGCCTCCTCTGCCTGCCTGCTTTGGGGTTCCCTGCCTCCTCTGCCTGTCTGGTTATTTTGGGTTTGTCTGCCTGGTTTGTTCTTGCCAAAATCAGTTGCAGAGTTTTGAAATAAAAAGGCACACTTGTGCCTAGAATTTATTTAAGCCACGCATCTGAAATAGCCTTATTTTATTGGGGGGGGAAACCCATTGATTTTAATAGGGACTCGTGGAGTCAGCTTTGGGAGTGACTCGTGGCTCGTGAATAAATCCTAGTAACTTTTTTATAAATTTGCATATATCTGTTATAAATCAGCACATGCAGATTTTATGCAAATTTGTGTTCTATGGGCCTGAGTCCCAAATCTTTTAAGTGCCCTGCCCCACTGTTTTCTATTCCCCCTACCTCCTGGGTCCATCCCACCCTGCTAGTCGGTCAGCCTTCTGTGCCCACTGTACATGCTTAGTCCTCATTGGGCTGTTTTGGGATTCCCCTCCCTTGGTTCCCCCCCCCAAGGGCTTTTGTACTCTACAAACCTTGGGTTTCCCCCAAGTATGCTGATATCACCCACTTGTGCATAGATGGTGCTGTTTTCAGTACATAAGGACGCACACTTGGAGAACTGAAATATATATATGTTGACTGATGATACCTAAAACCTAAGGGTATAATCCACCATGTTTGTGCATATCAACCAGACATTTACATGGAGCTCATACTGGGAAACTGCATGGATATTTTGCACCTAGTTTTTTTCTTCTTTTTTCTTTTCGAGTTGCACTGACTTGGGGATGAAGAAATATGGGTATTCTTATCTAAAGATTGTAATGAACACTTACCTCATTTGTTTATGGTTAAGTTTTTATTTAAAAATGCCTCCAGGTTCTCAGAAACTTCCTGTGAAGCTGCAAGAACAACTGGCTTCAGGCTTCAGTACCCAGCCGCAGATGTGTAGTCATGTTAAATACTGGGCTGTGCCGTGGAGGCTGAGAATGGAGATCTCACTTTCTCTCGCTCAGATTGAGATGGGAAATGTTGGCAAGCCGCTTGGCACAGAGCAGACACAGCCAGCCGCCGCCATGGTTATTTGGCGATATCTGGTGCATTCACTTTAACAGGCTCAGACCTAGAACGGAGCAGGTCCGTGGCTTAGACTCATGCTAGAGGAGTTAACCAAGTGATTCTGCCAGAAGGAAAGTAATATGAAGTCACGTCCATAGTCTAAATTAAGCACAACCACTCAATCAAAACAGCACTTAATTTATTGACTTTTGAGCCGCAGCACTGTTCTGATTAGATGGTGCCCATCCTGAGCTAGCCTTTTAGGACCTTTGATGGCTTAAGTGACAAGCCATCCCTATCTTTTCTTGGTGGTCCAAAACCACTGTTGGCTCTGCCAAGGGTCTTCTCCTGTCCTTTTGCTTAATTGTCATTTTCGGACTTTTTTGTCCCTTTGTATGAACCACAGAAGAACCCTGGGTTTCAAGCCCTCAGTGTTCCATTGACTGGTTTCACACAACACGATAAACCCACACTCAAGGGTTGAGTATGAGTTGAGCTTGAGTTGTCATTGAGCCGTGGATTGTTGTTGAAACGTGGATTATTGTGTTGTCTGAACCCAGCTGCTCTAACAAGCCATGGCTTGTTACCCACAAACAACCCATGAAGAGAACCCCTGGTTTGTTGTTGGGTTGTGAACTGTGGATTGTTCACCATGGTTTGTTATCTCGGCTGGGTTCAGATAATACGAGAACCCAAGTTTCAACAACAACCCACAGTTTAATGACAACCCTTGAGTGTGGGTTATCGTGCTGTCTGAACCCTGTAAGTGTATCTGACTGGTCCCACTTGGCTACGTATGTACTTGGTCGCAGTAACACACACTGGTTCCGCTCCGCTGAAATCACTTAGTTTCCTAGCTGCCCATGAAGACAGGATACCACACTTGCTTCTGCTGCATGGCAAGCTCTGTAGTTCCATAGCCTTCCAAGGGCCTGATGCCCCTGCTCTCTGGTTGCGTGAAGAGCCCAATTAGTCCTGGCTATGTCTGCTGTCTGTTCGGCTGGAGTCACTTGGAGCCACAGAATGCCAGCGTTCCGCCACTTAAGCCTGGCTACCCACTTATCCCAGACCATGCAGGTCTGTCTGCTTAAGTCCCCGCTTTAGCTGAAGCAGTGACCTGTTTGCAGCCCCTTTCAAGTACCCCTCTTCTGTTGCCGAAACCTCAGGGGTCTCACCGCACTGCAGCTTCATCTACAGCAGTGTTCTCCAACCTTGGGTCCCCAGATGTTTTTGGCCTACAACTCCCAGCATGCCCCAGCCAGCATAGCTGGCTGGGGCATGCTGGGAGTTGTAGGCCAAAAACATCTGGAGACCCAAGGTTGGAGAACATTGATCTACAGGATTGATCTAACGAGATCTTGGGAAAGGTATCTGTGGAGAAAGCCAACCTAAAACCCCTTTCTGACACACACACACTCACCAAGGAGGGGGGAAGGAGACCCAGGGGGGGGAGACAGCCAGTCTCCACAGAGACCAAAGGGGACAAACAACATCTGCATAGAATCACCCCAGGGGGGAAGGCAGGAAGCATCCCCAGGTTCGTCAATGCTCTCGTATATCAGCCCCATCTACATAAGACTTGAATACCTTGCCAGAGCAGACACTTCGGCACCCATAAGAAAGGGCCATTCAACACCGCAGGATGGGACCATTAAGCAAGTGGCTTCAAAGGGACCCCACCCCACAGGGGGAAGGTGTTAACCCACCTGATTGGCCGCCCACCTGAGGAGGGTGGCAACCCACCTGATTGGCCACCCACCTGAGGAGGTTGGCAACCCACCTGATTGGCCGCCCACCTGAGGAGGGTGGCAACCCACCTGATTGGCCACCCACCTGATTACGGAGGGAGGGGCTACCTGAAACCCAAGGTATAAAACACCCTGCGCAAGGGAACTGAGTTGTTGGACCTGATCAGCAATCTTGCCCCATGCTTGGGGTAAGGGACGAAGGGATCGGCAACCCCGGGTAGCAGCACCCGGCGTGCTCCAGCTAGCTGAAATCACTGGCCGCTTGGGTTGACCGGACCCCCGGGAAACCAAGCTGAAATCACTGGCCGCTTGGGTTGACCGGACCCCCGGGAAACCAAGCTGAAATCACTCATGAGCCGCTTGGGTAGACCGGACCTCCGCCAGGAACCCAGCTAGCCGCTTGGGTAGACCGGACCTCCGCCGGGAACCCAGCTAGCAGCATGCGGTTGACCGGGCCTCTGCTGGAGCCCGAGCTGAACTAACTAGCTGAGAGCCCTGAAATCACGGTGTCCTTGAGACCTCTTGCTTGCTACTTTGTACCGTACTGATAAGCTGTATTGCTGGCGTGTGTCTGGGTTGGTGAAGGTAATTTTGTAAATAAACTTGTTTTTTAAAAGATACTTTCGTGGCTATAAGTTATCCCTTTGTTCTGGGCTAAGGGTGATAGTCGCTGGGGGACCTCGGAGAAGGCCCACCCCCAGGACTCGCTACCCCCTTAGTATTGAACCCACGCAGAAGACCAGGTTGTCGGTCTTCCACTTGGTGGCAGCGGTGGGATAACTTATTAGCTCAGAATATCTCCCAGACCCAAAGTAGCAAGAGCCTAAGGATCACCATGGGCGACCCAGAGCCTGACGGAGCGACTGGGGGAGCCGAGCCACGGCGGCCCCTGCCCGCAACCCCCATCACCCCGGGGTTGGCGGCGCTGATCCGGCAGACGGAGCTGCAGAGGGAGCTGCTGGCAAGTCTGGGCCCGGGTGCACGACCCAGGGGCCGCCCTATCCCAGTTCCGACAGATGGGAGAGAGGATGCGGTGACCGAGGACCCCGCTCCCCTAGAGCCCCTGGAGCCCCTCGAGCTTCCCTCGGAATGGATGGCACACAAGCGGGAGAGGATGGCCCACGAGCGCGAAATGATCTGGATGCAGATGGAGCTGGCCAAGATGCAGCTTGAGGCGGGGAAAACTCCCCCGACTGTCCCCTCCGCTCCTCCCCCTCCGTTGTGGGACCGCAAGGCGTTCCCCTACTACAAGCCAGGGCAGGATGTCCTGATGTTTTTCTACATTTTTGAAATGGCGTGCCAGGAGCAGCAGGTCCCCGACCACTTGCGGTTGTCCGCCCTGCGAACCCAGGTCAGTGGGGACCTGGCTGACCTCCTCGGGGCTCATCTGCGGAAGACCCCGGCAAGCTACGAGGCGTTCAAGGCAGCGGTCAGGCAACACTTCGCCCTCTCCGCCGAACATTGCCGGCGAAGATTTCGAGAGGGTAGACCTTCTCCTGGGACCACCCACGTGGCATGGGCAGCCCAGGTGATGCACGTCTGCGAGTCCTGGGTGGAGGCTTCCCGGGCCTCCACCCTGAAGGAAGTTGTCGAGCTGTTCGCCATGGAGCAGTTCTTCACCACCATCCCGAAGGAGTTGGCCGCTGTCGTGAGGGATCAGAAGCCCCGTACCTGTGAGGCGGCGGGGATCATGGCCGACGAGATGGGGCTATACCGGACGGCCCCATCCACCAAGGGAAGTTCCGTGGCCGTGGCCGAGAAGAACCCGGAGCCGGAAAAGGGCCTGCCCCGACGGCGCGGGGAGGCCCCTCGGATCAAGGGGAACCAAAACCCTCGGTCTGCGGCCTGCTTCCACTGTAACGAGATGGGACACCTGCGGCGGGATTGCCCCAAGCTCCAACCCAAGAACCGGGATGCCCGTCCCTCGCTGAAGAAAGTAGGACGCGTCGCGGGTGCTGCAGCCGCTCAGGATGACAACAGCGACGACGAGTGACGGTCGGTCTTCTCCCTCCATGCAAGCATCCCCGAGGACCGCGGTGCCGAGGAGGAACTCCAGGAGTGGGATTCCTACCGTCCTGAACCCCGTGCATCGCTGTATCGCATCGCCTCCCCGGACCAGCTGAGATGGAGCCGCAAGCAATTCTGTGAGTCCATCTATATCAATAATGTTCCCAGGGTGGGGTATAGGGACACTGGGGCAGATGTAACGGCTCTGCCCCGGGACCGCGTAGAGAGGTCCCAACTTTTGTCAGGACGTACGTGTACGATCAAACCCTATAACTCCCCCGACATCACCGTCCCCATCGCCCGGGTCTGGATCAAGTACCAGGGGTGGGAAGGAGAGATGGACGTAATCATCCATCGCCAAAAGGAGTGGGGCATCATCATCGGGAACGACCTCGCATTCCGGGTGGCCAAAGCTAAGATGGGGGTCGTCACCCGGGGACAGGCAAGGCGAGGGGGGCTGCCCATAACCGCACCGGTCCCAAAGCCTAAGCCCGTGCCCCCTCCACCACCCGGGGTGACCCCATCCCCTGCGGGGCACCCCGGGGAAAACCAGGCCATAGCGGAGCCCCCGAAGAACGAAGGGTTTGCTCAGATGGCTAAAGACTTTGGGACACAAGCCCAATTCAAGGAAGCCCAGCGACTGGACCCGTCCTTGCGAGAGTGTCGCGCTCTGGCCAACCAAGACCCCGGGGTATCCCTTTCCACGGAAAGATTTGTCTGGGACAATGGAACTTTGTACCGGGAGTTCGAGCCAAAGGGGGAAGTGGCACCGGGGCGCAAGCAGAGGCAACTGGTGGTTCCCCAACGGTACCGCCGCGCCGTGTTGCACCTCGCCCACGACGTGGCATGGGGAGGACACCTGGGGCAAAAGCGGACCCAAGCTCGAATTACAGAGGGGTTCTACTGGCCCATGATCGCCTCCGACATTAAGGCTTACTGTCGGTCCTGCGATGTGTGCCAGCGAGTGGGACACAATCGCGATCACCCAAGAGCTCCCCTTCAGCCTTTTCCGGTGGTGGGGATCCCTTTTGAACGGATTGCTATGGACATAGTGGGTCCCCTGAACCCGCCCACCAAGACGGGGAAAAAGTTTGTACTGACGGTAGTGGACTTTGCCACCCACTACGCGGAGGCTTTTGCGCTCGCCTCCATCTCTGCAGCCAGCCTGGCTAAGACTCTGCTCTCTCTCTTTGCCCGCTTAGGAATACCCCGCACGGTCGTGTCGGACTGCGGCACCGGGTTCATGTCTAAACTGTTCCAGAAGATGTGGGACCTGGGGGGGGTTGACCATGTAACTTCGGTGCCTTACCACCACGAGACCAACGGGCTGGTTGAATGCTTCAACCAGACTTTGGGGGAAATGATCCGGGCGTACGCTAGCCGTCAACCGGGAACTTGGGACCAAGCCCTACCCTACCTCCTCTTTGCCTACCAAGATGTTCGGCAGGAAAGCCTCGGGTTTTCCCCGAATGAACTGATGTTTGGCAGAGAACTACGGGGGCCCTTGGCTTTGTTGCGGGAGGAATGGGAGGGGGCTGCCGGCAGTTCGCCCGTGCCGGTTCACACTTTTCTGCGGCGACTACGGGACACCCTCCACAGCGTTCGAGAAGCCGCCCAACAGCATCTGAAAGCAGCCCAGCAGCGGCAAAAGGAGCTGTATGATAAAACCGCAGTAGCCCGGACTTTTGAGGTGGGTGACAAAGTGCTGGTTCTGCGTACCCTCAAAACGGACAAGCTGTGTCTTAAGTGGGAGGGTCCGGGGACTGTAGTTGAGAAACTTGGACCAGTCAACTACAAAATACTCTTTGCTGGGACTCCTGGAAAATGTAAAGTGTTTCATGTGAATATGTTGAAATTGTATGTGGACCGGGGTGCGGGACTGGGCTGTGTGAAGGAACATAATGATAAGGATTTCGCTGATGGGGATCTGTTGGGAGAATGGGGGGATGGTGGGGGAATGGAAGAAATCTCACTGTCACCCGCCCTGTCCGAGGCTCAGCGGGAGCAAATGAAGCGGGTGCTGGATGAATTTGGGACCATGTTCTCGGACCGCCCCGGGCGGACCCCACTCTTCCAGCACACCATTCAAACGGGTGACAGCCCCCCTCTGCAATCTCTGCCATACCGGGAGGTGGGACCCCATGCTCAAGTCTTTGCTGAGGAGGTCAAAGCCATGCTAGACCTAGGGGTGATCGTCCCTAGTTCTAGCCCATGGTCCTCCCCGATTGTCCTGGTGGCCAAAAAGGATGGGGGGGTGCGGTTCTGTGTGGACTATCGGAAAATCAACAAGGTGACTGTCCCTGACCCCTACCCCATCCCCAACATGGATGTCTTGCTGGAGAAACTAGGGAGGGCCAAGTACATTACCACCCTAGACCTCACCAAGGGCTACTGGCAAGTTCCGCTGGACGCGGATGCTGCTCTCAAGTCTGCCTTTGTCACACACCTGGGTTTATTCCAGTTCACCACTCTTCCCTTCGGAGTCCGGAATGGTCCGACAACCTTTCAGAGGCTGGTGAATGGAATGCTGAACGGGTTGGGAGAATTTGCCTGTGCCTATCTGGACGACATAGCTATCTTTAGTTCCACTTGGGAGCAGCATCTGCAGCATGTCCGGCAGGTCTTCCAGCGGATCCGGGACGCTGGGTTGGCAGTGAAAGCAAAGAAGTGCCAGGTGGGGCTAGGGGAGGTTGAGTACCTTGGACATCGCGTCGGAGGGGGGAGCATCAAACCCATGGAAGCTAAGATCGAGTCGGTTCAGAAATGGCCCCAACCCGCAACCAAAAAACAGGTGCAGGCTTTTCTGGGACTTGCAGGGTACTATCGGAAGTTTGTGCCACACTTCAGTCAGCTAGCAGCCCCTCTGACTGATCTTTGTAAGAAGCGCCAACCGAACAGGGTCCAGTGGACCGCGGCTTGCCAGACCGCTTTCGACGGGTTAAAAGCCTGCCTCACGGCAGCTCCCATTCTGCAAGCCCCAGACTTCGAATCCCCCTTCGTTCTACAGACGGATGCCTCTGAGGCCGGGATGGGGGCGGTGTTGTTACAGGAGAAAGTGGGAGAAGGGCCGCGCCCCGTTGCATACCTGAGCAAGAAGCTCCTGCCCAGAGAACGTAGTCTTGCCACCATTGAGAAGGAGTGCTGGCCGTGGTGTGGGCCATCACCAAGTTGCGCCCCTACCTCTGGGGGAGACGGTTCCGCCTGCAGACTGACCATTCCCCCCTGTGCTGGTTAGATAGAGTCAAGGGCAACAACCAAAAACTCCTACGGTGGAGTCTGGCGTTGCAAGACTTTGACTTCGAAATTGAGCACATCAAGGGTAAGGACAATGTCTTGGCTGATGCACTCTCCCAGGCTTTCTCAGGTGATGGGCAAGTCGATGGGAAATTGGGGTGTGGGACCCCAATGCCATCTTTTCCCCGGGGGGGAGATGTGGAGAAAGCCAACCTAAAACCCCTTTCTGACACACACACACTCACCAAGGAGGGGGGAAGGAGACCCAGGGAGGGGAGACAGCCAGTCTCCACAGAGACCAAAGGGGACAAACAACATCTGCATAGAATCACCCCAGGGGGGAAGGCAGGAAGCATCCCCAGGTTCGTCAATGCTCTCGTATATCAGCCCCATCTACATAAGACTTGAATACCTTGCCAGAGCAGACACTTCGGCACCCATAAGAAAGGGCCATTCAACACCGCAGGATGGGACCATTAAGCAAGTGGCTTCAAAGGGACCCCACCCCACAGGGGGAAGGTGTTAACCCACCTGATTGGCCGCCCACCTGAGGAGGGTGGCAACCCACCTGATTGGCCACCCACCTGAGGAGGTTGGCAACCCACCTGATTGGCCGCCCACCTGAGGAGGGTGGCAACCCACCTGATTGGCCACCCACCTGATTACGGAGGGAGGGGCTACCTGAAACCCAAGGTATAAAACACCCTGCGCAAGGGAACTGAGTTGTTGGACCTGATCAGCAATCTTGCCCCATGCTTGGGGTAAGGGACGAAGGGATCGGCAACCCCGGGTAGCAGCACCCGGCGTGCTCCAGCTAGCTGAAATCACTGGCCGCTTGGGTTGACCGGACCCCCAGGAAACCAAGCTGAAATCACTGGCCGCTTGGGTTGACCGGACCCCCGGGAAACCAAGCTGAAATCACTCATGAGCCGCTTGGGTAGACCGGACCTCCGCCAGGAACCCAGCTAGCCGCTTGGGTAGACCGGACCTCCGCCGGGAACCCAGCTAGCAGCATGCGGTTGACCGGGCCTCTGCTGGAGCCCGAGCTGAACTAACTAGCTGAGAGCCCTGAAATCACGGTGTCCTTGAGACCTCTTGCTTGCTACTTTGTACCGTACTGATAAGCTGTATTGCTGGCGTGTGTCTGGGTTGGTGAAGGTAATTTTGTAAATAAACTTGTTTTTTAAAAGATACTTTCGTGGCTATAAGTTATCCCTTTGTTCTGGGCTAAGGGTGATAGTCGCTGGGGGACCTCGGAGAAGGCCCGCCCCCAGGACTCGCTACCCCCTTAGTATTGAACCCGCGCAAAAGACCAGGTTGTCGGTCTTCCACTGTATCTTTTAAGCCCTTTCCTATTTTCTGGAGGTTCTTCTACATCTAAATTGTAGCCTCCTACTCTGTACCCTCTTTCCTTTCTTGTGCTTGTATGTGTAGCAATCCGATCTATTTTTTTGGAACTGATGTTTGGTTGGAAACCCAGCCACTTCAGTGCAGCCTTCTGGTCATGTAGTGGGAACAAGAACTGCAGCCAGGCTTCCTCATGTGAGCCCTCTCTGTCTTCCCTTCAGCCCAAGGCCTATTGTGGTCAGCCAAATCCTCTAGAGAGTTGATTTGACACACAAGTGGTTAGGAAGAAGTGCCTGTGTTGCATTGGTGGCTGTGAGCTTGCGTCTCCCAAAGGGAAGACAAGAAGGAGGGATTGCGCACATGGCTCTGGAAACTGGGAGGCCGAGTATGAATTAGGCGTAGGCAGCCCCTCCCCTGCCCTCCCCTTTTGTCATAGTGACTGCGTGCAAGGACTAGCCTTGGTGCACTGCTTTTTGCCCAACCAAGCCTCTATAAGATCTTTTTCTCCTCCCTTCTCCTGGAAGCTCATTCCTGAACTGTTCTCTTCCTCCCAGGAGCGTTAGGGCCCCAAGTTGCTTAACCCCAACTTCCGCAATGCCCTCAGAGCGATTGCCCAGCCCTGTTCATCTTGGATAATCCTTGAATCTCTGGTGGCCGAATCCTCCTTGCAGCACAGCCTTCAGTTTATCCACTGAATGGACTTTTGAGCTAATTTCCCCACCATTTGAACCTATTCTCCATTTTACATTTATGTACATTGGCTTAATATGCATAGTCTCCAATCCCCCCCCCCCAAAAAAATGCCTTAAGCCATCACTGGTGTCTCACTTTGTCATGCAGAGTCCTGAATCCCCCTGCCTCCCGCAACTGCAAGCTACTTAAAGGGGCCATGGGCAAAATTGCAGCTAAGCTCGCAGTTTTAGCTTAGCTGCATTGTTTTCCCATGGCCCCTTTAAGATAGCTCTGGAAAATGTCGATCATTTTCTCTATCTTGGCAGCTATCTTTCTGTTACAGCTAACATCGACAGTGAAATCCAGCATCGTCTGAGCTCCGCAAGTGCCGCATTTTCTCGAATGAAACATAGAGTGTTCGAGGATCGGGATATTTGTAAGAAGACCAAAACACTGGTTTATGAAGCCATTGTATTACCAACTTTATTGTATGCCTGCGAAACATGGACTATCTATAAACGCCACTTCCACCTCCTTGAAAGGTTTCATCAACGTTGCCTCCGGAAATCCTGCAAATTACTTGGGAAGATAGGCAAACAAATGTCAGTGTACTGGAAGAAGCAAAGACTACTAGCATTGAAAAAATGATCCTTCAACGCCAACTTCAGTGGACCAGTCATGTTGTTCGAATGCCTGACTGCCGTCTCCCAAAGCAGTTACTTTACTCCCAACTCAAGGATGGAAAGCGGAATATCGGTGGTCAATATAAGAGGTTTAAAGATGTTCATAAGGCTAATCTAAAAAAATGCAATATAAACATCGAAAACTGGGAAGCTCTGGCCCATGAACGATCTAAATGGAGGTTGGCCTTTCACAAAGGTTCCATGGACTTTGAAGAAGCCCGAATGCAAGTTGAAAGGGAGAAACGTGCTAAGCGAAAAGCACGTCAAATGAATCCTTTACAGGACCATCTTCTATCTGGTAACCTGTGTCCTCACTGTGGGAAGCTGTGTGGATCTAGAATTGGCCTCCACAGTCACTTACGGACCCATCGCTAGAGTCTACACAATCTTCTTTAGAATTTCCTTCTTTTATCCCGGAAGACAATCTTACTCGGTCACGAGTGATCGCCTGATGATGATGATGACTTAGGCTCGAACAGCCAGCCGCAGTAAGCAGGGAGGGAACACTGCTAGGATGGGAGGGCCAGGCAAAGATGTGTGTGCGCGTGCACACATGCTCTACCTGCTGCCTCTGATGCACATTGCTCTGGGAAAGGGATTAGCTGGGTGAAAGCCTGGACCAACGGAGAGGTGAATGAGGGAATTTATCACATGATTCCTATCTTTATATTGCCAAAGATTTTATTTCCTAACAGAGCTGACTCTTTGCCTCTAACAGGTGAGTTTACAGTGTCAGAAAGAAATGCAAGAAACTTCCCCGTCTCTCTGAAGCTCCATGTTTGGGGGTATGGGGTAGGTGGGTAAGCTTCGACTGTTGAATTTGTGCCAATCCTGACAATTGTACAACAAAAAGAGATTGCCCTGCAAGCACTGACCCCCACCCATGAAAAACACCAGATATCAACAATTAAGGGTTTAAGTAAGTTTTTTTTAAAAAATTACAAAAGCCACTTATAAAATTATAATATAATAATGTAATAATTATAATATATAAGATTTTGTGTGTTTCCTCTAATAACTTTTGTACTTGACCATGCCCTTTGGTTGCCTGGCCATACCCTTGGCCACGCCCTCATGTCACCTGGCCACACCACGCCACACCCTCTTGATCACACCTCCATGTTGCTTAACCATACCTCTTACAAATGCACATGTGTCCCTATTTTCATCTGTGAAATGTTGGAGGGTATGAATCTGCCTAGGTTTATTTGTAATCTGTGAACTAGTTAAATCCATTTTAAGAGTTTGTGTAAGTGCCTTTTGCTGACCAGCTAATTCGCCAGAGAAATCATTGTGTGATTCTTGTGTATTTGATTACATTTGATTCTTATGTGTTCAATAAAATTCCATTTTTTAAGAAACGTGTGTGTGTGTGCGCGCGCGCGTGCACGCGCGCACGCATAGGCGTATCAATGGATCACCTCTGCAAGGACATGCTTTTGCCAAAGTGAAAAGGTCCCTTAACAGGTCTATCTCAGAACGTGCATACTCTTGTACATGTGTCCAATGTGGAAATTTGATAACAGAAGGGAAACTTGAGCTCTGTGCGTTAAGCTATGGTATGTAGGTTGAGCATTGGGCTGGGCCCGATCCAGCTGAGCAGCCTTAGCCTTGTACATCTAAGGATGGGGAGAGGGAGTGCGTGATGGTATTTCAGGAAGGAGTATTATAGTTGGGGAGAGGGTGAAGGGAAGATGGGGGCCATTCCCCTAATTGTGCTTGCTTGGAAGAGGGTGGCTTGCGTGTAACATCTTTGCCCTCCCTGGTGGCTGCTTTCTGGTCCTTCCCAACTTGAGAAAGACAGGTTGCTTACCTGTAACTGTAGTTCTTCGAGTGGTCATCTGTGCATTCACACATATGGGCTCTGCGCCTGCGCGGAGACAAGTTTCGGGAAGATTCTATCGCTGAGGCGATTTGGGCGGGAGCCCCTCCCCACACACATGCCCTCTAGGGGGCTCCCGCCCTCTCCCTCAGTTCCTCTTTGACCGCCATCGTGTGTGGCAGCGTTTTGGGGATTCTCTTGCTTATAGCAATATTTCGCTGAGGAAAATGATCTCTCAAAATTTATTTTCAACTACCTTCGTTCCCCCCCCCCCCCGCCCGCCCATTCGTCATCATTCTGCTTCTTATTTCGTTATCTGATCTTTTTTTCAATCGAGTTTGCCTTTTGGCATTATGCCGCCGAAAGTGGCCTTTCGCAAATGTGTCAAGTGTGGCACAAAATTGCCCCCGGGCAGACAGGCGCTCATTGTGCCTTGTCTGCTTAGGAGAAGCTCATAACGTTGAAACCTGCGCTGTCAGGCTTTCACAAAGCAGGGCCAGGAAACACCGGGCGGACAAACTAAAAGCCCCTGCTATGGAATAAGGCCCTCCAAGCCCCCGCGGAACTGCCCGCTCCATTAGTCAGGCCTAGTACGCCGCCCTCTCACACCGTGACTTCTGTGGCCTCGTCAGACAAATATATGGAGACGATGCTTTCCAAGAGCCATGCAAAAAAGGTTCGCAGAGAGGGGGGGCTCTAAGAGACGGAGCTAAGAAAAGAAAGAAAAGGGGAGAAAGTTGGCAAAAAAGCTTGCGGCTTCGCTCTCGGGCTCAAATGCGCTGCCGCCAGGAGAACAGGCGGCCGCCAAATCTCAGGAAAGCCCGGCTGGGCAGCGATCTTTGCCCTCCCTGGTGGCTGCTTTCTGCTCCTTCCCAACTTGAGAACTCCAGTGACTGTCAGCGGGCCCTGAAGACAAGTATGCCCTGCGTACCTGAACTCCTGATACAGCCTGTTTCAAACATTATGGCATCCACCTAACTTCTCTCTTCAATTCTCAGTTCCTTTCACCACCTTTCTCCCCTTGCTTCCCTTCTCCAATTGCTGCTCCCTCATCCAGATAGCAGTCACAGTCCATAATCTTTCCCCTTTTTGGTCCCTCGAGCTGAAACCGAATACACATTACCCTGTACCTGGCACATGCAACCTCTTGGTTCCCCATCTGGCCTGGCAGCTTCTTCCCCTGGCCCCACCCACTCTGCCACGGAGGGATCTCTGATGAGAAAGGCTCCCTTTTCAGTGCTTAGCAGGGAGATAAGAGATAAGATCGGAGATAAGAGCCTTTTCCTCCAGGGCCAGGAGGAGAAGCTGGTGAGTGATTCAGTCCTGCTTCCTTTTGAGTCTTGTCCTGCAGAGGCCTGTCCTGATTATGGCCGAGTAGTCATGCACTGGCTTTCCCTGCTTACTTCTGAGTAGACATGCAGAGGCTCAATATTTAGGATGCTCCTTGAAAGTGCTGCTGAGTGATTCAGTCCTGCTTACTTCTGAGTAGACATGCTTCCTACTATACATTTAGTAGCAATGGAATGCGGGTGGGGTGGATTATTTTTTTTTAGCCTCATCCACTTTGCTAGTGGGCAGGGCCACCACTGAAATGTGAACCCCTCCCCACAGATTTGCTCCATTAAACTTACTATAAACAAATCCCGTATTTTGTCAATTTCAACTTTCATTCAGGCTCTATTGAAGGGGTTGCCTCCTATTCACCCGGGAACTGCTTAAAGGGAGTTTTCTCAGTTCTGATTAACCCGCTAACTCCCGAACTCATGCAAATGATAGCTTCTTCAAAATGGACTTAGGCCCTTGGGCTGTATTAGTTTCTTCATCCCTCCCTATACTTTACTGTAGGCACGGGCAACCTGGTGCCTTCCAAACCTTTTGGACTAGAACTCCCATAATCCCTGACCATTGGCTATGCTGGCTGGGGCTATGGCAGTGATGGCGAACCTTTTTGAGCCCGAGTGCCCAAACTGCAACACAAAACCAACTTATTTATTTCAAAGTGCCAACACTGCAATTAAACCTGAATATCAAGGTTTTAGTTTTAGAAAAACAACTCATAGTTGTCCGAACTAATTAACATCTTTTGTCTTAAAAGAAAAACACAATAACTGAGCTTCCAATGATACAAACAGTTTTTTGTTGAAAAAAAACATCAACTCAAAAAATTATTATAGTACTACATTGTACACATAGCCTGAAGGGAATTTATACCAACTTTTTAAATAATTAGGCACATGTATTTTTGGATAAGGGATTCTCAACTTGTAATATGATTATATGCCAGACTGAAATTGTATGGGGCAAGCTTTACCCCGGGGCCTTTCCCTGCTTCTACAGGTGTCGGATTAGTAAAAGTCAACCTGTACTAGGATGAGCAAGATAAACAAGAAAACTAAACGTGCTTATCACATTTTAAACACTTCATGTCTTGGACTGCAAACACTGCATTAGGTGAAAGTTTGCATTGGGCATGATTTTGCACAATTAATGTGATTTTTGCTATTGTGTGCATGCTGATAATTTGTCAAACCTTGGCTCATACTCTGTTAGTTTGAGAGCAACACATGCAGCACTCACGTCAACTGTTAGGGCTTTACATCCAAGCCATGCATGCTCTGTGCATCATTCTTCAAAATCTTTTAAATGTGATAACAATGTAGAAAAGAATTCGGTAACAGGAATTCTAGAATAAAATCATTCTGTTCCACACTGTGATAAAGAACAAAATCAATAGTGTTTTGCAGAAGGGGACAGTCTTTTCGCGATCTGGTGACCAATGGCTCGAGTGCCCACAGAGAGGTCCCTGCGTGCCAGCTGTGGCACCCGTGCCAGAGGTTCGCCATCACTGGGCTATGGTATCAGCTATATTTGCTATGGTATCAGCTTTCAGGAACTAGAGTCCACTTCATCAGGTGAATCTGATAAAAGCTGGCGTAGTGTGGTGGCTGAGAGGCTAAGCTGTGAATCAGAAAGCCCCCCGTTTGAATCTCATGAACTTTGCCATGAACTCATCAGATGGCCTTAGGCTACCCACTCTCTCAGCCTCAGTACCCCCAACTGAAATATGGGAGAGCCAGTGTGGCATAGTGGTGAGTGCTGGATTGGGACTCGGGAGATCCAGGTTCTAGTCCCCACTCAGCTATGAAGCTCAGTGGGTGACTTTGGACCAGTCACTGACTCTCTGCCTAACCTACTGCACAGGGTTTTTGTGAGGATAAAATGGAAAGGATTATGTAAATTGCCTTGAGTTCCTTGCAGGAAAAAAAAGGTGGGATATAAATAAATAAATGATACTGATTTAACTTCGTGTTGTAAGGATTATGAGTAGGTAATGCACATTAAGCACTTTAAAGCGTTATACAAATGTGGAGTATGATCATCATCTTTATTGTTGCTATTGTTTGTTTTCGAGGTGCTACAAGGCTTCGTATGTGTGTGTTGCCTGTTGTTGTTGATGAAATAGCCCAACCTCTCTGGAAGCTGTATGCTAAATTTAAATTGAATTCCTTCATATTTAATCCTGGCTGTTTTAAACCCAGCTCAAAACAGGCAGTCTTCCCACACTTTCTGTACAACACTACTCCACCTTGCACAAATCTCTAAGCCAGGGATGAAGAACCTTAGGGCCAGGGCCCACATCCTGCCCTCTGGTGGTTCCAACCTGGCCCTCTGGGGGTCCCCTAGCCCCACCCCCTTCCCCCCGTCATTTGGTGGTTTTCTTGCTTTTGTGCAGTTTTTCCCCATCCTAAAAGATTGAAATGCCTCTCCTAAGGCTTAGCTACTGACAGTTAAGCACTTTAACTTAACTGAAAGTTAAGCACTTTAAGCCGGCTTATGCTGGCTCAGCTTGTCTGAGCGTGGAAAGCTAAGCAGGGTCTGGTTATTACTTGGATGGGAGACCTCTCCTCTAGTTTCCTGCTGCATTGAGCAGGGGGTTGGACTCGATAGCCTTGTAGGCTCCTTCCAACTCTATGATCTATGAAATCTATGAAATAGGTTGGTATTTTGGCCCGCCCCTTTTGCTTTTGGCCATGCCCATCACTGGAATGAGGCCCACGAGAGCTCCTCTGAAATGGAATCTGGCCCTTGGGCTGAAAGAGGTTCTGCGCCCCTGCTCTAGGCAAAGGAAATTCTGCCACTACAAGGCTGCAGGGGTCATCAGGACCTGCCTATCTCTGCTCAGGAACCACACACACCCTGGACTTTCCACTAGCCACTTCTGCTCACAGAAGATATTAGGCATGCCCCACTTTCTTCTACCTGGCCTCTATGTTTGGCTCCATTCCCAGATTCCTACTGGTCACTGGTGCTCCTGGCTTGGCTATAAAGCAGTTCCAGGTTAGCCTCTTGGCTCTGTCCCTGAGCAACCAGAAGTCACATTCCTGCACTCTGGTCTTGCTTTTGTTCCTGGGAGAAGCACAGCCTTGCAAAGCTCCCCATCTTGCTGCACCTGCCTTCCTCTGACCTTCGCTGTACCCTGGCGAACATTTACCAACACTTGACCTTGAGGAGTGACTGACCTTGATCTTTTCCTTTTGATATAATCCCGCAAGCATGACCTCAGTTCTCGGAGACGGTAATGGAAGACAGGGAGGAGCGCTGTGAGGTATCCTGGGCTCAAAGGACCTGCTGTTTGTAGGCAGCAGCCCAAAACATTCTTACCAAAGTTTGCAATGTCTGGACTCCAGCCATGAATGTATGGAGTGGGATATCTTAACTTCTGCAATTTGGAGAAATACAAAGCAGGCTCCGATTCAACCATAGGTGTGTATACACAAGAGCTGCCAGAGCTATGCAGTGTAGAAACACAACAAAGAATCAAGTAGAAAGAGGCCAGAGCAAGGTCTCTTATCACCTAAGCTACTGCCCAGCTAACTCGGTACCACCTTCCTTCAATGGAGCTGGTAACTATGGAGAAGAATCAGCCACCAACCAGTTCCTTGCGTGTCCACCCACTTGCATCCCATTGGATTTAGAAATGTGCGTGTGTACCACCCAGTGTGATTACAGGTGGTGTGGGGATTAGTATTGAGACTTTTTTTAAGGGGAAGGTCCAAGACTTGCCAGATGTTGTGTCTGGATGTTATAAGGGAGGATACAGCCTTGCAAACAGCCATGGCCATAAACTTACTAGGTGGCCTTAGGGAAGATACTCTTTCTGAGCCTCACACTCCCCCTCCCAACCTGCATTATGGGGGATAATTCTAGTGACTGGGTTCAGACAACACAATAACCCACTCAAGGGTTGAGTGCGAGTTATCGTTGAACTGTGGGTTGTTGTTGAAACGTGGGTTATTGTGTTGGCTGAACCTAGCCGAGATGACAATCATGGTGAACAACCCACAGTTCACAACCCAACAACAAACCATGGGTTCTCTACATGGGTTGTTCGTGGTTAACAAGCCATGGATTGTTAGTGCAGCTGGGTTCAGACAACACAATAACCCACATTTCAACAACTCACATGTCAATGATGACTCGCACTCAACCCGTGAGTATGGGTTATCATGTTGTCTGAACCCAGCCACTGACTTACTTTACAGGCTGGTTGTAAGGATTACACTTGAAAACACAACACAAATGTTGGCTTGGATCCAGATTTAGGTGCATGCAACTGGGCTGGCAGAAGGAGACTTCCCTGCCTCCTCCTCCTCATGGCAGCTCCTTGAAAATGCTACAGAGGGTCAGGAGACCCTGATGAATGGGGTGGGCTGTGTTGTCAGGGGTGAGGTGGGATCCCCCAAAATTGGGCAAAGGTACCTTCCAAGAGCAGGGCCTTTCTGTCCATGGAATGCAGATCCTGGATCCAACCCATTAAGTATTAAATCAGAGCACAAACTAAAAGATGGGTGTTTTTTCTCATTTTATTTTTTAAAAAATTGAAACAGTGACGTAAAGCAGTTCGTGGCAATAATCAAGCTGGAAGAAAAATAGAGCCAGCATCCATCCGTAATCGCAACTTCGGATCTGAGCCAACTAACCTGCCTCATGCAAAAGACAAGGGGTCAAAGAACAGAAATTAGAAAGGGAAACTTAAAGGGAGAAAAGTTTTTAAAATTACAGTTGACCAAAGAGAGAAAAATAATTATTAAAGAGTATTAAAGATGATTTCAATGGTTTAGAACAAAAGGGAGAAACAGTTTGACACGCTTCTTGAAGTCATTACAACATTGTATGGCAGACAGATTACTTTCCAAATTCACACAAGCTTTTTTTTTTTTTGCATAAACATGATTTCTCCAATAAGATCATAACAATTGATTGCTGCGATAGAAGGTAATCAGGACCTACACCCAAGTAGCAAAATAGTTTCATACAAGATCTCCAACAAAGTAACTGGAAAAGGTGAACTTCTTGCTGCTCTGCTGCTGGGTGTCCCCCCCCCCCCCTAGCCTGAGATGGCTTTAAAGAAAGATTAGATAAATTCATGGAGAATAGGTCTATCACAACAATGAATAGCCATGGTAAAGAAATTTGTGACCTCTGTGTTCAGAGGCAGTATACCAGATGCTGACGGCAAACAGTGGAGAATGCGAAATCACCAACATGGTTTGCAGTGAGCTTCCCAAAGCCATCTAGATGACGGTTTGAAAAAGAATGCTGGACTCGATGATGGATCTCTCTCACCCAGCAAGACAATCCTTACGATTCCTTCCCCCCACTTAAGTTATTTTGATGAACCAGCCTTCCCTCAGCCTGGCGCCCTCCAGACGTGTTGGACTACAACCCCTATCATCCACAGCCCACGGTGATTGGGGATGAGGGGATTTGTCGTCCCAACACAACTGGAGGGCGCCAGGTTGGGGAAGACAGTGCTAAACCATTGACGGAGATCCATCGAGGGTTTTGTGTGTTTTTTTGTTTCTTTTTCAAGGAATGCGGATGTTTGGCACCCTTGAAGGAGGGAGAGAAAACATTTGCAAAAGACTTTGCACTTGTGGGTCTAAGGCACAATTCAATCAGATGCTGATAAAATAGCTGTCTAAAACTTTTTGTCACGACTTATGCTAAGAACGTGGAAAGAAAATGGGAGTAATGAGTTCTGATGGGGGTTAGGAAAAAAAGAAGAAACAAATAATGGTGTATTTTTAAAAAAAAGTCATAAAAGGGGAAGAGAATGGTTGAGGTTTGGGGGCTCTTACAAACTAACAAACACTTTAAAAATCAGGGTTAATCAACTTGTAGAGGGGAAGTGGGTAACACAGCCTCAGTGGAACACAAGTAGTTGTCCCAACAGCTTTGGGTCTATGGCTTGTAGTCATGAATTATTTCTATGGTGCTCTTAACATGCAAACTGCTTTCCAGTCTTCCTTGCCTTTGTCCTCATAACAGCCCTGGTGAGGTAACAGAGATTATTTAGCCCCATTTTACAGACTGGAAGCACTGAGGCTGGGGAGACAGACTTTCTGATCCAGCAAACACAAATCTACCTGCAGGATCAGGTGCACACAAACACCTGTCATGCTTGGTTTGGGGGAAACCACATCCGGCAAAATGTGCGTATCCTCATAGTAACACCTGCAGAGATCAACTGTGCTCAATTTGATACTGTTTATTGGAGCGCGCAGCCATTGGCTGCTCTCATTGCTCTTCGGATCAGGACCAGCGACATGGTTCAGCGATTCCATGGCAGGAATCAGAATTTGGGCTTGCCCAATGATGCAGCCATTGGACTACACTGGAACATGTTGGCCACACTTGGTATATGGCCCAGCACGCGATCCTCTTACCTGCAGTGTGGAAAGCTTGCCTCTAGCCCATAATTTTACAGCCCTCTACAATTCACCAAGTCCGCTTTAAAATGCAGAGAGAGCCCATAATTTCTATTTCTTTAAGTAGAACAATATTTATTTGGGGGTGGGGAAGTATTTTTCTCCCTACACTACACAGCATGTTGTATTATCACTACCTATTTATTTATTCTTAATCTATTGGCGCTAAGAGGTAGATAAACAAACATGAATTGGTTATATTCATATCATATGTATATATGGTCATCATGCCTCGAGGTCTGACATGAAGTACGGCTCAACAGGCACTTAACAGGGTGTTGATCGATACACTGGCTGAGAGGGTGGGAAGGTTGACTTGGTGGCATCGAATTGGAACTAAGCCCAAGACACTGGGAGTGTGTGTCTTTTCTTTTGTTCCCATCATTAACCTGTGATGCACGGAATTGCTGCGGTTAAAAGGGAGAGTGTCAGGCCATGGCTTGCATTCCTATTGCTGAAGAAAAACTAGGCCAGGCAGTCTTTTTAAAAGACAGGAAACGAGATTTTGAGTTCGACAGATCTCTTCTTCAGGCTTGGCTGTTCAATCCAAAACTAAAAAGCGACTGCAGCAAGGCCAGGTCTCATGGTGAACCAGCGGAGCCAGCTGCTTTTTAGAACAAAGGAGGTCAGAGCAGGCAGCAGCCGAAATCTGGAAAAGTAGGTTTCTACGTATGGATCTGCTGGGTTGAATCCAGATTTAGTTAAGAGTAGACTCACTGAAACCAATAGGACCTCTAAGTCAGTCATAGCTCACTTAAGTCCCATTGATTTCAATGGGTCTACTGCAAGTATGACCAAGCCTGGATCCAACCCCCTAGTCCTTGCTGAGCGGGGTTCAATTTATACAAAAACAACAAATATATTTCCCTTTGGGGATTCACAAACCAAAATGTAAAGTATTCCTCCATGCCCTGCATATTTGGCCTTCACGCCACCCATGGAAGGCAGACAGCAGATATAGCAAAACTGTTTGTAATGTTACGTCAAAAACCTATGCTCAATTATGCTTTTGGTAAAAAAAAACTAGCCTCTCCCCACTCCCCTACCCCGGATAGCCAATGTTTGCTGACATTTGTGCCACGAGGATGTTACCTTGCATGTAGGCAACGAAATGTCAAAAAGCAACCTCATTCCCCTGAAGGCAGTTGAATCCAGTCATTCCACAGAGATGCATATGCTCTTGTTTATTTATTTAGAACAGCCAGAAAAGCATATCGCAGGCTGGGGGTGGGCATGCTACCTTTTCCTCTGACACTCTCCCTTCAGCTGCTACTTAGTTCATGGTCACAGCCATTCCAGCTACCTTGACATGTTCTAAATGTCGTGGCAGTGAATTGGGAAAACAGCCAATCATACCAAATCAATCTTTGCCGGAGAGGAAACGGCGACTGCCTAGGACGCACAACGTTCTCTGTGCAAACAACCGGTGCCTGAAAGCTGCCGCCCCGCTAGGCCTGTACACCAACCGCGAATCGGAGAGGTATTCAGTCTTTGAAAAAGTCAAACATTAAAAGAAAAGATTAAGTAACGGACAACAAAGCAGCAGGATTCAAATACATATTTAAATGAATGAGGGGGGGACATGTGGTTGCTGTTGGGTTGGATCCAGCTTTAGGCGCATGCAAGCTGGTTGGCAGAAGTGGATGTCCCTGCGCCGCCCCCCACGGTAGCCCCTCCGGCCCCCTGAAAATGTTACACTGGGTGGGTGGGGACCGGGTGGGGACCCTAGTGAATAGGGTGAGCTGTGGTTTTGGGGCATCCCCCCAAATTGGGCAAATGCGCCTTCCAAGAGCAGAGCCCTTCCGTCAACAGAAGGCAGATCCAACCCACTGTTTCAAAAAGTGGGGAGGGTTTCAACAGCTGAAACTAAGTCTGGGTGAGCAGACAGTCATTTACCAAAAGGTAACTTCCCACAGTGTGCGCATATAAGCATACTGGAAGTGGAATGTTTGAAATATTCTGTAAAGGGGGTGGAGAGAATTTTACCACTTGCCTACTTTGAGCCACCTTCTGCAATCTGCTACCCTTCCGATGTGATGGACTACAAGTCCATCTGGGCTGGCTGAGGTATGCTGGGCCTTAAGTCCAACACATCTGGAAGGCACCAGATTGGGGTAGGCAGTTTCTTAATCTATGGGTTTAGTAAAATGTCATTTGACAGGCAGGGCATTATGCACAATCATCTTCCCTTGTGCTTCGAATGCCGCTGGTAAGCTACTGCTGAGTAAATACAGTCGGCATCTACCCCCTCTTGGAAGCTTCCACAACACACGGCCCATCTTCCTGTCTACCACCAGGTCTGTTCAGAACACTAACAGCCATTGAGCAACTCCTGGATCAATTTGGATGCACATGGAAAGGTTTCATCTGAACAGATCTTCCATGCAATCTGCTTGTAGATTAATTCACCAAGAAAATGCCAGTTTTGTACCCCAACGCCATGGAACAAACTTCTCTCCGACAGCCTATTCGCACAAAACCTTTCTGCGTCTTCAGGAGTTGTTCCTGGGCTTCTTACAAGCCTAGCTTACAAGCTCTGTCTTTCCGAAGAAACTAAACCAAGATCCTTCTAGTATCTGAGCTTCTTCTAGGGGAGCTGCTGATCAAGGGAAAGGATGCGCTCCGCCTTATCTCCAGGTTTGGTGCAGTAGAATCCAGCTAATTGCCTCCTTGAAGATCTTCAGGCTACCAAAAGAATGACCTCTTGGGCTTGACTAATTTTCCTCTTTCCCACCCTTAATATGCTTTCTGTATCTGTTGCTCCATCCGAATAAACTTCCCCACCTCTCTGTTTATTAGGATTATCACAGCCCTTGGCCTGAGTGTCAGTCAGCAATGGCCTGGTCTGCCCTGATGTCATAATTGAACAATGTAGGTTGGGACAATAATGGCCTCCATCAAAATGCCTTTGATGGAGGGCTAGAGACTGCTGGGGGGGGGGGGGAATTGCAGAAGCTGAATTCTAATGCAAATTCCCTGTAGTCTATGGCACCTCTGAATGACACCTCTCCCATCGGAGGAATCGAACCTTTGAATGAAAATAGGCAGAGATGCTGCCTGCTGCTTATGGTAACTGACAATGATCTGAAATCTATTCTACTGAGTCCCACTAAGCAGGGGGAAATGTAAAATAAGTGACATCTATAATATTCTAGAGAATTGGGGTAGTTCAGGATAAAGGCACAGCTTCCTAAAACAAGAGCGTTAAAATGCCTCGCCTCTCTATTGAGGGCCGGCACCTGCTTTGCATGCAGAAGGTCCCAGGTTCAATCCTTAGCATCTCCAGGTAGCAGAGCTGGGAATGACTCCTGTCCTAAATCCCAGAGAGCTGCTGCCAGTCAGTGTAGGCAGTATCATGTATATGGACCACTAGTCTGATTCAGTATATGGCAGCTTCCAGTGTTCCCATATACTCCGCCAAGAAATTCTAGTTTCGCCAGGATAAGCCAAGGGTGCCCATAGGTACAATTGTGACCAATAATACATGCAAGGTGATAATAGAGCAATCAATCATGGTCAATGTTACGGATTCTCAAAATAAAACATCTTTCATTGGATCCAGATGTCGTCACCTTCAGAGATCAATGGGACTCAGGTTAGTCATGACTTTGTCCCACTGATTTCAATAGGTCTACTCAAAGCATGACAAAAATCTGGATCCAACCCCTCAGTTGTGGAAATCTGGTGTTTTGGCTCGCACAACATGGGGTTTCTTTGTTGCAAAATTTAAGAATTTTGGGGTGCAGAACTCACAGATGGCTGTTAACCATTTTTGGTCCCTGCCACATTTTGGCTGGACAGCACCCCTAAAGGAGGGCTCACTGGATCCCACTGCAGCAGAAATGAAGTGAAGGATCAAACCTTGTGATGCACCTATGGAAAGGGGAAGAGAAGCCACTAGCCCACTGCATAAGCCACCCTTAAACTCTTCCTTGAGGTAGCCATCCCACTTCAGGGGAGGAGATGGCAGGGGGAAATCCTAAACTTATCTTTTTCTTCTTTTCTTTTCAAGGTTTATGTAGGGATACAGCCTCAGAATGGATTGCAACCATTCTCTCTCTCTCTCTCTCTCTCTAACAAACACGCACACACACACACACACACACACACCAAGTTTTAGAACTCATATGTTATTGTGAAGTTTGAGGTAGTTTCTGCATGTGTAAATTCCATAGCTAGTTAACACCTGCATATCCTCAAAGTGATAAAGTTATAACAGAGCCTCTTAAATTTCAGTCTTTTCCTTTTTTGAAAAGCCATACAAATTTACATCCGGCATACATCTTTTAAAAAGAAAGAAAACAACTTATTTTAGCTTTCAAAAGCCAGTTAAGATTAATGACTCTGAAGTCCTACAACTGCCTGAGCCTAATCTCTCTGACATGTTCACTTCATGGCTTTAGATCTAGATCCCAAGATTTTAATTTTAATTCTAAAGCAAGCTAAGTGAAGATTTTTATTAATAGTTTTTGGGTGGCCTAAGACTTCGGATAACTTTGGAAATCTTCAGAAGGCATTTAAATGCAAGCCAACCCATGGACTCTGGATCCAGCATCTATTTAAGGCAGCCTTCTCCAGCCTGATGCCCTCCAGATGTGTTGGACTACAGCTCCCAAATGGGGATGATGGGGATTACAGTCCAACCCATCTGGAGGGCGCTGGGTTGGAAAAGGCTTTAAAGACATTCCAAATTTGGTCCTAAGAGAACCAAAGTGTGAGTAGTTAAAGGTGCAATTCTATAACATGTTCAGGCAGAAAAAAAGGCCTACAACCCCCAGCATGCCCTAGCCAACATAGCTGGCTGAAGCATGCTGGGAGTTGTAGGCCTTTTTTCTGTCTAAACCTGCACAGGATTGCGCCCAAAGTCAATCTTCCAAAACTGTTAAAAGAGTTTCACTGTGCTGCTATATTAAAGCTCAATCTGGAAACACCAGCCTAGGTTGTGTATGCATATGTCACATATTCACTTAGAATCTGGGGAAACTCTCAGGTTTGAGTTTCTAGGCCTCCTGATGCTGCTGAAGTAGTATCTGATAAAACAAACCAACCAGCCAGCCAACCCAGAAACAGCCAGTTCCAAAGTTCGTGGGTTGTTTGCATTCAAAGTCCCAGTGGTCCAGCTGTTGAATCACACAGCTCCCTGTTCTGTCCTAATACCCCACCTCAGGGGTATTCCTCCTTTCTCCCCTCAACTGTAGCAGGCTTTTTAAAGGAAAGAAAAATGGCAACGAATTCAACGTATGCCAAACCGCGAGAAGAGTAGCCGCAGAAGTTTGTTGTAGCAAAACCAGCAACGAGTCTCGTGGCACTTGGAAAGTCTGTCAAAAGTGGTTGTTGAACTCTTTTATCTTCAGTAAGGCCCTTTTCACGTTGATCCGGTTCGCACGATCACCATGTGGTTAACAAGCCACCGTGGCTTATTTCCCTCGCTGCGATTGTGCAAACCGGCCCACTGACTTGTTGGCCAAGGAATCCCACAGAACCCCCGCACACTGCAAGGGGATGCTGTGGCGTGTTCTAGGGTGTGCACTATTTGCATAGGGCTCTGGTCAGACATCAACCATTGCCCTGCATGAATAGGGGTGACGGCGGTGGAGGGGGAACATCTTAAAATGCACCAAACATTCTCTGGTGGCTGCACATTAAAGGGGAAGATGGGTGTTAGCAGTCACGCTGCCTTGCTGGAAATCTTGGGTGGAAACCCTAACAAGCTTCCAAGGAACCCGAGAGTTTTCCAGGACACAGCTTTGGGAAATCACTGGTCTAACTCATTTACTGAAGAATTTATATCAGCTCGATTAATTTAGATAAAGCCTGGATGGAAGAAGGGTCGCAGAGATTCAATTACCTTATACATCAAACATGGGTCAAAAGTCATTGTCCCTCACTCCCTCCTGTTAGCTTTGTGGCGGCGTTGAGAATTCTGTACTAAGGGTGCAATCCTATGCATATTTAGACAGGAAAAAAGTCCTACAACTGCCAGCATTCCCCAGCCAGCCATGTTGTGGCCAGCTAGGAGTTGTAGGGCTTTTTTCTATCTAAACATGCATAGGATTGCACCCTAAAAGATCCCTAGCCTCCTCAAAGAACTACAGTTCCCAGGGCACATTGGATGGGAGGAACCATGACAACTTAGATTCAGAGTTGCGTTGTGTTGTGTTAGGGGCAACATTTCCTTATTTTAAGGTGCTGCCATGCCCATCTGATATCAACAGGACTTTCAAGCATGCTTACTTCCTATTAACCCGTGGGATTTGAGCGTACTTAACGCACCCTGGGATAATGTAGGCACAGACCAAGATGTCAAGCAGCACAGACTGAGCAGGAGATGCCCTGTTCAACCTCCGCGCTGGCACAACGGGATCTTGTGCACAAAGCAATGGCTGGAACTGCAGTGAATGGGTCAAGCTCTGCTCACATGCAGTCCCCGTACACCTACGCCCTAGAGAATGTTCTATTGCCTATAGATCAGTGTTCTCCAACCTTGGGTCCCCAGATGTTTCTGGCCTACAACTCCCAGCATGCCCCAGCCAGCGTAGCTGGCTGGGGCATGCTGGGAGTTGTAGGCCAGAAACATCTGGGGACCCAAGGTTGGAGAACACTGCTATAGATGGTCATGGACAAGAATAATGAATCCAAATAGACCAGGTTGACTATGGTCTCTCGCCCATAGAAAGAAGGCTGAAGCCCACCCAACTCTCCAGGCTAAGATGACAGTGATAGCTGAGGTATTAACATAACTAGAAAAGTTAAGTTTCCTTTTTCTGCCTTTTGCAAGGAGTCCATTTTATTGGCTTGCCAAGTAAGCCTCCAAGCAAAAGACGTGTTACAGATTTTCTGCATTCGCATGTACTGTCACACTGAGCCATTTTTCAGACTTCTTGATGGTTAAAAAGGGGGGGGGGGGGGAGAAAGTGGTTTTCCAAGCCATTTGGTTCTAGAATTACACTAAACCCATTTTTAACATTAGGAAATGGGTGACAAGGAGCTGAGAGATAGCCTAAATCAGTGTTCTCCAACCTTGGGTCCCCAGATGTTTTTGGCCTACAACTCCCAGCATACCCCAGCCAGCTATGCTATGCTGGCTGGGGCATGCTGGGAGTTGTAGGCCAAAAACATCTGGGGACCCAAGGTTGGAGAACACTGGCCTAAATATTTTAAAATTCCCCCTAGCACCTCTTCTATAGGGAGCTTGTTCAAATATTATTAGACCTCTCTCTCTCTCTCTTTCTCTCTCCCTGGCGTTTTCTGTTTTTATCTGGAAGTTCTTTGCTTACCAGTCACAGCTTGTACATGGTAACATGCTAGGGTGAAGGTGGGTGTGGGAACTCAAAGCCACGATACCCTTTGCTATCCTACTCCTTTTTTGATATTCAAAATAGTAGTAAGTGGCAAAAGGAAGCAGCTAACTCAAGTTCTGGGGTGTGCGGGCGTATCCAAATTTTGAACAGGAGCCAGATCCAAGATTGAATTTGTCCAGCTCTCACCTCTCATCCAACTCTGATCTCATTCAATTCTCATTGAAGGTATGCATGTAGGAAATGAGAGGTTTCTGCATCCAGCAGCTGCAGAATCCAATGTTATATTGCCATCAAACACAACTTTCAGAACCCAAAGTGCTGAAGGCAATCCAAATGTGGACATTCAAAAGGACAAAACATCTGTGCAAAACTCACAGGGTTGGGTCCAGATTTAGTTGTACTCCAAGTAGACCCACTGAAATTAAAAAAAGACTAATGTTAGTCACAGCTAGCTTTGGTCCCATTGATTTCAAT
The DNA here is from genome assembly GCA_021292165.1 of Shinisaurus crocodilurus. NCBI lineage: Eukaryota > Metazoa > Chordata > Lepidosauria > Squamata > Shinisauridae > Shinisaurus > Shinisaurus crocodilurus. Next base: position 1,218,820 of record JAHFWL010000058.1, read on the forward strand.
AGGTCTACTCGAAGTATGACTCAATCTGGATCCAACCCACAACTTGGCAGCATCAGTGGCACGACATGGTCGGACCAAATTCCAATGACGGTGTATTTTTTTTAAAAAAAAAGAAGTTTGAAAGCAAAAACCTTACATGTTTTTACCAGCTTTGTACAGCACTCTATCACTGCAAATACTTACATCATCATTGTCTACATTGGATAGCTAAATAAGATCTTAAAAACAAATGCACCCGTCATTGGTACAGACACTTCAGTCTCTCAACCATTGTGCATGAAATTCTCATTGACACTAACAGGACTCATGCAATGCCAATGATGTGAACACCGAAGCCAGGACATTAAAGTTGCCTATCCTCCAATGGTTAACTTTATGTTTATTTGGGAAATGCCAGATATCTCCATCCCAAACAAATGTTTATGCATTTATTTGGCTGGACATTTTAAGAGAGCGCACAGCAACCATTAGTTTCTGATAGCCTGGGCGGGGAGTGCCTTCCCCCCCACTTCTTTAAAGGATGCCGTTTGAACCAAACACCAAAAACTGCTTGCTGTTGGGGAAAACACACACCTTATTTGCTTTGGCTGACGTCTGAATAATAATCACTTAACAAAAACAAAACAAAACCCTGATCTATGCAAGTCTGTATTAAAAGCAAGAGAAGCCAGAGATTTTTAAAGAAGGAAACTAGATCCCTACCCCACCCCGCCTTTCTGTAGGAAAAAGAGCAATACATGCATTTGAAACAACACTCTCCCTCTCTTCCCAATTCATAATCCACTTCTGGTTTGCTTTCCTAATAGAGAGTCTCTCGCAACTTTCTATGCCTATGAAGGGCAAAAACATGATCATGGGCCTACATCATGATCATCTTCCAGGCAGGAAAAGCACATTAGAAAACCTCATGTTTAACTGCGTTTGCTATCAAAGGGGACACCTAATACATTATATTTATTCTAGAAGCAGGGGCTTTTAGGTTCCCTCCCCCAAATCTCCAATCTCTACAGAAAAAGGGTAGTATTATTATGTTTTTTTTTAAAGAACGATATACATTTGGAGGCCCAACACAGCATCTCTCAAGAACCCAGCATCCCAAGCCTGTATATAGGTGAAGAGCTTCTGGGCCATTGGCCTCTTGTGAGTTCATTTACAACCACTGATCTTTGAAAATTACATTCAGAGAGGGTTATCTGCTCCAAGTGTAATGGAGAGTAGTATAACAAATGCAACTTTAAAAATAATTTAAAAAAAGAATCCCCCCCCCCCCCCAACACACACAAGCCTTTCAAATAGTGGCAGCTAAGGGTCGCATCTTGTCCTTGAGAATGTACAAAAAGCCACACCAAAATTCGGCTCCCATTTCTTTTTCTTTTCTTAAAAAAAATAATGGCCTGCTTCTCCTCGGTAAAACTGAGGTAATTTTTTTGTAAAATATTTCACAGCACCATAGCGGAAAAGAGGGCCAAACATTTACAAGGTCGAGGGTTGGTTCCGACACATAAGGCTATTCCGGATCAGAACATCTGTATAGCTCCTTGTCAAAACAGTCTTGTCGGCTGACCGCTACATCCTAAACAGACTTAACTTCATTTGATTTCAATGCAGTGTAGAGTGAGTTTATGCAATGGCCTATTTCCACGTGTCTCTCTGGTGGTTCTCTCTCAAGCTTGGTTGCACAATTTAAGGACAGTCTGGTCCCAGGGTGCTAGAGAGGTTAATATTTCCCTGTCAGACCAGCTGTTTTCAAGGGTCTCTTTGCATTTTGTTGCTATAACGCCGTTATCTGTAAAAACAGCACTTTAGCAACACCTAGAGATGAAAAACAGGCATAGGAAACCCCAGCTTTAGTATACAAATTGAGAAACCACTGCCATCAAAATAATGGCAAGGTTTGCACACAACGCTATGCCACGGTGTGGTTTGTTGAAATCTGGCTTGTCGTTGTGTCTGAACCCACCCCTGCAGACTAGCCATGCTTTGTTAAGCAGCTATAAACCACAAATAGCGACCATGGTTTGTTGCTGGCTTATGAAAGCAGGCTTGTTTAAACTATGGCTTGTCGTGATGTCTGAACCCAGAACTGTGGCTTATCCCTGGTTTGTTTGCGCTGCTGTCTGCCCTGAAACAGAGGCGCCGAGCCAGAGCAGGCTGAAAATGAAATGGCAAAAGGGGAGGAAGAGAAACAAAGCAGAAATAGAGAAACACACTGCAGTTTGCTTGCGTGTCCGCAGGACACTTCATGGCTAAAGCAACAAACCATGATCAACATAAACCATTGGCTTAGCGTTATGTGCAAGCTACAGAGAGAATCCACAGATCTGCATTCCAACCCGGGTAAACTACCACAGAATGACAGCCACCAACACCGATCAAGTAAACTCACCCTAGCTTCCAAATTAAGTATATTTAGAATCAGTCAGCACACAGACCACAAATGTGTACATCACGTGTATGTCTTCTGGAGGGTCGCTTCATCATACGAATTCAAGAAATTGGGATACTGCCATTAAAATGTGCAGGTCCTAAATCGGCCACATCCTTGAGAAGCAGAACAATAACATTTAATCCCTGTAGTAAGGCAAAAATTAAACTGTTACTTTGGCGGGGGGGGGGGGGGGGGGAAATCCGCCATCTTTTCCGCTACGTCTGAAGTCTCTTGTCGTTCTCCATAGAGAGAGCTCATAACACTACCGACCTGCATAACAACTTCTGGCTCATAAGAAATTATGAAACTTAACTTCTCTTTTCATTAAAAAAATAAAATATTCAAGACTATCAGCTTTTATATAAAATATCAGCAAGCCCAAAAACAAAACAATTGCTGAGGTAACTTCATACCTTGAGGTAGCTTATTTCCCCCCATTTTTTCCTCTCGTTTCACTTTTTTCTTCCCCCCCCCTCCTTTCCCTTAAAACACAGCAATGCCTGACCTTTCTGCACACATCTCTTTGTTGCAAGGTATAAAAAGGACAGTAACTGCTTCAGTGTAAACAGCAAGATCCATGCAGCCACTTTAGTCTAAATTCAAAGATGTCAGTTGAGTAATAAGCACATAGGAACTAGACTCGCCAGCTGCCACTCAGCCGGAGGCTTTTGTGGTGGAACAAACAGGTCCAGTTCCAAAGATCTTGGTTAAACCTGGGCACCCAGTGAGTCCAATCAGAACAAAAGTCTGGTCTCCGCAACATACACATCAATGTAAAGTGGGTCGCTTTGCCCCATAACATCTTACTCGCTACCCTTCTTTTGAAAAGGAATGGCAAAATTTGATCCATTAGAATAAGAGCATGATACTAAACATGTCGGTATCAACTGAGCAACGTTTAACATCAAAATATCAAGCTCAAAATTCCGGTTACAGTAATACCTTGGATTGCAAGTAACTTGGTTTGAGAGCGTTTTGCAAGACAGGCAAATTTTTAAATATTTATTTAATATTTTTTTTACTTGATATACAAGTGATGTCTTGCAATACAAGTACTGTAGTACGGCTTAAATTAAAAATCTCTGTACAAATTTTTTTGGGGGGATTTCGTTTTGATATAAGAGTGTTTTGGATTACAAGCACGTTTCCGGAACGAATTATGCTCTCAATCCAAGGCATGACTGTATGCTTCTAGGCTAAATTTCAAATGATTTCAATTGGAGAGCTTGTGACCCAGAAATCCATTTGCTCCAGAATGTCCACATTCAAATCAACAGGACTGTTGCAGCAGCCTCTGAATACAGAATTAAGACCTTTGGACATGATTTTCCATCAATTTAACAAGGCTGTACAAGTTGCTGAGGATACATAATCATTACTCTGGGGCTACTACCTGCCCATGCCCCCCACTCAAACTGTCCCGGGGGTTGACAGGTGCAGAGGAGAAGACTCATCTTTTGTATGTGTGTGTAGACTAGTACATTTTTTTCGGTTATCTGCAAGGGCGACTCACTCCTTTGTTCTGTCCTATTAAGAATAAGGAACAGCGGATGCATAAAATGTCATTAAACCTGAAACCCTATGCACGATTACCTGGGACTCGCTTTCAAGTAAACATGTATAGGATAAGGCTGTGTAGGATAATGTAATAGTATGCAATCCTATGCATACTAACTTAGATTGAACCCCCTGGAAGCGAGTGGATGGGCATTGAGGAAGGGACATGCCACCAAGAGCTCACCGATGCAAAAGGCTTATGCAAGATGACAGTGAGCCGGGGGGGGGGGGGGGGGACACAACAGCATACTTTTGACTGTACAAATACAAATCCAATTTGAGTCCAAATCACAGAAGGATTAGCACTGGATTTACCTGAGTTCAAAGCTCTCTGGAGCACCATGGGGGGGGGGATACATTTTTCTTAGGGGAATGTCCAGATTAACTAGTTAGGTGCCCATTTTAATGCAGAGACCAAACTTTGTTCTGTGCTCAGGCTGCCCAGGCGAGCAATTCCTGTCCTCCACAAATATTCACAAATCCATTGTATATATTTTACACATTTTCTTTCTTTTTAAAGTTTGCATAAGAGTGACTGGGATCAGTAACCACATTACATTCTTCTGATGTCTATATTTGGTATCGCCTCATAAAGACACTCAATCTTGTGGCTGAATATTATTATTTTTTTAATTAGAAGGGGTATTATTATTATTATTATTATTATTAAATCTGATCAATTCTCAAGAACTTTTGGGTTCATTTTCACTCCCCCTTCTCCCCCCCCCCCGCCCGGACCCCTACAAAGAAATCCAAACATCCCTATTGTTGAAAATGAACTTTTTCGTTCCTTCTGGAGTTAATTTACTCCTACTCCCTGGGGGTTTTCAGACACATTGGTTTGTTTTCTACAGTGGTACTCTAGCAGACATTGTAGCCTGGGGATCAGGTCCTTGACAGTGCAATCCTATACATATTTACCTGGGAGTAAGTCCCACTGAACTCAATGTTCAATGTATAGAATTGCACTCTTAAATCCCCAGGTCACACAATTTAAAAACATAGTTCAGATCAATTAGGAAGTCATTTGGACTGGTTCAGATATGTGTGCTGTCACTGGTTCCAACGCAGTTGGAGAAAAGCCCTGCTCCATGGAGGAGAAAAGATCTCATCCGATAGCAGGGCAATGCGCAAAGAAACACAGAAAGATCCCCATGTCTCAGTTGTGGGCCCTATTCACGAACTGGCTCCTGCTCATTGGTGCAGCAGCACGCAGAGAGCCTTTTGGTGTCCTCAGAATCAGGACAAAGCCATCTCTTCTCCTCCTCCTTTTTGGTATGTCACCCCCTTAGCATTGAACCCGCGCAGAAGACCAGGTTGTCGGTCTTCCACTCAAGGCAACATTATACCAAAAGTGACAGAGCTTCTGCCTCTTTAAGAGCTCTGAAGGAAGTTCGGCAAGCGGCGTCCCCCATGCCCTGACCGCCCCACAGCAGCGCAATGCTTGCGACGGGAGAAGCGGCTTGCAAAATGGGACAGAAGCCCTGACCATCCTGGAATACGGTCACCTTACAGAAGGGGATTCGGGGACCTAATCCTCACAACCTGTGGCCTGTGAATTTTGGATCTGGGGGACATCTGCACAAGTTTCAGTTTATTTTCTCCCTACCCCCAGCGCATACAAATGTGTTTTAAAAGCCAGGTCATGACTCATGACACATATCATGCAGTCGAAGGGCTTGTGCATATACTGTATCTTTACTCTCCGTTGATTTGCAAGATGTAACCGCTGCGTGTTAACAGAGGCAGCTTTGGGAGCTGGGAAGCAAGGGCAGAAAGGGGCTTTTTCAAAGTGGCAACTGTGTGGTGGACCCTTCTCCCCAGGGTATCTTGACGCAGAGGGCCCCCAAGCAGGAAGAGCCCCCCCATGCAGACACCCCCTCTTGCTACCCCACCCAAGGCTGCCTCTGGGCATTTACCACCAGGTGGCTACAAGCCTATGCTAAATCAGTAGCTAGTGGTCATTTACAAGAGGAGAGAAAGGGGCAACTGCAGCTTTCCTTCAGCAGGATGTGGGGGCAGATGGCTATTCCCCACTGACACTATAGGGCTGAATGGAGCAAAAAAAAAAAAAAAAAAAGGAAAAAAAAAGTCATATGGAAAACAAACCTTTAGGTTGCAATCCACCATTCACTTGCTCCATACAGAAGACTTTAAAAGCCATCCAAAAGCAGCCTTCCCCAACTTGGTGGCACCCAGGTGTGCTGGACTACAACTCCCATCACCCCCAGACACTGCAGAATGAGTCTGATGGAAGCTATAGTCCAGCATATCTGGGGAATGTGTTAAGGAAGGCTGATCTAACGTCTCTAGGCAGGGCCACTCCAAAGTACATTCCAAATGCTTAAGTCGCATTTATTTCAACAGGACTTAAGGATGTTTAACATACCACCGGAGCAGCCTTCCCCACCCTGGTGTCCTCCAGATATCTTGGACTACAACTCCCATCTTCCCAGCCAGTATGGCCATTGTTGTACTGGAGAGTGCCTGGCTGGTGAATCAACTGCAGGCAGATGCATAAACCCTGAGATGTTTATTGGTGTTCTATGGGTGGGTGTGGGGAAGTGGGCATGTATGTGTTTTTAACAAGGATTTTGCTGTGGTTTGCACCCACAAAATGCGGAGAGGAGCACTAGAGTCGAAAATGCTTTCTAAAATTAAGGCAAAAACTGCCTTACCCATCAAGTTAAAAAAAGTATCACACTTTAAAAAAAAAACATTAAAAACTCCTGCGCAGCCATACCTCCAATTTCATGATTAAAATATGGGTTGCGTCCTTGGGATTTTTAAAATAATTCAGATGAGAGGAAAAGGCTAGGTTTGTTGAGTCTCCTACCAAAACTCCCAAATAAAACCAAAAGCCAAACCCAGTGAGTTGTATCAAGAGAAGGCTTCACAGCTGAAGGGAACTCTTCTGGATCCAACGCATACTTTTAAAAAAAATGAACTGGTAATCATTTGAATCTGATGGCTTGATAGTTCATGAGATTTATAATTTTCTAGTACACATTTGCCACAATTTCAGTCTTTCTTCAACAGTGTTTAGCAATTCATTCTACCAGGGTGGCTAATTAGGGTTAGCATCTTTGGTGGATGAAAACTTTAGCATGTTCCCCCACTGCTTGATTTTCCAATCATTTCAATACTTTCCCTGGCTTAACAGATAAAAACACCTGGGGGGGGGGGGGGGAGAGGGAGAGGGAGAGGAAATATAATTATTTCCATAATTAATAAGGTTTATCAAGGAAGTTGGCTCAATTCAGAGATCACATCAAACCATGGCTAACAGTGCAACCCTATCATGTCTACTCAGAAGTAAGTCTCACTGAGTTCAATGGGACTTACTTCCAGGTAAGTGGCTAAAGAACTGTGGCCTAAAGACGCTTAACAATGGTTTGGCAAAATATGTCTGCATGAACAAATCATGTGTTGCAATTTGTCAGCAATTCAAAATCAGAAACCCTGGTTTGAAGTGGGTTTGCAAACCACGGTCTGATGTCTGAAATGAAAAACCATCTTTACAACCATTTCACTACCTCTGGAGGTCCTGGCATGATAGAAATGGGACAAGCAGCTCTAAACCATGGTTTACCTATGTGTCTGGAAGCTCAAACCATAGTTTGGCTTCTACATTATGGTTACCTCAAACCATGGTTTGATAGAACTGTCTGAATTGAGCCATTGTATGTTTTCTAGGAGAGAGAATACTGAAAAGACAGGGTAATTGCCTCATTTTCCCTCCTCACGTCTATTTGCTTTTTGGACTACTGGGATCACATGATCAGTTTGAAGAACTCCCTCCCTCCCCACCTTTTGACAATTTTGAAGAAAGGAAAAAACAACACCCCATTAATCTGCAGAAAGAATTCTATGCTAAAATAATAATAATAATAACAATAATAATAATATTCTTAAAGTGACAGGAATCCTCTCCAGGACATGCGTGTGCCAAGGGAGCTACACTGGAATGAATTACTGGGATGGATTCTTCCTCTAGGGCAGGGATACTCAGCTGAGGGCATGTGAGTCCAGTTACAGCCTTCAGCCTCCTTGACCAACCCTGTGTAGGTCTTAACTAGGGGTCACAGCAACGTGGAACAACCTGAGCCACGGAACAAGCCAGACTGCAGGGCCCCTGGTAAGCAAGTTTCCATTCTGGAAATTGGTATGCAGAGGACAGCATCCCACGTCTGGAGATGAAACCAGCTGCGCTGGTAACTACACAGCCTTGCCTCCCAAACCACATGAAGAAGCTGGATGGAACCAGGGCAAACCACTGGATCAGACACTGGGGCTGATTTTGTTCCATCAGCAACACCAGCCCAAGCATCTTGTCCTGCTACAGCACAGATGGGGTGGACCGGATCAAAAGGCAAAATTTGCATTTAGGGGAGAGGGGGTTAAATGCTCCTTTTCTCTGCCCTTGATTTGGTGAAGGCACAGCAAACTGCATGTGTGAACACTCCTGTCCCTCGGGGCAACCTCACACACACACACACACACACACACTGCATAGTCTGTTTCAGACTACGGGGTCCGATTAGGATGGGGATTTCCCCCTTCCATTGGCAGATCCAAGTTTTCCTCCCTCAAATATGTTTGTGTGTGGTTTGTGTGTGTACGTACACATACACATGCATGCACACGCACACATACACACATACACACACACACACACACACACACACACAGCATGCCTGAGGAGCCAATCAACACTGCCTTTGGCTCATGTGAGAATAAGTCACCCGTCTACAAGAAAGTTACTAATACCCGCCTACGGTAAACTGATTCCCAGCCACTCTTAGGGTTCAGTATCAGCTTATCACTCTTTCTGCTTGGCTTTGTTTCATCCGTTGTCAATGTCGTCCGTTCGTCCATCTCTCTCTCTCTCTCTCTCTCTTCTCTCTCACACACCCAGGGTAAAGCAACTTCCTATTTCCTTCGCGCTTGTGTCTGGCTGTTCTGTCCCTTCTGATGTTGTTGTTTCACCTGAGCGAGGATATCGCGTATTTTGCGTTGCGCCATCTGGCAAGAAAGAGATGAATGTGGAGGGAAGGACAAGGATTTTTAGAAGACAAAAGCGCTGATCTGATATGGTGAATGAATATCCCTCTCCCCCAGGTCAGACTGCCTAGTGATCCTGGGAGAGTTTTTGGCTCTCCTCTGCAGTGCGCGAACAGATAAATAATATTTATCGTCTTAGCCCAAAAGCCATAGCTTACATACAAGTAGACATATGAGCCATAAAAAATGGTGAAAATCCATAAAAGTATCTGTAGATTAAATAACTTCAGTAGCCATCAGCAGCACAGGCAGCTTCTATATTAGCAAAATCAGTTCAAATTTGGACAGCTGTTCAAGCCAGGGTGTTTCGGCTTGTTTCCAGATGTTTCGGCCTACAACTCCCATCCTCCCTCACCACAGGGGCATTGCTAGGCCTGGGCTCCTGGGGCCGTAGCCACAAATCTATTCCCCAGAGACCTAAGGATCCACTGGTGCCAATGGAAGGGTTTTTTAAAATCAGCTTAATTGGCACTCGGGGGGGGGGAGGCAATTTCCAAGGGGGGTTGTAGCTGGGGAGGGAAGGGTTTGCTTGCCTTCCCACATGCTGCATACCCCCCCGGCATGGCAATTAGGTAAGCTTAGAAAAAACCTTTCCATTGCTGCCAATAGGGGATTTTTTCCTAAGCTTAGCCGCCATGCAGGGTGTGGCGGGTGGGGAGGTATATCCGGTTGGAGAGGCAAGGGGTTCCCCTTCCCCGTGCAATGTGCCCCACTGCCCAATCCCATCTCTGCATGGTAGTTAAGCTTAGAAAAAACCTTCCATTGATACCAACGGAAAGATTGGGCCCCAAATCTTTTAGGTGCCTCGCAACGCCCTGGCCTCACCAGTGGCTATGCCGGTTTGGGCCTATGGTAGTGCTAGGCCAAAACATCTGGAGGGCAATAAGTTGCCCAGCAAGGTGGCGTCAGAGCAAACAGTGCCACCTCACTTCCTTACCCCTCTCGTGAGGAAGATAATTCAAGCTGTTTTGTTCAGATCAACTGATCAGCATGAGATCTGAGGAAGGAGAGAGGGCTGGAACTCATTTCCCCCCCCTTCTCAAACTCATGCAAAGGGCAAAGGTGACCTACTTCCTCCAGTGGTGCATCACCACACAGGCAAGCTCTATGTCTGCAATGGTTTTCCAATACCATGGTGAAAGTTGGCTGAAATCTTATGGTTGTAAAGGACCAACTCGACGTTCCCAGAATTCAAAGCGGACATCTTTCCCCCTTGCCTAAACCGACTGGACCTATTCTTCTGCTCTCTTCGATTCCGTCTGCTCTCTGCTTGCAGTCCACTGTTTGATCCATAGCATGGCTATGTGACATGCCCTTATATCAGGGGTGGGGAGCACTTTCAGAGTGGGGGGGCCGAATGACACAACCACCCGGCCCCTTTCTGGGCCGGATGACATCAGGGACTGGAGCTCCTCCCAGTGCCGGCTGAGTCCTTTCACAGACTGCACAAAGCTGGAGCTTGCCCACTCTATCCCATCCCCCACTGGGGAGGACAAGGTGCAGCCAAAGTGTCCCCTGGCTAAAGTGGCTTCATCTGTGCTGCACCCCACCCCACTGGGAAGGATGTGACATGGGCAAAACGATCCTGGCCTAGGCAGCAGCTGATGCTTTGACCATGCTGCATCCTCCCCAGCCAGGAAACGCACGGGGCAGGTGAGTCTCTGGCTTCGCAAAACACGCCAACCATTTCAGCCAGAGCTTTGAGGAGCAGCACCTCCCAGTGCTGGCCAAGTCCCCCCCCCCCCATCTGCACTTTCATAGATTCATAGATTATAGAGTTGGAAGGGGCCTACAAGGCCATCGAGTCCAATCCCCTGCTCAATGCAGGAAACTAGAGGAGGGGCCTCCCATCCAAGTAATAACCAGGCCTGACCCTCCTTAGCTTTCCACGCTCAGACAAGCTGAGCCAGCGTGAGCCACAGGCCTGCATCTCTGATTGGAGATAACATCTGTGTATGGCTGTGTGTGCGTGTATGTGTATTAATGGAGCATGTGTGCATGGGAGGGAGGAGGAGGATGCTTGTGGCACCACCCACCTTTGGCTGTGACTCCACCCAACAGGGGGATGTGCCCCCCAACACACACCCCCAGTACAAATGTGCCAAAATAGGTTCCCACGCCTGGCTTATATGCTTCATGGTGTCCCCAGCACTAAGTTCCTCGAATGTATTCTGAGGTTTCTTAAAACAAAATTCTGTGATCAGAATAAATTGTGCAGATGAAATATATGTGCATGCCTAGAATTCTCCATAACACTAAGGACTATAACCTTGCTTTTGGGGGATGGGTGGGGGCAGAACTCTGATCCTAGTTTTTGCTCCCCTACAGAAACTACACTGACAGCATAAATTACACACAGGCCTGGTTCAGACATAACATGAAACCATAGCTAAATGCTATGGCAATGAGTCTCCTTGAGCCTGGACTCAAGTGCTCCCTGTTCCCCTCTCCTTCTCTGGCGCAAGTCAGAGAAGGAGATTAGACGCCTTAATTACACTTCCTGATTTAAACTAACCACAGTTTGTCATTACATCCAAACTGGGAACTCCAGTTAGTTTACTGGAATAAGCCAAGATCAGAAACTATGGTTTGATCTTGGCTTGTGTTAATAAACCATAGATTCAGCTAACCAGTTTGTCCTCGTCAGATGTAACAATAAACTGTGTTTCAAATCTGGAAGCACTGGTGTTCTTAGGCACCAGGTTGCCTACCCCTGAGCCAAACCTTGGTTTCGCACTATATCTGAATCCGGCAACAGCCTTAGTATGCATGATTTTAAAAAGATGTGCCTTTAAATACGGTTCTCCTCTGTCCACTTCCATCAAAGCCAACATAGCAAACAAGAGTGATATATCTTGACCTCTACCTGGCTGGCATAGAAATGTCCGATGATTTTGACAATGACTTGCTCATTCTCATCAGGGGTCTGGTCCCGTGGGACAACTACTTCCGCTGCCGTCAGGTTCTGCAGTTCATTGACCTGCATTAGAAAAACAGCAACATTTATATGCATGTCACTTTTTTAAAAAGGCTAGAAGCCATAACTGAGCAGGATGTTCTCCTGCACATGCCCCACACCCCGTTTCAATGGGATTTGTGTGCAGGAGAGCTTCCAGCTTGATTGTGCCCCAAGTATTCTTGTTTTTCTGTTTCAGTCTTCTGCAACTTAAACCATGTTGTGCCCTCTAGAATTCTTAACTCTTATCGACACTAAGTAAGGGCTGGTCCGGATGTAACCATGGCTTGTGCTAACTATAATGAACATTCCAAAGTATGAGTTGTGTTCAAGATGTACAGACATAAGACTATGGTTTGTGAGGTTCCCTTCTTCCCCTGCCTTCCCCAAGAAATCTCCAAATGCTATCCCCCAAACAGTGGCCTGTGAGGGCAGAGCAACGTCCCGTAACACTGGCCCGTGTCAGTTCAGATGTAATGCTACACCACAATTTGCCCAAGCTGCAAATGCTACGCTAGCCACTCACAAACCATGGTTTATCAAGATAGTGTCAGTTCAGTCAGATATCATTATGTATGTATGTATGTATTTACATACATCACGAGAAACCATGGTTTGGCTTTGCAAACCATCGTTTGGTGGTTTCCTCTAAACATGGTACAGGTGTAAGGGCAAAGTGTGCCCCCAATTTTAACTTAGACAAAATGCTGCTGCTGCAGATATTAGAAGTTTGGGAAAGGTGCATCTAGTATATTTGTGGACTTTAAGTCAGGGCTGTTGAACCACAAGCCTGTGGGCTAAATCCAGCTCACCTGGGGTCCCCATCCAGCCTTCCAGGGTTCTCAGATGCCCATGCCTCCTTCCCCTGGCTTTACCCCTTTTCCCCAACTGCTGACTGTTTGGTGGTTTCCCAGCTTTTGTGCAGTTCCCCCCCCCCCCCCATTCTAAAGGGTTGAAATGCCTCTCCTAAGGCTGGTAGTAAAAGCTTTAAGCTAAAATATTCTGGCATTTTGGGGAATTTTGGCCCTGCCCCCTTGGGCCCAACCACCAATGGAATGTGCTCCCAGAAACTGAGTTCAGCTGAGTTTGGCCCTCGGGCTGAAAGAGGGTCAACACCCCTACTTTCAATTAATAATAATCAAACACAGCATCCCCATTAAGTCATACAAAGACCACATCATTTAACGCCCCATTTTGGGGTCATGGCAGCCCCAGCTGCTCCCAGTGGTTTGTTTCCAAGGTGGCCTTTGGTGTGGCCCAACCCTGCACTCACCGTTTTGCCTCCTTTGCCAATGACTCTCCCTGCGGCCGAGGCGGGGACTCGGATGTGTGTCTCTAGCTTCACTTCTTCTTTGGGCCCAAAAAAGTTCTCCTCTTTAAGCTTTCCGTAAATTCGCCCTTGAGCCTGAAAGGTGTGGGGAGAAAACAAAGAGGTCTTGGAGCTATTAAACAACGAGTTAGGTATTTTATATACAAAGTTAGGACATTTCCCAGCCTTGCCTCATCTCAAAAACTAAGGAAAGGTTATAATTTAAAACCTGGAATGCACTTGAAGATAGCCCATCCTTCTCACTCTTGTCTCCCTTTTTCTTCTCATTCCTCTCCTACTGGAGGTTGGACATCATCATGGCTAAACTGTTCTTAGATGTGGCCACTCGAAACAGTGATATTGTATTGCCCCTGACCCATTCTCTAAGGTTTTTTCAGCCAAGAAGTTCTTCACCTTCCTACACTTCTTTTCCCATTTATTTTACCTTGAATAATCAGTTGCAACAATCTATATTTTTTATTTCTCATTATATGACTGAAACGTTCTAATTTTCTGCATTTTATCTCTTGTCTCCCTTACTGTAGAGATTTAGATTGAAAGCTCCTCAGGGCCGGACCTTCTCTTTTTTGCTTGTTTATGTTACCCTGTAAAGCATTGTGCACACGGATTGTGACATAATAATGATCATGGTGATCCATAAATACAGCCAGTCCCCTGGTTACGAACCAGTTCCATTCTTAAGAATGTCTTTAAGTCAAATTTGTATGTACCGGTAAGTCGAAACAGCATAGCGTTCTATACGTTAAAATCGGCATTTACAGAAATTGCACAAATTACGCAGTATACTACGCTATGTACTCTACGTAAACGATGTAGCGCCGGGAACCCAGAAGTCCATTCTTAAGTATGGGTTGTCTGTAAGTCGGACGTTCTTAACTCGGAGACTGCCTGTAATAATCATAGCAATAAGAGGCAGCAAAATATGACCAAAATTAAAATATGTGCTCCAACTCAATACGCTTAAAGGTGCAGCCAACCTAAATAAGAGGACCATAGGAGCCAGATTTATATGGGTTGGACCTGCAATGAACTGTTACAGTGTGGAGTGCTTCTGTTCAGGATTCTGGCCAGCCAGCCATGCCCTCTTTCAGGAGACTCCATTCAATCCCACCTCCAGTTTCTAATCCTCCTCCCCAACAGACAGTCAGCATTCATAGATTCATAGATCACAGAGTTGGAAGGAGCCTACGAGGCCATCGAGTCCAACCCCCTGCTCAATGCAGGAAACTAGAGGAGGGGTCTCCCATCCAAGTAATAGCCAGGCCTGACCCTGCTTAGCTTTCCACACTCAGACAAGCTAAGCCAGCGTGAGCCAGTGTTTGTTTATTTATTTCATTTCTATAACGCCCAATAGCCGAAGCTCTCTGGGCGGTTTACAACAGTACTCACCAACAGTATTCACCAAAGGATCTTCATTGGGCTGTTTTGGGTTTTCCCCGCTGTTTCCCCCACCAATTAGTGTTGTTTTAATGATTTTTTTGTACTATTGCAAACCTTGGGCTTCCCTCAAACCTGCTACAACTTCCCTTTTCTGAGTGAATAGCACTGTTTTGGTTACATAAGGATCCATACTCAAAGAATGACTTTGCTATGAGCATCTATGATATTTATTCCATTAGGTGTACCCCCCAACACACACACACACACACACACACACACACACACGGCATGCCAGAAGGAGCCACGTCAGCAGGGGTCCCATCCATGTGTTTTCACAGTGCTCATGTGTTCAAATTAATGTGCGTATATCCATTGAACGCATTATGGGGGATACATTGCAGATACAGGCTGGATCTGTAAAAAGTATTTGATAAAACTGTAACATAGCCTTCCTCAACCTGGTGTCCTCCAGATGTGTTGGACAGCAACTGGCCAACAGCCATGCTGGCTGAGAATGTTTAGAGATGCAGTCCAACACATCTGGAGTGCACCAGGTTAGGGAAGGATGCTGCACCATGAGGCATTCTTGCGTACAGGGTAGGAAGGGTAGACCTTGCCTCTCCAACTGGAAATACACACACACACCCGGTATGACAGCTAAGCTTAGGAAAAATCTCCTTTTGGCACCAATGGAAATATTTTTTCTAAGCTTAATTGCAATACGGGGGGTTGGGAGGCAATGCAGCATGTGTGAAGGCAGGCAAACCCTTCCCTCCCCAGCTACAACCCCCCTGGGAAATTGCCCCCGCTGCCAATTAAGCTGATTTTTAAAAAAACACCCTTCCATTGGCACCAGTGGATCCTTAGGTCTCTGGGGAATAGATTTGTGGCTACGGCCCCAGGAGCCCAGGCCTAGCAATGCCCCTGTGGCGAGGGGAGGATGGGAGTTGTAGGCCAAAACATCTGGAAAAAAGCCGAAACACCCCTACTTGAACAGCTGCTGAAATTTGAACTGATTAGGTCTCCGGGGAATAGATCCAGGCCCATGGAAAACTGATTTGCAGCTGAGGCGCCCTGAGCCCACGCCTAGCAATACCACTGCACACGCACACGAACACGCACACCCCATTTCATGTAGAGAAGCTGACAGGAATTGCGGTTAGATCTTACTTCAGCCCTAGCAATGGGAAATGGCGTGTGCACATATGCTCAGGAGGAATGGCCAGCGGGATGCAGCTGCTGCCCTCCAGCATCTGCTGCCTGAGGTGGTAGACTCAAAGGGACCCACTCCACACCTTTCCAGGACACAGTACATCTGCAGCAAATTCTGCACATAGAGGATGCTTCCTCTTTTATCCAGGTGAGACCCGGTAGGGTGCAGGGACCGACTCACACTACAGAAATATCCATCTGCCAATTTCCATGCTCAGCAGCCTCAGCTAAAGAGCTTCTCTACTTGGGAAGGTGCTTTCTCGGTGATGAATCTTATTACTGAATGTCGCTGCTTGATGTGTGCCCTGGAAACTGGTTTAGAGTTATGGGTGAAGGCAGAGGTAACAGTAAGCACATAAGAGGAAGCGGTTGCACACACATGCTCTGCCCTAAAGACTTGGAAAGGATATTTGGAGCACTCCCCCCACACTTGGAATGTTACATCGGTCTTCAAGGTTTGCCTTACTGCAGCCTTTCCCAAACTGGCTCCCTCCTGGTGTGTGGGACTACAACTCCCATCGTTCCCAGCCAGCACGGCCTGCCATGGTGGCTGGGGATGATAGGGGTTGTTGTCTGGCACATATAGAGGGAGCCAGGTTGAGGAAGGCTGCTTTACAGCTTTGACAATAGTTGCTAGTCTGTTTTTATTAAAGTCTGATGATGATGATGATGATGATGATGATGATGATGATGATGATACTTTAATTTTTATGCGTACATCCCTTTGAGTTCTGTTAAATCAAGTTACTTTTTAGAAATAGATACACTCCTGGCAAAAATTAAAAAAAAATGCATGCCAAAATGGGAGGAAAGAAACCTTGAATTGGGCTTCTGGTGGTCCAGTGATTATCACCATTCGCACTTTGGAATCCGGCGTCTCTGGAGGAGCGATCTGGGGGAACACGAGGGGAAGAATGTAAGAGGAACTGCTTCATCAGCAATCTGGCCAGCCAGCAAAACCTGTGTGAGGGCTTCATTCCGCACTTCAACCCCTCCTCCCAAGTGACTTGCCCAGGGCCCATACAACAAGTAGCACCAATACCCAGACTCAAGTCAAAGGGCATCACCCACGGGCAGAGGTGGTGTTAGGGGGCTAACGAATCTTTCCCCAAATCTTTCATTTGGAGCCCCAGGTCTCTGGGAGGCCATCTGCCCCACCACCCTGCTGTCCTTGGGCACTTGCTGAAATAAAGGCACAGGGGCCCTGATTATCTCTGCTGCATCTGATCCCCCTGGGTTATTTTATTTATTTATTTATTTATTATATTTATACCCCGCCTTTTTTCCTGTAAGGAACCCAAGGCGGCTTACACAATCCTCCTCCTCCTCTCCATTTTATCCTCACAACAACCTTGTGAGGTAGGTTAGGCTGAGAGTCAGTGACTGGCCCAAAGTCACCCAGTGAGTTTCATGGCCGAGCGGGGACTAGAACCCGGATCTCCCGAGTCCCAGTCCAACACTCTAACCACTACGCCACACTGGCTGCCCCCCACACCTGAATCTTTCTGCCTAAGGTTTTTTCCTGAAATCAGATGCCCTCCTCTCCCATGTCCATACATCACTTTTTGCAAATAGGAGTGTCCTTAGGAGACAGGGCCCTTTACAGACAGACAGACAGACAGACAGACACACACACACACACACACACACACACACACAGAGACTTTAGAGCGCAGTATGTTAAAAATACTTATCTCTGCACAGAAATATAGGAGGATGAGCTTGGTAGACCCATCAAGAGCATCTGGATTAAAATAAATGGGCAAAGAATAAAAGGAACATGGTGGTTGGAGTGTACTACTGACCACCCAATCAAGGAGAAGATGAGGATGAAACTTTTGAAAAGCAAATTGCCAATGTTTCAAGGAGGCATGATGTAGTAGTAATGGGGGACTTCAATTTCCCTGATATCTGTTGGGAGACTTATTCAGCCAAACATGGCCCCTCCCAAAAATTCCTGACTTGTGTTGCTGATAACTTCCTCCTACAGAAAGTGGAGGAAGGAACTAGAGCAGGGGTCTTCAAACTACGGCCCACGGGCCGGATCCAGCCCAGCATGCCCTTCCATCCAGCCCGGCTCCGTAGGCCCGAACTGGGCCCGCCCGGGCTCTCAGCCGCCCGAACGGGCTTGCCATTTTCTTCGCTCTCCCTGGAGAGCCAGCTGCGCGGGCTGCGCCATCCGCACTGGTCCCGTCGCGTCATTTCCGGCCCTGCTCCGTCGCGCTGGACCCCCGCGCTCTGTTTTTGAACAGAGCGTGGGAGTCCAGCGTGACGGAGCGCAGCAGAATGACGCAGCTCCGGCGGCGGTGGTGGCAGTGGGGTGGGGGCGGCAGCAGCGACGACGGTGGCGGGACTTCGGCGGCGGGGCTTCGGCGGCAGCAATGGCGGCGGCGGGGCTTTGGCGGGGACGGGGCTTCGGCGGGGACGGCGGCGACGGGGCTTCAGCAGCAGCGGCGGGTGCAGGTACGGCGGAGGGGGTGGCAGGGTGGGTCTGGCGGTGGCAATGGGGGTCCTGGGGGGGCTTTGGCGGCAGGGGGGCGACGGCGTGGCGGGGCATTGGCGGCGACAGGGCTTCAGCGGCGGGTGCAGGTACGGCGGAGGGGGTGGCGGGGTGGGTCTGGCAGTGGCAGCGGGGGTCCTGGGGGGGCTTTGGCGGCAGGGGGGCGATGGCACGGCGGGGCTTTGGTGGCGGCGGGTGCAAGTGCGGCGGCGGTGGCGGGGTGGCGGGGGGGTCTGGCGGCAACGGGGGGATCCTGGGGGGGCAGGGGTGCTTTGGCAGCAGGGGGGCTATAGTCCAGCCCCCCAACAGTCTGAGGGACAATGAACCGGCCCCCTGTTAAAAAAGTTTGAAGACCCCTGAACTAGAGGATCGGTTATCTTTGACTTGATTCTAACCAACAGAGATGACTTAGTGCATAAAGTGGCAGTCACCAGAACCTTGGGGGAAAGTGACCATGTTATACTTGAGTTATTGATTCTAAAGGAAGCAAAAGCGGAGTGTAGCCAAACACGTACCCTGGATTTTAGGAAAGCCAATTTTAATAAACTCAGGACAATGATAAGTAAGGTCCCATGGCAAGCAACTCTAATGAGAAAAGGAGCCCAGGATGGGCGAGAGTTTTTAAAAAAGGAAATTCTAAAGGCACAATTGCAAACAATTCCCACAAGGAGAAAAGGCAGAGGGCAACAGAAGAAGCCAATGTGGCTTCACAAAAGGCTCAGAGATGACCTGAAAACAAAAAAGGACACGTATAGGAAGTGGAAGGAAGGCCAGGCTGCAAGGGAAGAGTACAGGCAGGTAGCACAGAATTGCAGGAATAGTGTCAGGAAGGCTAAAGCTGAGAATGAGCTGAGGCTAGTGAGGGATGCTAAAAGCAACAAAAAAGTTTTCTTCAAATACATGCGTAGTAAAAGACAGAGGAAAGAAATGGTGGTTCAATTATGCAATGGAGACAGCAAAATGATAACAGATGACAAAGAAAAGGCAGAAGTGTTCAATTCCTACTTTGGCTCAGTCTTCTCCCGAAAGAGGGTCTATGTCCCCCCTGGCAAACCTGAAGAGCAGATTGAAGGGGCAGGATTGCAGCTTGAGACTGATAGGCAAATGGTGAAGGAGCACCTGATTACTTTGAATGAGTTCAAATCTCCAGGGCTCAACTAACTGCATCCTAGAGTAATAAAGGAACTGGCAGAAGAACTCTCAGAACCACTGTCTATTATCTTTGAGAAATCATGGAGGACAGGTGAAGTGCCAGATGACTGGAGGAGGGCAAATGTTGTTCCTATCTTCAAAAAGGGCAAGGAGGAGGAACCTGGGAATTACAGACCAGTCAGTCTGAAATCAATCCCTGGGGAAATTCTGGAGCAGATTATAAAGAAGTCAATCTGCAAGCACCTTGAAAACAATGCAGTGATTACTAGAAGCCAACATGGATTTGTCAAGAACAAATCCTGCCAGACCAATCTGATCTCATTTTTTTGATTGGGTAACCTCCCTTGTGGACTGTGGGAATGCTGTGGACATCATATATCTTGACTTCAGCAGCTTTTAACAAGGTGCCTCATGATATCCTGATTAGCAAGCTAGCTAAAAGTGGGCTAGATGGAACTACTATCAGGTGGATCCACAGTTGGCTACAGAATTGGGACTCAAAGAGTGCTTATCAATGGTACCTTCTTAAACTGGGGAAAGGTAACGAGTGGGGTACCGCAGGGCTTGGTCCTGGGCCCAGTGCTCTTCAACATTTTTATTAATGACCTGGATGAGGAGGTGCAGAGAATGGTTATCAAATTTGCAGACAACATAAAATTGGGTGGAAAGCTAATACTCTGGAAGACAGAATCAAAAAAGTGATCTCGATAGGCTAGAGCACTGGGTTGAAAACAACAGAATGAAATTTAATAGGGATAAATGCCAAGTGCTGCACCTAGGGAAAGGAAACCAAATGCAGAGTTACAGAATGGGGGACTTGGCTCAACAATACTCAACAATACTATAAGTGAGAAGGATCTTGGAATTGTTGTAGATCACAAGCTGAATATGAAATGTGATGTGGTTGCAAAAAAGGCAAATGCTATTTTGGGCTGCATTAATAGAAGTATAGCTTCCAAATCGCGGGAAGTACTAGTTCCCCTCTACTCAGCACTGGTTAGGCCTCATCTTGAGTACTGCGTCCAGTTCTGGGCACCACACTTTAAGAAGGATGTAGACAAATTGGAGAGGGTTCAGAGGAGGGCAATGAAGATGATAAGGAGACTGGAAACAAAGCCCTATGAGGAAAGACTGAAAGAACTGGGCATGTTTAACCTTCAGAAGAGAAGACTGAGGGGAGATATGATAACACTCTTCAAGTATCTGAAAGGTTGTCACAGAGAGGAGGGCCAGGATCTCTTCTCAATCATTCCAGATTGCAGGACACGGAATAACGGGCTCAAGCCTGGACATCAGGAAAAAATCCTGACTGTTAGAGCAATAGGACAATAGAACCAATAGAATAGTGGGCTCTCCCACACTGGAGGCATTCAAGGTGCAGCTGGACAGCCAACTGTCAGGGATGCTTTGACTTGGATTCCTCCATTGAGCAGGGGGTTGGACTCGATGGCCTTATAAGCCCCTTCCAGCTCGACTATTCTATGATTCTACATGTAAATTAACATATGCGCATTTGTGCTCTTTTTTGTGTGTGTTTTTGTCCTGTGGGCCTGAGCCCTGATCTTTTCGGTACCTCACACCTCCTCTGTCCACTGGGGATGTCCCCCACTGAACTGATGGGGAGAACTTCCTTGCGGATGGTGCTCCAACTCTTGAAGCCTAGCATCACACTGGCTCTCTCGCCTGCAGAAGCTGGTGCAATGAAAAGGCCACCATCTTACCTAGGACATTTCTGACTCATTTCCTAGAACCAACACATCAGCACCTGCCTTACACCAAGCTTTGCAGCCACCCAACAAGAACAGGGATCAAAGCAGCAAAGAAACAGAAAAGAGCGGGCACCTTGATAGAGGCACTTGCGAATCTGGAGAGCTGTTTGATATGCTGCCCCTTCTTGCCAATGATCGCACCCACAGCCTGGGCAGGGATGAAGACGTGCACGGTCTCTTGCTCCGGAGGCTGCCGAGAGAAAGTTTTTGTGGCCACTCATCAGTTACCGGTCATACTGGACGTCCCAATTTGATCTGTCCTTAGGCTAAAAACTGCCATCTTGCCATACCCACTCACCATTGGCTGACTTGCAGTGACGTCACAGAATGTTTAGTGCTGGTTTTGTGAGAAATGGCATGTGATTTTGGCTGGAACTCATACAGGTTCTAGGAAAAGGGGGGGGATGCTAACGGCACGAAAGCAGCGGTAATGGGGAAGCAAGGGGTTGGTTGGGAAGATAAATGGGATAAAAGCTCAGAAGCAGAGAGCCCAAGGACAAAATAGGAGGCAATGAGTCAAGAACCATGAGTTTGCAAGCTCTTAATAGACTTTTTCTCTTTAGTACTTTCTTTTGTATATCAATCCAATAGTTCCTTGAAAGTGGCAGAGGAAGTTTCACTGCTTTGTAAACAGACCATACTTGTTTTGAAATAGGGACAAAGGAGAAAAAGCTTGGCTGACAAAAACCCTCTCGCAGGACTCAAGGACAGGAGTTGCTGTGAGCAGGGAAGGGGCAAATTGGCAGATGGAGGGTTAAGAGTTTGGGGAAGAGTTGGCCGGGATCCCAAAGAGGCTAATCTTCAGCTTCAGGCCAGTTTGGGTACAAATTCACTTGTTTGTGCCTGACAGAGATTCAACAGGTAGTGGATACTTAGTGGGGAGAGGGAAGGGATTTACAGCACAATGCTATGCATGTTTACTCAGAAACAAGTCCTACTGTGTTCAATGGGGCTTATTCCCTTGTAAGTCTATTTAGGGTTGCAGCCATGGCTGGCTGGGGCCTGCTGAGAGCTGTAGGCGTTTTCTCTGTCTAAACATGCATAAGATTGCAGTCCATGTGATCTTTTTTTCATGGCTATGACCAGGGAGTTAAACCATCACACTTTTTGAGTTTCCTTAACACAGGGGTGGGCAACTTGTGGCTCTCCAGATGTTTTGCCCTACTACTCTCATTAGCCCTGGCCAGCATAGGCCATGGGGAGGGATCATGTGAGTTGTAGGTCGAAACATCTGGAGAGCCACAAGTTGTCCACCCCTGCCCCAATATATGCATTTCGTACACAATTTTGGAGCCAAGAACTACATCACAAAACTTGGGAGAAATGCGCCATCTGAAGGATAACTGTGTTCTGATCGGCATATTAGCTTAGGAACTGTGAATTAAGTTTGTTTGCTTAAAAATTAGGATCAAATAAAATTCTCCCCCATCCCAGGGTTTGGCAACTCCAAAAAGATATACCTCCTCCTAGATGTTGCTTCTATTTTATGTGCTCACTGTGATTCATTCCGACTCTGGTGGAACCAGCAAGTGTGCCACATCAGGTGTTTCTGAAACCTTATTCCGAACTGATTTCTTTTCTTTTTGGGTGTTCCGGTTTAGGTTCCACAGAGATTTTTCAGATAATTGTTCAGGTTCAGGAAAAAATAAAGATCCTTTCCAGTTCGTGGTTCAGGCTCGGTTGAAACCCTGGCTATGATCACTCCATCCAAGCACAGATTCCCCTTGTGTAGAAAGGCTTGGGAAATGTGCGATAGTTAAGGCTCACGAATGTGGATTAAGGTTGAGAAACACAGCAGGAATCTGAGCTGGCCTTCCGCAAGTCAAGTGTGAGACATCCAGCCCCGCATATAATACTTTGCCACTTAACATACCGTCCTCCAGCACATTCCTGTACTTAGATTTGTATCCTGCCCTATCTAGAAATACAGAAGTTAGGAAATTAAAATCGCCTTGTATTACAGCCTTCCCCAGCCCAGTGTCCTCCAGATGGGTTGGACTACAACTCCTAGCATCTCCAGACAAAGGCCTTGCTGGCTGGGGATGATGGGAGTTGCAGTCCCAACACATCTGGAGGGTGGTGGGTTGGGGAAGCCTGTTGTATTGGCTTAACCCTGGCAACTAACTGCCTATATATTAAAAAATAAATAAATTCCAGTTCAAGCTTGGACTGTAGGAAACCACTGCAAGGAGCCAAATAATCATGAGAGCAACTACCAAGAATACGTCTCTGCATGCTCCGCCCAGGAGTTCAAATTCCATGGGCTATTGTTAAGAAAAAGCTGATGAAAAATTGTATGGATACAGATTGGGGCAAAGGAGAGAAAGCAGTCTCTAGGCAGGAGTGGGGACCCTGAGGCCTGGCAGCCACATTCAGACCTGGGACCCACTTTGCAAACCTTGCCCATTTTGGCTCCATCCCTGCCCAATCCTGTCTCTGGCCATGGCCACTGCTGGAATGTAGAGGGTGAGGCTAATTCATGGAGGAGAAGGCTACTAGTCCTGATGGCCCTATGCTACCTCCAGTATCAGAGGCAGTATGCTTATGACACCAGTTGCTGGGGAACATGGGCGGGAGGGTGCTGTTGCACTCAGGTCCTACTTGGGGTTTTTCCACAGACAGCTGGTTGGCCGTTGTGTGAACAAAATGCTGGACTGGATAGACCCTTGGGCTGAGCCAGCATGGCTCTTCTTATGTTCTTAATGTGGACCCCAACCGACTCTGACCGAGGGAAGACAGACCTCGATAGGAGAAAGGTTCCTCGCCCCTGCTTTAAGGCTGCAATCCTATACTCAGGTTTCCTAGGAGAAGGCCCCACTGAACTCAATGGGACTCACTTCCGAGTAGACACATTCTAGGATTGTGCTGTGTGCGCTTTATAAAGCAGAAGCTTGAATTTTAGCTGGAAAACTGTACACCTCCAAGAGAGGTCCTGGAACACTGGTATGTATATCACCGATTTGTCTTATTTGGGTACGTGGAAAAGTGGTTGGGGTGAACAGTCCTGTGTAACACATTCCCCATATAAAAGCAGAATTAAGCCTACCAAAAAAGAACTGTAGGGCGCTGCCCCAGAGACACTACTAGGAGGAGGAGGCACAGCATTGGAAGAGGCAGGAAAGAGGCCGACAGCGGCTAGGTTGAGACCAGGTATCAGGTGTGACTGTAGCTGAAATAAAAAAAGAGAGACAATAAGACAGTGGGGATGAAGGGTTGATCTTACATTTTTAACTGTGACTTTGCTGTCACCATTGCAACACTTATTTTAGTGTAGTGGTAGCCTTGCTTCCCACTAATTCAGCTTCCCCCAACCGGGTGCCCTCCAGATGGGTTGGACTACAATTCCCAGAATCCCCCAGCCAGCTGGAGGATTCTGGGAGTTGTACTCCAACCCATCTGGAGGGCACCCGGTTGGGGAAGGTTGCATCCAATGATTACAATCAATCTATCTGCAGAGAACCAAGGAAACAACGAAAGGCTCTGTACATATGACTCTGCACCCCTGGAGACAGAGAGCCCAGTTAGAAGTTCACGCACAGGCAAGATCCCCATGGGTGCAAGGCATTAAAGCTCAGATTGATAGATACAACAGCAACATCAAGTAGGCCGCTCAACAAGATCTGCCACGGACGGCCTTCTCCCTGTCCCATCAGCCAGAGAAACCAGGCTGGTGGGGACTAGGAGGAGGGCCTTTTCTGTGGCAGCCCCCAATTTATGGAACTCCCTCCCCAGTGACCTCCGCCATGCCCCTTCCTTGATTAGCTTCCGCCAGGCATTAAAAACGTGGCTTTTCAGGCGGGAATATGGGGTGGGTTAGGATTTTTAAGTTTTGTACTGTTTTTAATTGTGTTTTATACTGTGTGTGTGTGTGTGTGTGTGTGTGTTCCCCCCCCCCTCTTGTATTTTATTGGACTGTACATCGCTCAAGAGTGGCCGGATGTCTGGCCAGATGGGCGATTCATAAATATAATAAATAAAAAAATAAATACAGCCTGCTATTCTGCCTGAGGCAAGCAGGCTTCAGCACACTGGATCTGCTGTGGCTGGTAAACAAAAGGAACCCCACAGTAGCAGGCCCCAGACATGTCCACGAAGCACTTCAAAGTGCGAGCTATAAAAAGTGGGAGCTGTGAACGGGGAAGTGCCCAGTCGTTCCCACAAACTCACTAGCAGACTTTAGGCAAGCCGCCTATGGCTCAATTCACACCTAATGCCAAAGCCAGGTTTGGCAATCAGGTGCACCCCTGAAGGCTTGTAGACCTCCTCCTTCCTTCCCTCACACACACAGGTGGCCTCCGCCACCTCCTGGTTTTTGCTTACCACAGTTTGCCATGACATCCAAACAAGCCAGTGTGCCATGACATCCAAAGAGCCAGTGTGGCGTAGTGGTTAGGGTGTTGGACTGGGACTCAGGAGATCCGGGTTCTAGTCCCCGCTCAGCCATGAAACTCACTGGGTGACTTTGGGCCAGTCACTGCCTCTCAGCCTAACCTACCTCACAGGATTGTTGTGAGGATAAAATGGAGAGGAGGAGGAGGAGAATACAGTCATGCCTTGGATTGAGAGCATAATTCGTTCCGGCAACGTGCTTGTAATCCAAAACACTCTTATATCAAAACGAAATCCCCCCAAAAAAATTTGTACAGAGAGTTTTAATTTAAGCCGTACTACAGTACTTGTATTGCAAGACATTGCTTGTATATCACAGTTAAAAAAATTAAGTAAATATTTAAAAATTTGCTTGTCTTGCAAAACGCTCTCAGACCAAGTTACTTGCAATCCAAGGTATTACTGTATAATGTAAGCCGCCTTGGGTTCCTTGCAGGGAAAAAGGCGGGGTATAAATATAATAAATAAATAAATAAATAAATAAATAAAGCAAACTGTGCTTCGTGTACACCTTCTGTGGTTTGGGGGCAAGGGCACTAACCATAGTTTCAGAGTTCAGATGCCATCGCAGACTGTGGCTGGGGAGTGGGGGAGGGGACCCAGACAAAAAGGGAGAAGGGGGGAGTTCACAAACCCATGGGGGGTGCTTCTGACTGCCAAGCCACCAGATTGTCGAACTATTTCTTGGCCTCAGTCCTGCATCTAACGCCCTAACTTACAGGAGTGTTCTAAAGCTGATTGCAATTTGAACACTCAAAAAGCTCTATGTGAATACGAACTATTGCTGCTGCCAATGCTGCTACAGCGCTAGTAATAGTAGTAGCTGGGTACGGCAATTTGTAACCAATCTTCTGTGTTTCAGGGTATTTGCTTCAAGTCGACAGATGCATATATTCCTTCTCAAAAACTCTTCTACGCTGCAGACCTTTAGCAGCCTTCTTTTTAGCCAATTAACAGAGCGCAGCCTTGCAATTTAGTCTACAAATGATTCTAGTTCACAAGAACTTTTTACCATCCCACCTGTTCGCCAGTTCCTATATCATTTGTTGTACTATGATAGACCTGCCAATGTTTATTAAATAGGTCTGTCTAAATATTAACTGTGGGTAACGGCTTTTGAAAGACGCCTCATTACAGCCTTCACCACCCTGGTGCCCACTGGATGTTTCGGACGACAACTCCCAGCATCCCTGACACTGGTCATGTTGGCTGGGGCTGATGGGAGTTAAGAGTCCAAAGCATCTGCAGAGAACCAGGTTGTGGAAGGCTGCCTTATTAGTACAAATCAGCTGATTTTATTAGTACAAATCCTTCCTATTTGCTATCCTTGTCCCTGGAGAAAGCCAAATTGCTAGTCAAGCAGAGACTAACTGACATTGATTTTCAAGAGCCCCATGCAGCGGCCCAGGGCCCATGTTCCCCTCTGTCGCTGGGTTTGTCGGGCCTTTATCCTAAAAATGGGATGCCTTATTTAGAGTGGTTGCCTATCCCTAAATACAGGAGAGCATTCTGCTTAGCTCGATTTAATGTTCTACCCTCCAAACTTTTGGATGGCAGATACAGTAAAATCCCAGTGAAAAATAGATGCTGCCCCTGCAACAACAAGGAGGTGGAATCTGTTGTGCACGTTCTTTTTAACGGCAGTTTCTATCGAGGGGCTAGAGAGACTCTAATACATCCAATCACACAAACTTTCCCTGGACTATCTTTAGAGTCTCTTTTGACCATTCTGCTTGATGGCTCAAATAGTTTGATCACTAAGGAAGTTGCAAAATTCCTGAATGTTGCTATTCTGACTAGGCCTTCTATGCTTGCCTGATTCTGTTTTACTGTATCTTTTTATTCTGAGTGTACAACTGAGAGCTGGTATATTTTGTCTGTATTGTATATTGTATATTGTATTGTATTGATGTGGTCGGTAGACGTAATAATAATAATAATAATAATAATAATAATAATAAGTAGTAGTAGTAGTAGAAGTAGTAGTAGTAGTACAGATCAGCGGATTTTGATGGAAAGGCACCGCTCACAGTCAGACGGGCTGCACTTCTCGCTGTATGTGGGATGTCACAAGAGCATCTGAATCCCAGGGAAAGAAGAGAGGTGACAGAAACACACTCACGCTCATGGCCGCCACATCATTCTCATAGGCCTCCCTCACTTTCTTCATGATCTCTTGCTCCGCTCTACAGCAGTTCTCGATGGAGCCTTTCACAGTGATGGTCCTTTCAGGGTTGTACAGCGTCAAGTCCTGCAGGCTGCGGGGGGGGGGGGGCACACACACAAATAAACTGTGGGGTGGAACACATCACAAATGCTCGGCTAACAGCTCAGTGCCCCCCCACCCCCATTTTTGCCCCCAGGAAAACATCCCAGGAAGCCTCTGTGGCCCGTGACTCTCGCACACGTTCCTTCCACACAAGGCCCCACACCACTGTCACACGCCGCAGCACTGCATCACAGACAGAGGCAGAGAGCGCACGGAGTCTCGCCTACTACCAAGGGATCAGCAGGGGGTGCTGCGCCAGGGAGCCCCACCCACGGGCAATGCCCTCGATGTCATGGAGCAGAGAGGTGGGAGAGAACATCCCAGGATGTGTTGCTCTCTTGAAAGCAGGGGGGCAAGGAAGCCTCTGGAACCGTACCCACTTCTGTAGCAGCCTTTCACCTGACACAGCCCAACGATAACACACTCCGGAGCTACCATACGCATCCAGAAATTTCTCATCACTGTTCTAGTCTCTCTCTCCCTTTCACAGAGAAGGAAGACTACCAGTCAAGAACCTGGCAAATGCTGTCCCCGAGCACAGCCTCAGAAACGCCCCTCCTGCAGCAGCAGAGGCCTCTGCGGCACGTTTGCACTTGCTGTCGGTATATAGGAGGGAGGGGAGGGGTGGCTGCCAGGTACCAAGCTGCATGGAATACAGTAATATCGTGGGGGTTGCAAGTAACTTGGTTTGAGAGTGTTTTGCAAGACAAGCAAATTTTTAAATATTTATTTATTTATTTTTTACTTGATATACAAGCGACGTCTTGCAATACAAGTACTGTAGTACGGCTTAAATTAAAAATCTCTGTACAAATTTTCTGGGGGGGGATTTCGTTTTGATATTAGGGTGTTTTGGATTACAAGCACGTTTCCAGAACGAATTATGCTCTCAATCCAAGGCATGACTGTACTTTGTTATGTTAGGAATTTCCAGAGGGCAGCCATGTTAAGTCGATTGCAGCGAAAACAACGAAGAGACTTGCAGCACCTTAAAGACTAACAATTTATTCCAGCTTCGCTGCTGTTTTCGGAAGGAACTGGGGGGGGGGGAGAAACCAAAAGCCTTACGAGGAGATGGTGATCTTCGTCTCTGTGTCCTGCTCCACCTTCTTCAGGTTGCGGCCTTCTTTGCCGATCAGTCGTCCCACAAAGTTGTTATGTGCCAGGATTTTCAGGGGTACTTCATCAGCACTGGGGAGGCGGGCGGGCGGGGGGAATTAAGAGGGCTTTTATTCATTTATTTATTCATTCATTCATTCATTCATAAATTTATGAGTTGCCTTTCAGCCCAAAGAGGGCCCCCAGGGTGACTTACAGTTAAAACTTGCAACAGTTATGATGTGATGGCCTGCCACATCCTGCCCTGCTCCTGGACTCTTTCAGGCCACCCCTTATGCCTTGGGCTTATTTGCAGGGAAAGCGAGCCCCGAACAGGCAGGCCCCTTCCAGCTGTCGACTGGGCTTGGGCCGGAGTTACTTATAAGCAGTTACTGCATGACCCAGCAGGGAAGGAGGGGCTTGCCTAGGCTACCACCTTAACCACACAGAAGCTGGCAACTAATTTTGTAAATAAGGCATTTAAAAGTGGCAAATAAATAAATAAATAAATAAATAAATAATAAAAATAATAATATGCAATTCTATGCATACTTACTTGGGAGTGAGCCCATTCAACTGAGTTGGATGTACCTCTAAGTAGACATAGGTAAGATTGCACTGTGCACTGTTAGGCAATCTTAACTGAAACGGGGTTACAAATCAGGAAGTTTCTGGGTGGAATCTCACCATTAACTCACTAATCAGGGTTGCAAAAAATCAATAAAATCGATTTTTTTTAAAATTTAAATCAATGATTTTTTTAAATTTACGTAATCAATTGTCCTCCCAAAATATTTAGTAAAATTAATTTCAAAGTTTCAGGCAACCACATGTACAAATAGCCTACACTTAATAGTTAAGAACACCAAATTATACAGAAAACATTAATCGGAACTAGGCTACCTACACAACAGGGTTGCAAAAAATAGATTTTTATTGATGATTTTTAAATCACTGCAACCCTGCTAAGGACACAATCCTGGCTGGGGCATGCTGGGAGCTGTAGGCCTTTTTTCTGTCTAAACTTGCATAGGATTGCACCTTAGGTGGCCTTAGGCAAGCCACTCTCTCTCAACCTCAGCCTCCCCGTCTACAACACGGGGGATAACACTACTGGCTTATCTTTCAGGGTTGTCGTAAGGCAGGGGTGGGCCATTTGAGGCCCTCCAGATGTTTTGGCCTATAACTCCCACAATCCCTCACCACTGACTGTGCTGCTGAGGACTGATGGGAGCAATAGGCCAAAACTTTTGGAGGGACACGCATTGCCTACCCGTCATAAGGAATACAACTAGATAATGCACGTGAAGTGCTCTGGATGCTGGAAAGTGCTATACAAATGTTAAGCATTATTATTAAACTGGTATCTGTCAGTATTCTTTATTTGCATAGTTTTATCGTGAGTACAATCAAACTGGACAGTTCTTTAGGGAGAGTGGGAAACGGAATAAATGCAGAGGCATGTGCGTCCGTGTCAGCTGAGACCCCTCTTTTCTCACAGTGGCCATGAAGCATGCGCTGGCTTGTGAAAGAAAACAATTGGCAGTGGCAAGAGCTCAGTGGCAGAGTGCAAACTGTGCATGCGCCCAGAAGGTCCCAATTCCAGGCCCTGGCATCTGCAGTGGCAAGGATGGCCGGGTGACCGGCCAGATGGGCGATTGATAAATATAATAAATAAATATAATAAATAAGGATGCCAGGTCGCAGTTCAGGGGGGGGGGGACACGACTCTAGGGGGTTGCTGCCAATCAGAGTAGACAATACTGAGCTAGATAAACCAATAGCCTGACACATTATAAGGGAGATATAAATGGCATGGGAGGGGCATGCCTTTTCCCTTGAGAATCTCTGGAGCAGCTTTCCCCAACCCAGCACCCTACAGTTGTGTTGGACTACAACTCCCATAATTCCCAGCCATGTTGGCTGGGAATTATGGGAGTTGTAGTCCAACATGTCCAGAGAGCACCAGGTTAGGAAAGGCTGCTCCAGAAGTACTCTGGGCCTTACTACCCTCCCGCAGCACACAGCACAATGAAATCATTATACAAAGTCAAGCTAACAGCTTGTGCCAATGATCGCCCCGTCTTACGTCTTGGTGTCTTTCGCCTCCTTCTGCATGATTTCCAAGATCATCTTGCAAGCAGCAGAGCAGCCCTCTGGGGTTGAATGGATGCTTATTGCTTTCTCCGCAGCTCCGGCGTTTTCTTTCCGGTGCACATCAATTCTGTATGAGATGGAAAAGGGAAGAGAGAAACTAGTTGAACAACGAAAACTCAAACACAAGAATCACAACAGTATGTCACCAAAAGGTTGCTTCTGCCCTAGCCCCCAATCTCTATGAATCATCTCACAATCCCCGACTACCCCTTCTACCTCCATTTTGCAAACTCTTCCCCACCACCTCTTGAGCAGCCTGGCCCCCACGGCAGCCATTATGTGACTAGCCACATCCTCAATGGGAGTCATTTTGTGGTGGTGCCCACAGCAGTTTCTCAAATTCCCAAATGTGCCCCCGGGTCCAAATATACACTTTCCTTGAAGGAAGGGCAGCATAAATGAAACAAAAAATATTTTTTCCAGTTAATTGTGCCCTTGTGAATCATATCCTGTTGGTCTATTTCTGAGTAAGTTGGTTTCTGGTAGACAGTTTTTTCCCTAGCTGTTTCCTTATGGTTTTAATTAGTGTTTGTTTTTTTTACAATTTACTGCCTTTGCTGTAATATTATTTCACTGCCTTTATTGTTCTACTCTACTTCAGTAACCACTTGGGGGGGGGGGTAGAGAATGTGGTAGATACATTTGTAAATAAATAAATCTCCCATTCTGCCAACCTTAATGGTACCCATTAATCTGCAGCATGAACTGGACCCCCGCTGGACCCAGGAGAGGGAATGGTTCCATTCTTGGAAGCACTCTTCCCTCTCCTTTGATCTCTGGCCTGCCAATCTTAAACTATAAACCAAGGGTGCAGAACCTCTTTCAGCCCGAGGGCCAAATTCCAGTTCGGAGAAGCTCTCGGGGGCCACATTCCAGTGGTGGGTGGGGCAAAAGGGGCGGAGCCCAATGTATCAGCATATTTTTGCTTAAAGCTCTTCCTGCCAGTAACGGAGCCTTAGGAGAGGCATTTCAACTATTTAGAATGGGGGGGGGGGGGAGAACCACAGAAAAGCTG
Organism: Shinisaurus crocodilurus; assembly: GCA_021292165.1. Lineage (NCBI taxonomy): Eukaryota > Metazoa > Chordata > Lepidosauria > Squamata > Shinisauridae > Shinisaurus > Shinisaurus crocodilurus. The sequence continues at coordinate 1,251,096 of JAHFWL010000058.1, forward strand.
GGAAGCCATCAAACGATCAGCTGTCGGGGGGGAGAATGGGGGGAGCTAGGGGAAGGGGGTGTGGCCATTTGGGGAACTCTGCTGGGCCGGATTGGAAATTACAGTGTAAACCTTCCGGGCTCTGCTTCCACTAGGTCCCACACAGCGCTTAGCACATTCTTGGCAGTTACCGGTAATTAATACGACAGGTTAGAAGTGAAGAGGAAGAATTGCTAAGGATGCTTGCTTATGCAGGCAGGGCCTTACTTGGACTGTGTCTGCTTGGTTATGTTGCGGATGGTGGCGCCCTCTTTGCCAATAATGGCTCCCACATACTGGGTGGGGACAAGAAGCCGGAGGGGGATGTCTACAGGCTGTTGCTTCACAGGCGCACCCGAAGCCACGGGAGAGCCTTGCCTTGGGCCCCCCCGTGTCCCAAAGCCCCCTCGACGCCCGTTCTCTGCGCCCTGCACAGTTTGTTCGTCGGGGATGTAGGAGACCTTCAGTGCGTGGTTTTCCAGTTGGTGCCCGTTAAGTTTCATGATGGCTCTGAAGATGAAAGAGAGAGAGAGAGAGAGAGAGAGAGATAAAGGAAGGATGGGGGGGGGACCCACATAAGCAACTTCTCATGTATCATCTCAGCTGCCTAATTTAAAAGGAGAAAGCCTTTTTGTCATTGCTGTTGTTAAACCATCGGGAGTCAGTAACCCTTGGTGATCTACTGCGAATCACCTAGAGATCTACCAGTGGATCCCGATCTACCTTCTGCCCCTGCTCAATGCAGGAATCTAGGTCAAAGCATCTCTGACAGATGTCTGTGCAGCTGGACAGACATCTGTCAGAGATGCTTTGACCTAGATTCCTGCATTGAGCAGGGGGTTGGACTCGATGGCCTTGTAGGCCCCTTCCAACTCTACTTTTCTATGATTCTATGATTCTATGCCCACCTCTGGTGATTGATACGGAGTTTGGAAGGCCAATAATATATATATATATATATATATATATATTAGTTTACCTTGCATAAAGGTTAGGTCTATCAGTTGCACTGAATACATACAGAATTTATGCACCTATGTATGCCATGGATATAAAGAAATATACCGGTACTACCCTCAGTAAAAGTAGTTATGCATAAGTTTCAAGAAAGGCAAGCCAAACATCCCTATATTTATTCAAAATTGACATATTTAAGAGTAAGGGAAGAATGGGGATGACTTAGAGCATACCCCCATGGCCCCTAGATGGCATCTGAGGGGCCATAGGATGCTAGAGACTCCCCCTCCCCTCCAAGACCACAGACAGAGCTACGACTTTGGAGGGGGAAATCCGAGCAGAGGTTTCATCTGCCACCCCACCCGCTCCTAGCCACTGCGGAAAGCTCCACGGTGGCTCTCTTTCCCGAGGTGGAAGCTCTGACCTTGAGGAGGAGGAGGAGGACGGGGTCATGCCAATGGGAGGGCAGCCCATCCCCACCCCAGCAGTACAAGTCAGCTCAGAGGCCCGTCTAGCAAAAAATACTGCAAAGGAGAATGGAAAGGCTAAAAAATCTCCACTGGTCCCTCCACCAGGCAGGCTGGAGGCTTCTGTCATTCTGGCATCAATCCCATAGGACTGGATCCTTAATAACCTTTTAATATAAAGCACTCTTGTTTGTTAATTCTATATTATTATTATTATTATTATTATTATTATTATTATTATTATTATTATCATCATCATCATCATCTCTCCATCTCAACACAAGATTGCTAAGGTCATTTTAACATTATGAACTTGAACTAAAGTGTAGTAATAACTGGACAACTAACTATATTGTATGAGTGTTGGTGATATGACACGTGTCCAATTAAATGTTACTTACAACTAAAATCGATACATTGCTAGAAGCACACAGCCAAAGCATTGGCTGGTTAATTCAAATCCAGATGTGAAATTGAGTCATACCACTGCTGTGCACAGCTTCCTGGCCCACAATTGCCCCCACCCCCCAGATCACAATGTTGCAGTGGGAGTAGAAGTCACAACTGGTCAAGGGTGGATAAAAATCAATGATATGAAAAAAATTTTTTGTTAAAGATTAGATTTTAAAAATTTAAAACATAATTTTTACCATTTAAATAAGGGTGTGTATGTTTTAAAATATCATAAATAAAATAGTAAATTTCACTCTCCTTTAAAAAAAAATAACAGTTACAATTAAATCTCATCATAAACATGCTAAACCTACACATACAATGCAATCCTATCCATGATTACTCAATGGAGTTTTCTCCAGGGTAAATGGGTATAGGACTGCTGTCTTACAGTCTCATTAAAATGAGTTAATGTCTCTGTCACACTCACATACATTGAATTACGGTACTTACCAGTCAAACATAGGCATTCATTTCAGTTTTTCATCTCATGAAAATGGCTCTGTCCTATCTAACTACCAGCTCTTGCTGCTTGAAAGTTCTGAGCTTTCAGTTTCTGTTTCTCTGACTAAAGTCACATGTGCAAAGACGCAGGCTGGATAGGATTGTTATTGTGCTATACTTATGTGATGGCTGGAGCTGGGCCAAGCAAGGCAAAGGAGTTAGTTAAGAATGAAAGACAATACAGCAGGGTGGATAAAAATCAATTATTTTAAAACCAACAGAGAAATTGGATTGTTAAATTTTTTAATTGGATTTTTTGATTTTAAAAAATGTAAATTCTAAATTTCCATTAAACAGTAACTAGGTTAACATTAAATAATCTGGATATAAGTATGTTAGCAATACATTCAATCTCTAAACTGATTCAACATCACCAACAGATACATTGGCCTGGTTCACATGTAACGACAACCCAGAGTATGGTTTGTCATTGCATCATGGGTTGTTGTTATATGCGAACCCTGTACTATTGTTTAACTATGGGTTGTTAACTGCAAACAACCCAAGAAGAAAACCCATGGTTTGTTGTTGGGTTGTGAACTCCAGGTTGTTCGTGGTTAACAACCCATAGTTAAAGCATAGTGCAGAGCACCAGGTTGGGGAAGGTTGTAATGAGGTCTCTTTCAAAAATCTTCCAAAAAATTGCCTATCCTTGGTATAGTGGAAACCTAAAAATGTAGAGTGTAAATATGACAAATATCAAAGACCTGGGACGGCAATCCAGGCTCTGGGTGCTTCCAGGCAAGGCTTTTATCCTGCCTAGAACATGGAATTTTACCAGGCGGTCCAGATGCTGTCGTCTTCCTTTGATAACCCTCCCATGTCTTCCCGCTGCTTCTTTAAAAAAAAACGTTAAGAAGGAAAAGATGGAACAGGTGCCTTTTGATGTGTAGCTCTAGGAGTCCTCTGTCTAGAAGCACCCACAGAAAGCAAGACTGGAGTAGAATTTTGACAATGGACTGCAGTTCCACAAATCTACCTATAGATGGTGGTGTTCACATTAACAAGACCACATCATGGGACAACCTGATACACAGTGGAGCATCCCCACTACATGGCTGCTGTTACCTTTCAATCTGATATCTGAATTCCAGTTTTGAAATCGCTGCAACCTCCGCTATTTCTACACATTGCATCATGGGCGGGGGGGTGGGGGGGATGATGACAGATAAGAATCTTTCCTATTGCTTTTGGAGGGCTCAATCTAGGTTTAAGGATTCACCAGGCAGGATTCACCAGGGATTTCCCCTGAAACTAGGCCTGCCACCCTGATTAAAAGGTAGGGAGAGGGTATAATGGGGTACAAATCAAACAAACGATATATACACATATACATATGCATATATCTTAGCAGGCAAGAGCAGCTAATGCAAATATGTTCACGCCAGCCGTGAATTTTAAATGTGATTTTAATATTTATATGTAAACCGCCTAAGGATTTTTCTTAATATTTAGTGGTATAGCAATAGTGCAAATAAATAAATAAATAAATTCAGGGCTCTGTGCAGGATTCTAAACACACCTGAAGCCAAACTGGATACAAGTACAAGGCAATAGGGGACTTTAAACTTACTGTCTGGTCTGTTCCCGGTTGGAGTAGGTGACATTGACAACTGCTGTCTCGCTGTCTGTATTCACTAGCATAAGGAAGAAGAAACCTGGGTTAGCTAAAACAGGCATCAAGCTCATCATCATCGTTATTCAAATAGCTCAGAATTTAACAGCTCAACCACAGCCTGCGAGAGAAAGCAAGGGCTAGCCAGCACAGCCCATGCTGAGCTGTGGGCAAAACCTCCGGAGGGTCACAAGTTGCCCACCCCTGAGTTACGAGGATAAAGGGAACTCATCTTTTAGGATTCTAGCAGGACTGGACCACAGGCTACCTCCCTCTCCCATGGGAAGACAGGGCCTGGATGGGGAAAGGCCCATCTGGCAGCACAATTGGAGCTCAGCTGTCCCTCGACTTCCTGTCTCCCTCAGTATGGGAGAGCAGTGATGGGCTGGGAGGAACCAGGAGGCTGGCAAAGTCTCTGCTGGGGTCCTGCGTAGGGATACTTGAAGAATTTGATCTCTGCAAATTCCAGTACAAACTGACCAGATCCGCACCTCTTGGACTAATCTGCAGACTGGAACTAACTGGAGGGAAAGGCTATGAATGGCTACTAGTCCTGATGGCTATATGCCACCTTCAGTATCAGAGGCAGTATGCCTATGGACACCAGCTGCTGGGGAACATGGGCTGGAGGGTGCTGTTGCACTCATGTCCTGCTTGTGGGCTTCCCGTGGGTAGCTCGTTGGCCCCTGTATGAACAGAATGTTGGACTAGATGGATCCTTGGTCTGATCCAGCAGGGCTCTTCTTATGTTCTTAACTTATCCACCAGCTTTTGCACTTCCTGAATGTCCTAATGTAGTTCTTGGCTCAAAAAATTATTGTGCATTTAAAAATGTGTGTTTTGAGAGAATGTGTTTAAAAATACATATTTTAATGCAAATTAAAATCATCATCATCATCGATTACTACAGATATGGGACAGAATTCACTTACAAATGAATATACGGTATGTGAAAGTGAAATAGACCGTCAGCACAATCCTGCGTACTTCTATCCAGAAGCAAGTCCCACTGAGTTCAGGGAGACTTACTCCCAGGTAAATGTGATTGCAGCCTGACAAGTCCATCCCTAGTCCTGCGTTCTGATTTTCATCTTTTGCTCCAAGGGGAAATATATTCTCTGAAATTTCTCACAGAATCTTACCTTGTTCACAGTTTTCCACAGTACCGTATTGAGCCAGCAAACCATCCAAAACCTATTCAGATGTGAAAGAAATAATGGGGGGGGGGGGGGGGATTGTGTTACCGTAAAAATTCCAGCAAGTTAAAGTTATATGAGGAAGCAATATAGCTGAAGAGCAAAGTCACCCCAAAAAAGCTGAAGAGGGGTGAGGCCTCAAACTGGCACTCAACCATCTGAAAATGTAATCACACCACAGACGATGCCCAATCCTGTTTCAACATTCGTCTCCCCTTGGGGGCAAAAATAATAATAATAATCCTTGCGCTACCTTGTTCCAGTGACAGCAGCTGGCAGAACAGAGGCGAGCAGCAGCCTGCGGGCCCACGGCTGTGTTTAAAGTGGCCTGCGGCACCTCTGGCAGGCTCTACTCCTTCAAAAGTGCTTTGAAAGTGCAGATCCCCATTTTCAAAAGGTGTATTCGTTATATACAATTGTATTTTATAGAATCTTATTTCACTGTAATGGCCTTTGGTTATATACAATAGAAATTACAGTTACAGTGCGAGAGGGAGGGAGGAGCACTGAGTGTGTGTGTGTGTGAATAGATGGGGTATGTGTGTATGGGTGAATGGATGGGGGTGGGGTGTTTGTGTGTGGAGTGGGGGGAAGAAAGAGAGCATGAGGTGGTGATGAACTTAAGATGATCATCACCCCACACCCTTTCTCTCTGTATCTCTCTCTCTCTCAAGTTTCTTAATAGAGAAAGAAAGGGTGGAGTTGGTGATGATCTTAAGAGAGAAAGACTGGGTGGTGACACTTGCCCCACTGGCAAGTGGCTCTGGAAAGATTACCTCAAAGGGAATGCAGCCTTCGATGGCCACACCTGTGGTAGAACATTAATGGCACAATCCTATGCATACTTAAGACCCCCCCCCAAAAAAAGTCCTACAACTCCCAGCATTCCCCAGCCAGCACATTATACAATGGGCTGGATCCAGCCTCAGAATGAAATTGGTCTTTTCCACCAGCTCTTGTTGGTTCCCAACAGATACCTCAGCAAAGGAAGGGAAACAGAGGAATGGAGAATTTTCTATGCTCTGCCCCATCCGCACATCTCAAAGTATTGTGGAGTTCACTTGTTTTCACATCTCACTCTCAGTTTTGTAATAAGACATTTCAGACTCAGATGTTTAAGACTATGCACTCAGCAGAGGGTAGGCACCACCCCAGCTATTCATGCAAGGAACCTACAGCTGAATCCACCAAAGGGCTATTACCGTATGTATTACCCCACTGCAAAAAATACCATCTAGTTTTTTTGTTTGTTTCCCTTTTTTTGGCGCACTCCAGGTCATTTGTGGCACTTTTGTTCTCTGAACGTAACAAAGCTTTGTTGTTGTTGTTGACGACGACTATGCACTGTTCAGTGACTTGACCTACCTCCCATCGTAGCTGAGGGGGGATGTTTCTTATCTGAATTTTGCGGCTCCTAAAATAAAAGAGGAGGGAGAAAAGCATCACTTTGAGACCCAAGGTCCACTCTGTCTTAACAGAGTCACGTACATAAAAGAAGACCAATGAATCCCTAACATTTTGGAGAGTGGAGAGGAGGAGAAGGCAAGACAGCAGGGGGGGGGGGGAGAGCCGGGTGAAATGGCGGTGGAGGAGGTGGCTGGCTGGCTGCAGCCGAGGAGAGGGGAAAATGGGTTCCCGTTTTAGTCTATGGGGGATATTAGCACAAATCGAAGGGGGGAAAGTTGCACAAATTGAACAAGGGCACACGCTCTGCAGTTTGAGGACATTGTTGGCAGACGTGTGCTTGTGCTCGAAGTTGTCAGCAGGGCAGGCGTGTGTGTGTTTTGCGAGCAAAGATGAAAGTCTCATCCTTGCCTAGCAGCCGCCCTGCCCCGCCAGGGGCAGAGCATGCAAAGGCTCAGCATGCCTCCTCCAAACGTAAAGGACTAAATGCTCTGCCAGGTTCATGTTGAGGAAAGCGTCATTAAATCCTGTCTCAATTTAGGACCCAAGTACTGTTTATATTGGTGTAAAATAGGCAGTAAAAACTGAGGTCTCGTGCAACGCTATTAAGTTTCCATTGGTGCCAACGCAGCACGGGCACGGGGGGGGGGGGATTTTGGTTCCAATGGCGCGGGAGAGGGAGAGGGAGGAGATCGGCCTCCCCTCCCCACCTGCTGTGATCCCAGTAAGAATTGTACCCAGGGCTGTGTTACACTGGCAAATTTGCTCTGCTTGAGCTTGATGGGACTTTCGACACATTGCCGACCCGACTGCCATGTCGGGGGCGAGGGGTTTCCAGCTTCCGCGAAATATGTATGCAAATTTGGAGCCGAGAAGTGCCTATCTCTGGCGCAATTTGCACAAATCGCACACATCTGCACAAACCAGGGCTGACTCATTCGCTTCTCGTCTCTTCTTGTAACATCCACCATGAGAAGTATGGAAGCCGCCGCCTCCTCTCACTGCGTATGCACACACTCCACCTTGGCTTTTCTGACAGTCGATTTCAGATTTGTACAAAATTGCGTAAATTTGCACAAATTGCAACACGGAGGCCCAAATTCTGCGCGAAGGTCCACAGCTTTTTTTTTTTTTTTTAATGCAAATTGAGGCCCGTTTTAAAAATGGGGAAGTCCGTGTGTTGGCTCGACTCACATCAGATCAAGTTGGCACCAGCACAGGGGTTGACAGAACGGAATCGGTGGGGCTGAGTCGAGGAAACCCATCGGATTTTCACACACACCCCCATCAGAGTCCTCACACATCCCCAATTACACCCCTCTGCACCAGTAATTAATAACAGTAAAAAGGAAGATGTAGTGACATTCGTCATGACCCCTCTGGAGGGCTCCTCTTCAGAGGATGAGTCCCCCCAAGCCGAACAGCGCGGAAGAGCTGCCTGTGCCAAGGGACCTTGAGACAGATCAGGGGGATCCTGGACCCACAGAGGAGATGGCTGCCACTCCTTCCCTTCAAGACAAACTCAGCCCCCTCTCAGACTTGGAGGCTGATGCCAAGTGGCCACCTTGCCCCAGAGAGTGCAGGCACCTAATGGTGCAGGTTCACCTGGCTGCTGGATGCAGGAGTGTGTGCCCGAGGGAATCCTTGTGAGTGAAGGTATACTTGCGAGCAAGGCTTTACTCTAGAGTAGACCATTCCTCAGGTGGCCCTGATGGCCTGCAGCTGTGCTCTGCCTGGGGTTCTGAAAGTTCAGGCTTAAACAGCCTCCCTGTTCCAGGCACAGAGTGCTGGAACAACCTTTGTCTACCAGTGTTCTCCAACCTTGGGTCCCCAGATGTTTTTGGCCTACAACTCCCAGCATGCCCCAGCCAGCTACTTGGCTGGGGCATGCTGGGAGTTGTAGGCCAAAAACATCTGGGGACCCAAGGTTGGAGAACACTGGTCTACCAGTTCCTGTCTTTTCTTTTCCCTGCTAACCTTGCTCTTCTCTGGACCTCCCTGTGTTTTGACCTTGGTCTGCCTGCTGATCTTGCCTTTGGAACTGACCCGGCCTAAATCCCCAGAGCTCTGTCCCCGCGCCATTGTAAGCAGGACAATATTATGTGTGATGTGTAGTTTGGCCCCAAGTGTCTATATATTCCACATTTACACAGTGCTTCTAAACCTCTGCAACAAAATCTATTAAGATAGTCCACCCCCGGAGACTTATGGACTCAATTGGTTTTTAAAAAGTCTCTGGAAACTCGTTTTACAGATAAAAATGGCTCCCATCCAATCTGTCAGACCGTTGTTGTGGCAGGGACTGGGCCGGGGCTGGGCCGGGGCTGTCCAATGCATGGCCGATCACATTTGCATAGAGTTATCATTGGCCGTTGCTGGTAGGAAGGTGCCTGGAGAGATCCACACAGCCTTGGGCTTGCTGGATTCTTGTCAGTCCTGACTTGCTACAGAAATGGACTTCCCCGCCCGCTCCTTCCCACGGCAGTCCCCCCACCCCCTGAAAATGCTACACAGAGAGTTAGGAAACCCTGCTGAATGGGGTGGGCCGTCGTTTGTGTGGGGATCCCCATAAACTGGGCAGAAGGGACCTTCCATGAGCAGAAGGAAGATCTTGGATCTAGTCCTGAGAGATAAGCAAGCTGCTTTGGTGATAGCAGTGGTCAGTGGAAAATCCTTCCTCATGTCAGAAAAGAGTAGCAGCTACCTTAAAAGAGGCAGCAGTGCAGCCAGAATCAAAACAAGGACATCACTTGGTCCAGAAGAACTGGGACTTCACCCATCAGTTTCTAACAGTCTATTTCTCGGTAAGATAGTTGTGCTGCTTGCAAATCAACGCTGGTGGCTCCAGGATGAAACTGGGTTTGTTTTGTTGGTTTGTTTTAATTCACAAACAGTCTGGTTTTGGGACTTGGCTATGGGGCCAGAACAGCTTTGTTGCCCAGATGGACAATCTCCTTCTATGGATGGCCTGGGGGGGAATCTGATCTGTTGGTCTTACTGGGCCTGTCAGCAGCATTTGATGCACTTGACCATGAAGCGCTGCTGGGATGCCTTCAGGACTTACTGAGGATTAGAGGCACTGCTATGCAGTGGCATTACCTCTCTAGGCACGCGCAGAGTGTAGTCTTGGGTAATTTCTGCTTGACGGTTGTTAACTTCCGGGTGACACGGGCAAGCTAGTGATAATAATTGATAATTGTTATCAATTATTTGTCCACTAACCAATTCTCATCTGCCCCTGAAAAGCATGTGTGCTTTGCCTGCCTTCATGTATTCTTAATTGTGAGCTTAGCAGTTTCACGATTTTTGTTTCTGCTCATTTACCTTTTATTTTGGCTCCAACGTTTCGTGAATACAATTCTTGCTGATACTTAGCAGCAATCCCCATGTCCTGTGCCCACACTGTGTGATGTCCCCTCCAGCTCATTAGAAGTTTCTAAGTGTGGTCTTTGAATCTGAGCAGGGTGCTCAACTTCATATTACATTAATCTGAGCAGGGTGCTCAACTTCATATTACATTATTCTGCAAGGTGGATTGTTTGACAACTCTTCCAAAGCGTTGGCTACAGCACAACCAGTAACAGCATCCATCAGCCATATACCCTGCTGCCCCACCCCCCCTCCATCTCCTAGATCTCTTGGCTTTTACCACATCCTGTAGGAAAACCCAAGACATCATATCCATTCTCCTAATGCTTCCAGTCTTCAGGATCCCGGCCCTTGTCTCCTGCCCGACTCTCCAGAGCATTCTGAAAATGGCATCCGTCGGAAGGAGATGGGGCGAGCAAAATTACACTCGGAGAGCGTCAGCATGAATCTCAGGGGGTCAATAAAAGAAGAGAGAGAATCTCTATAAAGAGCCTCGGGGTTGTCTATAAAACATGCTCTTGTTTTAATGGCTGGGAAAGATTGAGGCCAAGACAGTGGAGTGTGTGTGTGTGTGTGTGTGTGTGTGTGTGTGTGCGTGTGTGTGGTGGTGGGGAGAACAGCAACAGAGGATTCTGACAAGTGTTCGAACGCCGAGAGCAACAAGCTACACCTCTTCTTCCCGATTCCGTTCTTCCTCATTCCTGCTTCCCAAAATAGAATCTTTGGGAATTTTCAGTGCCAAAATTAACCCCTCTCTCTGTAGCAGCTGCCACTCCACAAGTACAGGTGGAACATCTCCACTCCATCAGACTTCCTGAACATTCCTAAATTCACCAAGCAGCTGCAATTTAGGGGTGGTGAAACGCAAATACTGTAACAGATATGTGGCCATGTGTGTCGCTCGCTACCTGCTGTGACAATTTTTCACACGCGGATTCCTGTTTTATGTCTCTATCTGTGCCTGCCACTCCCTGTGAAGCCTGCAGCCAACCCCCGCTCGCCCCCAACCCCCGCAACACACACAGACACCAATTTCTACAAAACCAAACACCAATTCTGTTTGCAGGTACTCTTTACACGCAGGGTTTAACCAGCACTGATTACACTGATCCCCATTCTAACTAGTTCTCTTGTATGCTTTTTGCATTATAATAGTTCCTTAGCCGGGGCTTGCATTTGTTAAGAACCAGAGAGAAGCAGTGGGTTCAAACCGCTCTGGAAGCTGAACACACACCCCTCCCAAGGGCTGGACATTTGATTGGTCAACACTGGTCAAATATTGCCATTTTACAGATTGGGAACTGAGGTCATGAGAAAGTGATTGCCCTTGGCCAGAGCAATTAAAATATTTCCAATTTTAAGAAACCAACTGCACTAAGGTTTTGGGTGCCATATGCCAATATCAGCCAGGTACTCAGGATTCTTCCAGCCCTGCCCATGCCTGAGGCAAGATACGAGTTCAGCTTGTTAGGATTGTCCTGCCTTAAAGCAGAGCGATAATAGCCAAGATCACTCACTGGACTCTTTACAGTTTCAGGATTTGAAGCCTAAGATATGGTCCACTGGATCAAAAATAGAAGCAGAGGTTGCAGAATCTTAAAGTGGTTTTTTAAAAAAAGAAGAAACAGGTGACAATGGTAGACAACTGCCATGATCCAGTTAATGAAATCTGCGGGGAGGCTGCTGTGCCGTATGGCAAACAGCAGACTACATCTCAGGAAACTGCCTTATACCAAATCAAACCATTGGACCATATCGCTCAGTATCGTCTACTGTGACTGGCACTGACTCTCTAGGGCAGGGCTCTCCAACCTTGGGTCCCCAGATGTTGCTGGCCTACAGCTCCCAGCATACCCAGCCAGCATGGCTAATGGCAAGGGATTCTGGGAGCTGTAGTCCAGCAACATCTGGGGACCCAAGGTTGGGGAGCCCTGCTCTAGGGTTTCAGGCAGGGATCTTTCCCAGAACAACAGAGAGAGAATGCGTCTCAAGATGCTGAAAAATATAACTTTATTTTCAATCGAGCCCAACTTGTTTCGGCCCTGATATTTTTCAGGCCCTTCTTCAGGGGTAGCTTTAAAACTGCCAACTGAGAATGAGTTCCACTCAGTAACTGGCAGGTGAGTTGAAGAGATCTTTCATTCTGAGTCCTCAGAAGACAATTTTATAGCTATCCCTGAAGAAGGCCTCTAAAAATATCAGGGCCGAAACGCATTGGGCTTTACTGAAAATAAAGTAATATTTTACAGCAACTTGAGATGTGTTCTCTGTCTGTAGATCTGTGGTGGATGCCTTCCGGTTTGTCTATGCTCAGGAGACTTTCCCAGCTTTACCTAGAAATGCCAGGGATTGAACCTGGGACCTTTGGCATGCAGAACATGTGCTCTACCCCTGAGCTATATTATTTATTTATTTATTTATTATATTTATGAATCGCCCATCTGGCCAGACATCCAGCCACTCTGAGCGATGTACAGTTCAATAAAACACATGGGGGGGGGGGGGGAACACACACACACACACACAGTATAAAACACAATTAAAAACAGTACAAAACTTAAAAATCCTAACCCACCCCATATTCCCACCTGAAAAGCCACGTTTTTAATGCCCAGTGGAAGCTAATCAAGGAAGGGGCATGGCGGAGGTCACTGGGGAGAGTTCCATAAATTGGGGGCTGCCACAGAAAAGGCCCTCCTCCTAGTCCCCACCAGCTTGGTTTCTCTGGCTGATGGGACAGGGAGAAGGCCATCCGTGGCAGATCTTGTTGAGCGGCCTACTTGATGTTGCTGAAGGCGCTCCTTGAGATACACTATGTCCTTTCCCCAAATGTATCCTGCAATGTAATAACACAGGGGTGGGCAGAAGATAGATCAGGAACTACTGGCTAATTTCTGGGCGATCGTCAGTAGATCGGTAGTATTGCACCCCTGCGAAAACGCATGTATAACATGACTCACCCCCACGGTGATCTTCCTTGCAGCAGGGCTGATCACCCGCATGCAGAGCAGCATGCATGAAGTCTCCTGCTGCTTTCAAAGCACACTGTATCAGAGGAAAGGTGTTTTCCCCAGAAACAGAGGAGATAGAGATGATTCCAGGGTTCATAGTCTTTTCTGTTAGGCAAGACGCTGCTTTTGGCACTTGCTTCATGGAGAAAAATACTGGGCTCAGATTGAAGTAGATAAAACTATAGCTGTCAACCTATTAATGAATTTTTTAAAAAAAATCAATTAACCGGCTTACAATTGTTTAAGGGCCACTCTCTACTGTGCATGCTACCCTACATGCTTTATTTTAAATCTGAGGCATTGCTCCCAGTACTACTGCCTCATGTAACAGGGTGAGCATCCACTAGGAAAGGGGTGGGCAACTTGAGGCCCTCCAGATGTTGCTGGACTACAGCCAGCATAGCCACTGGCAAGGGATGATGGGAGTTGCGGTTGAACACCATCTGGAAGGCCACAAGCTGCCCACCCCTGCACTGTAGGCAGGGCCTTTTTGTTAGTGGCACCAGCTATGTGAAATGCCCTCCCCAGAGAAGAGCACTGGCCTCCCCTACCACGCATTTCTTCTTGAGCTTGGCTTTTGGCCATGACATAATTGTTGGAAAATACTGACTGCCTTATTAGCCTGCTACTGTGTGGCATTGACTGTTGGGAGTTGCAGGAGTGATTGTTATCTTTCTCTCTCTCTTTTGTTTGCTGCTTTTGCAATCTTTCAGTTGCCTTGTTTGTATTGTATTCTTTGTTTTTGGTTTTGTGATCTGATGGCTTTATCCAATTTTATTTTTTTGTAAGCCACTCGGCCAGGAACGGTGCAGGGCTGTTTGGCGCCCTAGGCCAAATTATATTTAGCGCCCCCCCTCGTGCCGTGGGGGGGGGCTCCGGAGCAAAGCAGCCCTGCTCTGCAACGCCGCCACCCCGCGCCGCCGCCGCCACCACCTACCTTCCCCCCGCCCCCGCTGCTGGCTGCTGCTGCTGCCGCCTCCTCCTCTGACGCGATGGGACCCCCGCGCTTTACGACGGGAAGGTGGTTGGCGGGCGGGCGGGCGGGCGCGGGGGGGGAGGTGCAGCGGCGGCGGCAGGCAGCGGCCGGCAAGCAGGCGGGGAGGCGCGGCGGAGGCGGCAGGCAGGGCAGGAGCGCGCCGGAGGCGAGGAAGGGGCACAGTTTCTGCGCCCTCTTCCGCCACGCGCCCTAGGCAGCCGCCTGGGTCTGCCTAGCGGTAGCGCCGGCCCTGCACTCGGCGTTCCATGTCTGATGGAGGAAAGCAGGATAAGAACATAATAAGAACCTTGGCTGAATCAGAGCAAAGGCCTGCATAGCTGGGAATTCCAGAGTGACCATCCTGATATCTCCAGGATGCCCACAAGCTAAAGGTATTCAGAGGCATGATGCCTCTGATCCTGGGAGGGAGGGCATATATAGCCATCATAAGCGATTAAAGTAATAAATAAAACTTCCAACCAATTAACCAATCACGTTTAAATCTGCACATCTGCAAAACCTCGGTGTTTGCCACTTTGAGGCTTCTGAAGGAAAGAGTCATTTTTCCTAAGTAGACATGAAGGAAATACCTAAGCAAATAGGCACACTCATCAAGCCGCCTGTTCAGTAACATCATCTGCCAAGCCCCTTCTCCCTTTTGTACCTCTTCCATCAGCGGTACAAAGATCATCATCGACAAGGCGTAGGAAGATAGGAAGCTGTCTTATATGGAGTCAGACTGTGGGCCCATCTGGTCCAGTATTGTCGACACTGATGGGGAGCGGCTCTCCAAGGTTTCGGGCAGGTTTCTTTCCTAGCCCTACTTGGGAGATGCTGGGGAGTGAACCTGGGACCTTCTGCACGCATGCGTTCTGCCGCTGACCTCTAGTGCCTGCCACTCACGAGGGGCAAAAGGGGCTTTCCTTACAGAACGCCCCCCCCAAAGTATTTTGCCTCGCGCCAAACATTAGTATAATTTAGCAGCTTTTGCTGCCATCAACCATGGTATCCCCCCTGGGGAGGCTGTCTGAATTGGGAGTTGGAGGCCCTGTTTTGCACTGGCTCTGCTCCTACTTGGACTGCCGGTTCCAGAAGGTGGTGCTGGGGGGCTACAGTTCTGTCCCACGGAGACTCCGTTGCGATGTCCCTCGGGGCTCTATTTTGCCCCCCCCCCCTATGCTTTATAACATGACATGAAAACGCTGGGAGAGGCTGTCCGGAGAGACGTGTGATCAATGTGCAGATGACACCCAACTCTCTCTCTCCGCTTTTCATCAAATGCAGGTGAGGCAGTGACTATCCTGAACCGCTGCTTGGACTTGGTAATGGGCTGCATGCAGGCCAATAAACTGAGACTCAACCCAGACAAGACAGAGGTTTTGTTAGTAGGTGGGCTCATCTGTCCAGCTAAGTGGCATTCCACCTGCTCTAAATGGCATTGCATTCCCCCAAAAGGAGGAGCAGGTTCATAGTCTGGGGGTGCTCATATATCCCGCTCTCTCACTTGAGGCCGAAGTGGCTTCAGTGACAGGAAGTGCCGTTTATCAACTTCGCCTGGCTACGGTAATCTATGCTCTGGTAACCTCCTGCCTGGCTTATTGCAATGTGTTATACGTGGGGCGACCTCTGAAGACGGTCCAGAAACTTCAATTAGTGCAGAATAGAGCAGCGAGGCTACTCACTGGGGCTGGCCATTTAAAACATATTTAGTGCTGCATCAACTACACTGGTTGCCAGTCTGTTTTGGGGCCTGATTTAATGTGCTGGTGCTAACCTTTAAACTAAGCCTGCAGGTAAACTGGCTTAGGACCAGTTTACCTGAAGGAGCACCTTCTCCCATATTTTCCTGCTTGATTGCTAAGATCGTCCTCAGAGGTTCTTCTCTGGTGCCACTGCCCACAATGGCAAGATGGGAAGCTACCAGGGAAAGAACTTCTCTGCAGTGCCCCCCCCATCTGTGGAATGCCCTTCCCAGGGAGATCCACCTGGCGCCTTCATTGTGTACATTTAGATGCCAGGTTAAGACCTTCTTCTTTAAGCAGGAATGTAATCTTTAATCTGTTGCTTGATTATAAATTTTACTGCTGGCTCTTCAGCGTTTTTAATGTTTAGCATTGCATTATTTTTTTGCTACTTTGTTGTTCTTGTTTGGTTTTATAATTGTAAACTGTCCCAAGGGCATTTGTCAGTTGGAAGGTATACAAATCTAATAAATAAATAAATGTCAGTGCCAGGCAAAGCAATTCTAATTTTTCCAGGCATCTTAACAGAATTTACTGATGTGCAATGCAATCCTTTGAGTGTCTGCTCAGAAGTAAGTCCTACTGAATTTAATGGGAATTACTCCCAGGTAAGTATGTAGAGGTATGCAGTCTTCCCTGAACAAGTTTTAGTCTGTTTTAAGGTTTTATCTACTGCTTTCTTGGGGGATTTTTTTTAGGGGGGGGAGATATTTGTTTTATGGTGTGCATTGCCCTGATCTGATGCTTTGACGGGTTCCTGCATTGAGCAGGGGGTTGGACTCGATGGCCTTGTAGGCCCCTTCCAACTCTACTATTCTATGATTCTATGATGAAGGGTAGTACAAAAATGCTCTAATTTTTTTCCCCCACCACACCACCCCCAATGAAGTCAACAAGGCACACTGATATTTCAAAAAATCCAGTTTTTAAAAACTTTCTGGCATGTATCTCAAGTGAGAATCATCAGTTTCAGTTGCCTGTGACCAGAATAAAGGACATAGCAGTTTCACCCTGAAATGCAAAACTTTACACTGGTTTTGGAGACAAACTTGGGAGGAAAGGGCTGGTCTTTTGGGAGGGTGGGGTTTGTCCCAGAAAATTTGGCAGAGGAAGAAAAAAGCCACCTACCGTATAAGCAGGAGGCCATATTTTAATCTCTAACTAAAGCTTTTAGTTGATTAATCACACCACTTAAATCAATTAAAACTTGCAGCCTTAATATGGAAGGGAGAAAGCTACACAGAGTAGAAAATACACACACACACACACACACACACACACACATATATATATATATTTGCTACTCTAAATATATATATATATAGTTGTGTGATATATGTTGAGTCCAAGGTTTGAATTTCTCAGTGCAGGATTGCACAGCAACCACCATTCCTATAGATGTCTGGCAGAACTGGCTGGGGTAGGAATTGGTTAGACACATGTTTTCCTCTATCAACTTAAATCCCTCTGACCCCTTCCTATAGTACAGCATTCCTTGCATTCCAGACTTCTTAAACAATGGCTCCTCCATTCATTTGGGGACATGGAACAGCATTCAAGCAAGAGATTTCATTACAATTTCCATCCCCCACCAAAAAAGAAGGGGAGGGGGGAATCAAAAAACGGGGCAGGACTTTCATTCCAATGAGAAACACATTTTTTGTTTCCTTTTCATTTTCCATTTTATATTGCAGATCCTGCCAAACTACCTAATGTAAATATAATTTGGGGTTGCAACCTAATGTAAATATAATTTGGGGTTGTTTTTAGATTTATCTTCTTTAAAAAAACAAAAAACAAAACACCTTTGTGCCCAAAGACTTGGAACACATCTACATGGGGGTTGGGTGTGTGTGTGTGTGTGGACAAAATGAAGAAAAAGAATAACAGCTCAGAAATACCATCTCTTCATCTAAAAAGACAGAGCTTTCAACTTGAAACTTCCAGGAATTCTCAGTTGCATCCAGATTTAGTCATGCTTAGAGTAGACTTATTGAAATCAATGGGACTTCAGTTAGTTATGACTTACTTCTCCCATTTATTCCAATGGGTTTACTGTAAGCATGACTAAACCTGGATCCAACCCTTTATGTCTTGATTGGGCGTTGCAGTATACCAAACGAATAATGATCCTTTGGGATCCTAAAAACATCTCTTTCTTATGCAAGAAAGGCAATGCAATCCTACGCATGTCTACTCAAAAGTAAGTCCTAATGAGTTCAGAGACTTATTCCCACGTAAGTGTGCACAGGATTGCAATCTTCCCAACCACCCTGGCAACTCATTCATTTACTTATGGGAAACCAGATTGCCTGAGGCTGCATTGAGCATGGTGGGACTTATAGATTTCATAATAGAGTTGGAAGGAGCCTACAAGGCTATAGAGTCCAACCCCCTGCTCAGTGCAGGAAACTAGAGGAGGGGTCTCCCATCCAAGTAATAACCAGACTTGACCCTGCTTAGCTTTCCACACTCAGACAAGCTGAGCCAGCATAAGCCACAGGCCTGTATTAAATAAGTAAACCTGGGTTAGATCCAGATAAGGATTGGATCAAGACTAATTTAGTCACGTTCGGGTCCTGTTGGAAACAGTCGGACTGAAAAGTGAGTAATGAGTAACTTTTCACATTGATTTCAGTGGGATTTGAGAGCAACTAACTTAGTCTGGATCGAACCAGGTTGGATCCAAGCTCTGCCTTCCATGGATGAAAGGGCTCCTCTCACGGAAGGTGCCTCCCTTCTCAGCAGGGATTTTCAGGGATCTACACACACACACACACACACACACACACACAGTTCACCCCATTCAGCAGGGCCTCCTGATCCTCTGTGTAGCATTTTCAGGCAGCTGGAGGAGCTGGAGAGGAGGGGGCGGGGAAGCCCACTCCCACCAGTGCAGTTGCACATGGCTATTATAGGGTTGTGCTATGAGCTAAGCAGGGCCTGCAATTCTGCACATGCCCTCAATATAGGTTGAGTGGGGATAGCCTGTAGCAGCACCCCGCCCCACCACACCTCAGCCCTACCCTTTTGATCCCTAGCAGGAGCAAGAAAGCACTTCAAAGATGGGGCTGAGAAACTGTTGTAGATTATTATCATCCTCATCCTCATCCCACCTTTTTCCCAATACTGGGACTCAAGGCGGCTTCACAACATTAAAATTTGTACAATTAAAACATATAAATAGAAAAATACAAAAGTTGAAAATATAATAAAATCAGAAATAGTATTGAAATTACATAAAATATCACAGCTAAAAACAACAACTATAAGAACAGTGCAAATCCATCGCTTTCTCATAGGTTCAATTTTTTTTATTCCCCGAAGGCCTGCTGGAACAAGAAAGTTTTTGCCTGCCTACGAAAACCTACCAAGGAGGGTGCCATTCTAGCCTCCCTGGGAAGGGAGTTCCAGAGTGTTGGAGCAACCACTGAGAAAGCCCTCTGCCGTGTTCCTGCCAGGCGTGCCTGGGATGGTGGCGGAACCAAGAGAAGGGCCTCCTCAGAAGATCTCAAAGTACGGGTAGGCTTGTAGGGGAGAACACGGTCTTTCAGATAACCTGACTACCAAGCGGTCATCTTGGGCATACAAACCAGTGCTGAACAGGTTCCGGTGTGCCAGAATGAACTATCCTTGAGGAGGGCATGGCTGGCTGACTGGGACACTGAATAGGAGCACTTCACGGTGCAACGTTTTGTTGCAGGCCCCACCTGTGGCTACTAAAAGTGGATTAGAAAAAGGATAATAAAGACATGTAGAACGCTGAGCAAAGAAAAGTGAATGCAGCAGATTTGGGGGGGGGTTAAGAAAGGAGCAGAAAAGGAGGATTATATTTAGGGTTGCTGTGTGTGCGTGCTGTGATTCCGCTAGAGCACATACAAGGCACAGGAGCTGGTGTTCGGCTTCCTGAGAATCTCAGCTTTCCTTAAAAAAATACACCACCATATCCAACCCCTACAGCTGCAACGATATGCTTGAAAACATGTGGACATTGCCTGCTGAAATCCCAGAAGCCAGTGGCACAGCCAAATCACCCTGCACAACTCGCCATAGCTAATGACATCAGAATATGTTATGCAAAATGTAGCAGAGTATGGAAACCAGCTCAATTTGCATAATTTATATAAGTCGCAGAATTCTTTCATGGTGTGGAATTTGATTGCCTGAGTGCAGATTTTTATTTTTATTCTTTTTAAAGCACGTGGGCAGAGTGATCCCATGGCCGTCTAGACAGTGTCTAGGGCAGCCACAGGATCGTTCAGATTCCCAGTTCTGAGGTCGGAAAAGAGCTCCAATGTTGGACCTGGGCATCCGCACTCGGATCCCCCTGTCCCCCCCCCCCCCACAACTAGCGTGGAAAGAAGTGCACCGGCTGCTTCTCCGAGGTCATAAGAGTGACCTCAGAGAAAGGGTAAAGAGGGCGTTCCTGGGGGCAGGGAGGGGAGGAGACCGGGTCCGCCAGGGTACGATGTAGCCTGGCTGCGCTCCAGCCTGCTTCCCTCCCTGTCCGAAGCTCCAAAGCTAGATGGCCAAAATCAGACGTCTAGCTAAAATGCAGGGCAGGAGGGAGGTGACGAACGCCTCCGTGCTCCTCCCGCCCTCCATAAGATGCCCGTGAAATGATCCTCAAGTTCGGAGGTTTACGGGCAGTTCGGAGGTTTACGGGCATCCCCATTGGACTGTGCCCTTAGTGATTTAAATATTCTTAAAAAAAAAAAATCATTTACTTTTCAAAACAAAATATAACAAAATACAAGAATAACACAAAAATATAACATAAACAACATACAATAAATCATAAAGTGCACACACACACCCCACCCTCCAAGGGACCAATTTATATACTTACATCCCCTTGATCAAATGAATTCCAAATTCCAAAAATATAACATATCCTGGCAAGGCATGCTCCCTTTCCACTTTATTAATACATAGTCTAATAATTGATTCCATATATCCATAAAAGTATTCTTCTTTAGTGATTTAAATATTCTATTATGTCAAAAAATTATTGGAATACTTGTAAAAATGTGCAGACAATAGTATGTACTTCCCTTACATTGTTTAAATTTAATGGGGGGGGGAAGGGGGCACTGAAAACAGTTGACACATTAATTTTAGCAACCCACGGAAACATCAAGTAGGCCGCTCAGCAAGATCTGCCACAGACGGCCTTCTCCTTATCCCATCAGCCAGAGCAGCCAGGCTGGTGGGGACTAGGAAGAGGGCCTTCTCTGTGGCGGCCCCCAAGTTATGGAACTCCCTCCCTAGTGACCTTCGCCATGCCCCCTCCGTGATGAGCTTCCGCCGCACATTAAAAACATGGTATTTCTGGCGGGAATATGGGGTGGGTTAGGATTTTAAAATAATTTTTATACTGTTTTAATTATCATGTTTTATTGTATTGTTTTAATTGTACATCACCCAGGGTGGCCGGGTGACCGGCCAGATGAGTGATTAACAAATATAATAAAATAAAAATAAAATAAAATGTGTGTGGTATGCTGACCACAACTCATCTATTTCAACAGAGTTCAACTCTCTTCCACTACAGTTGTTGGGGCACCTTCAGTTTTGCTGTCACTACTTATTAGTTCCATTTCACACTAAGACATATATGTATTCCATATTCTCTCACATACTTGTTAGGGATAATCGCCTGAAAAACATTAATTACAACTTTGAAACTGCTTGCCTAATATTGTATTTGTAATTGGCATACATTTATTTTTACCAATGAACTTCTGAAATGGAACATTTCCCACAGAAAAATAAAGCACTGGCAAAATTTCTGGAAAATTTTCAGACCCACAACCCTGAGCTGGGGTAGTCTCAGGGGTAATTGCCTCTAAATAGTTGGTGGGTGGTGATAAAAGCCTCTAATAATGAGGTAAAGCAACATGGATTCACCCTCATCCAACAGGACAAGAAACACACAAGTAGTTATGAAGAGGCGGCAACTCAGAACATCTCCTCAGATGCTGCCTCTTTTAAAGATGTCCGTATAGAATATTGCCCAAAAACGCACCATCAGCAAATGTTGTCCCCTTTCCTCTCCTTCTGAGATAATGACCAGGTATCACCTCACATATTCCCGCCTTCCCCCATAGTTTTAGGACATTGACTGAACAATCACCTCCCATGCTGTCCCTTTTCCCAACAACTAACCTACCTCACAGGGTTGTTGTGAGGATAAAACTGAGAGGAGGAAGAGGATTATGTAAGCTGCCTTGGGTTCCTTGCAGGAAAAAAGGCGGGATATAAATATAATAAATAAATAAACTGAGGGAACGTTCTCCTCCAACACTGCTCATTTTCCCCATTATTATGGGATACTGACATTCTCAACCACCAAACATATTGCCCCATTTCCAGTTACTGTGGGACTGGGAACAGAAATTTCCACACACATTGTCCATTTTTTTTCATGTACGGATGGGTTCTGAAGCTGAAATCTCCTCAAAATTTACCCCTTTCTCTCTAAATATGAGTTGGCTCCAAACTAAGTTATAGCCCAATACTAGTCATGTCTACTCAAAAGTAAGTCCCATTGTGGTTCAGTGGTGCTTACTTCTGAGTAGACATGTATAGCACTGCACTGTTAGTAGGTCTTAGGTACCACTGAAATCAATGGAACTTATTTGTGATTGTGAGCAGCCTTGAGTGCCATTTTTCTTAGTAGAAAGGCGGGTTACAAGTCAAATCAAATCAATTAAAAAGACAACCCTTTCACACTGATTTCAATGGGGCCTGTGCAGCTAAGGCTGCGATCCTATTCACACTTACCTGGGGGTAAGACCCATTGAACTAAATGGGGCTTACTTCTGAGTATACACAAATGGGCTTGCACTGTTAAGTCTGGATCCAACCCAATATGGTACAAACTGAAAAGGCATTCCACAAACGGCCAATAGCAACTTGGTGACCCTCTTTCCCCATCAACTAAATATCAGCAGGATCATTCTAGACCAGTCCTGAAGACATGAGATTTTAACCTCTCAATAATGCTAGCAGGATTACTCAACTGAGAAAACTAGAAGGTTCTTATTCCTGTTACAGACCTGCTACAAGGCCATTATTTAATTTAGGCACATAAAAAGCAAAGGCAGGCATGTTGGTCCGTTAAAAAAACCCCTCCAAAATCCACATAGATTTCATAGATTTCATAGATTTCAGGGAATACCTTTATCAAGACCACCCAAATTGTTACAAAATAGTGAAAACAACAAAGAAGAGTCTTGTGGCACCTTAAGAATTAAAAAAAATATTAAGGCATAACCTTTCATGGACTACAGGCCCACTTCATCAGATGCAGGAAGCGTTATCCTGAGTTACAGGTACACTTACACATTGTTGCAAGGGGGTTGTAAACAATGAGGTCAAAGGAAAATGAAATGTAGAAACTACAGATAGATTGTATTGTTTTACTGTATTGTTTTAATTGTACATCGCCCAGGGTGGCCGGCCAGATGGGCGATTAATAAATATAAGAAATAAAATAAATAAATAAAATTTACACATAACAGTAAGACAGAATTCCAGAGAATCCTGGTTTACCATGAACGAGCTGTATGCTGGTGCATGTGCCCAACGCCTTAACTAACTCTTAACACTCTAACACACACAGGCACATATATATATATACAATAATTTTTTTGACATAATAGAATATGCGAGCGAACAGGGAGAGCAAACAGGAGTTTGGCAGCGGAGTAGTAAAACAACAAGTGCTGCAAGGGAAAGGCGTGGCCTGAGAGCTCATTCTGTTGAGCAGAAGCTCCTGCTGACTGCAACTACCTGGGGCTGATTGCAGCTGATTGATTGCAGGAAGTGGGGCTGATTGCAGGGCGTGGCCTGGGAGCTCATTCTGCTCCTGACTCCCAGCTGAGCAGGAGCACAACAGGAGAGAGGCTCCAGCTGTTTTTGGGACTGTTTTTGGGACTGTGAAAAGGCAAGCAGGCTCCCAGAGAGCGAGCGAACAGGGAGAGCAAACAGGAGTTTGGCAGCGGAGTTCGGCAGGGGAGGTCAAGGGGGAGGTCCCTAAAAACACACACACACACACACACACACACACACATATATATATATTCTAGGAAGACAGAAACAGAGCACTATGGAAGGAAAGGACTCAGCAGTGGTGGTGACCTGCAAGGGGTGTGCAATGTTTGTTTTCCTGCCAGAGATCAACATGGCCTACACATGCAACAAGTGCAAGCTGGTCACACTGTTGGAAGAAAAGGTCAGAGGACTGGAGCAGCAAGTGTCAACCCTCAGGAGCATAAGAGAAAGTGAGGAGTTCTTAGACAGAACGGTGGATCTACAGCACCAAAGCACAGTACAGGAGCCAGAAGGGCAACGGCAGGATGAGGCGGAGCCGGAGACTGCAGAGGCAAGGGAAAATAACGCAGGGGGAACTCCCTGGAAAAGGGTGACTGTTAGGAGCAGAAGAACTACAAGACACTCTGCGCCTGTGGAAGCAGTGGAGCTATGGAACCGCTTCCATGTACTTGAGGACGAGAGCAGAGGACAGCCTGCAGAGGACGGATTACCGGGCACCCAACGTGACAGCGAGCAAGAGGCTGAGGGTCAGTCAAGTGGAGGAAATCGAACCAAGGCCTACAGCAAGAGGAAGAGAAGAGTACTCGTAGTGGGAGACTCCCTCCTGCGGGGGATCGAAGCCAAAGTATGTCGCGAAGACCCATGGACTCGCCAGGTGTGCTGTCTCCCTGGGGCACGGATTAAGGATGTGACAGAACAGCTGCCGAGGCTCATGCAGCCCACCGACACATACCCCTTTCTTCTCTTCCACGTGGGTACAAATGATACTGCCAAGCGGAGTTACAAAGAAATCACGGCAGACTTTGAAGAGCTGGGAAGGGAACTCAAGAACTTCGGGGCCCAGATAGTTTTCTCATCCATCCTTCCAGTACTTGGAAGAGGCATAGAAAGGGAAAGAAAAATACTCCGAGTGAATGACTGGCTACGAAGGTGGAGCCGACGTGAGGGATTTGGATTCTGGGACCACGGGCTACACTTCCTGGAAGATGGACTGCTGGCAAAGGATGGGTTGCACCTCACAAGGACTGGGAAGAATGTGTTTGGACACAGCATGAGGAACTTAATCAGGAGGGCTTTAAACTGAATCCAACAGGGGAGGGAGACATAAACTCGGGGGTACCAATGGAAGAAGGCCTCTATGCCACAACGGAGAGAACAGCTCCAGCGGTGCCCATTGATAGTCTACCACAAAATGTAGGGGGAAAGTCGGACTATAAAGCACATAGTCTTCAATGTCTCTATACTAATGCCCAGAGTATGGGCAATAAACAAGACGAACTTGAACTCTTGATACATGAGGGCAGGTACGACTTGATAGGGATAACTGAAACCTGGTGGGATGACTCCCATGACTGGAATACAGCAATTGAAGGGTATAACTTGTTCAAAAGGAACAGAAGCAACAGAAAGGGAGGTGGAGTTGCACTGTATGTTAAAATACGTATCTCTGCACAGAGATACAGGAAGAGGAGCTTGGCAGCCCCATTGAGAGCATCTGGGTTAAAATAAAGGGGGCAAAGAATAAAACGAACATGGCGGTTGGAGTCTACTACCGACCACCCAATCAAGGAGAAGATGAGGATGGAACTTTTGAAAAGCAAATTGCCATTGTTTCAAGGAGGCACGATGTGGTAGTAATGGGAGACTTCAATTTCCCTGATATCTGTTGGGAGACTTATTCAGCCAAACATGGCCCCTCCAAGAAATTCCTGACCTGTGTTGCTGATAACTTCCTCCTACAGAAAGTGGAGGAAGGAACTAGAGGATCGGCTATCCTTGACCTGATTCTAACCAACAGAGACGAGTTAGTGGATAAAGTGGCAGTTTCGGGAACTCTGGGGGAAAGTGACCATGTTATACTAGAGTTCTTGATTCTAACAGAAGCAAAAGCTGAGTGTAGCCAAACACGTACCCTGGATTTTAGGAAAGCCAATTTTAACAAACTCAGAACAATGATTAGTAAGATCCCATGGCAAGTGACTCTCACGAGAAAGGGAGCCCAGGAGGGGTGGGAGTTTTTAAAGAAGGAAATTTTAAAGGCACAATTGCAAACAATTCCCACAAGGAAAAAAGGCAGAGGGCAACAGAAAAAGCCAATGTGGCTTCACAATAAACTCAAAGATGACCTGAAAACAAAAAGGACACGTATAGGAAGTGGAAGGAAGGACAGGCTACAGGGGAAGAGTACAGGCAGTTAGCACAGAACTGCAGGAATAGTGTCAGGAAGGCTAAAGCTGAGAATGAGCTAAGGTTAGCGAGGAATGCTAAAAGCAACAAAAAAGCTTTCTTCAGATACATGCACAGTAAAAGACAGAAGAAAGAACTGGTGGTTCAACTACGCGATGAGGATGGCAAATTGATAACAGAAGACAAAGAAAAGGCAGAAGTGTTCAATTCCTACTTCGGCTCGGTCTACTCCCAAAAGAGGGTCTATGACCCCCCTGGCAAACCTGAAGTGCAGACTGAAGGGGCAGGATTGCAGCTTGAGATTGATAGGCAAATGGTCAAGGAGCACCTGATTACTCTGAACGAGTTTAAATCTCCAGGGCCTGATGAGCTGCATCCTAGAGTAATAAAGGAACTGGCAGAAGAACTCTCAGAACCACTGTCTATTATCTTTGAGAAATCATGGAGGACAGGTGAAGTGCCAGACGACTGGAGGAGGGCAAATGTTGTTCCCATCTTCAAAAAGGGCAAGAAGGAGGAACCTGGGAACTATAGGCCAGTCAGTCTGACATCAATCCCCGGGAAGATTTTTGAGCAGATTATAAAGAAGTCAGTCTGCAAGCACCTTGAAAACAATGCAGTGATTACTAGAAGCCAGCATGGATTTGTCAAGAACAAATCCTGTCAGACTAATCTGATCTCATTTTTTGATCGGGTAACCTCCCTTGTGGACTGTGGGAATGCTGTGGACATTATATATCTGGACTTCAGCAAAGCTTTCGACAAAGTGCCTCATGATATCCTGATTAGTAAGCTAGCTAAGAGTGGGCTAGATGGAACAACTATCAGGTGGATCCACAATTGGCTAAAGAATCGGACTCAAAGAGTGCTTATCAATGGTTCCTTCTCAAACTGGGGAGAGGTAACGAGCGGGGTACCACAGGGCTCGGTCCTGGGCCCGGTGCTCTTCAACATTTTTATTAATGACTTGGATGAGGAGGTACAGGGAATGCTTATCAAATTTGCAGATGACACAAAGTTGGGTGGAACAGCTAATACTCTGGAAGACAGAAACAAAATTCAAAGTGACCTCGATAGGCTGGAGCGCTGGGCCGAAAACAACAGAATGAAATTTAATAGGGATAAATGCCAAGTGCTGCACCTAGGGAGAGGAAACCAAATGCAGAGTTACAGAATGGGGGACACTTGGCTCAACAATACTACAAGTGAGAAGGATCTTGGAATTGTGGTAGATCACAACTGAATATGAGCCAGCAATGCGATGTGGCTGCAAAGAAGGCAAATGCAATTTTGGGCTGTATTAATAGAAGTATAGCTTCCAAATCGCGGGAAGTGATAATTCCCCTTTACTCGGCACTGGTTAGGCCTCATCTTGAGTACTGCGTCCAGTTCTGGGCACCTCACTTTAAGAAGGACATAGACAACTGGAGAGGGTTCAGAGGAGGGCAACAAGGATGATAAAGGGACTGGAAACAAGGCCCTATGAGGAGAGACTGAAAGAACTGGGCATGTTTAGCCTTCAGAAGAGGAGACTGAGGGGAGATATGATCGCACTCTTCCAGTATTTGAAGGGATGTCACACAGAGGAGGGCAAAGATCTCTTCTCGTTCATCCCAGTTTGCAGGACACGGAATAATGGGCTCAAGTTACAGGAACCTAGATTCCACCTAAACATCAGGAAAAATTTCCTGACTGTCAGAGCAATAAGACAATGGAATCAACTACCTAGGGAGGTGGTGGGCTCTCCCACTCTGGAGGCATTCAAGGTGCAGCTGGACGGCCATCTGTCAGAGATGCTTTGACCTGGATTCCTGCATTGAGCAGGGGGTTGGACTCGATGGCCTTGTAGGCCCCTTCCAACTATACTTTTCTATGATTCTATGATATACAGAGTTCCCCCTCCCATCAGAACTTTCTACAGGCGAGCCCCGATAGGTTGCCGGGCACATCCACTCTGCCTGGCAAGGCTAGATGTTAACCCTTTCATCACACCTACCTCACAGGGAGGAGGATTA
This sequence comes from Shinisaurus crocodilurus, assembly GCA_021292165.1. Classification (NCBI taxonomy): domain Eukaryota; kingdom Metazoa; phylum Chordata; class Lepidosauria; order Squamata; family Shinisauridae; genus Shinisaurus; species Shinisaurus crocodilurus. Next base: position 1,279,068 of record JAHFWL010000058.1, read on the forward strand.
TGTAAGCCACCTTGGGTTCCTTGCAGGAAAAAAGGTGGGATAGAAATATAATAAATAAATAGCAGGTACAGAAAACATTTTCCAGAATTGATGCATACTAAACATCACTTCCATGTAACTCCTCAGTGCACATTAACCACTGTACTCTATTCACAATCAGGGTAGTTAAAAGGTACCATAGATTCCATATCCTTTGGATACATGCTTATAGGTAAAGTCAGAGATTCTAATTCACATTCCAAAAAAGTGAGCACAAAATAAGGGACATTTGTTTTTCCGGGCCCATCAATATAATACGAAGTACAGAAATGTAATCTTGTGTACATGGCATATGACTACCAGTTGTTGGCATATGGGCTGATAAGATCACATCCTATGCATACATCTATTTGACACATGGAACACTTCTCCATGCTTTGATATCAGGTGCGGTAACAGGAAAACATGTCTTGTGTTACAAGACACCCATTTCTGTTACTCAAAAAAGTATTTATGATAATGAAGTTTATCAGGAATGAGTAAAGAATGTCCCACTCCTAGCCTCCAATTAAACTGATAGGAGTGACTGGGGCAGTGGGGTGCAAAGAGAGAATAGTCTTCCACAGTATGTGGCACTAATACCTTCGGATCTCTTCTCAACTGCCTTGGTTTTTACTGAGAGCAAAACTAGTTGTGGTGTTAATTGCATGACAACTATGCACATTTTTAAAAAAAAAAACCAGTTATGTGAATAGCAGTTGCAGGGCAGCCTCACTCTCAGGGTCACATAGGGTGTAGGTTAACTCATTCTCTCCCTGCCAGGGCCCCATTTCAAGATAAGCTCCTACTGGTGCCAAAGGAAACTTCCCCTGAAATGCAAATAGCAGCTTCTTCAGGAACCTGGCAGGGAAGAGAAAGAGTAAACCCCCTCTTCCCAAGGAGGGATGGTGGGCATTTTAAAATGAGCTGGGCAGGAGGCAATTAATCTTTGGGTTTTGCATATCTCCAAATTTTGCGATGCGCATCGACCAAAAAAATGCATACAAAAATATGCATATTGGGAGAAATGCATTCAAAATTACAAATTTGGGGGCAGTCTTTTAGCAGCAAAATTGGCAAAGTGATGGAGAAACTGGACAGAACGAGCTTGTGCTTCAAAAACCTGGGAAGTTGTAGAAAGCGGAACAAGACAGATTAGCCCATCCTTACCCGCAACCCACTCACTACCGTCTGGAGGCTGCTCTGCCTTCCCCTTGGCTGCTATTTATATACGGTAATTAAAATGTACACTGTAGTATAGCCTCAGTTTCCTCGGCCCTGCAAACCATTTCAGCCAGGTGATTTTTGCTCTCTGAGCAGAGTCCAACATCCCATATCTTCACGATATGTGGAGAGAAGCCAGTAGAGAGAGGGGGGGGAAAGCATGAAGCTCGGATGCCAAAACAGTTAAGAGACAGGTCTGACATATGCGCCGGGCAGGCCAGCTTCGAGGCATCTTGCCAGCTGCACGTGCCAGGCCTACATTAAACTATTCCAGCATTACAAAGCCTCTTTGGCCATTTTCACACACACACAATCCTACAAACATCTTAAAAGACCGGTCTAGGGACTGGAGCGAGTTCCCTGCTATTTGTTACATGGGGATGCTTTGGTGCAGAGAACACTGAGCTGTGGAGGGGAAAGAGTGTTGCAAAAGGAGCTCAACGTGGTTTCTACCATCTTTCTTTTGTGCAAAGGAAATTGAGAAGCCTAAAATAAGAACCATTCACTTATCTGTCACTGAATGCCTCCAAGAGGGAATAATCATGAACAAGCAGCCACATCAATCTCTCTTTCCATCTCTCTCCCTCCCTCTCTTTCCCCCCCCATGCACACACACGCGCGCGCACACACACACACACGCACACACACAGAGTTTTGTTTTACTCTCAAATATACAGGAGCTAGATTCTCATCTGTCAGATCCAACCAGATGATAATGCGGGAAGGAAAAATAAAATAAAGGAGAATAAAAATCAACACATGTACATGGCATTCCAGCTGAAGCAAAAAAGGATGCAATTGCCTTGCTTAATGGGGAATTTTGCATAGAACTGGCATGACCCCAGCATGAAAAACGCAGGAGGATGTGTATTTTGCCAGGCAACAGAGTTGGCAAAGGGATTCCATAAAGAAGGAGGGAAAGAGGCAAGGAAAAGAGGGTTGTTGTGGGGGGGGGGGTTTGAGGAAGATGAAAGGTCAATTCGCTGCAGGAAAAGGAACTAAAATAGACATTTCAAAGCAACGTATTTGGAGAGGAAGACGTGGTTGGAGAGGAAGACGACGTTGATCTGGCAGGCTGAATTTGGCAGTTCAAAGCCAAGTCCCTGGCCTTCCGCTATACACAAAAACCTTCTTCCATGCCAACCTCTTGCTCCTTACTGCTCTGCCACCCTGTTCCTACAGAGTGCCACAAAATCAGTTTCTCCTTCCTTCTCCCTCCCCGCCACCCCCCCACACACAGTGCAAACCTATCCTCAAGTTATACCAGCTGGACATAGGATAGGATTGCAACTGAATGCCTTATGATGGCATAACTCCAACTTACAACAGCATTAGCCTGGTATAACTTTAAAGCAGTGTGTTATACCGGTATTGGGGGGGGGGGGGAATGGGAAGTTAGGCGTGCCATGAGGGAGAAGCTGAGGAGTGAACAACTTTGTTGAAATGCAGTGCTCTCTCAAGGGTCGGTCCTGCCCACGCCCCCTCCAGTCGCTCCATACATATGCACATAGAAAATAGTTGTTATAATTCAGGGGTAGGCGACTCTGTGCCCTCCAGATATTTTTGGACTACAGCTCCTACAAACCCAAACCATGCTGGCTGGGGCTGATGGAAGTTGTAGTCCAAAACATAATATATCCAAGGGAGAGCCCCAGATGCCCCAGGGCTTTGCAGGATAGCGCCCTGCTTAATCACATAGTCTTAGACCAGGGGTAGCAACCTTGGCCTAATTTCAAAAGCCCTCTCTGAAAGCAAGCAGTTCAGACCTTTGGCAAGAGCAATCTGTCTGTTCCTAGCAGACTGCTGGGTGTGGAGGAAGAGAGTTGGCAAAGGGTGTTTCTGAAAGAGAGAAAAGAAGGTGTCAGAAAGAGAGAGAGAGAGAGAGAGATGGGAGAAGGTGAAGGGGGTGTCCAAAAGAGAGAAAAGAAGGCATCAGGAAGAGAGAAAGAGAGAGAGAGAAGGCGAAGGGGTGTCCGAAAGAGAGAAAAGAAGGTGTCAGAAAGAGAGAGAGATGGGAGAAGGTAAAGGGGGTGTCCAAAAGAGAGAAGAGAAGGTGTCAGGGAGAAAGAGACGGAGAAGGTGAAGGGGGTGTCCAAAAGAGAGAAAAGGTGTCAGAGAGAGAGAGAGAGAAGGCGAAGGGGTGTCCGAAAGAGAGAAAAGGTGTCAAAAAGAGAGACGGAGAAGACGAAGGGGGTGTCCAAAAGAGAGAAAAGGTGTCAGAGAGAGAGAGAGGGAGAGAGAGAGAGAAGGCGAAGGGGTGTCAGAAAGAGAGAAAAGGTGTCAGAAAGAGAGAAAGAGAGACGGAGAAGACAAAGGGGGTGTCCGAAAGAGAGAAAAGGTGTCAGAAAGAGAGACGGAGAAGGCAAAGGGGGTGTCCAAAAGAGAGAAAAGGTGTCAGAGAGAAAGAGAGAGAGAGAAGGCGAAGGGGTGTCCGAAAGAGAGAAAAGAAGGTGTCAGAAACAGAGAGAGAGAGAGAGAGAGAGAGATGGGAGAAGGCGAAGGTGTCAGAAAGAGAGAAAGAGAGAGAGAGAAGGCGAAGGGGGTGTCCGAAAGAGAGAAAAGGTGTCAGAAAGAGAGACGGAGAAGGCAAAGGGGGTGTCCAAAAGAGAGAAAAGGTGTCAGAGAGAAAGAGAGAGAGAAGGCGAAGGGGTGTCCGAAAGAGAGAAAAGAAGGTGTCAGAAAGAGAGAGAGAGAGATGGGAGAAGGCGAAGGGGTGTCCAAAAGAGAGAAAAGGTGTCAGAAAGAGAGAAAGAGAGAGAGAGGGAAGGCGAAGGGGGTGTCCGAAAGAGAGAAAAGGTGACAGAAAGAGAGAAAGAGACGGAGAAGGCAAAGGGGTGTCCAAAAGAGAGAAAAGAAGGCGCCAGGAAGAGAGAGAGACGGAGAAGGTGAAGGGGGTGTCCAAAAGAGAGAAAAGGTGTCACAGAGAGAGAGAGAGAGAGAGAGAGAGAGAGAAGGCGAAGGGGTGTCCAAAAGAGAGAAAAGGTGTCAGAAAGAGAGAAAGAGAGACTGAGAAGGCAAAGGGGTGTCCAAAAGAGAGAAAAGAAGGCGCCAGGAAGAGAGAGAGACGGAGAAGGTGAAGGGGGTGTCCAAAAGAGAGAAAAGGTGTCACAGAGAGAGAGAGAGAGAGAGAGAGAGAGAGAGAGAGAAGGCGAAGGGGTGTCCAAAAGAGAGAAAAGGTGTCAGAAAGAGAGAAAGAGAGACGGAGAAGGCGAAGTCTGAAATTTGCCTCCCGCGCCATGGCTCACTTGCATGAGTCATCTGGATCTATTTGCTCTAAGCCATTCTTATTGGGGCATGCTGTGTTCTCATTTGAGCTAGTGCAGAGCTGGGGTAGGAGTGAACACCTAGCCCCCGCGTCCTTTTCATGTCCCATCTCCTAGCCCTGAACTGGTTGTATATGTTCTCCCATTGTACATAACCATCCTAGTTGTGCTTCAAAGGAAATTGTGTAGAAGTAAAACACACACAGCATGTGCCTTGTGCTTTCTATATAAAATGTTAACATTTTGAGATCTAGTAGCAAGGGAGAATATAAAACCATTGCCCAAACCTTGAGTAGTTCATAATGCAATAAAAGAAACATAGTAAGCTGCCTTATATTGCGTCAGACCATTGGTCCAGTATTGTTAACACTGACTGGCAGCGGCTCTCCAGGGTTTCAGGCAGGAATTTTTCCAGTCCTACCTGGAGATGCTGGGGATAGAACCTGAGACCTCCTGCACGCAAAGCAGGTCCTCTACCACTGAGCCACGGCCCCTCCCCAGTATTTATGAAAACAAGACAAATACTGGAGGGAGATGGGAAAAGATGGTTAAGTCTGAGAGCCAGTGTGGCGTAGTGGTGAGAGTGTTGGACTGGGACTCAGGAGATCCGGGTTCTAGTCCCCGCTCGGCCATGAAATTCACTGGGTGACTTTGGGCCAGTCACTGACTCTCAGCCTAACCTACCTCACAGGGTTGTTGTGAGGATAAAATGGAGAGGAGGAGGATTATGTAAGCCGACTTGGGTTCCTTTCAGGAAAAAAGGCGGGGTATAAACAGAATAAATAAATAAAATTAAGTAGAGAGAGACACATTATAACAAATACTCCGGCCTAAACTCTTATTCCTTCTGTAGCTAATAACATAGTTGTTTAGGGTACTAATTTGAGAAGTTATTAGCTGTAGGGGGAAATCTTAGAATCTAAGACGTGGAACCTAGAACATTAATTGTATACAGTAGTAGGATTTTATCCTTCAATGCTACTCCCATGAAGGGTGGTTCACTTCAAATATTCCCCAGTAGAGCGCGACTGACATGAAAGGGGAAAGAGATGGGAAAGAAAGCAAGAGAACACGATCAGGAGAGAAGGAGAAAGATGAGAGAAGATTGAAAGAGAACGGAGTGGTAGGTAGTACTTGAACATATTGTATTGAGCATACAGCAACAAACTGAATTTAAAAAATGGGGTCTAGGTTAACAGCTCATTCGATATGGGGAAATTATTTCCCAAATTCATATATAAACCGGTCAGCTCTGAAATGTGAGCTAACCCCATCTTTTAACCCCATCTTTTAACCCTACACGTTGCCATGGGAAGTTAAATAATCATCACTATTTTCAATACCAGATGTAGTGAGGGGGTATTTTGCATGTTGCATACACTGAAAAGACATTATCGTGCACCAATGAGCAAGAACTGGGAGAATCCCCTGATGACCCAGCAATCCCAGAAATCCTTTGTCCGAGAGGCAGAAAGGGGCAGTTCTATAGCCTAGTGCAGCCTTCTCCAACCTGGTGCCCTGCAGAAATCTTGGGACTGCAATTCCCATCATTGCTGGGCATGCTGGCTGGCAATGATGGCAGTTGCGGTCCAACACATCTGGAGGAAATCAGGTTGGGGAAGGCTAACCTAGGGAGTCGCATGGGCTACAGATGGGGAACAAAGAGGAAGGTGGATCTAGAAATGTCTGATGCCCGATGCGAGAGGGCTGGCTGCGCTTAACCTAAATGAGAGGAAAGTGAATACTGCACACTTTCAGAAGCATTCCTTTCTTATTACCTTAGAGATGATAATTAAAAAAAAAAAAAAGAGGTGCTGGGGCTGTGATCTGTATGGCTGGAGCTACAAGGCTTATAATGAAACCACCGGGGAAAGGCCAGAATAAATATTTATTTATTACATTTCTAAATATGGCTCCTTGAGTTAGACATTTAATGCACAATTTGCACTGCCTTTCGTGGGGTCTCTCAAGAGGCTCGACACTGATGTTTGGTGTAAACAAACACACGAAAGTTACTTGAGCAGACGTCTATTTATTAATATGTCCTATTTCTACCCTGCCTTTCCAAAAAAAAAACAACACCACCCAAGACAGCTAACAATAAAGCAAGGGCAGGCAAGTGGTTTCGGCCTACAATTCCCATCAGCCCTAGTGAGCATAGCTAACAGTGAGGCATGATGGGAGTTGCAGGACAAAATACCTGGAGTGGCACAGGTTGCTGCCCCGCCCCACAATAAGAGATAACTAATCCACAAACAATTCAAACTGCTAAATCATAATCCAAGAACACCAGCTTATTCCAAGACTGCCAATTGCAATGCAAAAATCAGATGAACAGGGCATTGGTGCTGAATATCCGCTCCCTCGGAAACAGTGATGGCTGCTGCCTCCTGAGCAAGTGAGCTACTTTGAGTGGGTGGAAGGAGAGCTCCTCCGGCTGCTGCCAGGTGGAGAAGAGAGATTTCCTGCTGATTCCTGAGTCCGCCAAACCAACACAGTGATCCGAACCAAAGGAAAATGGCATCTCTCCTCATGGTGATCTGGGCCTGTGTGTACTCTAGGGCAGTGTTCTCCAACCTTGGGTCCCCAGATGTTTTTGGCCTACAACTCCCAGCATGCCCCAGCCAGCTACGCTGGCTGGGGCATGCTGGGAGCTGTAGGCCAAAAACATCTGGGGACCCAAGGTTGGAGAACACTGCTCTAGGGTAAGCTTACACACCCTGCATCCTGCTTAGAGATAAGAAGGCCTGGGGGGGGGGGATGCAAAAATGGGGGGGGGACAGGTTTTTCCCAATTTTTTCCCGTTTTTTTCTGGGCCGTCACATCTCTAATTCCTCCTCAGCTTACTAACTGGAGACAGTGTTCCACTGCAATGCCTGCCATTGGATAGGTGAATTTAGGCTCTTCCCTGTGTCCCAACATCAGAAGTGCGATTGGTTGGGACACGAGAAAGGGCCTTTTTTCTGGCTGTGCCTAGGATGTGGCACTCCCTGCCTAGGGAAGGCCTGCCTTGCCCCCTCATGTCGGTGGTCGGTTGCCAGCCAGATGGGCGATAAATAAATATAAATAATAAATAAATAAATATAAATGTCCCCTCAGTCCTTAAGATAAACTGTTCTTCTTCATGAGCTCTGTCCCCCCCGGGGGGGTTCCCCAGAAGGCCATGCCCCCTTCCCTGGCCACGCCCCCTTTCCCCCAACCACTGACCTGGCTCTGGCATCCTGGCTCTTGTGCAGTTCTTTCCCCATTCTAAAAGGTTGAAATGCCTCTCCTAAGGCTGGCATTAAGAGCCTTTCGCTAAAATATGCTGTTATTTTTGGACCCACCGCTTTTGCCTTCGGCCTCGCCCAGCACTGGAATGCGACCCCAGAGAGCTTTCTCAAAAATGGAATTTGGCCCTCGAACTGAAACAGGTTCTGCACCACTGCAATTTTGGCTCTTCTCCCAGCCCTCGAGTCTGTGAAATGTAGTGATGAGGACTGGGACTCGGGAGATCTGGGTTCTAGTCCCCACTTAACCATGAAGCTCACTGGGTGACTTTGGGCCATTCACTGACTCACAGCCTAACCTACCTCACAGGGTTGTTGTGAGCATAAAAATGGAGAAGGGGGGGGAAGGTGGGATATAAATATAATTAATTAATAAACACCCTCCACCTTATCTGGATTAAGCCTCAGTTTATTCAATCACATCAAATCCACTACGGACCTCAGACACCGATCCAGAACCTCTACTACTCTCCTGAGATCAGATGGAAAATGGAGAGACCTGGATACTGTCATCATACTGATGATACCTCAGCCCAACTCTCCAGACCACCTCACCCAGCCGTTTTATGTAAATAACGCAGAAGACAAGATGGAGTCCTACAGTACCCTACAGGACAAAGGACATATATCCATTTAAACACAACTTCCATGCCCTTCCCTTTTTCCACTCCTCCCCCTCTTTGCTGGCCTCCATCCCAATCCTTGCCAAAATAATTCCAAGATCTTTAGACATCTGAAGCTTCCGAGTCAAATAGTGCAAAGTGAATGCAAATCTGCCAATTTCTCTCTCCAGTTGCATACATTGGCTTTCTTCAACAACTTTTCATGATGGCTGCTCCCAGTTTCTGGGATTGTGATCTCATTATGGGGGGGGGGGGTGTCACTCAACAGAAACTTATCACTGAATATGAGGGGATTCCAATACATTTTGAAGAGGTCACTCCCCGCTTCCATCCAGTTCAGGGTTCCCAGGCCCTAAACCAGGGTGGGCCGAAGGGGATCTACTGGTGGATCTTTGGGTGACTTGCAGGAGATCAGCAAGACTTCCTGGCTCCTGATTTTTTTCACAACAGCAACAACAAAATCATTTTTTAACCTAAATTAGGCTGCTGAAATGAAAGAAGCTTGAGGTAACCAGGAGTGACTTTTGTGTGAAAGGACTGTGAGCTCAGTTCAGTTCTGGTGCTAAAAACATATTCCTAGGCTCAGAATGGGCTCAGAGGCACCCTGTTGTTGTTGGGTTTTTTTGTTTTGTTTTGTTTTAATCTTTCGCACCTGGCTCAGATTGCTGGATCTTGGGCTTCCAGTAAAGAAACAAAGTAGACCCGACAAGCCTAATGTCTGCCCAGCCCAGCCCTAAAGTGTAACATGTGAACACAGCCCAGTTTTAACACAAGAGTAAAACAGTTGATAACTACAAACAGGAGGAGGCAGACACACACAGAAGCAATGAGTCAGCTGCGATCGGCATTAATAGGAAGAAATTGGAACACAGCGGCTGCCAAGTTAGTTCTACTGGAGCCCCATCGCATGTTGGAAGAAGCAAAAGCTGCGGCAGGCCTGCCGCGATAACAGCCTTGCCAGGTTTTATAGGGCGCTCCTCCTAGGCATAAGGGGCAGTGTTTTGGAAAGCAGGGTGGCAGCACACAACCCGGCGTGTCACGGCATCGAAAGTTGCAATCCCACAGGAAGCCACAGAGCTGCCCAGACTTGGCAGAGCCCTGGGAGAAGCCAGCTGCAGCTGAAAAGCGGGCACGTGCCAGGCTGCAAATCCAATCCACGGCGCAGAACACTGTGATCTCTCTCTTTTATTCTCGTTCCCCCTGTGAATAAAGCCAAGTTTCTCAAAAGTGCGAGGCAGGCCTCCCAAAGCAAAGACAGGCAGCTGCTAGGAGAACGGCTTTCGGGTCCTCTCTGGACCTTCCTGGCTGGGGGGGGGGCAGGGAGTGGGCAGCTTCTGTATTATTCCTTGATTGGCCCAGGAAGTGAAGTGCTCATTCATTCTTTCCTATCCTGCCTTTCAAGGAAGGTAGCTTTTGCTGCAGACCAAGACATTTTGTTGCAGCGTGGTGTGCTCCTGTTCAGGGTTCCAGCCAGGCATGACTTCTTTCAGAATATTCCATTCCACCCACCTCCAAAGAGTCAGTTAGCATCCCATGACTACTGAGAAAACTCACGACCTCATTGGACTGTTTTTGGGGAGTGGAACTGACCCCTTTCCCCCCAAAATATATATATATATTGGTGCTTTTGCAAACCTTGGGTTTCCCCTCAGATCTGCTGATGCTTCCCTCTTGTGCACAGACAGTGCTGTTTTCATAGATTTCATAGATCATAGAGTTAGAAGGAGCCTACAAGGCTATCGAGTCCAACCCCCTGCTCAATTTTGGATCTCTAACAATCAGCACTTGGAGAATGATTTCCCTGTTAGTATACAGCAAAGATGGAGAACTTGTGGCCCTCCTGATGGCGTTGACTCCAACTCCCATCAGGCCCCACCAGCAAGGCAAATGGTCAGGCATGATGGAAGTCGGAGTCCAACATCTGCAGGGCCACCTCCCCATCTCTGATATATAGGATACATCAGTGTTACGCAACCTTCTGCTGGAAATGGAGTGAGGATCGCCCAATTACCTGGATTCAACATCAATACAGTATGGGGCATTGGAGAGGGGAGAACATGGCGGCCGCCACGAACACCTCAGTTAAAAAGAAAAATAGAAGCTGCCCCTGCCTCTATTCCTAAGGGTAAAGGGTGAATCTTGGAGCACCCCACCACCCAAAATGGGCAAAAGGTTCCCAAAATGTGTGCTCTGTGAACAGAGCTGTGATATCAGGGGGGGGGGGGGCAGAGAGAAGGTGCATCTGAGTGCATTCCTACCTTGTAAGGTCCTCAACCCAGCACCAAACAGTATGGTGTAGTGGTTAGTGTTGGACTGGGACTCGGGAGATCCAAGTTCTAGTCCCCACTCGGCCATGAAGCTCACTGGGTGACTTTGGGCCAGTCACTGACTTTGTAGGCCAAAAACATCTGGGGACCCAAGGTTGGAGAACACTGCACTAGTCCAATAACTATTCTGGTTCTCCCTTGGGTTGCTCTCAGTAGTAGGGTTGCCAGCTTGCAGCTCAGCCTCCTGTAGCTGAACTTTCAGTGTCATCTTGATCTGTGACAATTAGCTTCATCTGCTAAGTCCTGCATAATCAGCCCATTGTTAAAGGCACAGATACAGGGCAAGGTGAAAAGTTGGCAACTCTCTCTCTCACACACACACACTCACACACACAAGCACACACTCTGCCAAGGCACACTATCCACTGAGAAATATATGGGGCCGGTTCTCATGACATGGCTGGCCCATTGTGGGTTATTTAATCCAAGATGAGCCATGGCACATGCCAGGCACATGCGACCGCCATTTTGAATATGCAACCCCTGATCAGGGGGGGCTGCAGCATGTCATGAGAACCCGGCCAGCATGGGTTATTCGAGGGTTAAACAACCCTCGCATAACCCTACTACTAATCAAGGGTTCCCCCTGATGGTCATGCACCCTTTCCTTCAATCGTTTGGTGGTTTCCTGACTCCATAGATCCAACTCTATAGATCCATAGATCCAACTCTATGATCTATGGATCTATGAATCTCAAGACCATTGTAAACCACGCTGGGAGCCCAGTGGGCCAAAATGGCATATACATTTTAACATACATAAATAATGCTTTAAAGGCACAATCCTATGCGTGGCTGGCTGGGGAATGCTGGGAGTTGTAGAACTTTTTTCTGTCTAAACATGCATAGGATTGCACCCTAAAACGGTTAAAATGGGGAAAGCAAGCAAGCAAGCAATTAAGCTCGGATTTGCAATATAATATACTGCTAAAACCTACCCAGCCCCCGCAGCAACAACTATTCTTAGGACCATACAGCAGAGCTTAATTTAAATCCAAATAAAATATGCAGGATGTGGAGTTTTCCCCCTCCTCTCATCATACTAGAACCCAGTGGAGTCATCCAATCAAACTGAATGGCAGGAGATTCAGGACAGCCATTACTTTTTCACACTGCACATAGGATCGCATCGAACATTAGTCCTACTTAGAAATGAATGGGACTTAAGTAAAAACTAACATTGGATACAACCCACAATGTATGGAACTCGCCACCACAATATGTAGTGATGGCTGCCGACTTCGGCTTTACAAGGGGATTTGGCAAATTTATGGAGGATGAGGGCATCAGTGGCTACTAGTCATGATGGCTATTAAGGAACTCCCAGCTTCAGAAGCAGCATGCTGTTGCTGCGGAGCAACAGCAGGAGATGGCTACTGTTTTCATGTCCTGTCTGTGGGATTCTTGGGAGGCATCTGGTTGGCCTAAACCAAGATGCTGGACTTGAAAGACCTTCCATCTGATCCAGGCCCAGCAGGGCTCTTCTTCTGTTCTTAAATCAAAGGGGTCCTAGCCCATGAGTGTGTACCAGAAAAAAAGCTTGAATGCATGTAGTGTGTACATGCTGAAGATCTACAGAAGCCTTTCCCAACCTAGTAGCCTTCCAGATGGCTTGGGACTACAACTCCCATCATTCCTGACCATAATCCATGCTAGCTGGGGCTGATGGGAGGGCCACAGGTTACCCATCCCCGGTCCAGAATCCCGACAGGGAGAGGTGCTGGTGTTGTTTTTCAAAGGAGAAAAAAAATATAGGAGAACATTCAGTTACAGCAGCTTTTCCCAACCTGGTAGCCTTCCAGATGTGTTGCACTACAACTCCTATCATCTCCAGCAAGTGTGGCATGGGATACAGGCCTGTGGCTTACGCTGGCTCAGCTTGCCTGCGCGTGGAAAGCCAAGCAGGGTCAGGCCTGGTTATTACTTGGATGGGAGACCCCTCCTCTAGTTTCCTGCATTGAGCAGGAGGTTGGACTCGATGGCCTTGTAGGCCCCTTCCAACTCTATGATCTATGAAATCTATGAAACCCCTGTCATCTCCAGCAAGTATGGCATGGGAAGCTCTTGCCTTCACGACTTGCTTGTCTGGGCTTCCCAGAGGCTTCTAGCTTAGGGCCCAGTTTCCAGCCGATGGGTCGTTTCCCACTCCAGCAAGCTATGCCACCTGGGTTTGGACGACACAAGTCGCGCCTGGGGGGTGAATACGGAAATCTTCCCTGGCACATGACACTATCTATTTAAGTAAGCCACTGTGGCTTAAGGGTTATTTTGATGGTGTGAATCGAGTCAGGAGACCCCACTGAATGGGTGAGCTGTGATGTGGGGTCCTTGTATGAACCCTTCCTTTTATGTTAGACGGATCCTGGATCCAACTCATTGGGCCGGTTCGCACGTTGCGATAAGCTACCCTGAAAAAAAGCCACAGTGGGTTGGATGCTCGCTTGCTAACCCACATTACTCCAGACAGATGTTCAGATGCTCTGCAACTTGCAGTGTTTTGTTTGTCCCTTAGTGCTCCCACCTGCTACGGGCACGTATCCCACAGGCCTTTGCGGCATAACCTCAGCAGCCTTCTCTGCTAAGGAGTGCAAATACACTCAGAAGAAGATTAGTTTATTTTGTAGGATATTTTTTTTCACCTTTGGGGAGATTTTTTTTCCCCTCACCTTTGGGGAGATTGGCGTAAATGTAACTTTCTTTTTATAAAATTGTTGGAGAGATCTGCACAAATTCGCTAAAGTGCAGTAACTACCAAGAATTCACACAAATCTCCGCAAATAATTTTTAAGATCTCCGTGAAGGTGGTGGTGGTGGTGGGGAAATGTTAAATATGCACTGATCTCCTGAAGGTGTTGGGGGGGTGGGAATAACGTAAAATTTGCGCAAATCTCCTCGGTGAAAAATAAAAAGGTGTCGCCATCTAGCAGAGTTGCAATGATTTAAATCCGAATGATTTAAATCAATGATTAAATCATCAATAAAAATCTTTTTTTGTTGTTGCAAAAAATCATGATTTTTTGCAACCCTGTCGTGTAGGTAGACTAGTAACCAATAATACTGGTAACGTAAAAAAACGAGGAAAGTGTTTTCTGTATAATTTGGTGTTCTTAACTATTAAGTGGTTGCCTGAAACTTTGAAATTAATTTTACTTTAAAAAAATGGGGGGGAATTGATTAAATCAAAAAAATCATTGATTTAAATTTTTTAAAATCTATTTTTTCCAAAACTTTTTTGCAAAAAATCATGATTTTTTCAACCTTGCCATCTAGGGAGTCGACAAAGCGGAGGAGTAAATTGACTAGTGTCATTTCAAGATGTAAAAGGGAGGGGATATCATGGAGCGACCAGGTTTTTTGCTGCTCTTGGTCAGGCAGCTCTGAAGACCTTTCCAACAAGCTAGGCGTAAGCCACTCTGCAGGGTTTGCACATCACGACAAGCCACTCTGAAAATAAGTCACCCTGAACAACCCAAAAAACAAGCCGTGGGTTCTCAGGGTGGCTTGTGTGTGGTTAAGAAAACACGCTGAGAAAACCACGCCGGGTTTAGACATCACGACAACCAACCCTAAAACAAACAAGGATGACAAGCCACCATGTGTTGTCGTGTCATGCGAACCAGGTCATTATTTTGGGAGGATGCGGATAACCAAGACGCCTTTTACAGAACTACAATTCTGAGAGTTCTGCAGTGAGGAGCCATGAAGGCCATCCTGAAACAGCTTTAACATGCGCAGGAGAGATTTGTCCAAACTTATTATGAGATACACCTGCAGGTATCCTGCATGTGCCAGATGCGATATTCCACCAGGGCAAGATGGTCAGTGTTTTTTTCTAGGATTGAAAGCGGTCGTCAATTGGTGAGATGAAATTGTTTATAGCAGAGTCAAAATGCGGTATTTTGTCAATCTGATTTGTTGCCTGTGAACATGTGCGTGCGTGTGTGCACAAATGTGTTTGCTGTCAAAACGTCCCTCCTAACTCTGGCAAGTGTGACAACCCCCCACCCTTTTCTTGAGCTGGGGGGCGGGGGCAGGGAGTCGTGACGAGAGCACTTAATGCAGGCCACATGCTGAAGCTAAGCAGGTATGAGCCGGGTCAGTGCTTGGATGGGTGACTGCCTGGGCTGCCCACATCTGTTCTCCTGCATTGAGCAGGGGGTTGGACTCGATGGCCTTATAGGCCCCTTCCAACTCTACTATTCTATGATTCTATGATCCCTGAAGTCTCACTGCACTTTGCGCCACTGAAGTACAGCATGAAACTGATGAGTCAAAACTGATCGAGTTCCTATCCTCCTTCTGAGCTTGGACCTGGGGAAAGAGGGCAGGGCATCATCCCTGACCTCATGGTGCATTCAGCATGAGGTCAGAAATGCAAGTCCACCCACTCCCATGTCAGGGAGAGGAGAAAGGTTATTGCCACCATGAATTTTGGACGGCCGTCAAGGCTAGACAAAATCTGCAGACCACCACTACGAAAAAGTTTTAGTTATAAGTGCTGTAAGTCATCATCGCTTACAGTGCTGTTGTAAGCGATCTCACTCGCCTCTTCTAATCCAGGCAATGAATTTATGAGAGAGCCTTCCACATGAAGATACAAATGGGGTAAGGATGGTGTTACACATGCCTTACTGGGTTGCTGGTTGGGGTAGATTTCCCTGCTCTGTAGAGCAGCCTTGCCCAACCCGGTGCCCTCCAGATGTGTTGGACTACAACTCCCAGCATCCCCATCCATTGTTGAGTTGTAATCCAACACATCTGGAGGGTTGGGCAAGGCTGCTCTGCAGGTCTTTTTCTGCAGCCATTTTAGCAGAATCGCACAGATGCATCTGTTTATACACATGGATTGTGTTCACTGCATTGGGAAGGCGGGCTTCCCCTTCCAGGGCTGTGGATGGCTGGATTGACGACACCCCATTCCTTTGCTACTTATTTAAACTAACTTTGAGAGAAGACTTCCACACTTGTCCCTTGCTCCGGTCACCACTGTGGTTTGTTACATATCCAACTGCACCAACCCCAACACACTGTTATATGTGTAGCCTTGAAGCCACGGCAGCCGCCAGTAAAATAATTAATTTTATTCCTGATCATGTCATGGCTCGAGTGTCAGTCGCAATAAAGCCAATGACCCATTTCACGAAAGAGCAAAAGGGCGGGGGGGGGGGGGGAGAACTTCATCCCACCTCCATTTTGAAAACAAACCAGAGCTTTGCCAGCTATTATCCTACCCTGTGTGAGGCATAGAACTCTATGAATTAAGTCAGAAGAAGATTTAGACACAACATTCTATTCCCTGCCTTTTCCGTCCGTCCCCTGAACAGTAAGCCAGCATTCCAGACTCACTGAATGTGCCCAGTCCTGGGCTGTTTGGGGGTGGGGGGGATTTCCCTCCCTTAGGATTCTTGCTCCTACAATTTGGGGGGGGGGGTGCTTCTGCAAACCTTGGGTTTTCCCCAAACCAGCTGATACCTCCCTCTTCTGCAGGGGGGGGCATTTTGGCTAGCTAAACCAGGGGTGGCCAGAAGATCAGGATCTACTGCCAGATCTCTGGATGAGTTGTAGTAGATCAGTAAGGATTTCTGACTTCCAAATTGTTTAACAATGGCAACAACAACAAAACCCACCACCAAATTAAGCTACTGAAACGAAAAGGTTTACGGGAAACCACATGTAGGGTGGGTTGTTTTTTTAAAAAAATAAATAAATGAAAGTACCTGTGATCTCAGCTCTGATACTGAAAACAAATTCTTGGGCTGGGCAGGTGCTCCAAGGCAAAGTTCCCTCATTTCGACTGTATGTCTGTCAGCCCCTACCCCTAGCAACTATTTTGATCATGGCTCCAGTTGGTGAACTTCAGAGTTTTAATTAAAAAACAAACGAAGTCAGAATGTTAAAAAAAAAAACAACAAGTTCTTCCATACAAGCCAGGTTTTAAGATGGGGGGGGTGGGAGGCCCTTCTCTCAGTCCCACCACTACCGGAGGCAAGTTTGGTGGGAATGCGAGAAAGGGCCGGTGGCTGCTCCCAGGCTCTGGAACGCCCTGCCCAGGGAAGCTACATTGGCTCTCCCCTCTGTTGTCCTTCCACTGGCAACCAAAGACCGTTTTTATTCAGGCAGGCTTTGGCACAGAAGGATTGCTGAAGGTTGTGGGCTTTCTTAATTGTCCGGGGGCGATTTCTTAAATTATTGTTGTGTTTTTAATTGTGCTTTTAATTTATTCGATGATCATTTTAATTTTTTGTTTTAATCTTGGTTTTATTCTTGTTAGCCGCCTTCAGTGCCATGGATGTGTGGGTGTGGAAAAGCTGGATATAAATTAAATACATCCAAGTAGGCTGAAGCTCACCCTTCCCTCTGCAACAACAGATATACTAAGCAAATCCACAGAAACTGGGCAAGGAGATGGCAAAGGGGATGGGAAAGGCAGTTGGGAGAAGCCTCACAAAGGTTCCAGACACAGGAAGCTCTAAGTGCTACAGTGTGGCTGGGAAACAAAATAAGAAGAGGGATGAAGGAGGCAAAAAGGAAATCGAGAATGTCCGCTGGGGAGGGAAGGCCATAGACTTCTTGGTAGAGAGGTGAAGAAGTAAATTTCCCCCTTTGATTTAAAATAGCCAGTGGCCTCTAGGTCGAAATGAATACTGGTCGTGTGACAGTCGATCCCATAAAATTATGTTACAAGGTGACAATAATTGACTGCACTGAAGGGATCAAATAAATAAGTGTTACCACTAGCCATTCACTCAGGATGTTTACTTCCTGGCAAGACTACCACTCACGCCAACCCCAAGCATGTAGGATAGCAACAATGTTGTGAGCTGGAAAATCATTTGAACTCATCTGCAAGGCTGGAATGATGAGTAATAAAGTTTCTGGCTGCCTAAGATTTGGCTTTAGCCATTTTTAACATGCTTCACATACTGAGAAGTTTATAGCACAATACGCGTGCAGTTGCTACTGATCTGTAGCACGGCATGCAGGCATCTTTCCTCAAGGACACCCATCTGTTTTGCGGACATTACATTTTCCCAGGGCCCAAGTTCCAATATATTGTTGCTGGGGTAAATGCAATTCTTTCCCCTGTTTAACGGGGCCATTTGCGATTTGGAAGGGCAGCCTGGGATACAGATGAGCAAGAGTTGAAGGCACCTACTGGATAGCACCTGTGTTGTCAGTGATGATGAGTGGCCAACTTACCGCTCCTCCTTGAGTGCTCATCCTGAAGAGAGCTGGAAACTCCCAGCCAGCCAGTTGAGTGGAATACTCAAAGTAAAGGCTGCATTCGCACATAACATTAACCAAGAAATCCTGGCTTAATAAGCCAGGATACGGCATGATCGGCATGCACCTGCATGTAGCAGATTTCCTGCCACTTCACTCCTTGCTTTGTGCAAGGATTTGGCCCTTAACCGCAGCATCCCATATCATGCAAACCCAGAACCATGGTATAAAGTGAGTGTAAAAAAAGAAGCCAGGATTGGAAGTCAGGGTTTAAAGTTGGTTTACAAATCCTGGCTTGCTTACAAGCACTTAACCACAGTTCCTGGTTCTCACAATGTGAGAAGCTACATTAAAGGGCTGAATACTGGCTTGTTAGCTCACTTGGCAAAGGGAGGAGTGAAGCCGGGTGCATGTCACTCGTGCATAGCTTTGTTTATTAAGCCAGGGGTTTTGGCTTAGCATTTCATGCAAACTGGGCCTGTATCTAAAGATTTGAGAAACTGACATGGGTTTTCTCTGTACTTTCCCTTGAGATGTGTCAGTTTCAGCTCCCCTGTGTCATCTCTCTCTGCAGGCTTCATCCAGGCTTGAAAAACCAAAGGCTGCAGCCCTTCGCCATCCATTAATTGCTATCACTAGCGCACTGACCTTTTTAAAAGTTCCATCAGTTGCCCTTGGGTCTTTCGGAAGGTCATTTCAGGAAGTCTAACATATGAGCTTCAATTCTGTATGTGCAGGGAAAGTGCAATAGAGGATCTTGCCCCTTATGTATGGAGTTCCCTGTTCCTCAAAGAGGTAGAACTTAAAACCCTAGAGCACCAGTTACTGAATATGAACAGAAGCTCAATTCAAGAAAAAGTGAAATTGTTATTAGTGATTTTTTTGTTAAACAAAATCACCAGAAAGGTGGATTTATTTTCTTTTTTAGCTATGGGTGTTTGACTGATATATGTTTAAATAAATGTAGCATGTTGTTAAATAGTCAACTGAATATATATTAGTTTCCCATCACCTTGGCAAAACCTGTGATTTTGTTATGACTTATGGTAGAAGTTAATAAATGCATTCATTTTTATTACCTTTGAACAAAGTCTTGCAAGATTATCC
This sequence comes from Shinisaurus crocodilurus, assembly GCA_021292165.1. Taxonomy (NCBI): domain Eukaryota; kingdom Metazoa; phylum Chordata; class Lepidosauria; order Squamata; family Shinisauridae; genus Shinisaurus; species Shinisaurus crocodilurus. The sequence goes on from JAHFWL010000058.1 coordinate 1,298,123, forward strand.
CACAAAGGCTAAAATTTGATAGGAGCCCATTTTCAGACTGATCATTTGGAGACGCCCTAGGGCTGAAATCAAATCTCCCAGGCCCAAGTCCAATATTGCATCCACTGGGCTGCACTGTAAAATAGCAACTGACAAGCTACTTGCCAGCCTAAATCTCTTAATTGCGATAATATGAAAAGGAAAATCCATGTCTGACTGATCATCCAAATTTGGGATCAGGAAGTATTCCCCCCCCCCTTCCGTTTCCTGGAAAACAGTTAAGACTGGATAGTGACCAACTGGGACTGTGTGTGTGTGTGTGTGTGTGTGTGTGTGTGTTTAGGCTTGCTTGAGTTATCCAGAGCCATTTGTGCCACTGACACCATTCTATGCCACACCTGCATTCATATTGTAGGTCAGTGCAATCTGGATATTACAAACTGACCGGAGGAGCTTGGTGGATTTTTGCACCAATGATAAAACTAGATGGGGTGTGTGTATTTTAGCTTCTTCCGGCTCCGATTTCTGAGGATGATTTCATCTGAAGTCGTCTGAAGTCGAATCAAGCTCATGTACAATTTTGAATAACAAGAGAATAGATCAAAGCAAGATCCCGTATCCCACAAGAATATGGGTTCAGGGCAAATTATAGGTAAGAGATCAAACTCATCCCTAAGGTGTCACTGCCTACTGCAAACCTCTCCACCGTAGTGTCCTTCAGACATTTTGGACTTCAGCTCCCAGCTTTCCTGACCATTGGTCATGCTGGCTGGGGTTGATGGAAGTTGACGTTCAAAACATCTTGAGGGCACCAGGTTGCCTACCCGAGACTGATCTTTGGTCGGATAAGCAGCAGGTATCTTCTTATACTGCAGGAAGCACCAAAAGTGTACAGGGGAGCGACAAACTGTTTGTCAAACACATCAAGGGAATGCACTGGGGAGCTGGGATTGGCCTCCTAACACATGTCAACCACATGTTTACAAACATGCACCTCTCCTTCATACCTTATCATGCTCTCTGGTGTAAAGCCCTATGTACAGAGAAGACACATCTTTAGCATGGAAAGTGTGGCTTGACCCTCTGTTCACCAATCAACATGTTTTCCAAAGTTAAAAAATGGCCTTGACCAAAGCATTTCCGAACTGACTCTAATCACAGCAGCAGGCTAGCAATTCTTCCACAAAGACTGCAGAAATCCCCACTTCAAACCATTTTGCCACTCTTCTTCTACATCCCAGGCCAGCACCCAGAATAATAGGAACATGGGTCAGGCCACTGGTCCATCTAGCCCAGGATTGGCAACTCTGACAGGCAATGGCTCTCTAGGTACTCAGGCATCAAAAGGTCTTTTTTCCATCACCTGCTACCTGTTCCTTTTTTAACTGGAGATGCCAGAGATTGAACCTGGGATCTTCTGCAAGCAAAGCATATTCAGAATGCTACACCAGAGACCTCAAACATGGTCCAGTGCTAGCCTCTCTCAAGTCAAGAGTGAAATCATTTGAGCTTTCCAACTGTAAGATAAAATTTAATGCATATTTTGTACCAAGGGTCCAAAGTACAGCCCATGGGCCACAAGTGCACCCCCATACACACACACACACACACAAGCCCTGTCTGGTGACCCCAAAGACTCTCAGCATCTACTGCCACTGAAAAAAAGAGAGAAGGAAAATGCTCTAGGAACGGGCTTTATGGCTTCTGCCATAGACGCCTAGAGCATCCTAGAACACAACGCTCAAAGGCTCCTGCCTGCTTTCTAGGATGCTCTGGGAACAGGGCTTCAATGGCAGGAACCGTGCAGCCCATTCCTAGAGCGTTTTTCTTTTTCCCCCTTTCTTTGTTTCTGGAGGGAAAGGAAAGGTTAGAGCTTTGAAGTGAGTAGGTGTGTCCGTGGGGGGGGGGGGACTGACTGGGTGTGAGTGAATGAGGGGAGAAGTGAGTGGGGTGTGAGTGTGTGTGTGTGTGTGAGAGAGAGAGAGAGAGAGAGAGAGAGAGAGAGAGTGTGTGTGTGTGTGTGTGTGTGTGTGTGTGTGAGAGAGAGAGAGAGAGAGAGAGAGAGAGAGAGAGAGAGAGAGAGCATGGGGGATCTCCGGGCCCCTGACAGATTACCTCCAAGGGAATGCAGCACCAGTTGCCCATCCCATCTTAAACTAAAGATTTAACTCTCACTCAGTGTGAGTGAGTGAGCGTGAGTTGTATCTGAATGTCTGTGTATGCATGCCCATGCACATCTGTGGCCCCCACCACCCCAGCAGACAACTCATGTGGCCCTCAGGGCCAAAAAGGTGCACACCTACATGTGATTGCAGCCAATGAGAAGCCGGGGATCACAGAAACTGAATCCTGGTTAAGCCTCCCTCCTGGCCATGCAGGAAGAGAAGGGAGGACGGAGCGCATGAGCTGGAAGCTCCGCCCGCCCACAGCAATAAACTGTGATTTAGCACAAGGATGGAGGACCTCCAGATGTTGTTGGACTGCAACTCCCATCATCCCTAACTATTGGCTATGCTGGCTAGGGCTGATGGGAGCTATGGTCCATCCACATCTGGAGGGCCACACAGCCCCCAACCCTAGTTTAGCATTACATGCCACTGCGGCCATGGGAGGGTGGGCAGGGCAATGATTTCAACTTCTCAGGAGCAAGCATTGCATTTTTAGGCAATTAGACCTGTGCAAGGATGGCAGAAATGGGGTAGCCATGTGAAGTCTGCCGTAGCAAAAACAACAAAGGGTAAGGCCCAGTTTGCACGATCGCTGCAGCTTAAACAAGCCACTGTGGCTTGTTTAAGTCGTGGCGGGTGCCTGCGCCTGCCGGGTGCCACATTTGCCTAATTTGCCTGGGCACGGCTTGTTGTGTCATCCGAACCTGGGTGGCATGGTTTGTTTGAAGGGAAAGCAACCCTCAAATAACCCAACAATAGCCCATGTTTAAGCCACAGTGATCGTGCGAACCGGGTCTCTTTAAGGAGCTACAGGACTCTTTGTTGTCATGTTATTGCTGTCGCTGTTTGCTCATTTGTTTGGTTAAGCTCTGCACCCTTTCAAATGATATTTATGCACCGAGTGGGAGCTGCAAATTGCATTCATGCTTGTGATTACACCAGGGTGGTAGTTGCTCCAAATGAATTAATCCAGAGTCAAAAGCGGTGACCTTGTATATTTGTCAGAAGATTAAAAAAAGAAAAAAAGAAATGTAAAGCAATTTGTATGCTGTAAAGCACTAAAGAAAAGAATCATAAGCTTGACCTCTTTGCTTTACATGAGTTTTTGGACCCCACTATGACTTTTTGAACCTTCAGGAAATTGATTTCACTTCCCACCCTTGGAAATAAAATGATTTAGGATTCAATCCTTTGTTAAGCCAAATAACTCCATCACAAGATTAACAGATGATTCTTATGCATGCTTACTCAGGAAGTCCCAATGATTTCAGTGGGGCTCACTGGAGCCTACTTGGGCAGCATTTACTTCACATTTGTTTAGCGCTTTCAAGTGTTCAGAGTGCTTCACATCCATTAACTACCGTAGTTGTAATCCTTACAACAACCCTTTAAGGTAAGTTAATATTATCTTCCATACTGCAGATCAGAGGGGGGTGGCTGAGGCTTGTCTAAAGCCACTGAGCAAGTTCATGGCAGAGGCAAGATTCGAACCAGAGACGTCCTTATCCATAGCTCAGCCTCTTAGCCACTATGCTCCATCTGCTATAGCAGCCTTCCCCAACCTGGCACCCTGAAGCTGTGTTTAACTACAACTCCCATCATCCCCAGCCAGCATGGCCAATGCCAAAGCACAAGGTTGGAGAAGACTCTACTACGAGGCTGGTCAGGATTATTTTTATTTTACTGATAGCAAACTAAGAATGTGAAAGAGTGACTGCTCCAAGACTATGCAATGAGCAAGAGATTTCTCAAGGGACTCTGTATCTTATTGGCTTTGAGCCAATCCTGTGTGGAATCATATAGATAGATACACACACACACACACACACTTATTCCCAGCCCAATGTCAGCGCTGGTAGAAGTTGACAGTGGATTTGCACATGCTGAACTAGTGTTATGAAGGGTTCAACAGAAAGCTGGGTCATGACAAAACATGTTTAAATTCAACCTATTTTCTAAGATTTGCAGGAGGCAATTCTGTCACACATCCGCTGCATTAGCTGGAAAACTGGATCAACAAGAGACACCAAAAAGGGAATTTGTTGTGTTTCCAGATCTGGACAACATGTTTGTGTGAATCCATCCTTAGGACTCCCAGTTCAGAGAAAGGAGTGCCTAAATCCCACAAAAATAAATGAAAACGATAGTTAAGTGCAGGCTTAAATCACACAGGGTAGTATCCAATGGGACACTTATGCCCCTGCCGATTCTCTTTTCCACCCCACCAATTCTGTTGCGCAAGCAGTGCGTCCCGCTTATGCAAGGGAGATTTAGCACTTCCTAGGAGAAGCCCAGAAATGAGTGGAAATGAGCATTTCCACTCATTTCAGGTTGCCCCAGGTAGCGGTGGGGACCGCTTGCACAACACAATCGACAGGGCGGAAGAGACTAGGCGGGGGTGGAAGCGCACCATTGGATTCTGCCCACAGATTTAAATGTGATTGTACACACCTAACTTCCTCTGGATTGTGCCCACTGACTGCAGAAGTAATAAACAGAGCGTTGTATCCAATTGGGACTGGCAGACTACTCTTGGATCCAGTGGAATCCTCCTTCATTGGAACAGGGAAGGAGGCTATTCTTGGCCATTCCACCTCACCCGTGTGCTACCTCCCACACTGTTCTGAACTGTCCCCCAGCATCTCTTTTGGGTGAGGTGTCAGAGGCTGTAGGCAGAGGAGAAATCACCAAAAATCACCTCTCCCCTCGTTTTCCACTGACGGAAGCCTCCACTGGATCAAAGAGCCATCCGGCAGCAGGGAGACACCAACTGAACACAACCCAGATTTAAATCCAGACTTAAATGTCTATCTTCTTAATTGGATTGTACCCTACAAATTCTGGGATAACCCAGTCCCAATTAATCAAAAGGCCAGTACATGTTTTTAACACATCTGAACAGCTTAACAAGCTTCAAGAAATTGATATTCTTTAAAAAGAAAAAAAAATGTTCTTAAAGACTGAGACCTACTTTGCAACATACAGGACAGAATCCCTACGTTTTCTCCTACTCTAATGTACCACGGAAGACAGTATTAAGAGATGATTGCTAGCTTCCTCAAATGGAAAGCCGCTGACATCTCCCACATGGCTTCGTAGAACAGGAATGCCACAGTTTTAGTGTACCACAAGCCTTCCCCAATCTGGTGCTCTCCAGATGTTCTGGACTACAACTTCCAGGATTCCTGACCAGTGGCTGTGGCTGATGGAAGTTGAAGTCCAAAACATCTGAAGGGCACCAGTTTGGGCAAGGCTGGTATACAACATGGTAAATCTACAGAACTCCTCAAAGTGCATATACCACAGCAGAAACACACAAATACCTAGCTAACTCCACAGAAGACCAAAGAAGAGGCACTCCCACAACCACACACACGCAAAGATTCCAGTGCCCTATATTTCCGAAATATTCAGTTGGCAGCTAAATCTAAAGGGAAAGGCTATAGGATATGGAGAGCAGCTGCACCATGCGTGAACTTGAGACATATAGTTTATACACAGGCAAGGCAGAGAGGTATCTGACGGGAGAATGTTTGTCAGGGTGAGACACCTGATCTCAAAAGATCCCTTATGAAACCTGCAACACTGTACAGTTCTTAACAACAAAAAGAGAAGCAGTCATTTTTGATGGTTCAGATTTATAGCACATTCATGATCTTGGGACACCAAACAAGTTGCCCACTTTTTCCTAGGAGGCTCACAGTCAGTCTTCCAAGACAATACTCAGATGTTCAAAGAAACATTGGAAAACTTAAAAGAACAAAACACTGAGATTCAGATAAATTAAGATCTTTTTTGTCCCATAGACTGGTAAAACAAAAACAAAAAAGTGTATGCCCCACTGTTACCTTCCTTTGGTAAGGAAAAAACAAAAGGAATTTACAACTTTCTGGAGAAGAGGAATATCCTGTTTTAATCCCAAGCAGGGGTGTTCTCATTTAAGATCACGAAAGACACAATGAACATGAAAATCTAGTCTAAAGATCTAAGCATCCAATCCCAAAGCAAAGGATCAACCTAGCGTATTCTAAATCGGTTAAAGCCAGAGGTCCACAAATATGCTGCAAAGTGCACACTACACCCAGTTCCAAGGAATCGTGCAACAAATGCTGTGCGTCCAACAGAAGGTCTGGGCTTGTACAGTCATGCCTTGGATTGAGAGCATAATTCGTTCCGGAAACATGCTTGTAATCCAAAACACTCTTATATCAAAACGAAATCCCCCCCCAAAAAAATGTGTACAGAGATTTTTAATTTAAGCAGTACTACAGTACTTGTATTGCAAGACGTCGCTTGTATATCAAGTAAATAAATAAATAAATAAATATTTAAAAATTTGCTTGTCTTGCAAAACGCTCTCAAACCAAGTTACTTGTAATCCAAGGTATTACTGTATTTCTTAAACAGCATCCCACCTGGGCAGCACAGCAAGTCACTTTTGAAACAGAAGGGAGTTTCCAAAAAGCTCTACAGGGCAGCCATCCTCAACCAGATGCCCCTCCAGATGTTTTGGACTACAATTCCCACAATGCCTCACCAATGGCCATGCTGGCTGGGGCTGATGGGAGTTGTAGTCCAAAATATCTGTAGGCCACCAGGTTGGGGAAGGCCAGCTTAGGGGATCAACTGCTGAAAAAGAAAAAGGCACAAATGCCACTGCAGCCCCAGGGTGAAGCCTAAAGAAGTAGCCCTTTGGCTCCTGGCTTTAATAGTCCTGCCTCACTGATACAAAGAAGGACCTTTATTTCTGTCATGGATGCAACATCTTATACTTCAGACATCATTGGCAGTACACAAAGAAGATAACATACAGCCCCCTAATTTTATTTGCTGTTAAGCCGAAAGCAAATTACAACTAAGAGACTACACTTCCCTTTCCACAAATACTGACCATAGCATCCTTTGTACGGTACATCTTTCTTAGTGAATTTCAGAGGAGAGAGAAGTCTACAACTCAGAGCACCGCTCCCGAAGCTGGTGCCCTCCAGATGTTTTGGACTACAACTCCCTGACCATTGGCCATGCTGACTGGGGCTGATGGAAGTTGTAGTCCAAAACCATCCACAGGGCAACAAGTTGGAGAAGGCTGACTTAGATGTGTCATCATTTCTACAAGGCTGACTCAGAGGTATCATCATTCCTCTTCTAAAACAAATGATCTTGTTCGCTTCAAGCTTCACTACCGTTTCAAGAAATTCTGAATTTTCCCACCTGTGCTTCCCCACACCTTTCTTTTTAAAAAAATACTATAACAGATACCACTAATTTGTGTTCCAAAAAAAGACACAGAGAGAGAGAGAGAGACATGGAGCACAATAATATTATGCATGTTTACTCGGAAGCAAACCCCATTATGTTTTGCGGGGCTTACTCTCAGGCAAACATGTAGAGCAGGGCTCTCCATCCTTGGGTCCCCATATGTTGCTGGACTACAGCTCCCAGAATCCCTTGCCATTAGCCATGCTGGCTGGGTATGCTGGGAGCTGTAGGCCAGCAACATCTGGGGACCCAAGGTTGGAGAGCCCTGATGTAGAGGATCATAGCCTTAAGGCATAATCCTCTGCAAGTTTAGACAGAAAAAAAGGCCTACAACTCCCAGCATGCCCTCGCCAGCTATGCTGGCGGGGGCATGCTGGAAGTTGTAGGCTTTTTTTCTACCTACACTTGCAGAAGATTGAGCCCTTAGAAACCTTTCATGGTGTCACCAAGAGAAATGCATTCCACTCATAGAATCAGCATGTATCTGATGAGGCTAGTTATTAGCTACTAACAGTGCAATCCTATACATGTCTACTCAGAACTAAGACCCATTCAATGGGACTTACTCCCAGGTAAGTGTGCATATGACTGCTGCTTAACAGCACCTCCTAGAAGGGGCCTGAGGTGCATTCTCTCTCTTAATTTGGAATTCCAAATGCTGAATTCATGTTATTTTTCAACAGTCTCTCTTGTTCTCCAAACTTTACCAAATGCTTGTTGGTACAATTCTGGAAAACATCCACATTTCTGGGTATTTTTGGAGACCTGGGAAAATTAACACACACTCTCTGCGTGTTCTTGTTTTCACAGAGCAAAAGTCATTTGTCCTTTTAAATTTGTTTCCCTACATACACGAAACAATCACCAGCGGTACTTATTCATTCTCCTACAACTGTTGTGTGTTTTTTTTACACTAGTTAACAAATTCCCCCTTTATTAAAACCAAAGGGAAAATGGTAAGATCCCAATAGTGTGCAACTGCTCATTTCTTTCCCTGGTCAGATTATGCTGATAAGAATTAAACAGGTGCTTGGAATTCCACCTAATCACATGTGCACTTACATGCAGGTAAACCCCATTGAACATAGTGAGACTTACTTCTGAGTAAATATTCATAAGATAGCACACTGCACATTTTTATCTAACTCAAACATTTTGACCAGAACAATTAATTCAGATTTCCCGAAGGGACTGTTTCCAGATTGCAAGAGGACACACTTTCCCCAGGCCTGCATGTGGATATGCTGTGAACCGGCACATGTGCAAAAGCTTGCAGCATGGAATCAACAGAGTGCATCCAACAATGAGGTAACACATGCGAAACATGCAATCCCCCAATGGGACTCTCCTTGCCAAAGTCTATGTTCAAGATCGCACACTCACCACTCAGTTTCTGTGGCATCTTTGACTGGACTCCACACCCACACTTTCAATTTTTGTTGTCACTAATAATACAGTGGGACTACTTTGGAGTTTTATCTTTAACTCTGTCTCTATAAACAGCAGTGGGATACACAGCTTTCTGCTGCCCCTGCAGTTCCTGGATTGGGAACCAATCAATATTGCAAAAGATCTTTAAGGGTGCAATCCTAGGAATGTTTGGACAGGAAAAAAAAAAGGCCTACAACTCCCAGCATTCCCCAGCCATCCTGGCTGAGGAATGCTGGGAGTTGTAGGACTTTTTTGCCATCTAACCAGGCATAGGATTGGGCACTAAGTCTACATATAATTTCTGCCTTCACTGTCACTAATACTTGTTTCTGCTTAAGAGTTTACTTTTACATCCTAACATAGTTCACAAGACAAAATGTTTGTTGCCTGTACAAAAAATGAAGAAATACCAAACAGGTAAATCCACCAAAGACATATGCAGAAAGCAAAACAGAACTATTACAAAATAATACTTTTAGAGCCTTTAAGTGAAAGCTTTTGGCATGATTCAGATATTCCAACTTTTGCTGGTGTTGTTGTAAACAAGCGTAATGTTAACTCAATTATTGGGAAATGAACAATGACATAAATTAAAGTGAAGAATTCTGTAGCTTCTTCCTTTAAGCTTTAGGCTACAATCCTATCCACACTTACCAGGCAGTAAGTCTCATTGAACTCAACAGGACTTACTTCTGCGTAGACAGGTGTAAGATTTGTGTTCTCTGCTTCTTTTTTTATTGTAAGGGCAGAAAAATTACCTTCAGGTAAAGCTGTACAAGACTATACACACATCTATTATAAGATGTCACACTTGATTATACAAAGCACTGAACATTTTTATTATACTGTAGTAATACTTAACATACTGTGCATATATTGACTAGTGCACTATTTAGATAAGATACCTTAAGCAAATTTGATCATAATTCTACAGAAATTCTCAAACAAAAAAATATTAATGAATCCAAATAAGTAATGTTACTTTTGTAGATAACCTGCTGATCACTTGCCTTAAAACCATCATGAGCAATATCTCCCTAATAGTTATGGGGTTACTGAGGCATAATCACTTTTTTGGCTACTGAGGGATTTTTGGGGGTTACTGAGGCATAATCACTTTTTCCTCAGTTACTAAAGTTTCATTCTCTCTAGGCTAGTCACTTCCAGTCCTCATATTTGGAATGCTTGCTTGATGGATTCACTGACTTCCCCCTCCCTTTCTTTTTTTTTTTTTAATCCATTCATGTTTGTCCTTCTCTCCCCCACCCCACAATTCTATCCACTTCAATCTTTTCAGTCTCAGACAACCCCACCCTAACCTCCAAATATTTCTTAACATTCTTCAGTTCTTAAAACATCTTCAAGGTTGTGTTAATTAACCCTTTCTATAACCAAAAGGAATTTGCTGACTTTAAGGAATAAAATTGCAAATTTCCCCAAGTCCTTTTTTCAATAACGTATAACTGAAAACACACACACATCAATTGCACTCAATCTCCCCCCCCTAAATTTATACATTCTTATTTTTGAAGTCAGAACACTTTCTTGTAAGACCCCTTCCAACCAATGGAACTTTTAGAATGTTAAAATGGGAATACTGCAATCCCCAAAGGCTTTATAGACACAATGCTTATCTGGAAGGCACTTATTGGTATGCAGATCAATTTTTCTAAGTAGGAAGCCCCAAATTCACTTATCCATATGTGCATCTTATATATTTAGAAAAGACTAAGAAGTAACTCTGTATCTGGGTTCTCAACCTTTACTTGTTGAGTTTCAAATGTTGTTTAATGCAAGACTCTGCAACTGCCAATTCATTAAACCTTAAAATGAAATTTGAAATAATTCACAATGCTGGTGGAAATTAACCCTCTGTAATGATATGTATTCAGTTCTTCCATAGGTCAATAGTACATTCTGCATCTGTTTTAATTTCTATTTAAACTAGCCAGGTGGCATAGTTTATAAATGGTAGACATGTGATGTCAGTGTCACTAGAGAAAATACTCATCCCCATCATTCAGTCTGGGCATTCTTGGCATTTTCTAGTTATTGAGGCTCAACAAATAAGCCAGGTTGTTTTTTTTTAAATGAAATAAGCCAAGTATGATTTTATTTTAATTACTGAAAGGACACAGATTAACATGCCTCCATTTTCTCAAGGCTTTCTTTACAGATGGGGGGGGGGGGCAACTCTTACTAGCCACATGATATTGAGACTATGCTCATCATATTTAATTAACTAGTTCCTGTTTTGGGTATCACTCTAAACAGGAAAATCAAGTCTCAAGACAAGTAGAACAGAGATGCACACACACACACCCCCTGTAAAAACGCAACCTAACACAGTCTTACACTTTTTATCAATGGGAAAATGATCTATCACAAAAAAACAGGCTACCCTTTCTTGTTCTAACAACTTCCCCCAAAGACTCAACATTTTATTTCTCCACTTCTACAAGAATTGCAAAATCTGTATTGGGAAACGATTAAAGTAACTTTATCACACATCCTAAGTACAAAGTTAAAAAGTATCTTAAGTGAATCTACAAATAAAATCTCGGTATGCCTCAAATGACGTCAGCTTAACTCCTTTAAGGGAGTCTTTGAAAACTCAAACATGGCCACTGAGTTTTAAGAAGGCAGATGTTTTTAGATGTATGGAGGAGAAAGCATACCAAATTAGAACAAGTCTGGAAACCTGTTTGATTTCTACGGAAGTGTATCTCCTTTAGGTTTACTAGCAGGTTAGATCCCTCTACTTACACGTATTTAGCCACAATGTACTTGAATTACAAAATTCTTCAGGTGATTAATCTGTATATGGTTGATGTTTAGCATTAAAGTCTTAGAAGAATCAGAACTTAGTAATTTCTCAAAATCATCCATATGCTACACAATTGATTGATTTTTATTTTTAAAAAACAGCATTCAAGGGGAAACAAGAATATTCTGGTTCTTCCCACACACACACCTCCTTCCAGCCACCAATCCCCCTCCCCCAATATTTATTATGCTTTGTTTCATTCTGAAATTGCCTTCCCAATAAACTTTCTCTCGATTGTCATTTGAAACCACAGCTTACCCCATGTACCATGCTACGAAGACTGTTACAAGCACTATTGATCACCCATTACACAAAGCCCATGCTTGTTGCTACAATAAAATAAATTAATCAAATAGATTTTGGGACCCTTCCAAAACATAGAGGGAGCTGCAGGAAGCCATTCATAAGAATGTTTTATCCTCCATCAGCACATTCTGCTACAAAGTTTGAAAGTCCAAGAAATTAAAGAGAGAGAGAGAAGGAAGTTGTGATGTCTATCACAAAAAAAAATTAAAAAGCTACTGAACTGCAGAAAGAGACTCTGAGTTTCACCCCACCTCCTCTACATCCATTTTTGAAACTGCTATCTGGAAAAATGTGTTCACGCCAAATTCTGAGAGAAAAGTGCATTATGAATTTTGTATCCACTTTCTAAATTTCATATGAACGAGGAGTAATTATAACTTTTCTCTAAAAGATGGCACTCTTTGCTACATAACTACCCAAACCTGCCAGAATAAATCTAGGCAACCAAAATATTGAACGAATAGACCAAAAATATAAAATACAGTAACACTACTTTTAAAAAAACATGGTAAAAGATATACATCTATACAAAAGTGCGAAGTTTTAGAACATTCACAGGAACAACAAATGGAAAACCCATAAGTTCTTTCCATTTTAGGAAACTAGGCCAGCAAGTTCCCTGCATACTTAATTTTAGCAAGAAAATTAAAACAAAGCACAGAAAGATTGGCTTTTTAAAAAAAATCACACAGGAAAGTCTTGTCAAGAAGACGTTTATATGCAAAGTAAATAACACTGCAATTTAAATAATAGGGCCTCTACCTTGTTTTCAAATTCTCAATTAATGCACAACTGAAGGCTAATAATATTTTTTCTTCTTTTTAGTACTTTAAAAGTAACTTTAAGAAGAATTTGGGTTGAAAGAAAATGTACAAGTTGACTTACCAGAGGGGTTCCCCCCACCAAATAGCTTCCTTATGGAGTGGAGAAAGAAAATGTAAATACATCCTTCTTGCAACTTAAGATTTGCCTGCACAAGCCTGGCATTTAACATATCTTTTTCTTCTTCTTTTATTTTAGCCATTGCCTTTCAACATAGACAGATTCAAAGAAATTAAACAACTGGATTACCTTTGCTTTTTAGGTACTGAGTGTTCAATCTCGAGCTGTTTTCCATGCAGCTCCACTTTGCCTAAAAACACAAGTGTCTTTTTAAATATATATATAGGTAAAAGGAAAAGTGGACAGCAAGTCCCATGTACAATTCAACTCTTACCCCCACTCCTCATATTTTAACCCAGTTTTATTGGGGAACTCAGGTGGATTTCACCAGTAACAACAGGGCCAGATTTCTTTTCTGTTTATTTATTTAAAATAAAACTGGATTTCAAATGGAGGGAAATAAACAATGGAAGAAGCCAAGGAAGGAAATTTTCCCAGGGCTATACTTTTGACAGATTTGACTCATTTCACATTTACACGCTGGAAGATCAGTTTCATCAGAGGAAAGGCGAAAATAAGAATTTTAAGGCCTCTTCTGTTGGTTTATTCCACCCCAACTTGCTTGGTTTTCGGGAGTATTCATGCAAAAACAATTTTTTTAAGGGAATCAATGAAGCCTGTATTCAGTTGGGAAGAAAGAATATGAAGCTAGAAAAGGTGTTGCATCTAAATTCTGATCTGTTTATTTTGAGTAGGGGGCAAAAGAGGTTTGTTCTCAGCAAAAGTCAACACCAGGTTTGCTTGCTAGCTTCCCGTCTGCCTCTCTCTCTCTCTTCTCAATCTCTTAGCAGCATGGCGACCTTCGCGCTACTACACACACCACATGCCCCAGGAAAACCCAGTTTAAAATCAAAATGGCCAAAGTCCAACACCTCCCCACCATTCCTTCCCATCTCCGTCTTTCAGAGGAGCTCCCTTCCCCTCCCCCAAAGTACCACACACTCTCAAAGTACAAAAATAGAGCATTTGATCGCAAGGTAAATCCCAAATGGCCTTGAAAGATGAACAACCGAGGAGAGTGGGGGGAGGGTCCATAATAGAACCTGGGTTTTAAGGGGCTGAAGGTTGATTTTTGGTTTGTTCCACTTCATCTCCAGTTAAGAGCAGGACTGGGTTGGGGGGGGTCGTCCAAAGGGGTGACGTCCTGGGGGCAGAGAGAAAAGAGTCTCACCCATTTTTATTTCACAACTCTAGAAGATTTACCCATTATTTTATTTTATAGGAGAGGCCTGTTCTTCAAAGTGTGGTAATATTAGTAGTAGTAAGCATCATCATCATCATCATCATGGCCATTTTGGGTGGGACAGAATGGGCACATTAAGAAGTAAAAAAAAGAGCCCTCTAGAAATCCAATGGAAGTTGATGGAAGATCCTAGGCCCTACAAGTTATTAATTATGTTTTACGAGAATGAAGACACACACACACATAAACCCCTTGGTTCATGCCTCCAGGATCGGATTTTTAAAAAGTGGGAGGGGGGAAGCAAAGCAACCCCCCTCCATTTATGGGGTCCCGGAATAGGAAACGAAAGTGAACTTTCATTGATGACAGAGAGGTAGAGAAAGAAACAGGGCGGAAGCTGCACGAGTACGGGGGGAAATGTGGCTGAACGCATCTTTAGAAACCACGTTTTATGATTCTTTGCGCGCGCACACACACACATAAAGAAGGATCGCTAGTATTTGGGTACTGGAAGTGGGGTGTCGGTGTGTTTGCTTGTTTTTTATTCCATGTGTTTTTGCCACACACCAAAAAAAAAAAAAAAAAACCAGGACTGCAGAAGGAAAGAAAGCAAAAAAGAAAAGAGATGGAAAAGAGAAAGAGGGAGATCCATTTGGCTTACCAGAAAAAGTTTCGATGGCTTTCATGGCCCATTGCTCATCTGGGCAATCGACAAAGGCGTAACCAGATTTCACCAAGAACTGGCCAGAGAAGGAGATTTTGTGGTCGTTGAAGACTTTCTCCAGATCCGCCGGAGTAACGTTCTCGTTGAGGTTCCCAATGTACAGCTTGTTCATGGCTGATGCGTTTTGCACAAAATGTTGGGTAGGTCCAAAAAGGGAGGGAGTCACGGGAGGTGGGAGGGAAAGGAGGAAAAAAAAAAATCTTACACACCGGGTGGGGAAGGAGGGTGATGGGGGGTGCTGCTGCTGAAACTTTTAGCAGGTTAAAAAAGTTTCTTATTTAATCTTGGTGGCCCAGCAAGTCGGAAAAGCCAGTTATTTTGGGTGTGGGGAGGAAAGGAGGGGGAAAATAATCTAAGAGGAAAGAGGGGGGGAAGGTTCCCTGTTTTGCAGAATCAATGGGGCTGATGGGTTTAGATGGAACTTCGTATGGCGGGCTTGAGAAAATGGCTCGTGTGAGTGAGTGTGTGTGTCTGTGTGTTTTCCAGCGGCCCCCCAACTCCTTTTGAGTCGCAACTCATGTGTCACACACACTCACCCACACACACAGGACGTCGCCGAGGCCGAGGCAGGCTTTGGCGCCGCCCCTAAATAAAATCGACCTGGAAAAATTAGTGAAAATGTTTGCAAGAGGAAGCCACGTGGTGGAGCCGGGGAAAAAAGGGACCACCCCTACAAGGGGAGGGGCAGAGACACACACGCAACACTCATGTTCAGAGGCAGGACAGCTTTTTTAAAAAAACTGCAAATACTATTTTATTTACATTTTTTCCTCTTCCCCACTGCCCCCCCCGGCAAAAGAAACCTTTCCAACGCAGTGCATTTGCTATCAGAAGCACAACTGTGTAGGACTCCCAACTCCTGATCTTCCCAACCCACCTCTTCTGCAACTCGAAGGGCTGCAGCCCAACCCCCCATCACAATCCCCATTCCTCCTCCCCCTCCTCTCTTAAGCCTGTTCTCCCACCCCCAACCCACGAGCTTCTTAAAGAGTTTGAATGAGATTCTCTGGGTGTAAACTTAATCAAAGGGACCTCTGCTTCCCTAGCGTGGGGGTGAGGGTGGGGGGGGGTGAGGACGGAGAGGTGACGCTCCGTGTACGCGTGTTAGACACAAAGTTTCGCTCGCTATTTCCTCCACGCTATTTGGGGAATCATGAGGGATTTTTTTTAAGAAAAAAAATTAAGGCAAGAATGAGGGACCCAATGCATATAGGGGAGTGGGTGGCGGAGGGGAGGGTGGACGAGAGCCATATTGGATCTTCTTGGGGCTGTGTCAAGAGTTACGAAGACGTCCCCGTAACACGACTTGGGCATCTCCGAAACTAAGGCGTACCATGACCTGAAAACGACATGCGTGTGTATGTGTGTGTCTGTATAGATAAGATTGCACCTGATGGAAGTAAACGACTGCCAAACGTACATCTCCCAGCAGGATCCTTATTTGTGCATGCCGCCGCTACCCGGGAGAAGTGGACGAACATTCACACGTTGGCAACGCGTTTTTTTTTGTTGTTGTTGTTGTTCGCGTTTCTCTTTTGTGCGCGAAAGAAAAACCAAGAGGGGCGTGGGGGGGGGGTGTTTAAGAGATGCACAAGAGTAAGAGTTCGCGGGTTCTCCGCGCGCGCCGGTGCTTCTTCGCAAGCATAAAGGCGAAGAAAGGGGAAAAGAAAAATCCTGTTCCATCCCCTGATAAATCGTTCTAAAATAAAGAGTGCCTTGACTAGGGAACACCCCCCGCCGCAGTGCCCAAGGTTAAAAGAGGGTGGGGAGGGGAGAGAGGAGGAGGATGTACTTGGTCTCCCGCTCCTCTCAACAGCCTAGGAATGGATGAAAAATGCAAGTGACCCCCCCTCTCCTCCGAGCCCCCTCCCACGCCTCCTTAGACTCGCTAGTTTGATCGAGTTTTTTTTTTCCTGCCGCTAAAATTTCTAGGTTCTTTTTGCTTCATCAATAGACATCATCAACTCTTCTCCACCATAGAACAATAAAAAGAAGTCGGGTGGGGGGGAGAGAGAAAGAGAGAACCAGAAAAGGAGGGGGCCCGGTGCCTGCAATATATGCGAACAGGCATTTGGTTCCATGAATGGACATCGGTGGGAAACCATCAAAATTAAATATATATTTCTCCACCAACCAAAAGGGCGGCGATTGGAAGCTGCTTCCGCTTAACCCTTGTCTCTCACGAGGTAACATGTGCGCCCCGTCCCCCTTTTTTTCTTCTTCTATTCTTGTTTAATCCGCCATCCATGTACCGTCTTCCCGGGAGGAAATGGGTCAAGTGATTGAAATAAATGCCTTGCAAAAAAAATAAAAAAAGGAGGTGGGTGGGTAGGTTTGGTTTTATTGCCCTGCAGGAACGAAAAGAGAGACACGATGCTTTTTTTTAGCTTAGATCGCTCTGGGACCCCCTTTTAACAGTACGATCCTATTCCTCCTGGCGTGTTTACTCAGAAGTAAGTGCCACCGTGGTCAGGAGACTTTAATCCCTAAAGTTTCTTTTAAGATCGCAGCCTCAAACCGCAATGCTCGATATACATACTTACCTGGAAGTAAGTCCCACTGAACTCAGTGGGGTTTACTCCTGAGTAGGCATGTATTGGGCTTGCACTGTTAAGTCTCTTAACCTCTTTTAAAAGCCACTTCGGCAACCTAGAGGAACCCCCCCACCCCAGCTCCTCCTGGCAGAAGGATCGTTTCCTGCATAGAAAGAGTGGGGGACAAAGAGGAAGATGGTGGATGGATGCAACGCTTCGCGCCCGCCTCCCCCAGCCTCACTTTTTAATGTCCTTCCAGCTTCCCAAGAAGGAGGGGGGGTTGAAATGTAAGGGTTAGCCAGTGCAATAGCTTAAGTTGTCTCTGAAGAGGCGCCAATTGTCCCTCTCAGAAATGATGGTCCCCTGCCATTATTATCAGGAGATGGAAATTTTTTAAGCATGCCAGTCAGTCACACAACCCACCAATCCAGAGAGCTGGGGTGATGGTGGAAGGGCAATTGCCAGGTGGGGGGTGGGGTGGGGTGGGGGAGGTTGCATCGCTGGAATGTGCTGGCCCTTTAAATGGCTGTTGTGCGAGTCTCCTCGTGTGGCATCCCTCCCCCTCCCCAGCACACACACACACACAAATACCCGGCGAGACTTGGTTTGCACAGGTTTATGAATGGAAGAAGTCGAGTTCTTATCCTCATCAGGTTGCTGAGGTTTTTCTTCTTACTTTAAATATATATATATATGAATCCAATCACAAATATGCAGTGTATGCGGTGGGAGGGAGGGATCGATTTTCCTGATCGAACTGGAAATTTGAAACACACAGCACAGCAATCCTGAAATTCCGTTCTGCTTTGGAAATAAGAGCTAGCATTCTTAAAATGGTAGCTACCAGGGTCTTCCTTTGATCTTTTAAAACATTTTTCTCGAGAGAAATGATGGATAAGATCTCATAGTATATTACAAGGGTAATCTTTAAATGTCACGTGTTTTTCCTTCCATTGAGATCTACTACGGCCATTGATTTGTTTTTTAATCTTTTAGAAAGTTAGAGTGACCTACCAGATCAGGTTTCGATTGTAACTCAAGTAGGAAAGCCTAAACTGAAAACCCTCCTTTGATTAATTAAAACAAACAAAACCAAAATTCGTTCCAAGGATTTGATATTAAAAACAACAACTTTAATTCTTGTTGGAGGTCATTGTTTTATTAATGGATTCACTTTTTCTCCCTCAAGTAGAATAGGCATTTATGAATGAGCATCAAATACTAATAATTTATAAGAATATAATATATTCTTATAAATAATATAATAATTTAGCAAATCCCCTAAAAACATTTATCCTACATTTTTCACTTCAGAAATATAATTAAATATGCAAATACTGCTTTCAGGAAAATTTAAAACTAGCAACCCAATCAGAAAAGTATTTTTTAAATTGACTTTACATTTTCACTCAACTGTAATTTAAGTAAATAGACCCTTTTGAATGTACACTACAAAATAAATATATTTGGATATTATCTTTGAGGAATCTCCCCAAACTAACCTTATCCTCCTGACTGAAATCTCAAATATTCATTCATTCTTCCCTCCCTTTAAGAACAGTTGCTTGCCATTAAGATAAGCTTTATCTGCATATCTGTTGGTCTTTAAAACTACCCATGTAATCAAAGGTGTCTTTAATTGATTTTGTAAAAAAAAAAAAAAAAAAGACATCAGATTCTAAATTTTTAAAAGGGCAGTCATTTCCTAATTTAAAGCAAAAGTAATGTGCACATGCCAATGCATTTAAAATACTTTAAAATGTAATTGTTTTGGTTCAGACAAATGTGCATGAGCCATGTACCTTATAAAAACTTAATGCCTGTATTCCGAAGTGAGAGAAAAGTCTTTAAAAGAATCCAAAATTTTGGCCCAATTGTGTAAAAGCTGGTGGGGGGTGTCCTGTCTGTAGCCATGTGTGCATGAGAGAGATGACAACTTACAAAAGCTTATGCCACAATAAATTTGTTGGTCTTTAAAATGCCACAATATGTCTTGTTTTTCTAACTAAAGAGTGAAGTTCACACTGTCCTGCCAGATGCATAATATTTTGAAAAAGCCCAGGCAGCTAGATCATTTTGGAGTGGGGAGGAGAACCAACCTGTATTCATTCAATGCAAAAAGGTGATACAGAAGAAACTGGCAAGAGCTGAACATTTTATGATTGCATACTTGAATGAAGGTTGAATGAATATTCCCCCCAACCTACTGCTTCCTTTTTTTTTCCTTTTTCCTTTCTCAAAGTGCAAATATTGCCTCTGACTGAACCAGAACTCCAGCTTTAGCTGCTGTAATCAATAAACATCTTATGAAATCACTGTTGTCCTCAGTTTAATGTTTCCCCCTTTTCTTTCTCTTTTCTTTAACTTGGTTATATTATTTAAAGCCCCTCCGGACAGCTGAAAGAGAACAGCCCATTTAAATGAGAACTCCCTCCAGTGGAAAACCCTGAGTGGATTTTCTAGTAAAATTGTTGTTTTGACTCATTTGCCTTTAGTATGTTTTATCCCCTGGTATTTATTCTTTGTCTATTCATACAGTCATCTCTCTATGTTGTCCACATTAATGTTCAGATACTAGTAACCTCTTTCATATGTAAACAGTGCTCTAAGAGGCAAGTTTGTCAAAATCCATAAACATGGGGTGAACACTGTTATAAAACTGTTTTCCAACTTCACATTCACAATAAGCTATTAGGACCTAATTATTAGGTGGACATAGTTGTACTTTTGTTACAAATCAGGCGGTAGTTCTTGTATTTGAACTACCTTCAAATTAATTTCCCTAAACGACGTCAATTGCCAACACATTTTATGCAACTTTCAGTGTGACTGTTTTAATTAAAAAACACACACAGCCATTGGAAGATACAATTTATCAACAATTTCACAAGGTATTATCCTAATTGAATGTTTTGCTGTGAGTTTGAGAAGAAGATGCACACTACATTCAAATATCTATTATATAAAACAAGTTAAGACAGTTTGTATTTGTTTTAATAACACATTGGTGTCCTTAAGGTTCATTGGATTATAAAATGTATGTCAATAATTCAGAAATAAAACAAGAAAACGATTATTTTATTTGGAAATGCTTCATTTTAACCACAAAGAAAAGGTGTTTTACATTCTGTATGGCATATAAGGAGTTAAAGTTTGGAATTCATGAATTACATCACTTGGTCCTAGACATTTGTGAGACTTACACCCTGATCCCAAACATGTTTATTTCATTTCAGCTGGACTTACACCCAGGTAAGCATGCTTTAGACTAGAGTCAATTTAAATCCACCTCTTTATGAAACTGGTAGCTTGGTTTAGTAGGTTTCTGTTGAGTTTTCAGCTTTTTCCCCCCACCTGGAAGTTAACAAAATTTAAGTCAAAATTTTGTTAGAACATTGAATTGAAAACATCAGTAAAATACAGAGGCATAAAAGAGCCTGCTGCTTAAGCTAATATTAAATTTGCTTCTATTTTGCCATTAACAATATTCAAACATTTCAGATTAAAAATGAAGCAAGTAACTTGCAGGGCTTTTAACACCTTGAACAAAAATATCATCTTAATAGGAAATCCTTCCCCCACCCCATCCATTAACATTTCCCCCCACTAATTACAATCTGTTTACTGTACTGAATTTAATAAGTTTGATTGTGGGTCAACATTGCTGTATTTTTCAAAGAACAAGTTTTGGCTGCTCATAAATATTTGGAGGAAAGTGTACTGGATGTGACACTGTTTGAAATGAGTACATTTTGCCTCATTAATCTGGACAGCATTTTATCATTTAAAAACTCTTTAAAATAAGTTCTAAAGATTCCTTAGCGCATTGGTCATCAGTTGGTGGGTTGGGACCCATGTTTGTTGTGCCCTGACCTTTGGTGGGTCACACCAATGGCACCAGCACCATTTTGCTTTTGTTGCTTAGCTTTTTAAAATGCACAGAAACAGAGATAGACAGAAAGTGGATTACCAGGTTCTAAGGAAGACAGGGCTCCTGTGCCTCAAATACGTAGTTCCTGTCTCTGATAGTAATAGAGATCGTTTCAAAAGGTGCGGCTTCCCCCATTCTTGCATGGTAAGCTGACCCTGCAAAAATTATTTCTTCTATACAGCTGTTACAATAGCAGGAGTCCTGTCTTCTTTTGCATCTGGTCATCCTAGAGAGAAAAATGGACATATGAAAAAAAAATAATTTAAAGTGGGCACCATGCTGCAGGCTGGGATTCAGTGTAAGTCCTGGGATTTATAAGGTTAAAGATTACTACCCAAAATATGTGCAAAACCCCAAGGTTTTCCACTTTCAGTTTGCAAAAAAATATAAGAACATAAGAAGAGCCGTGCTGGATCAAACCAAGGCTACATCTAGTCCAGCATTCTGTTCACACAGGAGCCAACCAGTTGCCCACAGGAAACCCACAAGCAGGACATGAGTGCAACAGCACCCTCCAGCCCATGTTCCCCAGCAACTGGTGTACACATGCATACTGCCTTTGATACTGGAGGTAGTATTTAGGCACCAGGACTAGTAGCCTTATCCTCCAAGAATTTGTCCAATCCCCTTTTAAAGCCATGCAAATTGTTGGCCATCACTAGGTCTAGTGCAGTGATGGCGAACCTTTTTGAGCCCGAGTGCCCAAACTGCAACACAAAACCAACTTATTTATTTCAAAGTGCCTTAAATTTGGCAGGAAGGAGGAGGGGGCACTAGCTAATCGCACCCCGCTCTGTCTCAGGGCATGGCTCTTCACCGGGCGTGCAAAGATTCGGGCGCGCACGCGCTGTGCTTCTGAGCTATCTGTTCAGTTAGAAGGAGGGCTGGGTGCCTGCGCAGTCCGCTTCTGGGGGTGGAGATGTTGGAGTGTGCCTGCCTGTGGAGGCCAGCAAGGAATGAGTGGAGAGGAGTTACTATGGAAACCCGACACTGAATGCAGAAGGGGACTGCCTTTTCGTGATCTGGCGACCAATGGCTCAAGTGCCCACAGAGAGGTCCCTGCGTGCCAGCTGTGGCACGCGTGCCATGGCTGCGCCATCACTGGTCTAGTGGAAGTGACTTCCATAGAATGAAGGTACCATGTTTCTGGTCCTCATGATTAATGTCTTGAGAGAAAGTGTTCTACAACTTTTCCTCATTAATGTTGCAAATCCATATATAAATGTATTCACCCCCATCACAGCAAAGAGATTCAATGACAATTTTCTGCTTTTAATCCACTCCCCCCCCCCACTGTCACTATCAGCATCAGCTAATCTAAACAAGGTACTAGCCCCTTGTGTGTCTTCCATCTCATTACTACATCTGGATGACAGGCTACCAATGTCACTAGTACCTTGTACCTTCCATAATTTAGCCACCCCACCACAGTAACATCTACACGAGATATTGCTCAATTTGTGGAAGTTGTAGTCGGGTTTTTGAGTTCGGAATCATAGTAGCCTCTCTTAAAAACATATTCCTACAGGCATTTTAGGAATGCCCTACAGCCAAAGCAAAATGTAAGCATATGCAGGAGGGAAAGAGCTGTGCATCCTTACAACTTTACTTAGAAGTTCTGATATCCCTCCAAAATACAGGGGAACAATGCCACTGACCTCCTCCTACTGTTTAATAGGTACAGTATATGTTTCCTATTACATGTATTGTGTGGTGAGTTTATACCCCTGTTTTACAAGCAGTCCGCTTTCATTTGGGAGAGGAGGCGAGAGAGGGCCGGACGGCTTCCCCAAAGTGGCCTACTATCAAATCCAGTCACGGCCTCTCTCCCACCCAGGTGGCTGAGGGGAGAGAGGAACACATGAAGCGGCGGGGGGGGGGGTCCCACAAGCAGCAGGAGGGGCTCTCTTCTCACTTGGACAGGTCTGCGTTTTTTCATCAGCCTCGTCCTTCTTTTGCTCATTTTGTACACACACATTGGCCTGGCACACCTGACTGAAATAGAGCCTCTTGGCTCCGCTCCATGCAGGGATGGGGACTCGGACTCGAGGACTCTACTTGTGAGTCGGACTGAGTCCCCCCTCTGACTCGAGTCGCACTCGAGTCCCAATATTTTTAATGGGACTCGAGACTCGACTCGAGACCAAGGACTCGTCAACATCCCTGCTTGATGCCACCTGCAGGTGCTGTCTGGACCTAGTTGCAGTAACAATCCAAGTTTATTTTTTAAAATCATTTTCCTAAAATGCAACCTTTCAGACATTTTGGGTTTGGCTGCCTCTGCCTGCCTGTTTGGGGTTCCCAGCCTCCTCTACCTGCCTGGTCTCTTCTTAACCAGTTCCACAGTTTGAATTGTCCAAGAGAAAGGCCTCTGCCTGCCTGCTTTGGGGTTCCCTGCCTCCTCTGCCTGCCTGGTTATTTTGGGTTTGTCTGCCTGGTCTGTTCTTGTCAAAATCAGTGGCAGAGTTTTGAGATAAAAAGGCACACTTGTGCCTAGAATTTATTTAAGCCACACATCTGAAGTAGCCTTATTTTGTTGGGGAAAACCCCCATTGATTTTAATAGGGACTCGTGGGGTCAGCTTTGGGAGTGAATCGTGACTTGTGACTCGTGAGTCCCCATTTTGGACCAAGGACTTGGACTCGGACTCGAGACTCGGGTCCAAAGACTCGTGACTCGACTTGTGACTCGAGACCAAGGACTCTTCAACATCCCTGGCTCCATGGCAAGCTGCTTTAGCAATGGAACCTCACTCATGGGTGGAGCCATTTTAACAATTTTCTAAACAAACAAACAAACCTCCTTGTGATGGCAGATGGAGATACAAAACACATGAGTGGGGAACAGTGGGGCCGAACTGGATCTGAGGTTAATCCTGTGAATGCACTTTGCCTGCATGTTTTCTTTTGTGTGTGTTTGTAAATAGCAGCCAAGGGGAAACCTGAGCAGCAGGGAAGGGTCGTTTTTAACTCTTTAGCTCTCTGCCATGGTCCTGACAGCAACCCCATCTCCAAAAGCATTTCCAGGGAAGCCTCGTTTGGACCAATGGGAACGTCCCTTAAGATGCAAATAGCAGCGTAAGAATCCACTTTTTGCTTATCCTGTCGCATGGAGAGAAAGGGTTTTCTCTTTTCCTGTCCCCACCTGCGGCGTAGAGGTAAATTCTGAAGTGCAGGCGCTGGTCCTGATGGTCCCCCGGAGCCACACTGCTGAGGAGAGTCCAAACATGAAAGCAGCTGTGTTGATCCAGATCAGCAAACGGGTTCTAGCAGTTTTGATCTCTATCAGGAGGGGTGAAGCTAATGGCTCTTCACTGCCCATTTCAACACCAAGCCACCCCAAAATATTTTGCATTACAACAGGGGTAGATCACAACACAGCTCCAACACCTCACTGCTGCCTCCCACACATTGGGTGAATCTGTGTGCTAATATTATGAGAGAAGGAGAAAACTATTTGCTCCACTCAACTCCATTAGCCCCAGCCAGCATGGCCAACGGCCAGGAATGCTGAGAGCTGTAGTCCAAAACTTCTGGAGGGTATCAGAGGAAGGCTACCCTAAAATCTCTTTCCCTCATAGGCATAGCCAATTCAGACCCACCAGTGTGAATGTGAAATCAGGATTTCTTTTTATTTATTTTTGTCCCAATGTGGAGCACTTTCCAACCACCATCACACATATTGAAAACGATCTCAATTCTCTGAGTGGTGGTCTTTCTCTAGCCAGAATGGCACCAGCCATGTGGAAGAGGGAGATATCAGAAGGTTGGGGGAAACCCCAAGGTTTGAAGAAGAATGACAACCCTATAAAACTCTGTGAGGACTGAGCATGCTCAATAGCCATGGGGTCCTGACTGATTGTTGGGGGGGGGACCCTGAAAACTGGAGCGGCCGGGAGCATCTTGGAGTAGGAAGGCAGTACACACAGCTCATAGTTAAACTAGGGAAATTGCTACCCCAGGATGTAGTGATGGCCACCAATATGGATGGCTTTAAAGTGGGATTGGACAAATTCACGGAGGAGAAGGCTATCAGTGGCTATTTATTTATTTACTTATTTATTTATTATATTTATACCCCACCTTTTTTCCTGCAAGGAACTCAAGGTGGCTTACATAGTCCTCCTCCTCCTCTCCATTTTATCCTCACAACAACCCTATGAGGTAGGTTAGGCTGAAAGTCAGTGACTGGCCCAAAGTCACCCAGTGAGCTTCATGGCCGAGCGGGGAATAGAACCCGGATCTCCTGAGTCCCAGTCCAACACTCTTACCACTATGCCACACTGGCTACTGGCTACTAGTCCTGCCTGCTATATGCTACCTCCAGTATCACAGGCAGTATGCCTATGGACACCGGTTGCTGGGCAACATGGGCTAGAGGGTTGTTGCACTCATGTCCTGCTTGTGGAATCCCGTGAGCAGCTGGTTGGCCACTGTGTGAACAGAATGCTGGACTAGATGGACCCTTGGTCTGATCCAGCAGGGCTCCTCTTATGTTTTTAGGGCATGACTGGCTGACTGGTGCACTGAAAAGGAGCAATCCAAACTGCAACGTTTTGCTGTGGGTTGTTGTTGTTGTTATGTTGGTCCTTAAAGTGATTGCTTTAAAATTTAGCAAGTACGGTAGACTTAATGTGTACTTAAAAAAAAAATCCCTTGAGGTCAAATCAAATGCCAAAAATCAAAGACATATCCTGAAATGTTTCCAAATTTACCTTGATTCCCTTTTCTCTTTCCATCTTTCCTTTAAACTACCGGTAAGTGCAGATTTATAAGAAGCTATTCAAAGGAAATTATAAATGGGCACAACTTGGAGAAAAAACATTAGAATGAATACATTTTAAAATGCAACCCTCCACCTTTGTTGAAGAGATCATCCATGGTGGGGTTCTCCTGTGATGCATCTTTGTGGATATTCCCTGGCTCTCTCTAGCCCTCATCCAGTGGTCTGGGTTTGTATATCTATGTACATAACATGATTCCAATGCCCACATGCTGACTGATAGCATAGGACTGGTTTACACATGCAACAGAAGGTGGGAGAATGCACTACTACACCACTTCAGGACCACAGGTGGGAGGAGGTCACATTTTTGAATGTTTGTGCTAGTTTGTGCAGGGATTTTAACATTTATTTTGCATAGGAAAGTGGCATCCGCCACCAATAGTTTGTAGTGGTATTTCTTATTCTACCACCTCAGCATTTCTCTTCCTCATTTTATTTTTTATTTTATTTATTTACTGTATTTATATCCCACCTTTTTTCCTGCAAGGAACCCAAGGCGGCTTACATAATCATCCTCCTCCTCTCCATTTTATCCTCACAACAACCCTGTGAGGTAGGTTAGGCTGAGAGTCAGTGACTGGCCCAAAGTCACCCAGTGAGTTTCGTGGCCGAGAGGGGACTAGAACCCAGATCTCCCGAGTCCCAGTCCAACACTCTGGCTTCCACAGGCAAATTATTTTTGCCATAGCAGAACACTGTGTTTTCGGAGTGTAAACAGGCGCATAGATTTCATAGATCATAGAGTTGGAAGGGGCCTACAAGGCCATCGAGTCCAACCCCCTGCTCAATGCAGGAAACTAGAGGAGGGGTCTCCCATCCAAGTAACAACCAGGCTTGACCCTGCTTAGCTTTCCACGCTCAGACAAACTGAGCCAGCGTAAGCCACATCACATGTGCAAGTTGTCCCTCGATGTTCCATGCATGTGCGAACCACCCCAATGTATTGCCATGAAGATCTGCACTGCAATGGCTGGGGGTCAAAGTGCCCGTGGCTCAGTGGCAAGTGAAACATTGCCTGTCAACACCCCCCCCCCCTCACCTCAGAGCCACAATGGTAATAACAGCGATTACAGAAGCATTTAGACTGATGTAAAACCAACCGTGTCAAGGTTGCCGGCCTGGCTTCCTTTCCCCAGGCATTATATGAAAAGGGTACGATAAGATGTTTTTAGAGCAATGTCGCATTTCCCAGAGCAAACCCGCCCTCCCCCACCAAGCTGATAGGACGAAAGGGCAAGCGATCGCTCATGACAGCAGGTCTGTACTATTGCGAGATATTTATTTCATGCTATTAACTCCCCATCTTACAGGAGCACTTAATGAAGGAGAAACAAATGTGCAAGTAGCACTTTGTGGAAACGTGATATGATATCTGGCTTGACCTGGAGCGCAGTGCCTGGAACGCGGGCCATAAAGTCATCGGGCTAAACACTTCCCACTAATTGATTACCAGCCTTGCTTACGGTGGCTAGATTGGCTTTTGGCACAGTTTGGCTGCTACATATCGTGGCATCCTTCCAGCGCAGACTTCCATATGTGTTGGTCTACAAGCCCCATCATCCCTGGCCAGGATGGCCATTGGCCCTGCTGGCTGGGGATGATGGGACGTGTAGACCAACACACCTGGAGGCCGCTCGGTTGGGGAAGGCGGCTCCAGCATCATTCAGGCTCTAATCCACCCGCTGTTAGCCTGGCCAGGTGTCCTGCTTTACAGAGGAAACTCCTCCATTTGACCGACTGTCAGAGGACAGCCCTCTGTTTGAAGGGCTGTCCAATCAAAGCCCGGTTTAAAGATAGGAGGCCATAGGAAGGGAGGGCAGGAGCCTTGAAGCTGCCCATCAACCACAGACTGAGCAGCCGGGGAAGACAGATCACAGTCTTCTCATTAGGGAGCCATCTCTGTCACTTGAGGCCCAGGTGGCCTCAGTGGCATGGAGTGCCTTCTACCAGCTTCAGCTGGTGGCCCAGTTACGCCCCTGTCTTGACAGGGATGTTCTGGTTTCAGTAATGTATGCACTGGTAACCTCCAAGTTAGATTACTGCAATGCACTCTACGTGGGGCTGCCCTGGCATACTGTTCAGAAGTTGCTGCTTGTGCAAAATGCGGCAGCCAGACTAATAACTGGAACCAGAAGTTCTGAACATATAACACCAATTCTGGCCCGCTTGCATTAGCAACCTGAATGCTTCCAAGCCCAATTGAAGGTGCTGGTTTTAACCTATAAAGCCTTACACGGCTTGGGACCGCAACACCTGATGGAGTGCCTCTCCCGACCTGAATCTGCCCGGACACTATGATCAGCATCTGAGGCCTTCCTCCGAGTGCTACCTCCTAGGAAGGCTTGGAGGGTGGCAACAAGGAAGAGGGCCTTCTCAGTGGTGTCCCCCTGATTATGGAATGATCTACCCACTGAAGCCCGGCTGGCACCAACTCTGTCATCTTTTCGGCACCAGGTTAAGACTGCCCTCTTCACCCAGGCATTTAATGGCATTTAAGGTTATTTAATAGCAAGATGGGGGCATTTATGTCACCTGTTTTTAACAGGTCTAGTTTGTACTGAAATAGTTTTAGCTGTTAAACTGCTTTTAAATTTTGTTTATTGGGGGGGGGGGATCATGCTGTTTTTTAATCGTATTTGTGGTCTGTGTTTTTCTGAATTGTTGTGAACCGCCCAGAGAGCTTTGGCTATTGGGCGGTATAGAAATGAAATGAAATATATTGTATTTCTCTTTAAAAAGGGGGAAGGCGGGTGTGGTGATGCATAAGTGGCCACCTTCCTTCTGCAATCACCTGGAAAAATATAATTGTCTTAAAGTTGGGTATCAATCGTTGAGAGTAAAATTCAAAAGCTGCAGTCTGTGAAATAGCAGGCTGGGCCTTGCATTGGTATCTAAGTGTTCACGAGCATACGTTGGCAGTAGAGATTCTGCGTCTTCTCCCCCGTGAGAGGTTTGACTTCTAGAGAACCTGGGGAAGGAAGCTGACCCAGGAAGAATGGCAACTCGAGCAACTCACACTAAGACATTTAGGAGGAACAACGAAGAGTCCTGTGGCACCTTAAAGATTAACACATTTATTCTGGCATAAGCTTTCATGGACTACAGCCCACTTCATCAGATGCATGGAGGAATGTGGAAATACCTAACACTCCATGCATCAGGATACTCCATGCAGCCAATGAACTGGGCTACAGTCCATGAAAGCCAGAAAAAAAATAGTTAGTCTTTCAGGTGATTCAAGTCCATGAAGGCTTTTGCTGCTCACCTCCGAAAAAAATTAGGAAGGCATCCCCAAAAAGGCAAAACCAAGGGACAAAACAGGGGGAAGGATTTACCAGGGATAGGGGGTGGGTTCGCATGTCACTTTAAACCCACAGAGGTTCTGAAACCTCTGTGGGTTTAAAGTTGCCCCAGGCCCTGGCTGGGCCCAACTATTAGTCGGGCACAGCAGGGGTCCGGAGGCACCTCCTCTCACTTCTTCCCTGCTCAGTCCTCCTGCCGGTATCCGTGTGGAGCCCTGAGAGGATGGCAGCCAGCCATGTGCGCTTGGGCACTTGGCTAGCTGTCCTCAGCCGGTTCTAGCTGCTCTGGCCAAGGGGCTCTGTGCCTTCTTGGCTTGCGGGTGTCATAAATCCATCCCGTACAAAGATAAGCCGTCGTCGTTATCACAGTCCAAGGGTCGAAGCCAAAATATATATGTCCGAAAAGCAGCAAAGAGAAACCAGTTCAGGAGCAGGCAAAAGCGTCGTCAAGGTCGTTCCGAGGTTCAAAGGCACAAGTCTGAGTTCAGGGGTGTCAGAGGCGCCTGGCTGAAGCTGTATCAGCAAACAATTGCTCCCAGCGTCTGATGTGCGTTTGGAACCTGCCTTTTGAGCAGGCGCTGACTGGTAAGGCAGCCCAGCCGGGTCAGGCTGCACTTAGCCTGGCTGGCCCCACCCCAAACACACTCCGGCACGGCCGGTCTCCGTCCGACCTAACGGAGGCACAACAGCGGGAGGGTTAGCGTGTCATCCAGGTTCTGGACAACATGCTAAACCTCAGTAGGGTAAGTAAACCCTACCGCAACCCATGGCTTAGTAGGGTGGTTAAGGAGACTCTCCTTAACTACCCTAACTAACCTTTCCTGGGTTCACACAACATGGTAAACCTCAGTCGGTTACTTGGGTGGTAAACCTACTGAGGTTTCCCGTGTTGTGCGAACCTAGTCAGGGCCTTGGGAAAACAGGGACTGTGTCGCTTGTAAATTGGAGCACATGGTGTACTCCAGCCATCCCCAACCTGGCATCCTCCAGTTGTTGTGGACTATAACTCCCATCATCCCCAGGCCAAAGATGAAAACATCTGGAAGACACCAGGTTGGGGAGGACTGGTGTATTCATACCTTCCCCAAGACCTTGACCTGGTTTGCAGGATCTCAGGGTGGTTAATACGCCACTGTGGCTTGTTAACCACCCTGCACGTGTCGGTCGCATGCCGAGGGATTAGCATAATTACCCTCCACAGCGTAGCTTGTCATGTCATGCGAACCTGGCCAGGGTGGCTTAGTGCCATGGGTAACAAGCCTCTCTGACCCCATGGGCTGTTGTAGGGTTCTGGGTGGCAAAACCCACGGCAAAAAGCCACCCTGGCTGGGTTCACAAGACACAAGCAGCCGTGCTACCAAGAGCAATTGTACGAATCCCCCCCCTGGCACGTGACCAGCATGTGCGGCGGGGAAAATATGCCACTGTGGCTTATTTCCCCAGCTGCAATTGTGCAAACCGGCCCTCTGCCTGCCACCATTTACAAGGGAGGACAGCTCACATATCAAGCCCCAGCAGATCAAGCCATACAGCCCAAATTGCATTTGTAAACACTGCCTGTAGAAAACAGCTAATGCTTCTTTTAAATCAATGTTCTCCAACCTTGGGTCCCCAGATGTTTTTGGCCTACAACTCCCAGCATGCCCCAGCCAGAGTGCAGGTTTAAGCAGTAGGGCTTAGGGTTATGGTGATCATCCAGTGGCACCTTTCAAGGTGACTGACGTTTACCCAAGGCTGCCCTCGCTAATGCCCTGAGGCTTGGCAAGAGAGAGATTGAGACGTCTTTAGAGTTTTGCCTTTCTCGCCTACATTGGGAGCCTGGAGGCGCCAAAGTAAGGCGACGATGGTAAGGCCCTCCAGCTCCACATGGAGGGCAACTGGCTGGTGGCGGGCCATCCCGCCTCCGGTTCGATTAAGATGTATTCGCCAAATATGGGAATTTTTCCCGGCCAATGGCCGGGCTAGGTTAGTACCGCACTTCACCCTTCACAGATCTTCAATTCAATAAATGTGGCCCTGATTTGAAACCATATACTCTGTGTCTGACTCTTCTTTATCTCACCTGTACACACGCAACAGACTTCCACCGGCCCCTCACCTGGGGAAGGACTAGGCAACATATTATGGACAGAGCTTGTCCACTGTTATTTTGAGCTACTTCTCATAAGAAAGAACAGGCAAGGGCCAGCCCTACCATTAGGCAAGAGTGAAGTGGCCGCCTCTGGCAGCCAATGCTGGTGGGCGGCGGTGGGGGGGGGGGCAGCAGGCAGCTGCTAGAGGACGGTGCTGTGGCTGCTGTGTAGCCTCTCCTGCAACCCTCAGCTGGACTGCTGCCCCCCAGGAGCAGGGGGAGGGGGGAAGTTGTCCTGTCGCTAGATTTGAATAGGGCAGCCACTTTACAGGTCGCCAATAAAAGGACCAAAAGATTTATCTGACATTTGGATGCGCTAATGTATAAGGATAGTTGCAGGCTATGGAACTCCCTGCCAAGGGAGGCTGGGTTGCCTTCCCTCTGCTGTCCTTCCACTGGCAGGCAAAGACGATTCTGCTCAAGCAGACATTTGGCTTGCAAAATCGTATGTTGGGCTGGGTGCTCTTTTTTATTCCGTCATCTTGGGTGTGTTTTTATAGGTGTTTTTAGGGCACAATCCCCATAGAAAACATATTTCATGGGTTTTAGTTGAGCCCTCGATGATGGAAAGCCCCCAAACTCTGAGGCTTATGATCATCCTATGCAGGGCGGGAGGAGCGGAGGCGATCTCCGCCTCCCCATCTTCCCACCCTGCATTTTCTCTAGGCAGGCTTCTGTGTCCCTCTAGTGCAGGGCTCTCCAACCTTGGGTCCCCAGATGTTGCTGGACGACAGCTCCCAGAATCCCTTGCCATCAGCCATGCTGCCTGGGTATGCTGGGAGCTGTAGGCCAGCAACATCTGGGGACCCAAGGTTGGAGAGCCCTGCTCCAGTGAAAGCATTTCAGGGGGGGGGGGAAGAAGGCTGGAGAGGTCCCAGGATTAGCTTGTATCCTGGCCAACCCAGTCTCTTCCGCTCCCTGCCCACCGAAAAGCCCCCTTTCCCCTCTCTCCGAGCTGATGTGACCTTGGAGAGGCGGCTGGCACAGTTCTTTCCGTGCCAGCTGTGAGGGGGGGCGGTCAGATTCATAGGATCATAGAGTTGGAAGAGTTGGATCATAGGATCATAGAGTTGGGCCTATAAGGCCATTGAGTCCAACCCCCTGCTCAATGCAGTACACAATACAGATGTGGGCAACCCAGGCAGTCACCCATTCAGCGGATTCCCCCCCTCTGAGGTTGGAGCGCCGTCTCCGACCTCAGATGCGGGAATCAGAAGTATCCTATGGCCACTCAGACACTGTTTAGGGGGCATAGGATTGCTGCCCCCCCCCCACGTATTTGTTTTATTACTGTTTTTAAGTACAGGTGTGGCGGGGTTGGTGGGGTCTGTTTTTAATGATTGTTAGCTGCCCTGAGTGCCACTTTTTCGTGGAAAGGTATAAATCGAACAAATAAATGATTAATAAATGTAAAAAGCAGTACGTACTGTGTTTTAAACAGAAATGCATACACTCAATAGAAATACAATACATTATAATAAACATAATGATAAATATAAATAAAATAAATCTCACCATAGTGGAGAAGATTATGACCAGGTGACCTGTGTGCCCCTTCTGCTGTCTGCTGTCCAGGGTTGATGGGCAACTTCAAACCCCTCAGTGCTCTCCCTTCTTATGGTTCTCTATCTTCAAACCAGACTGGGTCTGGACAGCCCTTCAAACAGAGGGTGCCTTCAAATAGAGATGATCCTCAGGAAAGTAGGACATAAGGCCACAATAATTTTAGAGTAGGATTCAACTGCCAGTCTGGTTGACTTTTCTGACTGGGTTCAGACAACACGACAACCCACACTCAAGGATTGAGTATGGGTTGTTGTTGAACTGTGGGTTGTCGTTGAAACATGGGTTATCGTACGGTCTTAACCCCTGCCAAGACAACCAAACATGGTGAATAACCCACAGTCCTCTTGGGTTCTCTTCAACCATGGGTTGTTGTTTGTGGTTAACAAGCCATGCATTGTTAGCGCAGCTGGGTTCAGACAACACAATAACCCACGATTCAACAACCACCTTCAGTTCAACAACAACTGAAGTGTTGTCTGAACGCAGTCACTATGTGGTACGTGGTGGTGGGGATCTTGTCCTTCGCCTGAAGTATTAAAATGTCTGGGCCCAGCCCTGAAGAGGATGAGGGTGTCACTTGTGAAGGCAGAATTGTGTGTCCAGACAAACGTCCATATGTCCTGCCTTTGTTTTCATAAAGAAGCATCAGAGTAAAGAGCAGACTTCTGGAGGCAAGGACCTGAGAGTCGAAGTTCAGGCGCCCGCTCAGAGAGTGGCAGGTGATGGGGCGGGCAGCAGCAAACAGGCCAGGTGTCAACACCTGGACTGGCATGAGCATGTTGGGGCCCACCAGGACTGACACTGCTAGCTACAGCATCTTCTTATTTTAAAAACACATTCTAGTCATGGGCCAGCCGGGTGGGCATGTACATGGTGACAGATACTCATTTTATGATTTCAACTTAAAATATATTATCCTTTTCTACCCACAAAATAGTGCTTATTCCCAAGCAGATGTGTTCAGCATCAGGGCAGAAGACGCAAACTCCATTCTCTTCCCGCAGTCACAATGGTGCAATGATTTAAGTGAGTTTAAACTGTGAAATTGCACATGCAATTTTGATCAGGGTCCACAAATGGTTTTTGTTATTTTGCTGTAACGTATCAGAAATGTAGAAGCAGCTGTAAGGCATGGATTGGCAAGGGAGAGAAGAAAAATGTGGCTCACAACGGAATACACATGGCTGACTGGGGGATGCTGGGAGTTGTAGTCAAACACATCTGGAGGTCATCAGGCTGGGGAAGGCCGTTCTAAAGGGCCCTGCCCTGGTAAGACCATGAAGTCCAGGGTCTAAAATTACCTAGCTGCATCACTGTCTGGAGGCCGCAAAAAACAGAAGAACAAATTTGCTTAAAAACATCCGAAAACAGTAGTGGTAAGGGTCCGTTGTTTTGTAGAAAATAATATAATGCATAGCATTCTGATCTAGTTGCTGCATGCACTCCCAAAACTGAAAATGCTGTGTAGGAAAATAAGTAGCTATGGTGAGCATTTGGCATTTTTTGATCAGTTTTCCAACTTTTCATTTCATAATTGAAAATAATAATAATGAAAACAATAGTTATTAGATGCCTACGATGATGCTGTGATAGCAATATAGGTCCCTCAATGCCTCACTCACGCTAAACAGTAAATGACGGGGCTGTGTCCGTCATTTACCAGATTGAAAGGCAGCATGATGAACTAAAACCGGGGGAAGTAGCCCAAATGCTAGCCAGGTTACAGTCAAGACAACTTGCATGGGCACCGTCCATTGGGGCCTGCTAATTAACAGAGGAATGGTTCTGGGGAAATCTGGATGGTTAATGGCTTTAATTATAGAAAATGCACCGGATCTTCATTTTAGCAACACAGCAAAAGTTTAATTGCCATGAATGCAAACATGCTCTAAAAGGGCATTTTCATGCTCCAGAGGTCAGTGAACCTTGAGTAGCTGATCTAAATTGCTTTTAATCTGCTTTGATTAGGTGCAGGGCTTCCTGTTTTGTTTAATGGAAATGGCTTTGCTTTGTCACACCCTTGGGTATATAAGGAATCCTCAGGGCTCCCGTTGGAGGCCAGATCCTCTCCACTCCTCAAGGGCGGCTTTGAAAGATCCAAAAGGTAAGACTCTCGGATTTCATTTGGCTGTCTGAGGGCCAATCTACACATTGCACACTAAGACCCAGTTTGCACGATTAGGAGCACAGAGGAGTTTTAGACCTGGAACTCTGGGTCGCGGAGAGAGAACCGAGCTAGACTTTTAACACAAGAAAAGAACATGGGTTAAAATGCTGGGTTGTTTCTCCCTCAACAACTTAGGGTTCAGACATCACACAGAACTACACTGGAACTGGTCATTTAGCAAAGTGGAAGCTAGGACTGTCAGAGGAATCCACAACCAATTCAAATGGGTTTGGATTTCTATGAATCCGACCTGCGGATTCCGCAGTGGACCAACTTTTTCTGAGTCACTCAGATTCTGCAGACTGGTTTGTTACTTGGGGGGGGGGGGGTTGCGCAAATTTGCACTTGTGCTAACACGCATTAGCGCAAGTACGCACTTGTGTAAATTTATGAAACTAAACTCAAAGTTCTTGAAGACTTTGGAGCATCTGTCAAAGAAACCGTGCCTTTTAGTTCCAGTTCAGAGGAATCTCCCCCCCCCCATCTCTCACACCATGTACTGCTTTTAAATCGCAGAACTCAAGCTGCAAACATGATGTCCTTCAAAGTTCTCTCCCTCCTTCTGATCTCTCTTAGCTTTGTGCTGATGGAGGAAAACGGCACCAGGTAAGCTTGTGAGAGGGGGTGCTTGAGAAATTCAGTCTTTATTTCATTTATTATTACATTTATATCCTCCCTTTTTTCCTCTTGTAAGGAAACTCACGATGGCTTACATGGTCCTTCTCCTCTCCATTTTATTCCCACAACAACCTTGTGAGGTAGGTTAGGCTGAGAATCAGGACTGGCCCCGTCACCCAGAGAGCTTCATGGCTGAGTGGGGACAGATTTCCTGTGTCCTAGTCCAACACTCTCAACACTACACCACACTGGCTCTCAGATATGAACTGACCTTCGGATCGGAATGTAACTATCCACCATATTCACCACTTCTTCAAATGCTGCAATGCAATTCTCAGCAGCTTAATCACATCAGTATATGTTTCAATATTAACATGGTTTAAATATGTGTTGAAGTGTGTGTTTTGAGAGAAAATACATTTAAAAATACATATTTACATGCAAATTTTAGGGCAGATTTAGGGCAGAAATGGGATGGAACAGCTCCTGGGTGAATGCATGCAAAAGTGACATGTACCAGAAACAGATTTGCGCATAGGAGCGCAGAACATAGGAAGCTGCCTTAGGCCGAGTCAGACCATTGGTCCATCTAACCCAGTATCGTCTCCACTGACTGGCAGTGGCTCTCCAGGGTCCCAGGCAGGAGTTTTTCCAGCCCTACCTGGAGATGCCCGGGATCTAACGTGAGGCCTTCTGCATGCAAAGCAGGCATTCTGCCACAGAGCTGCAGTCCCACCCCATAACATAGGTCAGCCTGCCTCAACCTGGTACCCTCAAGATGTTTGGGAGCAGAACTCCCATCAGCCCCAGCCAGCAATGGCCAATAGTCAGGAATTCTAGGGGTGGGGAAGGGTGGCATAGGTCATCTTCAGTGAGTGACAGCTTGATTGTCATGGGTGAAAACGTAGTTAGTTGCCAGGGTCTCTGCGGGATTGGTGGAACTGTTAGCTCTCTATTAGGCTCCCGTTGTGCTTTCAACTTTTCCCACCTAGTTCCACCAGTGCAAACTAAGCTCTAGTGTAGCATCTTAAAGGGACCATGGGATGGGGACACCCACTGTTATACGCCCTAATATGAGCCAGCCATAACATAGGAACCGTAACACAGGTTCACACCACGCCTTGCCTCGTGCTTTATCTCTAACATCTGGCAAATGAAATGTGTTTTAGGCTATGTGGTGGCACAGCAGGTCCCTGGGCACACAGCATTAAAGAACTACTTCGATGGGGACCGGTGGCATTAGTGATACAGCTGTGAGCCGGGCGGCGCTGCATCAACTCCATCTTATACGGCAGTTGCGCCCCTACCTTCCTAATCACCTGCTCCCATCAGTGGTTCATGCCTTGGTCTCCTCTCGCCTAGACTACTTTAATGCGCTCTATGTGGGGTTACCCTGGAAGACGGTTCGGAAGCTACAGCTGGTACAGAACGCGTCGGCTCGCCTGGTTAAAGGCAGCCACCGGCGGGATCACATCACGCCAGTGCTCAAGGAGCTGCACTGGCTACCAGTTGCTTGCCGAGCTGAATTCAAGGTGTTGGTTTTGACCTTTAAAACCCTATACGGCTCCGGTCCAGTTTATCTCAAGGAGCGTCTCCAGCAACACCAAGCAGGCCGCTCAACAAGATCTGCCACAGACGGCCTTCTCCTTGTTCCTTCAGCCAGAGCAGCTAAACTGGTGGGGACGAGGAAGAGGGCCTTTTCTGTGGTGGCCCCCATACTGTGGAACTCTCTCCCTAGTGACCTCCGCCATGCCCCCTCTCTGCTGAGCTTCCGCCGCTCACTAAAAACACGGCTATTCAGGCGGGAATATGGGGTGGGTTAAGATTTTATACTATTTTAAATGTATTTTATATTTTATCATGTTGTACATCGCCCAGACTGGCTGGTTTGCCGGCCAGATGGGCGATTCATAAAGGCAACAAATAAATAAATAGTGAATATTGGAGCATGGCATCCAGGAAGCACATTCCTCTTTCAGTTAGAACAAATGTGTTTGTTTATAGCTATCACAAAGCTGTAAATATTTCAGCTGATCAGCAACATTTTGATTAAAAGATAACTTAAGGAATAACATTTGTTTGCTTGTTACATTTATATCCCGCCTTTCCTCCAAGGAGCCCAAGGCAGTGTACACACAATCCTCCAATTCTCCATGTTATCCACACAATAACCCTTTGAGGTAGGTTAGGCTGAGAGTCAGTGACTGGCCCAAAGTCACCCAGTGAGCCTCATGGCCAAGTGGGAAATAGAACCCGGGTCTCCCAAGTCCCAGTCTAACACTCTAACCACTATGCCACCACACTGATCAAACTGTTGGTCCCCACAGAAATTAAGGCTGTATTCAGATGATCCTCCAAATGATGGTTTGGAGGACTGGGAATGAGCATCAGTGAGGCTCGTGTTCTTGCTCCTCCTCTTTCCCCTTCTCCAGCATATAAAGGGCGGGGGGGGGGAGATTGGATGCCTCTGCTTCTAGTTAGGGGCAAGCCATAGTTGGCTGTTTCATCCAAATATGCAAAACAATGGCTTGTGCAAACCATAGTTTGCCCTCAGTCCAGGAACCCAAACCTGGTATGGGATCCTGGTTTGAGAGCAAACTATGGTTTGCACAAATCACCAGAGCATGTCGGACTTGGATGAATGGGCAAACTAGGGTTTACTGCAGATTAGAAGTGAATTATCTCCTCTTCTCGTATGCAAATGGGGAAGGGGAAGAAGGAGTGAGCATCTGAGTTGGGCCTAAGTGTTTTCCTAAGCGAGAGGCAAAAGGTCTCCCCAATATTCATATTCTCTGTGCATTTTCTCTTTGCTCTTAGGGAAAACCCAAAGGAGCCTAGGTTCCTGCAGAGGCGGTATTCAGAGGGAACCTTAGCAAGCGATTACAGTCGAACGATGGACAATATGCTGAAGAAGAACTTTGTGGAGTGGCTCTTGAACAGGAGAGAGAACAGGGTCAAGTAAGTCTAGAGCACAGATTGTTCCCATTTATCCAGGATTCCAAGGAAGGTACTGCCGGGCAAACTGAAGCTTGAAAGGCTGGGTGAGAAGAAGGGAGACATGCGGGTGAGAAGGTAACCCTATTTTCTTGCCCAGGATCTCCCCCCGCACCATGCACTGACATTCTCAAGCATGGGCCGTTCTTAAAGTACAACATGCCCCATAATGCTGGAGCAGTTGCTGGTGAGTTTAGGGGGTGAAACAATCCTGCCACATCACCTAAAATTTATGCTATTTATGCCTCGATTTGTGAACCAAAATTAACCAAAATGGAGGGACATGTACAGTATGTTTACGTAATTTGTGCAAGATGGTTTTCCATTCCCGAAGATTTCCCAATATTGTTAATAAATAAATTTAGGGAATCCGGGATTTTACATTGACATTTTCTTTCATCTCCTTGTTGGCTGCACCAAGAAGTCATTGCTGATAGCTACTGCTTCATATTATCTCTAAGAAGCAATAGCTAGAAATAATTCAGTTGGACAGAGAAAGGCAATGGATAGGCTGGGACAGTTCCAGGCACTGAATCTAGATTTGATGGAACTCCAGTCCCAGCTGTGATTGGAAAAGGGAAGTCCTTTGGTGCCCAGGAAGGCAATGTTCTAGCTGTAACTACCACATTTACCAGGGCCAGCCCAAGACATTTTGCTGCCCAAAGCTAAGGACAACACAGTGCCCACCCCAGTTCCATGTACAGAAGCCAACTGGCCTGGCCGTTGAATTCTATTTCAACATAGGCAGTGGGACAATGTCCTCCACTGCGCCTGAGAGGACCAGGCTACCTAAGGAGTCACAAACAGTTCTCCCTTCTGACTTCTTGCCACCGCTCCCTGCCGCCTGAGCCACTCTGCCTAATAGTAAGGCCTGCCCTGCCCATAACTGTGGTTGTGACTTATCAGGTCTTCATAAAACGTCCTCACCCCATACTTGTACTAGAGGTAAAAAAATGAAAATTGACATATTTTTAGTGTGGGGTCATGGACAGAGTGCTGGATTTGGAACACTGGGGAGACATCGGATTCAAATCTCTGCTCAGCTATGAAGCTTATTGGGTGACCTTGGGCCAGGTGATATCTGTCAGCCTAACCAGCCTCACAGGGTTATTGTGACAATTAAATGGGATATACCCCCTTGCATGCTACTCTGAACTTCTTGAAGGTGGGTGGAATACAAAATAAATGTGATTGACGACTGATTGAAAGATAGATAGATGGATAGATAGATAGACAGGTAGATAGATAGACAATCAGTCTATGAGTTAGCCCTGGTAATATAGGGACGGACAGTAGCTGCCATGGGGTAACGTATTCCATGGCACGTGCCTATGATGTCTGCAAGTAGCTGATGTCCTGCCTGAAAACAAACTTATCAGATCCAATGAAAGTGAGAGATCACTCTAAAGAAGGCAGTTATTACCACTCACATACCCTTATGGAAAGAGTGGTCATTACCCCCTGCTTTCCCTCTATCAGGATTCTTATCACCCCTTGAGTTACATCTAGTCAGTCTAGGGCATAACTGCAGTGG
Source organism: Shinisaurus crocodilurus (assembly GCA_021292165.1). NCBI lineage: Eukaryota > Metazoa > Chordata > Lepidosauria > Squamata > Shinisauridae > Shinisaurus > Shinisaurus crocodilurus. The sequence continues at coordinate 1,338,504 of JAHFWL010000058.1, forward strand.
TGCTGCTAGGGCTGGACTTTGGGGCCAAAATCCAGGGCCCCACAGCCCCGGGGGCAGGGGGGACAAATGACCACACAGAGAGTGCGAGGTGGTGAGGGCATCAGGGCAGCAGAAGAAAACATCGTTTTATTCCTGTCGTCATGATGGTGCTGTGATGTAAGTGAATTTAAAATACAAAACTGCACATCCTCCGAGATACTTTTTTTTTTCTTAATCAGGGTTGGCAAACAGTTTTGTTGTTATTGTTCTAAACGTATCAGGAATGTAGCAGCAGTTGCAAAGCATGGGATGGCACTTGGGGCAAAGAGGAATGTTAACTGTGCACTTCACAAGTGAAGTAATACACATTGCTATCTAAAGCCTGCCCCCGTAAGACCATTAAGTTCTGGCTCTGAAAATTACCTAGCTGCACCAGTGCATAGTTGACCACTTCTACTGGCACATGCTGGGATTAAAAGGGGGAAAAAGGAATGTGCATTTCCCAAGTCAGGGAGAAGAGGAGGTGGGTTTAACGGAGCTGAAGCATTCGTGGTCCTTGGTGGGAGCCCAGAGTGATCTCCTCTTGTGCATTTCCGCCCAGTGACAGAACTGGCCCGTCTAAGAGAGAAGCTGAATCCACGGCGTCTGATACAAGGAATCAAGGCACTGACGTTGGATCCCAGGAGGCAAAGGATTTCATTATTTGGCTTGTGCAAAACATGGGGGGAAAGAGGTGAGAGCAACAACGTTATCGGTCTGTACTGCAAGATTGTATTTCAGCACAGCGGGAGTATTTAAATTCTGGGTCAGAGACTAAGCTAACCACACTTTTCCCCCATGCTCAGTGGATAGTTTAAGTGGTATTCGGATCCCCACCAATTAATTAAATGCTAGCTACTCATGCTTCAGGGAGGATCTGACCACAATGCTGTGGAAATGAATGTGCTGCCTTAAGAGGTTATTATAGCAACCATTGTGCAACGCAACAGATGGAAGCGTGCCATGGAATATATGTTGCTTAGGGCAGCCTTCCTCAACTCCCTTCATCTTAAGCCAGCATGGCCAACACCACATCTGGAGGGCACCAGGTTTGGGAAAGCTGTGATAAGGCATGTATCCCATGTAGCAATCTCTGGGGAATGAGATACCACAGTTTCATGTGCAGAGACATATTTCCATGCTTATTGGATCAAAGAGATTGCCTATGAAAGCTCACACCGTGGTATACCAGCTGGCCCCAAAGGTGCACTGATTCTTCTTCATTCGCCCAGGGTGGCTGGGTGGCTGGCCAGATGGGCGATTAACAAATATAATAAATAAAATAAAATAAATACTACACACTAACAAACAAGGAGTAAACACATTCATTTCAATATCCTCCAGTGTAACTTCAAACAGCTAACTGATACAGCTTTGGTACCACTGACTTTGTTATATCTCCAAACATATATAATGTGACACATATTTTTTTAAAAGTAATATTAAAAAATTATCTACAAATCAGAAAAATACACATAATGTATAAGAGAAAAAAACAGAAGGAAGGAAAACTAAAATACGTATACAAAAAATGGGAAATTAGAAAAATAAAAAGATATACAAATAAACATTCGTTTATCTTTTATTCTTATACTATTCTGTTATTCTTATATATAAGAATAAGGTAATTTATAATAAAGAGAAAAAATATATGGCTTAATATTATTCCAAAAAATAACAAATCAGGATCATTTTTCTGTGAACCTGACTGTATGGGAACCAGAATAAGGTCTTGTGAAATAAGTTAACTTTGTTAATAAAGCTACTGTCTAAACCTCCTTGATCCAATCCAAAATTTGTGAAATAAGGGCATAATCCTATGCATGTTTAGACAGAAAAAAGTCCTACAACTCCCAGCATGACCCAGCCTGCATGGCTGGCTGGGGCATGCTGGGAGCTGTAGGACTTTTTTCTGTCTAAACATGCATAAGATTGCACCTTAAGTGATGTTTTCCAACATTTAGCTATACATATTCTTGCAGATACAAATAAGCACTAGTTAGCTGTCACTGATTCTACTTCTTCATCTTTAAGGCTGCAGTCCTACACACACTGACCTGGGAGTAAGTTCCATTGAATTTAATAGGACTTACTTTTGAATGCATGGCAAGATATCCTAATCAAATTGTTTTGGAATCTGATGATAAGTGGTAGCCTGTCATTTGATATATTAAAAACCACATGGGTATGATCCAAACTTAGGGTGCTTCCAGGCGGAGGGCTCCTAACGCTACCAATCAAAAGTCATTGTTCAACTACTCTGTCTCTCCATCCTTAAGGGATTTTTTTCTATTAAGAAAAAAGATGGAAGAAGCAATGAGAAAGCACAAGATAGCTACAAATTGAGGACAGGGATATCTGGACTCCCCCCCCCCCATAAAATTCCACGAATGAGGCAGTGTGATTGCATAATAAAAGCCTCGTCCTGAAACACCTTGAGTTATACTTAGAGTAGACCCACAGAAATGAAGGGAACCTAAGTTAGTCATGCATATGTTTTGCATATTATTATTGGCTTTGTCCAAAAGTTAAAGGATATTGGAAAGGATGTGATTTCAGTGGGTCTACTTTAAGTACAACTAAGTCTGGATCCATCCAGCTCAATATCTTTCCAATATTCTTTAACTTGGGGGCAAAAAATATGCAAAAAGTCAGCACAGGAAGAGTGACACTTCCAACAAACATCATATACATTTGAGTAGATCGTGCTTAGTATATGTGGAGTTATGTATCACACTATCACAGGTACAGTATTTTTCCATGTATAAGACTATACTTTTTCCTAAAATTGTTAGACTAAAAATTGAGGGTCGTCTTATACACGGAAGTAAGCCGAGGAGAGAACCTTGCGGTTGCGAAACTGCCCAGGGGGGGGGGGCGTCTTATACACGGAAAAATACGGTATCTTTTTTTAAAAAATTCTTTGACATACATTTATGGATAAAGGTGCCTTGGTTGGTTCATCAGATAGTGTTGCGGGAGAATGATTGGTGGCCATTTTGGAAAATGGTGTTTGCAGACTTATGCCAACCTGCCAAGCTTTTTTTCTTATTCTGTCTTCTGCATCATTCAGGTGGGCATTGCTGTCAGGCATGGAACTCCTTTGGAAGTCTACTACAGGGGCTGTATTAAGAAAGGTGTTTCCAATTCTTAGATGCCAGCATGATATTTTTAGTTGCCTAGGTAACCAGGTATCTGGGATTTCACCCTCCCCCCCACCACCACGACAACTGACAACTCTTTCACAGCTTTCCTTTATTTTCTTGCCTCAATCTCTCTGGGATCCCAGGGGCAGCAAATGTCTATATCACAGTCTCTCTCTTGTAGACTTGCTCTGCAAAAAAGTTTGGATGACTGGAAGGAGGTCCTGAGGCAAGAATTTCTGGCATGGCTGAATTCTGCTGACCTCTGCAGGCCAATGTGAGTGAACAGCTCTTTTTGTTTCTCCCTTTTCTTCTTCTGAACAGGCTTGGTTGGGCTGTGCACGTGGTGGTTTGGGTAACAATAAGTTATGGGTGCCATGCCAATGCAAGAACCTGTGATCTCATAGGTCCAGTGTTGATTGCCAGATACTCTCAGGTGTTGATCAGTGCTGCTTACCAACGGTCAGATGTTGACTACTCAAAAAATAATTGGATGGCAAAAGTTGATGCTGAATATAAATGGCTGGATCCAGACTTAGGGTGCAATCCTATGTAAGTTTAGACTATGCTGGCTGGGGCATGCTGGGAGTTGTAGGCCTTTTTTCTGTCTAAATTTGCATAAGATTGCACATTTAGTCATGCTTAGAGTAGACCAATCAAAATCAATGGAACTTTTAGTTAGTCACCACTAACTTAAGTCCCACTGATGTCAATGGGCCTACTCTAAGCATGACTAAATCTGGATCCAACCTTTACTTACTAAAACAGCTCTCTCCCTGGAAATCAAATAATACAGTGAGTGCATATATGAAATTGGCCCTCAGTGTACTTAGGACAGTAGTAAGCCACCTGGTGCTCTTCAGACGTTTTGGACTACAACTCCCATTGGCCCCCAGCCAGCATGGCCAATGGTCATTGGAAGTTTGGGAGGTTGTCGTCCAAAACATCTGAAGGGCATCTGGTCGCCTGCTCCTGACTTAGGGTATCTAGTCTATCAAATTTAAGTTTGTCATGACTAATTTGTCCCACTCAGGACCGGAGCCAAAGGTAAGCATTGTTGGGCACTTGCCAAGGACTCGCGCCACAGTCAGGGCCCACTGACAAGAGCTCCTCCTCTTCACCATTGCAACCTGCTTGCTCACCTGCCTCTCACTTTGGCCCAGGCCATGGTGGTGTTGAGGAGAAGGAGCACTAGATGCCACTGCCCGGCCCGCTTGCTCACTGGCTCTCTGCCTGTCAAGCAAGCAAGTGGAAGCAATGATGAGGAAGAGGATGAGGAGCAAAGCAGCTGGTGGTGATGACAGTGAGAAGGTAGACTTACTGAGGGACGGGTCCCATTGAGGGCATCTTGCCCAAGGGCCCTCAAGAACCTAGAACTCGCACTGGTGCCACTGATTTCAGTGGGTCTACTTTAAGCATGACTAGGTCAGGATCCAACCCCAAATATTCACAGAAAATTCATCCAGATTAAAAAAAACAAAATTCAGACAGAAGAAGTTTGAAATTTGGGGGTGGGTGGGTATTTCAGCCCTATGGGATACGGATGATGACGGCAACAAGGACAATAACACCAATATAACAACAATAATTGGCCATGACAGAGCTAGGAATGCTCAACACTTCTCTCTTTTCCCCTCCCACCATCAGAGTCCTTACCAAACATTACATTTTTCACTGTCCTTCTTTCTATTTTTCCAGGACTCAGTAGCTTCCATGAGGAAGAAGACTGATTAACTTCTGCACTCTCCTTGTTTTGTACCTTTGGCTGCTGAATATCAATCGATAATTACGACAATGACAACAAAAAACAAAAATAAAACAATTTATTCTCAAGTTGAGATGTGTTTCAGAATGTTATTCAATAAGATCAAAACAGGATGAGTATCAGGAACCACAACAATGATATCCTGGGTTAATTGACTTAGGGCACAATCCTATGCAAGTTTAGACAGAACAAAAAGCCTACAACTCCCAGCATGCCCCAGCCAGCTATGCTGGCTGGGGCATGCTGGGAGTTGTAGGCCTTCTTTTCTGTCTAAACTTGCATAGGATTGTGCTTTTAGGGCACAGTCCCTAAGTCAAAGCTGGGTGGAGAATGCTGGGAGTTGTAGGAGGTTTTTCTATCTAAACATGTATAGGATTGTGCCCTTTGGCTGCAATCCTATGCATATTTACCTAGGAGTAAGTACCACTGAACTCAGTGGAACTTACTTCTGAGTAGACCTACACAGGATTTCTCTGTTACAGTTTTTGCTAATCCATGGGTTAACTGGTAAACTAGTATGGTGCAGTGGATCAAGTATTGGGAGGAGAATCCAGATCTATTCCTAATGCAGCCATGAAGTCTCACCAGGTAGCTTTGGGTAATTCCCCATCTCAGAGCCAGGTTCAAATCCAGACAGCTGCATTGGGGGTCATGGAAGATCAAGGTTCCAATCCTTGCTCACATATGATTATTTGTTTTTTAAGATTTAAATCCACCCCCACCCCCCGGATTTGAAAAAGTACCAACAGAACGATGGAACACTATCATCATCAGTAACAGTAAAAAATTAAAATTATTAAAAGTGTTAAAATGTAACAATGGACTGTCCATCCCCCTGACAATGCATATTTACCTAGGAGTAAGTACCACTGAACTCAGTGGAACTTACTTCTGAGTAGACCTACACAGGATTTCTCTGTTACAGTTTTTGCTAATCCATGGGTTAACTGGTAAACTAGTATGGTGCAGTGGATCAAGTATTGGGAGGAGAATCCAGATCTATTCCTAATGCAGCCATGAATCTCACCAGGTAGCTTTGGGTAATTCCCCATCTCAGAGCCAGGTTCAAATCCAGACAGCTACATTGGGGGTCATGGAAGATCAAGGTTCCAATCCTTGCTCACATATGATTATTTGTTTTTTAAGATTTAAATCCACCCCCACCCCCACCCCCACCATCATTATGTACATCAATGTACATAATGATGAACATTTATGTTCATCATTATGTATGATGAACATAAATGGTTCATCAGCTCACCCTGATGAATGGGAGAGCTGGTGTGTGTGTGTGTGTGTGTGTGTGTGTGTGTGTTTTCCCAGCATTAAGAACATAAGAGCCCTGCTGGATCAGACCAAGGGTCCATCTAGTCCAGCATTCTGTTCACACAGTTGCTGACCAGCTGCCCACAGGATCCCACAAGCAGGACATGAGTGCAACAGCACCCTCCCACCCATGTTCCCCAGCAACTGGTGTCCATAGGCATACTGCCTGTGATACTGGAAGTAGCATATAGCCATCAGGGCTACTAGCCATTGATAGCCTTCTCCATGAATTTGTCCAATCCCCTTTTAAAGCCGTCCAAATTGGTGGCCATCACTACATCTTGTGGAAGTGAATTCCATGGTAACTATGCATTGTATGAAGAAGTACTTCCTTTTGTCGGTCCTGAATCTCTCACCAATCAGCTTCTTGGGATGACCCTGGGTTCTAGTATTATGAGAGAGGGAGAAAAATGTCTCCCTGTCCACTTTCTCCACACCATGCATAATTTTGTGCACCTCTATCATGTCTCCCCTAACTTGCCTTTTTTCTAAGCTAAACAGTCCCTTATTGTAAACTTGTTAACAGCTGGGAGATTAATGATAGCAAGGAAATGGAAAGTCCAACATGTTTTTTCAATTGTTGATTGGTACAAGGAGGTATGGGACATTGCTGTAAATGATAAGTTAACTTGCTGTATTAAATGCAAAAAGGGACAATTAAAGAGAAATAATTTTAAAAATAATCTCTATTTTTAGATTTTGTGCTAGTCAAGGGAAAAGGGAGCATGCCTTGTCAAGATATGATGGGTTTTTAAAAAAAATATTGAGTAATAGGGGAATATAGAGGATGAATATTCTTTGGTCCTGTATGGTGAAGGGGACACTGTAGTTGTTATTTGTATGTTGGTATGATTTTTGTTGTATATTATTTGAAACTCTAAATAAATAATAAATTAAAAACAAAAACAACAAAAAACAGTCCCAGCTGCTGTAAACTTTCCTCATAGGGGAGTCGCTCCAGCCCAGTGATAATTTCAGTTGCCCTTTTCTGTAACTAAAGAGCCTGGATCCAACCCAGGGGATGAATTTATTTATTGATAACATGCAAAGCCCACTTTTACCCCTAAAGGAGCTCCACGGCAGACTGGTAACCCACTAACTCACTCCACGGAGGCTTGATGAGATAAGGAGGCTTTCATCTAAACATGGGAGAGTCAGGATTTGGCGGGTTTTCCTAGGAAGGGAGCTCCAGAACTGCAGTAGCCAAGGCAATGGCTGGCCATGGTCATGTCATGTCAGCCTCATCTGGAGTAGGAAGGATAAACATGAGAGATCATTCTTCACTATAAGTCCCTTTGAAGCCTTGGGGTAAGGTAGAAAAGAATCATAGATCGTAGAGTTGGAAGGAGCCTACCAGGCTATCGAGTCCAACCCCCTGCTCAATGCAGGAAACTAGAGGAGGGGTCTCCCATCCAAGTAATAACCAGGCCTGACCCTGCTTAGCTTTCCACGCTCAGACACGCTGAGCCAGCGTAAGCCACAGAAACTAAAATTGGATAAGTTGCCAGATGCTAAGTACACAGAAAACAGGCACTGGATGTATTAAAAAGTTACAGGTGAGGGGGGCAAGTTCTATTGTTTTTGCCACCACCACAGCTCTCCCCATTCCCAATTACTGTTTCTATTGGTTCTAGTCCTCGCATTACATTTTCCTGGCAAGGGAAAGGTCATAAAGTGCAAAGCAGGAAGGAGCCCTGGCTCTTTCATTCTTCCATGGCAGCTAAAAGACAAAAGGGAAGAAGCACACTCCCACTCCCACAGAACCTTTGGTTGCACCAAGAGAAATTCTCTACTCCAAGGCTGCCCATGTGAGAGCTGGGGTGTGTGCCAAGCTTTTTGCATTGAGTCTAGGGGTGCTTCCAGACAGAGGGCTCACGGCGCTATCAGTCAGAGGGCATGGCGCAGCTATCCCATCTTTTTCTTCTCAACAGATTTTCCATGGTAAGAGAAAAGACGGAAGAAGCTGTGGGAAATCATGGGAGGGTTTCAAGAGGAAGATGTTGTTGATGTCTGGACCTCCTGTAAAATTCTGTGAATGAGGCAGAGGCAGGGCCATGGCACGATGGAAGCAACATGACTGGAACCCATTGCTCCTCACCACACCTGTTGAGGCTGTTGTGTGATTTTCAGTTAAACGCCACACCACTAGAGGGCAATATAACAGCACATTTAACCCACTTGCCATACAAGAAAGTGGGGGCGGGAGGGGGTGTTGTATCCACACACACCTCCCTTACAGCGCAACCCAAAGTATGTTACTCTGAAGTAAATCCTACTGAGGTCAAGGGGACTTAATACTTACCAACGCTGCAATCCCATACACACTTACCTAGGAGTAAGTCCCATGGGACTTACTACTGAGGAGACATGTACAGGCATACCTCGGAGATATTGCTGGTTCAGTTCCAGACCACTGCAATAAAGCAAATATCGCAATAAAGTGAGTCATGATTTTTTTGGTTTGCCAGTGCATATAAAAGTAATGTTTACAATGTACTGTAGTCTATTAAGTGTCCAATAGCATTATGTCTAAAAAAAAAAAAAACCCAATGTACATACCTTAATTAAAAAATACTTTATTGCTAAAAAATGCTAACCATCATCTGAGTCTTCAGCAAGTCATAATCTTTTTTCTGGTGGAGGGTCTTGCCTCAATGTTGATGGCTGCTGACTTCAATTTGTAAAAACCGCAATATCTGGGAAGCGCAATAAAATGAGGTATGCCAGTATAGTATGACAAGTTCTCCAACCTTGGGTCCCCAGATGTTTTTGGCTGGGGCATGCTGGGAGTTATAGGCCAAAAACATCTGGGGACCCAAGGTTGGAGAACACTGCTGTATAGGATTGTGCTGTTAGTGGGCTGCAGCTAGATTTAATCATACGTAAAGTAGACCCATTTAAATCAATGAGACTTAAGTTAGGCATGACTAACTTACGTCCCATTGATTTCAAAAGGTCTACTGTAAGAGTGACCAAGTCTGGATCTAGCCCCATGTGTTTAGGATTGTGAACTCAAGCCAGGATCTCCTATAACCTAATGCAGTTCACTGCTCTTTCACTTACATATCAAGGTTCAAACTCAAATGTTGCGGAGAAGCGGAAGTGCCACTGCATTCCCTGAGGTGTATTGCCAAGTGAGTAATATGCACACAGTGTTAAAAATTATTATTGCACGAGGCTAAAATTCGGATCTTGGCTTCTTATTTGTTAAAGTTACACAAATATAAAGTGCACATGGCTTGGAAATGAGGTTGAGCTTTTTGAGGACATCACTCCACTAGCCTTCTCTAACCTGGCGCCCTCCATATGTGTTGGGGGACTACCACTGGGGGTTTATGGGAGTTGTAGTCCAATACATCTGGAGGCCACCAGGTTGGGCAAGGCTGGCCTAGACTATCAAGCAGCGATGCAATTTTGAAACAAGATGAGGCATATGTGTTCTTGTTGACAGTGATTATGACGATGATAACATCTCCTAAATCTCACAGGAATTGACATACAAGAGAAATCGCAGGGGTGTTGGCATGTTAAGACTGTTGCAGGCACAAAGTCAGCCTAAACGTTCGGGGGGGGGGGGTGCCAAAAAGTAGGGGGGCAGTTCATCTGGCTTGCAGGCCTTTTAAAGACAAAAATGTAAACTGTTTTTGTATGTAATTTTTTTTTTCTTGGAGGGGGTCAGAAGAGAAGACTGAGCGGAGATACCATAGCGGTCTTTAAGTACCGTACTTGAAAGGTTGTCACACAGAGGAGGGCCAGGAACTCTTCTCCACCATCCCAGAGTGCAGGACATGGAATAATGGGTTCAAGTTACAGGAAGCCAGATTCCTCATGGACATCAGGAAAAATTTCCTGACTGTTAGAACAATAAGACAATGGAACCAATTACCTAGGGAGATAGCGGGCTCTCCCACACTGGAGGCATTCAAGATGCAGCTGAACGGGCATCTGTCAGGGGATGCTTTAGCTTGGATTCCTGCATTGAGCAGGGGGTTGGACTGGATGGCCTTACAGGCACCTTCCAACTCTACAGTATTCTATGATTCTATGAACATTTAGAGGGCCCAGCCTGTTGTAACAAAAACAACGACGACTCTAGTGGCATCTTCTCGTTAGTCTTGAAGGGGCCACAAAGACCTTAGTAGGGTTTTCTTTCTCTCTGTATCCTCCCACCCCCCACACTCTTTCCCCCAAATAAACCAGAGGAGTAATAAAGCAGCGTGGGTGAACACGCCCCCTCCCCTCTATTCCAAGGTAGCCAACTGATTCCCTGGACCGGGTGGCGGCTATGGAGGAGGAGGAGGAGAAAGGCATCCACCCCACCCACTTCCTTCCTGTCGCATGCTGATGACGTACTGGCGGGGGGGACCGGCTTCTTCTCCTCACCCCGCGTCCCTCCACGAAGCCCTCGCGGAACCAAGCATCGCCTCCCTTCCCCACCCGGGCGCGAAGATGCACCGCCGCGGGGTGGGGGCTGGTGCCATCGCCAAGAAGAAGCTGGCCGAGGTGAGATTTCCGCCTTCTCCTCTCAGCTGCTCTTCCTCTCCTGCCTTTCCCCTCCGAACAGCCTTTTGCAGGACGAGGGCAGGAGGGCTTCATTTCTACAGAAGGAAGGCGCTGGCGCTCCTGGCTGTCTGGCAGTCGCCTCCTGTCTCTCGGAAGCCCTTCCGTCCTTAATCCCCGATTTGGGGGGTGGGGTAGGGCAAGGTTGCGAAGGCTGTGGCTACTCAGCCTCAAGAATGAGGAAAGGCACTCTGCACATGTCCAGAGGCACTCTTCTATAATGACAGTAATAAAGAGCGTTATAGCACCTTAAAGACTTAACTCATTTATTCTGGTAGGCGTTAAGGTGCCACAAGACTCTTTGGGTTTTTGTTTTTGCCGAAATAGGCTACCACGACTATCCTTTGGAAATTGTAACAATAACTGCTGCTATTTATTCTGCAACCCTGAGGGACTCCGCTCTGCCTTTTGCTGATGAACTCAATTTTGTTTTCCTCCCTCACCACCACCCCCAGTTGATCACTTTGCATTATTTCTTACTGCCCCCAAAATGCTGACACCCACTTTTTCTCCTTCCCACTTTTTTTGTCTGATGAATGCTCCCACTGTAGAAGAACTGACAGGTATGTATCTCTGTGTTGCAGAGGGGAACTGGGCACCATTTAGTTTCCAAACTGTGATGGGGCTGGAGCTTCTGCGAAGGGTGCACCCTTCAACCTGGAAAGCCTTACTCGGTTGGGGGGGGGAAAGAAAAAACGCCAGAACCCTGTCATGAAAACACCACAGCCATCTTGGACAGTATTGGAGAGTGACATGTTGTGGCCAGAAAGCACTATTATCCAGAAAACTAACACAATATTAAAAGATCTTAAGATGCTGCTTAAATGTATGCAGAAGGGTAACTTGTTGAGCTTGGGGGGGGGGGGAGTTCCACAGCTTTGGTGCTACAACTGAGAAGGCTGAATTCTGGGTGCTTTCCAAACAGACCTCCTGTGGACAAGGCACCCTCAATAAGGCCTCCTGTAATTATCTTAGAAATAGGGCACACACATCTGGGAGAAAAATATGGCTTTGATGTCACGGCATGACTAACAGCAACAACAAAATTCAACTTTTTTTTTTTCCTTTGTAGGCCAAATACAAGGAACATGGGACAGTTTTGGCTGAAGATCAATTAGCCCAGGTGAGTTGGGGAAACACCTAGGTTTGCTCTTAGAGTTGGAAGGGTGACTTGCAAAACGCACGACTGTAGGAGGCTTTTCTCCCATTAGCCCAGGCTTCTACACGTGATGCATGATTAACCTGTGGAACCCATTGCCACAGGATGTTGTGATGATCGGGGCCCCAACAGCTTGGGGGAAAGTCTAGAAGAGGTCTGTATTGTTGGTATAGAATATTAATAAATTCAGGCTTGTGAGCTTCTGGTAACAACTGGTCACTGTCAGTAAATAGGAAGCTGAGATAGATGGCCTGGGTTTAATCCAACGTTAGTGGGCAACTTATTAGGAAGGCAAAACTGACATGAAAGAGCATTGCCATAAATCGTTTCTTCATGGAAATGACCTCAAAGAATTGTCCCATGTGCAACATTGGTATGCTAGAGGTCTCGAAGCTGTGCATGGAGAGCTTAGTATTTCAAATCAGTCGATTTTAATCTGTTTCTCCTTTGTCTTCACTTACAGATGTCCAAGCAGCTGGACACATTTAAAACTAACCTGGAAGAGTTTGCCAGTAAACACAAACAGGAGATCCGCAAAAATCCCCAGTTCAGGGTCCAGTTCCAGGACATGTGTGCAACGATCGGTGTGGATCCGCTAGCATGTAAGAAATGGGGAAGATGGAGATTGAGTGGGGGGGGGGGGAGGGAAGACTCTACCTGTTTTATTTTCTTCTTTGGAGCTTCTATCAGAACTTCTGTGTTCCCATAAAAATGGGGGGGGGGAGAAAAAAAAGAAGTAGCATCGTTTCTCAAATAACTTGTCATAGGGCCATTGGAATTTGCCTTATACTGAGTCAGACCATTGGTCCATCTAGCCCAGTATTGTCGACACTGTCTGGCAGAGGCTCTCCAGGGTTTCAGGCAGGCATTTTTCCAGCCCTACCTGGAGATGCCGGGAATAGAATCTGGGACCTTCTGCATGGAAAGCAGGTGCTCTACCGCTGAGCTATCTCCCCTCCTGCAAACTCATCCCTGAGTTAAAAGTAGTTATTGCAATATATTTTATAAGTTGTGAGCCCTCTGAACAGGGACCCTCTCAGCCCAAGGGCTCGTGTCTACTCTGTGCTTTAAATAAAATACAATTTCTGTGCCAAGGTAACACAGATTCTGCAGAGTGAAAGGCTGAATTCTGCAACCTGGATAAATTATATACATTTTTCAGTGTGAATACATTTAGGACATAATCCATCCTAACGTGGGAACAGTGCCTGTGTGGCAAAGGATTGGCGTAAGTCTCGGTAGAGACCTGTTGCGTTCCCACCAGCCCTGTTGGAGCATGCATCGAGTCTATTATTGGAAATGGGGGCGGGGGTGTCTCCGTAGCCACCTTTTCCCCATTCAGTCTTCTCTCTTGCTCAGATGTAAGTTTAGTTTAATTTACACCCAGTGAAAAGCAGACTGTGATGAGCATAGAGGGTTGCCCATGGATCTCTCTGCAAATGGGAGATCACCCCAGAGCAGCCTTGTAAGTAAGCCCACGAAAGTTACTAGCCTGCTAAGTTTTTTAACTAGCCTGCTAAGAGGCTACTAGCCTGCATTTCCATGCTGACCTCAAAGGAGGGGAAGCAGGCTGGTGGAGGCAGGATGGAGTTGAAGAGCGGGCTTCTCTTTCTTCACAGCCAGCACAGAAATCGTGGATAGGCAGAGGAGAGATGGAGAACTCAGTCCCTCCTCCTCCAGCCCTATTACTCACCTGCATGAAATTCCTTGTTACCTGTGGCAACCAGGCACACTGTTAGATACAAGGCTGCCTCAGAGGGAAGTTTCTAAGGATCATGGGTAGGGAAGGAGAAGGAACAGCACTGGATAGGAAAGGCCTTGTACTATGACTGTCGAAAGTCAATCAGAATTCCCTTTGGATTCTCATACTCTGCAAACATGAGGACTAGGAGAGTGCTTTAAACAAACAAACAAACAAAAATCCAGACTTTCAAAATTGGGTTCCTGTGAGTCTTAAGAAAATGCACAGTCCTGCTGTCCTAATATTGTTGTTAATATATTCATACCTACCTTTTTGCTCCCTCTTCTGTAGCCGGCAAAGGATTCTGGTCTGAAATGTTGGGAGTTGGAGATTTTTACTATGAGCTTGGTGTCCAGATTATTGAAGTCTGTCTGGCTCTGAAGCACAGAAATGGAGGTGAGGGCAACATCCAGTATCCCGTCTGCCCAGGGGTGTGTGTATGTGTTTTGCAGTTCTCCGTTATGCATGCCTTCCGCTTTCCACGTTCACTGACTGGGTTCAGACAACACAAGATAACCCACACTCAAGGGTTGAGTATGGTTTGAGTGTGGGTTGTTGTTGAACCGTGGTTATTGTGTTGTCTGAACCCAGCTGCACTAACAAGCCATGGTTTGTTATCCACGAACAATCCGTGAAGAGAACTCATGGTTTTTCATTTGTTTGTGAACTGTGGGTTGTGTTGGGTTTTGCATAGGCAGAACGACATTACCACCTGACATCGAGATTATCACCTGACCTGGTGGGTATCACTTGAGTTCAAGTATACAAGGCCTTTGGTCAGGAGACATGGTCTCGAGGTGATATGACTCAGCAGCCTTAAACAGGTTTGAAGCAGTCAACATGTTGATGAATGGGTTATACTACGGGGTGAGTAATGTCCTATTTATAAGTGCAGGGTCTGCGGTATATAAGCTAGCACACTTGCTGATAGCTTCATTCCGTTCCGTCATTCTTCACTCCTCTCTTCCACTTGCTGTCTTGCTTCGACATGTCTCTTGGACTTCACTTCATCTAGCCTTACCACTGGGGTATAGGATTTGAGTCTGCAATGATGTAGTGAGTAGAGATGCATTGATTGCCTTAATCCCATGTAATTGGGTCTTACAAATAAACTCTTTAATCTTTATTAACTGCTGTTATCTCCTCCTTCCGCTTGCGTGACTGGGACTGAGGGTCATTGGCTAGGGGAGCTTTTGAACCCGGGTCAGTCCAACTCTCACATCGGTTATGGGCCCAGATTAGGATCTGATGGTTATCTGATGGGCAGATAAGCCACAGAGACGCAGTTTGGAGAAATTCAGCAGTTATAGAGTTAAGAGAATTTGTTTACTATTTGTAAGAACGGTTTGTAAACAAACCGGGGAAGGCAATGTTGCTAGTGCTGATAACAGCGGCTTGGAATGCAAACAGAGAGACGGAGGATTTTTCGTTTTGAAAGCAGCTGGAACGGAGGTGCCAGGCTTGGCAAAATCCGAGGATCGGGCAGCTACTAGGCTGAAAAGTGAACAACGCTGGACACAAGGATTTCGTTTTCCACAGCTTGCTGGAGTGATTGTCAAGGAGCTGTATCGGGCAAAGAAATAATCTTCAGGAGGCTCTGTGTGTCTACTCATCAAGGCTACAGCAGGAGGATCATATTTCATTTGCAGTTTGCTTCTTCACACAGCAGCGGATCAGCTATCTTTTGCATTGTATCAACAAGTGGCTTGGATTACAAATGCGTGGATTACGTCTGACGTGGGTAAAGCGTCTGGAGCGTCATGTCGCAGCAAAGTCACGTGTGACAGGAACGTATCTGGGAAACCTGATACTACAACAAGAAAACAGCGCGGCAGTTTTGAACAGAGAAAGCTGTGCTTAAAATGTGAAGCTGTTCTTCATTTTCTTCATGTGGGATCACAGAAGAAGGAGCTTGAAATCAGCAGGGGTGCTGCTGATGGAACAAACTTTATGTTTTAACCCAGGACATAACAAAATGCACATTATTTTGTTTGGACAGAAAACAGTGGATTGTTTAAACGAAGCTTTCTGTGTTGGACATGAATAAACAGGAAGAGGACTATGCAAATGGTCAGGAGTTTAACAGTCATGTTTTTGAAACTGTATTTCTTGAAAGTTGGATAACTTGGATTCAAGAAAGTGTAATATATGCTCTTGAAATGTCAGGAAATGTACTGAATGTATATATGACTTGAGTATATTGTGGATTTTTCTGTAGCAAAATGTAAAATACTGAATAATTAGTAGGTATGTTTATATGGCAAAGCTAAGAGATGGATTATTTCTTTTATACTGTAATGGTGGAAATAAAGAAATGGAAAGTTGTACTGATGCAACTATAAAAAGGTTAAATGCTTATATGTATGACATGTACATGCATGCATATCACATGATTGTTTGGTCATTTAGATTCACAGGCCTGTGAAAGAAAATGCAAACTCTGGTGGGGAAAGCATTTGGAAATTGTAATTTTCACATGAAAGATGATTTTGTGCACATAAACAAGGGATGCTAGCTTCAACAGGTAAACTGGAAGGCAAGCTGAAAAAACAGTTCATTTCATTTAAATTTGTTCTTGGTAATCTTGTGGATACTCTGATGGTTTTTAGAGGAAAGGCACGTTATTTCATGATGTCAATACACGAGGTACAGGTTGTGTACATGTTAGATAGAAAACTGGAGTATTGAACAGAGTCAAGGTGTTTTGTGCTTGGATGGGAAACAAGCATATTACCCATGTTACCTATTTCTTTTGAGATATGGGGAAGTTCAATTCAGTGCATGTTTTGATGACTTTCTAACAGGATGTGGTATTGAACACATGGATTGTGTGGAAGAGTAAACAAACACTCAGAAAGGTGATACTAATTTGGCTAATGAGGTTTGGGTAGAAGCTCTTAAATGTTTTGATTATGTACATGATAGAAGTTTTAGTTCTGTGATGAACTGTACACCTTATAGAAAGTAGTGTAGGAGTAAGAATCTTCTGGAGAAACATTTCAGGATCTTGGATCTGATATGTAGGTACATACACCTCAAAGTTAGAAGAAATCTGTAAGGGAGCTTACATGAGATTTTTCTAGAAAATGAGAATATTGTGTTTTACATGAACAACACTTGGATAGTGAGATTATCCAGAAGTGTTACGTATAATGCTAAATGAAAAAGTGAGATCATTTTTCAAAATTAATTCTGTTAATGCAGGGGATGCATCAAGCTCAGAGTCAGAATAGAAAAGCATTTGCTGAAAGACAGTCAGGTAAATTTGACAAACTTTGATACACATTTGGTTTAGTGGAGACTAAACGAATGATTGTTCATCATTGGTGCAAATTTATTGGAACAGGAACCTGATAACTGATGAAGTAAGGAACAGGTGAGTCAAACAACCTGTGAGATATCAGGATGAATTTGCAGGAAAAGCCATTTGAAACTAAAAATTTCAAAGAGGTGAAAAATTGTCTGTTAAGGAAGCTAAACCATAGCTTCAGGCTATGCAAGCTGAGTTGATTTCTTTGGATAAAGAACAACACATGGAAGCTGGTGAAACAAACAGCAGTCCATGGAACTCATTGTTACCAGATAGATTTTTTTAGGTGAAAACTAACCAGATTGGAAAAAGGTTACATGAAAAATAGCAAGATTGGTTGCTTGTGATTTTTGCTCAGTAAAAGGAGCTGGATAATCATGAGATGAGTGCAACAACAATTTGCTTTGGAAACAGTTAGACTGATGTTTAAGAATGTGAAGATGTATGGATATTTCACAATGGAAATATTGGAACATAAACATTTTAAATGAGAGGAAGTCTTTGGAAAACTGTCTGAGATTTTCTGTAGAAAAGCTAAAATCAGCTGGAGGCTGGAATTCTGTTTGAACTCAAACATTGCTGGTTTGAGGTTTGCACAGAGAGGCAGATCAATGTTTGTTTGTTAGACAGGAGAAACAGGGACATAGACTGTATGTACTTTGTTTAAATGGATGATCTATTGTTTTTTCTGGACAGATAAAAGCAATATGATATAATTGATCCAGGGTTTGGAATTTCATTTGAAATGAAACTGCTTGGTGGTGGATCAACTGTTTATTTGTAAATAGAAGTTGAGGGAGAACCAAGAGGGCAGTACTTACTGCAACAAACCAGAGAAATATCATGGATGTGATTGAGAATTTTGGAGAAAGTTAACTCAGTGAGAGACTCCAAATAGTTGAGGATTTTCAAGCACATGCTGATGGAAAAGCAGTTTGAATGCTACACGGAAGCATTGGGCTGTTGAGCTTTACTGTACAAGCAACAAAGCCAGGTATTGCTGTCAGTGTAGTGGGCAGACTGTTAGACCAACAGGACATGCTTGGAGAGCTCTGAAAAGGAGTTGAGTGTTATCTGGAAGGAACATCACACTTCAGACTAAGAGTTACAAGTCAGAGCACAGGTGGCTTACAGATTCACAGAAAATGCCAGTTGTGGTTGTGATAGTAAGAACAACAAGAACACACCTGAAGTTTGTTATTTTTATAATCATACTTTGTTTGATTGATTTTGTAGAAACAATCATCTAGAAGTTAGAGTTCAACTGAAATTGAACTGAATGCATTGTATTATGTATTGTGCTATTATGCTATTGTAAAGCTTGAATAGTTAATGCATTTGTTTAAATAGTTTAAATTGTTAAAAATGTTTAAATGATGCTGAGATTGATGTGAAAAACCTATTACAGTTTTTTCAGGAAACCAAGGCAGGATTGCTATGCTGCAGGCAGATAGTAATACACAACGTTTTGGGTTTGCAAATAAAACTGTGTCATAAGGAGGGATACATCAGAAGTGATTTGATAGTGGTTCAAATTTCAGGCAGGTAAAGTAATTCCTGCAGAAGTTTTTTTTATCAAAGTCCATAGATGAAGGAACAGCATCAGATGTCAACAAAGCTGTTGCTGTTGTATGAGGTAAATAACCACGTTCTGAGCAAATGCAAAAGCAGGGGGATGTTGGGTTTTGCATAGGCAGAACGAGATTACCACCTGACATCGAGATTATCACCTGACCTGGTGGGTATCACTTGAGTTCAAGTATACAAGGCCTTTGGTCAGGAGACATGGTCTCGAGGTGATATGACTCAGCAGCCTTGAACAGGTTTGAAGCAGTCAACATGTTGATGAATGGGTTATACTACGGGGTGAGTAATGTCCTATTTATAAGTGCAGGGTCTGCGGTATATAAGCTAGCACACTTGCTGATAGCTTCATTCCGTTCCGTCATTCTTCACTCCTCTCTTCCACTTGCTGTCTTGCTGTCTTGTCTCGACATGTCTCTTGGACTTCACTTCATCTAGCCTTACCACTGGGGTATAGGATTTGAGTCTGTAATGATGTAGTGAGTAGAGATGCATTGATTGCCTTAATCCCATGTAATTGGGTCTTACAAATAAACTCTTTAATCTTTATTAACTGCTGTTATCTCCTCCTTCCGCTTGCGTGACTGGGACTGAGGGTCATTGGCTAGGGGAGCTTTTGAACCCAGGTCAGTCCAACTCTCACAGGTTGTTCACCATGGTTTGTTATCTTGGCTGGGTTCAGACAACATGCCAACCCACGGTTCAATGACAACCCACATTCAACCCATACTCAACCCTTGAGTGTGGGTTATCGTGCTGTCTGAACCCAGTCACTGTCAGTACGTGCAAGCTTTCTAGCCACCTTATTGCAGTTTCCCAGATATGTTAGCAGCAGAATCCTGTGCATCTCTACTCAGAAGTAAGCCCCGTTGAGTTCAGTGGGGCTTACTCCCAGGGAAGTGCACATACAATTGCAGCTTATGGCTGCCCCATACTAAGCACTCTTACTACAGAGTAAGCTGCATTTGAGTGCAGCAGGGCTTGCTTCTGAGTAATTATGCTTAGGATTGTCTCCTGCGCAATATTTTTCCTCCTGTTTTAAGCCAAAAATCGAAAGGCTGTGCAGATGAAAATAAAAGCAAGTGGTGAGAGGTAAGGCAAGTGGTAATAGCGTGCACACGCGTGCACACACACCTACCTTTAGTTTTTTGCAGAAGTTACCTGCCAACTTTCTGTCTAGAAGTTTGGTTATCTCTTATCTTTCCACTTTGCCTTACTTCTTGCTTCCCCATATCGTCTAGATGCCACAGTGGCTGGATTTTTGTCTTGAATTTGCAGGGGAAGAATAAGTGAAGTGGTGTACCTCTTCTGGGTTGTAGGCCTGACTGTTTGCATTACTGATTGCATGGGTGGTTTTTTTTAACCGTTCAACTCAATCGTTCTACTCCAAAAATACAATCACAGAGGAGAGAAGGCAGACACCTTGATTCAGTAGTATGCAAGATGCCCACCTTTAAAACATATTGTGCAAACGCGTAAGCTAATAAAATGGGTTGGATCCAGATTTAGGCTTGTGCAACTGGACTGGCAGAAATGAACTTCCTTGCCCCTCCTCCCCATGGCAACCCCTTCACCCCCTTGAAAATGCCACACAGAGGGTCAGGGGATCCTGCTGAATGGGGTGAACTGTGGTGCGGGGTGGGTGGGAGAAGGGGAATCCCCCAAAATTGGGCAACTGAGGCACCTTCTGTGAGTGGAGCCGTTCCGTCCATGGAAGGTAAACCCTGGATCCAACCCAAGAGGTTTATATTCAAAGCTGTCTTTTGAATAATACATCAAAAATATAAAGCTAAATCCCAGCAGTCTGCCCTCCTATTAAGTGAAGATAAAGTCCTAGATGAATCCCCCAAATGCTTGAAATTATATCCTTAATTATAACTTCAAAAGCTAATTTATGAGATTCCGTTGAATTTGAAGTTAATGTTGACTTCTGAACTGTATGCAGTTCCAACAGTGAGTCATCCAAGACTTTAGCATTGGTTAATGGAATGACTGGTTGTTTGTTTTATATTGTTTTTCATTTTTGATATATTATTCAAAACATAATTTGTATCTTATTCACTTTTGTGCTTACATGATCAGTTTTTTTGGGTGGACTGTGTTTAGGATAGTAACCATTTTACTGACCATGGGTTGGATCCAGACTAACAGCTCAATCCTATACATGTCTACTCAGAACTGAGCCCAAATGACTTCAGGGAGACTTACTCCCAGGTAAATGTGTATAGGATCGCAGCCTAAGTGAGTTGTACTTAGTGCCCACTGAAATCAATGGGATTTAAGTCATGACTAACCAGTTCTATTTATTTCAGTGGGTCCCGTGTGCAACAAAGTGCAACATGCAGTGCAATACTACGCATGTTTACTCAGAAGTAAGTCCCACTGAGATAAATCTGCATACGAGTGCAGCCTGATGGGGTAATCCTATATATGTCTCCTCTGAAGTAAGCCCCATTGAGTTCAGTGGGACTTACACACAGGGGAAGCGTGCATAGGCTTGCAGCCTTTGTCTGCCAGCATCTTGGGTTGGATCCAAACTTCTCATGCACATGGCTGTGCGTTAACACACGTCACCTGTTTCCTCCCTCCCATTAGGGTTGATAACGCTGGAGGAACTCCACCAGCAAGTGCTCAAAGGAAGAGGAAAATTTGCACAAGACGTCAGCCAGTAAGTACCGCGTTCAGGACTGTGCGTGGTCTGGGGGTGGGGAAAAAATACAGAATCCCATAGCTAGTGAAAGAAATGTCACAAATCAAGCGGATTTGTTTTGCATTATTTGTTGTGGCTGCAGAATTTTCACTAGAAGGGTCCAGGATGGTGGAGGGCAGAGCAGGATTCCATGCTGGGGGTGGGGTAATTCAATCAGTTATGCCAATTAAGCACAAGCTTTACTTTGCATATATTTTGTTTTGAAGATTCCTCTGCTTCTGAGAGGGCTGTTTTATGGCCAGGACAGGGAAGAAAGGATGGCTCTCAATCTAGCAGCTGTATAAACAGTACAAGCAGACAGAGGGTTAGTAGCCGTGGAGAAGAGATAGGCGATGGGTGCCACATAGTTGCTTCAATTCTAGGACTCTTCAGATGTTACTTTGAAATTTATTTATTTTTAAATTATTATCTATTTGTTATCTATACCACCCAGTAGCCAAAGCTCTCTGGGCGATTCACAACAGTACCCGAAACATAATACAATTAAAAAAAACAGCTTTACTTTTTTTTTGAATATACAAAATTTAAAAACAATCCATCAGCCAAAACAATTCCAGTACAAGCAGACAAGTCAAAAGCAGCTGACACAAATGCCCCATCACACCGTCAAACACACTTAAGTGCCATTAAATGACTGGGAGAAGAGGGCAGTCTTAACCTGGCACCGAAAAGATGACAGTGTTGGCACTAGGCGGGCTTCAGGGGGGAGATTATTCCCCTAAACAGGGCCACCACTGAGAAGGCCCTCTCTCTTGTTGCCACCCTCCGAGCCTCCCTTGGAGATGGCATTCGGAGGAAGCCTCAGATGTCGACTGCAGTGCCCGGGTAGATTCTGAATGCACCTGGGGGGTGGGGGGGAGCGGGATTGTGCCTGCTGACCCAGGCCCGTATGTGTGTGTGGCATAATGTCTGAAAGATCCTAGTGTGTAGCGCTACATATGTATAGACTCTCTCCGTGTGATCAGTGATCCTGCCTATTCAAGGTCCCTCATTGCCCATAGAGAATTCATGTCTCCATAGCGGTAGCTGTGCCCTCAGGGTAGGACTTTGGGGCAGAAGCCCAGGGCCCCACTGAGTAGAATGAGCGGGAGGGCCCCCAAATGCAGCAGGCCTGGCTCAACACATTTTGAAGTGAGTGAAGTAATGCACCTTACCATCGAAAGAGCCCCTTCCCCACAAGACGATTAAGTCCAGAGTCTAAAATTACTTAAAGGCACAATCCTATGCATGTTTAGAGAGCCAGTGTGGCGTAGTGGTGAGAGTGCTGGACTGGGACTCAGGAGATCCGGGTTCTAATCCCCGCTCAGCCATGAAACTCACTGGGTGACTTTGGGCCAGTCACTGACTCAGCCTAACCTACCTCACAGGGTTGTTGTGAGGATAAAATGGAGAGGAGGAGGATTATTATGTAAGCCGCCTTGGGTTCCTTGCAGGAAAAAAGGTGGGGTATAAATATAATAAATAAATACATACATACATACAACTCCCAGCATGCCCCAACTAGCATGGCTGGCTGGGGCATGCTGGGAGTTGTAGGCCTTGTTTCTCTCTAAACATGCATAGGATTGTGCCCTAACTGGACTGGACTACCACACGGAGGCTTTTCCAGACATTGCATTGAAGGGGGGGGGGGGGTACCAGCAGGTGCAATTCCACTCTCCCTTCTGTGTGAGTTCAGAGTAATATCTAAATTGTTGCCTCTTCACAACTGGAACTCTTGCCTAATTCAGGCCTGTGGCAAACGCTGGCTCAGCTTGTCTGAGCGTGGAAAGCTAAGCAGGGTCAGGCCTGGTTATGACTTGGATGGGAGATCTCTCCTCTAGTTTCCTGCATTGAGCAGGGGGTTGGACGTGATGGCCTTGTAGGCCCCTTCCAACTCTATGATCCATGAATCTATGAATTCCTCTCTGAGCTACCTAGCCTTTCCCTGCCCTTGCTTTTTGATCCTCTTTTCTGCAGTCCTGCAGACTGAGTAGTGTGTGTGTGTGAGTGTGAGGGGTGGGGGGATAAGAATGAAGCGGGGGCTGGGGTGGGGTGGGATAGCAAGCCACTTTTGAAGCTCAGAGGCCTTTCAGAAGCAGTTTGTGATATGGAATGGGGCTTTGCTATTTCAAGAGGACAAAGTCAAAACTCCCACTAGATGTACCCCAAGCTCTTGGGAGCGCCTAAAGCAGCTCTTTGGATCTTGGGCATAGTCAGGGCTTGGGTGTGATCTGCATTGAAAGTATTACATTTCTGGGTCAAGATAAGCCAATATCTGTAAATATGTGTGTGTGTGTGTGCATACATAATGCAGCTGAAGAAAATGAATATGATTTCTTTGATGTTGCATACTGTATCCTGTGGTTTTTACTGTTTGGTGCAATTTGTTCTGCTTCTGCTTGCCATGGGGAGGGCAAGGAGCGACACAGGACCCTGAAGTTCCCCCCAAGCCCCGCGGGAAATCTATTCAGCCATCTTCTGAGATTTCAGCTGGTGTTTCACACCCAGGCTTTCAAACCTCTTCACAGCCAAAAGGGCTAGAAACCTGTGTGTGTGTTAAGCAAAAGTTGTGATTCCAGCCCAGCTGGAAGCCCAGCTCTCACCCATTGTTACTTCCTGTGACTTTTCTTTGCTTCTTAAGAATCGCAACATACACACATTGCCCTGGATGTAGTTGAAGATTCCTTGGTGATCACCTGTAATCTGATATGACCTGTAGCCTCACTCTTCTTCCCCCTGACTCCTCAGGGATGACCTCATCCGAGCGATTAAGAAGCTGAAAGTTCTAGGAAATGGCTTCGGGATCCTTCCTGTCGGCGGGACGTACCTGATCCAGTCCGTGCCAGCTGAACTGAACATGGATCACACGGTTGTGATACAGCTTGCTGAGGTATCTGTGCCAGAGGAGAGAGAAAGCGAGAGCCTGAACCTTGGACTGCCTTCTTTTTCCTTAGCCATTCTCAGGAAGCCTTTCCTTGTTTAGGGTGCAGTCCTACAGAGATGGGCATAAGCCTCCGAACTTGGAGCCTCGTGCTCATCCAGTGCAGACCGGGAGGAGTGGCGGAGGTGATCTTCGCCAGATGGCTGTTTCTGGCCGTCTAGCAACAGTGTTTCAGAGGGAGAGGGAAGGAGGCTGGAGCTGGCTTCTGGATACCTCTTATCCTGGCCATCCCAGTCCCCTACCCCCCTGAAACACCCCCCTCTCCCCCCTCTCCCCCCTCTCCGAGGTCACTTTCCCAACCTCGGAGAGCAGCTGACACGGTTCTTTCTGCGCAGGCTGTGAGGGGGTGGTGGAGGGGAGCAGCCATAGGATGGTTTCTGTAGACCAGTGTTCTCCAACCTTGGGTCCCCAGATGTTTTTGGCCTACAACTGGGGCATGCTGGGAGTTGTAGGCCAACAACATCTGGGGACCCAAGGTGGGAGAACACTGCTGTAGACACATTAAATATATAGTGTTCAGCTCCCTTCCTTTCAGAACTTTTTTTTTACTCAAATGTAAGTGAATGTATCCAATACTTGGGTAGGGACAGGGTGGGGGGGATTACTTCACGGTCTTTACCGGCGGGCAAAAAGGTTGGGGTTTTCCCCCCGCTTTTTGTTTTTTTATACCATTTTCACTATATTTGGGGGCATGGGGGATGTTGGTACTATTTGGGATATTTTTTCATTTTATTTTTTTTGGTTTTTATTTTCAGTCTTTTTAAAAAATAAAATTACTTTATAGGTTCTGTAAGGTTTAGCACAATAAATATTAGTTTGAAATTTAAAAAAAAATTGGACTGAAATGTAATATTAAAAATTTATATGTTCTATCATTTAAAAGTAGGTAATTTCGGTAAAATTGGTAAGATCTGTATGTGTGGAGGGCAAGCGATATGTTTTTTTCTTTCTCTACGTTCAGTGTGATTTCATGAAATGTCAAGGGGTTGCGGGACTTAAATAAGTGGAGGAGAACGCTTTTCAAGTTAAAGACTTTTTTTTTTTTTACACAAAAAACCCATCTGATGGCTGCAGATGAACATTTGTTGAGGAAAGTTTGGGTTGGTGAAGTCTTTGTAACAGATACTTCAACATGGTTCAACCGAGTTGCGATTTTAATTCATAAGCAGCTCTTTTTTTCAGTCCAACAAGTGATTATTGATCCTGGTGGTCGCTTTTTGATTCTGGTTGGGAAATATATTGATACTATGATTAATGTGTATGGGCCCTAATAATGATTCTCCTGTTATGTTTCATGAATGTTTTAGCAAATTGGTTGATATCGCTTACAATTATTTGATTGTGGGCGGGGACTTTAATGAGATTTTAGAGCCTTTGCTGGTTAGGAGTACGCCTGCTCCCATGATGCAAACAGTGGTGAGATTTATGCTTCAGGCTTATATGGCTGAAGTCAGTTTGATTGATGCTTGGAGAATTTTGCATCCTGGCGAGAGAGACTATACTTTTATTTCACCTGTCCATCATAATTCCTTTCAGTTAGATTATTTTTTTGGTGTCTACATCTTTGCTATGTCAACTAAATGTTTGTAAGTTTGATACACTGGTAGTTTCAGACCATACCCCAATCTGCTTGGAGTTGCAAGTTTTATATTTACCAAGGCCCCCCGGTCTCTGGCACTTTAATGTTTCTCTTCTTAATGATGAGATGTTTAAAAATCAGATTTCTGCCGAGTTACTCGAGTACTTTAAAATTAATGAGGGTACTGTTGATTCTTGCGCCATTGAGTGGGAATCCAATATAGCTTTTATATGGGGCCGAACGCTTCCTATAAGAAAACACATTTTAAAAATGCATCAAATATCTTTAAATAAGAGTTGAAATCTCTTATAACCTAGTTTGCCATTTGCCCAACTTTATCAGGAGCAACTTTATCAGGAGCAGCAGAACGTTAAATATGAGTTGAATAATAATATTTCACAGCAGGCGGAATTTGCCTTAACCTGTTTACGACAGGTGTATTGGGGAAATGGTGAACATCCCTGTAAGATTTTGGCACATCATCTTAAACAGCAAAAACATCGAAATGTTATTTCAGCTGTTAAAGATGAGTGATATGATGTAAACCTCTCCCATAGATACAAACTCACAATTTTAAAAGTTTTATTCTGATTTGTATAGAACAGGTAGTGAAACATCGGAACAGGATACAGATGCCTTTTTTCTCATGTTAATCTTCCACGTTTAGATTCCTCACAACGGCAGTTTCTTTTGGCTCCTCTGTGTGTATGGAGGAAATTTTGAAAGCAATTATGAATATGAATACAGGGAAATCACGTGGTCCAGATGGGTTTCCAATTGAGTGGTATAAAATATTTTCCAGCCTCTTAGTTCTAAAGCTTTATTGTCTTTATAATCATATTTTTGAATCGGGCTTCCTTTCTTCATTGTTAAATGATGCTTATATTACAGTGTTTTCTAAGCCTGCCAAGGATCACACTTATTGTGCTAACTATTGACCTATTTCATTAATTAACATAGTTATTAAATATTAACTGCAATTCTTGCTGATGGATTGCAACAAGTTATTACAATAACTGGGTTTGACCAGACCAGGTGGGATTTATTAAACATCGAAAGGGGTGCTGATAATCTTAGATTAGTTGTTGATTTGATAACTTTAAATACTGATAGAACAGACCAGGCAGCCATTGTTTTATTTGGATGCTGAAAAGGCCTTTGGCAGTCTTTAATATTTACTGATGTACATGTCCTCTTAAATTATCTACCTGCTTCCTGGAAGTTAACATACGGTCAACGTAAATGGATTCTCTGTGCCCTTTTTGATAGCTAGAAGACCAATATTACAATATAGGAAGATTAAATGCTCACCTCCTATAATGCAATGGATTGAAGACCTAACAGCACTTTCAACATTTGAACAGGTGCTGTATAGATGCCACTTGTGAATGGATACATATATGGATATTTGGTCTGCCTTTGTTGAAGTTTATGTATATATTTGTTAAAGTTTATGTATATATATATATTTTTAGAAAGCTATATTTTCATGTACGGTATTATGTATATATATATATGTGTGTGTGTGTGTGTGTGTGTGTATACATTTCACATGTATTAATTGAAATTGATATATCCACATTTTTATGTAGTTACATTTATTTATGGTTTGGTTTTGTTGAAAATTTTTTTAAAAAATGTAAGAGCGTGGAAGGCCCATTCTGGATCAGGACCACAGTGCACAGGTAGGGGAGGTTTAATTCTTCCCTCCCAGTCGTAATCCCCCAAAATCACTGCTGTGGCAGTTACCAATAGTAATCTGCCATGGGGGGGGGAATTTTGGGGGGATTTGCAGCTAGGGAAGGAAAGCTTAAAACTCTACCTGAGCACTGCTGTCCAATCTGGATCGGGGGCCCTGTGCTTGCTTTTGGGTAAAATAAAAACAGAGAAGGAGCCACACACTACATAGTTAATGTAATGTATAGTTTGACCGGAAGCGACACTTTTCAAACTGTGTTAGCAGTCGGTGTCTTTCCGCACAGGCAAGCATAGTTCTGTTAATGGGGCTGGGTGGATTGTTAGTAGAGTTACCTGAGCACTTTTACAAACCTGCACTTCCTGGGAGGGAGGCATTCTTTGGGAGAAAAGCTGGACGTTTTGAAGCCAGATTGAAGCCAGTCCAAGGGCAACCAACCAGCATCTTCCCCTGCTTGCATCTTACTGGTAGTGTCCAATGAAGAGATGCACAACCTGATGTCATCCCATTCAGCATTTGCCTGACTAACTTAAGTCCCATTAATTTCAATGGGCCTACACTAAGTATGACGAAATCTGGATCACAGGTATTTTCTAAGAACATGAGTGGTTTGTGCCACGGTAGAGCAGAGGTGAACAGAACATAGATCTCCAGATGTTTTGGACTTCCATCTCCCAGCATTCCTGACCATGCTGGCAGGGGTTTCTGGGAGTTGAGGTCCCAAACATCTGGAGATCTACCTTCTGCCCATTGCTGTCTTAGAGAAGCTTTCCCTCCTACGTGTGTGAGAGAAGTGGGAATTCGGATGCCTGCTAGGACGTATGTGCATCTTCTAAAATGTGTGTGTTTTTTTTCCTTCAGAACTACAGTAATACCTTGGATTGCAAGTAACTTGGTTTGAGAGTGTTTTGCAAGACAAGCAAATTTTTAAATATTTATTTAATTTTTTTTAACTTGATATACAAGCGACGTCTTGCAATACAAGTACTGTAGTACGGCTTAAATTAAAAATCTCTGTACAAATTTTTTGGGGGGATTTCGTTTTGATATAAGAGTGTTTTGGATTACAAGCACGTTTCCGGAACGAATTATGCTCTCAATCCAAGGCATGACTGTATAGTTCTTAGGCATGTGCAGCAGGAATCAATTAAAATGAATGGGTTGGATTCAGATCTAATCATATTTAGGGTATGAGTCTATGACTAAATCTGGATCCATTCCTGTACGATTAATCAAATTCCAAATTGGCCAGCTATGTTGGGGGTGGGAAGTTCTTCTTTGTCAGGAAGAAATCAGGCCAAGCAGGACTGGGCTTTTGCCAGGATGCTCTGACTCATACATAACTCTCCCCCCCCCCCCATGTGGTTGCAGTAACAGGGTGGCTCTGTGACTGGGAGCCGGGGGTGTTCTTAAATGTACATGACTCAGCTGTGTCTATTTGCACGTAATGGCAACTGAGCATACGAGTTGAGTATGGGTTGTCGTTGAATCTTGGGTTTTTGTTGGTTTGTCATTATGTGCGAACACTGTACTATGGTTTAACTATGGGTCATTAATCACAAAACAAACCCAGGAAGAGAACCCATGATTTGTTGTTGGGTTGTGAACTCTGGCTTGTTCAGAGCTAATAACCCATAGTTAACGATTCAACCACAGCTCATACTCGACCCATAGTCTGGTTTGTCATTACATACGAACCAGGTCTATACTTTTCTCTTTAGAGGAAAGACCCCCTGGTCTATATGTATTCAGTTTATGAGTCACCCTATAGCCATATAGGGGCACCATACTTAATAAAAACAAACCTAATAAAAACCATAAGAAAATAAAAATTAACAGCCACAACAATAATTTTAAAATATTTTTTTTTAAAGGGAGATAAATATCAAAGCAGATAAAACATGGGAAAGGGCAATTTAAAGCACAGCTTGAAACATCTCCTTACAAGTAAAACAAGCAGCAGCTGAAATTGTAAACGGTCTGGGTGGATTAAAAGGTCTTCGTGTGGTGTTGGAAAGCCGACAAAGTAGGCACCAGGTAGACCTCTCTAAGGAGGACATTCCACAATTTGGGGGGCCACCGCAGAAAAGGCCTGTCTAACTCGCCCCTGTTCGATGAGTAGTCATTACAAAAACAGACAAAGGTCCTTGCTGCCTACTGCATGCCATTACAAAGCATGGCTATGCTAGCGGGGAGAAGAATGAAGTGTGGAAATCTCCCCACAAGGCATGCATGAAAGCCTGCCATTTTGCAGATATGAACGCACACAGCTGCCTTATGTGGAGGCAGGCCGTTGGGCTGTCTAACCTGGGATTGACTCCTCCGGCTGGCATCATCCCACCAAGTCAGAAGCCCTTCCTAAGCTTGTTTTTTAATCAGAGATGCACGAACCTGACTCCTTACGCATGCAAAGCAAATGCTCTGCTGCTGAGCTGTGGGCCCTTGCTACAAACGGCGCATACAACAAAATGTCACCTTCATTCTTTTTAACACTGGTCAGACTTTTCTGGTTGCCCCCTTCCAGTCTTTCTGAACTGCCCATTGAAATCGCCTGCGCTGTTTGTTCTCTGTTTCAGAAAAAGGGCTACGTGACCATCAGCGAGATCAAGTCCAGTTTAAAGTGGGAGGCGGAACGAGCCAAGCAGGTTCTGGTATGTGAAACAATGATTATGTATTGCAAGAAAGAGGAGCCCAAATTTGGCGGCCAGGAGACTCAAATACTGCGCTGGAAACATAACTTACGCAGATGTACATATAATTATATTTTTCTAGCTATTTTATTTCAGTTGTAAAATCCAGTAGAAGTGTGGTTTTTGCTCTCTTTTTTTCGGGGCGGGGGGCTGTGGATGATGTCTGGGGTCAGGTTGACAGGGGCGATGAAGGGATATAAAGGGTAATGGTGAAATAGGTGTGTGGATTGTAAAGGTATGCATGGATGGTGTTTATACCCCGCCCTTCTTCACAAAGAGGCCTGGGCAGCTCCCCACTCCTGTTTATTGGCTGTGGTGGTGGGGGGCATTACACTGCCAGTGTGGTGATAGCTGACCAACCTTAGTCCTCTGCTTTTCTCTGGGGGCCTGTTTGCACCACTAGTTATCTTGGAATAACTACCCTAAAACTCCTGTAAACCTCTGACTTGTTAATCAGGTGGAGATGCAAAGGTTCCCCAAATGTGCTTTGCATTGCAGAATTTACTCGGACCTGCAGCAAAGTCCTCCCACGACATGGTTGTTTTCTGTCATCTGCACAAGGTCCCCATATTTCATCCTCTTACTACAAACTGATTTCTCCTTTTTTTGTTGTGGGGAGTGACTTGGGACATAAAATATCCCCAGAATCTATCCATTTTGCCATTGGGGTGCCTTTATGTCCCCCAAAGCAAACAGCGTTTTGGTGGTATAAAATGTCCCTATGGGAAACTGGCCTAGGGAAGCAGGCGTATGTACACCAGGTGTCAGTAAGTTGGCACAAACAATAGGATTTCATTGGGGAACATTTACCTCACCAGAGATGCATTTCTTATGGGGTAAGAGAAATACCCAACAAGACCAAAAGTGTGAGTTCTTAGTAAAAAAAAATATAGTGTTTTATCTAAAGTTTTACCTTGACAGTTACTTTTCTCATATTTTGAAGAGATACTTTTAAAATATTTTGATTTAAAACACCCCAGGCCCATTTCTGCTTGTATCTTGGGATAGTAAAATGCCCCACATTGGCCTGGGGTAGTACAATGCCCCGACAAACACATTTGTATATATATTTTTATGTGTGTTGGATGAGGGTTTAAGTCCTGTTACTTAAACTTGTGAGAGAGCCTCTAGTGCTGGGTGGAGTTTACCATTCTGCAAAGCGGCCCTGGAATGAAACTAACGCAGTGTTCTCCAATCTTGGGTCCCCAGATGTTTTTGGCCTACAACTCCCAGCATGCCCCAGCTGGGGCATGCTGGGAGTTGTAGGCCAAAAACATCTGGGGACCCAAGGTTGGAGAACATTGAACTAACCTGATAGGCAGAGGATATGTGTGTGTTGCTGCTGGCACCATCAAATTCCTTGTCTGTATAAACAGGGGCTGTCTCCACAGGCCAGGAACCTGTAAGATTGGGGTGGATTTGATTTAAATCAATTTGATTTAAATCACTACTCAGAAAGACTCAATCATGTGACTCCCCCCCCCGCCCCCCAAAGTGCACTTTTCCTTGCTATAACCTTAATACATATTTTACACAACTCAAGAGAGTTACCAAAGCTCACTGAAACAGATATTTGTGAAGGCACTGGAAGGTGAACCATCTCCAGTTGAACAGGTGAATCATGAATATTCGGAGGATTTTCTTACCTTCCTCTATTAGGACAATTGACACCAACTCCAGGCAGACACTGAAACTATTTTATTTAACTAAAACAACACTGTATTGTGGATGTTTGTTTCTTCAACAGTAAAGATATACAGTAATACCTTGGATTGCAAGTAACTTGGTTTGAGAGCGTTTTGCAAGACAAGCAAATTTTTAAATATGTATTTAATTTTTTTTTACTTGATATACAAGCGACGTCTTGCAAGACAAGTACTGTAGTACGGCTTAAATTAAAAATCTCTGTACAAATTTTTTTGGGGGGATTTTGTTTTGATATAAGAGGGTTTTGGATTACAAGCATGTTTCCGGAACGAATTATGCTCTCAATCCAAGGCATGACTGTAATATTTAACAAGCATATGGGTGTTTTGTTTGTTTTTTTAATTTTTGGAATATGTAGTTAAATATTTAAGGTTTTTTCCAGATATTTTGAGATCAAGTTTATTTTTAAATGATTTTTTAAATTAACCCCCCCCCCCCCAAATTAAATAGACTGTGTCAGGTATTCTGCCTATATCGTTTCACTTTTGTTTTTATTGCCTGCCCGTCCCTTCTTGCATTTATCTCCAGGCTTCTTCTCCTTGCCCAGATTGACTCCACCTCCAATAATCCTCTATTCATTTACACTTTTAAGTGTCTGAAAGTGTGCAATTTCAGAGAGAGAGAGAGAGTTAAAGGCTTGACTTTGTCTACAGAGATGTGCAGTGGGACAAAAACTAGGGTTGCCACTCTAAAGGAATCCACATCACTGAAGGAAACTATTGAAAGCAATCCTGGAGATTTTAACAGGGCTTCTAAGAATGTCCAACGTTATATCATGTTGGGAGAAAATGAAAAGCTCCAGGATTGGAATAACTTCAGAGTTGGAAAATGGGGCTGATCAGATCTGTTACTTCCCATATCCATATATTGCTGTTAACAAGTATGTATCTCTCCAGTTCGAGAATGGCAACATTTTCTGATGGTGTCTTCTAGACTGAGTACTGGACTGAGTACTTGGGGAGATAGATTAATCTAAATAATCTATACGGAAGCTATGGAACCCCGTAAAATTGAGGTCCCAATCCAAGACCCTATTTACAAAACCTTTTTTAAAGGTTATATAAAAACATTGTCTCATAATCCAGAATTAGAATTTATAATCCCTATTCCACAATGAGGTCTTTGAACTATAACACATTTTAAATTAAAACTATGATCATGTAGAGCTTTTTTTAAAAAACAAAACGAAAACATGTTAACAATAAAAATAAATAAAATCCAATTTAAATTTTAAAAAATCTGATTTAAATTTTAAAAATCTGATTTTAAAAAAACCCATTGATTTTTATCCACCCTGACACACACCCCCCTCTTTCTATATTTGTGCAAGTAATGCTGGAGAATGGCTCTGCTCTTAAAAGCTGCCCATAGCTCTGAACATTGTAGCTCAGTGTTCTCCAACCTTGGGTCCCCAGATGTTTTTGGCCTACAACTCCCAGCATGCCCCAGCTGGGGCATGCTGGGAGTTGTAGGCCAAAAACATCTGGGGACCCAAGGTTGGAGAACACTGTTGTAGCTGTTTGCTGGTAGCAGAGCAGCAGCTGCAGTCCCAGTAGTGAAGAAACATAATATCTGTTTCTGACCCAGCTTGAGAAGAACAGTAAATATGGCCAGCAAGTCCTGGCAAATCTGAGACACAGGCTAGCAGGACAAAGAAATGGACTGCATTCTCTGTGTAAGTTTTTGTGTGTGTGTATATAAGAGCTGTGGATCATGGGATTTGTGCCCATTTTCTTGGGCAAGTTGTGTCTCAGCTTCACCACTTTGCCTTGTTTTGAAAGGGGGGGGGGGAAGGATTTGAGTAACCGTTGTGTTGCAGTAGCCGCAAAGTGTTCTGTGCCTGAATGCCTGAAGTCTTTCTGTGTAGCAGGTGTGCAGGGCTTACTGCCACCTAAACATGCATAGGAATTCAGCTTTAGGAAGAAGGGAGACATGACGGCAGGTGTGTGAGTGAGTGAGTGAGTGAGTGAGATGGACAGATGTGATACTTTTGCAAGTGGCTGCAATATTTCTGCCTCGGTTTTCCTTTCTGTGAAATGGGTTTCTGTTGCCGCTGTGTGTTTGCTCTGCCTGCCCCTGGCTACTTTTAGCTGCCCTGCCCTGCCTTCCATGAGGCACAAGGGGCACCAGCCACTAAGACCACTACTGAGCAGGTGCTCTCTCTCTGGTTGCCTTTTGTCAGATGGCGGGAGGACCTAGAGACAAACCTGCAGAGATGACCTCAGTGCACAGGCATATTGGAATGGGAGTTGGTGCTTCTTCAAGTTCTTGGGGCCAAAGCTGAGACCCATCTTGTATAACCAGATCATGGTCCATTCATATTGCAACCATCTTCTATTTAAATTTGTATCCCACCCAATTTCAAAAGGCTCCAATGCTCTTTCTCTTGCTGGCAAATGCCCACATGTGTTGGAAAAAGAGTCCTTCATGTGTATAACTTATAACTTCTGATAACCTTCTTCCCTCTCCCAAATAGTATTTTGTGGCTTTTTACAGGATCACTTGCTGAAGGAAGGTATGGCCTGGCTTGATACCCAAGCCCCAGCAGAACCACAGTACTGGCTACCTGCCCTTTTCACAGAACTTTACTCTCAGGAAATCACACCAGAGGAAGCAAAGGAAGCTTTACCATGACAACCAAGAAAGGGACTTGAATTATCTGAACATCTTCATTAAATGTAGTGGCACATGATAAATTTGAATGGTATCTACTGCCTTTGAATAATTTTTTAAACACATATTTATAAGTAAATGTCTGCAGAACGTAACACTTTCCAGTAGGCACATTTGACACTGAATGTGAAGCTTCTGCCAAATGGAGCAAGACTCTGATTTCATTAGCAGGTTTCTAGTCCTCATGACCATAGAGGGAACACCTGGAAAGGTGTGGAAGGAGTTATTTTTCCTCCTGAAGACTTAGGATATGGGTGGGGAACTTTTTCTGGTCTGGGGGCTGCATTGCTCCCTTGGACGAATCCAGTGGGCCAGATGGTATTGGGGGGGCAGGCCCCTGCCTGAAACCCCACCCCTTCCTGCCCCAGCCATTTTGCCTTTCTCTGTGCAGAGAGAAGCATTGAGCTGTGTGTCACCCTCTCTGTGCAGAGAAAAGGACTTGGCCAGCGCTGGGAGGAGTGATGGGAATCCCTGCTCTTACCTCCAATCAGTGATCAGAAATAACAGTAGGGATTCCTCTCCCTGTGGAAAGGGGGCGGGGCCTAGACAGAGGAGAGGCACGGGAGGAAAACCTCCACGGGCTGCTTTTGGCCTGACCATCCCTGACTTCAGAAGTGCAGAGGACTTCAGGCGAAGAGTGAAGTCAGATGAGTTGTGTGTTTCTCTCCCATCCTACCCTGGCCCACCCCACCCATTTCCTAATTTCATGATTGTTAAGTAGGATTTAATTATATGTGACTTAATTCTGTGTATGTAAGACCCCTTCAGCAGAACGGGTTCCATGTACTGTATATCTCATGACGAGGGGAGTGATCCCTTTTTGGATGGTGAAACAGCCAAATTTCTTCACAGTTCCTTACTGGGAATGTTGCTGTGATTCCTATACTCGCATACCCCAGTATGTTAGGGAAATTTTTCCTCAATTTCATTTGTGTCTCCTAGAAAGCAAGTTTTTAGTCCTGTGAAAACAGCTACAAAATGCTGATGTAATCTCAGCATTTCTTGTGGTCAGCAGCCCAATAGAGCTTGAAAACACAGCTCAGGCTTATCTTCACCACCCTACAGAACTTGGGGGCGGGAGAAGAAAACCATGTGCAACTCAGCATGCTGAATTCTGCAATTAATATGTATACGTTTCCACACTTTAACTATGAATGGAGGACAAAATCTTACTTCTGTGGAGTTGAGTGGATGATAGCTCTTTAAGTGACTGATAAGATGTTATCCTGTTTGTAGAGTCATGCGGATTCCACATGAACACAGAACACTAGGATTTCTTGGCCAGGTATCTTGGTTCCCTGGACCTAGATAAGAGTTCAGGACCAGAGTGGGTAATTTGGGTTGGAGCACCCTTCCCTCTGTTCAGATGTGTCACAGGTGAGGTCATGTTAGGGAGCCATCACGGCAGCACTGTGAAGCCATTCAAAATAAAGACACACTGTCTCCCCCAAGCATAGTACCCACTCTGAGAAATAATATAATGTTGTGTATCAGATATATATCCCGCTCTCTGCTTTAACCGAGGATATTAAGAGGCATAAAGTACTGCTTTTGGCTGAAGTCCAACACACCATTTTAAGGCCATCTGTGCGAAACTGGACGTGGGGAAGGCAGGGTAGGATTTTAACATTTTCTATCTCACCTTTCCTCCAAGTAGGTCAAGGTGGCATACATGGTTCTCCCCTGGTCTTATCTTTACAGCAGCCCTGTGAGGTAGGTCAGGCTGAGAGGCAGCAACTGTCCCAAAGTCACCCAGTGAGTGCGATTTGAACCTGAGCCTCCCCAATCCAACCACTCCTGGTTTTACATGGCTTGGAACAAAATGAAGAATGGGGGCGGGGTCAAGATGCTCCAAAATGTAGGTTAGGAACATCCACCCCAAATCACCACTGAAAGGGAAAAGTCTTGCTCAGTGCTGCAGACTGAATTACCGAGGGAAGAGAGCGGGCTGGAGGGCAGGTTGGAAATAAGCAGAGCATAACAGTCAGTGAGTGAAACACCGCCCCACTTCCAAGTTCCATGCAGGAGCTAGGCTTGTGTACCATGGGGTTATGGAAGGCTGTCGGAGGGGAATGTTTAAATCTGGATTGCAAAAGTTGTCAGAAATATAGATTCCTGTAAAGAGAAGACCGCCCTTTCTGGAATTGCACTGCCAACTTCTATGGCACCCGATCAGAAAACAAGCAGCCACTATTTTATAACTAGGAGGACACAAAGACTTCAGATTCTGCCAAAACAAACTTTATTGCACACAAAAAAAACCTTTATGTACAACTGTATATAAACAAGGTTTCTTTATTTGAAGACCCTTGTGCATTATTATTTTAGCTTGTTAGGCCTAAAATTCTGTCACTAAACATTTGTCTAGATCAGTCATCTAGGATTGTCACTTTTTGAAATGGAAAACATTCAAAAAACAGATGACTATGGGCAGCTAGAAAACCATTCCTTTTTGTTTTGTTTTTTTCTTACATCCACATGCGAGCCGTGTGAAAAAGAAACAACCACATAAGGCATTTTCATGTTTTTTTTAAAAAAAGAAATTTATGCAATGGTTCAACAGCCAACATGCATCTGGAATTAAGATCTCTGAGATCACAGGTGCTCCAATACAGGAGCACTCCTAGCCTCTGACTATAGAATGGGGAAAGCCAAATGTATACAATTGGCACAGACCAGAGAATATAAGGCCTACCGAAGTCCTACTGATTTCAGTGGGACTTAAAAGATTAACGGTGCACTTAAGTCTCTTTGATTTCAATGAGGGCTGAACACAACTGACATTTGCTGGATTGCACCCAATAAGATTAAAATTAACATGATACAATTCACCCCACCCCCTCTACAAGGCATCTACATGCAAAGTTGCATCACACTTTTTATTTGATTGCACCAGTAACCCTTGGGAGATTCTATTCTCCTTGTGGCAGGGGAAGAGAGAGAGAATTCCATCTTACTCCAAAAAGCAAATGTATAGAAATTAAGTTTTGCTCACAGGAAAGCTCCGGAATAATTTTAAGCATCAGCACATCCTCCTGCCCCATGATCCTGAGCGGAGTGAGAACAGCTTGAAGGCTGTATACCTGTTGCCGTGTCTGCAGATAAACAGTGCCTATTGGCACACGCAGGGTTCCCTGTGCATTAGTGGGCTGGCCGAATGCAATCCTTCCTATTGGCCTTGCCGGTACAGCATATCTGCCTGCAAAAAGAACCCTGCGCCCTTTGGATCAGGGCGCGCAGCTGTAGCTCAGGGATGTTCTTCCAGTTTTCAAATGGCTTGAAGCAGTGGCTAGAAGCCCCCAAAAGGGAAAGAAGAAGAAAAAAAAGCACGCTCGCAAAGTTTCTGGACTTTTCCACCTAGAAACAGGTGAACTTTCAAAACTAAAAAAAAAAGTTTGCCAGCTGGGAGGATGGTAATACAGACACCCCACAATTCGAACCTCAAAAAGGCATGCCCTTCAGGCTGCAGTCTTCTCATCTACCGCATGAGGAAGTGATTGGAGATAATGCAATTATGGCAGATTTGAGACACACACACACCTGCGCACAATTCCATACTTTAGTTTCAACAGACTCTCATCAAAACAAGACCCACTCCTTCAACAGAGCATTTCAACAGTTTATGTTTACTCCCCAGGCTTACGATATGACATAGACTGACACAGACCAAGTTTCTTCCATTACTTGTATCCTTTTGTCATCACCAAACTCCTTAACCATACTCCCAAAAGCTGGAGGCCCCAGTTACATGAACAGCAAAGCCTGCTGTTGTATATTCAAAACTTCAGGTTAAGTATCACCATTTTTGTTGTTGCTGATTATCTATACTTGCTCTTTTCTCTTGCAAACATCAAGACTACAGAATTGCTTCTCCACAGCTTGCCCTTTCCCCCTGAATTGTAATGCAAAATCTTCCCAAAAGGTATATGCAACTTACTGGGGTGGGGGAAGGGGAATAAATGACTTCTTCCTAGAACAATCAAAAAAATGTTTAACATGAAACAAGGAGAAGCTTAGCCTTTGGAAGGCTGATGGTTGGTTGCTCACAAGGTTAGAAACATTTAAATTTAGGATCATTCTGGTTTGTCCTTTATTCCATCCCTGCCTGAATTCTAAGCGTGTGTGTTTGGGGGTGGGAGGAGCTCAAGAATTGAATAAAGCTTTGATTTTGTTTTTTTAATAATCACCATAAAGCCCAGTTCCAGCAGAAGCTCCTCCTCTTTGGTCTGTCTAGGACAGGCAATACCAACCCGACGGGGAAGAAGCAACAATGAAGCAAATATGAAAAATGGGACTCTTTGTTACATGAAACTGTCAAAAGTGCTTTAACAGACTTGGATCGCTGGGAGCCCACTGTGGGGAGGCAAGCTGGAAGGGAGATGCTAGGAACAAGCAGTATGTTTTGAAACAAAGACGACGGAACGAAGAGTCATGCTGTACCTCATGCTCTTTTGGAATCGAAGTGGGGGACACAGAAACCCACCCATCACAGGTTCTTCCAGAATGCCTTTATGCCATTTGCTCATAGATCTTCAGCAGAGAAAGGACCATTTTGAAAATACAGCCTTATCACAAGCTCAGTTCAATTTTAGCATCAAATCCTCGTTTTGTTTAACAGCATCTACCAGAGCACTGCAGGAGGCAATCAAGGGATGCTTCTCCAACCCACGTTTTCTCCACTCTGGAACCAGACTGGTTCTTGGGTCTCTCCAGGGAACTCCACAGTGCCTGGAGTCAGAAGATCCCACTCCCACGTCTTGGGTTCTCAAGCAATCAGGTGGGAGGCATCTAAGCCTTAATGCTCCCTTGAGTGTCTGTCTCCGTTTCGGAGGAGCTGCTTTCTGAGTCTATGTCCAGGTTCTCCTGCTGGTGTTTCTCCTGAACCTTCACGCGGATTCCTTGCAAACGCACCAGGAGGGACTGGTAGTCAAAGTGTCCTCGCTTCTCGCCAAAAGGATCCTGGAAGGGGAAAGATTGGAATGGAAAAGGGTCTAGTAGTAGACCACTGGAAACCGGCAAGTATTTCTAATACCCCAGTTATTTACAACAGCAGCAGCTCCAAAAAACCAAACTTAAGTAACTGCCCCCTCCTATATTAAACGTCTGAGAATGAAGTAAGTTTGTGGTAACGAGGAGTGGATTTTGGAGTGCAGAGGGGCGATGAGCTGTGCTCGGTCTTGGTACTCCAAACAAATCCCCGGCCAGAGAATTCTTTAATGCTAAGTATGTCTTTTGCACTAAGGCTCCTGTTGGGGAGTTCTTAAAAAGAAAAACAACAACAACAACGTGTGCACACAAGTAAATCCCGCAAGCCTGAAATCAGCCCACTATGGAAATGAAGAACCTGAATCAGGAGACTCCACGGCACATGGGTTGGAAAGTAGGTAGAACCAAGTATTTTGCCAAAGGGTATTTTAACCACCTCTGGATGCTCTGCTCCGATAGCCAGGATGGATTGGAGTCTCCTGCCTCCCATTACCTCATCGCAGCTTCCGCAAGTATTACTATTACTTGCGGCCAGTTTCTGGTACTGCAGACTAGCTGCCAGCCATTTCCTCTCATTTGTCCCCCTACGCCAGTGTTCTCCAACCTTGGGTCCCCAGATGTTTTTGGCCTACAACTCCCAGCATGCCCCAGCCAGCTACGCTGGCTGGGGCATGCTGGGAGTTGTAGGTCAAAAAACATCTGGAGACCCAAGGTTGGAGAGCACTGCCCTACGGAACGCCCCAAACCGGGTTTTCAAGTTCCTCTTTGGAAAACCCTCTGCAGAAGGAACATGCTCACTTCTCAAATGGGAGGACAAGACAACAACCAGTGGTTTACATATATATTTAAAAATAAGCCAGTCTCTGGGAGTGAGCGCACACTGCATCCCATCCTTACCTGCATTGTCTGTCCTTGGAGATGGATCCTCTCTTTGCATACCCCCTCGTAAAAATCATAATACTCCATGAAGGACTTCTCCATAACTCCCCTAGCAAAACAAAACCAACCAAGTGTAAGGCAGAGTGGCAAGGAAGCAATGGATGGTTTAACGAAGGGGGCTCGTGTGCTCTATAGCACACTCCTGAAAATGATGGTTTTTAACCCACGCATGTTTACATTTATATAGTGCTCTTCTCAAAGGCTAAACGTGCTTCATATCCAGTATCCCAATAATCCTTACAGCAACTTTGTAAGGGCAGGCCAGATTTTTTTGGTACGTGTGTGTGTGTGTGTGCGCATGCACAAAACATTACATAAAACTAAATACCCATACAGAGAATAATAAAATTCTGCTCCAAGACAGGCCTGTGGCTCATGCTGGCTCAGCTTGTCTGAGTGCGGAAAGCTAAGCAGGGTCAAGCCTGGTTATTACTTGGATGGGAGACCCCTCCTCTAGTTTCCTGCACTGAGCAGGGGGTTGGACTCGATGGCCTTGTAGGCCCCTTCCAACTCTTTGATCCTAAGTGGGAAAATGATATGGCTCATCATCATTCCAGTAAATTATCAGTTTTCTAAAAAATAATTTAAAAAGTGTCTCCTTGATTCTCTTCTGTGGCTGCATTTCTGTAAGACAATATGCCAGAATCCTGGCCCTAGCATTCACGAGCAAGATCGCTCCTGCTTGGCTCTTCCTGCAGCTTCAGTAACAGGAACTCACCAGGAAGAACAAGCTTAGGGACTTCTGGTTTGTTACTCCCCTAACAAGCAGGAGTCTGAAGGCAGGGTTCAAAATCAGCTTACAATTCCTGGCTCGACAAGCCAGAGGCTGGGTTCAGTCAAAAGAGGAATTGGGTCTGGAGAAGCCAAGCAGGAGTGACAGGGCAGCACTGCATCAGCATGCTCGCTCATGAACAATAAGCCACAATTCTCTAGAATTCTGACTCATTGTTTTGTCTCATTTTGAAACGTGGGGGGGGGGGGGGAGAGACACTCCAATGTAACTCCTGAAACGCTGCAATCGGTATTTTCTGTAAAGTTTCCAGGCAAAAGGTATGAATGACAAAACACACATATTGGACTATCTGGAGGTGGGGTGGAATAATAAGCACAGAATCTGGCTGCCAAACTTCTTTTTTTTTTAGCTATAGACATTAACATGCAGCTGCAAAGAAAGGAGCAAAGATTGCCTGAAATCGGAGTCATTCATGGGTTTCACATTGGAAGGCAGTTTCCCCAGGCAGGTACAAAGCCTGGCTGAGAGGCACGGCACTTTCTTTTCCCTCACCTAGAAGCCTGGAAACTGTGAGTGAAGCTGCGCAGTTCCCAGCACGTACCTTAAAGGCTCCGGACAGGGGCATTTCCCTTCCAGCATGTCACAGACAGCGACCCGGATGGTCTCGTGCCGAATGCACTCGTTGTAATTTTTGCTGTCTCCTGGATGTCTTTCCTGCAAGAGAGATCAGTTGCAAGATGAAGAGGGACCCTGTTTAGAACGTTCAAAATACGCAGCCTGCAACCTTGATCGTGCCAAAGGGAATGCCCGCCCCGCCCCGCCATTAGTTAACTGTCCATTGGGAAACACTAGTCAGTCACTTCAATGAAACACTGCTCAAAAGTCGTGGCTGCAGAAACTGGTTTTATTTGATGTATTAACTGCCCCAGAACTACCGTAATTGACAATGAAGTCAGACTCCCTAGCCCAGTGTTCTCCAACCTTGGGTCC
Source organism: Shinisaurus crocodilurus (assembly GCA_021292165.1). Taxonomy (NCBI): domain Eukaryota; kingdom Metazoa; phylum Chordata; class Lepidosauria; order Squamata; family Shinisauridae; genus Shinisaurus; species Shinisaurus crocodilurus. Next base: position 1,380,736 of record JAHFWL010000058.1, read on the forward strand.
CCAGATGTTTTTGGCCTACAACTCCCAGCATGCCCCAGCCAGCAGCCATGCGTACTGCTGCACTGCAGAGAAATAGTGTCTATGTCTATACAGACTACAGCAAGGGCGGGGAATGTCCAGCCTGGGGGGACAGATACGGCTCGCAGTGCCTTTGGATCCGGCCTGTAGCCTCCCTTCCATGTTCCTCCCCCACATGGCAACGATGCTTAGAATAAGAGCTCCAATTTGTGCGAATGGAACCTTTTAAGAAAAGTCTAATTGCCATGGGGGGGGGGGGGCACATACTGTTACTGCCGAAAATCTCCTCTCCCCAGAGACCCTGTAAAGCAGTGTTCTCCAACCTTGGGTCCCCAGGTATTTTTGGCCTACAACTCCCAGCATGCCCCAGCCAGCGTAGCGTAGCTGGCTGGGGCATGCTGGGAGTTGTAGGCCAAAAACATTTGTGGACCCAAGGTTGGAGAACACTGCTGTAAAGAAAAAGAAAAAAAGGTCCCATTTGCGCAAATGTGGCCATTTTTAAGAACACTAAGCCATACTGCTGCACAAGGAGAGATTTTGTAGGGATGGGGGAGGGAGGAAGACCACTGCCTGATCTGGCTCCTTCTAACCCTGACATGCCCCCCCCCCCCGAGAGATCTGAGGAAATGCAGCCCTAGACATAAAAATGATTCCACACCTGTGGGTGTGAGGAATCCCACAGGGCTAGGGCCACCTCCCCTCAGGGGAAATCTCTCCGGGGCTGCACATCAGAGCTGCCCAATGCCTTCTTCGTTTCCACCCTGTCCCAACAGCCTACGCTTTTTAACACAACTGGGACGCAGGTCCATCTACGGAAATCTGTTACACCTCTGGATCAGAGTGTCTGCCTGAAAGGAACGCCTGGATTGGAGCTCAACAGGCCCCACGGCTTTGCCCGCATGCCTTTGGGAAGTAGCCGTCGTGCCGGACGCTTCAATGTCCCAGTGGCAAAGAGTTCTGCAGGCGGGACCAACCCAAAATTCAGGCAACTTATAGATTTCATAGATCATAGAGTTGGAAGGGGCCTACAAGGCCTTCGAGTCCAAGCCCCTGCTCAATGCAGGAAACTAGAGGAGGGGTCTCCCATCCAAGTCATAACCAGGCCTGACCCTGCTTAGCTTTCCACGCTCAGACAAGCTGAGCCAGCGTGAGCCACAGGCCTGTACTTACCTGTTCAAAGCCGGGCTCGTTGTGATAAGGGTTCTCTGTCATTAGGGACTGTATGGATATGAGGACTGAAGAAATGCTCTGTGCAGGACTCCAGGCTGGACCAGTCCACGTGCTGCCGGACAGCAAGAAACTGGCATTTATTTTTACACATAATAAACAGAAACACAATTCTATAACATGGGAGGAATAATGTGTGGATTTTAATTATTTTTATGCAGCTCGTAGCATTCAAAAGTCCTAGTTGCCATTAAAAGACAACAACAAAAAGCTTCCAGTCCAGGGGCTGGGAACCTCAAGCCGGGACCCAAGTCCAGCCCTGCAGGGAGCTCCATTTTGGCCTGATGGCGGGGTGGGGCGGGGGTTCCCTCACATGGCCACACCCCCTTTCCCCCAACCACCAATCGTGGCTTCTTGGCTTCTGAACAATCCTCCCCCTCCCCATCCCCGCCGCCACCATTCTATAAGGTTGCAATGCCTCTCCTAAGACAAGTTACTGCCATTAAGATCTTTAAGCTACAACATGCTGGTATCTTTTGTATTTCTGGGCCCACCCTTTTGCCTTCAACTCCACCCACCATTGGAAAGCGGGCCCTGAGCGCATCTCCAAAACGGAGTTTGGCCCTCAGGGTGAAAGAGGTTCCCCACTCCTATTCTAGTCCTCATGATGGTGAATACATTTGAAGACATTTTGGGAAGAATCAATAAATGCTTCGAAGCAAGGAATTCATGATGTATGCAGCAGGATGTAGAAGAAAAATGGCACTGTTATAAAGGTGGAAAGGCACTGTTATTCATTGCCCAACAATGACAAAACCTTATTTATTTATTTTTTGTTAATTATATTTTTGAATCACCCATCTGGCCATTCTTCCGGCCACTCTGAGCGATGTACAGGCCAATAAAATACAAGAAAAAACAGAGTGTAAAACACAATTAAAAATCCTAACCCACCCCATATTCCCGCCTGAAAAGCCACATTTTTAATGCACAGCGAAAGCTAATATTGAACTCCTGTGCATCTTTCCAGAATACAGTCATGCCTTGGATTGAGAGCATAATTCGTTCCGGAAACGTGCTTGTAATCCAAAACACGTATATCAAAACGAAATCCCCCCAAAAAAATTTGTACAGAGATTTTTAATTTAAGCCGTACTACAGTACTTGTATTGCAAGACGTCGCTTGTATATCAAGTTAAAAAATAAATAAATAAATATTTAAAAATTTGCTTGTCTTGCAAAATGCTCTCAAACCAAGTTACTTGCAATCCAAGGTATTACTGTATAATTAGATCAGGGTGTGGAATCTTTCTTCTGCAAGATCTGCATTTCCATTGGTTGAGGGGGTGGGCGGGCCAAAGTCAGCTTGTGGGCAGGGCCGGAGCCAACAGTGGGTGGAGCCATCCCCCCCCACCCCAAAGAAGGCTGCGGCGGAAAGGGACAGATCTATCTTGCCAGAGGTATGAACTGATCTTTTGCAGAGAGCTTTTGAAATTAGGTCAGGAGCCACAGGCAGCCTCGGGGCTGCAGATAGCTGACCCTGGTCTAGATACAGGGCTGTGCATGTTCACCATCTCATGCAAGCACTACAGGCAGACTGAGTTTGGCAAGTAAATAAGGCAAGATGGCACAAGAGGGCAACCTTTCAAGGGAACTGTTCTGCGGCTTCTGAAAATGCGGTGCTTCAAAAAACGCAAGAGGCACATCATGAAAAGAAAACATAAAGCTCCTGATAGCCTGAGCCAAAGAAAAAGCTGCGTCGGATGCGACAGGAAGTGCTGCCAACCACGTGCCTGACGATCTCTTGCACCTGGCAGCGCTTCTGCCAACTTCCAAAGCTGCCCCAGTGTCCGGCTCTATATGAAAAGCTGGCAAGGGGACCGCCACGGTTACCTGGCTGGCCTCGCCACCATCACTTCCCTGTGCCCTTCCAGTGCAAGGATGCTGGCTGGGGCATGCTGGGAGTTGTAGGCCAAAACCATCTGGGGACCCAAGGTTGGAGAACACATAAAGCGGGGATTGGCCTGCGCAACGCTCGTCCTCCCAAGGGGGGGGGAGTGGGCCGCTACGCGCTTCCCTGGCTGAAGGGGTCGGGCGGAGGAGCGACCCCCCCGCCAGGAAAGGCACACGCACATCGAAGCCTGGGCCAACAGTGATCCGGTAGGGAACTGCCCTTTGCTGCGAAGAGGCAAGCAAGGCAGACGGGTCCACCTGGATCGTGTGTGCCTTGCAAAGGATGCTGCATGATTCTGTGCAGGCGGAGAAGTCGTTTAGGCTAGCCAGGAATCTGAGGTTTTTTAGGGCTGAGGAGATATGTGAGCAATGCCTGCTGAATCTCAGGCTCAGACTAGATGTAATGCAGAAAATCCATGTGCAGGTTCTCCTGCTTAAAATAAAATTTAAAAAAAGAAGACTTTTTGGGGACCCCAAGTCAGATCAGGGCCAATGAGCTGTGTAGGATGAGTTGCTGTTTATTACCTTTTCCCCTGCATGGTTTTCCCAATCTGAATCACCTCCCCACAAAGTTGCTATTTGCCCCATAGGAGGAAAACATACGGGTACCTACATGGGTCTGGTATGTTTTTCCCAGTGGGGCAAAAAGCAGATTCAAGGGGGAGTGGGATATTTCGATCGGGAGTGAAGGGGACTGAGCTGGCTTGGCTTCACCTGCCCAGCTTCCTCCCCAATGGGAGAAGGCACGGGGCAGGCAAGGCCGCCCCAGCCAACATGCCAGGTGGATCACCCACCTGGCTTCGCTGCACATGCACCTTCCGCAATGGGGGAAAGCCTGTGCGCAGCAAACCCCCACCCCCACCCCCCGCCAAAGCACAGTGTGGACGATCCATGCGGCACCTTGGCCAGGGACCAAATGATGCCAGGGGGCATGGCTGTTCACTCCGGAGGTCATTTGGGCCATGGAGGTCGTTGGCTGCCTCGACCCAAACTACTTCCCCATCTCTGCTCTAGTGGCTATGTGCATGCGTGCCCTCAAGTCTGGTGCTTTCGGCCCCCCATCTCTGCGCCTAGATCAGTGTTTCTCAACCTTGGGTCCCCAGATGTTTTTGGCCTACAACTCCCAGCATGCCCCAGCCAGCTATGCTGGCTGGGGCATGCTGGGAGTTGTAGGCCAAAAACATCTGGGGACCCAAGGTTGAGAAACACTGGCCTAGATTAATCTACCTGGAGTGTATAAACACACACACACACACACCTTCCTCCTTCAGAAGACATTCCCGAGGCTTCAGCAACAAGAGAACTGCATGCAGAAGCACAGACCACCCCCAAGCACCCACCTGGGCTGCCCCACGACAAAAAGAGCCCGGCTTGCTCCGCTCCTTACCCTAGAATACTGAGGCAGACCTTCCCATTGCGGTAGAAGTTTGGGTTAAACCTCACTGTGTTATTCCCGGTTGTCATCAGCTTGACCCGTGGCGGATGGATGGGATAATCTGGAGGACAGCGAAACAGGAACAAGAAGAAACCCCCTTCGTAAGGCGTGTCAAAGGGGCCTGTGATCAACGCATGAATCTGCAAGAGAAAAGCCCAGCTCGCGCAAACACTTCCGACTGGGGTGCAACACCGGCGGAGCCTGTGTGGCACACACGCCGGCCGCGGAGACTAGTCGAGGGCAGGCATCTTCCATAGGCCGCTGCGGAAAACCCAACACCCTCCTCGGAAGGTCACGGATTCGTGCCACGGGCCTCGTTCCCATGGACAGCAGGCGGGGTGGTTGAGGATGGTTTCTGGGCCGCACCGCTTTGCGGAGCCAGTGGAGGACTCTTAACTCAGCCTTCCCCGACCTGGTGCTAACGAGAGGCTTTGGACTGCAACTCCCAGCATTCCTGACCTTTGGCCATACTGACTGGGGCTGATGTGAGTTGTAGTCCAACATATCTGGAAGGCTACCGGGTTGAGGAAGGCTGCTGGAATCGAATGTTCTCCTAAAAAAAATTCCCTTTAAAAACAAACAAACATCCCTGTCGGGGGCGGGGGGTTCTAGACTAGTGGGGGGGAATCTGTAGCCCTTCAGATATTGCTGAACTCAAACACCCATCGACCCCAGCCAGCATGCCAATGTTCAGGAAGGGTGGGTGTTGTAGCCCAGCAGCATCCAGAGGGTCATAGGTTCCCCAGCCCTGGTTAGATGTCAGGGTCAGGGATAAGGGTTGTAACATGGCATTTTCTCAGATACGCTTGTTCTGTATTTGCAGGGAATTTCTTTTCATGGAAGAGTTTTTAATTTTATTTATTTATTATATTTATACCCCGCCTTTTTTCCTTCAAGGAACCCAAGGCGGCTTACATAATCCTCCTCTATCATTTTATCCTCACAACAACCCTGCGAGGTAGGTTAGGCTAGGAGTCAGAGACTGGCCCAAAGTCACCCGGGTCCCAGTCCAACACTCTCACCACTATGCCAAACATGATTTCCCAGCTGCAGCCACACACGAGACAACCTAGAACAGTTTTACTGCCTCATCTGTTGTATGAACTAAGCCAGTGATGGCAAACCTATGGCACGGGTGTCACAGCTGGCACGCAGGGACCTCTCTGTGGGCACTCAAGCCATTGGTCACCAGATCGCGAAAAGACCGTCCCCTTCTGCAAAACACTAATGATCTTGTTCTTTCTCACAGTGTGGAACAGAATGATTTTATTCTAGAATTCCTGTTACAGAATTCTTTTCTACATTGTTATCACATTTAAAAGATTTTGAAGAATGATGCACAGAGCATGGCTTGGATGTAAAGCCCTAACAGTTGACCCGAGTGCTGCATGTGTTGCTCTCAAACTAACGGAGTATGAGCCAAGGTTTGACAAATTATCAGCATGTATGCAATAGCAAAAATCACATTAATTGTGCAAAAGCATGTCCAATGCAAACTTTTACCTAATGCAGTGTTTGCAGTCCAAGACATAAAGTGTTTAAAATGTGTTAAGCATGTTTAGTTTTCTTGCTCATCCTAGTACAGGTTGACTTTTACTTTTACTAATCCGACACCTGTAGAAGCAGGGAAAGGACCCGGGGTAAAGCTTGCCCCATACAATTTCAGTCTGGCATATAATCATATTACAAGTTGAGAATCCCTTATCCAAAAATACATGTGCCTAATTATTTTAAAAGTTTGTATAAATTCCCTTCAGGCTATGTGTACAATGTAGTACTATAATAATTTTTTGAGTTGATTTTTTCCCCAACAAAAAACTGTATCATTGAAAGCTCTGTTATTGTGTTTTTCTTTAAAGACAAAAGATGTTAATTAGTTCGGACAACTGTACGAGTTGTTTTTCTAAAACTAAAACCTTGGTATTCAGGTTTAATTGCAGTGTTGGCACTTTGAAATAAATAAGTTGGTTTTGTGCTGCAGTTTGGGCACTCGGGCTCAAAAAGGTTTGCCATCACTGAACTAAGCATTACCTGAACGTCAACTGATTGGCGACCTTAACCTGCCCAGTTGTAATAGGGAACATATGAAAGCTGGGGAAGTCAGTAGCACTCATCAGATGGTGACTGGCCCTCTACTCTGCCAGGTGACTGCCATGGTCCACCATCAAATTTGGCTATAATGCGCCTCCCAACCTGGATGGAATCCTGCAATAATCGTTGGCAGCGGGCAATGCGACTTCCTTCTCTCGGACTGTCGTGAGCAATCGCAGCAGACCTAAGCTTCCAGGCAGGGCCTAGGCCCAAGGAACTTACAGTCTCCGTTTTGTCAGGGGGAGAGGCAGCGGCAAATGCCGTAGCAAGGTGGATAAAAAAAATCAATGATTTTTAAAACAGTAACATTGGATTTGTAAAATTTAAATTGGATTCTTTGTTAAAAAGAATCAATAGAATACCAAATTTCTCTCTTGTTTAAACAAGTAACATAGCAACAATTAAAGCTCTTTGCAAACGTGCGAAACCTACGCTTACAGTCTCACAAAGATTAAGGTCCCACCCAAACAAGGGCTATTCATTTCAGTTTTTCCGTCTCATGAAAAATGGCTCTGTCTGTCTAGCTCTGTCAGCTTCCACTTCTTGAAAGTTCAGGGCTTTCAGTTTCTCTTTCTCTCACTAAAGAAAGTCACATGTGCAAAGACACAGACCGGATGGGAATGCTGTTGTTCTGTGCTTATGTGGCGGTGGAGCTGGGCCAAGCGAGGCAGAGGAGTTGGCTAAGGCAGAAAGACACTATAGGAAAGGATAGTTGGAGGCCAAGTAGAAAGTAATGGTGGAGTGGACTGGGAAGAGAAAGCGCTACTGCGTTTGTGACTTCGTTCAAACCGTTCCTAATATACCAGCCAGGTAATGAGTACTATACTTGGCCGGAGTACTGTGTCCTATTTCCTAGATGAATAAAAATGAAGTTACCTAAAAAAAATTACCCTCCTTGAGTTGTAGAAGACTGTACTGGGGTGGAAATTAATATGTTTATTAATTGTTTAAGAAATATATGGAGAACTATCAGTGGCAAACTCGATTTAAAACAGGGTTTTCTCGGGGATTTCAATCATGACTTAAATAAGAGATTCAAATCGCCTTGTTTTAAACCAATCCACCCTGCTGAGTGGAAATTTCAGCGCCCAAGAAGGAAAGTATCAGTGCATATGCACAGATCTCTGCCTCACCTAGGGTTGGCACACCAATCCACTGACAGTCCATATACTGTAACTGACCATCTATTATTTCAGTGCGGTCAAATCTACCAAGAATGCCACTGCATATCAGGGCTCTCCAACCTTGGGTCCCCAGATGTTGCTGGACTGCAGCTCCCAGAATCCCTTGCCATTAGCCATGCTGGCTGGGTATGCTGGGAGCTGTAGGCCAGCAACATCTGGGGACCCAAGGTTGGAGAGCCCTAGCATAGATGGTAGCGTACCTTTTTTAGAAAGCTATTATGATGTCATGTGTTAACAAGGGACGGAGTGAGGGCTGGCCTGCCATCCCCGGCCCCGGCCCGGCCCCGCAGCACTCAGGCGCAAACGGAGCAACGCAGCAAAACTCCCCTGACTGGCTGTTATAACTGCAGGCATGTCCAAACAGGAAAACAAGCAGCCTTCAGTGGCAAAGGCCACTGCCTAGTGCAGCCGTGCCCAAACCGGTGTCCTCCAGAGGTTGTAGACTACAACTCCCAGCATTCCCGACTGGTGGCCATGCTGGCTGGGGCTAATGAGTTGCTGTGCAAAACCTCTGGAGGGTGCCAGGTTGAGGAAGGAAGGCCTAGTGGGTAGAGGGCAGGACTAAGATCAGGGGGACCCAGGTTCAAATCCTCACTCAGCCGTGAAGCTTGTTAGGCGACTTTGGGCAATTCAAACATTCTCAGCCTAGCCTCGCTGACAGGGTTGTTGTGAGGATAAAAACAGGGGGAGGGATTATGTATGTATGTATGTATGTATCTATACACACCCTGAGCTCCATGGGTGAATGGCAGAATAAATGTGCAATAAAATAATTCACTACATTTTTTAAAAGTTCATGCCACGGTCTCATAACAACAGCAATCTATTTAGCTTGGGATTGGCACAAGTTATCAGACCAGTTGTTGGTCTTCTTTCATTTTTGCAGTTCTCTTCTTGACAACATTTCAAAAAATACTTGACCAATATTTGACTGGTCAAGTGCCCGAGGCCATGGAGCCATGCGTACAAACCCAAAACACATGCAAACGGGAACAGATTGCATAATTTATATATATGTACATAAATATAAAAAAACTTATTACATTTATATCCCGTCTTTTTTCTTTCTTTCTTTATTATATTTATACCCCGCCTTTTTTCCTGCAAGGAACCCAAGGCGGCTTACATAATCCTCCTCCTCTCCATTTTATCCTCACAACAACCCTGTGAGGTAGGTTAGGCTGAGAGCCAGTGACTGGCCCAAAGTCACCCAGTGAGTTTCATGGCCGAGCAGGGGACTAGAACCCGGATCTCCCGAGTCCCAGTCCAACACTCTCACCACTACGCCACACTGGCTTTTCTTGCAAGGAACCCAAGACGGCTTACATAATCCCCCTCCTCCTCTCCATTTTATCCTCACACCAACCCTGTGAGGTAGGTTAGGGCTGAGAGCCAGTAACCAGCCCAAAGTCACCCAGTGAGCTTCATAGCCAAGTGGAGACTAGAACCTGGATCTCCGAAGTCCCAGTCCAACACTCTAACCCAGGGCTCTCCAACCTTGGGTCCCCAGAAGTTGCTGGCCTACAGCTCACAGCATACCCAGCCAGCATGGCTAATGGCAAGGGGTTCTGGGAGCTGTAGTCCAGCAACATCTGGGGACCCAAGGTTGGAGAACACTGCCCTATAAACTACAGAAGCCAGGCTAGAGGACCAAGGGCAGTTTTGTACTTGCAACACCTCTTGGCCCAGCAAAATTACCAGCAAGGGAAAAATTGGTTGAGTTTCATTTGCATGTAAACTTCTGTTAACTCAATTCTTTCTTTCTGGCATCTTCAAACTACTCTCCTTCCTCTACCTTTTCCCTCCACTTCCCTTCCCTCTTTTAGATTGTGAGCCTGCGGGCAGGGCCTGTGCCTTTAATTCTGATTTATGGCGCAGCACCTAGGTAACACAGATGTATCAGCAATAACCATCAAATGGTCATAGTACTCCTTATAATAGTATCCACGCCCCTCATTCTTCCCCATTTCAGTGTGAACAGAACATGAGCTGAAAGGCATTGCTAGATGTTTCTTAGGTTAGAAAAAATGTGGTGTGATTATCTCTTTGTGGCAGGAGGAAAAGCTAGGTACTTTCTTCACTACTCTTCCCCTACTGGTGTCAGGCTACTGACAATAATGGGATTTTAAGTCTGTAGGCTGAACTGTAAGATGTCAATCTTCTAAAACCAGCAGGAAACCCCCCTTCAGGAAAACACACTACAGAGGAAGGCATTCAGGTATCACCTACCTTGGTCATATCGTGAGGGTCAGGCACAACAAACATTCCAGGAGGTGGTTCCTTATAAATTGACATGATATCTCTGGGAAACAAACAAACAAAAAAAGATGCAGCAATCAATCAAGTGTTTCTCCAGAGCTTCTATAGCTTTACACACCAGTCCCCAAAGCCTCTTGTTGAATTCTTGAGAACTGAGCCTGCTTAAAACAAAACAAACAAACAAACAAACAAAGCAGGAAACTTAAGTTTCTAGCCCTCATGGCTACAGTCAGGCAGCCTTCCCCTAAAGACTCCAGAAAACAAATATTAAGACAACCCATACAACAGGATTATGTAAGCCGCCCTTGGGTTCCCGGCAGGAAATGGCGGGGTATAAATATAATAAATAAACCCAACTAGGAACCATCCATAAAGTTAAGTTGTGCCTTTTTCAAGCCTCCTCTTCCTTTGTCACATTTTGCCCCATTTTAATCAATACTCAATTCCTCCTCCCTCGCAGCTTATTACCCACTTCCCTCCTAATGCATAATAATAATAATAAACAGGCCTGTGGCTTATGCTGGCTCAGCTTGTCTGAGTGTGGAAAGCTAAGCAGGGTCAGGCCTGGTTATTACTTGGATGGGAGACCCCTCCTCTAGTTTCCTGCATTGAGCAGGGGGTTGGACTCGATAGCCTTGTAGGCTCCTTCCAACTCTATGATCTATGAATCTATGAACTGTATGGGTGATCCCAAAACAAGCACATCTCACAACACTGCCCAGTGAGGGGAAGGGAAAGAAAGGGGAAAGTCCACGATTTTGAAACTTGGCAAGCACCACTTCTCAAGCTCTGCCCTTCCACTTGAGGCCAGAAGAGGGGAAGGGGGGGGGGAATCTAACCTGAAGGGATTCATCACCGCCCACTCCATCCTATCAAGAACTGCTCCCTCAAACTTACGGTAGCTCTCTCACCCCAACACACATTCACAAGGAAAATGTGGGTTTTTGTTTGCTTAACAAACACACAGGCACATTGAAAGTCCCCGGCCACCAACGCCGAGCTAGCTTAAGAATCTGCACTTCCTTCCCGCAGCACAATGAACAAGGACAGCCACTGGAAGGCAGGCAAGCTGGCCTGGCACCTCCTGCCGTACGCAGAAATTATGTCAACGGCACATTATAGCAAGTGTCGCCCTTCCAACGCATAGCACCCACGTGCCCGCTGCAGCCCTCGGGTCTGCCGGACTTGGCACACAGGAGAACGGCACACTCCAGGCACACTCCAGCGAGGAGCCCTGACACACACATTCTGAGACAGAAGGGCCCTCCGCACTCACTTCGGCTTGATGCTCCTTTATTTGTCCTGACAATAAAGCTTGACAATAAAGGGATCGTGTAAAACTGGCGGAACTGCTCCGGAGGTAGCTGGGTTCAGTTGTAGGAACGAAACCCAAGCTGTCCTCCTTCGCTGCCTCCCCCACCCATTTATTTCCCTGCTCTATAGCAAGGCGACGGAGTAGGAGGACATCTGCACAGTGACCCTTGCTCGGCAGCATGGCTAGGCCTGTGGCTCACGCTGGCTCAGCTTGTCTGAGCGTGGAAAGCTAAGCAGGGTCAGACCTGGTTATTACTTGGATGGGAGACCCCTCCTCTAGTTTCCTGCGTTGAGCAGGGGGTTGGACTCGATAGCCTTGTAGGCTCCTTCCAACTCTATGATCTATGGATCTATGAATCCAAAATCTCCTGGGCAGGTCTTACCTGGTTGTGCTGACTGGAGATGGCGAGGATTCAACTTGGGGCCTTGTTTGCGCTAAGGAGATTCATAGATCATGCCTGTATGCTTTTGGCTGTAATGGGAGGGCCCTTCCTTTCTACTGCAATTTCTGACATGATCCAGAAATGTTTAGCGTGTGTGTGTGTGTGTGTGTGTGTGTGTGTGGAAGACTTTTGACTTGAAGGATCCAACTTTTCTCTGTCTCTCATTCTCCTCTACACCTGGACATTGGGTGTGGCACCCTTTGGAGAAACCAAGTGCTTTCCATAACAACATCCATTAAAAGTGCTAACAGCACGCCCAAGTATGGAACACAAAGACAAAAGCAGAGAGCCAAGGCAACCCAGGGCACAGAGGACTGAACTTGAGAGGCCTGAGTTCAAATTCCATCTCTGCCAAGGACTCGGCCTATGTCCTTGGGCAAGAACCTCAGTTCCTCAGCAGTGAAATGGGAAAGGTGACAGCTTACCTCTCAGGGCTGTTGCAAGACAACGAACACACAACAGACGGAAAATGGTGTGAAAGTGAAATAACGCTATGGAAACGTTTGGTGCTGCTAATAACAGCCTTTCCCTAAGAGCTTACTGTCTACAGGTCCGTGATCAGGATCACTCAGCACAATTTTTAACGCATTTTAATTGACCTGCCAACCCGAGGAACACCCTTATAATACGTGACCGGAGGCAAAGAGAAAGTGTTAATCACGTCACTGATTACAAATACAAAACTGAGTGCGTGCACATGTTAGTTCTGAATCACAGTAGATGTAATAAATGAAATGAATGAAATGATTAATTTAGGTATACAGTGTAGCACACCGCTACTTTTCACTGCTTGATCTACAGCAGATAAAACTGAAACACAGTATAAATAACTTATCCGAGTGCAACATATCCGGGGGAGGGTGTGTGTCTCACTCCCCAGGTTAATACGGTTAGGAGCAGGGGAAGGACTGATCTTTCATTGGGAATGGGATCTGTTTCTATTCCCAGAAGAAAAATCCATTGAGTAAAATGTTGCACCCGCCTTCCTCCAACCTGGTGTCCTCCAGATGTGCTGCACTACCGCAACCATCATGGCTGGGACTTGTAATCCAACACATCTGAAGAATCCCAGGTTTGGGAAAGCTGCTTTACACCTTCTTGTTCTATGCAAACCAAGCAAGAAAAGCTCAGGGGGGGGGGGAACTAAACTGAAACCCAAAGTGTGGCTCATAGGCAGCAAAAGTATTCTGGGCAAACACGAATTCCAAAAAAAGGTCTGCCTTATCCTTGAAGGCTACTCTCCTGTGAGTTTCCTTTCCCTTTAATGGGGCTCTAAGTATGTCATATACCAACTGTTATCTGATGCAGAACAAGGAAGTTGAGCTTGGGGTGGAAGCAACCCAGAGGACAGGCTTCTTACAAGGAAGCTTCTAAGCTCAGGTGTGCGTGAGGCTTTTCTCATCTTCAGAGGCTGCGGGAGACATTACCCCAGAGAAAGGCATCATACAGTTTAGTTGAGCTGTTGTAAACTCTCTTAACCCATGTGTAGAACTACCAACTTTTAAAAGTTATTATTCCTGACGGGATCTACAACTTTAACTGCATGACATTTACCGTATTTATTATTTATTTGTTTGTTACATTTATATCCTGCCTTTTCCTCCAAGGAGCTCCAGGTGGCTAACATGGCCCTCCTCCTCTCCATTTTATCCTCACAACATGTTATTATCCTTAGGCTGAGCTCAGTGACTGACCCAAAGCCAGCCAGTGAGTTCTATGGCCGAGTGGGGAACTGGAACTCAGGCCTCACGAGTTGCAGTCCAACACTCTAACCACTGCACCACACAGGCTCTCGAGAATTATGATGATGATTATTATTAATTTTATTTATATACCGCCCAACAGCCGAAGCTCCCAGAATGCTGAAATTTAACAGGTGCAGCTTTCCCATCACTGCTGCATCAGTTACCCACCATGCAGCTATTAAGAGCACTGGACCCCTGCCAAGAAAGTAAGACAATCAACCTTCCAAGAGAAGTTTGATTATCCATACTGGTGGAAGATTCCAACACCCCCAAAGCATGAGGGCAGAGTGAGATATTCGGAGGGTGAGGGGAATACACACTCTGCACATGCTCAGAAGCACCGTCCCCTTTGTTGCCGACCCACGCTCTGCTGCCACCTTCCTCCTCTTCCCACAGCCCCAGTTACCGTTTGATGCGCAGCAGGCAGGCAGCGCTCGGCCTCTCTCCGTCCCAGTCGCCGCTGGTCGTGGGGTCCCAGAAGGCCGAGTGCGAGAGCAGCACTCCGGCGGCGGCGGCGGCAGCGGCGGACTGGGGGATCCCGGGCACCGAGGTCCCGCCAGACCCTACTCCGGATCCCGCTCCGGATCCGCCTCCGGCCGAGCCGAGCCCCGCCACCGCCCACAGGTCGGCCGGCAGGAACACACTCGGGGCCCCGCCGCCCGCCGCGGATCCTGGTCCGCCGCCGCCGCCCGGAGGGGCCGCCAGCACCTGCGGCCGCAGCCGCCTCCTCAGCAGCCGGACTCTCCGCCATCATCGCCAATAGTCCCAGCTACGCTTCCGGGACCTCCGACGCCAGCGACAGGGGCGGGCAGAGCAGGATCACTATGCACCGCCCACCATCGACGGCGGGACCACTGAGTCCGGGAGTCCCAGAGCACCCCCACCCTGGTTGTTAGTTGGTTCCTTCCTTTCGGCGGAGACGCCGCAGCACCAAAGAGTTGTGCATTATCCTCACTTCCGGTTTCGAATAGACTCCCCATTAAGTAGGGCAAGAGAACGTTCATAGGCACGGACGTAAAGCTAGAACAGGAAAGCATGACGAGAAGCTCCCTTTTCTTGCAGTGCTTGAGTTTCGATTGGGGACATCTCCGGTGCCTTTAAAAAGCTGCAGAAATAGACAGCGATGCAATGTACAGCCATCTGTACCAGTGCTGCCTTTCCATGGTGGGGGAGGTTCCGGTTGAGTTCTGTCCCTCGCATAGCTTTAAAGCAGGGGTGCGCAACTCAATATTTTTGGGCCTACAATTATCCATCCGCCTTAGCCGGCAGAGCCCATGGCGAGGGATGATGGGAGCTGTAGGCCAAAACATCTGGAGGGCCACAAGTTGGACACCCCTATTTAAAGACACAGGAGCCGTGTCCCACACCAAATTAATCTTAACACAACACTGCTGCTTTTTTTCTACTGGGGGTGGTATAGGGCTCGATGCTTTCTAAGCACTGCAACAGGAGAAGGCTTGTAGGTCACACTCCTGGGGCTTGAAAATTTAGCTGCCAGGTAGAAATTCAACAGGCAAATCCTTTCATCGCTGAATTGTGTTGAATTTCAGCATGACAGAGGCTTTTAAAAGTTTGTGAACCATGTCAGAAAAAGGCCATCCTTGCATAGCTTCTTTTGTACTGCTTTATTAAAAGCATATATAGAATGCGTATTATAATTTCAAAAGGAACCTCTAACTCTTGAGTTTTTACATTAATTCTTCTGGATTTCCCATGCTCTTGCCCTGCACATGGAGGATGCATGAAATCAGCTGCAGTCGGGAACCTGGTTTTATTAGAGTGAGAAATAAACAATATTAGGTTATTGGGTTAGGATTTTTAAGTTTTGTTCTGTTTTTAATTGTGTTTTATACTGTGTGTGTGTGGTCCCCCCCTTGTATTTTATTGGATTGTAAATCGCTCAGAGTGGCCGGATGTCTTGGCCAAATGGGCGATTCATAAATATAATAAATAAATAAATCTGTAGCCCTTTGCATAGAATCTCTTCGCCAGCCCCCAAACTAGAACGTCGCTCAGGAACAGTCGAAGAGCCGTACAGAACTATAGAGTTTCATTTCCACTCGGAGATAGAGCGTCCCTTTCGGCGTCATAACGTCTTTTCAAATGCTCAGCCCCATACGACTTATTTACTCGGGGAAGTCTGTCTGTCCCACCGATTTCCATGGGACTTGCTCTCACCTAAGTGCATAAAAAGATCAAAGCCTAGAGTGCCGCGCATGCGCAGTGGTAACCAGCCCGGCCGTCCTCGGCGATTCCCTATTACAGCCATAGAACCGCCTCGCTTCACGCAGGCCACTCCCCTCTAGTGGCTCCACCACGCAGAAATCTCTCAACGGGCAGTCACCATAGAGACTCTCCCCTAAAGCGTAGCCCTCCCACTCCATCATAGATCATCGTCCTAGAGCGTAACCGGAAGAGCTATATCGTTATCCCCACGACTAACGATCGCCTTTGCAGTCACCATCGCACGCTCCCCATTCTGGCTATCGAGGGACTCTGATGGGTGGCGGCGGCTGAGTTTAACACGCTCCAGGCGGAAATAAGGTCGTTTTTAGGAGTATTTTTGGTTGTTTTGCCGTAATCGCTCTCCCCGACACATCAAAGAATTCTATCCAGTCCAGGAAAGTTCTGGAGGTCACAGAGTTGTGTCCTTTTAACAATTTCACCTTGTAGTAGCCAGGGATGTTGAAGAGTCCTTGGTCTCGAGTCCGAGTCCAAGGTCCAAAATGGTGACTCCTGAGTCCCAAGTCACTCCCAAAACTGACTCCACGAGTCCTTATTAAAATCAATGGGGTTTCCCCCCCAACAAAATAAGGCTACTTCAGATGCGTGGCTTAAATAAATTCTAGGCACAAGTGTGTCTTTTTATTTCAAAACTCTGCAACTGATTTTGGCAAGAACAGACCAGGCAGACAAACCCAAAATAACCAGGCAGGCAGAGGAGGCAGGGAACCCCAAAGCAGGCAGGCAGAGGCCTTTGTCTTGGACAATTCAACTGTTGAACTGGTCAAGAAGAGACCAGGCAGGCAGAGGAGGTTGGGAACCCCAAACAGGCAGGCAGAGGCAGCCAAACCCAAAATGTCTGACCCTAACCCCCCACAACAACACATCAGTCAAAATAAATCTCAACACATCGTTGGGGCTGCGCTCCTGGTAGCTGTCCATAGTGGCCGAGCAGCGGCGCGCCTCGCTTCCATGCGCTCTTCACCGGTGATAATGCTCCTTCTGGCACAGCCAGAAGACTCGTCAACAGCCCAGGGATGTTGACGAGTCCTTGGTCTCGAGTCCCATTAAAAATATTGGGAGTAGAGTCAGAGGGGGGACTCAGTCCGACTCACGAGTAGAGTCCTCGAGTCCGAGTCCCCATCCCTGGTAGTAGCCCTGTAACAAAGCGCCTGTCCCTGCCCACGCCTACCATCATCGCCACTCCCTCGAATAGCAAACCCAGGGGCTGAGAGCCGACAGAGACGCCCCAAAATGGGGCTACTGAGAAACAAGAGGGAGGCATCAACGTGCTCAGAGAAACTTGTTTGCAGAAGTACATTCACCACAAATGCAAACGAATGAGGACCGATTATACCCCATATCCCTAGAATGTTGAGTTTCAGATAGAACAATTGAAAAAAAAAAGGGTGGGCGAGAGGGACAGCCTGGCGACATTCGTGGAGGCAAGAATACATTACATTTTGTTGCAGGGCCCATTTGTCCCTGGTAAAATCAAACTTCGGTGTACCATCAGTTTGTCAGGAACAGGACCATAGACAAACAAGTTAGTGACTGCTGCTTAGAGTTACAGAAAAAGGCTAGTTTAAAAAATAATTTTAAAAGGCCCAAGGAACTTATATAGCTGCCTTATATCACACCAGGTCAAGTTTGCTCAGCACTAGCTAAGTTTTTTAGACTTTCCCTGCCCTACCTGGAGATGCCAGGACCTACCATGTTAGGGGCCATTGTGGGGGAGAGGAACATTTGGGGATAGAGGTTGCAGGCCATGAGGTTAACTAACTCTCCTTCCTACCCTATATGGGGAATGGTGAGAAAGAGGAACCCTCACACACAAGGGCTGGCACCTAGCCCCAAATATGAGCTCTTTACCACTACATGGCAAAATGGGAACATTTCTGGAGTATGGGAAAGAAAAGTCCTTTTCCTGTTCCAGGCTGGAGCCCTAGGAGCTGAGGATACAATGCAACATTTTGTTGCAGTTCCTTGTTTTAGACTTCCTCCATTGCTGCATAGTTTTTTAAATGGCACAGGTTTGCTAGAGGTGAATTGCCATATCTAGAAAAAAGTAGTCTCGAGCATGAGGTACACTCATTTACATACTCAATTCCCCAATTAGGAAAGGAGCGAGCAGAAGCATTAGCCTGTGAAACTGACAAGTCTCAGAGTGCAGGTAAGGTTATGAAGTCCCTGCTCCTCAGCTGCTGAAGGCAGCAAACTTGCTTCAGTAAGTTCCCCTGCATGCCACTTTGGTAGTAGGCACAGTGTAGGTCTGATTATATGAAACTCCAACAAAGTTATACTAAAACTAATTATTTTACATTCTTTAAGCAGGCCATAGAAGACTACTCTAATTGTCTGAAAGCCAATAGTGGCACCGATGGTGTTATCCTGTTGTTGTTGTTGTTGTTACCAACTATATTGTATTGTTATTCACAGAAGGAATCCATGATGAATTGATTTTGAAAGACAGACATTTCTCCACCCACCCATAATGCACACATGTGCAAAGTGAAAGAATGAGACAAAACAAAAAACTTGAATCTTATTTATTAAGAGAAAGTTTGTTTAAATTTGTTAACACCATGAGCAAGGGAGGCAGGCTCAAACCAGAGAGGACACAGACAGCTGCTGCAGCATAGCTCCAAGGCTTTTACATGGCAAACAAAATGAGGAATGCCACCATCAAACAGAAGAGCCCCATGGCCTCCGAGAGGGCAAAACCCAGGATAGCGTAAGAAAACAGCTGCTGCTTGAGGGACGGGTTCCTGCGGGTGAAAGACAGAAGATCTGTAAGGTCGAATCCTATTGGCTACTCCAAAATAAAAGGCTGCAAAATGTTAAGTAGCACAGCCATAGATATATCCACTATACCTCAATTTAAGGCAAGGGTGGGGAACTGTAGCCCTCCAGATGTTGTTCGACTACAACTTCTATCACCCCAAACATTGGCCATGCTGGCTGGGGCTGATGGGAGTTGGAGTCCAACACCTGGAGTGCCACAGGCTCCCCACCATGGCTTTAAGGTGTTAGGGCTGTTAACTAGTTTCAAAAACTTTGTGGGATTGTTCCCTGCTTGAAGCTATATACCCACAGAAACAAGACTGTTTTACAGACAGGGAACCACATATTTTAGCTTTGCATCCTGGACATTCAATTTATGGATCGTGGACAAGAAGGAAAACGGGGGCTAGGGGGAAATTAAACTATTCTCTTTGATTTTGGGCCACTTAAGACGTACATTCTCATTATGTCTATAAATAAGCTACACTGAGCCTGTTTGCATGACATGGCAGCCCACAGTGGCTTAATTTACCCACAAGGGGCCTGTTGCATTGTGCCCGACACCTGGGGGCACTATTTTTGTATGGCAACAACGGATGCCCAGTGTGCTGTGGATTGTCGTGTGAACCCATGCAGCAGGGGTTGTTTCAAAAATGGTGCCCATGGGTGCCGAGCACGATGTGACAGCCCCCGCGGATCAATTAAGCCACAGTGGACTGTCGTGTCATGCAAACCAGGTCATTATGTCTAAAGATCTGTGAAAATCTGCTGCCCGAACACATACATGCAAAACTTCTGGAGCTTTGCCCAGCCTTCAAAGAGGCGTGCACTATCTCCTGCTCCACATGAAAGCACCTGCACCTTAGGTGACACAAGCAGCAGCTCTAAGGGAAGGTTCACTGCAATAATGTTTAAGAGCCCAAACAGACTGAGAATTGCTTCTTTAGCACAATAGAATATTGTCTTGACAATGGAGACAATATCGCAGCAGGCATGAGCATTGTGTCTTGGCCGCATATTAACAACTGTTTTGGCAATGAATTTTCAAGAGGCTTGGAACCTATTGGTTTGGGAAAAACATTTATACAACTTGTCAACAAGATGCTTGACCAAAAAAATCCATTTGGAACTCAGTATTCTCCCTCTTCCTTCTACTACAGCTTTCCCCGGCTGAGGTATCCAATGCTGCCTGCCAAAACAAATTCTCACTGGATGGGGTGCATTTGTAGGTCAAGGTCTCCCCCCCCCCCCCCGCAAAAAAAGATTCTAAACTGCCTGCTGAAATAAAGCAGAAATGCCTTTTCCAAGCCAGTTACCTGGCATAACCGATGATTAAACTGCCAAACACGGTCCCAATCCCAGCTCCTGAGCCGGCTACCCCCACTGTAGCAGCACCAGCACCGATGAATTTAGCAGCAGTATCAATGTCATGGGAGACAGCACTGGTTTGGAATTCCCGATGAGCCAGCTGACGATTGGAAATGCCGAAGAACTATGGAGAAAAAAAGTAACATGATTTGGGCCAGATACTTGAAACTGCCATATAATTTTCCTTTCACAAGAGCATTTCATCGAGCTGTTCCCAAGCAACAGGTTAGGACAGAGGTTCTCATAGTTTCTACCCCCAGAGCCCACTTGAGAGAGCTGAAAATTACTGAGGGCCTCCCATCACAAAATGGTGACAGATGGAGGTGGAGTTTGGCATAATCAACTGGCAATTGCTGAGATAATTTTGAATTGCTATTTAACTCCCCTTTGAAAATTGCTAAGTTCTTTGCCCCAGCTATTTCCTTGTAGCAGGGAATTCTACAGTTCAGCTTTCCTCAAGTTAAGTACAGGCATTGGCTCTGGAGGTATCATGACTCAGCGCCCCCATTTTGGGAAGAATTCGCTTGTCCAGAGGCTCTACATCTGGGTTTCCAACATGGTACCCACCAGGCTACATACCTCTGCTCATTTTAATTTTATGTCTTAAAATTATTTTAACGTTTTGATTGTCTTGATGCAAAGCGTTGCCCTTGATTTGGGGTCAAAAGTGTTTTTTTTATTTGAGCTCAGACACCACACCCCCAGCCCTATCTCTGCCTTATTCTTAGGATCTCGGGCGAATTACTTTTCTATTAGTCCCATCAGTTTCCCTTCTGGGAAATGAGTACTGTGACTGGCCATACCTACCATGGTAGCCATTTTATGAATGAGCAAGCCCCTCCATGGCAGCCATTTTGTGAGAGTGCCTATTACACTCTCAAAATTCAAAAGGTGCCCACCAAGCCAAAAAGGTTAGGGACCCCTGCTCTAAGCAGAGAAAACTATTTATTTTATATTGTTTTTCTCCTTTCCTCATCCCACACGCCTCTCAAAGTCTACTTACCCATCCCCTACCATTTCTTCTCCCCTTCTTAAACTTGTACCCAACTGCCCTCCTACTACTTTTACATTCACTTCCTCCTATAAGAGCTTCCCTTTCTTATTTCCTTCCTCTTTATTCCCAGTTTTTAGAAATTATTATTAGCCTTGCTCTCTAAACAACTCCAGCTACCACACCTGGCTATGCAGCGTGCATGGTGTGGCCATGACAGGGCAGACAAGCAAAGAGGCACTGGGTAGTCTGCAGCACTGAGACCCACCTGAAGCCCCACTGATGTGTCCCGACCCACCGTTTGAGAAACACTGGATTCGAACATCCCTAGGAAAGGGGTGGGGGAAGAGAGAATGGGGTGGGTGACCAACAAGAGCCTTATGGGTTGCCTGCTAAGCTTCTATGCCAGGTGTGAGGAACTTATGGCCTTCCAGATGTTGTTGGACTCCAACTCCCATCAGCCCCAGCCAGCATGACCAATGGTCAGTGAGGATGAGAGTGGGAGTCCAATATCATCTGGAGGCCAAAGGTTGCTCACCCCTGTTCTAAGCATTTATTTATTCATTCATTCATTATATTTATAACCCACCTTTTTTCCTTCGAGGAACCCAAGGTGGCTTACATTAATCCTCCTCCTCTCCATTTTATCCTCACAACAACCCTGTGAGGTGGGTTAGGCTGAGAGTCAGTGACTGGCCCAAAGTCACCCAATGAGTTTCATGGCCAAGCAGGGACTAGAACCCGGATCTCCCGAGTCCCAGTCCAACACTCTAACCACTATGGTATGCTACATGCCAAGTAGGTATTACTGCCAGATCACAGATTAGAACAGAAGTGCAGGTCTCCAGCAGACCTAACCCTCCATTGTTAAGGGTTCCTGTAGGAACCCTTAGGGGGGGAAAGCTGACCACCCCTGTATCCTGCTGAGACATGCCACAACCAGTTAAGGCAGACACCAATGAACCACAGATATACAGATTCTGAAAACCTCTCTTTGATGTACAGGGAGAGAAGTGCCTAGAGAAAGAAAAACCTTTAAGAACCTTTTTAATTAAGAACTGGCGCCTGAGTTTTGCATTCTTCCTCCTCCCTCCCAATCCCTTTTCCATCATGTCTTTTAGATTGTGAGCCTGAGGGCAGGGACTGTCTTATTAATCTTTGTAAACCACTCTTAGAGCCTTTTCTGGCTGAAGAGCAAGGTATAAATGCAATAAATAAATACTGTGCACACAAGGAATACCAATCCTGCCATCCCCCAATCCAGTAGGAATAATAATAAGAAAAGGGAACCACGGGCAAGCTATTCAGTATGAATGCCGCAGTGCCAACACAGGGTTCGTGAAGGCTGAAATTAATGCAGTGTCCGATTCAGAAGGGTTTCTAAATGGATGGCGATGAGGGTGAAGGAAGACCAGCTGAGAAACATGCTGACAACTGAGGTTTACCCCAAGTTAGGACAATTTTTCAATCTCCAGTGTAGTTGCAGCATGACAAGGTTGAAAAAGCTGGAGAAGGAAAGCCATAGAGGCATGCAACAAAAAGGAACCTTTAACTCTGCTGGATTTTAACGCTTAATATTAAGTAGGGTCCTAGAAGGCAAGGTAGTGCCTCTGCCCAAGAAATCATTCTTCTTTTCATTATATTTGTGGTGTGAGCTGCTGCAGCAGCACTGTTCCTTCCAGTACTGCTCTGGTAACAGGAGAAGCTCTAGGCCATGTGGGAAGAGTCGATGCAGAAAAAGTTTTCTCCCATGCCAGCACTGAGTCACTTTCTGGGATCACCCCCGATGCTGGTGTAAGAAAGCCATGGGCTCCTCCCAAGAGATCCAGGTCTTATGGCTCCCAAGGGGCTAGTGGGAACCTTATGTGTTCAAGATCCAAGTTAGCCTAGTTCCCGCACTTTGAGAAAATGTATAGTATTATAATAAAATAATTTCTGTGCATAGGTTTGTTGTAGCATTTTTATTGTTGGATGGCTTTTCATGTCATTTGAATTTTGATATTAGTTTTTGTACGACGTTAGCCACTTTGGGTTTCCTTTTGGAAGGAAGAGTGGGGTACAAACAAACACTGAAATGAAAAAATAAGGCAGTAATGAAGGGCCATGTTGTTTATTCTTACCTGCACAGTCTGAGTCTCTGGCCTGCTCAATATAGACAGGGAAGCTGGCCTGGTCAGAGCTCGGGAACAGCAGCGAAACTGGGGAGACAGACATTTAATTCATATCAGAATATAAATAACTGCTCTATACAGAGGCCAGTACTGTCTATTCTGACTGGCAGAAGCTCTTTAAGTTCTTAGACAAAGATTTTCCCTAACCCTCCTATCTGAGATTCTTTAAGTTGTGGATGCCAGCAATTTAACATGGACTAAATACTTGCAAAACATGTTCTCTACTGCTGAGCTATGGACCTTTCCTAAATTTGTTATGTGGTACTTTTGCTGGAGGAACTCCCACATGAGGAAAGGTTACAACATTTGGGGCTTTTTAGCTTAGAAAAAGGCAAGTAATGGGGGCATGATGGAGGTGTACAAAATTATACATGGTATGGAGAAAGTTGTTAGGGAGACATTTTTCTCCCTCTCTCATAACACTAGAACCTGGGGTCATCCAATGAAGTTGAATGGTGGGAGATCCAGGACAAATAAAAGGAAGTATTTCTTCACACAGTACATAATTAAACTATGGCATTTGCTACTATGAGATGTAGTGACTGCTACCAACTTAGACAGCTTTGAAGGGGATGAGACAAATTCATGGAAGATAAGGCTATCATTGGCTACTCGGCTTGATGGATATATATTACTTCCAGACAACATCAGAAGCAATATGTCTCTCAATGCCAATCGCTAAGGAACATGAGCATGAGAGGTCTATTGCACTCATGTCCTGCTTGTAGGCTTTCCAGAGGCATCTGAGTGGCCACTGTGGGAACAGAATGCTGGACTAGATAGGATTTTGGTCTGATCCACAACAGCTCTTACGTATGTATGGCCATTACCCTGCCAGTGTGATAGCTGACCATCTTTAGTCTTCTGCATTATACAGGGGGCCTGTTTGCACTACCAATTATCTTGGAATAACTACCCTAAAATTTCCTTAATCCTCTGATTTGTTTGATCCCATTGTTAAATATATAAGAGATAATGTAGTGAAGTCTCTTATGTTCTGCTGATCTCTAAAGATAGATATATCTATTCATTGTGTTCTCATGAAAATTCTCTTTGGCAGGGGATGCTAGATCTTGCTCTCATACAAATGTTTCTGGCCCCAGATTAAGCTTGGCTAGAATTCTAGACAGGGGACGAGTACCCTTCCCAATACCATTCTGTCATGACGTGAACTCAATAAGTATGTGATCAATTAACTGCTTTAAAGGTCTGCATGGATGGAAATATAGAACAAGCCTCCCTGACCTAGCATTGCTCCTATTATAGTCTATTACAATGTCTAATAATTAAGTATTGCAAAGGTTAATATTAAAAAAATTAAATACAAGGGGTCAATAGGCACAAGCCTGAGGATACCAAACATGGTGTGTTTGTATCAGTCTTCCCCAACCTGGTGCTCTCCAGATGTTTGCACAACTCCATCAGCCCCAGCCAGCATGGCCTATGATCAGGAATGCTGGGAGCTGTAGTTCAAAATATCTGGAGGACACCAGGTTGGGGAAGGCTACTCGAAATTCAATATGCACGGTAGCTGTACCACACCCTATGTTTTCCCTCATTGGTTTCACAGACTTAAGAGGGAGTTTGATTTAACATAAACTGGTGATAAGCCACCCTTGGAAAATCTTTTTGGAGGGCAGGGTATATATTTTGTAATAAATAGAATAAAAAAGTAAATACCCACCAGTCTGTCGCTCCTACCAAGTACAAATCAAAACAGTCAGGCAGGGATGTTTCATTTTATTTTCTAAACTGGAAGAAGGTTGGTCACTAACCAATTGATGAATAGTGACTATGTATGGGCAGGAGCACAAGTAAAGATTTGTTGGCTAGTAATGTCTGTGAACTTATTTGCAAGGCTAATAACATACCCTTCAGAGGGGCATTTGACCAAGGTTCAAACACCTCAACCAAAATTAATTCTGTGGCTTTGGACAAGTTACTCTTAACTCTCCCTCTGTAAAACGGGAAGATTACTGACCTATCTTGCAGTGCTGTTGTAAGGATGAATAAGCTAAGGAACATAAAGCACTAAAATCACTTATTACTTCTCCTTTTAAGGCACCTATAAGTCAAAATTTCCTTACCAGAGCTGGCGAAGCCAGGAGAGCTACTGGAGTCTGCATTCTGAGTATCCTGAATAAAGGGGAGGAAAAACCATGTTTACATATACACACATCCTAAATACTGAGTTAAAGGGGAAAGCTTTATATACCATTCCTAAAGAACAAGTAAAACATTTTCCTTTATCCATTTATCTTCTCTTTCCCTTTCCAGTATAATTTTCTGTAAGGATTTTTACAAAGTGTCATTCCAAATCTGAACTAGAAGGTCAAGCTAGTTTTGAAGGAATACTGTTAATGAAGGATCCAGTTATTCACAAAGAGTAAAGAACCAGATATGAGAGCCAGTAACTGTGCAACAGTGACCCCCAGCTGCGGACAGACACCATAAGGAGACAGACACCATAAGGAGACAGACATAAAAACTATCACAGGAAGGACAGATGAAGATTAGTCTAACACAAAATTGCTTCTCCCCTTACAGAAGTCAAAGACTCTGCTGGAGATAAGGAACAGCGTATGTGACCCTATCGTTGATTGAATAAAGGCTGCCTAAGGGAGACCCTACACACACCTCTATTAACTAGCAGCTAAGAAAAGCACAATTAGATCACAGGGCTTGCAGCACATTACCCAATGTTTCAGAGCTATAGTTATCTCCCTGCAAAGTCTCATTTACAAGGGACCCTAGTAAGCCACAAGGCCCTTTCCCCTACCCCAAATCTATGAGCTCCCCAAGCCCTTGCCCAATTTTTATTTTTACTAACTCCTTCAGCCAGTGGGATGCATCCTAAGCTTCCACAAAGAGCATCCTAACTCACCTCCTTCCCCATCGACACCTTCATTGACTCCCTACACCCTAAGGGCCCTCAATTTGTTTACTTCATATTAGGTAGTGCCTTTTGCATAATGTTGTTATAAAAACTGCCATTCTTTCTTCCCTCCTTAGCCCCACATGCTTTCCCTAGTCTTGTCCCATTCTTTTTGCCTCATTCTTCTGCCAGCATCCCAAAGCAGAACACACTGCCTCTTTCCCTCACAGCAGTCATGTTGAAAGCCCCTCATTGGCTTGTTTTCATGTACATCAGCTGGATATTACCTCTGCCAAATCAAATTACTGTACATTAATAATCTCCCCCCCCACTCCAGTACATACCATTGCTCTAAAGACAACTTGCACCCCACCCCTTTCCAGAACTTACAAATGATCCTCTCCATCTCCTATCACCTTTCCGGCTCACTTTAAGGTGATGGCCAGAAAGCCTTAGATCACCTGACATGAGCATGCATACTTCTACCATATTCTCCCACCATAGCCTTCAAGAGCAACCCAGAAGACTTTTATGATATACCATGTACTTGCCAAATCAGATCTACATTTCCAAAAGCAGCAGGCTTTCCCTCATCTTTAGTGACAAATTCCAGAGGTGAAGCCACATTAGCTTGTTAAGCCAATAAATGGACTCTTGCGGCACCTCAAAGATGAACCGATTTGTAGTGGCAGAAACGCCCATGCTCTAGAGCTCAAAGGCCACAGAAGCTTACGCCACAGTAGGATTCCCTATGCAATCCTTTCCCCAACCTGGGAATCCTATGCATATTTACTCAGATGTCAGTCCCACTATGTCCAACGGGGTTTACCCTCAAGATTCTAGTGTAGTCTCCCGCAACCTGGAGCTGGCTGGGGGATTCTGGGATTGTAGTCCAACACATCTGGAGGGCACCCGGTTGGGGAAGACTGCCCTAGTGTATTAGGATTACATCTTAAAGGTGTTGAGGACTAAGAAGTGTGTTAAATTGCAGCCTGAATCTGTTAGTCTCTCAGGTACCACAAGACGCCTCTTCCCTGGAATTTTCTTCCTCGGGGACTCACCGAAGCGGGAGCACTGCGAGGGTTCCTCCCCCCGCCCCCCATTCAAACTAGCTGTGGAGGAAGGAGGGGCTGGCTGGCCCGCCACACCCCCACCCTTTCCTACCCCAAAGGAACCAAGACCCCCAGAGATCTCAAGGTACCAGATTGCCAGCCTCAGCTGTCTGCAATCCTGCTTGGATCTCTGTTGAGGGACTCGCCTTCAATTCCGTAACCTGGATTTAGATACTGAAGCCACAGAGTACTACAAAACCCATGTGGGGTAAAACCACGACAAGGTTTATTCTGGTAGCATTTTACAACAAGATTAGGGAAATGAGAGAAGCACACAAAATAAAGAGAGAGACACTTTAGTACACCGTAAAGCTGCAAAACAATAAAACCTGATTCCTTAAGATCTCTCAGGCACACACCTGTTACCTGAGGGTGTTCTCTTCAAGGGTTAAATCCAGCACAGCCTCGCTGCCCAAGGGAGATTACCACACCTACCCGAAGGTCCGAGATGGGTAAAACTCCCACAAGGCTTGCCTTCACTAGAGCCCTCATCCAGCTCATTTCACCAGGAGCTAACTGGGGTCGGATCCTGATGCCACCCCCAAAGGTTTGGGGCCTCTCTTTGGCTTGCCTCCATCCCCAATAGCCAGGGTAGCCGGTAGCCACACGATCCAGGACAAAGACCAAAAACCACGCTTTGGGAAATATACCTTTTCCCCCCCTCCCCTCCTCCTTGTAACTCTGCAGCCTCTCAGCCAATTAGATTGAACTTCACCTGGGCAGGCAGGATGAGGGAGGCTCATGAGTCATGCCATGATATGATTTACATATGAACGCTTTCAGCCTGGCTCCTCCAGACTTCCAGGCGCCAGGCCCCATCCTATGTTTTATGTACCTTTCGCTTCTTCCCAGCCCCCTCAACTGGCCCCACTTGGTTTACACATGAGGAGTTGTGTGTGTGTGTGTGTGTGTGTGTGTGTGTATGCATGCATGCAGGAACCTCCAAGGGCCCTTTCTCCACACGCTATGCACACCCCACCCCCAGCCTTTAGCCGGTTCACACATGAGGGTGTGTGTGTGTGTGTGTGTGTGTGTGTGTGTGTATGAACCCGCAAAGGCTCTTTTTCTCGACACTAGCCTTTGCTGACCAGGGCCGAGTGAGAACAATAAGACTATTGAGAGTAAAATAAATACCGGCTCTTCCTGTTCCCTCCATGCACCCGTCTCTGCACACCCCTTGTCCCTATCCTTCCAACGGGCTCCCTGCCTTATGCATGACTTTCCCCCCAAATCTGCCTCGTACAGCCCCCGCCTTTCAGGGTCTCCCCGCAAACCTTCTAGAGAGCGAAGAACGGCTGCAGCAAACCTCAAAGTCGCAGCTCGATCCAGGACAAAGACCAAAAACCATGCTTTGGGAAATATACCTTTCCTCCCCTCCCCTCCTCCTTGTAACTCTGCTGCCTCTCAGCCAATTAGATTGAACTTCACCTGGGCAGGCAGGATGAGGGAGGCTCATAAATCATGCCTCATGGCATGATATGATTTACATATGAACGCTTTCAGCCTGGCTCCTCCAGACTTCCAGGCGCCAGGCCCCATCCTATGTTTTATGTACCTTTCGCTTCTTCCCAGCCCCCTCAACTGGCCCCACTTGGTTTACACATGAGGAGTCGTGTGTGTGTGTGTGTGTGTGTGTGTGTATGTATGCATGCAGGAACCTCCAAGGGCCCTTTCTCCACACGCTATGCACACCCCACCCCCAGCCTTTAGCCGGTTCACACATGAGGGTGTGTGTGTGTGTGTGTATGAACCCGCAAAGGCTCTTTTTCTCCACACTAGCCTTTGCTGACCAGGGCCGAGTGAGAACAATAAGACTATTGAGAGTAAAATAAATACCGGCTCTTCCTATTCCCTCCATGCACCTGTCTCTGCACACCCCTTGCCCCTATCCTTCCAACGGGCTCCCTGCCTTATGCATGACTTTCCCCCCAAATCTGCCTCGTACAGCCCCCGCCTTTCAGGGTGTCCCCGCAAACCTTCTAGAGAGCGAAGAACGGCTGCAGCAAACCTCAAAGTCGCGGCTCGATCCAGGACAAAGACCAAAAACCATGCTTTGGGAAATATACCTTTTCCCCCCTCCCCTCCTCCTTGTAACTCTGCTGCCTCTCAGCCAATTAGAATGAACTTCACCTGGGCAGTCAGGATGAGGGAGGCTCATAAGTCATGCCTCATGGCATGATATGATTTACATATGAACGCTTTCAGCCTGGCTCCTCCAGACTTCCAGGCGCCAGGCCCCATCCTATGTTTTATGTACCTTTCGCTTCTTCCCAGCCCCCTCAACTGGCCCCACTTGGTTTACACATGAGGAGTCGTGTGTGTGTGTGTGTGTGTGTGTGTATGTATGCATGCAGGAACCTCCAAGGGCCCTTTCTCCACACGCTATGCACACCCCACCCCCAGCCTTTAGCCGGTTCACACATGAGGGTGTGTGTGTGTATATGAACCCGCAAAGGCTCTTTTTCTCCACACTAGCCTTTGCTGACCAGGGCCGAGTGAGAACAATAAGACTATTGAGAGTAAAATAAATACCGGCTCTTCCTGTTCCCTCCATGCACCCGTCTCTGCACACCCCTTGCCCCTATCCTTCCAACGGGCTCCCTGCCTTATGCATGACTTTCCCCCCAAATCTGCCTCGTACAGCCCCCGCCTTTCAGGGTCTCCCCGCAAACCTTCTAGAGAGCGAAGAACGGCTGCAGCAAACCTCAAAGTCGCGGCTCGATCCAGGACAAAGACCAAAAACCATGCTTTGGGAAATATACCTTTCCCCCCCTCCCCTCCTCCTTGTAACTCTGCTGCCTCTCAGCCAATTAGAATGAACTTCACCTGGGCAGTCAGGATGAGGGAGGCTCATAAGTCATGCCTCATGGCATGATATGATTTACATATGAACGCTTTCAGCCTGGCTCCTCCAGACTTCCAGGCGCCAGGCCCCATCCTATGTTTTATGTACCTTTCGCTTCTTCCCAGCCCCCTCAACTGGCCCCACTTGGTTTACACATGAGGAGTCGTGTGTGTGTGTGTGTGTATGTGTATGTATGCATGCAGGAACCTCCAAGGGCCCTTTCTCCACACGCTATGCACACCCCACCCCCAGCCTTTAGCCGGTTCACACATGAGGGTGTGTGTGTGTGTGTGTGTATGAACCCGCAAAGGCTCTTTTTCTCCACACTAGCCTTTGCTGACCAGGGCCGAGTGAGAACAATAAGACTATTGAGAGTAAAATAAATACCGGCTCTTCCTGTTCCCTCCATGCACCCGTCTCTGCACACCCCTTGCCCCTATCCTTCCAACGGGCTCCCTGCCTTATGCATGACTTTCCCCCCAAATCTGCCTCGTACAGCCCCCGCCTTTCAGGGTCTCCCCGCAAACCTTCTAGAGAGCGAAGAACGGCTGCAGCAAACCTCAAAGTCGCGGCTCTCCTGACCAGACACCGCCAAGCGCCTCCCGCCCTCGCTCACCTTGCCAATGTACCACAGCGTCCTCCGCTCCTATTGGCCGCCGCGACGCAAAGAACGCTGCCCGGCCTGGCCCCGGTGGTTCACGGGACGCAGACCACTTCCGCGCACGCTATTGGCCTCCCTCCCGCACGAGAATTGGGCAGCTCCGAAGGGCTCGCGGCTCGCCCATTGGTCGGCTAGCTGCCTCCGCTCCCGGGGGGGGCGATCCATAGAGTGCGTCCGAGGACGGAGGCTAGAGAGGGCTAGTCACGTGCCCCTCTTGACAGCTTGGAGGTTACAGCGCAGTACAGCTCGTGGGACGTTATAGGGTCACACGATATCTCGGAGGGGGCAGGACTTCTCTTCGTGACGTAGAAGAAACTCCGTGTGCTCATTGGGCACCGTCTCGCCAGTGATGCTACGTGTACACGCACGTACGTGCCTATTTTGCGGGGATTGGTTGTGGTTTCCAGTGAGTGTACTTGGATTGAGAGCATAGTTCGTTCCGGAAACATGTTCGTAATCCAAAACGCTCTTATACCAAAGCGAGTCTCTGGCGGGCGTGAGCGAGGCCGATTTCGGCCCGCTACCGAGCGGTTACATCCAGCATGTGTACTCTGAAGAAAATCCAATAGTGTACAATGGGGTAAGTCCCGATATTACACTATACAATAGGGTAAATCCTAATTTAGGATTGCAGCCTTAGTGTGCAATCCTATAGCATGGTTAGACAGAAAAAAGTCCTACAATTCCTTTATGCCCCAAGAAGTCTAAACAGTGACACATTTTGGGTAGCAGGTCTGCTACCTTGTAGGAGTAACTATTTTGTCTCCGGTTATTCTCTACTTACATTTTTTGTAAATAAAGCAAATATTACAAATACACCATAAGTCTCCAATCTCTCATGCAAGGAAACAAAACGTGGTAGCAGAACTCCCTCTTGAGGAAGTGGGTAGCATGTAATGTGTGAAGCAACTCTCAGAATGGTTCAGACGTTATTAGAGTGACAACAAGCAGAGGCACAAGTCCTTTGTGCTTGATGTCCAAAAGGGCACTTATGAAGAGCTGATGTACAAACTTCAGATGTTCCTAGAATTTGCACACCTCTCTCTCTCTCTCTCTCTCTCTCATGAATATCTCTTCAGACATTTCCACAGCTACTGGTCAGATTCTAATACTTCCCGAAGTCTCTCTTAGGGCTTCTCTGCATGAGGCTTTTAACCCGCCACTTTACCGAGGCTTCTGCTTCCGGATTCTTTGCGGGATTAAGATCGGTTCCTTTACAGGTGGTGTCCCCCCCCCCCCCGTTTCTTTCTTTGCCTTTCTATATGTCCCATTGCACAACCACAAGGTGGCACTGCGGTATAGTGGAATTGCGAAAATACACTAGCTTTTCATAGCTTGATTTCTAAATAATACCAGACTTTCCTCTATCTAAAAAAAAAAAGCCACGGAAATGGTTGCAAAGTATGGGAGAGGGCCTGTAGGATGACAACATCATGTAAAGCACCTGCAAACTACCGTGAGTGAGGAATCACAAGTGCACAATAAATTCCTTGTGTAGGGAAGCCCTTAGACTGGAGGGTGAGGTCACCTTATAAGAGGGGTCAGCAACACAATGCCTGTAGGTACATTGGGCCCTGAATGTGCCCACCCAGACCCTCTTGTGCTTCCCCCAGAGCCCAACTTCTCCACCATCCCCATTCAGGATTTCTTCCTTCCCCCCTCTTACAAATCTTATACTGACGAGAAGGCAGCCGAGTGGGTGGGACGGGGAAGGGAACACTAGATTTAAATTCAAATTCCTGTCCACTTTGGATGTATTGGAACCCAGATACTTTGAGCTCAGTTAGCCAATGTAGGCTGAATTTTAGAGCAGCATTCTCTTTTAGCTGCCATATGTATTGCAAGCAGGGTCTGATCTGAAGCAGTTTGATTAATTTTGAGTATCGGGCTTGGCTCTGAAATGCATGACAATAATTAAGATATTAGCTCTGAAAATGTGTAAACAGCTTTTCCACTATCATTGATAGCAGTACAGCCAGCCCCTCACACGTGTGGTAATGGCATAGGGGAAAAGGCTTCCTGGCAGGCTTGAGTTCTGACAACTGAGTGATGGCCACCAATTTGGAGGGCTTTAAAAGGGGATTGGACAAATTTCTGGAGGATAAGGCTATTAATGGCTACTAGTCCTGATGGCTATATGCTATCTCCAGTATCAGAGGCAGTGTGCCTGTGTACACCAGTTGCTGGGGAACATGGGTGGGAGGGTGTTGTTGCACTCATGTCCTGCTTGTGGGTTCCAGTGGGCTGCTGGTTGGCCACTGTGTGAACAGAATGCTGGACTAGGTGGAGCCTTGGTCTGATCCAGCAGGGCTCTTCTTATGTTCTTAACTCTCTTTTTTAAAAAAGAAAGAAAAAAGCACTGGTCACTAGTCCATATGGACCTGAATTCAAATCCCAGCTCAGTCATGGGCATACTATCATTGGACCTTTATTTCCCATCTGAAAGATGGCAGTAACAGTAATGCATCTCAGAGCATATCGCTGTGAGGATGGTGCCATGAGTCTTAGGGACATGGCAGATTGATGTAATAGCGGTGAACATGCAAATTAATTTGAAAAAAAAGTGTTTTGTGTTTGAGCTAATTTTCCTCCTGTTCCTACAACCCACCCCAATATCCACAGTGTCATCCAACCCAGATCCAGTCTGGACACACATTTCTTCCCTGGCTATTACCCTCGTTATTACCCTGGCTGACCATTACGGTAGTTTTGCCAGAAGGCTACTTTGAAGAAAGTATAGAGGGGTCAACGTTTATACTCTCTCCACAGAAAGATCTATTACCATGACTTTGTCATGTCTGTAGTTAATCTTTGAGCTGAGTTAATAGATATCTGCCAGGCCACTGACCAACCAGCAGGAGGAGATGTTCACCTATCTCAAGCCACCCTTCCTTGGAAGCTGTTAACCGAACTCATTACATGAGAATGGCAATGGAGTTGTTTCCACAAGACTAGGGCTGCAGTCCTAAGTATGCTCGCTTGGAAATAATCCCCACTGAACTCAGTGTGTCTTAGTTTCAAGTAAGCATCATAGGGTTGAGCTGCAAGGCTGCAATTGTAAGCATACTTACCAGGACATAAGTCCCCTTTAACCCTAACTTACTAGACAGACACGGAGCCAGTTTTTGCTTTCAAAGCATCTTTTTTCACCAGGGTGGAACTGTCCATCGAGCTGAGAACTGTCCATCGAAATCAATGAAGAAAATGTGTGTGGATGTTTAATTTGTTGCATTTTTAAAATTGCAATGAGGCAGCATGCAAGGTAATGGTGCACAAGGTGTCCCTGTGTGACTGAATAGATTTCATAGATCATAAGAGTTGGAAGGAACCTACAAGGCCATCGAGTCCAACCCCCTACTCAATGCAGGAAACTAGAGGAGGGGTCTCCCATCCAAGTAATAACCAGGCTTGACCCTGCTTAGCTTTCCACGCTCAAGACAAGCTGAGCCAGCATGAGCCACAGGCCTGTATATACTGGATATAGGCTAGCAGGGGCCAGTGTAAGTAGTCTGACCTTTGCTACAACGCGATGGGTGTTTTGTATGGGAGATTTTTGACTGGAAACTCAAACTGGCATTGGCCCCACCTGTACCCTGCAATATTAACACTGGGCTATATTGCTGGGTTGTTCTATGCTGCCCTTTGCCTCAGCCTGACCTTCAACCTCTGGAAAAGATCTAACAAAACTGATGCTGCTGCAGAGTTGTTGGACGCCACTCTCCAAGTCTCAGCTTGCTTGACTGCCAAACTGCAGTATTAACACCGAATTACATGGCCAAGCTGTCATACGCCACTCTGTCTCAGCCTCCGCTCCTCAAACCTGCAATACGGGAACTGAAGTTTGCAGAGTCATGGCTGTGACTCACACTGTTTGATGAAACTCTCACACAGAGAATTAAATGTTTTGCACAAAGTTATACCCAAGTTAGAAAGAGCTTTGCTCCTGCATTTAGTTTCATGGAGGACATTCACACATGACACACTCCAGACTTGCAGTGCAATTCTATACATGTTACTCAGAAGCCCCATATTATTCAATGGGACTTACTCCTGGGTAAGTTTGTATGTATAGGATTGTAGCCTAAAGGTGCAATCCTATGCAAGTTTAGACAGAAAAAAGGCATAGCTGGGAGTTGTAGGCCCTTTTTTCCTATCAAAATTTGCATAGGATTGTACCCTTAAGAGCATTTTTGTCTGGAAAAAGAAGGGGAGGAAACCACTGTGGGCTGTAGGCCACGAAAGTTTATGCCATAATAAACGTGTTGGTCTTCAAGGTGCCACAAGTCTCTTCCTTGTTTTTTTACTACTCGTCTCTCGTGTTTCTCCGTTTTTTAAGTGATGATCGGATAGGCCTCGGGGCTGTGCCGGTCAGTAGCTGCCGGTGCCGAGCGGTGTGGTCGGAAGGCAGCCTTTTCTCCGTCCGCGGCCAGAACTACACTTCCCGGCATTCCGTGCACGGGGCGGTGTCTTCAGCTGTAACTTTCCAGGCCGGGGGCGGAGACTGTCCGAGAAGCGAAAGTATCAAGTTTCTTTCCTTTGCCAGTCGGCGCCGCCGTCTCTGTTTGGGGCCGGGGAGTGGCGGCTCGCCTTTCTTTAAAGCGCCTGTAGGGATCTTTTCCGTGCCCGGTCTCTGCTGAAGGGGGTGAGTACGTAGCTAGCAAGCAGAGTTAGACTTCAGCAACAACGTAACCCTTTCCCTTAGTAATGTTCTTGCCAGTTGCGATGGGGAAGCGATAACCGGTAGTTGGTTGGTTTTAAAGTGTACGTCGCACATCCAGGAAGGGAGTTGCGTGTGATGACGAGCCAAGGAAGGAGTGGTGGTAGTGATGGGAATTGGTTTCAATTTTATGTTCTGCTCCTCGCCTTTTCTTCTCTGGTCTATGTAGGAAACTGCCTTATACTATGGACAGGGGTTTGGGTTCAGACAACATGATAACCCACACTCATTGAACCATGGATTGTTGTTGAAACTTGAAACGTGGGTTGTTGTTGAACTGTGAGTTATCCTGTTGTCTGAACGCAGCTGTGCTAACAAGCCATGACTTGTTAACCATGAACTACCCATGAAGAGGACCCATGGTGTGTTGTTCAGTTGTGTCTTGGCTCAGCTTGTCTGAGTGTGGAAAGCTAAGCAGGGTCAGGCCTGGTTATTACTTGGATGGGAGACCCCTCCTCTAGTTTCCTGCATTGAGCAGGGGGTTGGACTCAATAGCCTTGTAGGCACCTTCCAACTCTTATGATCTATGAAATCTATGAACTGTGGGTTGTTCAACATGGTGTGTTAGCATGGCTGGATTCAGACAACACAATAACCTATGTTTCAACAACAACCCACACTCAATCCTTGAGTGGGGGTTATCGTGTTGTCTGAACCCAGTCTACTTGTCCATCTAGCCTTCTACTGCCTACTGGCAATGCCTCTCTAGGGTCTCTTGGGCAGTGAAGGGTCTAACCTGGCGACCTCCAGATGTGTCGGATTTCAGCTCCCATTATCCCCAGCCATGCTGGCTGGGGATGATGGGAGTTGAAGTGTGATGCATCTGGAGATCGCCAGGTCAGAAAAGGCTGCTCTTATCCATCAGATGCTACCTGATCCTTCTAACTCAGGGCTCTCCAACCTTGGGTCCTCAGATGTTGCTGGCCTATAGCTCCCAGCATGCCCAGCCAGCATGCCTAATGGCAAGGGATTCTGGGAGCTGTAGCCCAGCAGCATCTGGGGACCCAAGGTTGGAGAACCCTGTTCTAACTGGAGGTGCTTGGGGATTGAGCCCGTGACCTTTGGCATCCAAGCATGTGCACTACCAGTAAGTTATGTTTCCTTCCCAATGATCTAATTTATTTAGGACAAAGGAAGGGAATAACACACACCTGTCAAAGGTGAGGTATAAATATAATAAATAAAAGGAGAGGTCACCTTGGACAGTGAAAAATGTTTGTGACTTGCGAAATGCTTGTCCTTATGACTGGTGGCAAAGAGGTATTGTATTGTAATGTGTATTGTAATAAAAACCCTTGCAGAGTAAGTCTGCATTACAGTCTCCTTCAGCGAGGGCCAGGCTACCCAGAGTGGTGTACTTTCCCCCATATGAGTGGAAGACCGTTATTCGCTCACAGGAGAATAAAGCAGTGCGTTAGTAACATCCTAAAGGGGGTGGGGTGTAAATCAGCTCCCTGGTGACTTCAGCTGCTGAGAATCAAGTTTCCTAACTGCGGAACAGTTATCCTGGTTTCTGTTTCCTTTTCAGGCTAAAGGGCAATGGAATGTTGTGGGATGGGGTGCAGGGTGCTGGCTTTTATTATTTGATGACTGTATACCCTGCACTTCCTCCAACAGTTATCCCATGTTATCTTTACAGCGGCCCTGTGACTGAGCAATCACTTGCCTCAGGTCAACCTGCCAGCTTCACAGCGGCTGTAGCCAGGTCTCTCTGGTCGGCTACACCTCACTGTCTCATACTGTTGCTCGTAGTCAGTGGAGTGGGAAAACCCCACTGCCATTGTGCACACTGCAGCATTAAAAGTGTGCGTTGTAATGTGATATATGCATGGCTAGAGGTGCCAGCTTTTTCCTTGTCCCGCTCCTGTGCCTTGATAACAATAGGAGGCTTTTCCTAGTTCCCCTTTCTCCGTGTTTGGAGAGGCTTTCCTTATTCAATGCCTGCATTTTAGGCCGGCAACAGGACCAGAGGGGGCGGGCGGTGGGAGGGAAACGTGTCAACCCTTACGTGTTGCATACTGTATGGAAGCATCTGTATTAGAGTAGCAACTTATGGCATACAGGAAGGGGAGATTTCGAAAGATGTTCAGATGTACTTTATGGACAGGCCTGGAAGGGAGTAGCCCTTAGTTTGGACAAGAGTTAGTCCTCACCAACTACATAATTCTAGGAATGAACCATCCATACAAACTCTGATACCTCGGTGGAGGTGGGGGTGGGGGTGGATGGAGGGAAGGTGAGTGTGTTGCTTTGTTGTATGATGTTGTTTGCCATAAAGCTGAACGGTAGATGGTGGTTGAGGGAGGGGTTTATGCCAGTGTGGCATAGTGATGAGAGTGTTGGAATGGGGACTCTGGAGATCCGGGTTCTAGTCCCCGCTTGGCCATGAAACTCACTGGGTGACTTTGGGCCAGTCACTGCCTCTCAGCCTAACCTGCCTCACAGGGTTGTTGTGAGGATAAAATGGAGAGGAGGAGGAAGATTATGTAAGCTGCCTTGGGTTCCTTGCAGGAAATAAGGCGGGATATAAATATAATAAATAAATAAATGCCTAGTTTTGGGAACCTAGTTTTTAGTGAAAAGCACTGAGTTTCTCATTGAAAAGGTGATTCCTACTGATACTTCCTCCCCACCCCTGTCCCTTGTGATCCTATTCTAGACATGCCCTTGGCATCTTCTTCACCCACACTGCCTGCCCTCTTATCGGCTGCTTGGTTCTTCCTGCCCCATTCTTTCCTCTGCCCTTGAGTCCTGCCCACCCCATATTGAAAGCTGGACTTATTTGGGATATACGTAATCTTTTCACCATATTCAAATAAATAAATGTTCACAAAGATGGCACTGGAAGATCCCCCCCCCCCGTCAATCAAGCTAAAGCCCCAAGGAGTTGTCCTCCTGCCAAATCCTGAAAACCTGTCTCCCACTTTCAGCATCCTAATCTGAGCATGGGGAGAGTGCTTCCTGATCCACAATGGAAGGGTGGTGGGATTGTGGAGGGAGATGTCCTAAGGAAAGTTACTTCGCCCTACCCTCCTGGATGCCAGGATCCAAATAAGCCCCCCTGATCTCTCAGCTTGTGGCCTGCATACCAAATAAATTAAGTATGCTGCATTTAAGCAAGGTTGCTCCTTTTCAAATAGCCTTTCTGAAGAATCAGTAGGATAGCAGTTTCAAGGAGAAGAGGGAGACTCAAAGTATATGACACTTCAGTACCAGAGAGGGATCTACCCATCGGAGGTTGCAATCCTGTATATACTTATCTGGGAGTAAGCCCCACTGAACTCACTGGTACTTAATTCTGAGTAGACATGTATAGGATAGCACTGTCAATAAAGGGGGGTGGGAACTGAATGGAAGAAGCTGTTGGCAGGAGGATAGTTTATTTATTTATTTATTACATTTATACCCCGCCTTTTTCCCTGCAAGGAACCCAAGGCGGCTTACATAATCCTCATCTTCCTCTCCATTTTATCCTCACAACAACCCTGTGAGGTAGGTCAGGCTGAGAGTCAGTGACTGGCCCAGTCACCCAGTGAGTTTCATGGCGGAGCGGGGACTAGAACCCGGATCTCCCGAGTCCCAGTCCAACACTCTCACCACTATGCCACACTGACTTGTTAGTGGTGTGTGTGTGGGGGGGGGTGTATTTGCTTGTGTCGTGCACTCCTT
Organism: Shinisaurus crocodilurus; assembly: GCA_021292165.1. Lineage (NCBI taxonomy): Eukaryota > Metazoa > Chordata > Lepidosauria > Squamata > Shinisauridae > Shinisaurus > Shinisaurus crocodilurus. Next base: position 1,419,761 of record JAHFWL010000058.1, read on the forward strand.
AGGTTACTGTAAGTAGACCAGCATCTCTTGCCATCAGCCCCCAGTCTGTGATATGAGGGTTCTGCTACCTTGCAATTCTTTTACTGTGAGAACGTATGTGATGTGCTATGCCAGGGGTGCAGAGCCTCAACCCCACAGGCCAACACCGGCCCTCCAGGGGTCCCAAACTGGCCCTCTGAGGTTCTCCAGAAGGCCACACCCCCTTCCCCGTTCCTCCAGCCACTGATCATTGGGTGGTTTCCCACCTTTTGTGCAGTTTCCCCCTCCATTCTAAAAGGCTGGAATGAGAGCCAGTGTGGCGTAGTGGTGAGAGTGTTGGACTGGGACTCGGGAGATCCGGGTTCTAGTCCCTGCTCGGCCATGCAGCTCACTAGGTGACTTTGGGCCAGACACTGACTCTCAGCCTGACCTACCTCACAGGGTTGTTGTGAGGATAAAATGGAGAGGAAGATGAGGATTATGTAAGCCGCCTTGGGTTCCTTGCAGGAAAAAAGGCGGGGTATAAATATAATAAATAAAAAAAATAAAAATGCCTTTCTGAAGGCTTGGTTATTGGCAGTAAGAGCTTTAAGCTAAAACAGGGTGGTATTTTTTTTAGTCTCTTGACCCCACCCACTTTGCCTTCAGTCCCGCCCACCACTGCGATGCAGCCCCCGAGAGCTTCTCTGAAATGGAATTTGGCCCCTCGGGCTGAAAGAGCTTCAGCCTTGCGCTATCGCATGACTATGAGGAGGGCCCTAGCTCAGTGGCAGCACACATCCTGTGTGCGTCGAAGGGCCTAGGTTCAATCCCGGGTACCAGATCTTGCAGTTTAATTTGCCTCCCCACCCCTCAGTCTGCATTTTGGGGTTGACAATATTGATCTACTTTGCAGGGTTGTTTGTAAGGATTACTGGGATAATGTATTTGAAGCACTCTCAATACTATAAAGCATGATCATACTGCTTTAATAATATATAGTAAATAGTATACTATAAAGAATTATTTATTGTCGTCATTGAGGCTAAGTCAAATATTGAAAGATGGCAGTGATGCCATTAACTGCTGCTGGCAGACATATTTTGTGCCAGCATTATTGCATTAGTCTTCTTTCTTCTGTCGTTTGATTCTTTCTAGATGGAACAGCAGAGAGTCTTGTGGCACATCAAAGACTAACCCAATACTTTTGGCATAAGCTTTCCTGGACTATAGTCCAGGAAAGCTTATGCCGAAATAAATGGGTTAGCCTTTAAGGTGCCATGAGACTCTCTGTTGTTTTTGCTGCGATAGAGTGATATGGCGACCTCTCTGGAAATTTCTAGGTCACTGTTCTCCAACCTTGGGTCCCCAGGTGTTTTTGGCTTACAATAGCTATGCTGGCTGGGGCATGCTGGGAGTTGTAAGCCAAAAACACCTGGGGACCCAAGGTTGGAGAACACTGTTCTAGGTGGAGACAAGTCTCTCTCATAACCCTTATCCCTCTTTCCAGTGCCCTTTTGTTTACTTTGCTTCTTTCACCTCCCTTCAACCTGGGTTTGCACTGGCAGTGATTCCTGTTGGCCAAAACAACTTGGCATGTTTTATTTCAGCAACCCACACAGGCGAATCCGGCAAGAGGGAAGTGGGGGCAGTTTCCTGGTTTGACTGAACTGTTTCCCCCATCTATAAACATCCAAAAGGGATTTCCAAGAATACCTGGACAATGAAATAAGGGAAGATGTCAGAAACCTAGAAGAAGTTTTTTGGGGGTTGGTTGGTTGGTTGGGGGGGGGAGTTAAAATGCTTGTCAAGGTTGCTTTGGCTGTAGGCTGAGCCCTCTAACCTTGATTGTGTAAACCTCCTAATGTCTGGAATTCCTTGTGTAGCCTTCCTGATATGCCATGGAAATTATGCGCAGCCAAGTGTTTCTGCTTCTCCTCTTTAGTTCTGGATTTATCCCCCAAGCTGTCTGATGAAAGCTGCTTTGTAATCCATGTTTGATTTTGCAATAGAATAGCTAGCTTCTTTCACAGGCCATGCTCCCTTGCCTTAAAGAACCACCCCAGCAAATAGTGCAGCCAGTGGGGTTAGAGTGTCAGATTAAGGCCCAGTGAGACCCAGGTTCAAATCCCCCCCCCCCCACTTATCACGAAGCTTGAGCGCCAGTGATCATCTCTCAGCCTAGCCTACTTCGGAAGGTTGTTCTGAGGATCAAATAGGGGTGAGGATATGGTTAAAGTGTCAGACTAGGGCCCAGTGGCACCCAGGTTCAAATCCCCCCACTTACCACTAACTTCACTCGGTGACCTTGGGCGCCAGTTGGGATATGTGCACCGTCGTAAGCTCCTTCGAAAGGTGGGATATAAATGTAATGGATAATGTTAATGTAAATAAATAGCAATACAGAGGTGAAGAGACTGAATTGTGAACTAGGAAAATACCAGTTCAGATCTCACATCTGCTCTGCCGTGAACTGAGCAGGTCGCCTTAGGCCAGGGGTAGGCGACCCAGTGTCTTCCAGATGTTTTGCACCATAACTCCCAGCATTCCTGTCCATTGGCCATGCTGGCAGGGGGCTGATGGGAGTTGTAGTCCAAAGCATCTGCAGGGCTCGAGGTTGCCGCCGCTACCGTAGGCTTCTTCTCAGCCGCTTATTTGCAATATGGAGACAATGTTGTTTACCTGCCTCACAGGTGTGTTGCAAGAATTACTGCGATGGCACGACTGAAGTGCTTTGAACTGCCAAATGCAATGGCTGGGTTCGGACAACACTTTAAGCCCAGGGTGGCTCTGTAGCCCCCCTGCCTGGGCCCCCCGTTGCTTGTGCCCGACTGTCGGGCACAGCGGGGTTCCTGAGGCACCTCCTCCCCCTTTATTTATTTATTATATTTATACCCCGCCTTTTTTCCTGCAAGGAACCTAAGGCGGCTTACATACCGGTAATCCTCCTCCTCCTCTCCATTTTATCCTCACGATAACCCTGTGAGGTAGGCTAGGCTGAGAGTCAGTGACTGGCCCAAAGTCACCCAGTGAGCTTGATGACTGAATGGGGGACACGAACCTAGATCTCCCGAGTCCCAGTCCAACACTCTCACCACTACGCCACACTGGCTCCCTGCTCTCCTGGCATTGCGGGGGGGGGGGGGCGGCGGGCGGGGAAGCCGGAGTGGGGGAGGGGACGAGCCGAGTTGTTCTTCTCCGCTTCCTAGAGAGGAAACAAAGAGTACAACACGACTCGTCCCCCCGCAGCCACACATGCACCCTCTGCTTGTAGAGCTTCTTGCCAGGTGGAGTGGGGGGGCTGGTGCTTCTCTCTGTCATCACTGCATGTGCAGCGATAACAAAGAGAAGCGCCCCCGCGGCTCGCCCCCTGCCCTCGGTGTGGCACCCGTGGGTGGGGGCAGCATGTTCAACTGTGCTTCCTCTCAGGGAGGCTCAGCCGAACGTGGCTTGTCCCCCGCCCTTGTTGACGATCGCCCCGCAATCATGGCTGCGGGCGGAGGGGGAGGGGCATGTTCGGCTGCATCTCCCAGGGAGGAGGCGCAGCTGAATGCGCCACCCCTGCCCACAGTCCCCTGCTGTTCGTTGGTGTGGCACCTGTGGGCACCGCACTGAGAAAGAGTGGGGGGGGCGAACTGCTGTCTGCCACGCACCCCCTCCTCAAGCAGTGAGCGGGGCTTGGGAAGGTGGTGCGCAGCTGACCCTGGCAGCCTACCGCTTGGGGAGGTGGCGCGGGGCAGAGTGATGCCAGTGCCTCCTCCTCAAGCCCCATGCGCACAGCTGGGGGGAGCTCACAGCTGCCCGTAAGTACCACATGGGCACTTTCCAGGTGGCTGTCATTGGCGTTCGCGGGCCGGTGCCAAGTGGCAAGAGTGGTGCAGGGATTGTTCTGCTCTTGCCAAGCGGCTCGCTTTTGTGGGGCTTGCCCCCCCCCCATGGGTCGTGTTGCCCAGGTTCAGACGACAGGGCAGTCCATGGAGGGTGAAGCAAACCCTGCAACAAGTCATGGCTTCTTGGGGTGGCTTTGTAGTCAACCTGAAGCCACAGTGGGGGCAGGGGACTGGCTTCAGACGACATGATTGCCACGGTGGCTTAGCGTGTCGTGCGAACCCAGTTAGTGACTGGGTTCAGACAACACAATAGCCCACCTCAAGGACGGAGTGTGGGTTGTTGTTGAAGTGTGGGTTATCGCGCTGTCAGAACCCAGCCGCACTTAACAAGCCATGGCTTGTTAACCATGAACAACCCACGAAGAGAGCCCGTGGTTTGTTGTTGGGTTGTGAACTGTGGGTTGTTCACCACGGTTTGTTATCTCGACTGGGTTCAGACAACATAACCCATGTTTCGACAACAACCCACGGTTCAACAACAACCCACACTCAACCGTTGAGTGTGGCTTATCATGTTGTCTGAACTCACTCTACGTGTATGTTCACACTGTTCAGATTCTGAGCAGCTAAAGCAGGCGTAGTAGCACCTCACACCCACAGGCAAAATCCAGCCCTCCTGCGGTAAAGCTTTTCCTTGGACAGATGGAAAAAAGCATCACTGGCTTAATTTCTGCGTGGTAGGCTGCTGTTAAGGCACACAGGACCAGGAGCATTAAACAAGTTTGTAGTGGTGTTCTGCCATTTTGCTTGAGTTTCTTGTTTGAAGGCCTCGCGTGGCCCAGTTCGGCAGCAGGTGTGGCCTACATGCAGCAGTGGAGACAATTCCTGGAACTAGAATAGGGTGTGTCTTTCTGTAACTTGTGGAAAGTGAAAGCTACAAGCTACCTGGGCCTATTCTAAACCTGCAGCCCTGTGAACTGCTTTCTTAATGACAGGAAATCAGGGCTGGCCCCTAGCTTTGTTTATACGCAGCCATTACCTCTGAGATGCTTAACCGGAAGGCAGTGGAAGTGCGCAGCATGCAGCGAAGCACCCGTCTTTGCTTTGTGCTTAGGGTTTTTTTGTTTGCTTGCGCTTCTTAATCTTTGTTGTGGAGAACTCAAGTCCAGAAACAGTAGAAGGAAGGGAGCCTGAGAGTGGGAGATTGTTCAGCAAGAGGCAGGTATGGGTGAGGCTGGGTCTATGTCCTGTCTTTTTATTTCATTACCTTTTATTTATTGCATTTATATCCTGCCTTTCCTCTGGAACCTCAGGGTTGTGTTTGTTGTCTCCCCCCCCCCCCCATTTGTATAATCACAACAATCCTGTGAGGTTGGTTAGGCTGAGAAGTAGCGACTGACCTAGGGGTCACCCAGTGATTTTCACGCTGAGGTAGGATTTGAACCTGGGTTCCCCCAGCCCTAGTGTGCCCAGCCTTCCCCAACCTGGCACCTTCCAGATGTTTTGGACTACAGGTCCCATCATCCCTGACCATTGGCCACGCTGGCTGGGGCTGATGGGAATTGTAGTCCAAAATATCTGGAGGGCGACAGGTTGGGGAAGGCTGTGCTAACCACTATGCGCAAGATGCCGAGTACTTCTGCCTTCCCACCCACCTTGGTATGGCTTCTTTGCCTTTAGCAGCAGTGAAAAGCACAGGGGCCATGTTTCGGAAAGGTCATCAACCTTCGCGGGGAGAGAGCAACCGCTTGGCCACACACTACTTCTTCCCCTTCCGCTCTCCCTTCCTTCCTGGACACAAGGGCTGCTCCGTGGAGGCAGCGTTCCTTAGAATCCGCCTTTCCCAACCTGGTGCCCTCCAAATGTTTTGGACTTCAACTCTCATGAGCCCCAGCCAGCGTGGCTAATGGTCAGGAATTCTGGGAGTTGTAGTTCAGAATATCTAGAGGGCTCTGGGTTGGGGAAGGCTGCCAGAGTGAAGAAGCAAGAGTGCTAAGGCTGTGAAGAGGCGGATATTGTGTGTTCCCGCCCCCCCCCCCCTGCCAGGGCTAGCCCCACATGTTATGGGGGCTTGAGAGGGAAAGTCCAGATGGCAATCCTGCACACTAATGAATACAAGGATACAATCCAGTGGGAAGCTCTCCCGTGCAAATCCTATTGGAATGAAAGTAGCAAAAGCACTCATAGCATGGCTCCTGTTAATTTCACTGAGGCATGTGCAGGAGCACTTCCCATGGGATTGTATTCCATGAGTCAGATCGGTTAGGGTGTTGGACTGGGACTCGGGAGATCCGGGTTCTAGTCCCCACTCAGCCATGAAGCTCACTGGGTGACTTTGGGCCAGTCACGGTCTCTCAGCCTAACCTACCTCACAGGGTTGTTGTGAGGATAAAATGGAGAGGAGGAGGATCATGTAAGCCGCCTTGGGCTCCTTGCAGGAAAAAAGGCTGGGTATAAATATGATAAATAAATAAATAAAAACATCATCTGCTTGAGGGTCTGTGAGAAGTTCTACGCCATGATAGGTTCACTTCTGTCCACAACTGCCTGTGGCTGTTGGAAGGGGTTGTCCATCCCCTGTCGTCCCCGCCCCATCCCCATCCCCCCCCCCCCCCCCCCGTGTGTGGGCAAAGGAGCACTATGGCAGCCTGAGCTGCCAAGCTGAATTACCGGTAACTAGGGGACTTTCCCTGCATCCCAAATTGGTGGAACAACATGTCCCCCAAGCGTGTTGCTTGCGTGCTCAAGTCATTTACATGTCTGCTATAAATAACTCCAAATCCTGCTACCAGATACCCAGGAAACCGCCGTCGGAATAGATTCCTGAGAAGCTTTTATGAGTTTGCTTGATCTTGAACGCATGTCTGGTGGAGCTGTGGTGGTTTGGGAGAAGTCATAAATGAGATATGGGTCCATCCTAGGCAGAATCCGCCCCCCATCCAAAGCCGCTTTTGTCTTCTCTCCGTAAACGCTTGTATAAGAAGTGTGCTTCCCACCCCACCTCTTTTTAAAAAACGAAAGCAACATCTGTGTGTGCATCTGTGCTGCCCCGTGTGTGTTCTCTGACATCCTTTTCTCACTAAATACGGACATATCAGTGTCATCGAGACTGACTTGGCATGATCACAGCTGAAGCGAGCAGAGCATACAAAACAAATCATAGGTGTTCAGCTGCTGGCGTTGCCATCAGTGACCTCTTCCCCATTGCCCTGAATGCCCTGTATCTCTGTTATCCAGAGAGCTCATCTCTCACTCTCGCTTGGTGTGAGGATCAGCTGGGGAACTCGTGCGTGCTTCTGGTTTCCTGGAATTGGGATACTTTTGGACTGGCAGGGAAGCTGTCTAGCGGAGAGCTTCTCCCACTCTGGGGACTGGCCAGGGCCTGATCAGGTTGCTCCTGGTGCATCCGAGAGAAGCTTGTTAATAAATTTTATTTAGTTATTATAAGCTACATACAAAACTATAAAGCACAAACATACAACTAAAATAAATCATAAGGTGCACCCCCCACTCGCCTAGGGACCAACTAATATACATCCATCACCTTAATCAATTAAATTCCACATTCCAAAAATATAACATATCCTGAGAAGGCATACTCCCCTTCCCCTTTATTAATACATAGTCTAATAATTGATTCCATATACGTATCCATAAAATTCTTCTTTTTTAACTGTCCTGTTTTGCATTTGATACTACAAGTTAGTTTATCATTTAGGGCTATATCCCAAACTTCCTTATACCAATCGGTGATTAGAAAAACATGTTGTACTTTCCATTTCCTCGCTATCATTAACCTAGCCATAGTTAACAAGTTTACAATTAGTTCCTTCATATTTTGGGCACAAGTGACTTTATCAGGTATTGATAACAAAGCAATGCAGGGTGGCCAGGTGACCAGCCAGATGGGCGATTAACAAATATAATAAAATAAATAAAGTTTAGGACAGACCTCTACATTAATCCAGAGAAGCTTGTATGTCACTTGTGCCCAAAATATGAAGGAACTAATTGTAAACTTGTTAACTGTGGCTAGGTTAATGATAGCGAGGAAATGGAAAGTACAACATGTATTCCTCTAGGCCTGAGGCAGGGGTGTTTAATCTCTTTCAGCCTCAGGGCCAAATTCCATTTTGGAGAAGCTCTTGGGGGCTGTGTTCCATTGGTGGGTGGACCAAAAGTGGGTAGGATCAAAATACCAAAAAGACCAGCATGTTTTAACTTAAAGCTCTTACTGCCGTGGGAGGCAGGCAGGCATTTCAACCTTTTAGAATGGGGGGGGGGGGAACTGTGCAAAAGCCAGGAAACCACAAAATCAGGGCCCCCCAAATCAGTGCCCATGGGCACCATGGCACCCACAAGTACCTCCAGTGGCGAAGTGGCCCCCAATGTGGTGCCCATGGGCACCCGGGTTTTTATGTATTTATTATTATTTTTCTGGTTTTTTAAAATATACATATATGGATTTGTATGAAATGCATACAACTTTTTAGACCGGGACATATACAGCCATATGTCCCTGACAAAAAAAATACTATTGCCCTGTCAAAAAACCCTTTTAAAGGGGACCCAGAGTTTTGACAGCTAGCTTTTTCTAAAAAGGGGGGTGGGATGCACTTTTGCACTTTCCCAAACAGCTACAGTCAGGGCAAAAAAGAAGAACGTGAAGATCTTGCTGTGAAGGGGGTGTAAATCTTGCAGCCCCTTTCCATAAGCAAAGATCCCCTCGCACCTTTACTTTGCCTTGACAGCACTTTGACAGCATGTACATCCCTGGACATTGCCCAGGTAAGGCATCCTATTTTGGACCCATGGAAGTGCGCACCTCTGCACTTGCACAAGTCTGAATAATTTTTTTTTAAAAACACACATTTGGAGCGCAATATATTTTTTTTTAAGGGGCTAGCCACTTGGGCACTTCAGAAGGGCTGTTAGTGGTGGCAGCACAAGCAAGAGCAGCAAGGTTTTTTTTGGCTGCTCTTGCTGAGTGCCTCACTCACCGCTTCAGTTTACCCACAGTGGGATCGGTCGCCTAGGTTTGGACAACACCACAACCCACTGTGAGTAAAACAAACCCTACAACAGCCCATGGGTTCTCAGGGTGGCTTGTCTGGAAAAGAAACAAGCCACCATGGGTAAAGTGGTCTGGGTTGGGACAACATGACAACCCATGATGGGTTGTTGTGTCAGTAAATATTAAAAACTGTTCCTGCACAAAACCTATCTGTGAAATAACCTCCCCGCCAAAAGAAGCAACTAACTACTGGACATTACCAAAACATATATTTAAATCAGTGTTCTCCAACCTTGGGTCCCGAGATGTTTTTGGCCTACAACTCCCAGCAACTCCCCAGAGTTTTTAAACACTGATTTAAAAGAAGCATTGGCTGTCTTGCACTGCTAGCAATTAGCTGAATTAGACAATCCCTTATTAAAGAGATGTTGCGGTGTCCAATAGACACAAAATAAAAGTTTTTGCTGAATAAGACGCAGCCTAAGATCCATAGACACGACAGGTAGACACCAAAGCAGCAATCCACTGATTAGGCATTTTGGGGTAGTGACCACAGCAGTTTCTCAAATTCCCAAATGTGCCCATGGTCCCAAAGTTTGGGGACCCCTGACCTAAGCAATCAGCAGTCAGGGGGAGGGTGGGACCTGGGGCATGACCATCTGGGGCAACCCTGATGGCCAGATTAGGAACTCAGGCAGGCTGGATTTTGCCCACCAGCCTGAGGTTCAGCACTGCTGGCTGAAGCTGTGTTGTAGCCCAAAGAACAGTAAAGGCACACTTCCCCTGTGGTCAATACAAGTGAGGCCCTGCAACAAAAAGTTGGTTGTGTGTGTAAGTGGCAGGGAGCCTTTGAAGTTGTGGCTCCTGTCAGGAGGCCCAGTTCATGCCTTCAGAGCTCCCTTAAAGGGTTGTCACAAAGAGGAGGGCCAGGATCTCTTCTCGATCATCCCAGTTTGCAGGACACGGAATAATGGACTCAAGTTACAGGAACCCAGATTCCACCTAAACATCAGGAAAAATTTCCTGACTGTCAGAGCAATAAGACAATGGAACCAACTACCTAGGGAGGTGGTGGGCTCTCCCACTCTGGAGGCATTCAAGGTGCGGCTGGACAGCCACCTGTCAAGGGATGCTTAGACTTGGGTTCCTGCATTGAGCAGGGGGTTGGACTCGATGGCCTGGTAGGCCCTTTCCAACTCTACTTTTCTATGATTCTATGATTCCCCCTTCTGAATCAGGGAGGCTGCCCAGAGTGGCAGAGCCTCCCTGCTGAGGAGGGATGGTTGTGCCTGTGTTCTCTCCTTTCTTCCCCGCCGTGACTGCATGCCTGCATGCACAATCATTGTGGGTGTCGTCCCCCCCCCCCCCGATTTGGAGTGGTTCTGGTGAGTGTGTTTTGGCCCCAGAGTTTTTAAACTTGCTGTGATGCTCTTCGTGGGAGGCAGGGAGAGCAGCCTTTCAGCGGCCTTGGTTCCCCCTCACTGATGGAAGAGCCGCAGTATTCTTCCCTTCAGGTCTCCAGTCCCAGAGCAACTGGTATTTTATTTTACAATATAAAGTTTGTACAGGGCTTACATACATTCTCTTGTAATCTGTACAGCAGCCCTTTATGGTAGGCCGGTATTATCCCCTCAGCTGAGGCTGAGGGAGAGTGGCTTGTCTAAGCCCACCGAGTGAGTTCATGGCAGAGGCAAGATTCAAACGAGGGCTAGGGAGAAAACTAAAGGGAAGGGAATTTGGAGTAGAGGAGTGGTGGTGGGGGGGAAGGGTTAAGCACCACCTCCCCTCACTGTTTCTCCACTTCAAGTACCTCTCCCCCCTCCCTCTACCTGCAAGTGCTTTTCTTAAATGGTACTGAGACTCTGTTATGTACATTTGCATGTAAACAGGTAGTTAACCCCTACAGGCAAGGAGGGGTGTGTGTGTGTGTGTTCTGTCCTAGTGCAGAGCTAGCACCCCCTTTCCTTGCCCCGTAGCCAACCTTTCGGTGTTGTGTTCAACACTGGCAATGTTTTTGCTGACAAAATTCCCCTTGTGCCATGAAGATCTCATTGTTACATACAATTGACATGGTATCATCATGAGGTTGAAACGGAGGGGTGGTTGTTTTTAATTGTCCATGTCTCTCTCCCTCCCTCTTCAGCTTTTCCTGTCACAGAACGCCAGCATGGAAGCTGCGTTATGTAGCAACTCGGATGAGCCTCCCACTTCCGCTATCCTCATGGACAGCAGCCACTTCTCTCAGGTCATCTTTACAAACGTGGAGAACTTCTACGTCCCCGGAGCCGACATAACCTGCCGTTATAACCTTTCTCAGCACATCGCACCACGCCGGAAGGACTGGGTGGGCATATTTCGGGTAAGTTTGTGTTGCGAAAGCAGCTGCCTTTGGTGGCGCGATACGGACCTTGGAATTTACTTATGATGAGTCACAATCTCTTGTTTTAGAATGTGGTGGCCAGCTGGGGTTGTAAAGGCTTCTGTTTCCATCTCTGAAGTATCAGACACAGCTACAGCTTCAGAGGAGGTACTGTGTGCTTGGGCAGGAGTTAAGCCCGAAAGCACGGGGTTTTGTGAGGGGTGAGAAGAAAGGGAGACTTGGCTGTTTTTTGTTTTTAATGCTCAGTTTGCAAGATCAGGAAAGGAATTGTTATTACAGGGGAGCTTGGAGGCTAAGATACTTCTTCTTTTTAACTTTCAGGTGCTATTAATAAATTGTGTGAGAGAACGTATTTCCCTTTGTAGTGTTTAGAGCCATTTTCAGGTGTCTACACTACAAACTTAAGAACATTAAAACATTGTGTCTACACTACAAACTTAAGAACTGGATCAGACCAAGGGTCCGTCGAGTCCAGCATTCTGTTCACACAGTGGCCAGCCAACTGCCCACGGGATCCCACAAGCAGGACATGAGTGCAACAACACCCTCCCGCCCATGTTCCCCAGCAACTGGTGTCCATAGGCATACTGCCTCTGATACTGGACTAGAAGCCATTGTTAGCCTTCTCCTCCATGAATTTGTCCAATCCCCTTTTAAAGCCCTCCAAATTGGTGGCCATCACTACATCTTGTGGAAGTGAATTCCATAGTTTAACTATGCGCTGTGTGTGCGCATAATAAAAAAAAACCTGTACGTATTAGTTTTATATCAATTTCACTATTAGGGCTTCTCACAAAGGAACCTGGGCATTATAATCTGGTGGGGGTGTTGAGAAATTATTTGCTAGCGGTCTTTTGTCCTCCTTGTTGTACGGGAGAGGAAACGATTCCCATTAAAGCACTTACAGTTACCTAAAGGCTGGCTGAAGGTCCTTAGCAGGCAATGTAAGTGCTACTCCACCAGCAGAGGGGGTGTTCTGCTGGCGGGCTATCCGCCATGCTGCCATAGGTCTCCTGGTACGCAGGTGGAAAGATCTGCCAGCACAGGTGTTTCCCTGGTAGTCTTCCACCTGCAGAGGAGGGGGAAACAGGACCTGTCATGGGCAGGTGTGGATCTGCTTCCAAAGACCCACCGTTTTCCTGACATGCCCACCGAACTGGTGGGACACCATGCCAGCCCTGAGGCTGGCATAGGCAACAATGCCTTCCCATAGACTGCAATGGAAGGGGTGAAAAGAAATCTGCTCCCTTCCACCTCCCACCCTGGCTGCAGCAAATCAGCAGGGCTGGTTATTCATTTGAACTATGTTTATCCTGCTCCTCAGCCAAAAAGCCTCCCGGGACCAACAACACAGTCCCTGCCTGTAGGCTTACCATCTAAAAAGACATGACATGCAAGGAAAAAGGGATGGGGAGGGTAGAGGCAAAACAAAGTAGATCCCGCAAGCTTGAAGTCTGCCCACCTCAGTTGTTACATGACATTTTCGGCTGAAGGTGCCAGGGTTGAATCTGGGACCTTCTGCATGCAAAGCGTGTGCTCTCTACCACTGAAGCACAGCCCCTTTCAGCCCTGCTGTGGGTTCGATAGTGGCTTCACTCTTCCCTGCCCTGCCCCCCAATGTAGGTGACCTGTAGCGTTGCTCCTCCCAGCTGCAATCCTCAGTTACTTCAGTGAGACCTGAGCAGACACACATGGGATTGCACTGAAAGTCTGCGTTGCAAATATGCTCCTTGTCCTAGAAAGGCCTCTCTAGTACATTGGATTAGGGCATGACTAGGAAGGTCTCTTATTCCTTCACCACTCCCGGCTGCCGCCTCAGTTACTCGAGGGCCATCACACAAATACTTTGCTGTTGCAGGTGGGATGGAAGACCACTCGTGAATACTACACGTTCATGTGGGCAACTTTGCCCAGCGGCCCCGAGGGCAATGATGCCGAATGTCAGCAGGTGCTCTTTAAAGGTCAGTGGTGGGAGGGGAAGGGATTGGGTGGTACAAGCATGGCATGGTGTACTTTTGTGTGTGTGTGTTTAAATTTTTTTATTTTCCAAATACAAAAGACAAACAAGCAAAGGAAAAAAGATACATCAGATTTAAATCTGATTATTGTCAGAGGGTAGTACATCCCCCCCTGCCTTAATTTTACAGACAAAAATATAGGTGGAATCCATTGGCTGCTTGGATGTTTTTCTTATGGTTCTTATGGCTGCCATTAGCATGAACACAATTCCTTAGATGTCAGTTTTGCATTTTGTTCTTCCCATATTGTTAATCGAGCGAATGCTGATGTAGCACATATGGTTTGGTGTGTAAATGTTTGCCACTTCTGAGACTATCATGTTTCAAAACTAGCACAACACCACTACATATGGATATATAAACTTTGCTGTTTGCAGTTTCTCCAACATTTTGTGTTGTTTATATTGGCTGTCCTTGTCAGGTGCACTGGCGTAATATACCATGAATGTAACAATGTTAACAAATTCTCCCGAAGGATTGGTGATAGTTTTCTTTGACTGAGTCATTTGCATTAATAACCATTGTGGCATGCTCAAATCTCAGCTTCCATAGGTTAATCTAACTTAAGTCCCATTCATTTCAATGGCTCTACTCTAAGTAGGGCTAACATCGGATACAACCCAATGTCGGTATAGTACCCAGGATGGTTTGTTGAAACCTAGACTTTGCTTGTTTCTTTCCAAAGTTTTGTTTTGCTTTCTTTTGCTATTTTGCAAAATTAACAGTTGGTTGTTGGTGGGATGCTAAAAAGTCTTGGACACCAGTTGCCTCCAGCACTCCTTGCCCTCCTTCCCTGCCTACTACAGGAGACAAAATAGTCAGACGTGCACACAGGCAGCTTTGTTCGCTCCCATAATTCACTTTGCATGCTTGAGAGGCTAGAAATGAGGTGTGGCTTTTTGTTCTTTTAGCCTATTACCTGCCAAAGGATGATGAATATTACCAGTTTTGTTACGTTGACCAGGATGGGCAGGTTCGTGGAGCCAGTATCCCCTTCCAGTTCCGTGCGGTGGCTGAGGATGACATGCTGGTTGTTACTACCCAGGTTTGTTTCCTTTCTTATGTTTATAGTGGCTTGTTTGACAAACCCGTGAGCCTGTGCCAAGCATTCCTTATTGCTTTCTTTGTTCCTTTCTGACTTTAAAAAACACACCACATATTTGTAGGCCACTCTTCTGAGTAAAAACCCTTCCATGGTGGCTTCGAACATATAAAACGGTTGTGCAAACCACAGGCCGCATGCTTCTCCCCAGGCCTGAATTGTCCCCCCCCCCGCCCCCCCCCAATCCACTGCTGCCGCCAGATTCCTTCCCCCAGCGATCCTGATACAAATCACTCTTTCCTTACTTGAGGAATGATTGTTCTGTATCAAGATCATTGTGATGTGTGTGTGTGTGTGCGTATGTGTGCGCCTGCATGTGTGCATTCAGCCCCTGAACCCCAAGCCAGCATCACATGCGGCTCTTGGGGCTGCAAAGGTTGTAGAAGTATTGTTACTTATAAATTGTACATTTCAGAAACGGTAAAATTATCGAACTAAAATTAATAATTAATAAAAGCCAGCAATAACACTAACACAAAAACATCTAGTCAAGTAAACACTACAATCCAAGAAATAACTACAGCTAAAAAAAACATTGAGCAACCTGATGAAATCATTTTAGGAGAAAGCAGTGGATGCTTTCTCCTTCCCGTTATTAGTGTGGTCTAAGCCAAATGCGTAACTGTACACTAGCTTGTAATGGCTGCAGATGGGGCAGTGCAATATGCTCATCTAATTTTCAGAGTGAGTGCACCATGTTGCCCTAAAGAGAGATCTGTGTGCTTGCAGTATTCTCTAGTCTCGTTCATGCTTGTAAATCTCTCCAGAAGATTTGGGAGTTGTAGGCCAAAAACATCTGGGGACCCAAGGTTGGAGAACACTGCTCTAAACAGCACCACCCATGGCTTATATAACACAGGCTTCCCCCCCCCCTGCCCCCCTTCTCACCCTCTCAGCCAATCATCTCACATATGCAGATATGCCATTCTTCCTGCCCATCATTTCTCACTCACCCTGGACCAGTGGTGGCGAACCTTTTTGAGCCCGAGTGCCCAAACTGCAACACAAAACCAACTTATTTATTTCAAAGTACCAACACTGCAATTAAACCTGAATACCGGGGTTTTAGTTAAGTAAAAACAACTCATACAGTTGTCCGAACTAATTAACATCTTTTGTCTTAAAAGAAAAACACAATAACAGGGCTTTCAATGATACAAACAGTTTTTTATTGAAAAAAACATCAACTCATTTTTTTTTTATAGTACTAGACTTACCTAACATAACACACATAGATGCAACAGGAGTACATGCGTATAACCATAGACTCAACACAAGAACACATTATTATACTTACCATATATACACTTTAAATTACCCCCAATAACATCACATCACAGCCACCAGTGACATACTAAGCGTAATTGTGCAAGCACACTCCTGGTCACCACTACCATCTGAGAATCCAGTGACAGCATAGGGTCAAGGAGCCCTCCTAAGCTACGAACCTGATCTTACCAGGGGGAGTGCGACACTTTCAGAACAGGCTGAACCTCAATCCCCGAGCCAGACTTTTTCCTGGCCAACAGCACCTCCGTCTTGTCTGGATTTAATTTCAGTTTCTTCATCCTCATCCAGCCCTCATTTCTAAAGATGAGCCAAAGGTGGTCAGAACGAATTAGCGTGTTTGAACATAATTTGCTTTTGTAAGGGGATTATATTGGAGAGTGTATGGGTAGTGAGCACCCTTGTCAAAGTGATCATAGATGAGCACCTCTGGGGCATGCGGCTTTTTTGCTTTTAGCTGGTGGAGGCTAAATGTGCAAGTAATTAATGCAGCTAAAGCACCCCTTAAAAGCAATGAAGCAGCAGAGAAAAGAACGCAGAGGCAGTGTAGAAATACAGCCCTCCTTTGTAACACTTGTGAGGATTGTTTTTCATTATTTCTACAGACTTTGCAAAGTAACCTAAGCAAATGGCAAGTCTCTGCCCCAAACAGCTTACTGTCTGAAAGCAGACATTGTTGCGGGAGGAGGATAACAAAAGGGAAAAGGACAAGCCTGTGGCTTACGCTGGCTCAGCTTGTCTGAGCATGGAAAGCTAAGCAGGGTCAGGCCTGGTTATTACCCCTCCTCTAGTTTCCTGCATTGAGCAGGGGGTTGGACTCGATGGCCTTGTAGGCTCCTTCCAACTCTATGATCTATGAAAATCTATGAAGTGGGAAGAAAGGATCAATTATGCACAAATGCAATCCCATGTCCCTAGGCTTCATTTTGGATGAGGGTAAGGACTGAGGCATGGGTGGGCAATCTGGTGCCCTCCAGATGTTTTGAACAACTCCCATAAGCCCAAGCCAGGATGTCCAATGGTCAGGGATTATGGGAGTTCTTGTCCAAAACTTCTGGAGGGCACCAGGTTGCCCGCCTCTGGACTTAAGGGGTTAAAGCAAAAGTTTCATGGAAGAAGTGGGTTCTGCGAAGGGCATTGAAGGAAGAGAGAGACGACACCACCACAAGAGAGGTACTTCTGCCCGGTAGGACTGGGAAAGAGCTAGCTCCAGGCAGAATGGGAGATGGGGTGGAGTCAGTTAAGAGGCCAGGAGACCTTTGGATTGAGGGTGGTAATGTTAGAGGAGAAAGTTTTCTGATGTTTGGTTATAGTGGGCACTGCTTATTTTTATTTTTATTTTTTATGTTATATTTATACCCCGCCTTTTTCCCTGAAAGGAACCCAAGGCGGCTTACATAATCCTCCTCCTCCTCCTCTCCATTTTATCCTCACAACAACCCTGTGAGGTAGGTTAGGCTGAGAGTCAGTGACTGGCCCAAAGTCACCCAGTGAGTTTCATGGCCGAGCGGGGATTTGAACCTGGATCTCCTGAGTCCCAGTCCAACATTCTCACCACTACGCCACACTGGCTCTCTGCTTATGATTGTGCAGAGATCAAATTTTGCTGACACATCTCTCCAGCCAGCCATGTTTTTAAGAAGGAATCCCCAGGGAGCACATCTGCTCATGGCTTCAAGTGCTTTGATTTTGTGAGCAGCTGTGATCCCTGGAGGGTCCTTTGTCAGCCCTCCTTATGTCACAGAGTGACTCACCCAAGAGTGATATCCAGATGCAAGTGCTGCTCCATCTGTCCTCCCCCCCCCCCCCAGAAACCTGGCTGTAGTCATTTTGCAGTGTTACCTTTTAGCTGCAGACTTGGGGCTAAACTAGATGTGACTCTAAATGAATTGTTAGAAACCACACCAGGTCCCCCCCCCCCCAGTTATTTAATAGAAGGGGTGTGTGTGTCTGTGTATTTTCATGGGATCCTGGCTGGGGAGGGAAGAGTTAGCCTCCCCACACACTGCAGTCTGATAGAAATTGCCCCCACCCCTGCTATTATATATATTTTTTAAATGGACATGGTTTCTAATGACATGTTTAGCATCATGTCTACTTTGGTCCTCACGCAGGGGTGCAGAACCTCAGGCCTGGGAGCCAAATTTGCCCCTTCTGGGGTCCCCAGAAGGCCACCCCTCCTTCCCCTTGGCCCCAACCACTGAATATTTGGTGGTTTCCTGGCTTTGTGCAGTTTTTTCCCCCCATTCTAAAAGGTTGAAATGCCTCTCCTAAGATTTAGGTACTGGCCGTAAGAAGTTTAATCTACAATATGTTGGTATATGGCTTGGGACTGCAGTACCTGTCTGTGCGCCTCTCCCGGCCTAAAACTATCTGTACACTATGCTCAACATCTGAGACCTTTCTCCAAGTGCCACCTCCAAGGGAGGCTCGGATGGTGGCAACAGGGAAGAGGGCCTTCTCAGTGGCAGCCCCCTAATTATGGAATGATCTCTCCCCACTGAGGCTCACCTGGCTCCAACTCTGTTATCCTTTCAGCACCAGGTTAAGACTGCTCTCTATGCCGAGGCATTTAATGGCATCTTACGGCTCTTAATGACATGGGGTGTGTGTGTGTTTTTCTCTTAACAGGTCCAGTTAGATTGAATTTCTTTTAGTTGTTCAAATTGCTTTAAACACTTTTTAAATTTTGTATTGAAATTGTTATGTTGTTTTTACTGTACTTGTATTTTGTACAGTATGAATTGTTGTTAACCGCCCAGAGAGCTTCAGCTATTGGGCAGTATAGAAATGAAATTTAAAAATAAATAATTTTTTGTCCCTGATCCTTTTTGCTCCACCCACCACTGGAATGCAGCCCCCGAGAGCTTCTTTGAAATGGAATTTGACTGTTGGGTTGTAAGAGGTTCAACACCCCTGCCTTAAGGGATTGTTGTGTTCGAGGCCTGTTAACAGAAAACTTGTAACAGGCACCCCATCTGAAAAACCCTTTTGGCAATGCTGGTGTCTCTTTGCAGAACTGTGTTAATACATCTCGACTTGTGCTCTTTCCCCCCAGGGAGAAGTGGAAGAGATTGAGCAGCAAAATACAACTTTGCTTCAGGAAAACCATAAACTGAAGGAAAACCTTACAAGCCTCCAGAAACAGCATGAAGATGTACAGGAGAAACTCAGGGCAGCAGAGGTAGCAGCATTCTAAAAAAAACCCAACAAGCTTAAATGTCTACATGGATCAAAGCACCACACTATTTTTTTCTCTCTCTCTCTAGAATTATGTATACTTTATAATTGTAAGCCAGTTTTCTCAGATCCTGCCATTAGAATCAAGTAGGCATATCCTGATAAGTTTACATGATTTATCCAGGTTTCTTCTTTCAATGGTTTTCTCAGTTTTTAAAAGTAGTTTTTGGCAGGGTTTGGGAAGAAGGAAAAATGCTTTGCACCCAAATGTTCCCAGGTTCAGTCCCTGGCATCTCCAGGAGTAAGGCTGGTAAAGACTCTGATCTGAAACCCTGGAAAGCCATTGCCTGTCAGTAGATCAGCCTTCCCCAACCTGGTGCCCTCCAGATGTGCTGGACCACAACTCCCATAATTCCCTGCCGGCATGACCAGTGGAATGATGGGAGTTTCCATCCAGCACATCTGGAGAGCACTAGGTTGGGGAAGCCTGTGGTAGACGATACTGAGCTAGGTCAGTCAATGGTTTCTCCAAAAGGGGAAGCATGGAATGCCATATGCTTCCCTTAAAATAGTGTTCTCCAACCTTGGGTCCCCAGATGTTTTTGGCCTACTACAACTCCCAGCATGTGTTAGAAAAAGCAGGAGATTTCATTGCTGGGTCTGCATACTGTAGTTGCAACCATACAGATGTCTAGCCAGGGGTGGACAACCTGTCACTCTCCAGATGTTGTCAGACTACAACTCATGTAATCACACAGGGGTAGGCAACCTGGTACCCTCCAGGTGTTTTGGACTACAACTGTCATCATGCCTGATCATTAACCATGCTGACTAGGGCTGATGGGAGTTGAAGTCCAACAACATCTGGAGGGCCACAGGTTGCCCACGCCTGCAACCCTTGCAGTCTATTTTACAATCTTTGTTTCCTCCCTTCTCCCAACCGTGTGTGTCCAGGAGAAAGCAAAGGAGCTTGAGGATAAAGTCCGTTTGCTGCAGACTGGGACCATGGAGCTTCAGAGAACCCAGGATTTGCAGGCTTTAGATATAAGCTCTGCTCAGACAGAGTTGGCTGCAGTTACAGAAAATAATACAAAACTTCAAAAGGAAAATGAGGTAAACAAAAAGAAGACCACTGAGGAGGAGATGTTCATTCACAATGGGAAGGTTGACCGGAAATGGAATCTGAAGGAGACGATGTTAAACTTTTGATATGGTTGGGTGGCTGGTGGGAGTTTGCACACTGTACCCCTGTAAATGCCAAGTATTTTGGGGTTTTCCTATGAAGCTGACAACAAATTCTATCTTCTTGTCTGACTCTTCAGGATCTTCAAAGGAGCTTGGATACTTTAAGAAGCAGCAATGAGAAACTTGATTCAGAAGTGGATCTTCTCAAAAAGCAGGTTAAACATCTAGAAATGCAGAGCAGCTCCAAAGAGGCAGAACTGTGCCAGTGAGTACATCTTTCTTGGACAGTGGGCTGGTTCAATCAGAACGCTCAACCTTTATAACTATAGTCTAGCAGAGCTATCCCAAACCTGTTTGTTTTTTACTACAACTCCTAGGATTCCTGACCATTGGTCATGCTGGCTGGGACTGATGGGAGCTGAAGTTGAAAACATCTGGAGGGCACCAGCTTGGGGAAGGCTGGTTTAGCATTACAAAAATGGGTCTAGGAGAGCCTTGGGCTCGTGAGCTCCCCACTCCAGTGTAGCCATGAGGAGGAGTTCAGAAGCTTTCTTTCCCATTCTTGATAAACTGAGGTTAAACTTAACTATGGTTAGTGGAAACAAGCCAACTTCAAGCCATAATTTTATGAAGCTAGCTTGTTTTCACTAAACATTGTTATGGTTAACCACAGGCTAGGATTTGGACAACATGCTAAGCTATGGTTAATCTAAAATGGAAGTAGATGCTTCTAATCTCCTCAAAGCAGGAAAGGTGTGTGTGTGTGTGTGTGTGTGTGTATGAGCATGAGCATGTCGGGGAGAAGCTAGGCATAAACGATGATTTAGCATTGCACCCAAATGCAGCCAATATGTGGGCTTAAATCAGGGGTGGGCAACACGCAGCCCGTGGGCCGCATGTGGCCCTTGCTACACCCCAAATTCATTTTCAATTTTTTTTTTTTAAATGTCCTCTGTCGTGGCTATGAGCTTGCAAACAAGCTTTTTTTTACCCTTTTGGCACTCAATAGCCATGATGGACGCCTTTTTCCCCCCTGGTACCCACAGGGGTGTGTGGCTCACAGGGTGGGGGGCAGTCCAGGGTGTGAAAATGGCCCCTGGACCTCCTGAAGTTGCCCACCCTGGCTTAAATGGTTAGTCTTGCAGACAGCAGTTCCAGTATCTGAAGGATTTTCCCTCAACTGTTCCTACTGCCATCAGTATTTTATTATTTGTCTACGTAACACTATTAATAGGAATTGCACTTTACAAAGTCCTTGCCTTGAGGAGGGACCTAAAATTCAGTGTGGGAGAGATGACAAGAGGGAGATGTAGTCAGGGGAAGAATAAGCCAAATGCTTTATGGAACAGCTGGTTTTTGAGAAGGGATTTGAAGGAGAGAAGTGCTGTGAATAAGCTCTTTAGAACTCTATAGATTTGGAAGTCCTATCTCTGTGGTAGGTGTTACACTGGTAAGGTGGCTGAGCAAAACTAGCAACTGGAAACCATCCGGGCGTCACAGAAGCCCATGTTCCGGCGCAAGGAGAAGCTAGCAGCGTGGGAGTTCTGCAGCCTCTTCTGGGCAAAGATATTTGAGTCAGAAAGCAGGGAGGGACAGTTACTACTCCACAAGGCCTTAGAAGCTACAGCAGCAGCACTATTTTGAACCCGCAGGAGGACCAACGGAGCTGCTCAGTGGTTCTGAGAGTGCGGGAGGCTAGTGGCATTCACCAGGCCCAGAGGCGAGGTGTCTCCGAAATGGCTGTGAAATGGCTTCCAGGCTGTTTCCAGGTCAGATTCAGAGTGCTGGTATTCACCTTGAAAGCACTAAACCAGTGTTCTCCAACCTTGGGTCCCCAGATGTTTTTGGCCTACAACTCCCAGTATGCCCCAGCCAGCGTAGCTGGCTGGGGCATGCTGGGAGTTGTAGGCCAAAAACATCTGGGGGCTCAAGGTTGGAGAACACTGCCCTAAACGGTTTGGGGACTAGGTTACCCGAAGGAGCGTCTCCTCCCATATATAGCTTCCTGCAATCTAAGGTCGTCTTCTGGGGCCCTTCTGTGGATGCCCCTGCTGAGTGAAGTGAGGTGGGTGGCTACTGGAGAGAGCGCCTTTTCAGTGGTAGCATGCAGGTTATGCAGTGTCCTCTCCAGAGAGGCTCACCTGGCAGCCGCTGGTGGAGACCTTTTTATTCTCTCAGGCTTTTAATTTTTCAGTTTTAAAAAATGTGTGTCTAGCTCAGGGGTGTATTTTTGGCCCCCACCGCCTTTACATTTGGCCCTGCCCACCACTGGAATGCACCCCCCCCCGAGAGCTTTTCTGAAGTTAAATTCGGCCCTTGGGCTGAGAGCCAGTGTGGCGTAGTGGTGAGAGTGTTGGACTGGGGCTCGGGAGATCCGGGTTCTAGTCCCCGCTCAGCTATGAAATTCACTGGGTGACTGGGCCAGTCACTGACTCTCAGCCTAACCTACCTCACAGGGTTGTTGTGAGGATAAAATGGAGAGGAGGAGGAGGATTATGTAAGTCGCCTTGGGTTCCTTTCAGGAAAAAAGGCGGGTATAAATATAATAAATAAATAATTTTAAAAAGAGGTTCCCCACGCCTGCTTCACATCCTTACACTGCTTCTGCCCTCTAGTTTTACCTTGGTTCTATTCTGTGGCCGTTTGTCATAGATTTTACGTTACGTTTTATTATATTTGTGTATTTTTATGGTCCAACCCTTCATTGTGAGAACCGCCCAGAGAGCTTTGGCTATTGAGTGGTATATAAATGTATGAAATAAATAATTCATCCACTATCTCTGTTCTCAAACAGGGTCAAAGAAGAGAAAAAACCATGTCGTCTGAAAAGGGACAGCTGGAAAGCGAGCTGAGAACCACTCTGGATCATTTGGATCAACTTCAGGTGGGCAGCTCCTGGATCTTCCCTCAAGGCAGGGGAGGGCAGCCACTTTCGGTCCTGCGGCCAGATTACACCCCCTGGACCAAGCTGGCGGGCTGGATGGTGTCAAGGGGTGGGACCTCATCCTGAAGCTCCTCCATGACATCGTCGCCCCGGCTGGGAATTGCAAGAGCTGACGCCTGCAAGCCCTGACTAAGTAGTGCAGGGGAATCCCCAGCTTATCTCCAAACAAAGGGGGATTCCCCTTTGCGCTGCAAAGGGATGGGGCTTGGAGCAGGGAGGGGCCTGCAGAGAGTGTTCAACCCTCTGCGCGCTGGATTGGGCCCACACATGGGGCAGATATGCCCATAGGCCAGAGGTCGCCCTCCCCATGCTGGCTGGGGGTGGTGAGTGCCGTAGTCCAACACATCTGGGGGGCGCCAGGTTTGGAAAGGCTAATTTAAAAGCTGCAAGCCCTTGGGGAGTGAGGAAAGGGAATATATGCAGTTGAGGAGGCTACCTAAGACCCAGTTATCCTTTGAGAAGCAGAAGTCAAATTTGTGCTTTAATGGATAGGGCCAAATATGCTGAATCACTTCACTTGTGATTGATCTCTCGTTCGCACACCAAGGCCACGTCTTCATTCCACCTAACCACAAATGGACAAATGTTATATAGTTATCATTGCTGTTCAGGAAAAAAAAAAAAACTGAACACCTACTCGGGAAAACACACACACAGATGTTCCCTACCTGAATATTGCATGTTGGGATGATGATAATAATGTGATGTCTTTAAGACAATGGGTGCTTATTTTATTTATTTTATTTTATTTATTATATTTATACCCTGCCTTTTTTCCTGCAAGGAACCCAAGGTGGCTTACATAATCCTCATCCTCCTCTCCATTTTATCCTCACAACAACCCTGTGAGGTAGGTTAGGCTGAGAGTCAGTGACTGGCCCAAAGTCACCCAGTGAGTTTCATGGCTTAGCGGGGACTAGAACCCAGATCTCCCAAGTCCCAGTCCAACACTCTCACCACTACGCCACACTGGCTCACTACGCACACTGCTTCCAGATGAAGGGCTCTTAGTGCTACCAATCGAAAGGCAGTGTGCAAGTATTCTGGCTTTCCCTCCTTAACAGATTTTCTGTGGTAAGACAAAGGTCAGAAGAAGTGGTGGGAAAACACAGGAGGTTTACAAATGGAAGAGGCAACGCCTGGGTGGCCCAGCATAAAATTCTGTGAACAAGACAGGGCAATTGCACAATAAAACCCTCATGGAAGCACCCCTTGTCTCTGAGCTGTGCTACTCATTGGACAGAATGAGGTGGTAAAATCAGGCTGCAGGTTGAGGGGGTGTCATACTTTAAAATTCTCGCCCCCATAAAAGGCTCCTTGCATGTCTTAGTACGTAAAGGTAAGGGGTGTGCTAGACCTTTCCCTCCAATATGCAAATTTACACGAGAGGTGTGTTTTGTGCTTTGTTCTAAAGCAGAACAGCATTTAGCAGCAATCAGCAGTGGTACAGTCCAGAATTTTACTACCCCAGGCTAGCACCTCTTTGAGGGGGTTCTAGCAGAGTCACCGGAACAATCTAAGAATCTTCTTATTCCATGTAATGTGTAGATTTTTCTCTAGGAATTGAAGGCCAGTATAGAGCTGATTGTCTTCAATTCCAAAGGGAAAAAGGGCCTTTCGCATCTTCCTACCTAGTTTAAACTTGGGAGTTAAAGAATAGACTAACTTCTGAAAACTAAACCTTCTTTCTGGATGCTCGCTAGCTATTTAAAATAACTTGCCTATTTAATGCCATAAATCAAGACATCTCTCTTGAAACCTAGCAGCTTCTTAGCCACCACATCTCTCATGGGACCATTGTTCTAATTTTTTTTTAGTAATCTCATAATTATAAATCTGGAAATCTTACCAAAACATTATGGGGCTAACTTTGAGCCTGATTGCTCAGCATTCCCTTCATAATCTGGGTCTTGGGAAGTCATGTGTGCCTCTTTCAATCTCAGTCACGAGTGCAGAGGCAAGAGGAGGAAATGCAAAACCTGCAGGGGGCAGATCAAGGCAAAGCAAGACACCTGGAGCAGCTGAAGGAAGAGAATCGTCAGATAAATGCCATTTTGCTTACCAAGGTAGCCTTGCTTACCCCTCCTCATCAAACAGTGGCATGCAACTGTGTTCTAGGGATTCCTCAAGGGGAGGGACCTTTGTTTACTAATTGAGCAATGCTTTGCTTGCCTAACTTGCAGGTTCAAGCCCTGGCATCCGCATCTCCCATTTAAAGGGTGTCAGGTAGTGAGGCTGGGAAAAACCCTTGCCTGAGAACTTGGGAGATCCGATTCCAGTCAAAGTAGTGTTAGTACAGGGCTTGATGGACTGATGATCTGATTAGAAGAAGGCGGTTTTGAATGTTCACATGCTCAGAAGCTTATCAGCCTCCTTAATGAGAAGATCGGTAATGGGCAAACAAACTTCCCGTGGCTCCTGCCAATCTTCCCCTTCAGTGTGCAAGCCACAGCTGAGAAATGGGTATGATGTAAAGCAGGAGCTTTGTTCTGTCGAGGGCCACGTGGCAATCTGTTGGAGGCTGCGTACGGCTGGTAGGTGGGGCAGAAGCCAGCAGTGGGCAAGGCCAAAGCTAAAGATGGGTAGGGCCAGCCCTTTTCTCTCCCCCTCTCCCCTCCCCCACCCCGCACCCAGGGACTGCCGGAGGAGGGACAGATCCCTTTTCCTGGAGGTCCAAACAGATTGCTTGCGGGAGGCTTTTGAAATTAGGCGAGGGTCACGTGAACTCAGGGCCGTAGGTGGCTCACCCCTGTTCTAAGGTGTACTCTTGGCTTGTGTGGGGCAACAGTGAGGGCAAGAGGGCCTGCTGTGACCTCTGCTTGAACTGACTGTGTTTCCTAGAACATGCCCAAATCCTCTGCAGCCTGCAGTGGGTTCTGTGGCAGATGCAGTGGAGAATGGATTCTCCTCACAGGATGAACGTTTGCAGATTGCTGCTGTAGATCACTGAGTGTGTGTGTGTCCCCCGGCCGCCACCACCGCCCCTTTGAACGAAATCCATGTGTCTGCACAATGATATGTTCCTCTTTCTCTGTTTTCTTCCCCCCCCTTCCTATTACCTCTGCTGTACCTTACCTGTCTGGTACAGCCTTGCTAGAAAGCTTTTACTTTGCACTGGGTAGTAATCGCCTGTAGGAAGAGAGAACAGGGCTTTGTATTCTTTCAGCCTCCAAATAGAGCATGTCCAGCTGGAGAGAGGCATGTCCAGAGTCTAAAGCAGGGCTCTCCAACCTTGGGTCCCCAGATGTTGCTGGCCTACAGCTCCCAGCATACCCAGCCAGCATGGCTGATGGCAAGGGGTTCTGGGAGCTGTAGTCCAACAACATCTGGGGACCCAAGGTTGGAGAGCCCTGGTCTGCAGGGACTCTAACCGATCAATTTAGATTTATATAGAGATGACTGAATCAGGGCATCCTGAATGGAGAGTAGTACCCTTCCATGAAGAGCCAGTTTTGTGTAGTGGTTAGAGTGCAGGACTTAGAGTGGGGAGACCCAGGTTCAAATCCCTACTCAGCCATGAAGCTCTCTGGGTGACCTGATCTTGACCTAGTCACCATCTCACAGCCTAATCTGCGCCACAGGGTTACTGTCAGGATAAGATGGGGGGCGGGGAACCATGTAAATTACCATGAACTCCTTGGAGGAAGGGTGAGAACAGGTTGCTTACCTGTAACTGTGGTTCTTCGAGTGGTCATCTGTGCAGTCACACATTTGGGCTCCGCACCTGCGCTGAGACCTGCTTTGGGAAACTTCTAAAGTGAAGGCGTTTTAGACGGGAATCCTTCCCCCACCATCCTACTGCGCATGCTCCTAGCGGGTTCTCGCCTATCCCCTCAGTTCCCCGAGACCGCCTATTGTGGGCTTGGGACCGAGAGGCTTCTCAGTACCAAAAAACGTCAATATGAAGCGCCGACATCGGTACCAATGTAGAAAAAAGGAACCAATTCAGGTAGCCCCATCGACAGTGACATCGAAGCGCCAGTGGGTGGGTTGTGTACAGATGACCACTTGAAGAACCACAGTTACAGGTAAGCAACCTGTTCTTCTTCTTTGTGGTCTCTCTGCATCACACATATGGGCGATGTACCAAGCTGACTTATCAGCAGAGGGTCAGTGTCCTTAGTTTGAGATGGAAGACAGCACAGCCCTGCCAAATGCACAGTGGGGGTTCTTGGCCATGGGGGAAGTCCTCTTGATACCAGGGAGAGCGTGGTAGTTCTCGGGTACCGATCACCATATCGACCCGATAGTCCTCCCAATAATAGCGGCTCGGGCGGAAGGACCATTCAGATCCCCTGTCCCAATCAGAGAGAGGGGATCTGGGAACGATGCGTCCTGGAGAGGGAGCGCTCTCTCAATCCTGGGCGAGGAGCCTCAAAAGCAGGTGGAGGAGATGGTTGCCATGGGGTTGTTGAGGCTTGGCAGCCAGATCTCTTTGGCGAGGCGTTCCCCAGCTGGGAGTCGTTCCCAGCTGGGGAGTCGTCACAGATCATCTTCCTCTGAGATGGATGTTGATGGGTGGAGCATCGGTACCGAGGTCGAGGTGGACGTTGCAGCGTCAGTATCTATGGATGTTAGGGCGCCTTCCTCAACTTGGTGCCCTCCAGATGTGTTGGACTTACACTCCCATCATCCCCAACCAGTATGGCCAAGGTTGTACTGCCAATACTCCATAAGAACCTTTTCCAGATCACTGGGAAGCAAGTATCTGATGATTGAAGCCTTTGAAGGTAAATAGCTGCTCACTGGTTACGTGTGGTAAGTAGAATGGCGTCTAGGCAATCAAGCAACAAGAAGCCGTTCATAAAGGTGGAAGGGTTTTGGTTCTTTCAAGCTGGTCAGTGTATCACAAACTACTAATCTAGGTACGTGTGGGCAGGTGGGACCAGTAAGAAGAAAAAGGTGGTTTGGTGAGCTAGTGCTTCCATGGCCTTAATTGCAGAGCTGCCTTGAAGGACACTGAAAGGCTCAGTCAGCAGATTTCGGTACCAGTGCAGGCAGAGAAGAAGAAGGGTGGAATGTCGACGTTGATCTTGAGGAGCCTTTTGACCTCTGATGCTGCTTCTTCTTACAGCGCTCCAAGTCCACCTTTGCCATCTTGGCCTTAGTGTCTGCCAAGCTATGACCCAGTGTCGGTGGGTCAATCACGACCATCTCTGAGTAAGGAGGGGTCAGCAGATCAGCCGTAGAAGCTGCATCAGTCGGTGGGGGGTTGGAGATGTCCACCACCTCCAGAGCCCTAGTCCACATCTCCGCCTTCAGGCATTCTGCCTGTTTTGGCCTTGATTGCTTCGTGAATGCCTGCCAGTGGGGACACATATCCACCACGTGCCCCTCACCCAGGCAAAACAACCCTAAGGAGTGGCCGTCCGTTGGCGGGAGTTTGGCACCGCATCAGACGCACTTCCTAAAAGCCGCTTTAAGAGGCATGGCCTCGGAATACCTCCACGGTATTCCGAGAGGATAGTAGAAAATAAAGAAACAAAAGTAAAATAGAAAGAATGAAGATAACGATAGTTGAAGAAAAAAGGATTGAATAAAACACAACAATTTCTCAGCAAAACCAACAAGAAAGTTCCAAAGATACCCAGCCACAATGGCGGTCTCAGGGAACTGAGGGGATAGGCGAGAACCTGCTAGGAGCATGCGCAGTAGGATGGTGGGGGAAGGGTTCCTGCCTAAAACGCCTCAGCTTTAGAAGTTTCCCAAAGCAGGCCTCAGCGCAGGCACAGAGCCCATATGTGTGATGCACGGAGACCATGAAGAAGAAGATTTTTAAAAATCAGACAGATAGATATGGTATGCAACTGCTCTTGATAATGTTTAACTCCTAATTGCAAATCACCTTTTCTCTTTCCTCAGCAAAAATTGGATGAAGAGCTGGAAAAAAACACATTTGCTTCAGAACCTGCAGAAGGACAAGGATGAAGTGGAAAAGGAGTATCAGGTACCAGTTCGGTCAAGTGGAGGTGATGGAAGATCACACCCATGTTTTCTTGGGCAGAAATGCTGTGAAAATAAATGTGCTACCTTTGAGAGGTTATTAAAGGAACCATTGTGCAATGCATGGAAGCATGCCACTGAATACAGGTTGCTTAGGGCGGCCTTCCTCAACTTGGTGCCCTCCAGATGTGTTGGACTACAACTCCCATCATCTACAACCAACCAGTATGGCCAAGAGTTGTACTGCCAATACTCCATAAGAACCTTTTCCAGATCACTGGGAAAGCAAGTATCTGATGATTTGAAGCCTTTGAAGGTAAATAGCTGCTCACCTGGTTACGTGTGGTAAGTAAGAATGGCGTCTAGGCAATCAAGCAACAAGGAAGCGTTCATAAAGTGGAAGGGTGTTGGTTCTTTCAAGCTGTCAGTGTATCACAAACTACTAATCTAGGTACGTGTGGGCAGGTGGACCAGTAGAAGAAAAAGTGGTTGGTGAGCTAGTGACATTCCATGGCCTTAATTGCAGAGCTGCCTTGAAAGGACACTGAAAGACTCAGTCAGCAGATTATGACAATAATGCTACACAGCCCACAGGCTAGAGCTCCTGCCTTGGTTCCCCTGCAAGCATTCCTCTCTTTCTCTCTGCCCCATCACTTGATTCACAGCTGGTTCCTGCCTCCCACCTCACTTCTGTTCTTCATGCCTTCAGCCGAAACATCCTGCTCTGAACTGCCCAGTCCAAAGGTACCCTAGCTCATCCCTTCCCATAGACTGGTATGGATTGTCCAGCATTCTAGGGGATGGGAAGAGACATAGTTTTCTGTAGTGAATAAAGCAGCCTTCCCAACCTGGTGCCCCTCTATGTTTTGTACTACAACTCCCGCACTCCTTCCTGACCATTGGCCATTACGTACTTTCTGTACACAAGCAGCTATTTACAAGCTAAGGCTGATGGGAGTTGTCCCAAAACATCTGGAAGGCCCCTGGTTGGAGAAGGCTGGAATAAAGGGTCTTGGCACTACTTTGTTTCTGACTTTCAGCAAGCAACTACTTCAGGTCCCAACTGCTTACAAGCGATAGTTTCAAATGATGTTGATTTATTCTACCATGTGTTCCTTTGCAGATATTAAGGCAGGAGAATCAAGACCTGATGGCATGCCGTCCTGAAATGAAAAGTGATGCACGTACTGGTTTCCTAACCCAGTCACCAGAAAATTCAGTCCTTGTGTATGGGAATCCATATGCTCGTGAGTACACTAGGACATTCAGTTAGAAGGTTCAAACTGGAGGCAAAGCTGCATGAATGTATATCTTAATGTCCAGGTGTTTACAACATGCACAAACCCCTGTGCCTGCAGAACCAAAATTAGCAATGATGGAAACTTACAATTTCTTTTTGCAGGGTTCAGAAATGAGCTAATTGCTAAATTGTTTTCTTTTTTTTCTTTTTCTTTTCAAGATGCAAGGTATCAAATTTTATTGTGCATAGCCAAAGGCCTTTACAACATATAACAGAGAAGCTTACAGTACATTAATAGAATTTAACAGTATTATAATTTAGACATTTAT